>CM059797.1:37354536-38683286 GCA_030435695.1 Brachymystax lenok tsinlingensis
GACAGAATTCAGAACATGGGCCGTTCTTACAGTGTTCTCCCTGTACCCCAAGTCAGCATCGTAGGATAAATAAGGGGGGCACATAAGCAGACAATGAAAGCTCTTACAATATTCAATGATTACATTTCTCTAAAACAGGTTATAGGCTACATGTAGACCACCAAGGTAGAACAGCAGGCGAAATTAAAACGGGTAAATAGACCATCTTATTAGGGTGATGCACATGAGCTACTAACATCTTACTACACAACATACACTTAGTATTACTTTATTAGCTACAGTATACATATCTCCCTGGCATATTACATAATTTATGCAGCAGCATACGATACATTTTTGGACTAATTGTTGTGCTGTGCTCACTTGAACAGGAAGGTGGCGCAACAATTTTTTTTTAGCAAAGTCTGGCATTCTCTGGATTTATGGTGCTTTCAAAACAACTGGGAACAAGGTTGAATCATGATGACGTCATTGATCTTCAAGTCGTAGCCCTAGAAAGAGGCCGGATTTACAATTCCGAGTTGGATGACCGTTCAAAGCGTATTTTCCCAGTCGGAGCTCATTTATTCTCGACTTCCCAGTTTTCTTGAACTTACTGAAGTTAAGTTTTCAGTTCTGAGTTAACAGTTGTTTTGAGCATACCACATTGACAGCATGGCCAATGCTGAATGTTTATCATTTTAAATTTGGAAAAGATTTGGGACCACACAGCCACTTTCATTGATTCCTTCTAAACCACTCATTGTTGAATTTACGATTTCCTACTTGTTGTGTAACGAGCACCGATATGTTTTATCTATAATTTCTCTTCATTATTTCTCTTCATGTGACAAGGATTAAAAGGGATTTGCCAGTAGATTGTCGATGATGACTGCTAGCCAAGATTTTGAAAGCTACTGTACATATAACGTTATTTGACGTAATTTTGTCTGTGGCCAATGACCTTGAGCCCTCTTGGATGGGCACTTCTAATGTAACTCCATGGCAGCACCCAAGGGACTAGAATTGTTTAGGTTTCCCCTTAGACTTGGCGGTGACATAGTGTCCCCATGAGTGACAGAACACTGAGCCAATCACGGCGCAACGCTCCGTATTTTCTGCTGGCTTTCCCCACCACCACAGAAAGCACTGAGCTAGGCTGAAACACCTGGATTTTGGAGCTGCCTTACTCAAGAAAACAAAAAAAGAGACAATGTATGTATGTGGCTTTATTAACTCAATGATATATATATTTTTTACATTGTTTGTAAACTGATATGTGACACGTATGAATGCCAAAATAACATGCAAAACAGGCAAGCCCCCCCCCCAAAAAAGAAGATATATATATATATATATGTTGTTGTTTTTGTGCTAAAAATGTGGGGCTCAAAATAGGTGGCTCTGCCCCACCTGCCCTGAATGTGTGGTTACTGAACATCAAAAGGTTCCGGCTCAATCAAAAAACATCTGGGGCTGAAGCCCAGGCCTAATTTTTTTAAATGTTTAATTAATTTATTTATTTATTTTTATTCAAGATATAAATCAACAATTTATATTGTTACAAACCAGAATGCAGGTATTCATGTAAAAATACTAAAAAAAAAAACATACAAAAATTATCAATGCAGTAAACAAAGAAAAACCCAAAAATAATAACAATAAAGAAAAACAGAAAACAATTTTAGTGCAATTGAATTCACTCTGAAAAAAACGTATATAGTGATTCAAGAAGATGTTATTCTTACCGTTATTCACTAGGGTTAATGTCTTAATAAGATATTTAAATTCAATCAAAAAAATGTGTAATTTTGGTGTAGAATTCTGGAATTTTTGTTTGTGTATAAAGTATTTAGCAACAAGAATAAAAAAATTAAGCCCAGGCCTAATGATGCCACTGGAAAATGGCCCATCACGTCATCTGGAGCTGCTCTGTCATTTTGTCAACAAGGCAGCATGGTGCATCATTCAGAAACATACATCTCTAATCCATAAAATAAATGTTTGAATTTTCAAACGTGTTTTCATTGGGAAGGCAGATAAAGCGTTTATCAAAACAATCACATTTGCATGGAAAACACATAATACTACATATTAATACACGTGCGTAAATTAGGCTACATCACTTTTGTTTTGAGCCGACATAGCCTTCGAAAACCATGATCACGCCTGGTAGGCAGTGCGGTTCCAAGTTTAATGTAGTCAACTTTCGCCTACACGGGCGCGGAGTTTAATCGAAACCCTCTTCCTCTTGGAATGTGCTCGTTGAGACAGAGGCGGAGTTGAGGACAAAGGTTTTATGGGAAAAACGGAGGACATCAACAACTTTTCAACGGGACTATAAACTATTAAAGCACTAGGTCTACATTAAGGTAAATACATACTTTATTTGTTGAAAGTGGTCATCACTTTACACTGCAATAGGATTTGGTGTTGCTCAGATGGTATTATATTAGTGAACTGTCTATTTCTTCGGTGGATATGAAAATATTTTAGACGAGGGGCTACTCTAAAGTAAATTGTTCTCAAGGATGACACGATTTATAAACGATGTATTATGCCAGTTAGTTCAGTTGATTTGCACATAGTGTAAAGTGCGGAGCGGGCGTTTTTTTATATATACAAGCAGGAAGTCACGAGTTGTCCTCAAGATGCCTGGGTTTGAGTTGTAGATCAGACGTGCTCAGTATTCCGAAACATTGTTGCCAACACATTATATGGTTCTACAATAGTGAGTGGCAATTCCAGTCCTCGGTAGACTGAGTGGTGTCATTTCTCATATGGCCTCGAATTGATAGTCTGGTCCCAGGTCTGTTTGTGTTATCATGTCAAAGCCTTGTCACTCCGGAGTGGTATACTACGAAGTTAGCTAGATCTACTCAGAGTTTTATGTATACTTGCCAGCTTCACTTAGTTTAACATTCCAGGTCAGGCTTCATCCATACTACGACCGTAGATATTACTCATCTGCCGATCCACGGCCTGTTCATCCCACCCTGCTACCACCTAGAAGGCGGAGACAGTACAGGTGCATCAAAGCTTGGACTTAGAGACAGACAAACAGCTTCTTATTTTTGGATTGTGTGTATTGCTAGGTATTACTGCAGTGTTGGAGCTACACTGAACAAAAATATTAACGTAAAATGTTTATATCCCTGTTAGAGCATTTCTCTTTGCCAATTTAATCCATCCACCTGACAGGTGTGGTATATCAAGAAGCTGATTAAACAGCATGATCATTACAAAGGTCAAATAAATCAAATTGTAATTGTCGCATACACATATTTAGTAGATGTTATTACTGGTGTAGCAAAATCCTTGTGTTCCTGCACCTTGTGCTGGGGACAATAAAATGCCGCTTTAAAATGTGCAGTTTTGTCACACAACACAATGCAACAACAGGTGTATCAAGTTTTGAGGGAGCATGCAATTGGCATGCGGCCTGCAGGAATTTGCACCAGAGCTGTTGTCAGAGAATTGAATGTTAATTTCTCTACCATAAGACATCGTTTTTAGAGAATTTGGCAGTAAGTCCAACCGGCCTCACAACCACAAGCCATGTGTATGGCGTGGTGTGGGTTAGCGGTTTGCTGATGTCAACGTTGTGAACAGAGTGCCCCATGGTGGCGGTGGGGTTATGGTATGGGCAGGCATAAGCTACGGACAACAATCACAATTAAATTTTATTGATGGCAATTTGAATTCACAGAGATGCCATGATGAGATCCTGAGGCCCATTGTTGTGCCATTAATCCGCCGCCATCACCTCATGTTTCAGCATGATAATGCACTGCCCCAAGGACTTGTACACAATTCCTGGAAGCTGAAAATGTCCTATTTCTTCCATAGCCTGCATACCAGACATCACCCATTGAGCACGTTTGGTATGCTCTGGATCGACATGTGTTCGAGTTCCCAACAATATCCCGCAACATCGCACAGCCATTGAAGAGGAGTGGGACAACATTCCACACAATCAACAGCCTGATCAACTCTATGCGAGGGAGCGATATCGCGCTGCACACCAGATACGGACTGGTTTTCTGATCCACACCTACCTTTAAAAAATCTGTGACCAACAGATTCACATCTGTATTCCCAGTCATGTGAAATTGATAGATTAGGGCCTAAATCAACCAGATTTCCATATGAACTTTTACTCAGTAAAATCTTTGACATTGTTGCATGTTGCGTTTTTATATTTTCTATTCAGTATAGAAACATACATTTCGCTGCACCTGCGTTAACATCTGCAACCCAATAAACTTTGATTTGAACCTGCTACGTTTATTCTCCTAACCTGCTACGTTTGTTTCTAACCTTCCACCTTAATTATTCTACTCTGCCTAACTGGCTTAGCTAAAATGCTGTTAGGTTTCGACACACCCACTGGTGTTGATGATCCCACTTGTTTCGCAATGTTCACTTTCAGACACATCCCAAGTAGGCCTATGCAGTTCCCCATAAGCACACTTTTTTACTGTGGCTAGCAGCATTTCCCAAACACTGTGCACATTTTGTTTTTTGCCCTAACACTACACAGCTGATTCAAATTATCTAAGCTTGATGATTAGTTGATTATTTGAATCAGCTGTGTAGTGCTAGGGCAAAAACCAAACATACACCCCTTGGGGTCCAGAGGACCGAGTTTGGGAAACCCTGGAGCTAGTGGAATGCCGAACTCTTCATTGAGACAATGTTGAAACATCAATCCATGGGACAAGTCAGTGCCACATTTTCATATGTGTCAAAATGAAATAAGTTATCTTGCAAATTCATCAGGAAATCTGCTTTATTTTAATACCTATTGTTAATGCCATCTTGTCGTGTGATTATCAATGCACATGCACCCTTTTCCCACTGCTATCGCTCCTTCTTCTATATGTGTAACAGCTTGTTGCGTTGTGGCCATAGACATATAATCCGTAGAAGGGTTTTGGAATCTCTAACCCAGGCAATTTTACTTTAAAACGAATGCGCTAGCAATGGCTGCCAGTCTTGACTTGAATGGAAACGGCCATCAATGAATTATACAGTATGTCTATGGTTGGTTGCAGCTGTGTTTTGCCTTCCACAAATTTCAAAATACAATCTTGTGAAAAATGTACAGTTTGGAAAGCAAATGCTGTCATTACTAAATGTGTAATGTGATAGGTCCACAGACGACGCAATCGCAATCACACTGCATACTGCCCTTACCCATCTGGACAAGAGGAATACTTATGTAAGAATGCTGTTCATCGACTACAGCTCAGCATTTAACACCATAGTTCCCTCCAAGCTCGTCATTAAGCTCGAGACCCTGGGTCTCGACCCAGCCCTGTGCAACTGGGTCCTGGACTTCCTGACGGGCCGGTCCCAGGTGGTGAGGGTAGGAAACAACATCTCCACTCCGCTGATCCTCAACACTGGGGCCCCACAAGTGCGTTCTCAGCCCTCTCCTGTACTCCCTGTTTACCCATGACTGCGTGGCCAAGCACGCATCCAACTCAATCATCAAGTTTGCTGGCGACACTACAGTGGTAGGCTTGATTACCAACAACGGCGAGACGGCCTACAGAGAGGAGGTGAGGGCCCTCGGAGTGTGGTGTCAGGAAAATAACCTCTCACTCAATGTCAGCAAAACAAAGGAGATGATCGTGGACTTCAGGAAGCAGGAGAGGAGAGCACCCTATCCACATCGAGGGGACAGTAGTGGAGAGGGTGGAAAGTTTTAAGTTCCTCGGTGTACACATCACAGACAAACTGAATTGGTCCACCCACACAGACAGCGTGGTGAAGAAGGCGCAACAGCGCCTCTTCAACCTCAGGAGGCTGAAGAAATTCGGCTTGTCACCAAAATCACTCACAAACTTTTACAGATGCACTATCGAGAGCATCCTGTCGGGCTGTATCACCGCCTGGTACGGCAACTGCTCCGCCCACAACCGTAAGGCTCTCCAGAGGGTAGTGAGGACTGCACAGCGCATCACCGGGGGAAACCTACCTGCCCTCCAGGACACCTACACCACCCGATGTCACAGGAAGGCCAAAAGATCATCAAGGACAACAACCACCCGAGCCACTGCCTGTTCACCCCGCTATCATCCAGAAGGCGAGGTCAGTACAGGTGCATCAAAGCTGGGACCGAGAGACTGAAAAACAGCTTCTACCTCAAGGCCATCAGACTGTTAAACAGCCATCACTAACATTGAGTGGCTGCTGCCAACATACTGACTTAAATCTCTAGCCACTTTAAACATAGGAATTGGATGTAACAAATGTATCACTAGCCACTTTAAACAATTTTGTATATAATGTTTACGTATCCGACATACTCATATCAAATGTATACACTGTACTCTAAACCATCTACTGTATCTTGCCTATGCCGTTCGGCCATCGACCCAAATCTCTAGCCACTTTAAATAATTATAACTGGATGAAATAATGTATCACTAGCCACTTTAAACAATGCCATTTATATAATGTTTACATATCCTACATTACTCATCTCATATATATATATGTGTATATACTGTACTCCATACCATCTACTGCATCTTGCCTATGCCGGTCAGCCATCGCTCATCCATATATTTATATGTACATACTCGTATTCATTCCTTTACTCTTGTGTGTATAAGGTAGTTGTTGTGAATTTGTTAGATTACTTGTTAGATACTACTGCATGGTTGGAACTAGAAGCACAAGCATTTCGCTACACTCGCATTAACATCTGCTAACCATGTGTATGTGACAAATAACATTTGATTTGATTTGATATGTATTAACAATTTGTGACCCACCACCTGGATTTGGTCCTATGTAGCAAAATTTGATTTTTTTTTTTTTTACATTGGATAAAAGTAGAGACTGAGCTAGAAAATTGTATATCATACACTGTGGTTGAGAAACAATTACAAAGTAAACTTGTAACCCTACTGTTGAGAAAATGGCCCGTGAATGTTTTGGTACACCTACTGGAGAGCTCTTCTTTCTCTACACCCATTCAGCATCGTTCACACCCTCTTAAGCCTTAGCCCCACCAATCTCTTTTTAAGGATTCAAAGTGTGGTAAACAACCAAAGATTTCAAGACTAAAAGTGGTGAAATTAGTAGCAAAAGGTGGTAGTAGTAAAAATCTACTTGATCTGGGCCCAGCGTCGTCCGTGTTAGGGGAGGGTTTGGCTGGCAGGGATGTCCTTGTCCCATCGCGCTCCTGTGGCGGGCCGGGTGCATGCACGCTGACACAGTCGCCAGGTGTACAATGTTTCCTCCGATACATTGGTGTGGCTGGCTTTCGGGTTAAGCGGGCATTGTATCAAGAAGGATCGTGGGGTCGTGTTTCGGAAGACTGATGGCTCTCGACCTTCGCCTCTCCCGAGTCCATACGGGAGTTGCAGATATGAGACAAGACTCTAACTACCAATTGGATAAAACGAAATTGGGGAGAAAAAGGGGTAAAAGTAAAAAATAAAATGGCCTATATCCTAATCTGACTTTGGAGGTAATGTGGTTCTTCACATTACTGTCTCTAGAAACACACACTATATCAAATCTAAGTTTATTTGTCACATGCACAGGATACAGAAGGTAAACGGAACAGTGAAATGGTTACTTTCACGTTTTTTTTACATTTTTTGTTATTTAGACATGTAGCTAACTAGCTAAACAATAATCCGAACTCTAATGCCGCGTTCAAAACAACTGTGAAAAATCTATTTGAACGATCATCCAACTCGGAACTCCAACTTGGGAAATTGGGCCACTTTCTAGAGCTCCTACCCAGATCATACACGTAACGTTAGCTAGCGAGCCAGCCAGCTAATGTTAGCTAACTAGATAACAGTACGCTTTAACTTGCAATGAAAATGTAGCTAGACACTTACCCATATATATGGATGACATGGTTGACCTTACTTTGAAGATGTAATCCAGAGACCGTTGTTTTATACAACAGCTTTCATTCTGTGTTCTCTTTTTGGACTCTCTCCGCATTTGTGTAATGTAACCAAATATAACATATCATACTGATTTGAGTGTCCCCAAAAAACAAAATAAAGCATATCACCCAACCACTACATATCCACAGCACAAAATGTACAATACCACCATAAAACATTAATATTTACGTGTGTAGAGTGTGTGTGAGTATGTGTCTGTCTCTCTTCACAATCCACGTTGTTCCGTAAGATGTAGTTTTAATCTGTTTTAAAAAAACTGGTTTTACTGCTTGCATGAGTTACTTGATGTTGAATGGAGTTCCATGTAGTTCCTAATAAAATACAAAATAAAACCTGAACCAGCACTTGCACTCCTCCACTCCCAACTACGCTGAACAAAAATAGAAACGCAACATGTAAAGTGTTGGTCCCATGTTTCATGAGCTGAAATAAAAGATCCCAGAAATGTTCCATATGCTCAAAAAGCTAATTTCTCTCAAATGTTGTGCACACATTTGTTTACATCCTTGTTAGTGAGCATTTCTCCTTTGCCAAGATAATCCATCCATCTGACAGGTGTGGCATATCAAGAAGATGATTAAGCAGCATGATCATTACACAGGCCTGGCTCCCCAGTGGGTGGGCCTATGCCCTCCCAGGCCCAACCATGGCTGTGCCCCTGCCCAATCATGTGAAATCTATAGATTAGGGCCTAATGAATTTATTTGTTGCTTGTTGCGTTTATATTTTTGTTCAGTATAGCTCTGACTCTACTGAAGTGTACTTTCTATGCCTGTGATATGTGGTTGTCCCACCTAGCTATCTTAAGATAGCTCTGCTAAATGACAAAATTGTAAATTGAGTTGCACCGCCCCAGAACAGCCTCAATTCATCAGGGCAAGGACTCTACAAGGTGTCTAAAGCGTTCCACAGGGATGCTGGCCCATGTTGACTCCAATGATACCCACAGTTGTGTCAAGTTAGTTGGATGTCTTTGGTTGGTGGACCATTCTTGATACACATGGGAAACTGTTGAGTGTGAAAAACCCAGCAGCGTTGCAGTTCTTGACACAAACCGGTGCGCATCGCACCTACTATGGCACAGACCTCTGAATGGCACACAACACAATCCATGTCTCAATTGTCTCAAGGCTTAAAAGTCCTTTAACCTTTCTCCTCCCCTTCATCTACACTGATTTGAAGTGACATCAATAAGGGATCATAGCTTTCACCTGGTCAGTCTGTCAAGGAAAGACCAGGTGTACTTAATGTTTTGTACACTCGGGGTGTATATATATATACACACACACACTACATTGACACTTTCACACAAACCCGACACACATTCAAATATACTACACACACATACCGACACAACACAAACACACACATTTTACACAAATTTGCTGCTGCTACTCTTTTTTATTTTACTAATCTATCAGTCACTTTACCCTGCTTTCATGTACATATCTACCTAAAATAACTTGTACTTCTGCACCTTGACCTGGTACTGGTACTCCCTGTATAAAGCTCCATTCTTGTGTGTTTTATTTTATTCCCCATGTTACAATTTGTTATTATTATTTTTAAACTGCATCGTTGGGAAAGGCTTGTAAGCAAGCATTTTACAGTAAAATCTACACCAGTTGTATTTGGCGCATGTGACAAATAGAATTTGATTTGATTCGTAGTATAGGGCTCTGGCATGACAAGGAGTTGACATGACACAAACAGATCTTGGACCAGGCTATAGAATTGTTGGCATATGCTTATTACTAGCCTACTATTTTACACTCGTTACATTGTTAAAACCATTTGTTGACCATTATCACTATATGTATTAAAGCTTTTTGACTACAAAATAAATAAAACAATTATTTATTGTAATGATAAAATCTATTGGTCTAGATTTTCTTAAGAAATTCAACATAGGTTGGCCACAGTTCACTTGCATCTTGATTCAAAGGGTTTGGTTTGTTGACATCTTGCATGATTTTTCAATGTTTAAAAGGAGAAGTATACTCGTATTTTACAGTACAATGAATGACTGTTTGAGCAGTCGGTCATAAGTTGCAATAGGCTGTCTATTCTTTGTGTATATGAAAATACGATGGTTACAATATGTATTCCAACGCCTAATCAACATGCTGGGGATGATATGAGCTGTTAATGCTAGTAAATTGGTTAAACTAACAATGTCTGTTAGGAAATGAAAACCTTAGATAAACACTAGGGCTATTGAGTTATTGTACTTCAGACAAACCTGTGACATTTGATAACTGAATGTTAAATGCCAAAGCTAACTTCTAACCAGGAAAACCACAGTCTCTTTGTGGTGGGCCACCCTACCCCCCTGCAGCACCATGTCCAAGTACCTGAGGCATTTCACCGCGGTGGGTGATGACCACACAGCCCATTGGCACAATGAGGGGCTGCATGTGGCTAGAGAGGAGCCGGGATCAGCCACAGCACAGCTGCCCCACGGGGAACTCACCTTCAGAGACTCCCTGAAGAGACTCTACAGCTCCGACAGATTCCAGGTATGGAATATGTGTGGAGTAGGCAATGCGCATACTATCTATCCAACACAGTTAGTCAATGTTACCTTTGCTCAAATCAAATGTCAACTGTGGATGGGGATTGTGTGTTTCTCAGTCTAGGCTGCAAATGTGACTGTAAATTAACTCCCATTCTCTTGTTGTACTTTGTTGTCAGAAGGTTGGTCTTTACTGATGTTGGGTGTTTCGCTGTGGTTTGGATCGCTATGGTGTTGGTCTTCTTTGATGTTGAGTGTTTGCCTTTGGTTTAGATAGCTGTGGTGTGCCTGGTCATCCTGGATGCCATCTTTGTGCTGGGCGAGCTACTGATCGACCTGTCAATCATCAAGTTGGCGCATGGGCACGTTGCCCCTCAGGTGAGATATGGCCACAGAGTGGCGTAGCGGTCTAAGGCACTGCATCTCGGTGCTCGAGGCGTCACTACATACCCTGGTTCGATTCCGGGCTGTATGAGAACCGGCGGTGATTGTGCGCCGCCCTATGGGACTCCCAATTTGCCCAGCGTCGTCCGGGTTAGGGGAGAGTTTGGCCGGGGTAGGCGGTCATTGTAAAATAAGAATGTGTTCTTAACTGACTTGCCTAGTTAAAAATAGGGAATAGGTTGCCATTTGGCACACGGATCAAGAAATGCGTGACCCAAACCTTCTTACAACTCCTCCTCTGTCCTTTCCCTCTTCACCAGGTCTTCCACTACCTGAGTCTGGCTCTTCTCACCTTCTTCATGGTGGAGCTAGCTGGAAAGCTCTTTGCCTACCGGCTGGAGTTCTTCCATCACAAGTTTGAGATGTTTGACGGGCTGGTCGTGATTGTGTCCTTCATCCTGGACATTGTGTATATCGCCAGTGAAGATGCCTTTGACGGCATGGGCCTCCTGATCCTCCTCAGGCTCTGGAGGGTGGCCAGGATAGTCAACGGTGAGAGATCCCCCACTGGTCGTGTTCATTAGGCACTCCCTGGACATGTCCAATAACAAACACAGATTTGAAGGTTTCCATTGTGAAACATGTTAAAGCTTGCCCTAATGAACACAACCTTTTATGTCACATACAGTAGCTAGCTAGGTCACCAATGTCGCAAAATGGGTTTGTGTCCAACATGGCATGTTTTCTTCCACCAGGAATCCTGGTGTCTGTGAAGTCACGGGCCGATCGCGAAGTTCACAAGCTGAAGGAGAGCAATGATCACCTGGTCCAGCAAGTTAATGACCTACAAGAGCACAATGGCAAGATGGTGAGTTGGGCAGCCCCTGGGAACCCAAAACCCCACCTGCACAAGACCCATTAAGGCATTTACATTCTACATCTTATCAAGAGCATCAGTCAACAAACCCGGTTTAACCCGTCAATCGCTTCCCCCCCTCTTTAGGAACAAGAGAACAGTAAACTACGAGCTCTCCTCCGACAGCATGCCATTGAGTTCTGATGCAGGAAGAGGAACATGATGCCGTTTTCATTATCCACTTATAGTGTCATTGGAATTGTTCAGTAAACAAGGGTATATTCTAAAGTGTTCACCATCCATACGCCATTTCATTAAGTAATTCCACCATGACAGGAGCTTACACTGAGTTACTGGCCTGGTCCTAGATCCGTTTGTAGTCTTGCCAACTCAAATGTTGTCATTGTCAAGCTAAACCTTTGGCATGACAATGATTGAAAATAAGTTGGTATGAAAGCACGAACACACTGGCACTCAGGCTAGATAGATTCCACATCATGAGCCAATGTTAGGTCAACCTTCCAACCATTATCTGCATATTCAAGCGGATTTAAAAGCTGATCACATTTAATTGATTAGTAGTATTCATATCATATGCCAGTATCCTGCTTTGTAATAAAAAATGACATTTTATATTTTTATTCAAATAAGCAATGAATTGTCATCTAATTTGTTGTAAATAAGATCCTGTAATGAATTTGTTGCATCTTGCCGTTTTTCTGAATACCACTGTTGCCTGCTATGTAAAGACAATACAAGTATGAATCACTGTGAATTACGTTTTATTATTAGAAAAAACATTTAACTATGTACAAATAAATAAAAGCTTAGGTATTTGCTAACAGTATTTGAGTACAACGAGAGAACCAACCGTCAGTGCAATATCAGTTTTGACATTAATTTTGATCAGTACACTGAGTGACTATAGATATCCACACTAGCATACCACTCAGAATGAAGCAATGTATTGGCTAGGCATTTTAAGTGGTATGCTGGTGAGGATATTAGAACATACAGTGCATTCTGAATGTTTTCCACATTTTGTTACGTTACAGCCTTATTCTAAAATGGATCAAATAAAATTCTCATCAATCTACACACAATAACCCATATCGTTATGGGTTATTGTGTGTAGATTGGTGAGAATTTTGACAAAGCAAAACAAAGACATTTTTGAAAAAAAAAATAACTGATCACATTTACATAAGTATTCAGACCCTTTACTACTTTGTTGAAGCACCTTTGTCAGGGATTGCAGCCTCATGTATTATTGGGTATGTCACTAAAAGCTTGGCACACCTGTATTTGGAGAGTTTGTCCAATTCTCTGCAGATCCGCTCAAGCTCTGTCAGTTTAGCTGTACAGCGACATCCATTTTCAGGTGTCGAGATGTTCGATCAGGTTTAAGTTCGGGCTCTGGCTGGGCCACTCAAGAACATTCAGAGACTTGTCCCTAAGCCATTCCTGCGTTGTCTTGGCTTTGTGCTTAGGGTCGTTGTCCTGTTGGAAGGTGAACCTTTGCCCCAGTCTGAGGTCCTGAGTGCTCTGCAGCAGGTTTTTATCAAGGATCGCTCTGTACTTTGCTCCATTCATCTTTCCCTCGATCCGGACTAGTCTCCCAGTCCCTGCCACTGAAAACCACAGCATGATGCTGCCACCCCCATGCTTATCAGGCTTCCTCCAGACGTGATGCTTGATATTCAGGCCAAAGAGTTCAATCTTGGTTTCATCAGACCAGAGCATCTTGTTTGTCATGGTCTGGGAGTCCTTTAGGTGCCTTTTAGCAAACTCCAAGCAGGCTGTCATGTGCCTTTTACTGAGGAGTGGCTTCCGTCTGGCCACTCTACTATAAAGGCATGATTGGTAGAGTGCTGCAGAGATGGTTGTCCTTCTGGAAGGTTCTCCCATCTCCACAGAGTGACCATCGGGTTCTTGGTCACCTCCCTGACCAAGGCCTTTCTCCCCTGATTGCTCAGTTTGGTTAGGCGGTCAGCTCTAGGAAGGGTCTTGGTGCTTCCAAACTTCTTCCATTTAAGAATGATGGAGGTCGCTGTGTTCTTGGGGACCTTCAATGCTGCAGACATTTTTTGGTACCCTTCCCCAGATCTGTGCCTTAACAAAATCCTTTCTTGGAGCTCTACAGACAATTCTTTCGACCTCATGGCTTGGTTTTTGCTCTGACATGTACTGTCACCTGTGGTACCTTATATATAGACAGGTGTGTGCCTTTCCAAATCATGTCCAATCAATTGAATTTACCACAGGTGGACTCCAATCAAGTTGTAGAAACATCAAGGATGATCAATGAAAACAGGATGCACCTGAGCTCAATTTCAAGTCTCATGACAAAGAGTCTGAATAATTATGTAAATCAGTTTTTATTTTTATTTATATACATTTTTAAACATAAAAAAAAAAACTTTTCAATTAATCATTATGGGCTATTGTGTGTAGATTGAGGATAAAAAAAATAGAATAAGGCTGTAACCTAACATAACAAAATGTGGAAAAGGGGAAGGGGTCTGAATACTTTCCGAATGCACTGTACCTGCCCTCTCTTCCGTCTGTAGGTCGTTTACACAAAAGGGAAGAAGAAGTTGTAAGGCAGCTTGGCATTTATAGTGGGCGAGGCCTTGAAGCCCGGCCGTGCGGCTGCAGACAGGTAAGAAGGTCATGGAGCTGGTGACTGACATGACATTGCTGCCTCCAGAGAGTAACAGTTGAGGAAAATAAAAAGTGTCAATAAAACGTACATAAAGGTGTCATGACACTGACCAGAGGTCTGGAAGATGAACTCTGTTGTGCCATCACTTGGCAATATGTTTAAGACAATGCAGTTACTGTTGATTGGAGGGAATCTAACAAGGCTTTAACAGTAGCTTACAATCTCTAAGGAATGTCTATTGTTCCATGACAGGGTAAATAATGACTTTGGACTACATTTACATTACATTTCGGTCATTTATCAAACACTTTTCCATAGCGACCTACAGTCAGTAAGTCAGACACTTAGCAGTGCTGTCATGATGTGTGCTGTGGTTGCTATTAAGCACTAGTAAAAAGTGTTATACAAATACAAGCTGATAAAGTTAGATTGTTGTGTTTGCTAAGGGTTGTTTTTAAGCACTTAGTGACAAATGTTTCTATAAAGAGTACTATACAAACAATGTGTTACAATCAATATTACATTGGGCATGTCAAATCCAAGCACTAAAACTCATGGATGCAACTGTTTGTGTAAAATTGTTGTGTGTTGGTTGTCCTGAAAAGAAAATGGTAAAACACTTCATTGTGAGGCTAAATATAAGGGTTGGACATGCAGATAAATACATTTTTGCTGGGTTCTTGGGACTGATAGGGTTAATCTACTACTTTGTGTTATCACTGTTGTATGTTTAATGTAATGGCCATTGTCTCAGTATCTCATTGAAAACAAGGCAATCTCTAAGCTCTTTTCAAGTTACCATTATGCTTTCTAAACAAAGAAAGTACCACTTAACCACTGTATATGGGACAACGGGAACGTCTACAGTGCCTTCCCGAAAGTATTCACACCCATTTCATTTAAAAAAATATTGCTGTGTTACAGAATCTTTAATGGATTAAATGTAGATTTTTTTGGTCACTGGCCTACACACAATACCCCATAATGTCAAAGTGAAATTATACATTTTGAAATGTCTTGAATCAATAAGTACTCAACCCCTTTGTTATGGCAAGCCTAAATAAGTAGTAAAAATGTGCTTAACAAGTCACATAATAAGTTGCATGAACTTCTGAATGCAACTACCTCATCGCTGTACCCCACACATACAATTATCTGTAAGCATCCCCAGTTGAGCAGTGAATTTCAAACACAGATTTAATCACAAAGACCAGGGAGGTTTTACAATGCCTCGCAAATAAGGGCACCTATTGGTAGATGGGTAAAAAAAGAAGAAGCCAACACTGAATATCTCTATGAGCATAGTGAAGTTATTTATTACAATTTGGATGGTGCATCAAATACACCCAGTCACTACAAAGATACAAGCATCCTTCCTAACTCAGTTGCCAGAGAGGAAGGATACCACTCCGGGATTTCACCATGAGGCCAATGGTGACTTTAAAAAAGTTACAGAGTTACACGCTGTGATGGGAGAAAACTGAGGATGGATCAACAACATTGTAGTTACTCCACAATAATAACCTAATCAACGTGCATTCCATAGGAAGTGCACCTCTATTGATAAAACTAACACAAATGTATGGTTGTATTGGACATGTGAGGCATGCACTTCTATGTTTCTGTTCCACTCTCTGGATGATTCCGACTGTGTATCTCTTAGTTGGGCAGAATATCAACCCTGATAACATGGTATTTAACCTATTTGTGACGTGTGCTCCCTCTCCAGCCTCTAGGTCACCAGGCTGCTCGTGATGGTGCACACCTGTCACCATCGTTACGCGCACGTGTGTCATCACTCACCTAAACTCCATCACTCCCCTGATTACCTTCCCTATATATGTCACTCCCTTGTGTTCCTTCCCCAGGCGCTATTGTTTCTGTGTCATGTCTGTGCATTGTCCGTGTTTCTTAGTTTGTATGATGTTGTGTTTCATTATTAAAACACTCCCTCCCTGAACTTGCTTCCCGACTCTCAGCGCACATCGTTACAGAATAACGCCTCACCTAAGGGAAGCATCAGGGAGTGTTTTTGTTGTTGTTGTGTGTGTCAGGTGGAATGACTTCATGCTCCCCTGCCTCTGCCGCGCATCAGCAGGGGTGAACGGTCTGCTCCTGATCCCCGGGATCGTCCCTTGGGTTGGAGTCCTGTAGCTGGAGTCGAACGCGCCGGGTAAGGGGGTACCGTCTCGTATGCTCTCTCTCCGGCGCTCTAGGTCGCCATGCTCCCACGTCTCAGCCGGACTGGCAGGTTTCCAGTGCCTCAGCAGAGGTGACCTGTCCGCTCCTGATCCCCGGGATTGTCATTTTGGTCTGCATCCTGCGGCTGGAGCCACACGTCGGGGAGAGGGTACTGTCACGTGTGCTCCCTCTCCGGTCTCTAGGTTACCAGGCTGCTTGTGATAGCGCACACCTGTCACCATCGTTATGCGCACCTGCGCGTCATCACTCACCTGGACTCCATCACTCCCCTGATTACCCTATATATGTCACTCCCTTTGGTTCCTTCCCCAGGCGTTATTGTTTCTGTGTCATGTCTGTCCGTGTTTCCAATTTTGTATTATGTTGTGTTTTTAATTTTTTAGCGCTCACTCCCTGAACTTGCTTCCTTACTCTCAGCGCACATCGTTACACCATTAGATTTTAACGAAGCGAACAATAAATGATTGTGTTGATCCAGATTCAAATTTCCTGAAGTTACCAAAGATGAGTCATCACGTGTGATTGCTATAATGTTAAGCAATTTCATGACCTGTATAGCAGTTTATCTATTTCCAAGACAAGCTTATTTTCTACCTTTCATTTGAACGTTCGTAGTCTTCCTAAAAATCACGACCACCTCCAGCTATCTGTATCCCCTCATCTATAAGCCCACAAGAGTGAACAGTTAACCTGCCACTCTTATTGATTATATTTTTACAAATTCTTTGAATAATGTGGCTAATACAGTCGTACTTTATACTGACATTTCTGACCACTTTCCAGTGTTCCACTTCTCTTTGGCAGCTGGAAATGAACAGATGGGAATGATTAATAGCATTAAATATAAAATATTTTAAAGTAATTGTGAGTGCTTTAAGATGTTGATTGATAATGGGGAAATGTTTATAATCAGGCCGATATGGAGTCTGCTGACCAGACTTTTATCACATCTTTCAATTCTGTATTTCACCACTGCTTCCCCTTAGTTAACGCACGTAAGAGAGCAGCAGAAACCTTGGTTTACAACAGGTCAAAAAAAATCCTCAGTTAAAAAAATATTTTGTATAAAACGTGTCTCACAAATCCCTCACCCCTGAGTTCTGCAAATTACAAAAAGTATAAGAACAAATTGGAGGTAATTGGTAACTTAAAGATATCAGCAGCAGGTCATGATGAGATTCGTGCCTCTGATGAAATCAGTGTCTTCCTCAGTTACTGAGCCTCTAACGTATATCTTCACCAAATCTATGCAAACTGGTATTGTTGCTAAAGTTATTCCCCTATGGAAATCTGGGGATCCAATATCTTTTACAAATTATCGCCCAATATCTGTACTACCATGTTTTTCTAAAATAATAGACAAATTGCTGTATAAGAAAATGTAAAATATTTAAATCAACACTGTATTCTATATGAGCACCAATATGTTTTTCGTAAAAATTACTCCACAGATATGGCTCTTTTGAAATGTGTGGATAAAATCTTTATAGCCCTGAACAATAATGAATACGCTCTTGGCATCTATTTAGGTTTATCCAAAGCGTTTGACACAGTTGATCATGAAATATTACTTTCTAAATTGCATTATTACGTTTTCATGATTATACATATAATTGGTTAAATAGTTATGTTTATGATAGAGAACAATTTGTTTATGCAAATGGTGTGCATCTACCAGGGCCAAGATATCCTGTGTTGTGCCACAGGGTTCGATAATTGGATCTTTGTTATTCCTAATCTATATCTTCCACCGTACTTCCCATTCTCTTTGCTGATGATACCAATTTGATTTTATCACACAATAATATGTATTCACTAATGAATGAAGCCAACTCAGACATGGACACATTTTGTGAATGGTTCCAGATAAACAAATTATCTTTAAATGTTAAAAATCAAACTTCATTGTATTCACTAGTAAGAATAAGAAATATTGTAAAAAAGAAAGAAGAAAAAAAAGAGACTGAATCTCAATTAGTGGAAATGAAATGGAACAAGTCACATCCACTAGATTCCTCAGAGTTCTAATTAATGAAAAGTTATCCTGGAAAGATCATATTCAATTTGTCTGCAGCAAAGTGATGAAATCTGTTGGTATCATCAGAAAGACTACTGGTTTGGTTCATTAGGCTTGCTTCCTAACTCTATACTATAGCTTAATTTACCCATATCTCATTTACAATAAATATTGTCTGAGCCAGTACATATGCCTCCAACCTACACAAATGATTCATCATACAAAATAAATTTGCAAGACTAGCCCCCTCCTATAACTACCTGGCTCCATCTGCACCTTTGTTTATGAAACTCAATATCTTGTCTATTTGCCCTTTCATCTACAAATACTCATACCTCCCAGACAGTTTACCTAAACCCTTCAATGGATTCTTCCAGGTTAATTCTGAAATCTCATCAGAAACCAACAACATGTTGGGTAATTAGCTTTAGGTTGGGTTATTAGCAATTCCGGGAGGGTGAACAAACAGTTGGCCAGCGCACTACTAGTGACCACATAACCAACCTGTAAACACCGTAGCCGTTGTCTCCGTAGCCAATGTGAGTAAGACCTTTAAACAGGAAGTGTACTCCGAGCATGCGCTGACCAACTGGCAAGTGTCTTCACTGAAATTTTCAACCTCTCCCTGTCTGAGTCTGTAATACCAACATGTTTCAAGCAGACCACTATAGTCCCTGTGCCCAAGAACACTAAGGTAACCTGCCTAAATGACTACCGACCCATAGCACTCACATCTGTAGCCATGAAATGCTTTGAAAGGCTGGTCATGGCTCACATCAACACCATTATCCCAGAAACCCTAGACCCACTCCAATTTGCATACCGCACCAACAGATCCACAGATGATGCAATCTCAATTGCACTCCACACTGCCCTTCACACCTGGACAAAAAGAACACCTATGTGAGAATGCTATTCATTGACTACAGCTCAGCGTTCAACACCATAGTGCCCTCAAAGCTCATCACTAAGCTGAGGACCCTGGGACTAAACACCTCCCTCTGCAACTGGATCCTGGACTTCCTGATGGGCCGACCCTAGGTGGTAAGGGTAGGTAATAACACATCCACCACGCTGATACTCAACACGGGGGCCCCTCCTGTACTCCCTGTTCACTCATGACTGCACGGCCAGGCACGACTCCAACACTATCATTAAGTTTGCAGATGACACAACAGTGGTAGGCCTGATCACCGGCAACGATGAGACAGCCTATAGGGAGGAGGTCAGAGACCCTACCGTGTGGTGCAAGGACAAGAACCTCTCCCTCAACGTGATCAAGACAAAGGAGGTGATTGTGGACTACAGGAAAAGGAGGACCGAGCATGCCCCCATTCTCATCGACTGGGCTGTAGTGGAGCAGGTTAAGAGCTTCAAGTTCCTTGGCGTCCACATCACCAACAAACTAACATGGTCCAAGCACACCAAGACAGTCGTGAAGAGGGTACGACAAAACCTATTCCCCCTCAGGAGACTGAAAAGATTTGGCATGGGTCCTCGAGAGCATCCTGATGGGTTGCATCACATCCTGGTATGGCAACTGCTTGGCCTACGACTGCAAGGCACTACAGAGGGCAGGGCGTACAGCCCAGTACATCACCAGGGCCAAGCTTCCTGCCATCCAGGACCTCTACAACAGGCGGTGTCAGAGGAAGGCCCTAACAGTTGTCTCCAGCCACCCTAGTCATAGACTATTCTCTCTGCTACCGCACGGCAAGTGGTACCGGAGTGCCAAGTCAAGGTTTAATCAAATGGCTAGCCAAACTATTTGCATTGCCCTCCCTCTTCTATGCTGCTGCTACTCTCTGTTATCTATGCATAGCCACTTTAATAACTCTATCTGCATGTACATATCACCTCAATTACCTCGAAACCGGTGCCCCCGCACATTGACTTTGTACCGGCACCCCCTGTATATAGCCTCGCTATTGTAATTTACTGCTGCTCTTTAATTATTTGTTATTCTTATCTCTTACTTTTTGGGGGGTATTTTCTTAAAACTGCATTGTTGGTTAAGGGCTTGTAAGTAAGCATTTCACTGTAAGGTCTACACCTGCTGTTTGATGCGTTGGCAGGCGCCCTAAATGACATCCATTCTCAGTTTGAACTCCGGAGTAAGATTGTAAGAGCAACAACAGACAATGGCTGTAACTTCTTGAAAGTTTTCCATCTGGAGAAGAAAACAACAATGCAGTGGAAGCAGTGGGTGGTGAAGCAGCTCAGCCAGGACAGGACGATGGTGAAGAGGAACAAGAGCTGTAGAAAGACTCTTGAGGATTGTCAAAGACGAAGGAGAGGCGGCCATCAGAGTTCTCTGCACAGAGTTCTCTGCACAGACTTTGAGGTTACAATGTAAGTAAGGATTATGTATTATTTTGTCATAATTTAAAGTCTTGAATATTCTCTAAATCTGTTGCAGTGTTTCCTGACCCTTTGCTTGGGGACTAATAACTGTTTCACATATTGTAGCCATACACTATCATTGATCAACTACTAATCCAGCCATTGATTACTGTTGTTAAAACAGGTGAAATGGTTATAGGCTTAGGAAACAGTATTATTATTTCACAGGTTCAATCCAGCTGAATTCGCCTTCCTCACAGAGTATGCTGCCACCATGAGCCCATCAACATCCTGCAGGCTGAAATCAATGTCCAGATGGGGTGGCTACTTCCAACTATCAACCTACTGTTCACAAAACTTGACCGAATCAAGTTGTCCCTGAAGTACTGTAAGCCTCTGGTGGATGCGCTACAACTGGGACTGAAGAAGTGCTTCAGCCACATGTTTCAAGACCCTGAGCTGATTGCAACTGCAATCCTTCTCCCCAAAATCACAACAACATGGACAAAGGATGGCACCACCATCAGAATGGGTAAGACAAATGTGGTTAATTAACAATATTTTATTATTCATAAACAACTTTGTATAGTGTTCATTTTGACACTTCATAGATTTGAGAACCACCCATTTAAACTACAATCCTGACGTTGTGGTTCAGTCCAATGGGTAGCCTACTTAGCCCTGTTGCTTGATTTATACAGATGGGAGATGGATTAATGTAGGCTCACAAAAAACATAACTGCATGATTTCTATTGTCATCTCCCTTGTATTTCAGGAATTGACTACATCAAGGATCACATGGAAGAACCCTTGCTGCAGCTAAGGTGCTGGCACAAATTCATCAGATGAGGATTTCTTCTCAGCCATGAAGAGGTCTCAAGCACAAGAAAGCTCCAAACAGCTGGACAGATACCTGGCCTGTTCAGCTGATCATATGGAGCTGCTCAAGTCCTTCCCAGCAGTCTGAAAGCTGTCTCTGAGGCTGAACACACCCTTACCTGCTTCAGCTGCCTGTGAAAGGCGGTTCAGCATTACAGGACTTGTTTTCAGCCCCAGGAAAGCAAGGCTGGATTCCATAAAGTTTGAAAACCAGCTTTAACTGAAGATGAACTGCAAATTCTTCAACTTCAAGTAATGACAGCTTAACGCTAGCAAGCCCAAGGAGAGGGATGCGTTTTGTTAATTTATGTTTACAATTCACAAGTTATAGGTGTCCTTGTTACAAAGGCATGTCCTGACACACTGATTTCTAATATAGTTCCATCCGTGATGATGTCCACATATTCCTACAGTGAGGTTGTGTGCAATTCTGTATATCTATAGTGTTGCCTATTTGAGAATCCACATTCTTTTTTTTATCTGAGCACTTCTTGCATCCATAAGACAGTTACCTTTCAGAAAAACTCAAGCTCAAACCAAATAAAAGGTCTGGCTGTTTTGCTTTTTGGATTTACGGCTCTTACGTTTCGTACTTTTATTTTTGATACTTAAGTGCATTTCATATCAGGTACTTTAAGACTTTTACTCAAGTAGTATTCTAATGGGTGACTTTTACTTGAGTCATTTTCCAGTAAGGTATCTTTACTTTTACTCATGTATGGCTTTTGGGTACCTTTCCACCACTGGCAGAGTGCCCCTACTGGGTTGTAGGAGTATAAAGAGTAACATCTTATTCTGTCTCTCCTACTTGCTTACAGTGGGAGGCATGGATCCAAGTGTCTTTTTCCTAAGCACTTTACCGCTGTTGGGGTGGTATGGGCAACAGATGTGGTTGGAGATTGTGATGGGGACGTTCATCTGGAAGTTTGGGCAGCAGAGACCTGTAAGTGAACAGCTCGAATACAGTTACTCAGAGCTATACAGTACTTCATCAGTGTGTCATCCAACTGATGCAGCTCTGGGACTGCAGGAAATGGGTAGTGCATCCACCCAGGTAAGTCCTGTTTGAGCACAGTTTTTTGCAAGTTTATTTTCAGAACGCCATTATAGGGTTCTATAATGTCCAGAACTTTCCGGGTGAAACGGTACATGCAAATTCCTCTTAACTTGCATCATGTCAGTCACACCGTTCTTTCATTATCTTCGAGGTGAAATGTGTTTCCCTATCGCTACCTAATTGTGGAAAAATGTATTGTACCAGGCACAAAGCCACAGTCTTTGCTTCTTAATTAGATGTGGGGAAGGCTTGAATCCATTTGGAGTAACTGTCAACCATTACTAACATGTCCATGACATCGTCACCAATCAACTGCATTACAGTTAAAAAGACTTTGAATACAACCACCTATTTCTGTATGCTAGCTATGCTACCAACTTGTAGGAATGGCAGTTACTTCTAAACCTGTTTTGTTTACAGGCAGGCATGTGAACAAATTTAATTTGCAAATGGGCCCCAGGGGACCAGTTGGCTAGATAGAGGTCGGTATTTGTTTTCCTGTGTTCTTGACAAATTAGACATTGGACACAGATTTCTGCAGCGATCGTAGTAAATTTGGGTGCGTACCATTATTTTCTACAAGCACTTTCCATTCCCCCCTTTGGACACATGCGGCACACCGTGATACATGTGTCCGAGGTAAACCAACAAACTGGGGGGAGCCACCAGGCCACCGCTCTGGTGCCTCCATAACCCATCATCATGTAGTTTACAATTATACCCAGTCCATTACCATTTAATTTAGTTATCAGTAGCATCTTGTAAGGCAGCCACATCATTTATAGGAACTAAGTCAGAAAAGAGAACTGAAACGGTCTGTAGGCACATTCCCTTAGGGTTTGCAAGAACAACTGTCTTAGCACCTGCATCAGCCCTGGCATTGCCTTTAGAAACATCATGTCCATGAGGGTGAGCTTTACACTTTACAATAAAAATCTGCCAAGGCAGCATAATAGCGTCCAACAATGCTGCAATAAATCAAATCAAATTTTATTGGTCACATACACAAGTTTAGCAGATGTTATTGCGGATGTAGCAAAATGCTTGTGTTTCTAGCAAAATGCCTGTGTTTCTAGCTCCAACAGTGCAGTAATATCTAACAATTTCACAACATATACCCAATACACACAAATCGAAGTAAAGGAATGGAATTAAGAATATACAATATATGGACGAGCAATGTCTGAGCGGCATAGACTAAGATACAGTAAAATAGTATATAATACAGTATATACATGTATGAGATCAGTAATAAAATATATGTAAACATTATTAAAGTGACTAGTGTTCCATTTATTAAAGTGGCCAGTGTTTTCAAGTCTATGTATATAGGCAGCAGCCTCTGTGCTAGTGATGGCTATTTAACAGTCTGATGGCCTTGAGATAGAAGCTGTTTTTCAGGCTCTCGGTCCCAGCTTTGATGCACCTGTACTGACCTCGCCTTCTGGATGCTAGCGGGGTGAACAGGCAGTGGCACGAGTGGTTGTAGTCCTTGATGATCTTTTTGGCCTTCCTGTGATATCGGGTGCTGTAGGTGTCCTGGAGAGTAGGTCATTTGCCCCCGGTGATGCGTTGGGCAGACCGCACCACCCTCTGGAGAGCCCTGTGGTTGCGGTTGGTGCAGTTGCCGTACCAGGCGGTGATACAGCCCGACAGAATGCTCTCAATTATGCATCTGTAAAAGTTTGAGGGTTTTAGGTGCCAAACCAAATTTCTTCAGCCTCCTGAGGATGGAGAGGCACTGTTGCACATTCTTCACCACACTGTCTGTGTGGGTGGACCATTTCAGTTTGTCAGTGATGTGTACGCCGAGGGATTTTAAGCTTTTCACCTTCTCCACTGCGGTCCAGTTGATATGGATAGGGGGGTTCTCCCTCTGCTGTTTCCTGAAGTCCACGATCATCTCCTTTGTTTTGTTGACGTTGAGTGAGAGGTTATTTTCCTGGCACCACACTCCCAGAGCCCTCACCTCCTCCCTGTAGGCTGTCACATCATTATTGGTAATCAAGCCTACTACTAGTGTGTCATCTGCATGACTTGATGATTGAGTTGGAGTCATGCTTGGCCACACAGTCATGGGTGAACAGGGAGTACAGGAGGGGCTGAGCACGCACCCTTGTGGGACCCCAGTGTTGAGGATCAGCGAAGTGGAGGTGTTGTTTCCTACCATCACCACCTGGGGGCGGCCCGTCAGGAAGTCCAGGACCAAGTTGCACAGGGCGGGGTTCAGACCCAGGATCTCGAGCTTAATGATGAGCTTGGAGGGTATTATGGTGTTGAATGCTAAACTATTGTAAGAATGATGTTCATTGACTTAGGTATTCCTACTGTCCAGATAGGATAGGGCAGTGTGGTGGTGATTGCATTGTCTGTGGATCTATTGGGGCGGTAAGCAAATTGAAGTGGGTCTAGGGTGACAGGTAAGGTAGAGGTGATGTGATCCTTGACTAGTCTCTCAAATAACTTCTTGATGACAGAAGTGAGTGCTACGGGGCGATAGTCATTTAGTTCAGTTACCTTTGCTTTCTTGGGTACAGGAACAATGGTAACCATCTTGAAGCATGCAGACTAGGATAGGGAGAGATTGAATATGTCCGCAAACACACCAGCCAGCTGGTCTAAGCATGCTCTGAAGACGCAGCTAGGGATGCCGTCTGGGCCGAAAGCCTTGCGAGGGTTAAAACACTTAAATGTTTTACTCACGTTGGCCACGAAGAAGGAGAGCCCACAGTCCTTGGGAGCGTGCAGCGTCAGTGGCACTGTGTTATCCTCAAAGCGGGCAAAGGTGTTTACCTTGTCCGGAAGCAAGACGTCTGAGTCCGCGATGTGTCTGGTTTTCCTTTTGTAGTCCGTGATTGTCTGTAGACCCTGCCACATACGGTGGCAGGGTCTGAGCCGTTGAATTGCAACTCCACTTTGTCTCTATACTGACGTTTTGCCTGTTTGATTGCCTTGCGGAGGGAATAACTACACTGTTTGCATTCATCCATATTCCCAGTCACCAGTTTTGCGCGAATGCTGCCATCTATCCACGGTTTCTGGTTAGGGTAGGTTTTAAATAGTCACATTGGGTACAACATCACCTATACACTTACTGATAAACTCAGTCACCGTATCAGTATATTTGTCTATATTATTCTAAGAAGCTACCCGGAACATATCCCAGTCCGCGTGATCAAAACAATCTTGAAGCGTGGATTCCGATTGGTCAGACCAGCGTTGAATAGTCCTTAGCACAGGTACTTCCTGTTTAAGTTTCTACCTATAGGAAGGGAGGAGAAAAATGGAGTCGTTGTCAGATTTGCCAAAAGGAGGGCGGGAGAGGGCCTTGTAGGCATCCCGGAAGTTGGATTAGCAGTAGTCGAGTGTTTTAGCAGCACGAGTACTGCAGTCGATATGTTGATAGAACTTCGGCAGCCTTTTTCTCAAATTTTCTTTGTTAAAATCCCCAGCTACAATAAATGTGGCCTCAGGATATGTGGTTTCCAGTTTTCATAAAGTCCAGTGAAGTTCTTTGAGGGCCATCGTGGTATCGGCTTGAGGGGGGATATACACAGCCGTGACTATAAACAAAGAAAATTATGTTGGGAGATAATCCGATCAGCATTTTATTGTGAGGTATTCTAGGTCGGGTGTACAAAAGGACTTAAGTTCCTGTATGTTATCACATTTACACCATGAGTTGTTAATCATGAAACACCCTTCTTCTTGAACTGAGAACACAACTGGTTGGACCGTATATCCCGGGAGAGCCATGTTTCCTTGAAACAGATTATGTTACAATCCCTGATGTCTCTCTAGAAAGAAACCTTCACCCTGAGCTCGTCAACTCTATTATCCAGAGACTGAACATTAGCAAGTAATATACACGGAAGCGGTGAGTGGTGTGCACGCCTCCTCAGTCGGACTAGAAGACCACTCTGAGTACCTCTCCTCTGCCGTCATTGTTTTGGGTTGGCCTCTAGAATCAGTTCAATTGCCCTGGGGGGTGTGAACAAAGGGTCCGCTTCGGGAAAGTCATACTCCTGGTCGTAATGCTGGTAGTGCTGGTGAGTTACTGCCGCTCTGATATCCAATTGTTCTTCCCGGCTGTATGTAATAACACAAAACATTTCCTGTGCTAACAATGTAAGGAATAATACATAAAAAACAAAATACTGAAAGGCAGCCCTCTCTGTCGGTGCCAATACAGCCACCATTTGAGATCGAGGTGCCAGAACTGGTTAGAAACCCCAGATTTTTCCACAGAGTACCAAAATCATCAGCAACCCCCCATGCATAACGTGAGTTAGTATAAATGGTAGTGGATTTCCCTGACCAAGGTACACAAGCTCTAGTAAGTGCTACTAAGTCAGCAACTTGAGCTCTGTACACCCTGCTTTTCTCACCCCCTCCACTGTGGAGGAGGAGCCGTTTGTGTATAAGACTAGCTCACAGTTATGAATAGGTAAATATGACATGTCAGGGCGGGGCAGTGTAACAGATTGGATTGCAGACTCACAGCACTATCAACATTTCCCTTTACTGTGGCAATACTAACCACTTTCAATGCAACATACCGAAACAAAACAAACTATGCAAGAGATTTTGTTGTAGGCATAACGCATTGGAGTAGGATTCTGTTGTGCATGACTCAGCCCGTACTCTACACAGACCGGTGTGGCATAACCAATCAGAGATGTGTCTACAACTTGATTGGAATACACCGGTGGTAAATTCAATTGATTGGACATGATTTGAAAGGCACACACCTGTCTATATAAGGTCCCACAGTTGACAGTTCATGACAGAGCAATAAGGCACTAAATTAAAACTGCAAAAAATGTGGCAAAGAATTTAACTTTATGTCCTAAATACAAAGCGTTCTGTTTGGGGCAAATCATGTTATGTGTATGCTTATCATTGACAAGGACTAGGGAGTTTTTTTATATGAAAAGAAACGGACTACAGCTAAGCACAGGCAAAATCCTAGAGGAAAACCTGGTTTAGTCTGCTTTCAAACAGATACTGGAAGACAAATTTACCTTCCATCACAAGGCCAAATATACATTGGAGTTGCTTTCCAAGACGACATTGAATGTTCCTGAGTGGCTTGTTACATTTTTTACTTAAAGTCGTCTTGAAAATCTATGCCAAGACTTGAAAACAGCTGTATAGCAATGATCAACAACCAACTTGACAGAGCTTAAAGACTTTTTTAAAGAATAATGTGCAGATATTATACAATCCAGGTGTGCAAAGCTCTTCGACTTACCTGGAAAGACTCACAGCTGTAATCGCTGCCAAATGTGATTGTAACATTTATTGACTCAGGGGGTTGAATACTCATCTTTATTTTATTTTATTTTTTATTTCACCTTTATTTAACCAGGTAGGCCAGTTGAGAACAAGTACAGAGTTACACACGGGATAAACAAACGTACAGTCAATAACACAATAGAAAAAATCTATAAACAGTGTGTGCAAATGTAGTAAGATTAGGGAGGTAAGGCAATAAATAGGCCATAGTGGTGAAATTCAAGGCACACTTAACCAGCATGGCTACCAAAGCATTCTGCAGCGATATGCCATCCCATCTGGTTTGCGCTTAGTGGAAATATCATTTGTTTTTCAACAGGACAATGACCCAAAACACACCTCCAGGCTGTGTAAGGGCTATTTGACCAAAAAGGAAAGTGATGGAGTGCTGCATTAGTTTACCTGGCCTCCACAATCACCCGAACTTAACCCAATTGGTTTGGGATAAGTTAAACCACAGAGTGAAGGAAAAGCAGCCAACAAGTGCTCAGCATGTGGGAACTCCTTCAAGACTGTTGGAAAAGCATTCCAGGTGACTTCTTAATGAAGCTGGTTGAGAGAATGCCAGGCGTGTGCAAAGCTGTCATCAAGGCAAAGGGTGGCTACTTTGATGAATCTAAAATATATTGATTTGTTTAACACTTGTTTGGTTACTACATGATTCCATGTGTTATTTCATAGATTTGATATCTTCAATATTATTCTACAATGTAGAAAAAAAAAAAAAGATTTAAAAATAAATAACAATATGGGGATGAGGTAGTTGGCTGGGCTATTTACAGATGGGCTATGTACAGGTGCAATGATCAGTAAGCTGCTCTGACAGCTGATGCTCAAAGTTAGTGAGAGAGATATAAGTTTCCAGCTTCAGGGATTTTTGCAATTCGTTCCAGTCATTGGCAGCAGAGAACTGGAAGGAAAGGCGGCCAAAGGAGGAGTTGGCTTTGGGGATGACCAGTAAAATATACCTGCTGGAGCGCGTGCTACGAGTGGGTGTTGCTATGGTGACCAGTGAGCTGAGATAAGGCGGGGCTTTACCTAGCAAAGACTTATAGATGACCTGGAGACAATGGGTTTGGCGACGAATATGAAGCGAGGGCCAGCCAACGAGAGCATACAGGTCGGAGTCTAATGTAATCAAGATATAGGCCTATTAGTGTTATTTTTTCCCCAAAATATTATAATTTTTGGAAAATGTGGTAAAAGTAAAGGGATATGAATACTTTTTGAAGGCACTGTATATCAAGGCCTAATAAACTCTCAGTTAGTTGACTGTATGCAGACGATGTCTAGGTTAACCTCCTGCTGGACATATGTCTACACCTGAGCATAGCCATGTATAGTTTCACTGATGGAGTATATATATATATATATATATATATATATATATATATATATATATATATATATAAAAATAAGAGAAATGCCATGGTGGCCGCTGTGCAACTTAGAAGTAGCCCAAAAACCCTTCGGCTCACCAATAGAAAGAACACATTGATCAATTATTACACTGATCATGTCAAACCCCAGTCAGACTGGGAAAATACGTTTTGAACGGTCATCTAACTCGGAATTGTAAATATTTTTCCTTGATTACAAAATTTGACAATGAAGAACCGACGCACACAACAAGGTGAGTCCAAAAATGTTTTATATGCTGCTGCATAAATGATGTAATATGCCAGGGAGATATGGTCAGCCATATCAGCTAGGTTTTTTAAAAAGGCAGTAAACAAGGCTGAATGAATTGTTTCGCTGCCAGACAAGGCTGATAGCCAGGTGTAGCGGTGGTAAGGATTCACTCCATTGTGCTGGAAAGAAAGCTCTGCTGTTGGGACAGCTTTATGTAGGCCCTAAACATTTGTGGGCACTGCTTGTTGCCGTTATAGTGCAATTGATGTATTGTTTAGTGTTGTGGCTTTGCTGGCAGTTTGCCCCACCAAGATTGATATGCTAAAATCGCCACTGGGCAGTGAGCAGGCTGTTGCTAAGTGAGTGAGTGAGTGAGTGAGCAGTGAGGATGGCCGGAGGGGTGTGCGTGTGTTGAGAGAGTACTGGAGTGTATTGGCTTAGTCACGTGACTGACGGTGAACGTACACTAGATAGCGGTATATTGCCGTGTGCCGCATAGGCGATTTGTGGGCGTGGTCGCAGCATATGGCAGCTTCTCGATTGTGGGTCAAGAATTCAGCATAGCAAGTTTGTATGAAGGTCTGGTTATTAAATGGGTACATAGTTCAATAGTAACTTTGCTAACCTGTTTCCAATTGTCCACATGGCTGGGAGAACCATGTTAGCCTGCACTGTAGCTAGTTAGCTAATAAAAGAGGTATTATTAGCTAACTAGCTACAGTGCAGGCTAACTCAAATGAGCTGATGTAAACTCACTCACTTTTGTACATCACGCTGGTCCGTACAATTGACCTTATTTTTGCGCCCAAAAAACGTAATACTTCCAGATCAACTGTAATATCAATACCATTGTAAAGCACAATTACTCTCCTTTCCAACAAAATCAATGACGAGACCTTCATGATGCCCATCTCTGCATGATTCAAGAAGGCAATGAGCTCCGTGGGGTCTTTTTAAAAATGGCGGGTGGGGAAGCTAAACCTATTGCGTGATAGTGTGAAGGAGAGATGTCGTGTGGACAAACTGCTTTTTTCACTCGATCTGTCCAACTTATCACCTTATCGCCTCTAAAATGTAAATAAAACACTATAAAGAGTTTATATAATGTGTCATTACATACCTATTTGAAGGTTTGTCGAATTTGAATCGGGTTTTTAGGACGGTGCTAAAGTGATCTTCAGAAGTAAACAGCGGCTTTTGAGAGTCATGATAGCTTGCAGTGATGACACAAAAAATGAGTAGGTATGAGTAGGTCCCTTGTTTTTAAATGGGGAGATGGGTACTACACCTGGTGGAGAGAGGCTCTAAGACAGAATTAGATGCTTTATGCGTGCTGTACGTTACGCCATGACACATACCTTATTTTCTCAATAAGTCTCTCTCCTTCACTTCATCCCTCTCTCCTCTTCTCCCTAAATCCTCTAGGTTATATCAGCTGTGTCGGTGAACCTCTCCCGCATCTGAACTGGCTACATAGAGGGCACAGCATGATCAGAGGTGAGAGGTCACTTGGTCAGGCCAACAGGAAGTATTATTAAAGAGATGCTTTACATTGAAATACAGATAGAGATTGAAATCCCAGAGTTAATGATCCAAGGTCAGTTTTGCATTTCACCTCCTGGTTATTATGATGATTAACAATTTTAGAATAAAAAATAAAAACACAAGGCTTAAACATGCTCTCTCCATCTGTCTCTTGTCTGCAGATATGTTTTGATGTGAGAGAGGATGCCAACCCCCAGTCCCATCGCCACCTCACCCGCTTTTAAGATAAGTATCTCTAGTCGAACCGAAGGTTATGTAATTGTGATGAACTGAGATATTTTGGTTGCACTGTGATTCATTAATCATATGCTGCCTTCCCTGCTCCTATGTCTTACCTCTTTACCTTTGTCTTTTACACCTCTCTCGCCACCAGCTCTTTCTTCCTGTTTTTATAATGCACAACAGATGTGCATTGAAGTACAGATTGAACTTGTATTTATAATATTACAATTATAATATTTATAATGCTTGTATTTATAATGTTACAATTATAATATTTATAATGCATGCATTTATAACACTTGGATAATGAACTTCTTTCAATAAAGCGTTTCACATTCTCTACTGGTTGAAATTAAGTCTCTCATTTGATGAAATAAACACAGGATAGGTGTAGAGTCAGATCAATGCAGATGAAAGGCATTAGATATTGAGATTAACCGGTTTTCGAGTATGCATAGTGAAGTTTAAATTCTATTTCTGTATATATGAATTACAAATCAGCCTTTAACTAGTTAAATCATGTTTAGTCTATTAGTTACAATGTGTAACCATTGATGTCACAGGACCAATATTGGTAAACACTGTTGAAGTGTATAATTGTAATGCAGAAACAGCATAATTCAAAGACTGGAATTTCATACTCCTGGTATTGGATATATATGACTGTAAAATGATCTCAAAGACACTCATACTGGAACTGCACCTTTATTTGCCAAGGTAGAGTACATGATCAGTGAATATATTAATGGACAGTCTACAATGTGGGGATCTCATGCATGGCAACTACATGTGTATACGACTTGCAAACTTGGCACAAAGTTATATCATATTCTACTCAGGTATTTTTATCCTCCACTGCACAATAAGCAAGAACATAGCTAGCTACGTTATTTCAAATATAGCAAGACAAGCTTACAAAATTGTACATTCAATTTGCAGTAAATGCTTTAGCTAGCTAGATTCTTTACATCTACTGTTTCACACGACGACAGCCTGGTTTGCTGGTTGTTACAGGAGTCCCTAAAACATTAAACAACCAGAATTACAACACCCATTAAGCTAGCCAGCTAGCTGGCTAATGTTAGCTAGTCACCTAGCTTGCTAAATCGCGATTTTCGTAAATTAACTTGTTAGGGTTGCGAAATTCAAATATGGTGTCCGGACAAAAGGTGACACATAGTCACCAAGTAAGTTCTAATTATTTTATTCACTCAAGCAATAAATGGTAAATGCAATCTTCGTATATACGGGTTCAATGTAATACCACGCAGGGTTAACAGAGAACTGCCCTTTCTGCTAAATGCATTGGTATAAGTATGTTCTGACAGAGTTAGTTCCCACCTCGGGATGGGCCTATCAGAACAGTGGCTGGGCGTGGTTTAGACTTGCCTAGCCAATAGTAGGCGCACAGGCTTGTCCCAGCCTCTTGGCGCTTGTTGTCCGGGGTTACTGAGGCCACAGGCTGTGTCCTGTTTGTGTCTCAACATCTTTCTATTCATGTGTTCCTAGCTCAACATACTGTTATCTCCCAAGGTTAAACACAGCCCTTTAGCCAGTCAGACACCAGGTGTTTACAATCCACTGTATTGTTCCACAATTTATCAGCCTTAGCTCAAACATATTCCTGTGTAGCAAAGAAACATATTCTCAAACCTAACAATTAGCAAAGAAACATATTCTCAAACCCAACAAACTTTATGATAAATAATATGCATAATCGTTTGTCTCTACATTAACTAACATACTCCTGTCAACTGTACATATTTTTGCATGATTCGTTATGTCGTTATCACTTGCATTTGCTTCCATCCTAGTATTTTTGTCAGCCATCTTCGCTGAAGAAAGTCTCCAGCTTTGGGTCGCATAGCGTCAAATTCGTCATGGGAACCCCTCGATATGATCCGTCATCACCAGATGGGAAAAGTGTATCTTTTTCACCGCCTCCCACGCCACCTTCTCACCGCCTCCCACGCCACCTTCTCACCGCCCGAAGGTCTCCCGCCCTCTCCGCTTCTCAACGCTTTCCTTCCATTGAAATGAATGTGAAGCGGTGTTTCACCGCGCGGCAGCCTGTGCTAGTGTATCATGCCAGAGAGGAGACATTACGGCAGGCGCGCACATCGTCACAACTTTTTACCAGTTGTAGGTAGACTTTTTAACTTGTCATTATGGCTGGGGTTTTTTCAACCCTTTTCCATGAAACATATTAACACGCTAGAACTAATTGAGAATCAAGAAGAGGCACTAGCGCGCATTAGATAATTTGCTGGGAGGTGGCTTTGCTTTTGGTAAACGGTATCAAGCGAAGTGTTTTACGCATGCGCTTTTCTTTGGTCGGAAATGGAAAGTTATGGAATTCCCTCGCGTGTTTATGTTATGGAGAAAAGTCCTCAATGAAACTGACATTAAATGCATGTGCATCTGTAGGCCATCAAGTAGCCTATTAATTGATATGCCATTGTAGGCTACCATTTGATACAATACATATGTTGAAATTACTAGGGCTATCACTGAAGTCATTGCAAATCAATTTGTGCCACTTGTGGAGCCTACCTGGAGCTGTCAAACTGATTTAATAAATAGCCTATAACTTAAGTGTATTGTTGTAGCCTTGTGTTATTATGCAATTATTAATGGCCATGTTTAGTTAAATCATTTGGAAGTTATCAAAGCTCGCAATTGCCGATCAGTTCTTTGAATCCATTAGATTGATGGTAACAGTCAGTCAGATTAAGCAACAGGTAATAAAAAATACACACTGGCTGTTGTTGACAAGCATATTCAGTTCATATACTTATTCATATTTAATTCAGTGATTGAAATTACAACCCCATCCCCAGTAGCCTATTCCAGCAGGCTATTGGGAAACACAAGCATTTCTTACCTCAAAATGGCCAAGCTATTCATGTTCAATAAATGAGTCTGTTAATTTGAACTAAACAAGCTGCTAAATCGTACAGTTGACACCTTGCCTAGGCTACTGTAGACTATCTGAAATAAAATGTAGGCCTATCAGGGGCTAAGGCTTCCTTCACCTATCTAAGCAAACCATGGCAAAGTTGAATTACAATCATAAACCCAGATTTTAGTCTGTAGCCTATACCTAATGAAATTACAAGTCAATCTCGCAAATGGGCCATTTATACCTGTTTGTAAACTTAACATCTGCCGTATAATAACGGCACAAATGCCAGAAAATAGCCTAACATTCGTCCAAGTGTTTCCTGCTCAGAGATGTCAAGTTCCTCTGTCCAACTTTCATCACTCAAACTCTCCTGTCAGATTTATCTTCATGCAAAAAAGGGATTTATTGACAATTATAAACCGGGTTCTAGCCCTGAATGCTGATTGGCTGAAAGCTGTGGTATATCAGAACTTATACCAAGGGTATGACAAAAGCACTTTTTTTACTGTTCTTATTATGTTGGTAACCAGTTTATAATAGCAGTAAGGCACCCCAGAGGTTTGTGGTATATGACCAATATACCACGACTAACAGCTGTATCCAGGCACAGACCTTAGCCATGGTATATTGGCCATATACCATACCCCTCGTGCCTTTTTGCATAATCATAGCAGTCAAACGAGTTAAATCGACATCCATTGCTGGAAAATTATCTGGCGAGTTTAATAAGGGCAAAATATATTTTATCTTACAACATATTCCATTTATTTTATTATGTCATCTCATAGTTTGCAATAAGTATTATACCGAATTTAGCTTCTAACGTCGTTACAAGTTATTCCTTCTTTATTGGCTCGATAACTTGATGGAAAAAGTGCATAAATTTATTGCATAAATGTGGCAACTTCTCTATTGCTGTAAAAAAAAAAATGGGCTAGATTTCAGGCTTTTTGGGCCGGTTTTGAGAGGTAATTGGTCCGGAAATTTTGTTGGACCTGGCAACCCTAACTGTAGAAATCAGACAGATCATCGATAAGGGTTCTGTCTGAAGTAGTGCAGGCCATAGTGCAGAGACATTACATTTTGAGAGACAAACAATCTTATCATCCGTGACAGCGGGAGGCAGGTTACCTGAGTGTGGCAGAGGTACTTGAGGGGGAGATATCGAAGGTGGCATGGACTCTGGTTGATGGTATGCTACAATCAGTCCCCTTTGTTGTGTTATACACAGTTGGTCCAGTTGAAAAAATCTCAGTGTCTAGAGTGGTGGAATTCTCGTAATCGGTGAAATTCTGATAGACCCAGTCGGTATGAGATATAACGTCGCAACCCTGCCCGCCTGTGGGGAAAACAAACCGTGTGGTTAAAAACTTGACCTTTTTCAAATGCAATTTTCTTGTTGTCTGTTTGTGTTAGTCAATTACAAAACTATACAGCTACAAGTAGGGACTGGAGTTACAAACGGACTGTACTAAACAAGTTAAATGTCTTACCTGTGATTAAATGTTTTCCACACACATAGCTACCTGCAGCCTACTTGGACCCGCTTCCCTACATTTCCCACACCGAATAGCCTGAAGCCACAACAAAGGTCTTCTCGCAGGCTCTATCCCTACGTTGGAGCATTGCGAACCGTAGGTCGGGAATTTTGACCTGACATTGAACAACAAAGCAGCTTTACGGCTAAAAATCAATTACCAAGTTGCCTCTTTTATAATGGTTGGTTTCCCCCAATTTGTGGGCGTGGTCGGGCTGCAACCTGCAAGGGGAATTTCTTATTATTACTCTTCTACGGACTGGGAATATTACCAAACAAATCAATGACTGATTTGTTGTCACTTGTAAAAGTAGAATTGAAATCATCCATGTTTTGTGCTACACTGAACTGTAAAAATTGCCATGAATGCAAAGTTATAAGCACCCAAACCAAAGAGTCCATCTTTATTATTGATTTCTGGAAGCATTGTGTTGCTTAGGGGATCCATTCTGTGTATTTCAACCCAAATTTAGGGTGTGCTGCTGTGCTGTTTTCAGCCACCAGGGGGACATGTATTCACAGTCACAGCTGTAAAACGTAGAACTATCAAACACACCCCAATGCAAAAGGCAAATCGGCTACAATATTGATTTCAACACTTGGCATCATCAGTCAAATATATCTTTAAATGATGTATAAACAAAGTTTATAGATTTTTACCTTGTCAGCTCAGGGAATTAATCTAGCAAACTTTCGGTTACTGGCCCAACACTAACTACTAGGCTACCCGCCACCCCATGTGGGTACATGTTGGTATTAGAAATCACAATCCCACCTCCTTTATCATTCATTAAGTTAGGTCCTTTAAGACTAATTCTGATTGGCTGGGCCTGGCTCCCCACTGGGTGGGCCTGGCTCCCCACTGGATGGGGCTATGACCTCCCAGGCCCACTCATGGCTGCGCCACTGCCCAGTCGTGTGAAATCCACAGATTAGGGCCTAATTTATTTATTTCAATTGACTGATTTCCTTATATGAACTGTAACGCAGTAAAATCGTTGAAATTGTCACATGCTGAGTTTATATTTTTGTTCAGTATATTTACTGTCTTACAAGAGAATACAGGACAGTTTTGTACATATTTCAATAGCTGACAACTGAAGGATGTGTAGCAGGCTACTTTAGTATGTGTTCTTTCAAATGCTGTTGTGAGGGGGATATTTTTTATTATTTTGCTATTATTTTTAACCTAATGTTTGCAATACATTACATATCCTTATAAAATGTTTGTCTTGATCTGTTGCTGAGTAGCTCCTGAGTGGCGCAGCGGTCTAAGGTACTGCATTGCAGTGCTAGAGGCATCACTACAGACCCTGGTTTGATCCTGGGCGTTATCACAACCGGCTTGGATCGGGAGTCCCATAGGGCGGCGCACAATTGGCCCAGGGTCGTCCTGGTTAGGGTTTGGCCGGTGTAGGCCATCATTGTAAATAAGAATTTGTTCTTAACTGACTTGCCTAGTTAAATAAAGATTCAATAATAAAATAAAATGTATATCCCCCCAAAATTATGCCATGTTGGATGATTAAAAAAATATTCACACAAAATAGATTTCCATTCCTACCAACTATAAAATCGAAGTGAGTAAAGTCCACAATAAAGGAATACAAAATAAATGGTTGACGGAACAAGATTTTAAATACCATTTTGCAAAAAAACTACAGTTTCGATCCTTTATGGTCTGTTTCACAAATCAGACAAAGACCCTCCATTAAGACCTATCGTTTCAGTTATTGGCTCCCTAACTGGAACAAGTGTCTCGTTATGTGGACTTTTACATTTATCCACTTGTCAAGCAGTTGCCATCCTATTTAAAAGACACCACTGACTTTCTAACAAAACTACAAAGTATACCAGTTATTGGTGAAGGAGATTGGCTAGACGCTCTTGATGTGTCTCATCGCTATACACCAACATTCCTAATGATGGAGGAATGGAGGCCCTCAAATTCTTCCTCTCCAACCACTTAAGCGATGTGCCAACAAATTATATAATTGAGCTTGTGCAACTAGTGCTCACTAAAAACAATTTTCTATTTGACAAATATTACTACTTACAGACCTTTGGAACAGCGATGGGAACCCCATTAGCTCCTAATTATGCAAATCTCTTCATGGGGAAATTTGAATTGGATTTCATTTATTAAAATAATCCTTATCAAGATCATGTCAAATATTGGACCTGCAACATAGACGATTGCTCTTTGATCTGGGGGCGGGTATTGAAGTTTAATTAAACAAAAGTCTTTACTACATTAAATCTAGAGTACAATACATTTCAATCACTATGGAAAATAACATTAACTCTATACATTTCTTAGATGTAGGCAGGCCTACATGTTACAAAGAAGGGACAATCTCTAAGTACTACAGTCTACAGAAAACATACAGATAAAAATACTATACTGACAACTGATAGTTACCATCCTCTCCCTCTAAAAAAAGGTTTATCAGTCAGCCAACTTTATAGACGGCATTGCATATGTGACAGAAAGAATATGATAGACTATCAAATTCTCTCCTTGAGCTTTTCTGCTAAAGAGGATACCTCGATACCACAGACGCGGGAGGTAGGCGTGCTGAGAGTGCTGCAGCACCCCCTGAAAAATCATAATAATACATTTTTTATTATAAAACAAATTATACAATTATAATTTTTTAAATTCTCACAAAAGTAGTGCACTGGCCATTTACTAGTCCTGTATTAGTCTGTAACGCATGCAAAAGAAAATCTGCGAATAACTTAAAATCTTGAACAGAAGCCATGTTACTTAATACATCCCAACAAAAACAGAAGAAACTGTTTTCTGTAAACTATATACTTACTTTCAATGACAGCTGTAATGGCATCGAGTCTATTGTCAATAAGCACTGGCTTATACTATCATCAGACTCCTCTTTAAATTCTGCCTTCCACGTTTATTTACCTATAAACGATCAAGAAATCTCTTAAACATATTGGTTAAATCAGATGTGGTCAGAGAGAGAAAAGAGGCATTCATAAAAGGATGTTTCACCTGTAGATATTGTACCTCTTGTAGCACCATAAGGAAATGTACTAGCTTTGTATGCTCTCAGACTTCTAGGACCTATGAGATAAAGTCATGTATAACTTGCACTACTAAAGAAGTTATTTATATGTTAGAGTGCTCTTGTAATTAAATTTGCATTGGAAAAACATCCCACCTTGGAGAACCAAAATCGGCTATCAGACGTTAAGATATCACCTCGCCAGTTGCGAGACACTTTACAGAACAAAATTGCTCTATTAATGAATTGCGTTGCGTTGGGATCCAAAAAGTTAATGCGCCACACAGAGGATGTGATTACGACAACAAATTACTACAAAGAGAAGCCATGTGGATATAACAATTACATTCCGTATCCCCACACAATTTAAATGAAGAACTAGATTTCACCTCCTTCCTATAGGCCAAATTTAGACTGTTATACAAGAACACTGTCCATATTGAAAAAGAAACATTGAAAATCCAAGATGGCGTAGCAGTCAGATGTCTTTTGTCCTCGTCCTGTCATGTCCAGTGTATATATCTTTTTATATATTTTCTTCGCATATCATTTTACATTTTTTTTTCTAAAACTCAACTTCAAAACATTCTCCTGCAACCCGCCTCACCCAATGTGGTACGGATCTGTTTTTTTTCAAGTATTATCCACCTCAAATCCGGAATTCCCTAACTGAAGCTAGCCAGCTCACTAGCTAATGTTAGTATTTAGCTTACCATTGCTAGCGGACAGCAGCAGCTAACCTTTAGCTCGGAAAAGCTCTCGCCGTTCGTTAAACGCGACTCAAACCAGAGCATACCGGACCTATTTTCTCTCCATATCCCTGGATTCCTACCGCAAGCTCTGGATATTATCACCTGGATCTTGCAGCTAGCTAGCTGCTATCCGAGTGACTATTGGCTAACGTTGGTCCCGGAGCAAGCTCCAATTAGCCTGAAGCTAGCCTATGCTAAGCCCACCTTCCGGCTAGTAGAAGAATCCCATCAGCCACTCCTGGGCTACAACACCTATCCGGACCCGTTTTAACTGCCGGTGCGGAGCCCCACCGGGCCTTCACGAATGGACTACCAACGTTATCTGCCCGAGGGGGTTATTCAACCGGCCCTCCGTCGCGACGTCACCTGAACGCCCGTCAGCTAACTGCGGCCTGCTATCGTTAGCTGTCTAGAGCATATCGGATGCTAGCTAAACAGGTCCATCGGACAATTTCTTGGGCCACTATTACCTATTTTGCCAATTGGCCTGGTCCCCTTCACCACTCGGAACCCCACTAACCCACCACGACTGGTCTACCGACGGAAACGCACGAGGAGGCCATAAACATACTTCCTCAGTCTTTGGTAGCCGGCCTGCTAGCCTTTGCTAGCTTGCTATCCCCGGCTATCTGTCTGAATCGCCGTGTCCCCAACCAGCCTCACTACTAACTGGACCCTTATGATCATTCGGTTAAGCATGCCTCTCCTCAATGTCAATATGCCTTGTCCATTGCTGTTCTGGTTAGTGTTTATTGTCTTATTTCACTGTAGAGCCTCTAGCCCTGCTCAATATACCTTATCCAACCCTTCAGTTCCACCACCCACACATGCGATGACATCACCTGGTTTAAATGTTTCAAGAGACAATATCTCTTTCATCACCACTCAATGCCTAGGTTTACCTCCACTGTATTTACGTCCTACCATACCTTTGTCTGTACATTATGCCTTTAATCTATTTTATCGCCCCCTGAAACCTGTTCTTTTTACTCTCTGTTCAGGACGTCCTAGACGACCAGTCATTATAGCCTTTATCCGTACCCTTATCCTACTCCTCCTCTGTTCCTCTGGTGATATAGAGGTTAATCCAGGCCCTGCTGTGCCTAGCTCCACTCCTATTCCCCAGGCGCTATCATTTGTTGACTTTTGCAACCGTAAAAGCCTTGGTTTCATGCATGTTAACATTAGAAGCCTCTTCCCTAAGATTGTTTTATTCACTGCTTTAACACACTCTGCCAACCCGGATGTCCTAGCCGTGTCTGAATCCTGGCTCAGGAAGACCACCAATAACGCTGAAATGTCCATCCCTAACTATAACATCTTCAGACAAGATAGAACGGCCAAAGGGGGCGGTGTTGCAATCTACTGCAGAGATAACCTGCAGAGTTCTGTCTTCCTATCCATGTCTGTACCCAAACAATTTGAACTTTTACTTTTAAAAATCCACCTTTCTAGAAACAAGTCTCTCACTGTTGCCGCTTGCTATAGACCACCCTCTGCCCCCAGCTGTGCTCTGGACACCATATGTGAATTGATTGCCCCCCATCTATCTTCAGAGTTCGTGCTGCTAGGTGACCTAAACTGGGACATGCTTAACACCCCAGCCATCCTACAATCTAAGCTTGATGCCCTAAACCTCACACAAATCATCAATGAACCTACTAGGTACAACCCCAAAGCCGTAAACACGGGCACCCTCATAGATGTCATCCTAACTAACTTGCCCTCCAAATACACCCCTGCTGTTTTCAACCAAGATCTCAGCGATCACTGCCTCATTGCCTGCATCCGTAAAGGGTTTGTGGTCAAACGACCTCCCCTCATTACTGTCAAACGTTCCCTAAAACACTTCAGCGAGCAGGCCTTTCTAATCGACCTGGCCCGGGTATCCTGGAAGGATATTGACCTCATCCCATCAGTAGAGGATGCCTGGTTATTCTTTAAAAGTGCCTTCCTCACCATCTTAAATAAGCATGCCCCATTCAAGAAATTTAGAACCAGGAACAGATATAGCCCTTGGTTCTCTCCAGACCTGACTGCCCTTGATCAGCACAAAAACATCCTGTGGCGTTCTGCATTAGCATCGAACAGCCCCCGTGATATGCAACTTTTCAGGGAAGTCAGGAACAAATATATGCTGGCAGTTAGGAAAGCCAAGGCTAGCTTTTTCAAGCAGAAATTTGCTTCCTGTAACACAAACTCAAAAAGATTCTGGGACACTGTAAAGTCCATGAAGAATAAAAGCCCTTCCTCCCAGCTGCCCACTGCACTGAGGATAGGAAACGCTGTCACCACCGATAAACCCACAATAATTGAGAATTTCAATAAGCATTTTTATACGGCTGGCCATGCTTTCCACCTGGCTACCCCTACCCCGGTCAACAGCCCTGCACCCTCCTCAGTAACTCACCCAAGCCTCCCCCATTTCTCCTTCTCCCAAATCCAGTTGGCTGATGTTCTGAAAGAGCTGCAAAATCTGGACCCCTACAAATCAGCCGGACTAGACAATCTGGACCCTTTCTTTCTAAAATTATCTGCCGAAATTATTGCAACCCCTATTACTAGCCTGTTCAACCTCTCTTTCGTGTCGTCTGAGATTCCCAAAGACTGGAAAGCAGCTGCGGTCATCCCCCTCTTCAAAGGGGGAGACACTCTTGACCCAAACTGCTACAGACCTATATCTATCCTACCCTGCCTTTCTAAGGTCTTTGAAAGCCAAGTTAACTTCTTAGGGAGCAGCTCCCGAGGTGACGGTTTTGGAGAATCTGGCGTGCCCAAAGTAAAATGCCTCCCACTCAGGCCCAGAAAATAGGATATGCACATAATTAGTTATATTGGATAGTTTCTAAGAGTGTTAAAATATTGTCTGTGAGTATAACAGAACGGATATAGCAGGCGAAAACCCCGAGGAATTTCTGTCCTGGAAAAAGTGTATTTGACACATTGCCTCAATTTGAACCCCTCCCTATTGAAAATGACCATATAAGGGAGTAATATTTCAGTACCTATTGCTTCCACTGGATGTCAACAGTCTCTAGACAGTGTTTGATGATGTTTAGTTGCTCCGGATGGTAATAGAAGAAGAATTGGGAAGTGGTCACCAGATGTAAACAGAAGAGGATGCGCGTTCATGGGCTTGCGCGCGCTGTGGTTTTTTCCTTTCCTATTGCCCAGTTTATAATCCGGTTGCAATATTATACTAAATATACATAAAAGTGTTCCTAAGGATACATTATCAATGATGTTTGATTGTTCTTGGACAAGTGTATAGGTATAGGTTGAACAAGTTCTCTTCACGGTTCAATGGGCGAGTGGACGCTGTATTTTATGATCATAACTGAGATTTATGGATATAATAAATGACTTTTTCTAACGAAAGAACCATGGATTGTCTTCGTTGGACACTTGGGAAGCCCTCAGCAGAAGTTCTTCAAAAGGTAAGGGATTTGTTTTTGCTGTGAAATGTGTTTTGTGTGAACCGCTAAGGTTTATGAATTCATGCTAATGGAAAAATATTGGAGGTGCTACCCTCAAACAATCAAATGTAGTGCTTTCGCCGTAAAGTCTTTTTGAAATCTGACAACGCTGTGATATTGGCAAGAAGCAGAGCTTTTGATGACTATGCAACACTTGTATATTGATGAATGTTTAATAATTCAACTTTTGGATTTTGAATTTGGGGCCTTGCATTTCACCGGGTAGTGTCGGGAGCGCTAGCGCCCCACCACTCCCTAAGTTAACAAACAGATTACCGACCATTTCGAATCCCACCGTTCCTTCTCCGCTATGCAATTTTGGTTTCAGAGCTGGTCATGGGTGCACCTCAGCCACGCTCAAGGTCCTAAACGACATCATAACCGCCATCAATAAGAGACATTACTGTGCAGCCGTATTCATTGATCTGGCCAAGGATTTCGACTCTGTCAATCAGCCTTGGTTTCTGATTGCCTCGCATGGTTCACCAACTACTTCTCCGTTAGAGTTCAGTGTGTCAAATCGGAGGGCCTGTTGTCCGGGCCTCTGGCAGTCTCTATGGGGGGTGCCACAGGGTTAAATTCTTGGGCCGACTCTCTTCTCTGTATACATCAATGATGTCGCTCTTGCTGCTGGTGAGTCTCTGATCCACCTCTACGCAGATGACACCATTCTGTATACTTCTGGCCTTTCCTTGGACACTGTGTTAACTACCCTCCAGACGAGCTTCAATGCCATACAACTCTCTTTCCGTGGCCTCCAACTGCTCTTAAACGCAAATAAAACTAAATGCATGCTCTTCAACCGATCGCTGCCTGCACCTGCCCGCCCATCCAGCATCACTGCTCTGGACGGTTCTGTCTTAGATTATGTGGACAACTACAAATATCTAGGTGTCTGGTTATACTGTAAACTCTCCTTTCAGACTCACATCAAACATCTCCAATCCAAAATTAAATCTAGAATTGGCTTCCTATTTCGCAACAAAGCATCCTTCACTCATGCTGCCAAACGTGCCCTCGTAAAACTGACTATCCTACCGATCCTCGACTTCGGTGATGTCATTTACAAAATAGCCTCCAATACTCTACTCAACAAATTGGATGCAGTCTATCACAGTGCCATCCGTTTTGTCACCAAAGCCCCATATACTACCCACCACTGCGAACTGTACTCTCTCGTTGGCTGCCTCCAGGTCATCTACAAGTCCCTGCTAGGTAAAGCCCCGCCTTATCTCAGCTCGCTGGTCACCATAGCAGCACCAACCCGTAGCACGCGCTCCAGCAGGTATATCTCACTGGTCACCCCCAAAGCTAATTCCTCCTTTGGTCGACTCGCCGTCCAGTTCTCTGCTGCAACTACAAAAATCTCTGAAACTGGAGACACTTATCTCCCTCACCAGCTTTAAGCACCAGCTGTCAGAGCCGCTCACAGACCCCTGCACCTGTATATAGCCCATCTGTAAATAGCCCAACCAACTACCTCATCCCCTACCGTATTTATTTATTTATCTTGTACCTTTGCACCCCAGTTTTTCTACATTGCACATTCATCTACTGCACATCTACCATTCCAGTGTTTAAATGCTATATTGTAATTACTTTGCCACCATGGCCTATTTATTGCCTTACCTTCCTTATCTTACCTCATTTGCACTCTTTGTATATAGATTTGTTTTTTTCTACTGTATTATTGACTGCATGTTTGTTTTACTCCATGTTTAACTCTGTGTTGTTGTATGTGTCGAACTGCTTTGCTTTATCTTGGCCAGGTCGCAGTTGTAAATGAGAACTTGTTCTCAACTTGCCTACCTGGTTAAATAAAGGTGAAATAAAAATAAATAAATAAATAAAATAAAAATTATCAGATTTAGCGTATCATTTATGAGTTAGCCCCATATATTTATGAACAGCCGAGTCTGATGTCCTTTGTGGAAAGCTATCTCATGAATTGATATAATGTACCCAAGTAAGCAGACACCTAAGGCAATTGATTCATGACTGGTTCACGCCTAATTCCCTAAATTGCCCTTCGTGACTGCTACCTTATACTATAATTCTGTATTTCTTTGTGACTGTAACTTTTATATAGGTAGACCAGAGAAGCCACATTCCTGATTGGCAGATGAGTGGCAACCCTTATTAGATGCACTTACTGCTCATCAGTTGCTCACCTGTGTTCCCTGCAAATGCTTTTTTGAATGAAAAAGAACACGGAAGAAGGCTGCAAAGCCGAAACATCTGTGTACGCTTTCCCTGACACAGTGAAAATAATTTTTACAAATGAAGTAAGCCTTATGCAACATCTTTGAGTGTGGACCCATCAAACCTTTTATTTATCTGAATTCATGGGTTTTAGGCACCAACCAAACTTCTGTGAGAGTGCGATGGTTCCGTTTTGATTAGGCACTGTTGGAGTAAAATAGATAGTATGTTTTTTTTTATATACAAGTATATGTGAGTCTGTGTGAGATCTGTGTGTATGACAAACAATGAGGGATAAAAGTATTTGATCCCCTGATGATTTTGTAAGTTTGCCCACTGACAAAGAAATGTTCAGTCTATAATTTTAATGGTAGGTGTATTTGAACAGTGAGAGACAGAATAAAAACAAAAAAATCCAGAAAAACGCATGTGAAAAATGTTGTAAATTGATTTGCATTTTAATGAGGGAAATAAGTATTTGACCCCCTCTCAATCAGAAAGATTTCTGGCTCCCAGGTGTCTTTTATACAGGTAACGAGCTGAGATTAGGAGCACACTCTTAAAGGCAGTGCTCCTAATCTCAGTTTGTTACCTGTATAAAAGACACCTGTCCACAGAAGCAATCAATCAATCAGATTCCAAACTCTCCACCATGGCCAAGACCAAAGAGCTCTCCAAGGATGTCAGGGACAAGATTGTAGACCTACACAAGGCTGGAATGGGCTACAAGACCATCGCCAAGCAGCTTGGTGAGAAGGTGACAACAGTTGGTGTGATTATTCGCAAATGGAAGAAACACAAAAGAACTGTCAATCTCTCTCGGCCTGGGGCTCCATGCAAGATCTCACCTCGTGGAGTTGCAATGATCATGAGAACGGTGAGGAATCAGCTCAGAACTACACGGGAGGATCTTGTCAATGATCTCAAGGCAGCTGGGACCATAGTCACCAAGAAAACAATTGGTAACACACTGCGCCGTGAAGGACTGAAATCCTGCAGCGCCCGCAAGGTCCCCCTGCTCAAGAAAGCACATATACATACCCATCTGAAGTTTGCCAATGAACATCTGAATGATTCAGAGGACAACTGGGTGAAAGTGTTGTGGTCAGATGAGACCAAAATGGAGCTCTTTGGCATCAACTCAACTCGCTGTGTTTGGAGGAGGAGGAATGCTGCCTATGACCCCAAGAACACCATCCCCACCGTCAAACATGGAGGTGGAAACATTATGCTTTGGGGGTGTTTTTCTGCTAAGGGGACAGGACAACTTCACCGCATCAAAGGGACGATGGACGGGGCCATGTACTGTCAAATCTTGGGTGAGAACCTCCTTCCCTCAGCCAGGGCATTGAAAATGGGTCGTGGATGGGTATTCCAGCATGACAATGACCCAAAACACACGGCCAAGGCAACAAAGGAGTGGCTCAAGAAGAAGCACATTAAGGTCCTGGAGTGGCCTAGCCAGTCTCCAGACCTTAATCCCATAGACATTCTGTGGAGGGGAGCTGAAGGTTCGAGTTGCCAAACGTCAGCCTCGAAACCTTAATGACTTGGAGAAGATCTGCAAAGAGGAGTGGGACAAAATCCCTCCTGAGATGTGTGCAAACCTGGTGGCCAACTACAAGAAACGTCTGACCTCTGTGATTGCCAACAAGGGTTTTTCCACCAAGTACTAAGTCATGTTATGCAGAGGGGTCAAATACTTATTTCCCTCATTAAAATGCAAATCAATTTATAACATTTTTCACATGCGTTTTTCTGGATTTTTTTTGTTGTTATTCTGTCTCTCACTGTTCAAATAAACCTACCATTAAAATTAGAGACTGATAATTTCTTTGTCAGTGGGCAAATGTACAAAATCAGCAGGGGATCAAATACTTTTATCCCTCACTGTACAAAGCAATTTGATTTGTCAGGATTGTTTTCTCTTTTGGTGGTGGTCAGTTAAGAGAAGTTAAGGCTTGGGAAGTACCGTGAGCGTTGAGGTGCAAACCTGGACTCAGGCTCAATCCCCTGTCTTTTCGCTCCCTCCTTCTCTCTCCTCCGACGAGCCAGGTCTTGCTCCAACACCTGCACACACAGACAAACACAGACAGATGGACGGACGTATGGACGACGGACGGACAGACAGATGAACAGACAGACAGATACACAGATAGATACACAGACAGACAGACTATAACAGACAGTGCCTGCACAGACAAGCAGAAACAGGTTCAAACACAGACTGATGGACGGACCCATGGACAGACAGACAGACTATACCCTTGTTGAACCTTTCAGGTCATCAAGGTCCTGTCAATAAGTGCAGAGGAATGGTGTTTTTGGACTCAAAGTGTAGCCCCGGTGTCCTTTCAAGCAGCAAGCTGTTAACATGGTATGCATGTCTAATGGTTATGACAACTGAACACTGAGCAACTTCCATTTCTCCCTAGCGCCATACCTGGCCTTATTGGTCAACAAGTGCAAAGGAAGGGGAACATGTTTTCAGATTTAAAATACCACCCTGTTGCCTCTCGTCATTAACCTGTTAGCATGGTGTGCATTGCAAATGGATCAACTGAAAAAATATTCTCCCTACTTTCTTTGCCATTCAACACATTATTCCCACGACAACCTTCATTTTCTTTCTCTCTCTGTCTCCCATACCTCTTTCCTGCAGGCCAGCTTGTCTAACCACTTGTTCAGCTCCAGAGTGTGTTCATCCTCTAGTCTCCGACTCTTCTTCTCCTCCATGTCAACTAACAACTGCAGTTTCTCATTCTGAAACACACACATGAGCTCAAGCGCACATACACACATCTTTGCACTTTCTTCATATAATCAATTATGCTTATTTGATGATATTATTAATGTATATTATAGACTACACCAGTTTATAGTACATATAATATTTATATCTACAACCAAGTGAGCTTGATAACACATGGGGTGTAGTGTAGCGCACCTGCAGCTCCTGGAGTTCGGACATATTGCCATCACACTGCTCCTGCACCTCCCTCAGCTGGCCCTCCTGGACCTGCTGCAAACTATGCCTCTCCTCTCGCTGCCTGCCATCCTCCTCTGACACAAACTGACAGAGAGAGAAAAAATGACAGAAATAGAAAGTGAGTGAGAGAGAGAGAGAGGCAAAGAAAGAGACAGAGAGACAAGGATTGCCAAACGATCAATAACTAGTGGCCAAGTAGCACTGCAAAGAATGTTTGTTAACTATTTGGGAACTCATAAGCTGTTCAAGTTCCCTGTACTGACCAGTGTGAGGCGCTGCTGGTGCTCTGGCCCAGTCAGGCCCAGTGTCTTCAGCTCCAGCTTGAAGTGGGCCAGCCGGGCCCTGGCCTTGGTGTGCTGGGCTCGTTGGAGCTGGGTCCTCTCCTGGGCCTGCTGGGTCCTCTGTTCATCCAGTTACGCCCGATGGAACTGGGACACCCTGTCTGTATCCTGGGAGAGGAGGGGAGGAGGGAGTGGATGTAAGTCATGGTGTTTGTGCATGCGTGCATGCCTGCATGTGCATGTGTGTGTGTGTGTCTCTGTGCGTGCATTTGTGTCTGCAAGTGCATGTTTGGGGGGTTCTTCTTAGTGAGAGCATTCCAACTAACTTTGCTGTGCCTATTGCAGAGCTGTTGTCTTTGCAGTGAATACTGCTCCTTCACCTGCTGCTTGAAAAGGTGGTACTTCTCCTGCAGATGACACTGCTCCATCTCCCAAATCAGTGATTCCCGGGCTGCAGGCAAGGATCACATACATGTGAATTAATAAAACATGTCTATAGGCACAAACACAGTCAATATCAGCATTTTGGTCAATGTCTAATTTCCTGTCGGTCTGATTTGTGCTGGTTTGTCTTCGCTTCCTAGTATATTACTTGCTAATATACAGTCTCTGGACAATAAACTTTGCGAGCTCAGAGTGCGGATTTCCTACCAGAGAGATACGAGAGACTAACGTAATCTGCCTTACAGAGACTTGGATGTTGGGGGTGGTGCCTGATCGGACAGGGAAAATTTACTTTGTGGGAAAAACAAAGGCGGAGGAGTATGTTTCATGATCAACAACTCATGGTGTGATTGAGTTTCTGTTCCCCTGACCTGGAATACATCATGATCAAATGCCGACTCCATTATCTCCTGAGATGATTCACAGCTGTTTGTATCACGGCTGTGTACCTCCCACAAGCCGACACCACGCTGGCACTCAATGAATTACACAGGACTTTGAACAAATTGGAAACAGCATATCCCAAGGTCGCATTTGTTGTATTCAGGGACTTTAACAAAGGAAAATTTGCCCAAAATTCCACTAACACATTGCCCCACCCCCAAGTATCCATGCTACTGGACTGTTTTGATCACACGGACTGGGATAATAACATCGACGAATACACTGACTCTGTCTCTGGGATAATCAGGAAGTGCATAGAGGATGTTATTCCTACTGTGACGATTAAAACATACCCAAACCGAAAACCATCACCACCACTCAAAGCACGAACCACCGCATTTAACCATGGCAAGGTGACTGGAAACATGGACGAGTACAAACAAACAACCTATGACCTCCACAAGACAATCAAAGAGGCAAAAATACAGAGTATGGACAAAGTTGAGTCAAAATTCAATGGCTCAGATACATAACGCAGGGACTTCAGACAATCATGGATTATAAAGGGAAAACCAGGAATACCTATGTGAGAATGCTGTTAATCGGCTATAGCTCAGCTTTTAACACCATAGTGCCCTCCAAGCTAGTCACTAAACTCAGGGCCATGGGTCTGAACTCCTCCCTGTGCAACTGGGTCCTAGATTTTCTGACGGGCTGACCCCAAGTGGTGACGGTAGGCAACAACACCTCCGCCCCGCTGATCCTCAACACAGGGGTCCCCAAGGGGTGTGTGCTCAGCCCCCTCCTGTACTCCCTGTCCACCCATGACTGCGTGGCCACGCACTACTCCAACTCAATCATCAAGTTTGCTGACGACACGACAGTGCTAGGCCTGATTACCAACAACAACCAGACAGCCTCCAGGAAGGAGGCCAGAGCCCTCCCCTCACTCAACATTAAACATTACTTGTTCCCTAATAGGCCTTTAAATTCAAAACACATACCTTAAAACTTAAAAAAACAGGTGTTATTGGCAGTCACAATGTTGTATTAAGAGAATGTAGGATTCAAACATATCAAGAGAACAGTGTTTTTAATAGGTCCCCACTACTCACGGTCATCTCCTGAGTGATTTGTCGGAACATCATCTCTCTCTGCTGCTGCAGACGCTGTTTCATCTGGGCATACTCTCTCTGCTCCACCCGCTGAAGGAGCTTTAGAGCCTGCAGTTCCTGGCGCCTGCACAGTCAGACGCACGCACACAAACACACACACACACATACACACACACACACACACGGGAGATTTGGGACATTGAAAACACTAATGAAGTGAATGTGTTGAATGTGTTTAAGTCTCCCATCCAAGAAGATGGTTTACCTAGCAGAAGGCATGTGCTGCTCCTTCCCATCGCTCTCCTTCACTACCATTGACGTGATGACACTGACCTCTCGGCCGTCCACCATGAACTTCCGGGTCCTTTTGATCATCTTCCTGTTATAGATCAACTCCTAAATACAGAAAGTATTCAGACCCCTTGACTTTTTCCAACTTTTGTTAGGTTACAGCCTTATTCTAAAATGAATTAAATAGTTTTTTTACCCTCATCAATTTACACACAATACCCCATAATGACAAAGCAAAAACAGGTTTTTAGAAATGTTTTCAAATTTATAAAAAACAAAACAATTGAAATATCTCATTTACATAATTACTCAGACCCTTTACTCAGTACTTTGTTGAAGCACCTTTGGCAGCGATTACAGCCTTAAGTTTTCTTTGGTATGACGCTACAAGCTTGGCACACCAGTATTTGGGGAGTTTCTTCCATTCTTCTCTGCAGATTCTCTCAAGCTCTGTCAGGTAGGATGGGGGAGCGTCGCTGCACACTTTTTTCAGGTCTCTCCAGAGATGTTTGATCGGGTTCAAGTCCGGGCTCTGGCTGGGCCACTCAAGGACATTCAGACAAATGTCCCGAAGCCACTGCTGCGTTGTATTGGCTGTGTGCTTAGGGTTGTTGTCCTGTTGGAAGGTGAACCTTTGCCCCAGTCTGAGGTCCTGAGCGCTCTGGAGCAGGTTTTCATCAAGGATCGCTCTGTACTTTCCTTCATTCATCTTTCCCTCGATCCTGACTTGTCTCGCAATCCCTGCCACTGAAAAACATACCCACATCATGATGCTGCCACCACCATGCTTCACCGTAGGCATGATGTCAGGTTTCCTCTAGACGTGATGCTTGACATTCAGGCCAAAGAGTTCAATCTTGGTTTCATTAGACCAGAGAATCTTGTTTCTCATGGTCTGAGAGTCCTTTAGGTGCCTCATGGCAAACTCCAAGCAGACTGTCTTGTGCCTTTTACTGAGGAGTGTCTTCCGTCTGGCCACTCTACCATAAAGGCCTGAATAGTGGAGTGCTGCAGAGATGGTTGTCCTTCTGGAAAGTTTTCCCATCTCCACAGAGGAACTCTGGAGCTCTGTCAGAGTGACCATCAGGTTCTTGGTCACCTCCCTGACCAAGGCCTTTCACCCCCGATTGCTCAGTTTGGCCGAGCGGTCAGCTCTAGGAAGGGTCTTGGTGCTTCCAAACTTCTTACATTTAAGAATGATGGAGGTCACTGTGTTCTTGGGGACCTTCAATGCTGCAGACATTTTTTGGTACCCTTCCCCAGATCTGGCTCGACACAATCCTGTCTCTGAGCTTTACGGACAATTCCGTTGACCTCATGGCTTGGTTTTTGCTCTGACATGCACTGTGAACTGTGGGACATTATATAGACAGGTGTGTGCCTTTCTAAATGTCCAATCAATAGAATTGACCACACATACTACGTCACATATGTGCAGATATGTGCACCACGTCATTGTTCTCACTCTCACACTGATGTGTGTGCATCTTGCTAGCTGTCACTCAAATGGCGAGGGGCTGAAGATCATTGGCTGAAGCCCATTGGCTGACACTTGCTAGGGGGCTGGCCCATGTGGGGGGAAATGTAGGAAAATGGCACAGCATATCTTCCAGAAAACAGTCGCTTTTAAACTAGGGATTTTGTGGCTAATTGGGATAAAACAGTAATTCTGCTCATAGATTATGCATGTACAGTATGAACTACACATTGACACATCCAGCCCAAAGCGGAAGGTTTAAAAAATACTTACATGTCGCCAAAGTTCCAGTGCATGTCTTTAGTTGTACCTTCATGTTCTGCATTCTATGTTGTATTCACCTTTGTTATAGGGGAATACAACAAACTTGCTCTGATCACTATCACTCACCTCTACAGGTCTTGTAATTGTCGAGACTGAGTTGACTTTCTCTGTTGTGTCAGCTTGGTCCTCACTGGCAGCCATCTTGGGTCGATTGTCGGTCACTTTGTGCCAGTTTCCATTTGATGCTGAGTTTGGGTGTACTGTGTCTATAGCTGTTCCCTGAGATCTGGTTGAGCTCTGTTCAGTCACTATGTCCAACTGGGTCTGACTAGCCCCTCCTTCCTCCCTCCCTCCCTCTATCTGACTCCAAGGTCAAGTTCACCTTCATCATAGGTTCCCCAGTCGGGAGGTCTGTCATCTTCTCTTCTCTCTTACTGTCCTCTTGTTTGTCCCCCTTTTCTTTCGGTTCCTTCCTATGGTCATATCAGTTTCTTGTGCTTGGATGATCACTATGTTATCACTTTCTAATCCAAGGTCCTCTTTACTCTGTTCATTTTTTCCCTCTGTTCTGTCCTCTGCTCTGTCTACATTTTCAAATTCAGTCACATTGAGATCAAGGATTTCATTTTCTGCCTCTGAGCTTAAACTCTTCTCCTTTTCACTGGTATCAACTTCCATAGTTGATTCAGATTTGTGTGAAACGTCACTTCTTTGCTGCTCTGTTTTAGTCTGTATTCCTCCTGTTTGTTCTGATGGTACGGTCTCTTCAATACCGCTCTTAGATTCTTTGTCCTCCATTTCAGGACTTGCCTCACGTTCTTCTAAGTCTATTCCTTTTCCCACGTTTGTCTTCAACGCCACCTTGTCCTCCTGTTCTTCTTCCACATAAACTCAGCAAAAAAAGAAACGTCCTCTCACTGTCAACTGCGTTTATTTTCAGCAAACCTAAAGTGTAAATATTTGTATGAACATAACAAGATTCAACAACTGAGACATAAACTGAACAAGTTCCACAGACACGTGACTAACAGAAATTGAATAATGTGTTCCTGAACAAAGGGGGGGTGGGGCTAGCCCTCACCCTCCGATCCAACAGGTCCCAGACGTGCTCAATGGGATTGAGATCCGGGCTCTTCGCTGGCCACGGCAAAACACTGACATTCCTGTCTTGCAGGAAATCACACACAGAACGAGCAGTATGGCTGGTGGCATTGTCATGCTGGAGGGTCAAGTCAGGTCAGGATGAGCTTGCAGGAAGGGTACAACATGAGAGAGGAGGATGTCTTCCCTGTAATGCACAGCGTTGAGATTGCCTGCAATGACAACAAGCTCAGTCCGATGATGTTGTGACACACTGCCCTAGACCATGACGGACCCTCCACCTCCAGAGTACAGGCCTCGGTGTAACGCTCATTCCTTCTACGATAAACGTGAATCCGACCATCACCCCTGGTGAGACAAAACCGCGACTCGTCAGTGAAGAGCACTTTTTGCCAGTCCTGTCTGGTCCAGCGACGGTGAGTTTGTGCCCATAGGCGACGTTGTTGCCGGTGATGACTGGTGAGGACCTGCCTTACAACAGGCCTACAAGCCCTCAGTCCAGCCTCTCTCAGCCTCTTGCGGACAGTCTGAGCACTGATGGAGGGATTGTGCGTTCCTGGTGTAACTTGGGCAGTTGTTGTTGCCATCCTGTACCTGTCCCGCAGGTGTGATGTTTGGATGTACCGATCCTGTGCAGGTGTTGTTACACGTGGCCTGCCACTGCGAGGACGATCAGCTGTCTGTCCTGTCTTCCTGTACTGCTGTCTTAGGCGTCTCACAGTACGGACATTGCAATTTATTGCCCTGGCCACATCTGCAGTCCTCATGCCTCCTTGCAGCATGCCTAAGGCACGTTCACGAAGATGAGCAGGGACCCTGAGCATCTTTCTTTTGATGTATTTCAGAGTTAGTAGAAAGGCCTCTTTAGTGTCCTAAGTTTTCATAACTGTGACCTTAATTGCCTACCGTCTGTAAGCTGTTAGTGTCTTAACGACCGTTCCACAGGTGCATGTTCATTAATTGTTTATGGTTCATTAAACAAGCATGGGAGACAGTGTTTAAACCCTTTACAATGAAGATCTGTGAAGTTATTTTCATTTTTATGAATTATCTTTGAAAGACAGGGTCCTGAAAAAGGGACAATTCTTTTTTTGCTGTGTTTATGTCTTGTATTCCGTCTTCATTTATCTGCATCTCATCCCTTTCTTCCACTATTCTCTCCTTGTGCTCTCCCTCTTCATCTCCCTTAGCAGGTAGTTCATTATCTTCCAATATCTCTTCTTCCTTCTCCTGCTGCTCCTCCTCTCCCCACTCCTCTTGTATTTCCTTCTTGGTCAATTCAGTCTCTTCCTCTTTGACACTGTTTGGTCTCTACCTTAGCGTTCCCACTAGTGGCCATCTTGAAGTGGATATGAGTAGACAGATCCAGGAAGTTTAGCAATGAGTGCTGTCTTTCTCCTCCCTCCTTTGTGGATGGCTGGGACATTTCCAAAGACAAGGCTAGAACCAGTGGACTGTGTGTTTGCACTGACAGGCTTGGAGCTTCTTCTACCTTACTGTTAATATCATTGGATGGTCCTGCTTTGAGGATAGAAATCTCCTTAACTGAACATTGAGCCTCAGTCATTGGTTACTTATCATCACAGACAAGTGCATCATCACACGAGTCATTGGTACAGTTTTGGTTCATGTCAGTGTGGATGCCTACTATTTTCTGTTCAGAAGAAGAAACTACTTCTGAGTCAAGATCTTGGGCCTCACTGTCACTTGCAATTTCATCCTACTCTTTTTTCTGCCCCTTATCCGTTCCTTCCTTTTCTCCTTCATCTCCCGTGCCATTCATTTTAGGGATGGGGTGAATGCTGCCCCTCCCAATGTTCTCACCCAGATCCTTCTCCGCCTTCTCCGCCTTCCCTGCATCCCTCTCTCCTGCTGGATTTGTCACTTCCTGCTCTTCTGATTGGCCAGTGGGACTGTCCTCCTTGTTTTGCTGGCTCCGATTGGCTGGAATAGATGGGGTGTCTCCCCAGAGGCCGGACTTGCAGCCGCGAGAGTCTGCGGTCAGAAATTAGAGAAATGTCCCTGGCTCCCATACTGACAAACGCCTGGCCCCCTTTCTGGCCCTGTCTGTGTTGGGAGTCTACACCCTGGTCCCAGTGGTGCCCCCATTTTTCACTGGGGTGGAGGAAGAGACCAGGTCAGGGTTGGGTGGAGGTGGGATTAAATTGAACCTGAAAATTCCTCAAAGAAAATTCTATCATCTCTGATGGGATGGAGAGGAATGAACCCTAACTCTGGATTGAATTATATAGTGCAATGATGGAGTGAAAATTACATCTCAGTGCAAAACAAGAGCAGCCAACTGTGTTACCAAACGTTGTAGTGCTTTTGATTTGAGGTTGTGTTGTGGATCCTCTCAACGGGTGACAGAGTATATATAGCATAGGCAGTGATGTCATACTGTGGGTTGCCTATTTCCTACCAACCCATATAGGCTGAAATATAACTTCCTGTCTTGACGTACAACCCACACACATCTGCTCTTGATTTTTTTCAAAATCACCTTGACTGAGCTCTAAATTGACTGTGATTGTCTTATTTCTAATTATTTCTAATTTGTTCAATTGTAAATGTAAAATACTGTTGTATAGTATTTAACCCAAGATGCAAAGTAAGGCCATCTATATTAGATTTGTGTAAGGTTTCACTGATATAATATACCATATGAGTTCAAGGTATATTTTGTGATGTTTTAACTGTCTTTCTTGATACAAAGCATTTTGATACAAAGCCTGTGAGAAGATGAGGAATAACACATGCACATATTTTGAAAAGCCAGTACAGATGGCCCCATAGAGACCTGTGTACTTTTCCCTGTTTGTTCAGGCCCAGAACCACACCACTGGGGCCCTGGCTGCTGCTAAAGCGATGGAGGTGCGCAATGAGGAACAGCTGGAGGACTACATCACCGAAATTGACATCCTGGCAGTCTGTTAGCAACATCTTTGGGTTGTTGGACGCCACTTTCTTTGAGGGTTGGCTGTGGGTGAGTGAGGTCTTTTTCAGCTGCTTGAGTCGATTGCCAGGTGTCAATATTAAGTCCGGACTTTTTGGAGGGGGGTTTCAGTGAACTATACAGGATGCATCATTATACAGGCTATAGCTAATTGATTATGGATTAATTCGCTCTTTGTCCCATAGATCCTGGTTGAGTTCTGCCCAGGGGGGGCCTTGGATGACATCATGTTAGGTGGGAGCCAAGCGTCATGCACTCCTTAGTTTCCACTTCTTTTGTTTTTCCTTCTCTGGGAAGCAACTTGTACTTATACGTTTGTGTGTGTGTGTGTTTTAAGTGGACGTTGTATATGAGAGAAGGGAGGTGTTATGTTGGGTTCTGTGGGCTGCTGTCCACTGTAGGGGTATAAACTGAGGACAATCTTGTAGACTGAGGAGGACAAGGCAAGGTAGGGTGGGGGACATGGCGTCCCTCCTGATGCGTATCTTCTGTCTGGGGGCTGGGAAAAAGAGGGTGAAGCTCTACGAGAACCTCCGGAGAGACGTGGACCTGGGACACCCAGGGGGAGCTGAGAGACAGGCCTTCGGGAGGGTCTACAAGGTACCAGCAGGCTGGGGCCTAATACTCAACTCTTGTTTTATTTTCTGGTCTGGTCTCCTCTCCTCTTCTTTCCTCTCCTCTTCAATCCAAACCAAACCAAATCAGAAAACTGAAGATTGCTCCATTTCTGACTGTAATTCACTTGAGGTAGAAAATCACAAGTCAAAACTTTCTGGAAGTCTATACTTGAGTTCCCGAGGTATTGAGTTAAATGGAACAAGCACCTTTTGCCTCATAGGCTGAAAATGACATTTAAAAACTCAACACCAAAAAGAAAGAAAGAATATATATAAACTGTTTGACAAAAGGTCTGTTTTTTGAGCCCTTGGGAAGCAGACATTGAAAAATATCCAATTTAAATGAGTTAAAACTAACTTGCATAGGTGACTTGTAACTTGAGTTGGTGGCTTTCCATAGTTGTAATAACAGGTCAGAATTTGTTTTATTTTACTTCTGACCAACTTCAAATAAATGATAAACGTAATGATCTCCACCTAAAGGGTAATTGGACAAGTGGTTCTCCCCGAATTAAAAGCATTGCCAATTTATCAACTAAACTTTTGAGTCCCACATGTTTTAGGCAATTTACAAGCCTGGAATTGAATTGCAGAAAGGTTAATAAAATAAATGGGTTGTTTTTATAGTGACTTATTGATATTTTGTATATTATGGCACCATGATTTTAAAAACTATATTTTTTAAGGTATTTATGTACATGGTACACATCATATCATGTTACCCCTTTAAATAAAGCAAACCCAAAATATAAAACCTTGAGGGCACTCTATGGCCAGGGCGTGACAAGTTCAGACGATGAAGGAAGCAATATATTTAAAGTGACCCTCTCACTTATTCTCCATTGTTGTTTCTTTGGATTAGACTCGTCCTTTTGGATGACAAGTAGTAAGCCACGTCCGCCTCCAACTGTGTCTTGGTTTACTAGACTAAAAGGTGTGCCACGATGGCTTCCCTAAACCAGAAGTGAAAGTGGGAATGGGGGTTGGGATTGCAGCTTCCTTCAGCAGTCTATGCAGCTAGTGAGTGTTGGACCCAGTAGTGTAGGCCTTGGCAGCCATCTTAGCAGCCAACTCAGTACCTTTTGCCTGAAAATGGAGGATAGATAATATGAGCAAAATCACAAAGAGCTAAGCTAAGACAAGTATGTTCTATTCAAGAAGCAATAGGTTGACTAGATATTGTTCATGAAAATGATCAGTGAGAAGAGCAGAAAATCTAAACTTGAAATGTGATGGTATATAACAATCATTACTTCCAAAGATTGTGGCTAACATATTGATGCAGCTTTGTAAAATACAACAGATAAGGGTGGACATTGAATGTCCCTTGGACTTGCCTACCTTCTGCTCCTGTATCGCTTTCTTTCCAAAAACTTTGTACACAAAACCATGGAATGAAATGTCTCCCACTCAAAAGTACATCTATTAACTGAGCTTCTGGTGACGGCATCTTCAATTCCACAATCCTGGCTTTATCCCAAACTCTCCCCGCCTGGAAAAAGAAGGGATTCCAAGAATAAGGAAACGTGGGGGGATGTCAGTGTGTCTGTATTCAGAAAACGTTATTGCCGCACAACAAACACTGCTAGGAAGTTCTATTGGTGTTTTTCTTAGAGAGGAAGCATCCACATCAACAGAAACAATCAATCCCCATCAATAAAGACATAAATGGACTGAATGGAAGTGGACCCCGTTGACCGTGCAATTTAGAAGTGCATCCAGTGTGTACTTTTCTGTCCATGATAATGGGGGCAGAGTCCACCAGGACTTCTAGTGACGCAGACATGGGCTTGTCTTTGACAGGGGCTTCGACGGTTACTTGCTGCAGGGAAGAACAAGAAAAGAGGGGATCAATTCAATGTTGAATTTAGCCTTCAGTTGCTCAGTCTACTGGTTTGATTAGGGCATTGGGTAATTTTGGAGTTAGCAGATGGAGTGGATGATGCTAAAATACAGTTGCGCCTGGTAATGTTGCCATTACATAATTATAGCTCAGCCCACTAAAACACTTTGCCATTGGTCTTATTGTGGCAGGTTACTTAGCAACGGTCTACTCTGAGGCATTCTTATCTAGGAAGGTTGTTGAGAGCATTTACAGAAAGAAAAGAAAATCTCTAGTTCTGCCTTGTCAGCAACATGACTTGCCATTTCTCCTCAGGTGAAACATTCTCTCTAAGGAGTCACATGTTTCAGGGCATAGTGTGCCTAAAATAACTATTATAAAACCTTCCAGTACTATATCCTCCCTTTAGTACACTAATGCCAATCCCAGTTTGTCAGACAAAAGGAGCGGTCAAGAAAACATTAACAGAAGAGGCTTTCTGTACGTTTATATTGAGGCACCTGCAACATACGAATCGTGTCAGCTTTTTTTAACACATCAGACCACTATGAATTAAAAATAAGTTGTTGCTGCGGTCTTTTTTGGCCCTGACCCAAGCGGTTGTATTGATCATAACCCTTGCTTTAGTTGCCAACTTTCGCACCTTACCTCCAGTTTGACGATGGGGAGGATGACAGGGGACTTGGGTGTGAGGTCGGTATGGTACATGGCACGGGACAGCAGCAGGAGAGATGGAGGAACATTCTCCTTCAGGTGAAGAGCCAACCACTGACAGAAAAGAGACAGAAGTTACTTCAATTGCTAGAGCATGGTTGTCCCTGGTTGAGGCATGAATGTTCTGCAGCTTGTGTGTATATAGCTCTGTCTGTTATATGTGGTTGTTGTCATCTATGTCATTGAAGATCACAATGAATAACCCATCAGAGCAATCCCTGCAAACTCCTTGAATGGCCAACTCCTTGAAGTTTGCAGTTGTGTAAAATAAATAAATACAATTACACACACACACACGTTCAAAAGTTTGGGGTCACTTACAAATGTCCTTGTTTTCCATGAAAACATACATAAAATGAGTTGCAAAATGAATAGGAAATATAGTCAAGACGTTGACAAGGTTATAAATAATAATTTTAATTGAAATAATAATTGAGTCCTTCAAACTTTGCTTTCGTCAAAGAATACACAATTTGCAGCAATTACAGCCTTGCAGACCTTTGGCATTCTAGTTGTCAATTTGCTGAGGTAATCTGAAGAGATTTCACCCCATGCTTCCTGAAGCACCTCCCACAAGTTGGATTGGCTTGATGGGCACTTCTTACGTACCATACGGTCAAGCTGCTCCCACAACAGCTCAATAGGGTTGAGATCTGGTGACTGTGCTGGCCACTCCATTGTAGACAGAATACCAGCTGACTGCTTCTTCCCTAAATAGTTATTGCATAGTTTGGAGCTGTGATTTAAGTCATTGTCCTGTTGTAGGAGGAAATTGGCTCCAATTAAGCGCCGTCCACAGGGTATGGCATGGCATGATAGCCTTCCTTCTTCAAGAACCCTTTTACCCCGTACAAATCTCCCACTTAACCACCACCAAAGTACCCCCAAACCATCACATTGCCTCTACCATGCTTGACAGATGTTGTCAAGCACTCCTCCAGCATCAATTAATTTTTTCTGCGTCTCACGAATGTCCTTATTTGTGATCCGAACACCTCAAACTTAGATTTGTCTGTCCATAACACTTTTTTCCAATCTGCCTCTGTCCAGTGTCTGTTCATTTGCCCAACTTAATCTATTATTTTTATTGGCCAGTCTGAGATATGGCTTTTTCTTTGCAACTCTGCCTAGTAGGCCAGCATCCCGGAGTCGCCTCTTCACTGTTGATGTTGAGACTGGTGTTTTGCGGGTACAATTTAATGAAGCTGCCAGTTGAGGACTTGTGAGGCGTCTGTTTCTCAAACTAGACACTCTAATGTACTTGTCCTCTTACTCAGTTCTGCACTGGGGCCTCCAACTCCTCTTTCTATTCTGGTTAGAGCCAGTTTGCACTGTTCTGTATATAAAAATATAAAAGCTTTTCATAAAATACAACAATATATAACGTTTCCTGTTATAGCTAACATAATACAACACAATAAAAGATAGTGGAGTAATACATATCCACAGCCATATATTTAAGTATAAATCTATGTACAGTTGAAGTCAGAAGTTTACATACACCTTAGCCAAATACATTTAAACTCAGTTTTTCACAATTCCTGACATTTAATCCTAGTAAAAATTCCCTGTTTTGGGTCAGTTAGGATCACCACTTTATTTTAAGAATGTGAAATGTCAGAATAATAGTAGAGAGAATGATTTATTTCAGCTTCTATTTCTTTCATCACATTCCCAGTGGGTCAGATGTTTACATACACTCAATTAGTATTTGGTAGCAATGCCTTTAAATTGTTTAACTTGGGTCAAACGTTTTGGGTAGCCTTCCACAACCTTCACAAAATAATTTGGGTGAATTTTGGCCCATTCCTCCTGACAGAGCTGGTGTAACTGAGTCAGGTTTGTAGGCCTCCTTGCTCGCACACGCTTTTTCAGTTCTGCCCACAAATGTTCTATAGGATTGAGGTCAGGGCTTTGTGATGGCCACTCCAATACCTTGACTTTGTTGTCCTTAAGCCATTTTGCACAACTTTGTCCATTTGGAAGACCCATTTGCGACCAAGCTTTAACTTCCTGACTGATGTCTTGAGATGTTTCTTCAATATATCCACATAATTTTCTTTCCTCACGATGCCATCTATTTTGTGAAGTGCACCAGCCCCTCCTGCAGCAAAGCACCCCCACAACATGATGCTGCCACCCCCGTGCTTCACAATTGGGATGGTGTTCCTCGGCTTGCAAGCCTCCCCCTTTTTCCTCCAAACATAACGATGGTCATTATGGCCAAACAGTTCTGTTTTTGTTTCATCAGACCAGAGGACATTTCTCCAAAAAGTACAATCTTTGTCCCCATGTGCAGTAGCAAACCATAGTCTGGCTTTTTTATGGCAGTTTTGCAGCAGTGGCTTCTTCCTGTCGATATAGGACTCATTTTCCTGTGGATATAGATACTTTTGTACCTGTAATTGTGTTGTGCACAAAGTAGATGTCCTAACTGACTTGCCAAAACTATAGTTTGTTAACAAGAAATTTGTGGAGGGGTTGAAAAACGAGTTTTAATGACTCCAATCTAAGTGTATGTAAACTTCCGACTTCAACTGTATCTACAGTATCAGTCAAAAGTTTGGACACACCTACTCATTCCAGGGCTTTTCTTAATTTTTTACTGTTTTCTACTTTGTAGAATAATTGTGAAGACATTAAAACTATGAAATAACACATATGGAATCATGTAGTAACCAAAAAATTGTTAAATCAAAATATATTTTATATTCTAAGTAGCCACCCTTTGCCTTGATGACAGCTTTGCACACTCTTGGCATTCTCTAAACCAGCTTCATGAGGTAGTCACCTGGAATGCATTTCAATTAACATGTGTGTCTTGTTAAAAGTTAATTTGTGGAATTTCTTTCCTTCTTTCATTTCACCTTTATTTAACCAGGTAGGCCAGTTGAGAACAAGTTCTCATTTACAACTGCGACCTGGCCAAGATAAAGCACAAGCAGTGCGACAAAAACAACAACACAGAGCTACACATAAACAAACGTACAGTCAATAACACAAAAGAAAAGAAAAATAGAAAGATCTATGTACAGTGTGTACAAATGTAGAAGAGTAGGGAGGTAGGCAATAAATAGGCGGGTATACAGAAGATTTGGTAAAATACCAAGAATAAGCAAAGAGAAATGACAGTCCATCATTACATTAAGACATGAAGGTCAGTCAATCCGGAACATTTTAAGAAATGTGAACGTTTCTTCAAGTGCAGTTGCAAAAATCATCAAGTGCTATGATGAAACTGGCTCTCATGAGGACCTCCACAGGAAAGGAAGTCCCAGAGTTAACTCTGCTACAGAGGATAAGTTCATTATTTACCAGCCTCAGAAATAAACAATTAACTGCAGCCCAAATAAATTCTTCACAGATTTCAAGTAACAGACATCTCAGCATCAACTTTTCAGAGAAGACTGTGTGAATCAGGCCTTCATGGTCAAATTGCTGCAAAGAAACCACTACTGAAGAACACCAATAATAAGAAGAGACTTGCTTGGGCCAAGAAACACAAGCAATGGACATTAGACCGGTGGAAATCTGTCTTTTGGTCTAATGAGTCAAAAATTTTATTTTTGTTCCAACAAGTCGTGGAAATTCTAATCAATAATGAGGAGAGACAAGGTCAATCACCAATCAGGATATTACTTTATGCAAACCTTATTAATAAGGAAAGCAGCTCACGCCACACACACAAATGAATGATGTGAGTGCTCTGCAATAACTATGCCTGGCCGACACAACACTCTTAACTGTTGGGTTGAGAGCCCCGACACAAAGAATACAAAAATATTTTATATGGCAAAGACACACCCCCTTAGTCTACATGACAAACAGATGTGTGGAATTGGTCACAAGGTGAGACTTGATATATAAGAAAGGAGTATCCCCCAGCCAGATAGCATTTGTTATGAAGACTGATCTTATTGTACAGAGTTTGGACCCTAAGACAAGGCTCTTATCTCGTCCCTGGTACCTCACAGTACATAAACACCAACTCCTTCTATGGCATAAATCAATTGTCAGCAACAGATACCCCTATCTCAAAAGCTCCTCTAAGTTCACACAGACACAATAGAGTTCTAAGAACCCCATTCTGTTGCATAAAACCACCATTTGATGCAATAACAGTATTTTAACATAATCTTGTAATTTCACCACCATAAACCGCAGTGTCTTTCTGAGACGCATAATAGGTGAACGGATGATCTCCACGTGTGGTTTCCACCATGAAGCATTGAGGTGGTGTGATGGTGCTTTGCTGGTGACAGTGTCAGTTATTTATTTAGAATTCAAGGCACACTTAACCAGCATGGCTACCAAAGCATTCTGCAGCGATATGCCATCCCATCTGGTTTGCGCTTAGTGGGAATGTCACTTGTTTTTCAACAGGACAATGACCCAAAACACACCTCCAGGCTATGTAAGGGCTATTTGACCAAAAAGGAGAGTGATGGAGTGCTGCATTAGTTGACCTGGATCCACAATCACCCGACCTTAACCCAATTGGTTTGGGATGAGTTGGATCACAGAGTGAAGGAAAAGCAGCCAACAAGTGCAAAGCACGCAACTCCTTCAAGACTGTTGGAAAAGCATTCCAGGTGACTACCTCATAAAGCTGGTTGAGAGAATGCCAATCGTGTGCAAAGCTGTCATCAAGGCAAAGGGTGGCTACTTTGATGAATCTAAAATATATTTTGATTTGTTTAACACTTGTTTGGTTACTACATGATTCCATGTGTTATTTCATAGATTTGATGTCTTCAATATTATTCTACAATGTAGAAATTAGTACAAATAAAGAAAAACCCTTGAATGAGTAGGTGTGTCCAAACTTTTGACTGGTACTGTGTATATAAATATATGGCTCTAGTCTGCACATAGCCACTATATTGTATCTCATCTCACCTTGATCTAGTCACAGCAATCAGCACCTGAGATCCAAACACTACCATGACTTGACAAGGTCGTGTAGTTCCTGAAATAGCTATATATATATTTTTAAACAATTTATGTTGACATGACACACTGCAGCATTAACGTTGCTGCAACTTGGGTAGACGTAGCGCTCGAAAACTAGGCGGCATTTTACCTTCTCCCTACAGTTTCCAGCCATTAGCTTTGCCCACGACTGGCTCATGTGAACCACAATCCCGACCACGTGTTTTAATGTTTAGAAACGTCAATAATCATTGCTTGCGATACGGCTTTCGAGACATATGGCCCTTGTCGTTCATCATCGAAAAATAATCCTTCATATAATTTATTTTTTACTGTTACAGTTTTGCGTAGAGACATACAGCTATGGGTTCTTCCACCCGATAAAACTACACTTCCCGAGTTACGCTTACACACAGGTGTTCGGAGCATGCTAGATAGTTAATTAGCACAGGTGGTCGCCTCGTCTTCTGGACACAAGCGCTGTAACCTGGTGATATGGCTGTGTGGGAACACCAACCATATCAAGGTGTGTATCAATTTATTTCTGGCTGATATGAAAGATAAGGTCCTTATGCTTCCAAAACCGTACAGCAAGCGACGCGTGTTAATGTTCAGATTGAGCGTCTGGGTTCTTAACAAAACTCCCCCTACAGAAGACGTCTTCTTCCAATTACTCTTGTGTGTAATGTTATGGAACTGAGAGTCATGATCAAGGGTAGACTTCACATAGTAAATGTGGGACACTAAATAGTATGGTATTACGTTTCGTATGTATTAATTAGAAATTACAATTCGTACACCGGTATTGATGCAGCATTGGTTGAAGAGACCAGACAGCTCAGGTGTCAGCTTTTCAGGATGTTAAAAGAAAAGCACAAACATAAAAATTCCCTTACACATGTCCATGGGCTATAGAGATATGAGCTTTTCATGTAAAAGCAAACGTATCTTATCGGGGCGGCAGGGTAGCCTAGTGGTTAGAGCGTTGGACTAGGTACAAATCTGTCGTTCTGCCCCTGAACAGGCAGTTAACCCACTGTTCCTAGGCCGTTATTGAAAATAAGAATTTGTTCTTAACTGACTTGCCTAGTAAAATAAAAGTTCTTCAAAATGTCAATAATTTGTCAAGTTGTTTATTGCCTTGAAAGTTGTCTATAGGATGGGAGAGACTGCAAGCCCTCAACCACAAGTAGCCAACTCTCCTTAGTCAATCTGTGCTGTCTATTGCAAGAGGTAAAGACAGGGTTGCATTTCTAGGCTGTCATGCTAAGTAATATCAATGTTTCTGTTCTGGTGATTCTATGCAAAGTGTGTTACACAGGTGGAACATCTGATTTAGATTTCACTACCGTGTAGATATGGACTGACTGAAGTTGGTGTCAAAGACTGACATTATTGCTTATCTTTATGTGATAAAACGATAGTCATGTATAACTTTACATATGTTTTCATTCCACACTCTAAGCTTGGAACCAAATTAGCAAATTATTATTGAGTTAAAAAACAATTGTTTGAGAGATTGGGGTACTTTCTCTCTTCTGTGATTATAGCCTACTGTTGTGTTGGAATTGCCCTTTGATCCCACTCTGAATCACTAAACCAGTGAAGTCATTCAGAACACAATCAATCAGAGGAAAGTCCCCCCCCCTGTTGGAAACCTTAACAAACCTTGCTGCTTTTGTTGTTGCCTTCAACAATATCTAAAGGCTTTTGGATTTGGATATATTCCAAGGACGTCTATTTGCGACTTTCAACAGAGAGATCCACTCAGGAGGAACCGGCATATTTGATGGAGTCCCATACTATAACGTTAGCTGTACATTGAAGGTATGTAGCTGTTTCTGATGCCTGCTCTCTACTTTAAAGAATGTGAGTTTAAATAGTATGAGAGGAATTCACGATATTCACTGCTAGCAAACATTCCCATTATGTTATGAGATGGTATGTTTTTACTCAGCACCGTCTATCCACGGATAGGACAGAAACATGTGCTTGCTGTCTTTCTTGTATTTCAAGGATACAAAAGATCCAATTGTCAGCTCTTAGCTAGCATCTAAAACAATGATATCTTCCCTGAAACTTAGCATCAGATGAATGTGTAAATATCAGAATGCTGTTTATGCCTCCCAGGTGGTCTGTTTAAGCTGCCTGGGTGATCCTGAGCCCATCCTTATACAGTAGGTGAGCTTCTTTCTATATTTTTGTTATTTAAAAGCAGACTACACATATGAATGTTCCCTATAGAGAAAATCTAAGAATGATGTTCTGTTCTATTCTATTCACTTCCACTCTTTCCTAGCTTCTCTGAGCTAGCTGCCATGAACGGTGTGATAGAAGGTGTATATGAGCCAGTGCAGCACCATTGGTTCCACTGCGAGCAACAGGTGGACTGTAAAGACTCCTGGTTCCCTTTCAGCAGAGAGGACTCACCAAGGCTGGAAGAGGCACACAAACATGGCATGAGACAATTCATCATACTTTTACAAATAATACAAATTCTTCTTGTATTGTTGCCCTTTGTACTATAACACCATATTATGTGGTATGTATTACCCTGAAACAAGAATATAGTTAACACTGAAATTAAGGACTATCTAGGCAAGTAATGTTTTCATTGTGATTAACTATAACTTGTTACCATACTATCTAATTACAACTTTTGCTGTAATGTAGAGTGTTATGGTTTTGTTTCTTTGGGCTGTGCTGTTCAATCAGACATGGGATGTAATGATGTGATCCCTGATGATGATAATAGCAATGATAAAGATGACTATAACCATATCATCATAATTGCTCCTAACAGGGGAGACCCACGGGGAGGAGGAGATGGTGGTAGCCACAGAGGGTAGGCGGTTCGATGTGAGGCTGAAGGAGAGGCGGCGCTACGCAGTGTACTGGGAGCAGCCGCCCTCGGAGGTGAGGCGCTGCTCCTGGTTCCACAAAGGAGAAAAGGACATCTGCTACACCCCTTACCCAGAGCACACCAGCCTCGTCCTGGAGGTAGGACACAGTCTGAAACAACAACGTGTTCCCTATATAGTATACAGGGCCCTGGTCAAAATAATTGCACTATATAGGTGCCATATCGGACGCACACAAACACAAATCATTACAATGTGAGTCAATATCTACCTTGATACCTTGGTGTTTATCTTAGTACCATAGTTTGCGGGGCCAGTATTTACTTTCTACCGTCTGAAAGGGGTATACTGCGGATTGGTAATGACCTTGTTGATCTGTCAATCAAACCTTGGTAATATTGTCAGTAACATATGCAGTATAACTGACCGGGTTTGAACCTGGGTCAACTGCATAACCCAAGACTTGTGTTACCTCCCGGAGCTAATGCCTGGAGTGCAGGAGACAAGGGTCCATTACATTTGTATCACTGTATTCACAGGAGGCTTACATGATATCAGTGACGCTGAATGACTGGACGAGAAAGTTAGAATTCCCCACTGGAGAAACGGTGGTGTTGCACAGCCGTAAGGTATGACTCCCTCTCCCATCCATAACTGACACGTACAGAAGCACAGTATATCTTACAGTGACACACTATCTTACTGTCACTAGTACCTGCATGGTATGTCTGTGGAGATGCAAATATTGGACTGTAAAATAAAATGCAACAAAGTTTCTAGATCTTGCTCTGTCTCCGTTAGCTTATGACACAGCAACAGACAGTCCCTTCGAAGTACTGGATAGGCTTACCCTCTGCCTCTGAGCATAGTCGACCCAGGACCGTCAAAAGGGGGCTGGAGGGTATTTCAATAGAGATACCTGAAGGTAAGCCCGCAAATGTATAGGCCTTCATCTTCACAATGGGCTTTGATTTCTACACCTCTGTGTGAGGTTATTTGTGTTTCATGCAAACAGTACTGGGAATTGGCCTGAACAATGAATATTGCATTGTTTACAGAGAACTCAAGTTGTGGAGCATCCAATGCATTGGACCATGTGCACGTTGGTATTTACATAATACCAAATTATTAATTCCTTACACAGTAGACCTTATTTGTGGTGTTGGTCATTCAGGAGAGCCTTACCAAGTGGACCACCTTGTCTTCATGGTACATGGCGTTGGACCGGCCTGTGACATCCAGCTGCGTGGGGTCGTTCAATGTGGTGTGTGTATAACCTTTGACCCCTACCTCTAACACTTTACCTTTACCTGCACTCTGCTTTTTCCCAATTCCTGTTTTCCCATAGACATTCCCATAAATTGATTAATGCAGACTTGATAGGTTAAGATGACCATATTACTTGAAACAAAAGGCCTACCAGTTAACTGTACCAACATGCAACAGCAAATCACAAACATACTAAAGCACTCTCTACTGCCTGTAGTGAATGATTTCCGTGATGCTTCACTCAGCCTGCTGAGCAGTCACTTCAAGCAGAGCCAAGATGGCGGCCACATGGGCCGTGTGGAGTTCCTGCCAGTCAACTGGCACCGGGTGCTGCATGGGGACGCCACTGGGGTGGACGAGTAAGGCCTTGGACTGTTCCATCATTTGGCTTTTGAGTGCTGTTTTTGTGTTTGATGTTTAAATCGTCTGTTTACTGGGTTTTGTGGTTTTGCACACAAAATAATGGCATACAAACACACTAATACAAACCCTTTCTTACCTTCCTCCTACCAACAGGGATATCCAGAGGATCACCCTGCCCAGCATCAGTCGTCTGCGTCAGTTCAGCAACAGCACGGTGTTGGACCTGTTCTTCTACAACAGCCCCACCTACTGCCAGACAATCATAGACACGGTGGCCTCAGAGATAAACCGCCTCCACCGCTTATTCCTTCAGCGCAACCCACAATTCACTGGTGCAGTGTCACTGACTGGACACAGTCTGGGTCAGTACCTCATAGACCTAAATGCACCTCTTTTTCTTCTATCAGTCTTTTTAGACTTTATTAGGAAAAACTGCACTCTTAGAACAAAAAGTTTCCAAAAGTGTTCTTCAGCTGTCCCCATAGAGGAACCCTTTTTGGTTCCAGGTAGAACTCTTTTGGGATATGTGTAGAACCCTCTGTGTAAAGGGTTCTACCTGGAACCAAAAAGGGGTCTTCAAAGGGTTCTCCTATGGGGAGAGCTGAAGAACCCTTTTCGGTTCCAGATAGCACCTTTCTTTCCAAGAGTGTAGTATTGAAAACCATTATAGTACTTCATATTCTTTATTAATATGACTTTTCTAGGTTCTCTGATCCTCTTTGACCTTCTGACAAATCAAGAAATACATAACACAGATGAAAAGATAGTAAGTAGTAGGCAACTGCCAAAAGGTACAGCTACGTTTTGGCCATGGCCACAACCACCAGCATATTTATTCTGATTAGCTCAATGTTAATCCTATATTTCTTCTGCTTCAGAGTAGCGTCAGCAGCCCAAGAGAAGCAACCTCCATTAACTTTGAGAGCTTTGAGGAAACACTTAGGAATTTTGGATTGGGCAAGTTTTTCCAAATGCTTACAAAGGAGCAGATGGACTTAGAATCACTGGTAAGTGTGTGTGTGTGTGTGTGTGTGTGTGTGTGTGTCTGTGACTTTCTAACTGTGTGTGTGTCGTCGGTCTGTTGACTAGGCTCTCTGTTCGGAGACGGACTTGAAGGACTTGGGAATACCCTTGGGGCCTCGCAAGAAGATCATGTGCTTGTTGAAGAGATGGAGAGAGGTATGAAATCCTATCCACTTCCAAATGGATCCATTCATTGTCGAACATGGCCATCATGTGAAATGTTCCCCTAGTTTTAAAAATCAAGCTTATTTGATCTGACATTCCAGTCTATTGGCTCTATTGTGCCTAGCTTCCTGTCCATCTGTAGTCTTGACCCTGACAACATTCCATCCTGTTTGTAAATGGGCTTCAAGCTAGAACCAGCAGTCTGATGAAGTTATATTGTTTTAGATAGATACAATAACAATCTAATCTATCCATCGGCCCAGAAGCAGGAATCCAGGACCGGAACGTCCCACCCAGTTCCTGGCGTTCCAGGTGTGTATTCCCAGGTCCAAGAACAACCAACGCTCCTCTCAGACGCCCCCTCCACCAGCTCAGTGGATTACAAGTACTTTGACATTGGCATTGGCCAGGTAAACAAACAACAACAGTGACTGCATACTGTAACATGTACACATGCACATACAGTAGAGTGACAGAGAGAGCAATAACATGGTGCACATATGTAGTACACAATTTTCAGGGACCACTTATGGCTGGTGAGCACTACTTTCAGAAATAGTGGCTAAAAAGTATACATTATTTTGTGTACAAAATCCAGTAAACAGATGATTTAAACAACACAAAAACAGCACTCAAAGCCAAATTATGGATTAAAGAGAATATCTTTAATAAAATGTCTTGATGCAGTTAACATGAGGCCCAACTATTACAACTGAAAATCTAAATTAATTCAATTGAAAATGTTGGTACGTTTTGATATCCATGCTTAGTTACAGAAAGTGAAGAAATTCAGAATTTATACATGGAGCATACTGAATTAGTAATAATCATGTACCCCTGCCCTTCCTGCCCAGGTGTCCATTGTGTACCCTCAGCTGGCCTTCCAGCCGCAGGCCTTCTTTGCCTTGGGTTCTCCTATAGGGATGTTCCTAACGGTGGCGCGGCCTGAAGAGGATCGACCCCAAATACAGCTTCCCCACCTGCAGGAGCTTCTACAACATCTTCCATCCAGTATGTTTATGGATCATGTGTTAGTAAAAATGCTTAGTGGAGCTAAAGTCAATCAAGGTCATGAATATTCATTAGGACCTGACAATGTGTTCTTGCAGTTTGACCCGGTGGCCTTCAGGATGGAGCCCATGGTGGTGTCTCCAGGGGGTGGAGCTGCCCCCAATGCTAATCCCACATCACAAGGGCAGGAAGAGGATGCATCTCGGTGAGACCTGAGGCTTGAAGCGTTGATCTGAACATTACGGAAACGTTTCAAGATATGGTAGCCCCATATGTCATGATCTTTTTGTTAAGACCCTAAGGGAGCATTACTAAAGCTCTGACCTGCCTGATCATTTAAAACACTGACCTACATCGTTGCTATCCAGTGAGCGTGTGGAAGCTTTCATCCACCTTGTGTTCCCATGTAGTGACCCTGTGTTGACATTGTGTCCCCCAGAGCTGAAAGACAGCTTGATGCGAGTCAGCTCAGATCTGCTGCTCTCCATCAGTACTCTCCGTGGTGTGTGGCAGACCCTCACCACGCTACCTGTTGACACACTGCCCCCAGTGGCCAGGGTAGGATCCACAGCTGCACTGCCACCTCAGGAGTCAGAAGGTGAGAGACTGGTGTTATTTATTTATTACTTTTGTTCGCTCATTAATTTATTCACTTATTTATTAGGAACCCTGTGCAATGTTTTTACATACATGCACTACTTTATTCTTCATATTCCCAAAAACAAATTCTACTGTTACTCTAGTAATTACAGCATTACTAAACAGGTAGGCCTTTAAAAGCAACTTAATGTAATATATTTTTTAATTAATTTTACCTTTATTTAACTAGGCAAGTCAGTTAAGAACAAATTCTTATTTTGAATGACAGCCTAGGAACAAAATCTAATTTTATTTGTCACATACACATGGTTAGCAGATGTTAATGCGAGTGTAGCGAAATGCTTGTGCTTCTAGTTCCGACCATGCAGTAGTATCTAACAAGTAATCTAACAATTTCATAACAACAACTACCTTATACACACAGTGTAATGGAATGAATACGAGTATGTACATATAAATATATGGATGAGCGATGGCTGACTGGCATAGGCAAGATCCAGTAGATGGTATATACATGTGAGTAGTGTGGGATATGTAAACATTATGTAAATGGCATCGTTTAAAGTGGCTAGTGATACATTTGTTCATTATTAAAGTGGCTAGAGATTTGAGTCGATGGCCGAACGGCTTAGGCAAGATTCAGTAGATGGTATAGAGGACAGTGTATACATTTGATATGAGTAATGTCGGATATGTAAACATTATATACAAAATTGTTTAAGTGGCTAGTGATACATTTGTTACATCCAATTTTCTATTATTTAAAGTGGCTAGAGATATGTATGTTGGCAGCAGCCACTCAATGTTAGTGGTGGCTGTTTAACAGTCTGATGGCCTTGAGATAGAAGCTGTTTTTCAGTCTATCGGTCCCAGCTTTGATGCACCTGTACTGACCTCGCATTCTGGATGATAGCGGGGTGAACAGGCAGTGGCTCGGGTGGTTGTTGTCCTCTGATCTTTTTGGCCTTCCTGTGACATCGGGTGGTGTAGGTGTCCTGGAGGGCAGGTAGTTTACCCCCGGTGATGCGTTGTGCAGTCCTCACTACCCTCTGGAGAGCCTTACGGTTGTGGGCGGAGCAGTTGCCGTACCAGGCAGTGATATAGCCCGACAGGATGCTCTCGATTGTGCATCTGTAGAAGTTTGAATGTTTTTGGTGACAAGCCGAATTTCTTCTGCCTCCTGAGGTTGAAGAGGTGCTGTTGCACCTTCTTCACCACGCTGTCTGTGTGGGTGGACCATTTGTTTGTCCGTGATGTGTACGCCGCAGAACTTAACTTTCCACCTTCTCCACTACTGTCCCGTCGATGTGGATAAGGGGGGGCTCCCTCTGCTGTTTCCTGAAGTCCACGATCATCTCCTTAGTTTTGTTGACGTTGAGTGGTTATTTTCCTGACACCACACTCCAAGGGCCCTCACCTCCTCCCTGTAGGCCGTCTTGTTGTTGTTGGTAATCAAGCCTATTACTGTAGTGTCGTCAGCAAACTTGATGATTGAGTTGGAGGCGTGCTTGGCCACGCAGTCATGGGTGAACAGGGAGTACAAGAAAGGGCTGAGAATGCACCCTTGTGGGTCCCCAGTGTTGAGGATCAGCGGGGTGGAGGTGTTGTTTCCTACCCTCACCACCTGGGGCCGTCCCGTCAGGAAGTCCAGAACCCAGTTGCACAGGGCTGGGTCGAGACCTAGGGTCTCGAGCTTAATGACGAGTTTGAAGGGTACTATGGTGTTAAATCCTGAGCTGTAGTCGATGAACAGCATTCTTACATAGGTATTCCTCTTGTCCAGATCAGTTAGGGCAGTGTGATTGTGTCGTCTGTGGACCTATTGGGACGGTAAGCAAATTGGAGTGGGTCTAGGGTGTCTGGTAGGATGGAGGTGATATGATCCTTAACTAGCCTCTCAAAGCACTTAATGATGACAGAAGTGAGTGCTACGGGGCTACGTAGTGGGTTAACTGCCTTGTTCAGGGGCAGAACGACAGATTTTTACAACCTTTCGGTTACTAGTCCAACGCTCTAACCACTAGGCTACCTGCCGCCCCCCTAATATAATGATTTTTCTGTGTAATTTGTCCTTTGTGTGACATGTTTTTTGTATGCACTATGAGTATTATCGTGTTACCCCTGCCTGCAACCAAATGTCCCTCATGAGACAGTAACATTTGAACTGTGTTAGCGGAATGTTCCATCAATACTCTTTTTCAGGTTGTAGGGCCCAAAACGGTGCAGTCTCACCCACAGAGATGAAGAATATCAGTTTTGGAATGTTGAATGGTGGACGTCGGTTTGATTACGTCCTTCAAGAGAAACCCCTAGAGAGCTTCAATGAGTATCTGTTTGCCATTCAGAGCCATCTCTGCTACTGGTAAGAACAACTGAGCTAGTGTTGACTCTGACTCATGCTGTATTGAACTAGCTTACATGTTTTCTTTAGCTTTCTGCAGTATCTCATGTTTTCTTGTGTGTTTCAGGGATTCTGAGGATACCGTGTTGCTGCTTTTGAGAGAAATCTATGAGGGGAAGGGAATCCTTCTCTAGCATCTCCAAATGTCCATGTAAAGCAGGGGTGCGCAATTCCAGTCCTCGAGGGCCTGATTGGTGTCACAGTTGCCCCAGCTAACATACCTGACTCCAATAATCACTTAATCATGATCTTCGGTTTAGAATGCAATTTGATTAATCAGCTGTGTTTGCTAGGGATGGAGTTGCCCACCCCTGATGTAAAGGATGGATATTTTGAGTTGTGTATCTACTAGAGGAGACTCTGGATGCATCACGTTTTTATGGCTTCATTTGTATTTATTTTTCTGTAAAGTGTATTGAGGCTTCTGGTAAATGCACTTTGAATAAATTGTGATTTTTATCTGAATTGTGATTTGATCTGGAGATTACTAATTTACATAAACTGTTATTTTTGGTCTATACCTAATGCACTGTTTGCGTAAGAATACATTTAAAATGTACTGTAGGATTGTGTTTGTTGTAATTTGTTTACAAATACTGAAACTGTGACTAACATTTAATTAAAGCTGCTATTCTGCCTATTCACACTTTTTGCTGGACCATGTCCTAGTTGCAATTTAGCACTTGTGTGTGCGTTTACCTTTAGTAAATTATGAACAACTGCTGCAGCCAATAGGCTTATCTAATGGCTACTGTAGACTCCATGCCACATCGTTGCCTATTTAGCCTTGCACTCCAAAGAGAGGTGACCACGCATTGTGTCCTATCTGTAAGATTCATGTCGTACATTAACTGACTGTGTCTTTAAGTCGCATTCCTGGCACATAGCCCCAAGAAAGTTAATTTCCCATTTATCCGCGTCACCCACCGCGTGGAATATACGCCACAGGACAGTTCTATTTGAAGAACGCGTTCGGACATTGGACTGTCCATCACATCGTGCTTTGCAAGGAACGTTTTCATAGTGAAGAAAATAACTTTGACGTCTCTTGAAAGTTGGATTGCGGATTCATCCGTAAAGTTCACTGGAAAGGTAGGACATTTAACTTTTGGACTATTGGCTATAATCGCCAACTCTGTGTTGACTGTTTTTGCCTGTAAAAATGTAAAGCGCTATACTGTTAGAAGGATAGTGATACCGTTGTGTTATGCATCGTGATGGCATCTACTAAAATGTAAGATCACATAACAAATTTGGAATACTAATTATATTTCAATTTGAAGTATAATTTTGCTTTAAAAGTTATTTGACTCACTTTGGCACAAGATCATGGGCGACATGACAGTACTTGCATGTTAAAAGTCACACACCTTATGTGCAGACACCAAAGACTAGGCTATCATCACAATATCTACTTATAGAGTAACGTTCCATGAGAGCAATTACTTTTTAAAACATGATTTGAAACCATAGTCTCATCTGTTCAAGTATCCTATGAATCAAACATGGCCCTGTAGTTTCTTGTTAATATAGTTGTGTTTTATTGAAAGTAGGCTATTATGACCATGTCAAGTCAGTTAGCATAAGATCACACCAGTTGGCTAGTCATGACTGTTCATTTGGTGTGTCATGATTATAACCGTTTTTTTGTAGCCCATATATCATAGGTTCAAGTAACGTGCAACCACATAAGGGAATCAATGGAGCAAATGTATCCCATGACATTTTCACATACAAATATCTTTTTATTTCTATAATATATCGGTTATCAGTAGTCCCCGAGGAATGAGAGGAAAATGTGTCTTCTATTGAATCATCCTTCTTTTTGTATCCTGTCCATTCTGCTTGAATCAAATGTAATTCCTCATCTTCCAAAACTCTGCATTAACTGTCTAGGTGGGGGTTCTGGTAAGGGAGGATTACTATGAAAGCATTTATCCAGACTTTCTTTCACTCTTACAGTGTGAGAGTCTGGCAATGTTATAAGCTCTTTAACTCTGGAAACAACTAGCTGAGCTGACACCACAGCCGGTGTCGTTGATCATGTGTGAGCACTGCTAGTTTGTACTTTTTCATGCCTGTAAGCCTGTTGTTTTCTGCTTTTCTAACACGTTTGTATTGTGTTTATGTAAATCTTATTCAACCACGGGATAAGTAATCCCTACTCTAATTAAACACACTTAAAATGCTTTCCTTTATTTGGAGGAAAATGGAAAGTTGTGAAATTAAAAGGCCTGAACCTGCTTTTTGTGGGGGCAGCACATTATTTACGTAACACCATTAGTTCATGTTTGAGTGCAGTGGCTTTGGTTTCTGCAGGACAGGTTTGATTGAATTCTAGGCTAACACAGCCAGGCTGCACTGTTTCAACCCTGCTAGTAAGAAAAACCCATCTGACTGAAAGGTGACTTCATATAAGGTGAGGTAGCTTGAGATTCTTTGAAGTAGGGTAGCTAATAAGAGGACTGGAGGATAGAGTGACATTGTAACTCTATCTGAACAATGTAGAGGGGTTCTAAACCTGGGTTTGGTCAAGGATTTCACTTTTGTGTGTACACACACACACATGCACTCACCACACAACAGTGCATTTGCCTTTCTCACAATGTGATTCTCACATTGATTGATTAATCATTTGATTTATTGTGGATATTGTCCATCAACATGAAATTCTTTCCACAGATGACCAACGTTCCAGTAGCCAAGGCAAGGCTCAACCGTACACACACAGCACTATACATAAGGCAATGTAAAGTCTGTCTGAAGTGAACAGGGTGCTACTCATGGCTTACACACGCTCACACACACATTCACACACACTGACACACACACAATCCTCTTTCACCGCACACAAAAACAGCGTATATATATCCCAGAAAGAGCACAGCTCAGACGGAGGGTCAAAATCTGACAACCAGCATGCTGGAACGTTCATTTCCTTCCATGTGTTTTCTTTCAGTTACATTATGACCGAATTAATACGAGTGAAGAACTCTTAGAAACACTTAATTTTGGCTTGCTGGTTGTCTCGAACTTGCATTCACATTGCATTGTGTGCTGTAGTGTTTTTGGCATTTCTGAGGCCCTCAGAGCTGGAAGGAAGATGAGGTCACTCTCAGACACACCCCAGGCAGAGGCTCAGCTAAACAGGAAGTGGGGGTTAAATGGGCGAAGTCAGGCAACATATGGCTGTGTCTGAAAATGTTACTAAATGCCAAAGCTTTTCTTCCTCCATCATTTTCTTTCTGAATTCCTATCAAAGCTCATTGAAGGAGGTCAGAGGGAGGGATCCTCAGATCCTCTCCTCTAATGGGCTTTGAGAGGAATTGAGGAAACATAGATGGAGGAAGTAAGGAGTTGACGGCACATAATATTTTTAGGCATAGCCTCAGTCCGCTCTTTCACATATGGAATGGAAGCAAGCTGCGGTTTCTGGGAATCCAAAGAAATTCCCACAATGTTCCCATTTTGGAGAACTGGAATGCAGGAGTTCTCTTGGGAGGTGAAGGCATCCATGGCTGCTAGTAGAAAAGTTCTGAATTTAAATCAATTGAATGCAATCCATTTATATTGAGCTCATGAGGCCTACCCTTTTGAGTAACACTAGGGGAAAACAATGGATTATGTGATCAGTATTATAAAATAATTATTGTAATATGTGAGCAGGCAGTATTAGAAACAGGAGTTACAGGGAGAGATTCCCAGACGCTCCATGACCCTGCCATTTATAGACTTGTGGTTGTGGAAGGGACTTCAGGAGTTTGTTGTTTTTAAGTGTTTCCCCTAGCAGTTTGGCTGCGCTGATGTGGGTGAGTTATCGTTTGTTGAGTAGGAAGGGATAGGGAGATGTTGAGTCAACACTGTGCTGTTTCACATCCACGCATTGCTCATGGTCTCCTGCCTCTCAATGGAAACGCTGAGTAAGACTGCACTGTCACTGCTCCTGGCCAGGATGTACTGTAGGCCTACACCAGATGTGTCTGGTCTGTGTGTGAGGTTGCCTAGTAACCTCCCCATCATAACACCTTTAAACATGTACGGAATGGATTTGGATCACTTTAACATGATGTCACATTAGACCCACATTAGTGGTCATTATTAGTTCCATCGTGGCAGTTAGGCCGACTGTATGAGTAGGGGAGTTAACATCCCTAAAAGCAAGTACACTATAAAGTGTAAAACGTTCTGTAATTATGATGTTGAGGATCTTTATGACAAGCCTTGGGAAGTCATGTAATGCCTGTAACAACTACCAACAATGGTTGAATGGAGCTGAAGGTTGGGACTAATAACAACAAGATAACTAATGTAAAACATACTGTGCCTGTAAAAAAGTACATAGGTTAAGAACTTTTTTAAAGGGGCACAGTTTGAAAGATATGGCAAATAGAAATGAAAACGGATTGACATCAGAAATATATGGAAGAGGTTGAGGGTAGAGGAAGGACAAGAGGTAAAAACAAACAAAATAAAACGATTGTAAAATAGACTGTGTCCATAAAATGTATATAGTATGTTTATAGTATGTATAAGCTGGAAATACAGGCCTAAGTGTTGTTGTTCACTAGTTTGCTCCAATCAATTGGGGAAGGGGGAGGGTAATAAAGGAAAAAGAAAATAAATTGTTTGTATATATATATATATATGTATATATTACTGCAAAAAATAAATATAGGGGGGGTTGGAAGTGATGCAGACAATTACATTGATGGAAGCTACAATCTATCTGCAATATTTTAAAGCTGATCGACCCCTTAAAAAAAACGTAAAAAAACAAAAGAATGCCATTTATCTTAGTTTACCACTAGATGTCAGGCTGTTCATACCTAGTCTTTGCTGACATTTCTTGTCAACCTGTTCAATGGCACTATATGTAATAACATACAGTCCCGAACTGATTACAGTAAGATAATGATTCACTAAATCGCTTCTCAAAAGGATGGATGAATAAAAAGTTTAAGCAAATTCATTTCAAGCAGTGTTTGATTTGATGTTCTTAAACATGTAACGGAATGTGAAAATGATCTATGGAGATCAATGAGCCAATTTGAAAATAATGAGGATTGTTCTGTGAAAGCGAGGTGGCGAGGTGACGATGCCATGGCGTCGGCTAAACGGCTGTCTTTGCGATCAGTATTGGGAACACTAACTGCACAGACAAATAGTCCTCCTACCATGATGCTATTATTGGTCAATGGAGATGCGTTCTTCTTCTTACTGTATCTCTGATATGTGGTGTCTACAGGAAACATGGCTAGGTATGTCTGTAGATTAGTTTTTACCTTTAATGGCTAGCTATGCATCTCTAGTATGTAATCCGTACAGTAGAGATGTGTGTGTGTGATAGAGAGGTGTCTGGTATTTATGACTACAATGTGACAGTGACCTCACTTTGACCTTTGTTATTATGCACAGGTCACCGGAGCAGCATTGTGGCAATGTCGTTACAGTGCTAACGACATCTAATGTTTTCAGGGATTGACATTAAGGTCTGAAAGGTCATTTTTGGGTTGCCCGATGATTCTGATCGCTTGCCCGAAAATGCAAAGTAGCTGGAAGACGACCAGACTACTGGAATTCTTTTCATTGTGGTTGTTATCAGTAAACAAAAAAAATCACAGACCCAATGGGGCAAACACGGAGCAGTCTCAACTTGCGTGGCCACTCAGGTCACTTGCCTCAGGCAATAGGGCAACCCTTAATCTCAATCCCTGTGTGTTTGTCTTTTCTGACACTTGCAACTACTGATGAATTCATGAATTGATTGAATTAACACTGCCCATTGTTCTCATGAGGGCTCTTCATGAATGAATAGAATTCATTCACTTTCTAAACTGATTGTGTTCAACAGGATTTGACTGCCCAACCCTGCCAGGTAGACTGTTAATCTGAAATGAAGCATTATGCTGTGCTAAATTAAAAGCAACTAAAATGATTAGTCAGTGTGAGCAGCAGAACCTGTTCTTGCTGGCTTGTGGGAGCTTGAATCCTGAAACAAAGTTGTCTTAATGTTTTCCCATGGTGCTTTGACAAACAGATGTAAGGTGTTGGTTTTATTCATGGCATTGATCCAGTGTGGATTCATAACTGTAGGAAAGCAAGTACACCTTGTGTTACATAAGTCTCCTCCTTGTCACACCAAGTTGCATCGTTTGTCTTACTGTATGCTAACACATACTTTTTGTTCATGCTAAAGAGCACATATCTGTGCAAAACGTACTGTAACATTTGAAATAGATGGGAAAACATTCATCCAATGGGGTTCCAAATACCACAACTCGCAATTGCATTGCAGAAATTGCATGCATGCAATTTGGTCAGATAATCGCTTCCTGAAAAGGGATTTATTGAAATGGACATGGAGGAAAATGGGGGAGGGTCATGTCATTTGTGATTGATGACATTTCAATATTTCTCAGTGTTTTAGAATTAGTTGCTTATTAGGCTATATATCGGTGACTATAGGCTATTTAGTGTGGTGACAATCCAATGATCCATAGGCTATGAAGTGCATGCTCGGAGAGGCACAGAGCAAAGTTATATTTCTAAGATAGCTGCAGTGAAAATAAAACTAGGCTGCATTATACACTGGATATTCCAACCCTGAGCCCCGGCCTGATCTGCTCTTGCTGATCAAACACGTTTTTGTCTGCTGCCTAACCAATAGCTGTGCTGTGTAGGGCTACAGTGGCAGTTCAGGAGGAGAGTCAAAGGTTTCTTTTGATTATCTTTTAAATGATTAGGCCTTGCGCGCAGACTAGCCTATGGCCTATGTTCTCTTCAGTTTGAGAAGGAGAGCACGAAGTTGAGAAGGAGGACCAGAGGTCAACTTTGATAGCTTGCTACTACTGTAATTGATTTGATTAAAAACAATATGTTTCTTTCCCATTATGTATTTATCAGAGTTACTGACCTCACAATATGCCAGATTCTAGTAACTTACATTGTGGTGCTGAAACTTGAAGCAACAGCCGCAGTACAATCAATCGGAAATGGACAGACAGCTCATGGTGCTGAAAGTAGGCAAATTCGAGTAGACATAATTCATTTCAACGTCTTCATTAGGCTATAGGCTGCTATACCCATGGATTTGTCGGTCAATTCCTCCATCCACCATACATGTCAGTGAAGGGCTGTTAAGTTAAAACCAAGACTGGAATTGAGCGGGTATGACAGGGTACGGCTTAGGCCTATATTTTCTTACAGAAAATGGCTAACAGCACAGGCCTATCCCTTGTTAGCTTAAGATTGTGAAGAAAATAAAACTGATCCGGTGATATAAAGTGATCTATAACAGCGCGTTGGTCCACGGTGCTTTATGCTAGAAACAAGCTGTAAAATTCCCACGTAAGATGTCACTCCGATGCATATGGGGATATCATTGTTTCCTTTCTTTTCATTCAGAGGCTGAGAAACAACCTTCTATAGCCGAGGAGACAAAAACATGACTTTGCTTGGGAAGTAATCTAATTCTAAGCTATTCACTTTCTGTACAATAGAAGATGTTTAAACACAGACAGCTTTCAGTGAAACACTTGTTGGGATAAGCCACGGAAGAAGAGTAGCCAGAAGTTAAAGCTGAAATATTTCTGCGTTGGTAGGCCCACTCTGTCTGGAGTGGAAAGGTAGGCCTAAATCTTGAAAGTACCATGCTCAGATTCCTAATGACGCCTCAGATTTAGTTATTTTCAAACAGGGACAATTTCGTTCACAAACAATACACTGATTTAGCATTAGAGAAATATGATAAGATGAACACAGACCTATCTCTCTGTCCATTCTTAGCCTGTAATTTCGGTAATTTGTGGGGTATTAAAAATAAAATCTTCTAATATGTAAAATTACATAGAATTGCATGACATGTTTATAAAAGGCATTTTTTTTCAATTGACCTGCAAATACGATGATAGATTCATGCAATGCTTTTACTATAAAGGAGATCTTTCCACCCCTGCTCTTGTCCACGGTGGTCTACGAACCCACAACCTTCTGGCCTGCAGCCCTGTGTGCTATTAAAATGTCTGTGTTGCTATGTAATGCTTACAGGATGAAGAACAGTTTCTATATGCTCTGGTCTGTCCAAGAAGTGAGGGTAAACGGTAGACATATTCTCTGCTATCCACTTGGTTTCTAATTATTATTTGGGGTATAGGGGAGGGTCGATAGTTTTTTCAAGCGTTCAGGGAGGGTTTAGGTCAAATATATTTGTATATTTTTCTCAAGGGAGGGCCATCCATTTTCATTTCAGATAGGTCTGATTTTCTCCATGTAATAAATTCTGTTCACTCCCTAACTGTAATGTTTTCAATGACTGGACTGCTGTTGACATTTGAGATTTGAGTCGAAACTCGGTATCATCCATCCTTGCTATACAGGTTGAACCAGAAGTAACACCATGTCGTCACATCAAGCAGAGCTCTGTTTGCTCTCATGAGTTGTTGTGTGCCTGCTATCTGGGGCTGAGTCCCAAATGGAACCCCTATTCCCTATATGGTGTTCTAATTTTGAACAAAGCCAAATGGATAGTACACTATAGTGGTAGTACACTATAGGGAATAGGGCGCCATTTAGGACGCATCCTGGGTTATACCCACATGACATTACTTTATGACGAAGACACTTGACCTGCTTTACCTACTGTACCCTCCAGCCTCCTTCCTTGATTGTCCCCACCTGGATTTAGTATAGTGTACAATAACTCCCAGTCGAATGTTTACCACAGTCTGTTCCCTGGTGTGTGCCGCGTGCGCGTGTGTGTGTGTGCTTGAGGTGAAGGAGGAGGGGGACAGGGAGAAAAAGAAAGAAGTAAAGGGAGGGAGTGAGGGAGCAATATGTCTATGGGAGGGAGGAGGCTTGGGCCAGAAGAGAGAACCTGGCAGAGTATCAAGGCTGTTTCAGATGGACATTGCAGCGTCATTCACTGCAGCACTACAGTAGTCAGAGAAACACGGATGGGACGGTATGCTGGCTAACTTGACCTGGGATGCACACTTAAAAGGAGCACGCACTTGTATAGACTCACAGACAGACAGGTAAAGGCCCAGTTCCCTTAGAGGGGTAAAGGAAGCTGCTGTCAACATGGGGGGCTCTCAGTCCCAACAGAAGAAGACCGGTGGGGCAGCAAACTCAACCAAGAGGAAGACAAGTAGCATGTGAGTGAAGTAACTGTTTTCTCTAATACCTGTACTGACAGTAACAGCAATGGAAGTTTGACAACTGTCTAATAACAGTACTTCTACAGGGGCGTGTCAAAATGGCCTCACTCAGTTGTGGAGTGGACCATTTTACATTAGCTATTGGGTCAATGATATTCATGCTGGATGTTTCAGGAGCTGTTGTTTGTCAGAGGTTGTGGCATCTTGTAGGCGGAATTGACGGTGTACTTGGATGTTCTGGTTTGTCAACTTTGTTGTGGCCTGATGAGTGAAGAAACTATGAATAGGCTATGACTGATGCGTTTGTGACCTGTCAGTGTGTTTCTTGACCAGAAAGGAAGTAGCTTTAACATAGTATAATCTTTGTTCAAAGCAAAGTGTTGGGGAGACTTTAGCTAATCAATGTCTACATTTAAACTATAACAGTATAACAATATCATCACTATGCTATAGTTCACGGCTTGATAGTGTAAAGATACAGTCTTTGCTAGTTTTTGCAAGTTATGTCTTATTATTCAAATTGATTGATACGTTTCAGGATTTAAAATGCCAAAGTAGCTGTGGGAAATGGATGGAGATCAGTTGCTTGTTATGCTGTGTATTATAAGTGTTATGCTGTGTATTATAAGTGTTATGCTGTGTATTATAAGTGTTATGCTGTGTAATATACGAGTTATACTGTGTATTATACAAGTTATACTGTGTATTATAAACATACACTATAAGTAAACAGTCAGTGTATGCAGTGTGTTGTCACCTCCATGTGTTTAATACTAGTGTGAATGAATTGCTCTTGCACACACATGCAAATATTCACACACCCTCACGCACTTAATGATAAGGCTTCAAACAGCCTGGAACTGTAGTGTCGAACAGCCTGGAACTGTAGTGTCGAACAGCCTGGAACTGTAGTGTCGAACAGCCTGGAACTGTAGTGTCGAACAGCCTGGAACTGTAGTGGCAAACAGCCTGGAACTGTAGTGTCGAACAGCCTGGAACTGTAGTGGCGAACAGCCTGGAACTGTAGTGGCGAACAGCCTGGAACTGTAGTGGCGAACAGCCTGGAACTGTAGTGGCGAACATTTTTGTCTACCGTACCCTCTATTACATCCTTGCCTGTTTGTGTGTGTGTTTGTGTGTGTTTGTGTGTGTTTGTGTGTGTGTTTGTGTGGTGTGTGTGGTGTGTGCGGTGTGTGCGTGTGCATGTACTCATCTCCAAGAACTGAGATTTGTCATTTTACAGTTGTTGGCTAAAACAGAGACCCTCAGTTGTCTCGTCATGTTTTGTTGTCGAAAGGAAGGTTTAGCTGTCCGACTGATTGATCTCACTGTGTGAAGTAGCTCCTGGGTTTCCTCTAGTCCCCCCTGAACTGTTACTGTTTATATGAGGAGTTGTCTCTCTTAAAGGGGACCACTCTGCCCCCTGCAGGTTATACCCATAGAAATAGAATTAATAGAATAGAGAATCCCATTCAAGTCAATGTACTGTAATTCTATGGATATGCCGTCTCAATAACAGATGAGACAGCGGACATAATGGATGCATTTAACCCTCATGCTTTTACCGATACAGTACACTGTACCTCACACTAGAAGATAAATAAATGCTGCATTACTGTTTGTGTAATGGAGGTGTTTGGGAACCTTGCTCGTTTGATGAATAAACCTTGCCTGAGACCTGAAGAGTTGTGTTGGCTCCCAAGGCTTTAGTTCAGTGGGCTACCATGGATCAATATTGTGGTAAGCTGTTACTGATTGACTAGGTTAGATAGATCCATATCCGATCACAGTGGTGAATCCATAAGACGCTCAGCTAATTGCATGTGATGAATGTGGCAGTTGGAAGTTTAGAGTCGATCACCTTTGATTAAAAGAAGTCATTCGTGTATCAGCAGAAGTTCTGCTATAGACAGTCCTCTAAACCCGGTTAGCTGATCTAAATCGGGCTCTGAAGCGGGGGGAACATTGAGAAAATGTGGACCTTTCCCTCTGAATCTTCTGCCACAGGGGACCTTTTGTTCCTGCTGTGTAGAAATGAGTGTCAGGTTCTTCCACTTTTTAAGGTCAATCATATAAATACTGTAGTAGGGCTGGGAACTGCCTGCCAGAGACCTCACCATACTATATTATCACTATACTTAGGTGCAGATGCGATATGTATTGCGGTTCTCACGATCGTCACAATTCTATATTGTAATGTGATTCGATACTGCGATTCTATTGCGACTTGATGTTCCAAACAGATTGCTCACTATATGTCTGCTGCAGAGCGATAAGAGAGAGCATGAGCCAACGAGTTTAGGTCAGTCTGGGAAATAAAAGTGCTGAAAAAACGTTGGCTTACAATTTAAAAAGAAGATGCAGAACAAGCTATAGGATGAACAATTCTGGAGTTTGGGCGCAGGTACAGCCGACTAGCGCTAGCTAACGCTAACTACAGTAGCAACAAAAATAAAAAAAAATATACAGGATATATTGTTTTACAAATCGATACTTGGAGTAAAATATTGATATAAAATCGGGCAAAAATAATATTGCGATATGTAACTGTATCAATTTTGCCCCACCACTAATACATAAAGATAGCCACTAATACTTTACCAAACTCAAGCTGTGGTGACTTTGTGCTGTATCATCTAAAAAAGCTTTACTACATGGATAGTTCACCCAATTTACACAATAAGTCAGATGTTATCCTGGGTGAACTGAACTATCCTTCTAAAAACAGGATATGCCTATCATTTGATTCCCTGGTGTTTACACAGGTAAAAAACGCAAAGGCTCCCACTATAAAAGCCCTTCACACATCACATTTGCATTTGCAAACATGGGTCACTTCAGACAGGAAGTAGCTGTGTGTCCTGTCACATCAGATAGGACTTTGTCCTCTCAGCATTTGCCGTATACAGTGTCCTGGACCAGTCACACTGCATACAGGTGCTCAAGGCCTTGGCTATGTTCCAATATCCATACTGGCACACCCATTGCCTGATTCTTATAGGACTCACTGTGGCGATTTAGCAAATGTATTTCTCAGGTGCAACACTTGATAACCACCTCCTTTCTCAAGTTTGTTCCAAATAGCTGAGTGAATACATCACAAGACTAGTGAAGTACGACAGCGTGAAACCAAAAATCACCTTATTTGAGACTGTTGTATGATTTACCACATTCACATACAGTATCATAGATATTATTCCATATAGCTGTATATTATTAAAGAGGTAAACAGAAATACAATTCAGGGCAGCCACAGAATTAGGGTAGAGGCCATTGGAGCAGAATCAGAACTGTTTCTGCCACCAGATGGCTCTCTCAACACATGAAGGGGATTTTCCACGGGGAGATTTAGGATTCATCCAAAATGGCACCCCATTCCCTATATACCTGTAGTTCACTACTTTTGACCACCAGGGCCCGTAGCGTGACTGGTCCCAGACCAGTTTGTGCTGGTGTGACAATGACCCTAGCAGCATTTCATGGTAAAGTCTACACCAGTTTTTATTTGATTTATTAATTTTTTATTTAACCTTTCTTTAAATAGGCAAGTCAGTTAAGAACAAATTCTTATTTACAATGACGGCCTTCCAAAAGGCAAAAGTCCTGCGGGGACGGGGGATTAAATTATATATATCTTTTTAAATAACATTATAAATATAGGACAAAACACACATCACGACAAGAGAGACAGCCCAACACTACATAAAGAGAGACCTAAGACAACAGCATAGCATGGCAGCAACACATGACAACAACATGGTAGCAACACAACATGGTAGCAGCACAAAACATGGTACAAACAGCTGTATTCGGTGTACGTGACAAATCCAATTTGATTTGATTTTGAGTTGGCAAGACAGCAGAAACAGATCTGGGACCAGGCTAAATATAACCTTACATACTAGGTAGACACATGGCTGATAGAACAGACGGAGGCATAAACAGGAAAGGTGGTTGGTCTGCCTCAAGTCATGATTGGTTAGCAGTTTAGATGTCAACACACATATAGTCATGTCTGTAGGCGGATGTGGTCTCCTCCACTTCCTCAAACTGTGTAGACTAGAAAACCGACTTACATTTTACCCATCTTTACAACTCTCTGACAATACATGAAGAAAAGAAAACAAGCAGGCAAATGTTTGGTTGAAGTAATACAGACACCTGAGATAACTGTTATGAGATGGTGTGTTCTTGGGCCTGTGTTGTGCAGTGGGTGGTGATTTTCCCCGTCAGGTTTTGGACAGGTGCAGCATGTGCTGTGGGAGAAAAGAATAATGATCATTATCACTGCGCACAAAATACAGTCACTTCCCGATATGGCTATGCAAAATAGGGGCTTACAACAGCCGGCAGATGCTGGTATAAACTAATAAAATACATATAAAATGTGTTACGTATTATTTCTCCTGTCTCTCACTCTTTCTCTCTCCCTCTCTCTTTATTGCACTCTCTCTCAGAGAGAAAGAGAGAGGTCACATCCCCTTATGAATACTGTGACTCACACCAAGCAGCTACAAAGTTCCCATCATGAGAAGTTTGGAGAGAAAAAAAGTCTTAGTACTTTAAAGGGGAGGACAAGACTGTGACTGCAGTGGAGAAGTAGGAAATAAGGGCCCTGCCTTACATAACAGACCTTCCCTCTGCCTGGAGACAGAAATAGCACCAGTGAGGACAGACAGAGGGGCTGCCTAATACAAACCCCACTACGAATGCAAGCATTGTTTGTGTGTGTAAATGAAAGAGTGAGTGAACCTGTTTGAGCGGGTGGCAAGGTCAGAGAAAGAGAGAGTTGGGTGTCTCCGAACATGCCTGTGTGTATGTGTTAACGAACTAGTGTTATCTGTGTTGCAGATGTATTCACCTCCCTAACTAACGGACATCTCAATCTTAGTTCCACCCTGTTTGGTAAAAGAGAACAAAGGAAGTAGCACATGAGGGCATGCAGCCAAAGAGGATTTCTACTTCTGAACGTTTGTTATTGTTCCTCCCAGCTTGGTTCACTAGAGACACGATGTCAGCAGGCTGGGCTGTTGTGCAAGGCCTGCTATATCAGGTTGTTGTTGTTATTGGATGTTCAGTAAGACTGCCATCAAGACTCAACATAGATGGGGGTTTGTTGGTGACATCTGTGTTGAGAAAAGCAGAAACAAGTGAGAGGTTGCTAAGGTCAGTGAGGACGTGCCTTGATGAGACAGTGAGACAATGTGTTAGGGGATGTGTTATATTCCTTTCCTGTCTTCTTTACACATTGGTGTGTGTGTGTGTGTGTGTGTGTGTGCGCGCGCCTGTATGTGTGTCTGTCTGTGACTGTCGTCTGTGTGTATTTGGCTCACTGTTGTCTCAGAGAGGATCCCTTTTACCCATACATCTGGAGTCGGACGGTAGCCAGGCCACTCCCCATTGAAACTGGCTTGTTGGAATTCCTCACATATAGAAGCATCCACCTTTATTCCCCTGCCTCCCCAACAGCAACAAAGGGATCTAACAGACGAAGCCAGGCCAGGGGCTGCAGGCTGGGTGGAACCTGTCTGGAGCTTTAATAGCTAGGGTCTGGTCTGCTCCACTGGAAACACCCTCCAGCCAATTAGATACACAACAAACACACACACTACACACCCTTCTTTGAATAGTTTGGAAATCCCCCAAAAGTTGAGGAAAGTCGTGTGTTTTTTTAAACAGGTTGCTTGAATATATTAGAATAGTACTTTGTCTCCAAGTGTATCATCTGTCTTTCCCAACTTTGGGATGAAGTGCTTTGCTCAAAGGCACAGCAGTAGATGGTAGCTGGGAACAGTCACCAGCAGCAATCTTCAGATTACTACTTCAATTCCTTTTAATGTAAGCCAGAACATCAAATACAATTTTCCATTTAGTGTAAACTTAATGGACAATAAAGGTTTTCTAATCTCTAATCTAATTGCCACTGTCAGCAGTCCCAGCACCCCTTAGTTATTCTACAGGCTTTATGAAGGCTTTACGGCAGCTTCATTAAGCCTTAACCGATATTGTTCGTTTAAAGTGGGACATGATTGCGTAACTGCTCATTTCAGTGGCATGTGGTTTCTGTTTTCCTCAGCTTCATAACTTTCGGTGTGTGTCTGAAATAGGAACCATGTCTATGTAGCTCTCGTTGGGTTATATAACAGAAGGTCAGTCTCAGGTCCTCCTGAGCAGCAGTAGTGGAGAAGCAGGTAACAGCAGCATACCTTACAGGACTGGGTAGTATCCTGTGTGGAACGGGGCCCATGCGCCCCACAGACCATTGCCTCACCCTTTTCATTGATGTGTATGGCTGTCGATGTTATACTAGAATGAACAAGCACAGCCTTAGCATTTCAAACAAAGCGATCTGTTTTTGATGTTTCGTAATATAGCAGTGAAGTGGCCATGTGTGACGTGTATGCGGGTAACCTCAATTATTCTGACTTTGATGCTGAATATTGATGGGATAGTATGATTATAGGTATGCTAATATGTATATGCTTAATGGCTAAATTTAGTTGGGCTGTTCAGTTGGGCAGTTTTGACTGAATCTCATTAACTGTTGTAGATTAGAAGATAATGTGGATCTCTGGTGACAGTCAGCGGTAATGTATCAATGCTGTACAAACTTGGGTCACCATGTGTCTCTCTGGATCACTTTGGCCTTTTCCTGCTTTTTGGGTTGACCTGTTCTTACACCCCCTCACCTCATTTCCTCACTGCAGTAGTTGTCTGTAGGAGACAGCATGTTGTCAAGACGGGTATTTCAGACAACAAACAGTTTGCTAAAGCTTATTAGACTTTTAACCCAACACAATGGAAAATACCTGGAAAACTGATCAGAAATACAACATTGATAAAGTCACCAATAACTCTCCAATGTAGGAAAACACAATAGAATGATATATATAATCCATTTTTTTTATTCTGAGTTAGAAGTTGGAACTCCGTTTCTCAAGCACAAACCTCAACTAGAGAGAGCCTTCACCCTCTCCACGGTGGAAAGAATTCTGGTAGAGTAAACACATTTTTCTCTTCTACAATGGACAGGCTGCGCTCTCGTGGTTCTTTAACCGAAGCATAATGATTGATGTCAGCTTGAGCATAAATCACTGGAGAGGAACAAACAGCTAGCTCCCCCAGGCTCTTCAAGTATTTAAAGCAGCCATCAGTGGTATCAGTGAGGTTGTGTCCCAATCATTTAAAATGGCTTCCTCTCCTTTTCTTGGTGACAATTGATCGGCTTGAGGGAAGGGAAGGGAAAGGGGGAAACCTAGTCAGTTGCACAACTAAATCCATTTAACCGAAATGTGTCTTTCTCATTTAACCCAACCCCTCTGAATCAGAGCGGTGCGGGGGGTCGGCCTTAATTGACGTCCACGTCATCGGCTGCTGGGGAACAGTTGTTGTGAGCTGCCTTGCTCAAGGGCAGAACGGCAGATTTTTTTCCACCTTGCCGGCTCGTGGATTCGAACCAGCTTCATTTTGGTTACTGGCCAAACGCTCGTTACCGCTAGGCTAAGAAAAGATAGGGTCAGAATTCAATCTATTTATTTTGCCAATGAAGACCTTTTCCTGTCAGCGTTCATGAAGGACAGGAACATTTACTAGGGAAATTAGGAAAGGAAGGGAATCGATGACTATTGGGACAATGAGCCAGAGAGTGACGGGGGGCCATTGAGTCTGTGAACCAGGGAGGAACTGGGGGCTATGAGACAGAACAGGTTTCCCCGGTCTGGTCCAGTCATGCATGGCTGGCTGTTGCCGCCTTGTCGGGTCGGAGGGAAACGGTTAACGGTTAAACAGCCTGAGGGCGGGGAGCTCGGGAGACTACATTCCAAAACCCTCTGTGCTGTAAAACGTAAAGCTCCACCGACTCCACCACTCTGCAACACCAGACTCTCCTCAGCCCCAGTTCGCTTTCCCTCTTCTGCTTTTTGCATGAGAGTGGAGCAGCTGCCTGACTGGAAGCTACCACTCTGTCACCACAGGGGCCGCCACACTCACTGGCCCAGGGAGCACAGCAATCTTTTGAAGACGCAAGCTTCCTTTCTCCCCCCATGTTCTTTCACAGTGGACTGGCCCTGATGTAGACAGCATGGGGGAGAGTGAGAGTGAGAGCTAGGCAGCACTCTGGAAGCCAGCTGATCATTGCTGTGGTATTCTGACTGCCACAGAGGCAGAGAGAGAGAGAGCGTGACAGACAGTAAGAGAGAAGGCGAGAGCACTGGAAGCCTCTTTCTATTCTGTCACCCTCTGAGAAAAGGTTGCCAAACAGAACATCAACCTCAGAGTGGAAGGAGCGCCTTCAGGGGAAACTGACGCTCGCTAACATGAAGAAGAGAACAGCCCAGAGGAGCTATTACTAAGATGTGAAGAACAACTGGTGGTTTATTTTTAAGAGGGAGAGAAGAAGATAGAAACAACTGGTTAACCATTGAAGACAACTCAAACAGATAGGGTCTATTCAGACACTACAGAACGGATTTTGTCTATCTAGACACAACGCAAGAAGATAGTGTCTACGCTACTCAGACCAAGGGAGGAAGCCGAAAACATTGCCAAGGAGGATGTCTTGGCTGTCGCCCGTGTCTTGGGCCAAGTGGACGTGGACGGCAGTACGGGGAGCAGGGGAGGGAGAGGACGGTGAGGAGGAGGAGGAGGAGGAGGAGGGCCAGGGGGTGAAGGAGGAGGATGGACGGCTGCCCCTTGGAGGGAAGCGAGAGGAAGAGGAGGAAGATGGATCTCAAGGCTGCAGGCGAGTGTGTTTGTTGACTAAATTGGAGCCTAGAAGCATTCCAAGTGAGAGACCCACAAGGCAGCTGAAGGGAGAGAGGGGGTGTCATATGGGGGAAGGATGGGGAGAGGGGGTGTCATATGGGGGGAGGAAGGGGTGTCATATGGGGAAGGATGGGGAGAGGGGTGTCATATGGGGAGAGGGGTGTCATATGGGGAAGGATGGGGAGAGGGGGTGTCATATGGGGAAGGATGGGGAGAGGGGGTGTCATATGGGGAGAGGGGGTGTCATATGGGGAAGGATGGGGAGAGGGGTGTCATATGGGGGAAGGAGGGGAGAGGGGGTGTCATATGGGGAAGGATGGGGAGAGGGGGTGTCATATGGGGGAAGGAGGGGGAGAGGGGTGTCATATGGGGGAAGAAGGGGGAGAGGGGGTGTCATATGGGGGAAGGAGGGGGAGAGTGGCACCTGCTTTGCCTTTCCACCTGTGGGGTTTGTGAGTCGGCGTTGTTCTAACGCTTCAGTCACAGCGACAGCGTCATTGCGCAAAATAGTATGCAGCATCATCTGGATATGAATGCAACAAAAGTTCAACATTCACCTTCTGCTACCATTTCTGTCAAGCCGTCTACGCATACAGTTTGACGCATACGTTCAATAAATCCAACATATTTACCAAAATGAACGCACTGGAACTGCCTCTGCAAAGCAATGCTGCAAGGCAAACGCATTGTTCCATTGGAAATGAATGTAATTCTGGCATATCAAAATGCAATGACGCTGTCGGTGTGATCGAAGCGTAAAGGGGGAATGAGCAGACAGAGAAAGAGAAAAAAATGCATTTGACCATTACACCGTTTTTTTCTACTATGTGGTTCTCCCAAACAGACATGCCTGTTGTTGTTTTAGAGGCTTACTGGTTCATGTGTGAGTGTGTGTGTGTGACGTTTGTTGGAAGTATTTCACAATGCCTCAGGTACTTTGTTATTCCCCAGCACCGCAGACAGGTACAACAAGTGATGTATAGCACACAATGTGCCCTCTGTCTCCTGTTCCTTGTTGGGGCAACACACTACCCTGCCTTTGATGATAGTGTTATCACTCACGGCTTTGTGATAGCGATGGAGAGAGATGATCGTGCAATATCTATGTTTTTATAGCAGTGTTTAATTGCTATACCTATAGCACAACATTGGATGGGGGGGGTGTCTTGTTTTCGGTCATAGATACTACTACTAGTTGTTTATCAGTTGTAGCCAACTGGTTTTGCATATGACAGGTATGCAAACACATTGTTGCATTGAATGAGTACACATACTAGAACATCTGCACTAGTACACATACTAGAACATCTGCACTAGTACACATACTAGAACATCTCCACTAGTACACATATCAGAACATCTCCACTAGTACACATACTAGAACATGTGCACTAGTACACATACTAGAACATCTCCACTAGTACACATACTAGAACATCTCCAATAGTACACATACTAGAACATCTCCAGTAGTACACATACTAGAACATCTCCACTAGTACACATACTAGAACATCTACACTAGTACACATACTAGAACATCTCCAGTAGTACACATACTAGAACATCTCCACTAGTACACATACTAGAACATCTCTACAAGTACACATACTAGAACATCTACACTAGTACACATACTAGAATTATATTTTCACAATAGTTTGTATTTTCAGATATTCTAGTGGTATGACCAAACTCATCTACCTCTCCCTTTTTCTCTCTCTCTTTTTCTCTCGCTCTCTTTCTCTCATTCTCTCTCTTCCAGTTCGGACTCAGAGGGCCACTTTGCGACCCCAGAGGCTCAGAGTCCTGTCCACGCTCCACTCAGTGTCCCAGGAGAGCTGGAGAACCTCGCCACTGACAGAGCAGGTGAGAGCACTGCTGCTTGCCTTCAACACACAAGGACAGAAAGAGAGAAGTAGGAACAAAACGCTGAACAAAAATGCTGAAAATCACTTGCACGTATTTCATTAAATTCAACAAAAAATTTAAATAAATGTTATCTATCCCCGAAGGGCAATTACTTTGGGCATGTGAGTCAGCAACATAAACAGTAACATGACATCATACAACTATATCATAATGACATACCACACAGAGCAGCTTCACTGTAAGGGATATTGTTGGGATATTATAGCACAAAATTGTCCCTCACAACATCTACAGTACATGGCATGGCCTACCACACACACCAACCACCTCTTCAGTTCACACCCACACCCACACACCACTGACTGACACGTGCAGAGAATGCATTAGGTGGCTGGCTTCCTTTGGAGTTTCCATGGCAACAAGAGCGATTTTGTCTCTCTGTCTTGCACTTCCTGTGGGGAACCGTGTGTGTGTGTGTGTGTGTGTGTGTGTGTGTGTGTGTGTGTGTGTGTGTGTGTGTGCGCACGCGCGCTATCATGGTGCTTCAACTTTTAACAGTCACCTCAGATGTGGTTTTCAATATTCTGTTTTCATAAACAAAATACAGTGTTTGGTGGAATCGAGTAGATTAGCCCTTCAGACCTTTTGATGTCGATCAATAATGTTTTCTCAACTGAAACTGCAGATTGCATTTGCTCTCAAAGGACTGCTACTGCATTAGATTAAACTGCACCTACTGTAAAGCTATATTAACTATGTTCCGTCTGACATGTGGCCAAACGGAGGGAAGTGTACCTTGCCACTGTAATTGAAGACAGATGTGCTTTGTTTGCCTACCGTACTTCTCTAGGTATGCATCTGACTGTTAGACATTCACAAAGACCATTAAAGTTAAAGCTTGATATTACACTACACAATTACCTTATTCACAGCAACAGTTACGCTTGTTGTGAGCGAGAACCCACTGGGCACACACTGGTTGAATCAACGTTGTTTCCACTGAATTTCAATCACTTTACCTTGAACCAACGCCGAATAGACTGTGAATTGAGGTCTGTACCCAGTGGGAAGTCATCGGCTGAATACAGGACTTATATTTGCCAGTCAGGTCAAACTGAGGGAGGCCACTCCAAAACAATAGCATGTGTGGCTCAAATAAAATGTTAACATTGGAGAAGGGTAGAGAATTGGATCACGGCCTGCATAAGAATTGGCTTTGGCTCAGCCGTGAACAAAAACAGTTGCTCCTCTTTGTTTTCAATTGTCTTTGGGAGGGGTTTCAAGTCAAGAGAGTGACTTACCCTGTGAGGGATCTAGAAATATCTCCAATATATTGATCCAGTTTGGATCTATGAGCCCCATTGCAAGTCAGTGAAGCAACAGTAGTTTCCATATTACTCCCAGTCCCAATATTTTGGAGTAACCTACTTACAATACTTGAAACACTTCATTTCAAAGTGTTTGTTATGGTATGCTGTCCAGTAGATGTTGGCGATAATTTAGATGGTCTCAAAACTAATAGAGAGTGCATGCAAATCAACCCACATACCTGTTGGATTTCAGACTGGTTTGGAAGTATTTGAGGAGGCGTAGTTTAGTTGGACAGCCGTGCTGCTTTTCACTCTGTCAAAGTTACTTTTAAATAAGTATTTCTTTGTCTCTGAGAGCTTTGTTTCGGTTCACTCCGCTGTGTTTTGATATGGGACTGTAAAAGCAGGGGGTCGCAAACTGCTTTGAGTGGGATTGCATAGCATAGGCTAGTATGTGTCCAGGCTATCTTTGTTTGCTCAGGCCTGGGGTAGTGAAAGTGTCATTCGTGAGCCGTGGAGTCGGAGAAGGCTGCGTTCGCTGGCAGCACGCACCGAAGGAGTTGTCTTCTGTTCTATTCCACAACCACAAACATTCTCCTGGTGTTTCCTCACTCCTCCTCCTCACGCGGCCAGCTGTGGAGAAGATTGAACTCTAGCTCACTGGCCGTTTTGAAGCGACTGTTCTTGGCAGCATGAAGCTAGCCTGTTCCAGGATTTGTTTGTGCTGCTTTGCTAATGGTCCCAGATCTGTTTGTGCGGCCTTGCCAATAAAGACCATATGAGTTGGCAAGACAGCACAAACAGACCTGGCAACAGGCTAGGATGAAGCTGCAGTACTTGTAGAAACGTTTAGTAGTGTACACAAAAAGAACCAACTTTGTTGTTTGTCCTACTCTCCTAGGAGTATCCTACTCTCTGAATACTTAACTATCTTTGGCAGCTCCTCCCAGGAGTGTGGTGCAATTTAAAAATGTGGTTAGTTGTAAAACTGCACATTTTTCTCCGCCCCATGGCAAAACAAGTAAAATTGCATGAAATTAGTTATAAAATTGCTAAATGTTCTCTCCGCCCCATGGCAAAATGTAAAAAATTGCAGGACATTTTCTTTCAAACTAGAAACATTATGGGCTCTATTTTAACAACCTAACGTAATGGCTAATCTAAGAAGGGGTGTGTCAGAAATATTTCTGCTATTTTCACTATCATAATTATCGGCACACTTGCTGGCGTTGGCACGAAAGGACTGGGTTTTGATGAATGCACAAGCATTCGCTCTGATATAGGGGCTAGGCCTACTGTAAAATGCATTATGGCTGAGCATGGACATGCCAAACATAGTCAATAAGCAAGTTTAAATTAATTATTGATAAGGCCTAAAAAGAGAGAGAACGAATAATTCTAATCAAATTCTAAACAAAACAACAACTTGTTTTAAAATAGGCTATGTGACACTTACAAGCACCATCATTTCTCCCTGTGGGCATATCATATTAAAACAAGGCAGAGTATGGAGGGTTTTACACACATCCAAACTTTTCACAGTGGCAGGACAAAGATCCAATGTAAAGAGAAAGGGAGAATGTCCACTCACGTTGTACTGCTCCCAAATGTAATGTTTTATAAACATACCGGAGCCAAAAAAAACTAAAATAAATGTCAAATGTAATGATATCATAAAATCGCCAGAATAAAAAATACATTACTGTTGAATCAGCCTTCATTATAGTAGGTCTAAGGGAGGGCGTGGGTTTTGAACATATGAAACGGAAAACAAGCAATTGTTACAGATTACAGATAAATACGAGGTTCACCGGTATTCACAGAGGTTCTCATCTCTCCTTTCATGATGGGCGTGGACACGTAGCCTACATCATGGAGGGGGTTTACACATATCCAAAACAGGACCTGCATGGCTAAAATAATGGGCTTGTCTACAACGCATAGATAAAAGTGAATTTCAGCTCACTGTTTTACTCCTCTCAAATTGTATATTTTAATAAAGTTTTGGTGATTAAGATTGAGCCAAACCCTTTATCGACAGTTGACTACTTGGTGATTGCATTGGGCAGGACAAAAAAAGTTAGTTGAGAGGAGACGAGGCTATGCTTGGTTTTTAACCAAATAAAACGAAATGTGAAAAAACATTTGTTTTTTTATGTTTCTAAATTAAAAGTATACAGGCACCAAAAGCACATTAGGCTACTGTTGTTCCATCCGCGTGCGGGCAGTGTGCGTCACGACTGGATAGGCTGTCAAAATTCATACCATAACCAACTGCCTTACCGATAAAACCAGCTTTTGGTTGGTCTTAAATAAGAGAAAGTTGATTGCCAGTGTTCAGATTTGGTGAGAGAGCTTATATAACCACTCTTGGGGAATGTATTGTCTTGCCTTATTGTCTAGTCTTGTTCTACTTTAGGTCCTTAGTGCTGCATTTGGCTACTGCAGGAAAATAATATTGTTTTGGGGTTGAACTAAAAACCCTAGTGCCGACAATAAGTATAACGTATATTATGAAATATATAACTGTATTTTCCTTTATACTATGATTATTTGTATCAAATGAGTACAAAAGTACTTCTGTCCAGTGAGAGTTAGTCTTAGTATTATTGCAGTATCAGGACCCAAGTTAATAATGTCATAGTAGAGACTTTGAAAAATGATGACAGTGCAGCAAAACTGCTTAACAGAAATAGGTGTTCTTGATAATATAGCAATATAGCCATGTTCCCTATCTCCACTAAATATGGATTCAATAACTTAACCTTGAATCCCTGGGTACAGGGATCTGAACTTTGATGAACTGACTATAGAGCAGTTAGTCAGACCTGCTCTGTCCAAGCTGTACAGATGTAGGATCTTAATTTGCAATGCAGGAAATGTAAAACGTGTAGTGTTATTTAAAAAGGCTTCTGCTCTTACAAAAAAAGATTGTAGAGTGCAGTTATTCTGCAATTACTGCGTTCAAAATACAACAGTCAACTGCAGTTACTGCACTTTTACTGCACTTTTACTGCAGTTTCAAAACTGCAATCTTTTTTTGTAATCGTGAAGTTTGTAATTTCCACTTTTTCAGACTTGATTTTGCCTTATGAAAAATGTATCAACCCCTTCAATAATGTCCATTATTTAGAATCCACATAATAATTCACATTTCCTGTTGCTGCAGGATTATTTTCCTACTGTAGCAAACTGGCTCAAATCAAGATCCTATATACTGTACCTCTCTCTGCAGCCCTCTCTTGTTCTCTCTCTCCACACGCACACACACACACACACACACACACACTCACACTCACACACACCACACCCATTCACACGTACGTAAACGTACTGATGGAAAGATTTGACTTTGCTTAGTGAAGATTAGCTCTAAATATTTTGAATAAGAGGATCAACGCTGCATTAAACACTGTAGCATATTAATTCTTCCACTCCACTGTATATAAATAAACTAGGGCCTTTGCTGCCCCCTGTCTCTTAGCAACAGACTGTTGCATGAAAACTGTGACGATGACGGCCATCAGGAAACATTTGTACATTCCTCTGGACAGTGTTGCAAAATCAACAACAGCAACAGCTCCCTCAACACATACACTCTCAATCTGACCTGTTAAGGCTTTTCCTTATTCCCTTATTACCGTTTCCAGAACAAGAAAATGTATTGTTATGTTATTAGGCCTTTAAAGAAAAGCGTAACCATGGAAACAGATGCAACGTTATGTTACTGTGAGATTGGTAGCAACCACGGAATATTATCATTTCTTAATATTTGTTGCAACCTGCCGTGAGAAGGCATTTTTGTGGAAATTACATCACACTCCAAATTACATTTTTGATCGTCTTTTGCGTTTGTGGCTATGTTTTTTATTTATGTACTGGCAGCTCCTACTGGTTTTTGAGTCAACTTTTTGTATCCTCTCTCCTGCTTTCACCAGATACCCTGGAGGAGGAGGATGAACAGCTGATGGTGTCTGGCCTAGCCGGGGATCCAGCTCATAGCCTCTTTAACCAGAACATGGGCCAGGCTGAGCCCCCCTTGGCTCCTGAGGACGAGGCCCCCGTGGACCCTAAGGAGGAGGCCCCCATGGACCCTAAGAAGGGGCCCCAAATGCTTCCCAACACAACTGACACTGCCGAGGTTCAACCCTCCACAGCAGACCCACCAGCACATGCCAATGAAGAAGCAATGACCAGTCCTGCTCTACCTGATGAGAGGCCAAATGCTACCTCTCTGGACTTAGGCCTACCTGAGGAGAAGCCACTGGCTACTTCTCTGGACTTAGGTCAACCCAAGGAAGAGAGGCCACTGTCCAGCAGCGCAGAGCCAGTTTGTAATGGGCACCCCATTGAGACCATCTCTGAACCGCAGGCCAAACTAACTAAAATCCCTAAAACCACTAAAACCAAGCCTCCTTCCCTGAAGATAAAGGGAGCCCTGAGCGAGGCTAGCACACAGGGGGACGGGGACATTGACATCATCACCATCCCTAAGGCTAGCTACAACTTCGACCCGGACCAGTTTGACGACAGCTTTAACCCGTTTGCCACTGGAGGCTCCAAGATACAGAACTCCCCCCCAGCTTTTGCAGTCGATGCTCTGCCCACACTTGAGACGCTACCTGTAAGTAGCTCCTTTCCAAAACTGGAGCCTTTGCCTGTACGTAGCTCTTCTCCACCGCTTTGCGGGACTAGTTCCTCACCTAAAATGGAGGTTGAGGAGGTCAAAGAGTTATCGTCGGAGGCATCAGAGGAGCCCAAGCCTGTGAAGATGGAGTTTGGGTTAGACGAGGCAGGCGAGGTAAAAAAAACACAGCCAAGGAGGCTGGGTAAAAAGCCTGGCAGCAAGCTCGCCGCCAAGAAACCAAAGGCCAAAGCAACAACAACTGTACCTGCCCCGACGCCGACACCCGAACCAGTCGAAGCTGAACCAGTAGCAGAGCCAGTTTCAGAAACCGCTTCTGAACCGCTTTCCGTGCCAGGTGCCTCCTTAAGTTTGGATGACGTTCCAATTCCCAAGTCCACTTATACGTTTGACCCCAACCAGTGGGATGACCCTAATTTTAACCCCTTTGGGGGTGGTGGTTGCAAAATGAGCAGTTCCCCAGTTCTGCCCAAAGGATCCTACAGCTTTGATCCTCAAAACGTTGACACCTCAGCGGAACCCTTTAAGCCATCTAAAGCCCTGGGCAGTGAAAACCCAACTTCCCAGGATACCCCTGAGAGGCCAGCAGAGGAAGCAGTGAAATCAAAGCTGGATCGCCCTCTGGAGGAGGAGAAGAAAACACGCCAGCCTCCAAAGAAAAGCAAGGACAGGATCATCAAGTAAGTCCACTACACCCACAGCTTGGCATTTCAGCAAGTCAATCCAAAGCATGCGTTGTGTTCCACCACTAGTGTAGCCTTCTTCAGGGTAATTTTCAGAAATGTGTTTTGTCCTAGCAAGAAGAAAAATATTTAATTGTCTTCCTGGTCATTATCCTACAGTATGTGATATCAAGCCTTCCTTTGTGGTTTTCACACTAGTTTAAACTAGTTTTAGGTGGTGCAGCAGTTACTGGATCTCTTTTTGCCTTTTTGCGGCGAAGTCACTGGCATCCTAATGTTTGGGTCAGACGCCCGCTGCCAAAACCTCAGCCCCCTAGGCAGCCCCCCTAGAAACCTAACTACTTCATCTCTAATGCTGAGCAGAACACCTCTACTCACTCCTTCTCTCTCTCCTTCATCCTTCATTCCCAAAATGTTCTCTGTGCCACCTCTGTACCTCCTCCCACCCACCCACCCAACCGACCTCCACTCTCTGTCTATCATGCACCCCTTCTCTGCTTCTCCTTCCACTTTGTGTTTGTTCGTCCTCAGGACCACTGAACAAGTGAAGTTTCTCTGTTTTCTATTGTAAGTAGTACTCTCTCTTCCACCACTCACTCTCTCGCTTGGTGTGCCGTCTTTGATTTCTGTCCCATTGCATGTGTTGTCATGATGAGAGCTCAGCGAAGATGCTTTTAGTGACCTGCACTCCTGCTTGTTGGCACGTGAACCCTCCTCCTTGAAAAACAAAGATTCATTAGCTAGTTGGCTATTTCCTGAACAGTTGCCTTGTTACTCTTTGCAAAGTTAAATAGCAGATTTCTATCAGCATAGGATTTTTAACAGTGCTGTAGTGTGCAACACTGACAAGACCAATGGGACCTGTAGTGTTTACAGTATAATCCATATTTAGACAACAGCTCTTTATTAGATACCTGTCCTGAACAATTACATGTCAAGTAAACATTTCATCTTGGCTGAGTAACCAATGCTATATTTTTTATTCACAAATCCTCTGCCTGTGTTCTTCCTCTAGGAATTCTTGTAAGGTGAAGAAGTATGAAAACCAGTCCCTGGTCCTGGATGTCTGCAATCAGGTGTGTGTGTGTGCGCAATATCAGCTGAATATAACCTTGCTGCAGTGTCACTGCAATTGTTATTACTCAGTAGGTTACCTCATCTCATTTACACACACACACTTCTCTCTCATGCTGACCAGTGCCTTTCCCTTTCTCACACACTCATCAGTGTGTCTCTTGCACTGCAGTACAACCCTGGCGTGTTGACAGATGCATTACTCATCTCTCAGCAATGTTTATCAGTCTATAGAGGCTGTGTGCCATCAAGTTTTTTGACCTCTCATTGTACTTCAATAGACTATCAAACTACTTCAAGTGACCCCCAAATGTAAATCTTTGAAAAACCAAACAAAAATACTATAATATCAGAGAAATCAAGTACTATTTGCATGTTAAAATGCATATGGAATGCACCTTGGAATATTGCTGCATTGTTTATGATTTTTTTGTTGGTGGACTTATTCTCTGAGAGTACAGTATGCACATTTTACAGATTATGGCTTTAATTATAGAATGATCATCACCGCCTATCAGATGGAATACATTGAAGTTAATACGGTAATGAGTTAGAACACTGATGTGATGGTACTATCTTCCTCTAGAGTCTTCTAGACTGACGGCACGCTGGCACTGCATTCTCTTGTTTACAGGAAGAGGATGCGGTGGTATCCCAGGTCCAAGGAATGCCCCGCCGCGTTCGCCATGCCACCGATGAGGAAAAGCTGGCTTGCAGTGGCATAATGGGCCAGAAAGCCAAGGAGGAGGCCGAGATGGAAGTGGAGGAAGACTCAGCGTGTGCCAAAGGCCCAGCCAACCCAGCCAATGTCAAAAGCCAGGCGCTGCTGGATGGTACATTTGGTTTGCTCTCAGGCAGGGGTGTCAGTTGGGTATGGCAGTTGCCATACCCTAGCTCAAGACCAACAAATGTAAAAGTAGGCTACAAAAAAAGTAGACGCAAATCATTCCAATCCCGATTAAAATGTAAAGGCTGTTTAGCATATTAGAGGCTGGCTTTAGGACCATGCAGAGCATCATTCGTAGAGAAGCTGCCAGCCTGCATGCGTTTCTATTTCTTTAAGAATGCAGAGACAGAGTTTGCTTTGTCAGTCAGCCTTTTAGGCAGTGCACCGATTGCTTTGATATCGGCATTGCACTTGGCTGTGTAAGCCTCGAGGCCAGCTGTTTTATGCACCGGTTACTTTCACATTGATGTCGGCACAGGTGGCACGTCCAATAGGCTAGGGGAAGATAAGCTTCCATTAAAGTAAATTTAATTACATCTGCCCAAATTAGCTATATAATTACTCGTGGCTATACAGAAATAAATACAATCTTTCAAAATACTACACCAGAAATCATGAGGATCATTCGCTTCTTTTTAAAATGAGCTGTGGGTCGTTTTAAACGCGCAGCAAATAGCTGTTTGTTGAGTTGCAGCAGTCAGAAAAGAAATTAAATAGACCTTGGCCGATCGCAATATTTCAAAATACAATCATAGGAAAAAAATCAAATAGCTATTGCTGAAAAGAGAAGACAAAGAAAAGACAAATCTGTCTCTAGGTATCAAAATTCTCAACTCCCAATTGAGCGAACACAATTTATTGGCACCAGCGAAGATCATTGGCCATATCCCCGAGTGCAAGCATATTCACTGTCTTTATCATCAGTACCACTGGAAAGTTTTTTTGGGGGAAATAATGTCCTCCTCCAGGCTAGATGGACGTCATATTGTACAATTTGTGTCTCCCCTTTTTGTAGGCCAAAATTAGATGTTTTGCATGGTCACATGGTCGTTTTCACTGATCTGTTTGTCAGTCAGCAGAGTAGGCGCCTAATTTGTGTTTTATAAAAAAAATATGTTGCCTAGCTATGTCTCCAGTCATAAAGTGTAGTAGAATTAAATGTGTTTATAAAAGGCACATTTTTCCAGCGCAAAGAAAGAAGAAACTCTATAGGCCCTATTCCCACAACGAGAAAGTCTGAGGACCAGATTGGCGAAAGAGATTTTCACTTCATATTACACATTTGCCTTACCTTTCGTTGTGGTTGGCAACATGACATTCTTGGTCCGCAGTGCAAATCGACCGTATCACAGAAGCCACTAGCCAGTAAGCACAAACGATTTAACAATCCAAGCAACTTTTCTTCTAAAACATATTAGGCTACAATATTGAATAATGCGACAATCCACATGTAGGTACCGAAAAAAGGTTTTATTTTCTCGTCCATACACATTAAATTAGCTGACAATACACAGCGAACTCCTGCTAACTAACAATATGCTTCATAATCAAATAATGAACGTTTACCCCTCCCTAGCTGAGGAACCATCAACTCCGTTCTCTTATGGTTGCGGGAAATGTTATCAACAACATTGAGTCGCCATCAGTCAATCCTAAAAGCTTTTAGCGAATACAACCACTGACTTTCCCCTCATTGCTCGTACTACGTAAACCTGATTTAATTCGGTCCTTGGCATGTCACTACCCCATTGAATTTGAAATGTTAAATGGTTACAGTAGGGGTTATAATAGGGTTATGATTAAGGTTAGAATTTAGGGTAATTTACGTAGCACGAGCAACAGTCGGTGGTTGTATTCGCTAAAATATTTGATTCGAAATATGAATTTCAGCACCCCGCGGAAGGACCGCAGTTGTACAGGACAAACATACGTACAGTGAAGCGTATTCAGAATTGCATTTTTTACACAAATCTACTGATTGTGACTCAATGCTGTTGCTAGCAAATCCCGCGACCAGTTATCAAAACTCAACACCAGCTCAATATAAGATAACAGAGTTGGGGGTTCCTCAGCTACCCACCCATACGAATATAAAAGTACAGTAAAGCTATCATACAGTGTCATTCACATTATATTATAATATAGGCTACACAGCTAGGTAACGTTAACTAGCTAGTTAGCGAAACAAAACAAGTTCTGCATCCTCACGAAAACGTGCTAGCTGTAGCTGAATGCTGACGTTTAGCTGAACCATAGATAGATATGAGCTCTTTGGCTTACTCTAGGTACCGTATTAAAGTTACCTCAGAACAAACCAGGATTCATTTTATCAATATCATGGAAGTTATTATGAGATCCAAGCAAATTGTGACTGAAAATGCTGATAATTCCCCGGGGAGTTACTTCTTGCTTGGACCTCAGTAGCTCAGTGCAGTCAAGCAAAAAAAATAAACAGATTCAAAGCTTCGGCTACAATTTCAGGTAAAAACTAAAACAAGTCTCAAAATTAAGGAACATTTCTGTACATTTTTGCTGTTTTTAAAACATTGCTATGCTATTACTGTAAGAGTGTTTGCTCAACGAGACAATTCTGTGTACACTGCTCTGCTTAAAGGGGGTCAACTGTCGGCGGAGTGTTGTGCGCTCCATGAAGGTCGTGGTCGAGGCTTGGCAAGTTTACGTTGCAGTATATGTGAAGCCGAGGGACTCTAAAAGTCTGCTCGCTCAGGCATGCATTGTTCAGAACTGTCTGTTTTGCTAACAGTGATTAAGTTTAGTTATATTATTAACGTTAGCTGAGTTCCTTTTTTTTAAGGAACTCAGTCGGGCTTTCAACTTACTCTTGAAAGTTGTAATAGTAGAATGCACAAGGTGCCATTTCGAAACTGGGTTGTTTGTACATCAGCAGTTTTCCTCTTGTCATGTCAGTCATTTCCTCTTGTCATGTTAGTCATTGCAGACCTTTAGAGAGCTACAGTATTTTTAACTTGTCAGAAATGTCAAGATCAACTAGCCCATGTCAGCTAACATTTTTTAGCTAGTTTTTTTTTTGCCCATTGATTTTGTTGTAATGTTTGAGTCACTCAGATATCACATGATGTTCAGGATGTTCCCCAATGATGGAAGGGGGGACCTGGGTGAAAAGTTTGTGAACCCCGGTTTTAGATGTATCCAATAATCAAGTCATAGTTAAAGGGACTCTGCTTAAAGGGGCAAGAAAACAAACATAGCTAAAATGCAAGAAGCAGTCCTAGACAAAGCAGAAAAGCAGCTTCTGGAGAGCTTCTTGGATTGTTGAATCTCACATTAGGTTTTACTGCCACCTATTGGCCATTGAAAATCAAGTGTTGAGGAAAATGACTTTCCATCTCCTGATTCATGATACTGATTCAATATACATTTTTTCTCCCTCAGGTCCACAGGTGAGGATAACAAACTGTATGGATGAGAAAGACATTTGCACTTCGGTAAGTAGGCCTAGATCAGGGCTGGCCAACTTTGATGGGGGTGAGGCCACAAAGAATTTGAACTCGTCATGAGGGGCCGCAGTGGCTCGTGGGTCAGCGTACCCTCATCCATACCCACACATGCAGTCAACTGATTTGTGCAATCAATCCATTTGTGCAGTTAAACTACTTAACTCTCCTAACTAAATTCATTATAACAGTAGCCAAGGCCGGCTCTAGCCCTTTGGGAGCCCTAAGCAAGATTTGGTTGGGGGCCCCCCACCTCGCGGACAAATCATTTTACTGGGCCCCTTCTTAACGGCGGAGAGAAATTTAGAATTTCCTTAAATTCTACACATTTTGCCATGGGGCTTAGAGAACATTTTGCCGTTTAAATCACGTTTTCTGCAATTTCCTGGAATTCTACACATTTTTCCATGACTTATGCCATGTTAATATGATATCTGAGTGAGAGTGACTTGCAAAATCAATGGGGGCCCTCCGAGGTCAGGGCCCCTGGGCACGTGCCCTGCATGCCCGGTCAGTATTCGGCCATGATTACTATTTTAGATAGCTGTCTAGACTAACTTACCAATCTAAAAATTGTTAGCTGACATGGCTAATTGAGTGAATGTCAGTGACTAACATAACAAGAGAAAAACTGCTGATGCACATCCCTGGCCTAGATCTTTTGATATGTTAGTTGTCATAATTTGTCAATAGAAGCCAGTTTGCATCAGAGCCCATACTGACATGTTTTGTCCTTGGTGTCTACAGAGTGAAGAGCTGTCAATCACCCCAGGGCCAAAGTTGATTGGCTGTGAGAGTCACGATGATAAAGGCAGTCCTTCCTCCCTGGAGGCCATATCGCAAAGTGAGATGGACAAAGCAGCAGTGCTCACCTTGATCAGAGAGGAGGTACAGTAACTGACTGATAAAACCTGGGTCGTGATCATTAGGCACCAAACGGAAATAGGGAAGGACTACTTTGACTAATAAGAAACACACATTCTTCATTTAAAAAACATTTCCCATTGCCTGCCCTAATGAACACAACCTAGGTAACACCAAGCTAGCCCTCTGAGATAAAGGCTCAGTTCCTTGATTGCAGACTGTCACTGTAATACTGAACACACACTACAGTACTTCTGTTAAATTATACGATAGTAAACATACTTAAATAATCAACAAGTAGCAAGCAAATGGATGCCTGGCTGTCAAGCCTCTTCTAACCCTAGTGTTTTCTCCCCAACAGATAATCACTAAAGAGATAGAAGCCAATGAATGGAAAAGAAAGTATGAAGAAAGCCGCATGGAGGTGTTAGAAATGAGGTATTATATGGCGCTGTTGCTTTAGTTTGCCATAATTAAAAAATAATCATATTTAGAATATAACTGAGACAAACTCACAAGAAACATTTTAGACTGAAAAGAAACCTTTTCATTTTTATTTATATCTCTCCTGTGTTTATCTGTCTCTTGTAGGACAATAGTGGCAGAGTACGAGAAAACCGTTGCACAGATGATAGGTAAGTTCTTGAGGAGTTCATTTTATCTGCACTGATATGAAATCATGGGATAGGTGAAAGCAATATGGTGGATGTCTACCAGTTTATGGCTTTCACCAGCCCATTTAATTCCACATCAGTGCAAATCCATGGAACTAGACGATAATAACAATCTTATTTAGACTATTGAGACACGCCCTTGTTTGGATGTCCCTCAACTGTCTGACCTGTGACCTTTACAGAGGACGAGCAGCACAAGAGGAGTGTCCTGGGCTCCCAGAAGAGTGTCCAGCAGGTGATCCTGGAGCGGGACCAGGCCCTGGCTGACCTCAACTCCGTGGAGCGCTCACTCTCTGACCTCTTCAGACGCTACGAGAACCTGAAGACTGTCCTGGAAGGCTTTAAGAAGGTAGGCTATGTGTTAACACTAGACTAGAGAGAAGGTTTAAGAATGTGAGTGTAAGGTTAGATTAAGACTAGAGAGGTTCTGTTGAAGAAGTGACCCATTGGGCAAAAACTGGTTTAATTAATGTTGTTTCCACGTCATTTCAACCCAAAACATTGATGTGATGACATTGAATCAACCTTGGAAACTAATTGGATTTGCAAAAAGTAATCAATGTAAGGGAATTTCGTCTTTTTTTCATCCAACTTTTAACTTAAATCCAATAACATGCCAATTTTTTGTTGTTGATTTCACGTTAGATGACAACTCAACCAAATGTAAATCAAAACTAGACGTTGTACTTAACCTTTTGTACTTCATGTTTTTATTCTTCTTTTGTTGATGTTATGATGTACAGAGTCCTTTTATGTTTGGAAAAGCACTTATTAATGGGATGAAATGGTATTATTAGCATCACTGTTTTTTTTGTATCTATCTGTAATGGAGATACAAGGTTATTCAGTTCTCAGTTTTTTTATGTCTGTGTGTGTGTGCAGAATGAAGAGGTGCTGAAGAAGTGTGCCCAGGAGTACCTGGTCCGAGTCAGACAGGAAGAACAGAGATACCACACACTCAAGATCCACGCAGAGGAAAAACTAGACAAGTAACGATAGTTTAGTATTTCTTGTATCTAGACTGCTTTTTCAGCAGATGTTTTATATGATTTGAGTCTTGACTAGAGATTGAGACGGTAAATGTTTCAATGTTAAATATCTGATCATGTTAAATATAAATATATCACTTTATCTAGTCTATTGTTAATTTGGCTACTATGTACTTTTGAGGCGAGGGTCATTATCTTTCTGTGGTTCGCTCAGTCATTTCTTTGTGAGGTCTTCTATTTTTCTTTATTTTCTTTCTCTAATGTTCCGCTCTCTGCTGTGTTGCAGAGCAAATGAAGATATCGCCCAAGTGCGCTCCAGGGCCGACTCAGAGAGTGTGGCTCTTCATGCCAGCCTGAGGAAGGAGCAGATGAAGGTGGACTCTTTGGAGAGAGCCCTCCATCAGAAGGTACTTGACTTGACATGAGTTAAATTGACTTGACTTGGCTTGACTTTATCCCTAAGGGATAATGTGTCTGTAGGAATCATTGATAGTAAAAGAATAACTGGATACAAGAATTATGTTAGTTATCAATGGTTCCCAATGAGAAGCACAAAATGGCGCATTTTGACCAGGAAGTGTTTCATGATGTCGCATTTGTTAGTCACAAAAAAAAACAATTCAAATGCTGAATCTTTGATTGAACAATCTCTACCTATCTCTCTATTCTTCACAGAACCAAGAAATTGAGGAGCTCACGAAAATCTGTGACGAACTAATAGCAAAGCTCGGAACGTTAGACTGATACCTGATATCATGAACTTTGGAGTTCTTGGATGTACTGTTTCACCAACATCTCTCCGCTCTGCCTTACCGTTGCAGCCAAGGCCTAACCATCCCCACCACTAGTAAACGACTGTCCACACATCAACACAATCTCAACCCGTCTCTGCTATTATTACTTCTACACACAGGGAGTGACGGCAGTATTCACCCGTTGTTTCTCGACTGGAACAAATAAACATCGAAACAGCTCTGAGTATATGTTTTTTTATGACCAATTTAGGTATTGATGTGCTCAATTGTAATGTGCATGTGCAGCTGTTATAAGCATGTAGGGCCAAATCGTAACCTTTGCATAAATAAAGCATTAGTATGGACATTACTGTCGATTTTTCCCTGTCGTGAGGCTATGTGAGGGAACTGCTTGTAACCTGTTGCGTTGCGTACTGTGGGGTGTGTTTGTAAAGTATGTTCCACATCATGGATTATCAGTTTTGAAGAAAGAGACAGAGACGTGTGATCCAGAAAGGGTTTGGGGGACATTCTTCTGCTGATACAGGGAAAGAGATCAACAATCAATCAGTTGGTGGCTCTCGTTTTGCAATCGCTTGCGTTCCACGGGTTTAGACTTTACACAATCATTCTGCTGCTATTCCAGTAACTACTAGAGATGGAGAGCGATCCATTTTTTGTTTTACTCTCATTTTATCTTCTATTGTTTTGTATCTTTCTTTAGGTAGGACATGCTTTTAGCGGTATGCTAGTATAAGTTTTTTTTTTTGCGATCAAGGGATTGCACATTTATTTTAATAACTATGTAGCTTCTTGTTATTTGATGTCAACTTCTAACTGCAGTTTGTGGTCAGTGCTCGAGATATTTTATGTAGCTCCATGAGATATACTCTATATACCCGTATTCATTATTATAATAATTTGAAGGCAAAGCACATGCGTTTCATGTGTACAGCATATGTCAAAGTATCTTTGTTTGCTCATATCTGTTACCACCACATTTCTGGTAGAGGTGCTTGGTTGTCTGTATTAACAATGCACAACATTATTTGGAAAAACTCTTGTTACCGTATTTGTTGTGTGAACAAATATGTTTCGTTATATAGACAATATAGGATTTAATCTATATTCCTTGTGTTTTACCCCTTAGCACATGTAGCTGAACAAAAGAGCACTATGACAAGAATATCTTAACAAATCCATCAACGGAGTAGTGACATATCCTGTTTATAATTGTACTTTTGCTCTCTTTAAGAATCGTTTTAAACTGACATGTTTTGTTTTCTTCTTTCCTTTAGCTAGACACAGCGTAGGGAGCTGTGGTTGTAAGCTTGGCTTTCTGCAGTGCAGCCACAGTTAAGTTTCTCTCCAGACCGTTGGAAAACAGGACAAATATTTTCTACCATCTCCATAATACTTGAGTTGCCAAATCTTTCCCTTGCCCTCAAAGCCCATCACTGTTAATGTTGTAGGCTCTGAGAATAACTTTTCCAGAAAACGCTAATTGTTATGACAGATTATGACGGATCTGAAAACTATATACTAATGCAGATGTGGATTCTTGTTTAGATAGCTTTTTGTTCACTCTGAGAACATCTAACTGGTGGCCAAACAGCACAGCGTCTAGTTCCTTTAATGTTATGGCAATGTATAGGACCGGATCCTTTCAACCTTTAGGACTACAAGGACTTACAGTACAGTATGTGGACATGGAACTGTACCCAAACCCACTTTAGGTGCTACCTACCTGAGTCATAGTTTGGGAGCCATTGCCTTATAGTACCTGTTTCATGAATCATCATCATTATCCTCATCATCATCAGTACCTTCAACTGCCTAATGTTATTGTGCCAAATCAGAGGAGTTTCAGGAGGAGGTATCATGACTGAAAGGTCTGACTTTGAAGCTGCTTGTCATTCTATCACTGCAGTATGTGTACATTTGATATTGTATGAAAATAATATTATTTTATTGGATTGTTCATACAGTATTTGTAAAGTGTAGGAACGAAACGTGCACAGATTCTATGATGTTTACTGATTGATATATATATATATATTTTGTGCAGAAGGCATTTCCTGAATAAAAGTGATCATTATTGTGAACTTTTTTTACTTTAGTAAACCTTTTAGGCTGGGATTCAATTCGAGGCACTCTATAGAGTAGCGCACTGGACGGCCGATGTGCCTAAAGGCAATTTCCCTGACGTTCACATAGATCACATTCACAGTAAATGCTGCGCATGTCGGCTGACCTTCAAAAGTGAAGAGCAATGTGCTGCCGTTTAACGCGCCTTGGATTGAATCCCAGCCTTAGTGTATATGTTGTATGTGGACACCCCTTCAAATTAGTGGATTTGGCTATTTCAACCAAATCACGCTTCACCATCTAGCACCATTCGACAGACGAATCTGGGTTTGGCGGATGCCAGGAGAACGCTACCTGCCCCAATGCATAGTGCCAATTGTAAAGTTTGGTGGAAGAAGAATAATGGTCTGGGTCTGTTTTTCATGGTTCGGGCTAGGCCCCTTAGTTCCAGTGAAGGGAAAATTTAACGCTAAACCATACACTGACATTCTAGATGATTCTGTGCTTCCAACTTTGTGGCAACAGTTTGGGGAAGGCCCTTTCCTGTTTCAGCATGACAATGCCCCCGGGCACAAAGCAAGGTCCATACAGAAATGGTTTGTCGAGATCATTGTGGAAGAACTTGCCGGACCTGCACAGAGCCTTGACCTCAACCCCATCAAACACCTTTGGGATGAATTGGAATGCCGACTGCGAGCCAGGCCTAATCGCCCAACATCAGTGCCCGACCTCACTAATGTTCTTGTGGCTCAATGGAAGCAAGTCCCCGCAATAATGTTCCAACAACTAGTGGAAAGTCTTCCCAGAAGAATGGAGGCTGTTGTAGCAGCAATGGGGGACCAACTCCATATTAATGCCCATGACTTTGCAATTAGATGTTTGACAAGCAGGTGTCCACATACTTTTGATCATGTCGTTTATTTTAGTATTAAACAATGTCTTACTGCAGTAACAGTAAGTAAACACTCAATTTCAAGTGCCACGAGACTTTCAAAAGCTTTCATCAAAATGTCATTGAGGTATAAAATGACTACTGAAAGTGTTAAATATACAGTCAAATATTCAGTAGAGTACATAAACACAAAACCTGTGATAAATGTTTAATTTTAATTTGACTAATTAGTGTGCATGTTTAAGCTAAATCTGTGATGTAAAGTCTACTTAGTTTAAATGAGTTCACTCATAAAGCAGAATTGTGTTGACATTTGACAAATAAATGTTCAACAAAGGGAAATATTTACATTACAAACATCAAGGAATTAAAGCAATAGCAAGAACATATCTGGGCTGGGATTCAAACAATGTAGAGGACATACGTTACCAGAGATTTTATGTACTGTATTCAGGATTTCAAGCTGAAAGTGCACAAAACATTTTGTTATCTGATTACAGGCAACCAACTATTGGGATTTTTAAACTGATAGACTTTGTTTGGCTGATAAAAATCTCTCTCTGGCACTGCTCTCCTGCTTCTCATCTTCAGCGTCCACCATTTCCTCTTCCCCTCTCTGACTCCATAATCATTCTGGGTGATCTGAACTCAGAATCCTCTTGATCTGAGCTCAGTGAATTCCTCGAAAATGTGATGCAATTCTCTTCAAGTGACTGAACACACAAAATTTAAAAGTTCAGATTGAAAGAACACCAGTTATTTCAACATATTGTACAACTATAACTTCACTGAGGTAATCAAGACCAAATTAAATAATCTCACCCTGACTATATATAAAGGCCAGGTGTGTGTGATGACTCTGGGCAGACTGACAACTGGGAATATCTGACTCTGATCTCTCCTGTTGTTCTCTGTGGACAAAACATTAGATTATACACCTTACTCTGTACATACAGTACCTGGACACACACACACACACACAGGTTTATAAATATCATATGGGCATATGCTTATGTGTTGTATTTTAAGATATAGATCTTGTACCTCTGTTTAGTAGATACGTCTTTCTTGCTGAATTTAAATGGAAGTTTCATAGACTGGTTACTCTTCATGGGAACACAGCTAGAACACAGTAGAGGGGAGTCTCGTCTCTCCAGCTGTATTGGGCTTCAACACAACAGAGTCAGACCTTCAGTCTCTAGTCTATTCTGTCTAACTCGGAGCATAGGCAGTTAACCCACTGTTCCCTGGGCGCCGAAAACATGGATGTCGATTATGACAGCCCCCCCGCACCTCTCTGATTCAGAGGGGTTGGGTTAAATGTGGAAGACACATTTCAGTTGAATGCATTCAGTTGTACAACTGACTAGGTTTCCCCTTTCTGTCCCCATTCCCTCTCTCCCCAGAGAGCCTAACCAAAGACATGCAGTGTATGTTAAAATGAATTAATAATACAGACAGTGATATAATAGTCATAAAACACAACAGTTGAAGCAAAATACAACGAAGCACAATACAATTACCAATACAAACTTGCTTATGGAACAGTCTTGATAGGGATAATTTAGGAATATGGATGACCTTTTATATAACATTTCTATTGGGAGTTCTGTTTGCCATTCATTCCTCTTATGTAGTTAATTCTTTGCATCTCTGATTCAAGCTCAGTGATACAAACTGTTGCAAGTGAAGTGCTTTGTCAATGCTGTATCAATGAACCCAAGCCACAGTCCAGTGAAACAACCTGACACCTTGGCATAAGTACCACACCAGTTTTTACTAATTTAGCCTTTTCTTGTATTTACTTTACTAGAATAATAATCAGTCAACTTTTTGTTTGTAGGTTGTGCTCTATCTAGGTAGAGAATGTGACAAGGTTGCACTAGATCAAGTCCTTATCTCCATTGTGCAGAAAGCTTTCCTTCTTCTGCTACGCTACTAGAATCAGACAATACATTTCATATGTTTTCATCATTAGTTGGGTCCTTGCCTTGTGGTCTGGAATCACAACTAGAACATCAGGACATCAAATCACTGAAATATCTTTATTTCTGTTCTTGAAGGCAGCTTGAGAAACATTGTTTGTGAACCTCTGAAGTACAATGTAGCTCTTTGGCCTTTTAGGTGGCCTTCTCTGGCCTTCTACGACTGAACTTTGGATTCCATATTACCAGCAACAAATGATGACAGGTAAAGTGAAGTAAATATCCAAAATATTATACCCTTTAAACACCAACCCAATATGCAGGCTGACTCCACTTAGATAGCTTGAGAAAATATTTTTGATAGTATTTTATCTATTTTCTATTAAAAGGAATTCACAGAGCAGGTGTGAAGGCTCCCGCCAAAGTCTGTATTGGGTACTCTCTGTTGGCCACTTGATGGGGGAACAGCACAGCAATATCAACTTCAGGATAGAGTAGGCTCACTCTATGGTCCTGTTTGAATAACATTTGAATATTTTCCTTCCTTGAGGAAATCACAGATCTGGCATGGTAAAATGGTGAAAGTACTTGAGTGGAATACATGATATCACCTGCTATTGACACACACACACACACACACACACACACACACACACACACACACACACACACACACACACACACACACACACACACACACACACACACACACACACACACACACACACACACACACACACACACACACACACACACACACACACGTGTCTGTAGCTTATGTAGCCTGTGATGTCTTTTATATTGTCTTGTGCAATGTAACGTCTATTTTATGGGGATCAATTAGGAAGCCTTTATGGAAATATAACCTATTTGTTTTGGTGGAAATGTTGTTTTTTCCCCTAGCAACTGGCAGAACTTCATACCAGTGCTACAACAAGCCAAGTTCAGTTGTTCCATAACCCTCCTGTGGACAAGGGGGCGGGAAGGATGCCGAAGACGTCATGACTGCAGGACTCCGCTTCCATAGATATTAAGGGAGGAGAACGTTTCGAGGAACGAACGGAGTGAACGCGGTTATAGGACTGAAGCAGAGGTGGGAGGGAAATCACTGCTGCAGCCTAGACATTGAGAAGCCCAATTCGATTGAAACGCTGCTCCTTTTGGCGCTAGGTCGTTTTCGGCATTTCTTCAAGTAAGTGGGTATTTTCTATGCACATTATAGCTGTTCCAGATGCAGAGCATTTTAATTAAATAACGGGCAAATCTTGAAGTTACCCTGGTACTTTTAAAAAGCACCCATTTTCCGAAAAACAACAGTTCATGAAATATATAAAAAAAAAGTGTAAACTGTAGCCATTTATTTCCCTCTATAGTTTATTTGCCTAAGCATTTTTTTGTTTTGTTGCTTTTTTGTGTCAGCAATTAGACATTGTTCTTAAGTGGGGCTAGTTACCCCCTTGTATCCTAATAGCTATCCAAGTCAACTTTAGAAAACTACCTACCCTTGCCATAACTTGCTTTGTGTAGTTGAGCAGGGGGGACTTGCCATCTGGCATTTCAGGCAAATGGCAGAACTGGCTATCAACTTTGGGTCATCAAGTCTCTGAATCTTCAATTAGACACCACCTCCATGCCAATAGGCTCTTTGGAAGGGTTGACAGATTGTTTTTAGAGCATGCAGTTAGTTTTACTAGCATTTGGAGTCCACATGGAGGCCACGGAAGGAGTGTTGTATGGCATTGAAGCTCATTTGGAGGTTTGTTAACACAATGTCCAAAGAAGGGCCAGATGTATACAGAATGGTGTTGTCTGCGTAGAGGTGGATCAGAGAATCACAAGCAGCAAGAGCGACATCATTGATATATACAGAGAAAAGAGTCAGCCCGAGAATTGAACCCTGTGGCACCCCCATAGAGACTGCCAGACGTCCGGCCAACAGGCCCTCCGATTTAACACACTGAACTCTATCTGAGAAGTGGTTGGTGAACCAGGCGAGGCAGAAACCAAGGCTATTGAGTCTGCCGATAAGAATGCGGTGATTGACAGAGTCGAAAGCCTTGGCCAGGTCGATGAAGATCTCTTTGGCCACGCAAACCAGCGGTGGGTTTGGTGTCGAAAGAATGATGGATGTGCAGAAAATAACCTTATACCTACTGTAAAATATGGTGGTAGACCTTTGATGTTATGGGGCTGTTTTGTTTCCACTGATCGTAGGGCTCTTGTTAAGGTCAACTGCATCATGAACTCTACCAAGTACCAGGACATTTTACTAAAAAACCTGCTTTCCTCTGCCCAGAGGCTGAAACTATCTTCCAGCAAGACAATGACCACAAACACACATAAAAATCCAGAAAGAAATGGTTAATTGACCACAAAATCTACATTTTGCAATGGCCATCTCAGTCTCTGGACTTGAACCCCTTTGAAAAGCTGTGGTTTGAACTGAAGAAGGCAGTCCATAGGCGCAGACCAAAGGATATAGACGATCTGGAAATATTCTGTATGGAGGAATCGTCTAAGATCCCTTTCAATGTGTTGTCCAATCATTAAACATTATAGAAAGGGGAGAATGCAAAACGTGCTCAAAACAGGGGTACCAATAATTTTTGACTTGTTAAATAAAATCTATTTCTCTGAGCAATTGTATCAGTATAAAATAATTTCCCCCAAAAATTTAGCAGACAATATAGCTCAGTATTTCTATTACTTATTTTATGCAGATTTTACTTCACTATTTCATAAAATCAAGTACTTTGTTTTACTGCTGCTGAAGTGATTGCAGCTTGGGAATCTGAAGTCAGAGCCACGTTGTGGTTGCAGATGGTTGTTGTAGGTCAAGGAAAGATTGAAAGCCAGTCAGAAATTTTTAAAAAGTGCTGGCAAATCCCTTTTAATATGTTCCATATAAGAAACATCTGGGTCAGGGCCGGTCCTTGCCATTCTGCCGCCCTAGGAGAGACCAAAAAATGACACCACCCATAGAAAACTAGAATAGTCCCAGTAAGAGAAAGTATGTTGAAAAGACATGTAAAATACGTATTTTCCAGACGTTGAAGTTATGTTCAATTTAGGTTCTGAATGAAAGGTGAAAAGACAGATTTTACGTATGTTTAAAATACATACCCTACATGACCAAAAGTATGTGGACACCTGCTCGTCGAACATCTCATTCCAAAATCATGGGCATTAATATGGAGTTAGTCCCCCCCTTTGCTGCTATAACAGTCTCCACTCTTCTGGGAAGGCTTTCCACTATATATTGAAACATTGCTGTGGGGACTTGCTTCCATTCAGCCACAAGAGCATTAGTGAGGTCGGGCGCTGATGTTGGGCGGTTAGGCCTGGCTTGCAGTCGGCGTTCCAATTCATCCCAAAGGTGTTCGATGGGGTTGAGGTCAGGGCTCTGTGCAGGCCAGTCAAGTTCTTCCACACTGATCTCGACAAACCATTTCTGTATGGACCTCGCTTTGTGCAAGGGGGCATTGTCATGCTGAAACAGGAGGGCCTTCAAGGGCCTTCAAGTTGCCACAAAGTTGGATGCACAGAATCGTCTAGAATGTAATTGTATGCTGCACTGTTAAGATTTCCCTTCACTGGAACTAAGGGGCTTAGCCCAAACCAAGAAAAACAGCCCCAGACCTCCACCAAACTTTACAGTTGGCACTATGCATTGGGGTAGGTAGCGTTAACCTGGCAAATGCCAAACCAAGATTAGTCCGTTGGACTGGCAGATGGTGGAGCGTGATTCATCACTCCAGAGAACGCGTTTCCACTGCTCCAGAGTCCAATGGCAGCAAGCTTTACACCACTCCAGTCAACGCTTGGCATTGCGCATGGTGATCATAGGCTTATGTGTGGCTGCTCTGCCATGGAAACTCATTTCATGAAGCTCCTGACGTTGCTTCCAGAGGCAGTTTGGAATTCACTATTGAGTTTTGCAACAGAGGACAGACGATTTTTATGCATTACGTGCTTCAGCACTCAGCGGTCCTGTTTGACGAACTGATGTCAAATCCTATGACGGTGCCTCATTAAAAGTCACTGAGCTCTTCAGTAAGGACATTCCACTGCCAATGTGTGTCTATGGAGATTGCATAGCTGTGTGCTCGATTGTATACACCTGTCAGCAACGGTATGGATGAAATAGCCGAATCCACTAATTTGAAGGGTTGTCCACATACTTTTGTATTTTATAAATGCCCATCCATGTGGTAGGCCCATCATTTGTAAAACTGGCTGTTGCATTGGCTTTATTAGTCCTGATTCCTGTGACTAATCAATTTAGCTATTTAAGCTCTGAATAGCAGCTACCCAACTTTATCAGGAGTTATCATGAGCCTATTTGCAGTGTGTTTACACAGCGGGGAAATGCAGAATAATTTTATTTTTCGCTATGATCAGCTGGTCAAAGACTGACCTATACAAACTTGAAACCACTGATCATGACAATGGTGTGAAACTCCTGGACAACAGTTGTGATTGTCCATGTTACTTTGACCTGTCCTGTTTTTAGGATATGTTGTTTGTTAATGTGACAGTGCATTTTTTATTTGATTGGGCGCCATTTATGTTAGGCTATTTGATCAGAGACACCTGCATAATGTAAAAAAGTGTCCATCTCATTACATTGTCATACATTTTACCTCCAGCCTGTAGACTACAGAAAAGGCCACATACTCTTTCTACCTTATCCTATATCTGCTACATGATTTATGTTCGAATTTTTGGGGGGATGGAACGTTGGTGGAGCGCCGCAGCTGCGCGCTGGGAATGGGCAAGCTAAATATCTTGCGCCCCAGCCTTTGACAAAGTGGGCACTGTTTATCACAGGGTGGCATTAGAGCTCACCTAAAAAGCCCATATCCCACTGGTTGAGAGAAATTGTCATTGTTTTTGGGCATAATTATGTGATGGTTTATGTGTTGTTGTTGGAGGTGCGTCTTGGTCAGTTTAGCTCAGAAAATGCCGCCTCGTCAATCTGCCATCATAGACGGCCACCTAATCCTGCCTAATGAGTGGGCCGGCCGTGGTCCGGGTTATATATAATATTAAGTGAAAACAAAGATATTTATGAGTATTTCATTAATTAAAGGTGATCATTTTGACCATTGCCCCCCCAAGTTTGCTACCTCAGCAGTTTTTGTTTGTCTTTACCATGACATCGACAGGGAAAGTTTCCCCCTGGCTGGGGCTTACGTGGAGGGCTGTCCCCCTCCCCTCAAAAACTTTCTCCGTTGACACTTTCATGGCCTAGCTGAAAAGAGAGGTAAAGCAAACATTCCGGTTATCTGGTTCCACAGCCCTGAGGGGTAGTAGAAGCTCCGGCCCAGGCAGAGATTAAAACATAGGAGCATGCAAAACATAACCACATGTGAAACGCATTAGGCCCCCAAAATTGAGTCCCTGTTTGGGGCATGCCGTTCCCTTCAGCCCAGCAACAGGAGAAAAGCCTGCACTGCTGACAACCCTACACATACCTCTGTCAGTAAATGGGTAAGCAAAGCAGTAACATTGCCATGACATAGAAGCAGCAGTCGATTTGTTTTCTCTAAAATGTATTATGGTGAATAGTGGACTTTGAACTGAATGGGGAAATCTTCCCATCCATCCATCCATCCACCCACCAATCTATCTATCAGTCGATCCATCAATCTACTGTATCTATCCATGAAACAAAACATCTCTCCTCTGCTGTGAACTTTGCTCACCGCAAGAGATTTGTTTTGCTCCCACCATCCCCAATCCTCCAACATTGCTCAGTCTACCCTGGCCTGGAAGTGTGGTTCTTTCTAGATTGTTGGAGAAGGCTGTGAGGTTGAATGTCTGCCAAATAGTCAGTCTCTAATGATTTGATGCTGAAGACTGAGTATGATGCTCAAAACACAAGAAGACTTATTTCTGTCAGATAAAATGCTTGACTCAAACCACTCACCACCCAAACTGTAGCGGCCCATTGAATACATGTCTGTTTTCTGTTGGTATAAGGTAGATGTTCAATCATTTCAGAAATCCCTCAATTGTTAAAAGCTGTAAAAATTAAAAATAAATACTTTTGATACATGAATACCCTTCATATTCAAGTTTGTATCCAAATGTCTAATTTCTGCAACTCATAGCATATTACAATGGTCTTCAACTGGCGGCCTGTGGTCCAAATCTGGCCCACGGGTCTTGGCCCGCAAAAGTTGCCTAAATGTAGTTAAATACCTGCTTATTTCAGTCATTCATTGGTCACTCTGGTCTGTGTCTCCCTCCTCCAGGTGGCCTACAGTACAGTGTGGTGAGTTCCCTGCCCATTACTAGCAATGTCGTCTCCTTGCTCTCTGTTGTGCCGCCTGGCCACGCTTCTCTGTGTGTGGGCACTTTGCCAGGCCCAGTTGGATACCAAACTACCCCCTGGCACCCCCATCATCCAGCTGCGTCTGGCAGGGGACAAACACAAGCACTACGAGGGCCGGGTTGAAGTCTACTATAATGGAGAGTGGGGCACGGTGTGCGACGATGACTTCTCCATCCATGCAGGCAACGTCGTGTGCAGGGAGCTGGGCTACGTGGAGGCTGTATCCTGGTCTCCTTCTTCCAAGTATGGCAAGGGAGAAGGTAAGGAACACAGGGAGAAGAGATGGTTCAGTAACATGTTGGAATCTGAAATCCACTCTGACCATTAAGACTTTACTTAAAGGGATAGTTCAGAGAAATTATATATTTTGAAACAAATACATGTATCCCAGAGAGACTTACATTTTGAAATGTTGTGTCATTTAGCAGGCTCTTATCCAGAGCGACTTACAGGAGCAATTAGGGTTAAGTGCCTTGCTCAAGGGCACATCGACAGATTTTTCACCTAATCGGCTTGGGGATTCAAACCAGCGACCTTTCGGTTACTGGCCCAACGCTTTTAACCTGTTCTATTACAGCCGGAAGATACATAGGTGAGATACAGTATGTCCCTCTTTGCAGGAACTATGATTAGCCTAGCAAAAGCTAGACTTTTGTTTTCACAGGTAACATAGGAATAAGGTGTGGATATCCACCAGCATAGGCCCAACATCCCAGGAGCAATTCTGCAACATTTAAAATCTCAAAAAGCTGAGTTAATATGCCCTATCAGAATCTGAAGAGAACTGTAGACCATTTAGATAAGAGCCATAAACATTTTCTTTGACAAGTTTTGGCAACTGGAATTCTGTAACACTTATTTATTGCATGGAATGGTCAAATGTGGTCAATCTAACTTAAGCAATAGGTGATTTGTCATGAACTCATTAAGCCTAGTCCTGGACTTAAAATAATGTTCAATGGAGAATATACTGTGCATTGAAAGTTGATAACTAGACAAGCCCAAATTGTTACCCAAAGGTGTTGTCTGTTGAAGCCTAAAATGGAAATAAGGTGTTGAGAATGGAGAATGGAGAGGGTCCCCTTACCTTCATGTGTGGTCATCAGAGAATATGTCTATGTCCCCCATTGTTCGTAGGTCGGATCTGGTTGGACAACGTCCACTGTTCGGGACTAGAGAGAACCCTGGCTCAGTGTGAGTCCAATGGCTTCGGAGTTTCCGACTGCAAACATTCTGAGGACGTGGGAGTGGTGTGTAGCCAGAGACGAATCCCCGGCTTCAAATTCATCAGTACCCTCACCAACAATGTGGAAGTAAGCCTTAAAACATACAGACACGTGTGAGCACATAGAAATGCGCACATACACACGGAAATGCACACAAGTATGTACGCATGGCCGCGCACACACGCCATCTACATGATTGCATCTTTGCTTTGATTGGATACTGTTAAGGTGCATGTGTAGCAATTTCATAGCAATGCAGGACAGATGAGAATATGTGTTTAAGGTTGGAATAATAAACAGAGTAATAATTTCGGATATCAGAGATCTAGTGTGGAAATGTCTTACAGTTAGCTCAGTTGCGGTGACCGTATTGCCTGCCACACAGACAGTCATGAGTTATGACCGCAGTCGAATTCCATGTCACTTTTGAGTCACGGTAATCTCCTTTTATACACTCTGGACATGTGTTGGTAGTACCCAACTTGCTAATGACCATCAGGTCCTAATGGCCTGGTACCCAGGGCTCTATTGTCCCTCTAACCACTCTGACATAAATGCAATTGAAAATCACATCAAACACAGTATCATTCTTTTAAAATCACCTCACTGTGATGATCAATTTGAAGAAAGAAGTTCAACAACTGGTTGAAACTGAATGGAAAACATGGTCGTTGTGGATGTTGTTTCAAAGCCAAACCAACGAAATGGAGTGCGCTTTCTAAGGTGATGATTAATTCAAAACACCTATACAGCATATTAGCCCTCCCCAAAAAAACTGAATTCAAATAATGATTGTGCCATTATACAATACGTAGTCTAATAGCCTACCGTATATTACGCACAGCAGAAGAAAATTGAGGGCCAACAGTTTAATGAAATATGTTTAGTTGTGAAAACATGTTACTATCGATGTTCCTGAACAGATTTCACTTGGCTTCACAAATTAAGCACTGGGTAGCTGCAGGAACAGGGTTGGAGAGCCCATGGCATACAGAGTTTGGGCGGAGTATCACCTGTCGCATAGAAAGAGGCTGCATGCTCCTCAAACAGTGGTTGATGCATAGACTGAAATAAGTGTTCTTATAAGCCCAGACATTTCTATGTGCAATCCCGTGTGAAAGCAGAGTTTTGATGATTGCCACTAAAAAGAGGAGGATCCCAGCTGCTAATATATTTATTTCTCAGCTGCTTATATTAAGTACATACTCAGCTATAAACCGGAGTAGCCTACCCAGCATGATTGAAAAATTAACCAATTAAGCGGCCTCCATTCACTATTTGAGGGCATATGGATAACATGTCTTTTTCCCCCCGCCCCTGTTCCTGCCCATTTGATAATAGGCCATTTTAAATCGAAACTCATTTTACATTTTAGTAAAGACAAGATTAAATTAAGCATAGTCTGATGGGTGAAAATATGATCGCTTGATGAGAGAACAGCGTGTGCAACTGGAGGCAGGGAACAGAGCGCAAGCTTTTTTGCTACTTTCTCAAATCATCAATAGCCTATAGTCGCACCATGCAGCCCATATATGTTTTGATTTCTAAGACATTCTAAGGTTTGTATAATTCACAACTAAAGTTTCAAAATAACTCTAAATTTAGCATAAAGGACCTGTTTCAAATGATCACTTTTACGCTCAACATAGCCACTTCATATGCGCACTTGTTCCGGAATGGGAAAAATATCCTTTCTATTTTATTCAGCTGGGTGCAATTATATTTTTATTACTATAAAATCATATAATATAACATAATGGCACGGGACTTATAAGCATACCTTGTCTGCTAAATGAAGATGGCGCCGACAGACATGGAAGCTCTGCTTCTAGTTGCTTCTAGCTCCTAAGCAACTTTGCAGTATTTTCTTTTGTGTGTTATTTCTTACATTATTAGCCCAAAACGTTTTTTGTGTTATTACATACAGCCAGAAATATTTTTGGGATAGCAGAGCGGTGGTAACTCACCAGCATTACGACCAGGAATACGACTTTCCCGAACCGGATCCTTTGTTCGTACCCCCAGGACAATTGAACTTATCCCAGAAGCTGCTCCAAGACGCCGTTGGCGGAGAAGAGGTATTCAGAGTGGACTTCTAGTCCGACTCAGGAGGCGCGCACACTATCCACCGTTTCCGAGTATATTACTTGCTAATGTTCAGTCTCTGGCCAATAAAGTAGACGAGCTCAGGGCGAGGATCTCCTTCCAGAGAGACATCAGGAACTGTAACGCTCTGTTTCACGGAATCATGGCTCTCTCCGGATATACTGTCCATACAGCCAGCTGGGTTCTCAGTACATCACGCAGACAGGAATAAAGAACTCTCCAGGAAGAAGAAAGGCGGGGCTGTATGTTTCATGATTAACTACTCATGGTGTGATTGTGATAACGTACAGAAACTCAAGTCCTTTTGTTCACCCGACCTAGAATACCTCACAATTAAATGCAGACTGTATTACCTCCCAATAATTTTTTTTTAGGTTATAGTCATGGCCGTTTATATTCCCCCTCAAGCCGATACAATGGCGCCCCTCAAGGAACTACACTGGACTTTGTGCCATGTACACTGGAAACCATGTATCCTGAAGCCGCATTTATTGTAGCTGGGGATTTGAACAAAGCAAATTTCAGGAAAACATGACCGAAGTTCTATCAACACGTAGTACTTGCGCTGCTAAAACACTCGACCATTGCTACTCCAACTTCTGGGATGCCTACAAGGCAATTCAATGGCTCAGACACGAGATGTTGCAGGGTCTACAGACAATCACAGATTACAAAGTGAAAACCAGCTACATCGCGGACACAGACGTCTTGCTCCCGGACAAGCTAAACACCTTTTTCGCCCGCTTTGAGGATAACACAGTGCCACCGACGCGGCCCCCTCCCAAGGACTGTGGGCTCTCGTTCTCCGTGGCCGAAGTGAGTAAGACATTTAAACATGTTAACCCTCACAAGGCTGCCGGCCCAGACGGCATCCCTAGCCGCGTCCTCAGAATACACAGACCAGCTGGCTGGAGTGTTTACGGACATATTCAATCTCTCCCTATCTCAGTCTGCTGTCCCCACTTGCTTCAAGATGTCCACCATTGTTCCTGTACCCAAGAAAGCAAAGGTAACTGAACTAAATAACTATCGCCCCGTAGCACTCACTTCTGTCATCAAGAAGTGCTTTGAGAGGCTAGTTAAGGATCATATCACCTCTACCTTAACTGACACCCTAGACCCACTTCAATTTGCATACCGCCCCAATAGGTCCACAGACGATGCAATCGCCACAACAGAGCACACTGCCCTATCCCATCTGGACAAGAGGAATACCTATGTAAGAATTCTGTTCATTGACTATAGCTCAGCTTTTAACACCATAGTACCCTTCAAGCTCATCATTAGGCTCGGGGCCCTGGGTCTGAACCCCGCCCTGTGCAACTGGGTCCTGGACTTCCTGACGGACCGGCACTGACAAATTTAAATGGTCCACCCACACAGACAGTGTGGTGAAGAAGGCACAACAGCGCCTCTTCAACCTCAGGAGGCTGGTAGAAATGTGGCTTGTCAACTAAAACCCTCACAAACTTTTACAGATGCTGTCGGGCTGTATCACTGCCTGGTACGGCAACTGCACCGCCCACAGCCGCAGGGCTCTCCAGAGGGTGGTGCGGTCAGGTGCATCAAAGCAGGGACCGAGAGACTGAAAAAAAAAGCTTCTGTCTCAAGGCCATCAGACTGTTAAACAGCCATCACTACCCTGCTATCATTACCGTGAGACCGGAAGTAATTTGCATGACAATAACCAGCCTCATGACAGCCACAGCCCTACTTACAGTAAACCCTTTCGTTAAACCTAGTTTCCATGATATCACATTCCAGCCAGACAAGCAGAGGGGGTTCCCTTAAAACAGGGATTCCCAACTGGTGGTCTGCGCGCCGGATTAGGCTGCAGGTGCTTTTATTTGCCCCCCATGTTTTCTGAGCAAAACAATTAAATATATATTTTTTCATTTTAATTTTTTTTCGTTGTTGGAGATAAAATACTGTAAAAAAAACAGGAAATCAGCTCCAAGTGATTTTAATTAAAGAAATCAAGTATTCTCATGCGTAGTAGAGAGAGACACGTGATCGTATACAAATGTAAGCAAGATTTTCAATGATTATGTTTTAGTCAAACATTATATCTGTTTGGGCTTCTTGTAGTTAATTTGCAGTCTACAAATTATTTGTAATTATGTTCTGGCCCCCCGACCATCCACGCAAGAAAAATAGTTAATGATCCCTGCCTTAAAAGGTTTGGACTGTGATTGTGAAGACGAATCAATCAAATTTCAATCAAATGTATTTATGAAGCCCTTTTTACATCAGCCGATGTCACAGAGTGCTGTACAGAAACCCAGCCTAAAACCCCAAACAGCAAGCAATGCAGATGTAGAAGCACTGTGGCTAGGAAAAACTCCCTAGAAAGGCCGGAACCTAGGAAGAAACCTAGAGAGGAACCAGGCTCTGAGGGGTGGCCAGTCCTCTTCTGGCTGTGCCGGGTGGAGATTATAACAGAACATGGCCAAGACGTTCATAGATGACCAGCAGGGTCAGATAATAATAATCACAGTGGTTGTAGAGGGTGCAACAGGTCAGCACCTCAGTAGTAAATGTCAGTTGGCATTTCATAGCCGATCATTCAGAGTTAGAAACAGCAGGTGCAGTAGAGAGAGAGTTGAAAACAGCAGGTCTGGGACAAGGTAGCACGTCCAGTGAACAGGTCAGGGTTCAGTTAGCACCAACAGAGACACATTTCGTTGGTAATGTTTGTTCATTGAGAGGGTCTGTGTGACTTCAATCAGCATGTCCACAACACTAAAGCTTGAGTTTAGTTTAACTCAAGTTTGACTGTATCTGTCTTGATTTTGGCAGTTCGCTGGGAGTTGAAAACAGCCTTAGCTAAGTTTAGGGATCACACTACAACAGGAAACCAGAGACATTCTAGCCCACTGAGATATGGTCGGTCTGTGGCCTGATGACTTTACCACAATAGGCCCTTCTTTCTGGCGTAACCACGGTAACAACCTCCTCTCTGGCATCTGGGATGCTAACCAGATGACTCACAGAAAACCAGACTCTGACTGGTGTGGAGGAGATAATGACAGTGCGGATGTCATACACAGGCACACACACACACACACACACACACACACACACACACACACACACACACACATACGCACACACAGGGGGACAACCATCCCGTCACGTCACGTTAATGAAAGCCCCTCTGTGCCAGATGGAAAGTCTGCGTGGGATTTATATACCTAAAGGGAGGAGAAGGGCATTTCTGTTTTAACATGGGACACTTTAACACTAATTTAAAACTCCTGCCGTCCGACAGGAGCGAGGAATGGAATGAGTATGGACATTTATGTGAGCCTACTCATCCAGTAGTGTTTGTGTTTCCCTTGAATGTGTTTGAATTGAAATAAGAGTTTAAAGCCATCTAAAGCTGAAAGGCCAGTCTGTGGTTAATCTTTTTAACAGTTAGAAGTTGAGAGCAGCAGGATAGTCAAATGCCACATACTGCGCTAGACTAGAGAATTGGCAGTGTTGCCCGGTTTCAAATTTCAGTGGATTCTCCCTCAGTGTCTGTGTTTTCACTAGGCTTCATAAGATAACAAGGCTCTGGAGGACGTCTCAGATCCCTGTGTATCTTTCTCATTAAATGACCAACTCCGTGAGAAAGGATGAGGAAGCTGGGGCCAAGCTTCCTGCCATCCAGGACCTCTATACCAGGCGGTGTCAGAGGAAGGCCCTAAAAATTGTCAAAGACTCCAGCCACCCTAGTCATAGACTGTTTTCTCTGCTACTGCACAGCAAGCGGTACCGGAGCGCCAAGTCGAAGTCCAAAAGGCTTCTTAACAGCTTCTAACCCCAAGCCATAAGACTCCTGAACAGCTCATCAAAGGGCTACCCACACCCCTCTTTTACGCTGCTGCTACTCTCTGTTTATAATCTATGCATAATCACTTGAATAACTCTACCTACATGTACATATTACCTCAGTTACCTCAACTAACCGGTGCCCCCGCACATTGACTCTGTACCGGTACCCCCTGTATATAGCCTCGCTTGTTATTTTACTGCTGCTGTTTAATTATTGGTTACTTTTATTTTGTATTTTCTTTACTTATCTATTTTTTACTTAACACTTTAAAAAAAAAATACTTCTTAAAGCATTGTTGGTTAAGGGCTTGTAAGTAAGCATTTCACTGTAAAGTCTACACCTGTTGTGTTCGGCGCATGTGACAAATACAATTTGATTTGATATGAAAATGGTGAGTGGAGGACGAGAGGCAGTGAAATAGGACATTTACTACTTTCAAGGCTTAATGAAGCCTTCATACACCTTTTATAAGGCCTATATAGGTGCTTCAGGAATCATTTATAAGCTTTAGCGTGGAATCTAAATGGGCAAAGCTAGTTCAATAGATGAATCCCCATCCTCAAACTTTACCCTGTTCTTTTAATACCTAGATGCCTGCTTTACAAGGACATGGCACCCTCCCACTGTTTATTTGTGCCCTGTTTATGTTTACCTCTCTATGGGTGTTATTACAACTAACTGTCCCCACCCTGCCAATATTTCCCTGGACTGGCCAGTCTTTCAACTAGCAGGGGAGTGGAATGGGAGTGGAATGGGAAAAGGTGTCATTTCGACCCTTCACCAGGCCTGACCTTGCGTCAGAAACAAGCACAAGCAGCTCCTGTGACTGACTGTCTTCCATTCATTCATGGGATGAAGTGGTATTCTATTCAGGGTTTCCGACCAGGTCACACCCTGACCTGACTGTGTCAATATGTCTTTATGTAGCCTAGTCAGACCCAACCAGACAAACCCGTGTTACATGCTAATTCAGCTATTCATATTTTATCAGAGATATTCCTATCTTGTAATGCTCTAGCCTGTCCTGAAGTTAAACGTTTTAAAAAAAGCACTATTTAGAAAGGTCTATGAGTGTTTTGGGGGTTCTCTGCTTGTCAAAGGCTTGTTTGTTGTGTGTGTGTGTGTGTATGTCTATGTATGCAGGTGTCTGTGTGTACTTTACAATAGTTAGCTGTCAAAAAAAGAACAAGACCACACAGATCTGGCAATTAAATTAAGCCTTTACCACAAATGATAGGTTGTCCATCTTGAAGACATGAGTACTGCAGGTAACTAAAAGATGTCTTTCCGTCATTTCAAATAAATCAATGCTCTTTCGGTGGAAAGACACTGAATTATTGTAGTCTTCTGATAATCGTTTCACAGACTCACAGACATATTTTTTGTTAATTAAGCTAAACTTAAATGATATAGTAGCTTATGACCATTTCGTCCATCTCACTTTACACTGGGACTTTCAGGTGTCTCCCAGCATTTAGTCCTTATAAATCATCTCAGTTGTTCCGTTCTGCTCCAGGCAGATTCTCCTTGGATGTGTTAGTTCTATCCAATCAGATCATCCCAGACCATCACAACGCTTTGCTTTGACCCCGGTCATTTAGCTATTTCCTGTCAGTGACGTTAACCTTTCTTTGGTGCCGCCTCATGTTGACCTTTTTTGGTCAGTCTCAGCCATGTTTTGACAATGGAACTAGATGGATACTGTGCATGACTCATCTCTGCTGTGCTCTGTTGCAAATGAGAATCGGCTTGTGCTTACGCTAGTGTTGTATATCTTAGTAGGAGTCGTTGTGTGATATTTGGTCTCAGCTTTGTATACTGTAGGTCTGTTTGTACTCTGTTTGGTTCCTCCAAGAAGCCAAAGGATGAAGCCAAAGAATGAACTGAATGAAGTCATCTAATGGGGGCTTCTCTCTTCAGACCCAAACATTAGGAGGTTGGCAGGAAGCGTTGTTTATCATTAGCTAACTAACGCCATGATTCAACAAGGACAGTGTCTCACGCAATAGTTCACATGCACGTGGGGATAATGGCTTGCCACACGTGGAACCAATCGCCAAGGGGGGCTAGGGAGTTGGGTCTCAGACGGTTAGCTGGGAGGTGCATCTCGATGTGGAGGGATATTCCATGGGTATTATTAAACACGACATGGGCAATGTATCGTATGATGCTACAAAGCAAAATCGTCAGTGTTCATATCCTGGTGTAAGCAGTTTTGGTGTTGATGTGGTGTTACTTTGTGTTACTATGAACGAACTGAACGCCAGCTGGTGTTGCTTTTTAAGCTGTTAAAATATACTGTTGTTCCATCAGGGTGTCAAATTGGCCAGTGTTACCTAGTGTTGATTTTTCAGCTGAATATTTCTAGTGTCAATTCAGGTGTTACATTAACTCTGTAAGTGTTAAATTAACACTCATTGGTGTAAAAGAACCCCAGTGTTGGTGTTAATAACCAGTTTTAAACCAAAACCACGCCCATTATTATCATATTTCCCAGCATGCTATATATTTTGTATTGTTTGTTTCAATATCTATGTTTTTGCATGTACATTGATTGATTCATTAATCTTATGCTAATCAAATATAAATAACATACATTCTTCAAAGCTAATCAAATCTGTTATATGGATTTAATGCACCCGTTACTGAAATGGTTGTTCCAGTTTAGATGCTTAAGGTAGTCTCATGTCTTAGTCTTCCCAACCTGGCAGTCATTCTGAATGCAGGTTGCGGGTGAATACAAATTCCAAATGTTGGATATCCCCACTCTGGCTGGATTTCAATAGGAATTGCACATCACTTTGCAAGTCAGCATAATGTGACTTGCAAGCCTAGTGTTAGAAAGTATCGATGTTCAAAGGACAACACTTTGAAAAGTGTAAATTCAACAGTTTCTGGTGGTTCTCACGTAAACACTTCAAAAGTACCCACAGTGTTCAATTTACAGATCTAATTTTGCTGTGTAAGTATACGTTTATCACATTTTTTCTTGGTGTTTTTTAAATGAGCCTGCCAACAGTATCTACAACGTATTTGATTATGCTTCATGATCGTGTATGAATTTTCAGCAATGATCTTTTCAGAGACACACCAACACCCATGCAATATGAACTATTTTGAAGACTTAGGTTTGTCCAAGCCTTAAGGGGGTTGTTTCCTGGACCCAAGTTAAGCCTAGTCTCTGACAAAAAATAATGCTCAATGGAGAATCTCAATTAAAAGTGCTTTTAAATCCAGGACTAGGCTTAATCTGTGTTTGGGAAATCGTCCCTAAGAGTGTAAAGTCTTTGCAGGTTTTGATGAGTTCTTTCCCGAGTCATTGCAGGTATTGACCGAGAGGTCTTCCCCCAAGTACTTATGAGTTATGACAACACATGATGTGAAGTCCTTCCATAAAAAGAGCGAAGAAGCAGCTGCTAACACTCTCCAGATGTCGATTACGATTTTGTCTGTTGCTCCCGGCTAAACATATTGTCAACAGATTGCCTAGTGGCAGACCTTTGAGGTCCATATACAGCTACAGGGGGGGCAAAGGTTGCATTTTTCAACCGGGCAAACAAAGGTGTTTCCAAAATTCTGTGTGACAAGATGGAGTTGGAGAGTTTGAGGCAGGCTTCAGAAGAGCCTCGTGAGCGAAGGGAGAAAGGAATGTTGCCTATTTGGCTGAAGAACAAGGAACGTGTATTAGACGGCTGTTTCCCTCGGTGGCAATCGGAACAGAATGTCCTCACTTACTGCCTTCCCTAACGTCTCATGTTCGACAGCTGTACCAAATAATTTCAGGTTTTGTATATCCTCCAAATTATGATGCGCAGCTAGCAGGCAATGGTGTTGTTTCCCATGTGTTCATCCATGCTTGGCATGTTGCACTCATAAACAACCCTGGCCTTATGTTCTGTTTTTATCATAGGAAACATTGTAAATGAGATGAGGAAACAACAAGCTGTGGAAGTCATTGTGAAGGTTTTCAGCATCAGTTTTTTTACACTACAGGACTGCCTAGGCCTAAGGGGTAGAGGCTAGGGGTCAAACTGCTGCTAGCTCTGAAGATTATGTTGCTAACAAGACTCCCCTTGTTAGTTAGATTCCTCCTGGTATTAGCTCAATGTGTGTGTGTACAACATACAAATAATGATGATAAGACTAATAATATATTTGATAACAGATTTCATTTACAGTGGGGTCCGGAATTATTGACACCCTTAAAAAGATGAGCAAAAATGACTGTATAAAATAAATAATTCCAATACTGAGCTATATTGTATGCTAAAAAAAACTGGGAAATTATATTATTTTATACTAATACAATGCTCAGAGAAAGAGATTTTGTTTAACAAGTAATGAAAAAAAATCTCTAACAGTAGATTATTAACTCCCCTGTTTTCAATACCTTTCAAAACCTCACCTTGTGAGGATAACGGCCCTGAGCCTTTTTCTAAAATATTTTATGAGTTGAAGAACACATTGGGAGGGATCTTAGAATATTCCTCCATACAGAATCCTTCCAGATCCTTGATATCGTTTGTCTGCGCTTATGGACTGCCCTCTTCAATTCAAACCACAGGTTTTCAATGTGTTTCAAGTCCGGAGACTGAGATGGACATTGCAAAATATATATTTGGTCATCAATTAACCATTTATTTGTGGATTTTGATGTGTGCTTGGGGTTGCTGGAAGATCCACTTGCAGCCAAGTCTCAGCCTCTTGGCAGAGGCAATCAGGTTTTTGGTTAAAATGTCCTGGTACTGGGTAAAGCTCATGATGCCGTTGACCGTAACAAGCACGCCAGGACCAGTGCAAGCGAAATAGCCCCATAACATCACAGATCCACCACCATATTCACCCTGGTCTCATAGACTCCACATAAAATAGTACATGTAAATCCGGGACACTCAAATTAGTAAGATATGTTACATTTGGCTCCAGTGTGGCACAGCGGTCTAAGGCACTGCATCTCAGTGCTAGAGGTGTCACTACAGACCCTGGTTCGATTCCAGGCTGTATCACAATCAGCTGTGATAGGGTGGCGCACAATTGGCCCAGCGTCCTCTGCGCTAGGGTTTGGCCCGGGGTAGGCCATCATTGTAAATAAGATATTTTTTTTTAACTGACTTGCCTAGTTGCATAAAGGTTAAATAAATAATAATAAAAATGTGGTATGCTTACATAAGACAGAATGTTACTTGTGCTTGGATGAATAGATGGGTGGGCGTATAACGCAAACGTCTAGCAACTCAAATGTTGCATGTTTTGAATCTCATCATGGACAACTTTAGCATTTTAGCTAATAAGCCACTTTGCAAGTACTTACTACTTTTTAGCTACTTTGCAAATACTTAGTATGTTAGCTAACCCTTCCCCTAACCTTAACCATAACACTTTAACCTAACTCCTAACTCTATCCTTAACCCTAACCCCTAGCCTAGCTAAAGTTAGCCACCTATCTAACGTTAGCGTTAGCCACCTAGCTAACGTTGGCCACAAATAATTGGAATTCGTAACATATCATACGAAATGGATGATGGACATCCACAAATGAATACATACCATACGAAAGATAACATATCATACTAAATGGAGTATCACGGATTTATGTACCGAATCATACGAAATGCTCTGAGACCAGGTTGTCATATTTTTACAGTAGGTATGGGGTTCTTTTCTGCTTATGCATTCTCATTTCGACACCAAACCCACCACTGGTGTGCGTGGCCAAAGAGTTCTATTTTCATCTGACCAAAGCACCAGTTCCAATCCAAGTGCCAATGCATTTTAGCCAACTCCAGGCATTTACATTAAGTTGGATGACGTCCCAAAATGTGTTGCATGTCAGCATTCAAGTTTTCAAGATATACAGTATAACTTTCAAAATACAGAAATACAGCCGTTATGGTGCATACCGTCTTTATTTCTGTATTTTGAAAGTTATGTATCTTGAAAATGTGATTGCTGACATGAAAAAACATTTTGGGACTAAATCAACAATGGACTAATGAAACAAATCCTAAAATATATTTTTATATTTTATAGCACAACATCAAAATCCACAAAGAAATGGTTAATTGCATTGGCCATCTCAGTCTCTGGACGCATTGAAAACCTGTGGTTTGAACTGAAGAGCCCATAAGCACATATGAAGGATCTTTTTTATTATTTTTTTATTTTTTATTTCACTTTTATTTAACCAGGTAGGCAAGTTGAGAACAAGTTCTCATTTACAACTGCGACCTGGCCAAGATAAAGCAAAGCAGTTCGACACATACAACAACACAGAGTTACACATGGAGTAAACAAACATACAGTCAATAATACAGTAGAAAAACAAATATATATACAATGTGTGCAAATGAGGTAAGATAAGGAAGGTAAGGCAATAAATAGGCCATGGTGGCAAAGTAATTACAATATAGCATTTAAACACTGGAATGGTAGATGTGCAGTAGATGAATGTGCAATGTAGAAAAACTGGGGTGCAATGGAACAAGATAAATAAATCAATACGGTAGGGGATGAGGTAGTTGGTTGGGCTATTTACAGATGGGCTATATACAGGTGCAGGGGTCTGTGAACTGCTCTGACAGCTGGTGCTTAAAGCTGGTGAGGGAGATAAGTGTCTCCAGTTTCAGAGATTTTTGTAGTTCGTTCCGGTCATTGGCAGCAGAGAACTGGGAGGAAAGTCGGCCAAAGGAGGAATTGGCTTTGGGGGTGACCAGTGAGATATACCTGCTGGAGCGCGTGCTACGGGTTGGTGCTGCTATGGTGACCAGCGAGCTGAGATAAGGCGGAGCTTTACCTAGCAGGGACTTGTAGATGACCTGGAGCCAGTGGGTATGGCGACGAGTGTTAAGCGAGGGCCAGCCAACGAGAGCGTACAGGTCACAGTGGTGGGTGGTATATGGGGCTTTGGTAACAAAATGGATGGCACTGTGATAGACTGCATCCAATTTGTTGAGTAGAGTATTGGAGGCTATTTTATAAATGACATCACCGAAGTCAAGGATCGGTAGAATGGTCAGTTTTACGAGGGTATGTTTGGCAGCATGAGTGAAGGATGCTTTGTTGCGAAATAGGAAGCCAATTCTAGATTTAATTTTGGATTGGAGATGTTTGATGTGAGTCTGGAAGGAGAGTTTACAGTCTAACCAGACACCTAGATATTTGTAGTTGTCCACATAATCTAAGACAGAACCGTCCAGAGTAGTGATGCTGGATGGGCGGACAGGTTGAAGAGCATGCATTTAGTTTTACTTGCGTTTAAGAGCAGTTGGAGGCCACGAAGGAGAGTTGTATGGCATTGAAGCTCATCTGGAGGGTAGTTAACACAGTGTCCAAAGAGGGGCCAGAAGTACACAGAATGGTGTCATCTGCGTAGAGGTGACTCAGAGACTCACCAGCAGCAAGAGCGACATCATTGATGTATACAGAGAAGAGAGTCGGTCCAAGAATTGAACCCTGTGGCACCCCCATAGAGACTGCCAGAGGCCCAAACAACAGGCCCTCTGATTTGACACACGGAACTATATCGGAGAAGTAGTTGGTGAACCATGCGAGGCAATAATTTGAGAAACCAAGGCTGTCAAGTCTGCCGACAAGGATGTGGTGATTGACAGAGTCGAAAGCCTTGGCCAGATCAATGAATACGGCTGCACAGTAATGTCTCTTATCGATGGCGGTTATGATGTCGTTTAGGATCTTGAGCGTGGCTGAGGTGCACCCAAACCAAATCAAATCAAATCAAATTTTATTTGTCACATACACATGGTTAGCAGATGTTAATGCGAGTGTAGCGAAATGCTTGTGCTTCTAGTTCCGACCATGCAGTAGTATCTAACAAGTAATCTAACAAATTCACAACAACTACCTTATACACACAAGAGTAAAGGAATGAATACGAGTATGTACATATAAATATATGGATGAGCGATGGCTGACCGGCATAGGCAAGATGCAGTAGATGGTATGGAGTACAGTATATACACATATATATGAGATGAGTAATGTAGGATATGTAAACATTATATAAATGGCATTGTTTAAAGTGGCTAGTGATACATTATTTCATCCAATTATAATTATTAAAGTGGCTAGAGATTTGGGTCGATGACCGAACGGCATAGGCAAGATACAGTAGATGGTTTAGAGTACAGTGTATACATTTGATATGAGTATGTCGGATACGTAAACATTATATACAAAATTGTTTAAAGTGGCTAGTGATACATTTGTTACATCCAATTCCTATGTATAAAGTGGCTAGAGATTTAAGTCAGTATGTTGGCAGCAGCCACTCAATGTTAGTGATGGCTGTTTAACAGTCTGATGGCCTTGAGGTAGAAGCTGTTTTTCAGTCTCTCTGTCCCAGCTTTGATGCACCTGTACTGACCTCGCCTTCTGGATGATAGCGGGGTGAACAGGCAGTGGCTCGTGGAGATTGCATAGTGGAGAAGGTACGGTGGGATTCGAAATGGTCGGTAATCTGTTTGTTAACTTGGCTTTCAAAGACCTTAGAAAGGCAGGGTAGGATAGATTTAGGTCTGTAGCAGTTTGGGTTAAGAGTGTCTCCCCCTTTGAAGAGGGGGATGACCGCAGCTGCTTTCCAGTCTTTGGGAATCTCAGATGACACGAAAGAGAGGTCGAACAGGCTAGTAATAGGGGTTGCAACAATTTCGGCAGATAATTTTAGAAAGAAAGGGTTCAGATTGTCTAGCCCGGCTGATTTGTAGGGGTCCATATTTTGCAGCTCTTTCAGAACATCAGCTAACTAGATTTGGGAGAAGGAGAAATGGGGGAGGCTTTTGCGAGTTACCAAGGATCTGGAAAGATTCTGTATGGAGGAATGGTCTAAGATCCCTCCCAACATGGTCTCTAATCTCATAAAACATTTTTGAAAAAGCTCAGTGCCGTTATCCTCGCAAGGTGAGGTATTAAAAAAAGGGGTGTCAATCATTTTGACCACTACCTTTTGTTAAACAAAATCTCTTTCTCTGAGCAATTGTATTAGAATAAAATAATATAATTAAAAAAAAGATTTAGCATACAAAATACCTCAGTGTATTATTTATTTGATACAGTCATTTTTGCTCATCTTTATCAATTAATGTGGCACTTCCTTTTTCACTACTAAGTCTCCATTCACTCACCGAGGCTCTAAGGGCTGCCACTGTAAGAGCAGTGTCAGACTGGATGTGACGACATGCTCTGTGTGTGTGGTGCTGTCCATTGACTGGACACATAATGGTTTAGTCTACTGGTAGGACTGATGGGACTTGGCTTTGCTGGGCTTGTCCTTGTATGTGTGTGTGTGTGTGTGTGTGTGGAGAGTTCCTTGTACTTTCTGTCTCGGTGTTACACAATAATAGATATTCCAGATGCGAAACACACAAACGGCAGAGCAAGTCCTCGTTCCAGTCATTTATGAGGAAAGACCTTCGAAACGGCAGGGCTAGGGGCAGATGTGAAAGTAATTTCAAATAATTTATTTTTTCTGGCTTGAGCTCTTTTGCTACTAAACTGCTGCAGCATGATTAACATTCATTTCCCCCATATTGAGTATGAGAAGACAGGCACGTGTAAGCCCAACGTGAAGACCAGTCGGGTGGTGGGGTGAATGAGAGGAAAGAAATGCACAGTAGTTTCATGCTGAATTAGTCAGTTACTGGAATGACCGTGGCCTGCCTCACTTTCACATAGACACCTACTGATGGATGGGGAACCCAGACAGAAAAACATTCCGCCTTGTGCCAGATGGCTGCTGTGGAAATGGTTGAGTAATCAGTAGGGTATTAAAAGTCTAACTTACATAAGGACATGTTCAGTCCAGTAGTAATTCCATTTCTACTTTGAGAGGTCCATTGAACTGGCAATGACAATTTTTGGATGTATTTACTTGGACGTAAGAGTTGTAAGATTTATGTTGTTAGTGAATAGTCTCAGGATGAATCATACAAACAGGCTTGTTGGGCCCTATCGGCGAAAGGTCTATTCAGGTTAGCATTAGGTTGCACAGATGAGAACTGAAAGGACTAAACAGAAATACATGAATAGTTTATTTGCAGTCTGTTGACCTAAGCAACTCCACAAACATTTTTTTTTAGTTATGACCTGATTATTATTTGTAGTTTTTTATTTAACCTTTATTCAACTAGGCAAGTCAGTTAATAACAAATTCTTATATACAATGACGGCCTACCAAGGGACAAGTCGAAATTTACTGGGGTGCGGTGGGCTGGTCCAGAATAGGGGAGGATTGTCAAACTATTTTTTTGCTTTGGGGAGGGTTGTGTGTTTTTTTTATTGGGCACAGGGGAGGGTAGTGTGTTTTTTCCTGATTTACATTAGCCATTTTGCAGGTCTACTATACTGTATAAGGTCTTCCATATAGCCACATTTCCTCATCTGCTTGCATGCGCCTCCCCTATGTTTTAGTACTACCCTTATGCAGTACACTTTTCCACATGCTTACTATACCACAGGTCAATATAGTCTATCAGTCAACTGTCTATCCTGCCCTCTATCAGCCATTCATAGTGACAATAGTGGTAGGTGGGTCGTTTGTTCAGATCTGCTGCCTTCGACACTGTGAACCCTCTCAGGGCTGGGCGTCTCAGGCTTTGCACACTCTTCGATTGCATCCTACCTGGAAGGCCGCTCCTACCAGGTGACGTGGAGAAGATCTGTGTCTGCACCATTTACTCTTAACTACTGGTATCCCCCAGGGCTCGGTTCTAGGCCCTCTCCTCATCTCTCTACACACCAAGTCACTCGACTCCATCATATCCTCACATGGTCTCTCCTATCGTTGCTATGCAGATGAAACTCAACTACTTTTCTCATTCGCCCCTTCTGACACCCAGGTGGCGACATGCATCTCTGTGTGCCTGGCAAATATCTCAGCTTGGATGTCGGCCCACCACCTCAAGCTCAACCTCCCGGGTAAGGCCTGCCCGCTCCAAGACCTCTCCTTCACGGTTGACAACTCCACGGTGTCCCCCTCCCAGAGTGCAAAGAACCTTTGGTACTTGTCTACAGAGCAGCAAGAGGACCACCCCCCTCCGATACCTTCAGGGCTATGCTCAAAACCTCTCTTGGCCCTCCCACCCCTACGGAGAGGCAGTGCCCACTCAGCCCAGTCAAAGCTATTCTCTGTCCTGGCACCCCAATGGTGGAACCAGCTTCCCCCTGAAACTAGGACAGCAGAGTCCCTGCCCATCTTCTGAAAACATCTCAAACCCTACCTATTCAAAGAGTATCTTAAATAATCCAACAGCACACCCTCCTCACCCCACCTCCTCACCTCTTCATTCTCGCACTTGACTTTTTTTTCCCACTTACTAGCTCTGACCTTGCTTATAGCTACTTTACAGAGGAAACACATATTTACTATGACTGTGATATGTGGTTGTCCAATCTAGCTATCTTAAGATGAATGCACTAACTGTAAGTCACTCTGGGTAAGAGCGTCTGCTAAATGACTCAAATGTAAATGTAAAATGACATTTCAATAATGGCGCAAAAGCCCTGTTAACTGAATGTTTCATTCGACATATTATAGAAAGACACAGTAGCAGCCCAGTCTGCCTGTTGCCGATCATCATTCTCCCAAGTTGTCCTATAGGCACGTACAGTGCCTATGGAAAGTCTACACCCTATGGAACTGGGATTGAAATAGATGTAATTATATGTTTTGGTCAATGATCTATATAAAATACTCCATAATGTCAAAGTGAAAATTCTATACATTTTTACAAATTAATATTCACCCCCTTTTGTGTAGGCAAGCCTAAATTCAGAAGTACATTTTAGCTTAACAAATCACATAAGAAGTTATATGGACTCACTCTGTGTGACATAATAGGAGTTGACATGATTTTTGTAAAATTACCCCTTCCTCTGTCCCCCATACATACAACATCTGTAAATGTTCCTGAGTGGCCATGTTACAGTTTTGACTTAAATCTGCTTGAAAATCTATGGCAAGACTTGAAAATTGCTGTCTAGCCATGATCCCCAACTCTTTGACAGAGCTTGAGGAATTTTGAAAAGAATAATGGTTAACTATTGCACTATTGCACATCTAGTTGTGCAAAGCTCTTATGAGACTTAGCCAAGAAGACTCACAGCTGTAATCGCTGCCAAAGGTGTTTCTAACATGTATTGACTCAGGGGGTTGAATACTTATCTAATCAAGGTAAATTAGTGTTTTATTTTTCATTAATCTTTACGAAAATATAATTTTGGTGAAAATCTGATTGATCATTGTCTGCAGCCGCTCTGATCGCAGTGTAATGAAACAGGCAGGGAGAGTGAGCTCCTCTGTGGTGGTCGGTGAACCATCAAACTTCTGGCCTGTTAGCCCTGCATTGCATCGACTGTGCCACAAAGCCATGCTGAAGTGGTAAAGTTGATATCCACGTTTATAAACACAGGGTTTGCTACGGTTCTTGTTATTTATGGTGGCAATAATTATTTTTGAGTACATTTTATGAAGGGGGAGGGTGCGCAAAATAATTTACAGTACAAGGGGAGGGTCATGTGAAAATATTTTTTACGTTGGGGAAGGGGATGCATTTTTTTTTATGACACCTCGAGTTAGACCTTGAGTATTGACCTTGAGACCAGTCATCTGGCCTCCGAGATGAGTATGAGCTAACCACAGTCCAAAGAGAATGACCTTGCTTGGGAGAGATCATAACACAATCACCAAGGCTAGGGGTGATAACAATATTAGTCAATAATGAAGGTCACTAGTTCTGAGACATTTGTGTCTAAACCTTCCCAAAATAGTGTTTCTAAGTTTGATAAGCACAATTTCTACATTCCTTAACAAGGTGTAGTTTTAGGTGGGCCTTGAGCAAACTGGCTGATGCCGGTGTTATGTCTGGTGGTCTCGTTTCGGGGAAATGAGTGTATATGCATCCCAGCTGCAGGTCTCATGTGTCCCCCTTGCACTTCACATTCTCAGCCCTTTGGTTTCCTTTTGGACCATTCTGCCAAACCAAACACTGAGATGGTTTTAAGAGCCCCCACTTCAAACCGGCTTCCCCTCCTCCCGTCATGTATTTACATTAGAGAGAAACCTCGCCCACTTTGCGTCTAGAACCTCCAAGTCCTTTCAAGGCCCTCTCTCCCTTGACCACGTTCACCCTGACGGAAACTCACAGCTATAAAGTGACCGTCGGGATTTAAATGTATGAAAGACTGTCTTCTCTCTTGCCACTGTGGGCAGTAGTCGGGTGACTGGGGTCACTGCAAAAATAGTCTGACTCAATCACGTCTTTCCGTTCACCACTACATTTTTGGTGTCGAGGTAATACGAACATTCCCAGAGGCTGACGCCATTTCCGGAAAACTACCCCCATTTTTACTAAACGCTAATGTTTCTGGATTCACACAGAAATGTTAGACTGTCTTTCTTAGCAGGCGAGACGACTGTCTGTTGAAGAAAAGGCTGAGCTCAGCATTCATGGCATATCAAAGGAGTTTTTAGAGGGTTGGCACTGACCACTTCATGTCTCCACATGCACATTACAGCCAGGAGTTAGACTGTGGGTCTATGGTTCTATGGGCTTATGGGGCTGAACAGAGTCAGAGGTCAGATGGATGAGTAAGGGAGCAGGGGAGCAGTCTTCAAAAGCATCCCGGAGGTCAAAGATTCAGAGGGGTTGGGTTAAATGCTGAAGACACATTTCAGTTGAATGCATTCAGTTCTACAACTGACTAGGTATCCCCCTTTCCCTTTTCCTCAAATGTGAAGATGCCGCTCTCCTTTAAGGGTTCTCAGGACAGACAGAGGAGGGTAACTGAGGACCATGACCCCTCTACTGACCGGTTGGCGCAGAGGTCTAAGTAGGCCGTCATTGTAAATAAGAATTTGTTCTTAACTGACTTGCTTAGATAAATAAAGGTTAAATAAAATACACGCAATTCAGATTTTTGTTATGTTGGATCAAGATAGCGTAAAAGCGTGATTTGTGTTTTTGCAGTCCCACTTTGTATTTTACTGATTAATTATAATTGAGAGAAGATCAATGGGAAAACATAATTGAATGATTGATTATGCAAATGCAATTCCCCCTAGTCCCAATCAATTATATTTTCAACATCTCATTTACTTTCTCAAAAGTTGCGTAACATAGACTTGCAGGAAGTGAAAAGTCACCAAGTAAAATAAATTGATGATGCATGTGGTTAAAAGGTTATCTCCATGTTGAGAAGCCCATCTGTGCTGCCACTGTGTATCCCAACCTGGCCCTCGATACACCTTAACCTGAACTCACCTCTCTGGTCAAGTTGGTGACAGAGCACAACAAATTCTAGACATTCATAGGGTTAACTAAGGCAGTGCAGTTTAAAAGGATCGGACCCATTTTTGCCTAAAATGACATACTCAAATCTAACTGCCTGTAACTCAGGACCTAAAGCAGGGATATGCATATTCTTTATACCATTTGAAAGGAAACACTTTGAAGTTTGTGGAAATGTGAAATTAATGTAGGAGAATATAACACATTAGATCTGGTAAAAGATAATACAATATGATATACAATATTCCATTATGTTTCTATATGATAACAATAGAATAATATATGTAATATGCCATATACTATATAATCTTTTTCAACAGTGTCACTAATTAATTGTAATTAACTTTATCAATACGACACACCCCTCACCACTGTCATTGATTACACTAATTGCACTGTTTGTCTACATAACCTGGTTCAAATATTTATGACATTACCCTGAGGAAGGCACAGTGATGCCGAAACGTTGGTAAATACCCATTAAATTGTTGGGAGAGTATATATATGTAGTGTGTGACTTTCTTTGTTTTGATAGTATAAAAGATAATACAAACAAAAAACATGCGTTTTAATTAAAAAAAAAATCATCTTTGAAATGCAAGAGAAAGGCCATAATATAATATTGCAGTTTAGGCACAATTTAGATTTAGGTCACTAGATGGCAGAAGTGTGTGTGCAAAGTTTCATATTGATCCAGTGAAGCATTGCAATACTGGACAATATTTTGTATCAAGTCTGCCCAAATGTGCCAAATTGGTCAAGTGATACATTTTCAAGTACATAACTATAGAAAACAAAGACAAATTATATGGTAATACAAAATGTAGCTACTGTAAATTGGACAGTGCAGTTAGATTAACAAGAACAAGAACTTTCTGCTCATAGTTAGATTAACAAGAACAAGAACTTTCTGCTCATAGTTAGATTAACAAGAACAAGAACTTTCTGCTCATATAAGACGTGTTTATGTCCTGGAAAAATTGCTGTTACTTACAACGTCATGGTAACCACATTAGCACACGTTAGCTCAACCGTCCCGGTATAGGGACACCGATCCCGTATTAAAGGCAAATATGCCTTCAAAAATTAAGAATAAGGCCTCAATAGGGCTCCATGCCATGGCTGCACTGTCCCGAATCTTTCATTAATAATCTTCAAGTGAAATAATACCTGATTGAATGACTGTGGCTGATCCAGGGTCTCTGTATCTCTCTCTTTCTGCAGAGTCTGAATGTCCAAGTGGAAGATGTGCGTATCCGGGCCATCTCCTCCCAGCGTAAAAGGGTCCCCATGACGGAGGGCTACCTGGAGGTGAAGGATGGGGGGAAGTGGAGACAGATCTGTGACATGGAGTGGACTGAGATGAACAGCCGGGTCATCTGTGGGATGTACGGCTTCCCTGGAGAGAAAAGATACAACACTAAAGTCTACAAGTGAGCAGCATAAGAGAAAAGAGGGAAATATACAAGCAGACTTCATGAAGTGCTTCTAAATGTCTCTCTCTCTCATCATATTCCATTTAGTTGGATTTGAGCAATAGCCTGTGCATGCGCAAATGGAAAAGTTTTGCTTGGGTCAAACAAAATGTAATATAACGTTGCGATAAAGTTTGTAATGACACAATTTCATGTCTACAGCATCTAAAGACCTGCACACCTGGACACTTCTATAACATGCCATTTACATCCAAAATACAGATTTTAAAAAAAGATTGAAAAATTGTATCTCTCCTTTAAATAAGCCAGATTGTTTATTCCAGCAGGCAGCCATACCATTCTGGCCTGTATCCCTCTATTGGCCCTCTTCTAGGGGAGGGGGGTAGGTCCTTACACCACCAGTTGCTGTTGGAATTAGTGTGGGGGGCCAGTAGGGGGCAGTCATCCCATTTGGTGGCTCTACAAAGGGTCATGTCTCTAATGAGATATAAACTAAGGCCCTGACTCTGTGGTCACTAAAACTCATGTGGCACTTGTGAGAGAAGTGGTGTTAACTGGAGCAGAAGAGAAAGTGGTTGGGCAACAATCACACTTTGTGTGTCCACTAATATTCCCACAGAAGTAATTTTTTTTCACACTTGGACCATGAATGACTTGGGCCATGAATGACTTGGACCATGAATGACTTGGACTGGTAATGGTAATGGAATCACAGAAGGTGGGACTTTAAATGGGGAGGGGCTTGTGGTAATGGCTGGAGCGGAATCAGTGGAATGGTATCAAATACATCAAAGATATGGTTTTCCATTTGCTCTGTTTCAGCCATTATTATGAGCCGTCCTCCCCTCAGCAGCCTCCAATGATGGGAATTGCATGTTGTTTTGACTACAATACTGCCATTGTACTTTGTACTAAAACAGTCAATATAATTTTTTATTAAACTCCCAAGTTGAACTGGGGAAATGTATTAATTAATGAGGGGTAGGGTAGCATTTTATGTATTAAAAAACAAAAGTTGGTATAATATTTCCTCATCAGGTACTGTAGACAAGATCATGTTTTCACAGCAGGCTAAAAAAGAGAAATTTACAATTTCAATTCAGTGCAATTCAACTAAATGTAACTTGACTCAACTCAATCTCTTTGTTTCCTGTCTCAGGCTTCTGGCCAAGCGCAAGAAGAAGAACTACTGGGGCTTCGGGGTGAACTGCACAGGGAACGAGGCTAGCCTGCATGGCTGTAAGCTGGGCCACAAGGTGGAGCTGAGGGGGAATGCCACCTGTGAGAAGGGCTTGCCCGTGGTGGTCAACTGTGTTCCAGGACGGGCCTTTGCTCCCAGCCACGCCCAGGGCTTCAGCAAGGCCTACAGGGTGGAGGTAGGTTGGATCATCTGGAATGAGAGAGAGCATAGAACTGTGATTCAGAGACTGCTTATGATGGAGATGTGATGATGTTACTACAGTTTGAGCTGTCTCTGGCCTTGTATCTTGTATTGAACTTGAAAGCTTTCAGAGGTGGAGAAAATAATGAAAGACAAACAGTAGTTGTTAATGTTAATTAATGTAAGAAAACTGTTACAATTACAGTTTGATTTAGTGAGCTTTCCTATAAAATCCACTCTTTGATTTCAGCATTATGTGCTGTGCTGTTTTGAAAATAGATACCCTGAGATCTCAAACTCTTATTCACACTAAGCTCAGACGTATGGAACAATACAATACTCTTTATTTTTCTGTAGTTCAACAAACAAAATCCAAATATAAATTACTGGACTGTTTCTATAAAGAATACATACACACGTCTCAAAGTAATTGAATATTTTAACTATGCCATGTGATTGTAAACTATTGTTTCTCAGTAACAGTAGGCCTAACACGATTAATCGTTTACGCAGCAACCCCTGGTGCGTCTGAGAGGCGGGGCCAACATAGGGGAAGGGCGAGTGGAAGTTCTGAAAAATGGTGAATGGGGCACCGTCTGTGATGACAGCTGGAACCTGAAGGCAGCCACCGTGGTGTGTCGAGAACTGGGATTCGGTAGTGCCAAGGAGGCCCTCGCTGGAGGAAAACTGGGACAAGGTAGGTCTCCACTCTCTCTCTCCCCCATTCAAGTACATGAATCTGCTGTAATGGAATATCCAAGCATTTATCCATAGTGATCCAAGTCTCAGACCAACCACCTCTGCCATCCACTATTCAGATACAGTATAACCACACAGTAACAGAGGATAGTGTATTTTCTGTTTTCTTGATCTGTTGTCAGTCTGTGTCTCGGACCACCTTGGCTCTAGTTACAGAGCAAACACTGACAGAGAAATGTTCCTGTCCTGTCATATGCTGGAGACAGACACAGCAGGAAGGGAGTGATCACACATATTATTGTGGAAAGTCCATTTTTATTCCCATGAATTATTTTGACTTGACAAAGTTTTAAAAAGAGAGAGGAGAGAGAACAGTTTAATGTTCCCAAGTGCCCCACTTGAAATCAAATCAAATTGTATTGGTCACATACACATGGTTAGCAGATGTTAATGCTGGTGTAGCGAAATGCTTGTGCTTCTAGTTCCGACCATGCAGTAGTATCTAACAAGTAATCTAACAATTTCACAACAACTACCTTACACACAAGTGTAAAGGAATGAATAAGAATATGTACATATAAATATATGGATGAGCGATGGCTGAACGGCATAGGCAAGATGCAGTAGATGGTATAGAGTGCAGTATATACATATGAGATGAGTAATGTAGGGTATGTAAACATTATATAAAGTGGCATTGTTTAAAGTGGCTAGTGATACATTTATTACATCCCATTTGTTATTATTAAAGTGGCTAGAGGTTTGAGACAGTATGTTGGCAGCAGCCACTCAATGTTAGTGATGGCTGTTTATCAGTCTGATGGCCTTGAGATAGAAGCTGTTTTTCAGTCTCTCGGTCCCAGCTTTGATACACCTGTACAGACCTTTCCTTCTGGATGATAGCGGGGTGAACAGGCAGTGGCTCGAGTGGTTGTTGTCCTTGATTATCTTTTTGGCCTTCCTGTGACATTGGGTGGTGTAGGTGTCCTAGTTTGCCCCCGGTGATGCGTTGTGCAGACCTCACTACCCTCTGGAGAGCCTTACGGTTGTGGGTGGAGAAGTTGCCGTGATACAGCCCGACAGGATGTTCTCGATTGTGCATCTGTAAAAGTTTGAGTGTTTTTGGTGACAAGCCAAATGTCTTCAGCCTCCTGAGGTTGAAGAGGCGCTGTTGCACCTTCTTCACCACGCTGTCTGTGTGGGTGGACCATTTCAGTTTGTCCGTGATGTGTACGCAGAGGAACATAAAACTTTCCACCTTCTCCACTACTGTCCCATTGATGTGGATAGGGGGGTGCTCCCTCTGCTGTTTCCTGAAGTCCACGATCATCTCCTTTGTTTTGTTGACGTTAAGTGAGAGGTTATTTTCCTGACACCACACTCCGAGGGCCCTCCCCTCCTCCCTGTAGGCTGTCTCGTCGTTGTTGGTAATCAAGCCTACCACTGTAGTGTCGTCTGCAAACTTGATGACTGAGTTGGAGGCGTGCCTGTCCACGCAGTCATAGGTGAACAGGGAGTACAGGAGAGGGCTGAGAACGCACCCTTGTGGGGCCCCAGTGTTGAGGATCAGCGGGGTGGAGATGTTGTTTCCTACCCTCACCACCTGGGGGGAGCCCGTCAGAAAGTCCCAGGACCCAGATGCACAGGGCGGGGTCGAGACCCAGACCCAGGGTCTCAAGCTTAATGATGAGTTTGGAGGGTACTATGAATGGGTCAAAGTTGGCTTAAAATTGGCAGGAGAGTTCATATCCACTCTGTGTGATTTCTACTCCTGTTAGCATTATTGCTATGCAATTAAACATAGTGGGCCTGTTTCCCAGACACAGATTTAGCCTAGTCCTGAACTAAAAAGCTCTTTCATTGGAGGACCCTCCGTTGAGAATGCTTTTTAGTCCTGAACTACATTAAATCTGTGTCTGGGAAACCAGTCCAGCGTCTGTCCTGGATTATTGAAAGCATAGAGATACATATTTAATTCTGTGATTGAGAGTGGGATGGATCTGACTCTGTGTGTCTTCTCTCCCCTGTAGGAATGGGCCCGGTCCATATGAATGAGGTGAAGTGTTCTGGCTTTGAGAAATCCCTCACTGAGTGCTACTTCAATAGAGATGCCCTGGGCTGCAGTCACGAGGAGGATGCTGCAGTTAGATGTAATGTTCCTGCCATGAACTTCCAGAACAGAGTGAGTAGACCTAGCACATGCCCAATGCATGTTGCTGCAAACAGTGCATTCGGAAAGTATTCATACCCCTCGACTTTTTCCACATTTTGTTACGTTACAGCCTTAATCTAAAATGGATTCAGGTAATTTTTTACCTCAAATCTACATACAACACCCCATAATGACAAAGCGAAAACATTTTTTTTTTTAAACGGAAATACCTTATTTACAAGTATTCAGACCCTTTTCTATGAGACACGGAAATTGAGCTCAGGTGCATCCTATTTCCGTTGATCATCTTTGAGATGTTTCTAACACTTGATTGGAGTCCACCTGTGTTAAATTCAATTGATTGGACATGATTTGGAAAGGCTCACACCTGTCTATTTAAGGTCCCACAGTTGACCGTGCATGTCAGAGCAAAAACCTAGCTATGAGGTCGAAGGAATTGTCCGTAGAGCTTTGAGACAGGATTGTGTCTCAAAGGTTACCAAAAAATGTCTGCAGCATTGAAGGTCCACAATAACACAGTGGCCTCCATCATTCTTAAATTGAAGTTTAGAACCACCAAGACTCTTCCTAGAGCTGGCCGCCCGGCCAAACTGAGCAATCGGGGAGAAGGGCCTTGGTCAGGGAGGTGACCAAGAAAAAGTCAAAGTCAAAGTCACCAGTTGTACAACCAAATGCCTTCAACCGAAATGTGTCTTCCGCATTTAACCCAACCCCTCTGAATCAGAGAGGTGCGGGGGGCTGCCTTAATTGACATCCACGTCTTCGGCGCCCGGGGAACAGTGGGTTAACTGCCTTGTTCAGGGGCAGAACGACAGATTTTTCCTTGTCAGCTTGGGGATTCGAACTTGCAACCCTCCGGTTACAAGTCCAACGCTCTAACCACTAGGCTACCTGCCGCCCCCCGATGGTCACAGAGACCGATGGTCACAGATCTCCAGAGTACCTCTGTGGAAATGGGAGAAACTTCCAAAAGGACAACCATCTCTGCAGCACTCCACCAATCAGGCCTTTATGGTAAAGTGGCCAGATGGAAAAATGACAGGCTGCTTGGAGTTTGCCAAAAGGCACCTAAAGGACTCTGACCATAAGAAACAAGATTCTCTAGTCTGATGAAACTAATATTGAACTCTTTGGCCTGAATACCAAGCATCACACCTGAAGGAAACCAGGCACTGGTCATCACCTGGCCAATACCATCCCTACGGTGAAGCGTGGTGGTAGCATCATGCTGTGGGGTTTGTTTTTCAGTGACAGGGACTTGGAGACTAGTCAGGATTGAGGGAAAGATGAACGGAGCCAAGTACAGAGAGATCCTTGATGAAAACCTGCCCAAGAGCGCTCAGGACATCAGACTGAGTGAAGATTCACCTTCCAACAGGACAATGACCCTAAGCACACAGCCAAGACAACGCAAAAGTGGCTTCGGGACAAGTCTCTGAATGTCCTTGAGTGGCCCAGCCAGAACCTGATCCAACATCTCTCTCGACCTGAAAATAGCTGTGCAGCGACGCTCCCCATCCAACCTGACAACGCTTGAGAGGATCTGCAGAGAAGAATGGGGGAAACTTCCCAAAATACAGGTGTGCCAAGCTTGTAGTGTCATACCCAAGAAGACTCAAGGCTGTAAATGCTGCAAAGGTGCTTCAACAAAGTACTGAGTAATGGGTCTGAATACTTATGTAAATGTGATATAAAATATTTATTTTATATTTTTTCAAATATTTCAAAAAAACTGTTTTTGGTTTGTCATTGCTGCTTCAGTGTCTTTAAGATATTTTTGTCAGATGTTACTATGGAATACTGAAGTATAATTACAAGCATTTTATGTGTTAAAGGCTTTTACTGACAATTACATGAAGTTGATGCAAAGACTCAATATTTGCAGTGTTGGCCCTTCTTTTTCAAGACCTCTGCAATCCGCCCTGGCATGCTGTCAATTAACTTCTGGGCCACATTCTGACTGATGGCAGCCCATTCTTGCATAATCAATGCTTGGAGTTTGTCAGAATTTGTGGGTTTTTGTTTGTCCACCTGCCTCTTGAGGATTGACCACAAGTTCTCAATGGGATTACGGTCTGGGGAGTTTCCTGGCCATGGACCCAAAATATCTACGTTTTGTTCCCCGAGCCACTTAGTTATCATTTTTGCCTTATGGCAAGGTGCTCCATCATGCTGGAAAAGGCATTGTTCGTCACTAAACTGTTCCTGGATGGTTGGGAGAAGTTTCTCTCAGAGGATGTGTTGGTACCATTCTTTATTCATGGCTGTGTTCTTAGGCAAAATTGTGAGTGAGCCCACTCCCTTGGCTTAGAAGCAACCCCACACATGAATGGTCTCAGGATGCTTTACTGTTGGCATGACACAGGACTGATGGTAGCGCTCACCTTGTCTTCTCGGACAAGCTTTTTCCGGATGCCCCAAACACTCGGAAAGGGGATTCATCAGAGAAAATGACTTTACCCCAGTCCTCAGCAGTCCAATCCCTGTACCTTTTGCAGAATATCAGTCTGTCCCTGATGTTTTTCCGGGAGAGAAGTGGCTTCTTTGCTGCCCTTCTTGACACCAGGCCATCCTCCAAAAGTCTTTGCCTCACTGTGAGTGCAGATGCACTCACACCTGCCTGCTGCCATTCCTGAGCAAGCTCTGTACTGGTGGTGCCCCGATCCCGCAGATGAATCAACTTTAGGAGACGGTCCTGGCGCTTGCTGGACTTTCTTGGGTGCCCTGAAGCCTTCTTCACAACTATTGAACCGCTCTCCTTGAAGTTCTTGATGATCCGATAAATGATTGCACCTAAATCAATCTTACTGGCAGCAATATCCTTGCCTGTGAAGTCCTTTTTGTGCAAAGGAATGATGACTGCACGTGTTTCCTTGCAGGTAACCATGGTTGACAGAGGAAGAACAATGATTCCAAGCACCACCCTCCTTTTGAAGCTTCCAATCTGTTATTCGAACTCAATCAGCATGACAGAGTGATCTCCAGCCTTGTCCTTGTCAACACTCACACCTGTGTTAACGAGAGAATCACTGACATGTCAGCTGGTCCTTTTGTGGCAGGGCTGAAATGCAATGGAAATGTTTTTTGGGGATTCAGTTCATTTGCATGGCAAAGAGGGACTTTGCAATTAATTGCAATTCATCTGATCACTCTTCATGACATTCTGGAGTATATGCAAATTGCCATCATACAAACTGAGGCAGCAGACTTTGAAAATTAATATTTGTGTCATTCTCAACTTTTGGCCACGACTGTAGATCAATGAGAGAAACATAACAAAATGTGGAAAAAGTGAAGTGGTCGGAATACTTTCCGAATGCACTTTATGGGTATTACACAATGATTTATATAAACCCTGGATTTCTGATGCTATGTATTGACCATTGAGAGGCTTTGAAGCCACCAGTAGGCATAGCCGTGGGAAGTAGGGGTGCTGATCACAACTAGTGCACTGGGCCTTTATCACTCCTGTATGAGCAGACTGAAATAGTCGTCAGCAGCTCGGGGGAGAAGAAATTCTCCAAAAAGTATATTTTTTTACAATGGAGGAGGAGTACCAAGATGGCTGCACGATGGCTTCAATACTGCACCCCGTTAGTCATCCAGGGTATATACACATCACTGGTATTATTCATAAGTACTCATATTGTACTTATGTGTTACTCATATAAAACTTCTATGTTACTTGTATATTACTCATATAAGTCATATAACCATTGCCATTTGTAAATGTTCGTTTTATGTCATCCGTGTATGTGCAATTTTTTTAAATTCTTATTCCACTAATATAAGAAATATTTGATGTTTTATTGCCTCTGAAAATACTTTAGGTAAAGCCTTTCACAGCCAAAGATAGGATTTATGGCAAATATTTGAGTTTTCTATGCAGAACAGTATACTCAACACAGATGTGAGGGAATATACTACCTCTTTGAATCAAGTGGATTTTTGTGCTTATAATAAACAGATCTGTGGCCTAGTGGGTGATCTAGCGGTCTAAGTCGCTGCCCCAGAACACATACTGCTGCAGCGTGGGTTTGAATCGGACCCACCGCTATTTCAGCACACTTTCTCCTCCTGTCTTCCCTCTATCTCTACCCTGTCCAATAAACACCAAATATATGAGCAGAATGAGACTGCCTTTATAAACATCTAATCTCTGGTTGCAGCTGCGTCTGAGCGGTGGGCGGAACCCATTTGAGGGGCGTGTGGAGGTGCTGGCGGAGAAGAACGGCTCATTGGTGTGGGGTACGGTGTGCAGTGACAGCTGGGGCACCATAGAGGCATCAGTCGTGTGCAGACAGCTGGGTCTCGGTTTTGCCAACAACGCCTTCCAGGTGAGTTTATACACAACAAAGTCTCATCACATTGGCTGGTCATTTAGACAATCAAGAGCCTAACATTCTTTGACAAAGGTAAGTATCAACAACATGTAATAATATTAAAATGGTCAATTGTACCTTTTTGTATGATTTTGTGATTGGACCTCACAGATCAGCATGGGTTTTCCCCCCGAGTGTGGATGTTGGGAAATAGTCTTTGTAATACTTCGTAAAAGTACATCATCAAGAGGGCCTCAGTTATATATATGCCACCAGCAAACCCCATATATCCATGTGGCTCTTATGTACGTCATTTAGCTGTAAACAGCTGGAGATGTTCACTAAAGGAAAGTAAAAGTGGCTCTGACCTTAGAGCTTATAGTCTCCACACTGACTGAGGTGATGGAGTGAGGAGAGGCTACAGGCTAGCCTGGGATACTATAAACTTCACATCTATAGGCCTTATGGCTATATGGCATACGTGAACAGTGTACATTTGGTGGTGGGGAGTTCATTCCTGCTCTTTGAAGTTTCATTGGCCTACAACCATCAGCAAACTGTATGTAGGGTAGGTACGCCTATCTGCTGATTAGTGCTGCTATATTGATTATTTGTTGTATTTAAAAGAGGCGGCCTTTAGTCCCACAGTGTGATACACCACTCTAAGGAAAGCCCTCGATACACGCCCGAAAGGAAAGCACTATCTGCCTTCTTTATACATTTTTTCTTGCGGTTCTACAGTTTGAGAGACATTCTCTAATTTGCAGTGTACTAACAACTGCTGAATGCCACTGGCAGTGTTGATATACGTCTGGAAAATATTTATGAATCATGGAAGAACTGGGTTGATGGGAGGGAGAGTTTTATGACTGGAAATTGGACTGGGCTGAACTCTTTTGCACAGTAATTGCGGAATTAAGTGTGATTTCGATGATTGTGTACAAATGCCCCTTTTAATGGCAGTTTACATTAAAGTGTCATTATGTGTTCGGATATCCTTTAAATGTACTTGGACCTAGCTGACTGACTGACTGACTGACTGACGGATGCAGCAGCACGACCAGGTGGACTGGGGACAGCAAGGAGTCATCAGGCCAGGTACTCCTGAAGCATGGGCCTAGGGCTCAGGTCCGAGAGAGAATTAGAGAGAGCATACTTAAATTCACACACGACACTGGATAAGACAGGAGAAATACTTCAGATATAACAGACTGGCCCCAGCCCCCCCGACACAAACTATTGCAGCATAAATACTGGAGGCTGAGACAGGAGGGGTCGTGAGACACTGTGGCCCAGTCCGACGAGACCCCCGGACAGGGCCAACTAGGCAGGATATAACCCCACCCACTTTGCCAAAGCACAGCCCCCACACCACTAGAAGGATATCTTCAAACCACCAGCTTACTACCCTGAGACAAGGCTGAGTATAGCCAACGAAGATCTCCCCCCACGGCACGAACCCGAGGAGGGCGCTAACCCGGACAGGAAGATCACATCAGTGACTCAACCCACTCTAAGGTTGCGTCCTAATGGTACCAGATTCCCTATATAGTGACTGGTCAAAAGCAGGAGAATAGGGTTCCATTAGTGACGCAGACTAAGTGTTTCTGCAGGCAGAGGGACAGATGGAACATATGATACCAAAGTCTAAGACTCTGTTCCGTAGACCTCCCTCCTTCCCCCCCAACCTTCCCCTGTCCCCCCCCAACCCACTCATACTTATTCCTTCCGTGGGAGATCCTGGAAAGAATGAGTTTTACAGGAGTATTCCCTTGGCTTTGTGCGTTGTCAGACATACAGATGATAGTATAAAGAGGCTGAGTCAGATCCATGAGGACAGATGTAATACATTATCTCTCTCGACATTGCAACATTTGACTTCAGACGGAGAGACTTTTGTTTCCTTAAGGATCTTGCTACTTGCTTTATAAAGTCTCATCAGAAACATGAAATCTAGAAAACATCCTCCAAGGAAAAAGTTGCCTAACCAATATTCTGCTAAGTCTGTCTTGTGAAGGGGTTTTGGACAATCACAATCAACTACATCTAGGCAGATGTTCTCGTATCCCAACAATAGCTGTGCAGTCTCATGACTTGCAAGGATGGAAATGTAGATAGGGAATCCTCTTGTGGTAGGATGATGAAATTACAGTTTTCCATTTAAAGTTGGAAGAATTGAAGCTCGGCCTATGTTTGATCAGTTTGTCTGTTATTTCTCACTACCAGGAGACGTGGTACTGGCCAGGAGACGTGAGTGCTGATGACGTGGTGATGAGCGGGGTCAGGTGCTCGGGGGACGGAGATGACTCTGGCCCAGTGCCTCCATCATGGGAAACACCTTGACTGCCCCCGAGGGGGAGGACGCTTCGCTGCTGGAGTCTCCTGCTCTGAGAGTAAGTCACTTATAATAGCTGGGTCGCATTCATTATGGCACACCGTTGCAAAACATAAAAAAAAATGTATAATAATGTTGTTCTTGTTCCATTTTACCCCCAAAAAGTGTTGGGCGGCCATTTAGCTTTTGTTTGAATCTTTGATTGGGTCTCTATTCAAAGTGCAGGCTCTAATCTCCAACCTATCCTCTGCCTCGGCATACAGCGGCCCCAGACTTGGTTCTAAACGCCCAGGTGGTGGAACACACCACGTACCTGGAGGACCGGCCCATGTACATACTGCAGTGTGCCAACGAGGAGCACTGTCTGTCCAGCAGCGCCGCCACTGCAACATCGTCCTCCTACCGCCGCCTGCTGCGCTTCTCCTCCCAGATACACAACAACGGACTGACAGACTTTCGCCCCAGGGCCGCACACCACTCCTGGATCTGGCACGAGTGCCACAGGTATAGAAACATGGAGTAGGATGGGAGGATGAATTCCTGGGTCCTTCAGTTCCTTCAATTCCTTGGTCCTTCACTCACTCATTGTGAGTGTTACGTGAGTTGAGAACAATCACCGTGCTACAACAAAAGTCCTCTGGAGAGGGTGGTCATTGTCGCAGTCTTGTGAGATCATAGATTTGTGGTCTGATTTGTAGTCATGTGGAGGCAGTGCCTGCGGTGGGTGTACAGAGGCTGGTTATGATTATGAAGATAAGGAGGGTGGTGGTGGTGATGATGGACTGTCTCCGTCTCCCTGTCCAGGCACTACCACAGCATGGAGGTGTTCACCCACTATGACCTACTGAGCCTCAACGGCACAAAGGTGGCAGAGGGACACAAGGCCAGCTTCTGTCTGGAGGACACACAATGTGAACAGGGTAAAGAGGCTTTCATGTGAAAAACAAATGATGAATATTATCATGACAAACCTCATCTATGTTCCTGATGCTCTACTTTAGCACGGTTGTCTCTCTGGCCGGGCAGGTATTGAGAAGAGGTACGAGTGTGCTAACTTCGGGCAGCAGGGCATCACTGTTGGGTGCTGGGATACGTACAGACACGACATTGACTGTCAGTGGATAGACGTGACAGACGTTGTGCCAGGAGACTACATCTTCCAGGTGAGAATTGTATTTGTCTTATTTCAACAACAACAAATGTCTTCCATCATTTAAAATAACAATTATGTTAAAATAGGCATGCGAATCTCAACATCCAAATATGATATGGGCGCAAGGTCCTTGTATAACAATCTTATACTCGAAACAAAAATATTTACTCAAAAATATTTACTCATGAGCTGAAATAAAAGACCCTATAAATGTTCCATACGCACAAAAAGCGTATTTCTCTCAAATTTAGTGCACAAATTTGTTTACATCCCTGTTGGTGAGCATTTCTCATTTGCCAAGATAATCCTTCCACCTGACAGGTTTGACATATCAAGAAGCTGATTAAACAGCATGATCATTACACAGGTGCACCTTGCCTTGTAATGGGGACAATAAAAGGCCACTAAAATGTGCAGTTTTGTCATACAATGCCACAGATGTCTAAAGTTGAGGGAGTGTGCAATTTGCATGCTGACCACAGGAATGTACACCAGAGCTGTTGCCAGAGAATTTAATGTTAATTTCTCTACAATAAGCCCCCTCCAACGTCATTTTAGAGAATTTGGCAGTACATCCAACCGGGCTCACAACCGCAGACCACGTGCGACAGGCTTCTTCACCTGCGGGATCGTCTGAGACCAGCCACCCGGACAGCTGATGAAACTGTGGGTTGGCACGCTGGAGAAGTGTGCTCTTCACGGATGAATCCCGGTTTAAACTGAGCGGTTTGCTGATGTCAATGTTCTGGACAGAGTGCCCCATAAGCTATGGACAATGTACACAATTGCATTTTATCAATGGCAATTTGATACTGTGACGAGATCCTGAGGCCCATTGTTGTGCCATTCATCAGCCACCATCACCTCATGTTTGAGAATGATAATGCACAGCACCATGTCACAAGGTTCCGTACAAAATTCCTGGAAGCTGCAAATGTCCCAGGTCTTTCATGGCCTGCATACTTACCAGACATGTCACCCATTGAGCATGTTTGGAACGCTCTGGATCTAAGTGTACGACAGAGTGTTTCAGTTAGAAAACCTAATCCAAGCCCCTACCCCATATTTTTAAAAGGTATCTGTATTCCCAGTCATGTCAAACCCATAGATTAGGGCCTAATTAATTTATTTAAAGTCACTGATTTCCTTATGAGCTATAACTCAGTAAAATCTTTGCAAATGTTGCATTTATACTTTTGTTCAGTGTAATAAGCTTGGAGTAGTGACAGTTTATCCTTCCACTTCTTGTTCCATGGGGTTAACAGGAGTCGATTCATTTCAATGGAATCCACTTTTAGTCATTCAGCTGGTCACTTTCCCAGCATTTTATAATTGTTATAATTTCACTAATAGTTGCTGCCAACAGATCGGTCTTTTGGTCATAGGAAGAGTATGTGGGTGCTCTGATAACATCAATACGTTGTTTCTCTCCCTAGGTTGTGATCAACCCAAACTATGAGGTAGCAGAGTCCGACTACACAAACAACATTATGAAGTGCAGGTGTCGATATGACGGCCACAGGATATGGATGTACAACTGTTATATAGGTGAGAGACTGGTGATAACAGTGGAGATTACTGGCTAAAACATTATTGAATGTGATGGACACTTGTCATGTTCAAAGCCATTTTGTCTATGGATGACCACATTCCGAAGAGGTTTAAATAATAAATGCGTGGAAAGGCAATCGCAACATTTTAATAAATGTTTTAATAGTATGGCATCCCGGTCTTGCTCAAGGACAGACTTTTCACCTCGACAGCTCGGTTATTCGAACCAGCGACTTTCGATTACTGGCCCAACGCTCTTAACCGCTAGGCTACCTGCCTCATCTAGTGTATTGCTCAACTTGAATGATTCAGATGTTTGTGTGGCAGTTTTAAGCATTTAAAAAAATATACACCGCTCTATTCTGTCTGGAATTTAATGTCTTTCGAGAAAATAACAGTGCTTATGAAAATACATTTCACCCCTCAACACGTTTTTAGTTTTTTTTCTTCAGTTGTTAATTGAACATTTCACATGATGAATGCCTAATTTATACCTAGCTACATACACAACGTAAGAACACAAAATGTCGATCCTGAAAAGTTGTGTCAAGTTACAAATGAAGCCGCTTTTTTATCAAATCAAACTTTATTTACATAGATCGTTTTACAAAAAGTAAATTAATCAGCTATATATTTATCTGAAACCTACAACATGAATGATAGAGTTGCTTTGCTTTCCTAACAAAATTGTCCACATCCTGCCTTTTTATTCCCATCTCCAGACAGAAGATCTCTGTGTTAATTTAATGTCGCTGCACTTTTACATATTTTTGCTATGCAAGTACGCAGGGTATAAATTAAATTAGACTAAATTAGGAATCACAGGAGGTTGGTGGTACCTTAATTGTGGAGGACAGGCTCGTGGTAATGGCTGGAGCGGAATAGTATCAACTACATCAAACGTGGTTTCCATGTGTTTGATGCGATTCCATTTCCTCCGTTCCAGCCATTATTATGAGCGGTCCTCCCCTCAGCAGCCTCCACTGATGGGAATTATACAACTGGTGCCTCTGTTTTCGATGCGTCACCAACTCTGAGTATTACCTTATCCATCTATGTATGGATGCATTCCCCCCCAGAAAAAGGAGCCAAGCCAAGCTGTACTGAGTTGGCCTGGTTATACATCCACCATAGTTATTGGAACCATGCTAGAAAAGATGTGAAAAGAAAATATCCAAGCCAGCATAGTATGGTTTAGGTTGGCCCTATAGTGTGAATCAGGCACTTGAGTGCTACAATGGCATTAACAATAGGAACTTGAAAACCGGAACAATCCATAGGATGGCACTGGTCTGACAGTTATTTATTAGCAAGGACATCTGTAGGTGTGTCGTCCAGTTGTAGCCTGGCATTCCTGTAAAAGATCATACACTATCAGTTCAGTTTAAAGAGAAGGCTTGTGAAGACTTCAGTAAATTAAGTATTTCTTCCATTGTAACTATATAGACTCATTTCTATTGACAACCAGCGTACCCTGTGCTTTTCAAACTGTGCCCACTATTGAATGAGTGCAGTTATTCATGTGTCCCGTTTGTCTCTCCTCTTCAGGTGGCTCAATGAGTTCAGAGTCAGAGGAATCCTCTTCCCGTGGCCTCATGAATAACCAGCTGGGACACAGGTAGTGTGGACGGACTCAATGGAAAGACCGGGAGGAACATTTTATTTTGCGAACCTGATAAGAATGATCCGCAAGACTTGTGAAATGACCAACCACTACAGGGAGCGCTGTGCCGTCTGTTCCCTCCCTAACGGTGCTGGATGAAAAGCAAAGCTCACCTCAGTGCCAACATTTTATATAAGGACGTTGCAGACGAAAAAAAAACTGTTTTAAAGATCCAGCTTGAAGAAGCAACTCTGTCTTTACTGATCTCACAAATTACTGTCACATGTACAGCGGAGTGCTGGTGCTATCAAATCAGTGCTATATAGTTACATGTACCCAACCTTTGTGGTCCACCGTAAGGGGAAAAAAGTAATATTCTCCGACACCTGCTGCACTTTGAGACAGTGTACTGTATTGTTGATTGATTTTTTTTAGGACAGTGTGTTGAGCAGGCAATTAGCTAGGCACCTATGAACACTGGTGTAACGCTGTTTCTCTGGACCCCCCCGCAATGAGTTTGACCCTTTTTCTGTTCAATCTATTTGCATCTGTCAATGTATTGTCTGTCCAGTATGCAGACGCCCTGTCCCCAGAGTAGTGCTGAGCGATTAACTGAACTGTGTTATTTTTCGTTTTTTTAAACAACTAATTGACTGACGTTGAATCAATTATTTGTATTTCATTTAGTTCTGTAATCTCAAAGCACACAGTTTCTCTAAAGGTAAATCAGATCCGTTCTGTGTTTCTGTTATGACTGCTACACAAGAGAGAAGAATATAGTGAGCTGTTGTTTTGTGAGGTATCTCTACTTGAAAATACATGATCTAAGTGGTTGGTATTCAGCAGTCATAAAAGGTATGCCTTATTTAATTTGAAGAGCTACAAAATAGAGATGAGATGATGACTTGGAATTAAATAATAAAGTCATCAAATAAAACAAATGTAATACACAGCACAACTGAAATATCTTATTAAAGTCATGTGAATAAATGGTTAATAATTGATAAGCAGTAATGGGCAGTCTACCATCACAGGACTTTTATTCATTGTTTTATTCTGTGTAACAGCATTCAACCCACAATGCATATTGCATTGAATGTTGGAAAAAAAGTATCAAAACTGATTCTTTTTTTATAATTTAACCGAAACCACAAAAATCACAAATCGCTCAGCACTACCCCAGAGCTTCCTATACAGTTAGTCTCTTTCCGTAATGTGTTGAGGCCGGCAATTAAGGAGAATGAGAGGCTCAATTACAGATGTGCTTTAACTACAGCAGTTCTGTAACAACTCCCTTCTGCCCCGTTTCCCCTGATGTCGCTACGACAATCAAGCTGTTTTTACCATCCCTGTAACTGTCACTTCTGCAGAGATTGTTTTCTAAACTAAAACTCAAAGAACTACCTAAGAAGCATTAGACTTTTTGGAGGGTTACTGTCAAAATGATTTATTAAATACATTTCAAATAGACATGGATGACAGACGCATGTGGGGGTGGGGAAAGTAGCGGAATAGTCTTATATCCACGGAGAATATTATTTGCAAGTCTATGGCATGATAATGTGGTAGAAGCCATTGTGAATATAAATAGGAAGAACTGATTTATTTCTTGCTGTACGGTAATCACTAAGGATAAGGCAGTATTATTACAACCATACAGCTACCACTTAGGAGAAACTTCCCCCCCCCCTCATCAAACCTGCATTTTTACGTCTCTAAAAGAGGCAATGAGCATTTAAGGCAGAATCCCCAACTTAAAATATACACAAACTTTTGTCCAAGTTACTTAGTTATTCATGTAATTTGTGTTGGGATTCTGCCTAAAGTTAACAGTGTATCTTGCATCACTTAATATCAACTCTGGCAATATATTTAATAACTTTCATCTTAGGATTCTAAGATACATATACATTTTTCTTATCACCATATTTTGCTCAGCTTAGTTCATTTTTCAAACATCCATTTAATTAAATTATTACCGTCAGGGACTCTTATGTTTGTTTTCTTAATTGTACAAGTCACAAATGACATGTGAAAATGCATCTTTGCATTCTTTTGTCCTATTTTTGTGATACTGCAACTACAGGGCCCTTTATTTTACAAGGGTGCTCTTTACTAGATGGGTGATTATCCTATACTGTATACACAGTTGAATGTTTTAAAGCATTTCGTGCTTGCATCATATTTTCTCAAATAAAAAGAATTAAACAAGCAAACCATGACATGTTCTTGACTTCTTAAACAGAGACTCCGCAATATGATGTGATCATGAGCAGCAATGTGAACAAAATATATTGCAGAGTGAGGCCCGATAACGCAGTTTAGTCGTCCCGATTCTGTGGTTGAGCCTACGTTGAAATGTCATCTCACCTGCTGTAGTGGTCAGAAATGTTGTGAGAGCGCTCCACCTCTCCGCAGCCCCAGGGCTGTGGTCACCATTCTCCGGGCCACCGCAGAGTCTGTCCATGGCCTCTCCTTTACCGGCTGGATAAACTCTGGGAAATACCAAAGGACTTTACATTAGAGCAAGGAAAGTGGTAATAACATGGTATTAATATGGTAATAAGTTAGCTACTCACAACGAAAGCACGAAAGACCACATACTTTCTGTTACAGTACAGAGGGATCAAAAAACAAGAACAATACCTGCGCATCTCATGACTTTCCCTTTGGCCTTCTTGCTACTGTCAGAGCGAGTGCGTGTCTTCAGGAGAGGGTGACGAATGGAAAGTGCATGGAGGGCTAAACAAACACAGGACCGATTCAAAGATTTTAATCTCTGATGTCATAAGAAAGAACACCAACTTCCCTTCACCGATTGTCAGAAGGTCACACAACTAAATCCATTGTGCCAAAAGGGACTCGTGACTCATATTGGAGTAAAATATGACTTAAAGTAACTGCTCAGTGTTTCCAGATTTCTATGAAATATGACCTATAATTAATTACAATATGAGTGTGAAACAGTTAATTAAACAATATTGGAAGGGAAGCTATGTTAAAAAGCAGCTATTCTGTGTGGGCATACACCGGTCATTAAAAACATTCACGCAAGTAGACCGTTGATTGGCCAGCTCATTCTCCTCTAGATCACTGACTGGCCAGCTCATCCTCCCCAAGGAGATGACATGTTCTATGAGGAAATAGCAAGCATTTATAAAACAGTCCGAGATAGAAGTTTGAGATGGGATTTTTTAAGTGTTTTTTTCTTACATTTATGCTTTAGCCACACAAAAAAATGTCAACATTATTTGGATAGGAGTTAACAGAATATGAACTTTAAAAAAAAGTTATATTTACACTGGGCAGTTACTTTATACATACTCAAAAACCATACCTGCAGATTGACTGGAGAACACGCCTAGAGCGTGAGTGTTGTCCATCCACTTAATCTTCATGCCACCGTCACTGAAAGACAGACCAAGATAGACTGGGAGAGTTAGACAGACAGCCCTTGTGAGTGTGCTGTCGGCTTTAGTGAGAGGCATGGGGAGGCTTTCACCTATGCTGCGGGGTGAGGTTTCCCTTAGGTACAGATCCAGGATAAGCTTCCCTTCCCCCAATCCTAACCATCAGTGAGGAGAAGGTAGAACTGTTCCAAGATCAGCATCTAGGGGCAACGTTGAAAGGGGGCGGCAGGTAGCCTAGTGGTTAGAGCGTTGGACTTGTAACCGGAGGGTTGCAAGTTCGAATCCCCGAGCTGACAAGGAAAAAAAATCTGTAGTTCTGCCCCTGAACAAGGCAGTTAACCCACTGTTCCCCGGGCGCCGAAGACGTGGTTGTCGATTAGGGCAGCCCCCCGCACCTCTCTGATTCAGAGGGGTTGGGTTAAATGCGGAAGACACATTTCGGTTGAAGGCATTCGGTTGTACAACTGACTAATAATGGTGACTTTGACTTTGACGTCACCCTACTCCAAGGCTTTTACCTGTAGTCTGCAAAGGCATCCAGCAGGTCGTCTGTTTTGAACATATCCAGGAAGTCGTAGATCTCGATAACGTGGGCAAACTCGTCCTGGTTGATCCACACGTTCCCAAAACACGAGTAGTTGTTGTGGGCGTGTTTGATGGCCACGTCGGTCTCTGTCAAGTGGGCCGTGAACTGACGAAAAATTAAACCAGTTATTGACAGATATACCTATCCCAATTAAGTGTTTCTCAGTAATCCCTTTAAATATAATACATGTGAAATATAGCCTATATCTTAGAAAATACTGTATATAGTCTATGCCTCCAAAGTTTCTATGTATTTAACAGACAATCTAAAATCTAATGGTAATTTTTGTTCCATTTTTCATACAGATTTAGAAAAAACAAACATTTTAGTCATTTGAATAACATAAATTATAATCCCCATAGATCACTCTATTGTCATGGAATTTGTCAGAACTTCATGACACTAAACAGGTTTCCATCCAACCTTTTTATGTGAGTAAACTATATGTCAGATAAATGTCACGACATGCGTGATGGAAACAGCAAATTTAAACTTTCCAAATGTTGACAACACAAAATACCATAGAGAATGTGGGATATTTTTGTGTTGGTAAAATTATTAATGTGAGAAACGGCAGGTGAAACACCTTTATGCACCTTGGGAAAGCCAGCAGTTTACTAGGCTACAGAATAAATAAATGATGATGAACTTCACAAGGTGGTGAAAGTGCACAGTGATGAGCTTGATGCTCTTTTCCAATATATATTGAGGGTCTTATTCTGGTGACATTATCATTGATGCTTGGCTGCCAGTTGACAAATAAAATTTCTCTCTCTTATTCATAATAATCTCAGCATGTAGGTAGCCTACCCGCACTGTATCTGCGAGCTGTTGGCTAGAGCGTACATGCCAAGACCAGAGTGGGCACATTTGCCATATAACACAAACATTTTTTGTAACATAACCATAAGTACAGCTGAAAATGTGATGTAAACCCATTTGACTGGTAATTTAACCACAACGTTTTATCCGCGACAAGTCAATTTGATAGAAACTCTGTTGAGTAATTTATTTTACACAGATTTTAGAATATTACAATGAAAATCTGTCGCTAATTGAATGGAAACGTAGCTACTGTACCTCTTGGCTAAAATCAGAAGCATCGCCAGCAGCATCCTTGGCTGGTGTTGGTGGGGGGCCACGTTGCTACTGCACACAGACTCCTCCTCGGTCAGCACCTCTTCTGCTACTTCTTCCTCCTCTTTCTCAGTCTGGTCCTCCAGGGTTACGGCCATGAAGTAGGACACAGTCTGGTCCCAGGCAGGGGGCCATGGGCAGGGATCCGCTGCTGAGAAGTGAATGAAGTCGTCCTCCTGCCCAGCGCTAGAGGTAATAGAGTGCACACTGTCCTGGTTGGTGGTGGACGGCGTTTCTAATGGCGTTCCCTCTGTGGTGTCTGAGGAGCAGGGGCAGGAACAGCAGGACTCTGAGGGTGAGGTGCAGCCCGAGGAGGTGCAGCTGAGAGTGGGCAGGGGCAGGTCGTGGAGGGAACCGCCGCTGTCCCGCTGCCTGTCCCTGGCCGCCTTGGGGATGTAGATGGCCTTGTCGGGGGCGTTTGGTGTTACCTCCGCTCTTCCGGGCCGGGGGGGTTGGGTCTGGGCCAGGGGGGCATTCTGCTGCTCTGCATCACCATACCTCTCTGGGAGCCTCCTCGTAGAATCTGTCGTCCCCCCACACACCATACTAAAGTCATCATGTAACGTTGTGAAAATAATGGGCAATAATTCACATTAAGATGCCCCTATACCATGCAGTTACCTTAGAACTACTTTGGCAGCCAGGCTTGATAATACATCATGTGAATTTGTATGACAGTTGTTTATCCAGGAAGTCCCATTGAAGGTCAGAATACTCATTTTACAAGGGAGACCTGAATGTAAGACCTTGTTGTGTGTGCTCTACCTGTGGCGAAAGTAGCAGATGACTACCCTGCAGCTCCAGCCCTCACAAACCCACACACAAGGTGGCGAGGTTAAGGTGGTTCTCTGTGGTTTTGTGAATCAGGTAGCGAATTCTCAAATCAAACCTTATTCAGAATATGGTGGGTGACTTGCTACAGTTTGCACGCCAGATAATGTAATACAACCAAAAAAATGTTGGTGTCCATTACTGGAAGTTACCGGTTTGCCTACACAAAAGCGTTGCCATAAATGTTCAACAAACCAGGTATTGGCGATAGGGTGGGTATAATTTGTGGAACGTTCCAACATGAATCTGTTCCAAAAACTTCGTAAAGTACAAGGTTGCCAACAAACGCATACAAAGTAACATGATCAATTCCCCCTAACGTTAGCGAAATAGCGTAACTTATTCTTACTGTTTGTCAATAGGCTACCAAAGTGAGGACAGACATTTTGCGGAATAAAAATGGTGAGTGAAAAACTAAATTAATTAGCCCACTCCCTACCCGGTATCATATTCTGCCGCTATACAACTTTGTATGCGTTATTTGTTGGCAACCTTGTTATTTACAAAGTTTTTGGAACAGATTCCTGTTGGAACGTTCAACAAATTATACCCACCCTTGGCGATACTCTCTTCGTTCTCGATTCTGGAAAACAGTTCTTATAAAAATGTCCCTGTCCAGTTGCAGGTGGTTCTATAAACACCAGAGAAAACACAGAAATATAGAAAATCCATGTTTTGTACCCGCGCCTTGGCATCTTAGCTGCTGCACATTTCCTTGCATCTTCGTGGGAATTAATTTCTGTGTTTCTTTGCAATGCAGTCGTGGCCACGTGTATAAGTCGTGGCCAAAAACAGAATAAATAAATGATGATGAACAGTCGTGGCCAAAAGTTTTGAGAATGACACAAATATAAATTTCCACAAGGTTTGCTGCTTCAGTGTCTTTAGGATATTTTTGTCAGATGTTACTATGGAATACTGAAGTACAATTACAAGCATTTCATAAGTGTCAAAGGACTTTATTGGCAATTACATGAAGTTGATGCAAAGAGTAAATATTTGCAGTGTTGACCCTTCTTTTTCAAGACCTCTGCAATCCGCCGTGGCATGCTGTCAATTAACTTCTGGGCCACATCCTGACTGATGGCAGCCCATTCTTGCATAATCAATGCTTGGAGTTTGTCAGAATTTGTGGGTTTTTGTTTGTCCACCTGCCTCTTGAGGATTGACCACAAGTTCTCAATGGGATTAAGGTCTGGGGAGTTTCCTGGCCATGGACCCAAAATATAGATGTTTTGTTCCCAGAGCCACTTAGTTATCACTTTTGCCTTATGGCAAGGTGCTCCATCATGCTGGAAAAGGCATTGTTCGTCACCAAACTGTTCCTGGATGGTTGGGAGAAGTTGCTCTCGGAGGATGTGTTGGTACCATTCTTTATTCATGGCTGTGTTCTTAGGCAAAATTGTGAGTGAGCCCACTCCCTTGGCTGAGAAGCAACCCCACACGTGAATGGTCTCAGGATGCTTTACTGTTGGCATGACACAGAACTGATGGTAGCGCTCACCTTGTCTTCTCCGGAGAAGTTTTTTCCGGATGCCCCAAACAATCGGAAAGGGGATTCATCAGAGAAAATTACTTTAACCTAGTCCTCAGCAGTCCAATCCCTGTACCTTTTGCAGAATATCAGTCTGTCCCTGATGTTTTTCCTGGAGAGAAGTGGCTTCTTTGCTGCCCTTCTTGACACCAGGCCATCCTCCAAAAGTCTTCGCCTCACTGTGCGTGCAGATGCACTCACACCTGCCTGCTGCCATTCCTGAGCAAGCTCTGTACTGGTGGTGCCCCGATCCCGCAGCTGAATCAACTTTTGGAGACGGTCCTGGCGCTTGCTGGACTTTCTTGGGCGCCCTGAAGCTTTATTCACAACAATTGAACCGCTCTCCTTGAAGTTCTTGATGAGCCGATAAATGGTTGATTTAGGCGCAATCTTACTGGCAGCAATATCCTTGCCGGTGAAGCCCTTTTTGTGCAAAGCAATGATAACGGCACGTGTTTCCTTGCAGGCAACCATGGTTGACAGAATAAGAACAATGATTCCAAGCACCACCCTCCTTTGAAGCTTCCAGTCTGTTATTCGAACTCAATCAGCATGACAGAGTGATCTCCAGCCTTGTCCCTCGTCAACACTCACACCTGTGTTAACGAGAGAATCACTGACATGATGTCAGCTGGTCCTTTTGTGGCAGGGCTGAAATGGAGTGGAAATATGCAAATTGCCATCATACAAACTGAGGCAGCAGACTTTGTGAAAATGTATATTTGTGTCATTCTCAAAACTTCTGGCCACGACTGTAGATAACAACGAGTCATACAGTGCAACCAAAACAAAGATCTAGACAAATGCAAGAGCAGTGGCGACCCGTCATTCAGGGCAGGTGGGGTTTTGAGCCCCACATTTTTTGCAAAAAAATAAAAACAATAAATGAAAACAATTGGGGAGCTTTGCATGTTATTTTGGCATTAATACGTGTCACGTATCAGTTTGCAAACAATGTAAATATAATTGAGTTAATAAAGCTGCATACAAATGTGGTCTCTTTTTTGTTTTCTTGAGTAAGGCAGCTCCAAAATGTAGGTGTTTCAGCCCAGCTCAGTGCTTTCTGTGGTGGTGGGGCAAGCCAGCAGAAAATCTTCGAGCTTTGCACCGTGATTGGCTCAGTGTTCTGTCACTCATGGGGAAACGAAGTCACCGCAAAGTCTAAGGGGAGATCTCGAGAATTTCAAGCCCTTTGGGTGCTGACATAGAGATACATTAGTGCTCATCCAAGAAGCCTCAAGGTCATTGGGCACAGATAAAATGGCATCAAATCACGTTATATGTACAGTAGCTTTGATTGGACTGATCGTGTCAACATCATACTTTCATAATCTTAGCTAGCAGTCATCATCATGAATCAAGTCGACAATCTACAGGCAAATCCTTTTCGGTCCTTGTCATATGAAGATAAATAATGAAGAGAAATTATAGATAAAACGTATCGGTGCTCATCTGCCATTGGACATAAATATTACACAACAGGTTGGAAATCGCAAATTCAACAATGAGTGATTTGGAAGGAAGTGAGCACAGCACAAGGTGAGTCCAAAAATGTCTTGTATCCTGCTGCATAAATGATGTAATATGCCAGGGAGATATGTATACTGTAGCTAAGAAAGTAATACCTTAAGTGTACGTTGTGTAGTAAGATGTTAGTAGCCCATGTGCCTCACCCTAATAATTTGGTCCATTTACCCCTCTTAATTTCGCCTACTGTTCTGACTTGGTGGTGCACGTGCACATGGAGCCTATATCCTGTTTTAGAGAAATGTAATCATCAATATTGTAAGAGCTTTCCTTGTCTGCTTATATGGCCCAGTTATCTATCCTACAGTTCTGACTTGGTGTACAGGGAGAATACTGTAAGAACGGCCCATGTTCTGAATTCTGTCCCTTGTGCCATAGTTTGTATATCTCAATTGTCAGTAGAAACCACATTTGTTTAAACAAGTCAGCCATATCAGCTGTTTTTTTTTAAAGGCAGTAAATGAGGCTGAATGAACTGTTTCGCTGCCAGACAAGGCTCCGCTGATAGCCAGGTGTAGCAGTGGTAAGGTGCTGATGGAACTCTGCTGTTGGGACAGCTTTATGTAGGCCCTAACAGTTTGTGGGCACCGTTTGTCACCGTTATAGTGCAATTAATTTATTGTTTAGTGTTGTGTACTGGCTTTGCTGGCATGCATACATTTCTTTTTTTAGTTTGCCCCACCAAGATTTACATGCTCACTCGATACAAAACATGGATTTACTATCTTCCCGAGTTCTCTGGTGTTTGTAGAACCATCTGCAACTGGACACGGACATTTATAAGATAACTTGTTAGATACTACTGCATGGTCGGAACTAGAAGCACAATAATTTCGCTACACTCGCATTAACATCTGCTAACCATGTGTATGTGACAAATAAAATTAGATTTGATTTGCGATAACTGTTTTCCAGAATCAAGAACGAAGAGAGTATCACCAATACCAGGTTAGTTGAATAAACTATGGCGGCGGTTTGTATGTGCAAACCTCTAACGTCCAGTAATAATGCCAGACACCAAGAATCGTTGGTTATCACACATTATCTGGCGTACAAACTGTAGCAAGTGGGTGACATCAACTCACAGATAGACTTTGGTCACATGTAGGTGCATTATGATCTGCAACACATAGCTAAATGCCACTGGTATTTAAAGGCAATTAATGCGAAATGTAACTGCCAGGGAATGTGTCCCACAAGGCAAATTAAATGAATTATACAAGCCCTCAATTCATGATTGTGACAGAATGCAGGAAATGTCAGCTTACCTTTTCTGGTTCTCTATCTGTAGGTAAGCGTTCAGTTCTTCCAGGACTGTGTGAACAGATGCATTTTCTTGCTTGGGAAGATAACAGCCATCAAAATAAGGAAACGCCAGGGTGGCCAGAGGGGGTTGTAGCCATTGAAAAGCACAGCTAATTCAGCTTATTGAGGGCTTGATGATTAGATGACCAGTTGAATCATGTGTGCTTGTCCAGGGTTACAATACAAATGTGTACTGTTGAGGGTACTCGAGCAACAGGGTTGGGTGGGAAAACACTGGTCTACTTCAGTTGACTCAGTGACAACTCAATGCTACAGTTAGCTAGCACACTTTGTTCAGAAAGCGCAGTATTGGGTAGCTAGCCAGCCTAACGCAATTTCCAGTGATGCAATGCACCTAACCAACTATACTGAACAAAAATATAAAACACTAAAGTTTTAATGAGTTACAGTTCATATTAGGAAATCAGTCAATTGAAATCCATAGATTAGGGCCTAATGAATGTATTGCACATGACTGGGCAGGGGGAGCCAGGCCCACCCACTCAGAATGAGCTTTTCCCCCCGACAAATGGGCTTTATTACAGACAGAAATACTCCTCAGTTTCATCAGCTATCCGGGTGGCTGGTCTCAGACGATGCCTCAGGTGAAGACGCCAGATGTGGAGGTCCTGGGCTAGCGAGCTCATGAAACTTGGGATCAACACTTTACATGTTGCGTTTATATTTTTGTTCAGTATAAGTTAGCTATATCACACATTTACAGGGGGCAGGAGGCTTTGTCCAGTACAGTGCCTAGTTGCTTAGGTTAGCTAGCTAGTTATAATACCAGTTGCAAACGTTAGCTAGCAAACGCTGAACACAAATTGTTCAATTAAGCCGTTTCAATTATGCAATGCTGATCTATGGATTCTAATCAAAGATTTTATTCCAACCTTTAGTTTGTCAGTTGAAAAGATGGCTAAGTAATAGTGATGTTACATTTGATACCGGAACTCTGAGGCATGCGTCAAACTCCCTAAGCAGTTTACTTCGAAGCAGTGTGCCAATGCTTGTATCAGTTTATCAGAAGCACATGATCAATGATGTCCAAGATTTGTTTTGTCAAACAACCACCTGATTGGTTTGCCCTACAATCCACAAATCTCTTAATAAGGGTTATTGAATCTTGATGAGAATATAAAAAAACGCAATGTTATGGGAAAATCCATCATTAGACAACTGGCAGATGATACCACTCTTTTTCTTAAGGACAAATAACAGATCCCATTCGCTATCAATTTAGTTAATCTCTTCTCAAATGCATCAGGTTTGAGGCTAAATATGAATAAATGTGAGTTTGTGGCCATACATTCATTTAATTACATAATATCTTGAAAACAATTTATTGAATGCCAAAGTTATTAACAGTTGGGCTTCAAAGAGTATCTATATTTGAAAGAATTTTACAGACCAAAATTGAACGTTTGTCTAGGATAATTTACCCAGCTTTATCACTAGCTGTCTGCTCAGCTTATAAAAATGATAAACCAAACTAAAGTCAATTATATCAGGAAGAGCAAGGTAAGACCATACAATGATGGGGGCTTGAATGTTATTGATTTAGAATGTATGAATGGTATGTTGATACTAAAGTGGTTAGTATTTTTCGATTAGAATTATCATTACCACATAAAATGATTATACAAAACCAATACATGTATTTACATCTGACCCACAACAATTACTGTTCTAGGCATATATCGAATCATAACATTTATAGTTAGGAGTTTCATTATAAACTTTATCAAATAGACAACAGTAATAATGGTTTAATCTGATTCAGGTTTCTCTGGATTAAATCTAACAGCATTCTCTGTCCATCTAGAAGGCATGTATCTGTCACCACATGATCTGAGTCTGGCAGGGCCCTGGAGAATCATCACTGCCTTTTCCAGAGACCTAGACACAAAATCTCACACACATGGAATCAAACCACACCAAACACAGTCATACAGGTGAAACACCGTAATCATTACATTTTTCCATTGCCCAAACATATTGTCAAACCAACTCATCAGAGCTGGAGCTATGTTATCGGGAAAGAAGGTACAGCACATTATTCCCCCACCCTTCTGCAGACGCCACCCTTTCAGCCAATCTAGAGCCAACCTATTTTGCCAGGTCATGAGGGAGGTGGCGGATAATTGTTCAGAGATTCCCATCACTGCATCTCTAGTCTTATTCACAAATCCCTGTTGATTATAATAGATATAATTGATCCAATCAACAATTTTAGCCATCATTACCCACCAGAAGAGCGTAGTGATAAAACCCTCCCCAATCTGAGTCAGAGCTTTATACTCGTCTGGAACTTCTCTGGCGTTACCTATGACATTCATCCAAATAGAACTGCCTACATTAGAACCTATATTTCTCCTTTTTCTAGTTATCCCGTCCAGAACTGGCCTCCGATGCATAATCCTAACTGGTTGGACCAATAATACCAGAACACAAGTGCCCCTATTCTCCACCCTTTAGGTAATGCCTGTCGTGTCCTCCTTCATAGGCACAAGCCCTCCACACATCAGTTATAGGAGCTGTAAGGTTTAGAATTTTCTACTCCTATATATCTGAACCCCAATCAGGTCACATTGACAGACATCCATTGAGATCCACTACAGGACCTGGGTCTTTCGTGAAGTTGGTCTCTACCGACTGGATTAATGGACAGGAAAAATCGAGTCCACAATCATCAGTATAAGCCCAATACCTTCATTCCGCGTCTGTTCCTGTGAGCCCTCAGAGGGTTACTGCTACATCTACTCTACAGTCATTAATATCCAAACTTTGTTTAAAACTCCATCGAGATCACTTTCCATCCACATGCCCCGGTCCCCAAGTATGTTTAAATACCTAGGCCAGGAACAAGATGAAGTGGGTCCCAAACAGAAATATGAAGTCCTGAATTACCTTATACAATTTATTATGCATCCATATTCCTGCTCTATTAGGGAAATGTTTAATATTTACCTTAAATCTGACATCATTACCTATCTGGACTCCTTCTTTATATCCTTCTTATTCATGAGGGCCGGGGGTATTATATAATTAGTCTTTTACTTCGTAAACCCGTCAGTGACATATAATTTATACTAGAGGTGTTGAATCAGGATTTATAAAAAAGATCATCAAAACTATGATGCAGCTCAAGGTACCCCATATCCCAAAAACCGCCAACCCTCTCCTGCCCTTAGCCAGTCTGCTAGGTAGCACCCCATACTCACACCTCTAGGGAACACACTACAGTGATGATAGGTCGGGGTAGGAAATCTTCGTTAACAGAGGTGACCCCCAGACCCTATTGGTCCAGTTCTGCTCTCCAACTCTGTATGTGCTCCACGGTGTTTGTATGTGTCCCTACCTTTCTGCAGTGGGTAACGTTGACCCAGGTTGCTCTTTCTGATATTCTAATGGCAAAGGCTGTGACCATCATAACCTGGTAGGGACCTTCCCAACGGGGCTGCTTCCAGTCCTTTTCCTCCAGAGACTGGATCCACACCCTGTCACCAGGCTGGATCGTATGGTTCACCTCCTTTTGTAGTTCTTCTGTTGGGCATAAAATCTCTGACATACAGGTGTGGTTAGCAAACAACTTCTCATGTGATTTGTTACTGTATCTTCCTAACTCTAATTTCATCCTGTACTCAGGTGTGTCCTATTTTAATCATAGAATTCATGTGTCCTATAATACAATAACAATTTAACCACTGTTTCTTTCCTTTGCTCCTGGTGAGCTCTATTATTATTATTATTTTTTTTTTTATTGTTTTATTCAAAGTAATTTGTGTTGTCGAACAATCTCTACCATATCTAACAATCCTCTCTATACTATTCATCTCTATCATACTCTACCATATATACTCTACCATATCCCTCCTTTTGATACAAGGCTCTGCCCCTGTATCAAACTACTGCATCTCTAAAACAACAAAAACCCCTAGCTTTACTTAGCCAAAATTGGTAAATTCCTTTTTTTCCAAATTTCTTCCTTACTAACTGCTCCTAGCTGCTCCCACTTATGTAATCTAAAACTGGTGCCCTGTCCTGGCCATCTTTTAGCAGAGTAGAACCTTTGTTCACTACCTCTTTCAAGTGTGAGTCTGTGTAGCAATGACGTAAGACTAACTGCCTTCGCTTCCTCGTCTGCCCTCCTGTCTTCATTGCAGATACTTTGTCTGGTAGGAGAACTGCCTCTAACAATATAAAATTAACCGTGGTTACCATCCCCCTCTTTCTCCATCTAGCTGCACAAGCGCTATCTGTATGAACGGTAACCCTTTACCCAATAACCCATACTCTCCCCTCGTTCTAACTAAGTCCTGACTATACCAGCAACAAGGTTCCCTGTCCCCACAGATGACCATGTTCTTAACTATGTGGGCCTTCATGCCCCTTTCAGTGGGTAATTCAACTCTATTCGCAAGTGTCATCTCATCTCTTCTCAATAGGTTAACGGGACACAACTTGGAAATCACCGGTACCATTGCTTCCCCCCAGAAACCTCATGAGTCAGAATAATGTTAAAAATGGTTTCTGTTCCTGTGCTAGAGCCAAATATACTGTAGCTAACTCAAATACCTAGTAAATCAGTATCTATCTTTCCTCCTCGTCTACACTGTCTGGTGATGGGCGCCTACCCGTGTGTTCAGCCTATATACCCCCTATATACTCCTCATGGCCTCCCCCCTCCTCTTTCTACCATAAGGCGGGGGAGCCTGTCTCTGTCCCAAAACTCTCTCTATATTTCCCAAACAATATCCATATAATTTCCCACTGAGATAAGAATAATCTCCCAAAGTATTAGTGCAATTTGGATAGAAAATAGTATTTCTCACAAATGTTAAGGTGAAATTCTCCTGATTTCTTTAACATTCGTGATGAGGTTGATCATTCCTCATCAGGAACTGTTTCAAAAGCCAGGGCCTCTCAAAATGTTTCTTATACAAATGAAGTCCCACAACCCAGTGAGACGTTATGCCATAATCATGTACAAACACTGTTATCCCAATTTCCAATAGACCAATTTGATAGCCATTATGCAGTAGACTATTTCTGTTAACCATTATCTATTGTCTCCCTTAATTAACACACATACGCATGTATTTGACTTCCATTTTTCCTGAAACCAAGCCCTATATTCAAACCTCATAATAATAGTTTTCCATTAAGTGGAATCTACCTTACTTTAAACTAACCAATCCCAGAGTCCCTTTCCAGTAATCCTATCGGTTCAACCTTTGCATGAGTTTAGTCAAATTACAAACTAATAGTATATGTTGGACCTTCAAAACATTAGTGCTGCCCTATCAGCTTGATTTTTCGGGAGTTAACGGCCCATGTTCCTCGACTAAGGTGTCTGTGTTTGGGGTCGAATTAAGTTCGGCCAAATCGGCTCTGACTTCTGTCAAAGATCTGGAAGGAGTTGGGGCTGGGGTGCTATGTGTAAGGTGGTGCCAAGGTGCGCCTGATTTACCTTTGACCTGGACTGAGTGTGAGGTAACCTCCCTCACTTCGTACAGTCCAGTCCACCTGGGTTCCAGCCACTTTCTCTTGTGTACTTTAACCCTCACCCAGTCACCAACTTTTACCTTCAGTGGTGGCGGGTCTCCCGTCAGCTCCCCCTCTTGGACCTTGTGAATCTGTTTGGAGAGAGCTGCAGAAAGTTCCGTCAGTTTCCTCACATAGTCAGACATTACAATTTGTTGTACATCAAGGGCGGGCATATGACCTCCCTCCCTTGGTGGACCAGGCATGACTCTTCCAGTCATTATCTCATGAGGAGAGAGATGGGTGCCTGCACCTGGAGAGGCTCTCATAGCCATCAACGCCAGGGGCAGGGCTTCGACCCATGTCAACTTCGAACCTGCACATTCCTTTGCTATCTTAGCCTTCAAAATCTGGTTGGCGCGTTCCACAAGGCCTTGAGATTGCGGCCTGTACACAGACCCAAACTTGTGCACAATGCCGAACCTCTCCTCCACCTGTCTCAGGTGTTGGTTACTCAAATGGGACCCGTTGTCGGATCGGATTTGTCTTGGAACTCCATACCTTAGTATGAGTTCAGTTTGTAGCCACTTAATGACTGACCCGGCATCCTCACGTGCTGTTGGTATTGCCTCAACCCATTTGGAAAATCTGTCTACCATTACCAATAGGTATCTTTTTCCCATTTGTTACATTATCGGGCCCATATCGGTATAGTCTATGCTAATATCCTGGAAGCATGCATTGGGGACTGGGTAAGAACCCATTGGGGTCTGGTATGGTTTCTTTGGGTTGTGGACTGTGGGGTGGTGAATTCGTTGTGGTATCTGTCACTACCCCATCATATCTGGCTTCTTGTATGGTTGTGTTCTCCGAGTCTCTTCAATTGCCCACGTTCCTATCCTTAGTTCAGCCTCTGCTCTCTCTCTCTGTTTAGTTCCTCTTTCTTGAATAGATGAGCCCTATTCCTTTCTTCTTCACTTGCTATCCCCTCTTTCACTGCCTCCTGTAGTTCCTTCTCCATGGTGGTGAGTTCCCCTTTGACGGGCACCCCACTTAGGTAACCTGCCTGTCTCCACTTCAATTTAACTCCCTCCCAAACCTTCTTTATTGACTTATACTGTTCCTTTCCTCCTGCTCTATCCTGCATCCTTTGATCTAGATGTTCAATAAATTTAAGTTTTGGGACAGTGGTTGTGGCCATTCTATCGTTAAACTGCGTCTGGGTCCTTTACTATCTTGGTGCACTTAGCCCGTTGTTGGTCAATACCAGCGATGTATTATTGGTGCCGACACAGACTTATCTCTGGTGCCTCACCCTCGCACACAAAGAATTTTATTGCCGTATGTATAATGAATTATTCAGCTATTTTAACCAGGTTTTTCGGCAATATCCTTTTGGAACAATATATTAGTAAATTCAAGCGCTCCTATAATAATTGTCAAAATAATTCTGGTCTTTAAGGAAATACCAACAGCACAAAGGGAAAATCAAGCAATCACACAGCACGCGGCTGTCAAATGGTAAAAATCATGACTCGGCGGTCATCTACTCAGCCCCATTTAATACTTCTTGTCAATAAGTAATAGTTGGCCCCGTGGAAACGTCAAACAGTTACATAGTTATACCTGACACAAAAATTTACAGCATGGCCAAGAGGATTAAGTCCTCACCACATTAAGGCTCAGGCTTGGACTTAGGTACGGGCGCCCAGTTAAAAAAAGTTATTAACCTGTCCCGGATTTGCCAATTCAGCACGAGCTCCCGAATGATCAAGCTCAGTTTAATTCCGACGCGACCTAGAAGGGTGTCCGAGGCGTGTACGAGGTTGCCAACAACTTACATCTTCAACTTACACTAACTTCTAGTCCCGGACACTGACATTAACTTGAATAGACACTTCAATCTTATGGGCGCACCTAGTTCTAACAACTAGCCCCAGATCGTGTCAATTTACGGGCCCCCTAGTTACATTTGACTAGCCCCCCCGCTATACCTTACGGGCCCCCTAGTTACACTTGACTAGCCCCCCCGCTATACCTTACGGGCCCCCTAGTTACACTTGACTAGCCCCCCCGTCAAAGATATTTTTCATAACAATTGACAGATATCTCTACACAAATGCCTTCACATGTAATATAAGTAAATTCAACAGAAATTCATACTCACACCCAGTTACTGATCTTAAATTTGGTTATGTCTATAATACAATATGCAGATTTTGATTTAACAGGCTCTGCTTACCTTTGTTTTGTCGCGACTTTAGATCAGGTTCCTGAGGTGAGATGAATCCCAGCGGCTCCTTTTCAGGTCACCCGTCTCTCCGGATCTGTCTCCAACTTCTCTCTCTCCTCTCATCAACCTCCTATGGACCGAATTCAGGTTCTTAAAAAAACCATCCTCTGCTACCAATTTTTGTTGATGATACAGTTACTAGAAGAGTGAGACCAAGTTGAGACGCTGGACCAGGTGGATAAGGTATGATATTAAGGCAGTTTATTAAGGTAAAGATATCTGACAAAGCGTGCACGGACTCGTTCATTTAGCTCAGAGGGAACTAGCAGAAGAGCCCCGAAACATTGTGCATTGACATTTTATACTATAAATGATGTAGGTTGAGTCTAGGAGGTTCCTCTCGTCTGATTGGTCCTTGGGTCCAGTGTCTTCCTCTGTCTTGCTGGTGTCCCTTTCCCATAGGTTCTGGTGTAAGTCCTTTGTCCTCAAATGCTCACCAAAAGGGAGAAGTTATGTGTGTGCGTTGTGTAAATTGTTTTGACATGTCTGTGTGTGTGCGTCTTTTGGTCACAAGATGTCCTTGTCGAAACTAGCAGTTCCTCAAATGTGGGGCGCTTCAGTCAGTTATCTGTTTCTGGGTGCGTGTGTGTGTGTGTCCAGTATCAGGAGGGAACAGAGTATGTCTGTGTGCAAAGGCGGGGTGTGTTTGTCCAAGAGGCAGCTATTTCAGGTGTTAACAGTTATATCTAGTAATAGCAATATTTATTACAGGCTAAATATGAATAAATGTGAGTTTGTGGCCATACATTCATTTAATTACATAATATCTTGAAAACAATTTATTGAATGCCAAAGTTATTAACAGTTGGGCTTCAAAGAGTATCTATATTTGAAAGAATTTTACAGACAAAAATTGAACGTTTGTCTAGGATAATTTACCCAGCTTTATCACTAGCTGTCCGCTCAGCTTATAAAAATGATAAACCAAACTAAAGTCAATTATATCAGGAAGAGCAAGGTTCACTACATAAGGGTGATTTTTAAGACCATACAATGATGGGGGCTTGAATGTTATTGATTTAGAATGTATGAATGGTATGTTGATACTAAAGTGGTTAGTATTTTGTGAGGACCTCATCATCCTCCACATACAACACCCGTTCTGCTAATCACATTCTGATAAAAGTCCCGAAAGCACACACATCCTTGGGTCGCTCGTCGTTTCAGTTCGCTGCAGCTAACGACTGGAATGAGCTGCAACAAACACTCAAACGGGACAGTTTTATCTCAATCTCTTCATTCAGAAACTCAGTAATGGACACTCTTACTGACAGTTGTGGCTGCTTTGCGTGATGTATTGTCTCTACCTTCTTGCCCTTTGTGCTGTTGTCTGTGCCCAATAATGTTTGTACCATGTTTTGTGCTGCTACCATTTTGTTGTCATGTTGTGTTGCTGCCTTGCTATGTTGTCTTAGGTCTCTCTTTTTGTAGTGTTGTGTTGTCTCTTGTTGTGATGTGTGTTTTGTTCTATATTTATAATTTATTTTTTATTTTTAATCCCAGCCCCCGTCCCCGCAGGAGGCCTTTTGCCTTTTGGTAGTCCATCATTGTAAATAAGAATTTGTTCTTAACTGACTTGCATAGTTAAATAAAATCTTAAATCAATAAATAAATACATTTTCTCTGTGATATGGATGGCCTGTGGTTCAGTGTCCCTGCTTCCATCTTTAAAAAGATTGGAATAGATTTCTTGCTTAGATGTGACTTTAATATTAACAAATTACCTGTGAAACTTTCTGCACTTCACCAACAAGTGTTATTATATAGGAAATTGACATTAAAACACAACTTCACTCCACATAACACACCGATATGGAATAATAGGTGTATTCTGTACTGTGACAAGACCATAGTCTTTCTTTTTTTTCTTTTATTTAACTAGACAGTTAAGAACAAATTCTTATTTTACAATGACGGCCTACCCCCGGCCAAACCCTCCCCTAACCCGGACGACGCTGGGCCAATTGTGTGCCGCCCTGTGGGACTCCCGATCATGGCCGGTTGTGATACAGCCCGTTATCGAACCAGAATCTGTAGTGATGCCTCTAGCACCGAGATGCAGTGCCTTAGACCGCTGCGCCACTCGGGAGCTAAGAGATGTAAATATTTGGTCTTTTACAGATCTTTTAGATGAAAGTTGTAATATCCTCAGCTATAATGTTTAAGATAAAACATGACTTTCCGTATCGCCCCAAGCAATATTGTAGTCATAAATGCTATTCCTTCTAGTCTTGAACTGCTGTTGAAAGGGATGTTGTTATATTCAGATGAGTCTTTATATGGCTGTTGTTTGCGGGATAAGAAGTGTAACAATACACGTCAGACAAGTTATTTCCAAATAATTCTTCCCAGAACAGTTAAAGGAACTATCTGTCAAATGTTTGATGTATCTGTAACCAAGAAAATAAGAAAAATTGTCTCTCTATATTACCCGAGGCCAAAGAGAACCATTAAAAAATTCAAAATTATATTTATCCGTCAAATACATTTTTAAGATTGAAATTCAATGTAGAGCGTAATGACAACATTTTGTGGGAATTACATTGAATCTACTGAACATATTTTATTTTCCTGTGATCATATTGCCACTTTCTGGGAGGAGTTACATGATTTATTAATTTCAAAGAATATTAATATTGACAATTTCACATACAATGACATCAAATTTGGTTTATTCCAAGATTATGATTTTTGTCTTATACCATATGTAATTATATTAACCATATTGTTTCTAAACAAAGTCGATTTTTGAAAGAGAGCTTGATAGATATATATATATATATATATATATATATGATTGTTTTGGTAGAAGACGAAAAGGATACCCTGCACACGCACTACGACATGTGCGTCGTCTATAATAATTTGGCTGTTCTAAATTATTTTGACCAGCAGGTGCCACTAATGTACAACGTGTTGATCAAAGTCTTGAGTAATGGACCTATAGAGTACCACAGTATGAGTCATAATACCCATAAAACCTAGCGGTAAAACAAGGAAATGGTTCCAATCATTCTTCCACCATTCATTTTTTCCATAGGGGATTTTAGAAACACTTAAATAAGGGCTGTATTTCGTGTCACACTGGCGTGACGAGATTATGTGCAAGAGCTTGTAGGGATGTGTCGTCTTGCATGTCTACTTTGATGCTAATTAGCATTTTTGAATCAGAGTAAATTGAGCCGAATATATTGATAAAAGTCACCTTGTTCTCAGCCTCCCGAGTGGCACTGTATTGCAATGTTGCGGCGTCACTACAGCCTGGGGTTTGATCCCAGGCTGTCACAACCGGCTGTGAACGGGAGTCCCATTTGGCAGCGCACAATTGGCCCAGCGTCGTCCGGGTTAGGGGAGGATTTGGCTGGGGGTGATTTACTTGGCTCATTGCACTCTAGCGACTCATGGCAGGCCGGGTGCCTGCAGGCCGACTTCGGGTCGTCAGTTGAACGGTGTTTCCTCCGACACATTGGTGCAGCTTGCTTCCAGGTTAAGTGAGCGGGTGTTAAGAAGCGGGTCGTGTTTCGGAGGACGCATGACTCAACCTTCGCCTCCCCCGAGCCCGTTGGGGAGTTGCAGCGATGATGCGGCGTCACTAATCACGAAATTGGGGAGAAAAAGGGGGTAAAAATTACAAAGAAATATAACATGTTTTTTCAAGTCAACGTTGTCCGAGAGAAATGTACATGGTTATCAAGACATCAAGCCAGGGTAAGCCTACACCAAACACATCCCTTATTTTACATGTTTCTAAAATTCCCTATGGGAAAAATTATTGGAACCATTTAGCAGTTTTATGGGTATTATGACACCTCCACTGTGGGGCTCTATTTGACACTATTGACTGTACATTCTCAATTCTTCAGGAAGCTTTGTTTTCCCATCACTACTAAGTAATAAGTTACCAAGCTATTTTTTTGGTTGAAAGAATTGAAAAGCATTACAACCTATGAACACAACAGACACCCAACACCGCAATCAACCATAGGCAGCCAACGCTTAAAGAACAGAAAAGGTAGCCAGCCCCTTCCAAATAATTATTGTTGGTTCCATCTGTGTAAATGCGCCCCCTTATGAGCAGGCTCAGAATGCATCCATAAACTGCATTTCATTATATTGCTAAAGAACGATTACGCCATTGACTGCAGAATATTGTTAACCGCTATTAAAAATGGTATGGACTCATTTGCCATTTGTGTCTAGCTAGCTACCATCCCAGGTGATCTAGTAAAAACAAAAATGTATGCAATTTGATGCATGCTATAATTAATTAAGTATGGCTTTTCAGATTTTTCAAGAAAATAGTTTATTAATAGATCCAGTACATATAAGAACAAAAACAAACAATATAATAACTAGGAATTAACAGGCAGTCGTATACACCATTGAGAGTCAAAGCATGCTTAAGGTTTCTGTGGTGGTTTTGTGTTGTGGTCAATAATTATTTACACATAATTGGACAACATCAAGGATATGGGGTAGTCTAAAAACTCTTCATAATTATGTTAACCACAGTCAGGGTTGGAGTCCCAATTCCTGTAAATTCACATTAAGTCAAGCTAAGCAGTGACAATATTGAGGTCAGATCTAGGTAAGTAATGTTTAACCTTTTCTTACACATTCATAAATTAAACTAGCCAATTTTGGCAATAACAGGTACCTGTGTGCTTAAAACACTGTGGTTAACTGTCACTACAGAACAGACATCTTCATAATACTATGCAGACCCACACAACATGTTGCATACGAAACAAGTTCATATTGAATAGTCCACGTCTAAGGTGACCAAAAGTGCACCCACACCAAATAAATTAGTTCTCTTCATGAAAATTACATACAAAATGACAGGAGGCTGAATAACATTTTAGCATGAACTTTGTTGGTTTTTGAGGGGTACAACTTAGTAATACCTGAAATAACAAATCATAAACCAGAAACGTAGCAGGATTTAAATGTTGTTACTGTTTAAGTTTGCAACCTCCAAGAACAAGAATCCACAAGTTGGAACGCGCTAGCACTGCCCCAATTCCCCTCATTGTTTAGTTAGCAGTTGGGTGATTCTCATGAAGTTTTAACCATGGCAGTAACACATTTAGTTAGAAAACCATGATGCATCTGCAACAATCCTTCTGAAGACTTAGATGCTTAGTTTATGGCGTAGTGCCTTACATTTTCACCCCAAATTCTCATTACCAAAATGCATCCGGATTAAAATTGGGTAATTTTATAAAAATGGTACTACTATTACTAGAAGAACATAAATATATTGTGTTTATTCAAATATGTTATGTAGTTTGAGGATAAATCATAAAAATGCTGTACTAGTTGAAGTTTACATTAAACTATAATATTTATTACGTAAAAACAGTGTCTGTGGACATGTTTCTCATTACCGTAACACTTTTTCAAATGGCTGTAAAAACTCCAATATTCATTTATTTTATTTTTTTATAAGTGTTATTCACCCACGATGCATCATCTAGAGAAGTATTCCTTACATAAGCACAAGTTAATTTAATATCTTTATTTATATATTCAGAATCTTATTCTCCCCTTTACGACCTCATTACCAAAATGAGAAAAAAGCTAAATTTGGGAAAAACAGAACCATCACCTTACCAGCATGGAGGCATGAATGGGCTTTAGTGATGTGGTAAATTGTTTGCAAGTGATAGGAGACAGCAGACTGAGCTAAGTGCCTCTCATTACCGCATCACTTTTAGGTCTTTCGTTAATGAGAACCTTACATTTCGGTAACGATAATAACCTCATTTTAATGTATAGTCAATGGGCGTGCTGTGGTGGTAACAAATTATTTACTAGGACTACAGCTTACACCTATTGTATAGATTTTCAGTAAAACATCAGTTATTCGATTAAGTAGGATCAAAGAATTATGGGCGTAAACCCATTTTAATTTACTTAAAGCCACAATCTGGTGTTTGTTTCAACAAAGAGCAGCCCCGCCACTTAAAGGAAGATATCCCCCATTTTGACATGTGTACCTGTCTACCTCTCTTTTTGGTAAATATCCCGCATATTTAGATACTTTATAGGCATATCATGCTATGCCATTTGCCCATAAGATGCCATTAAATTTAGAAATACATCTAAAATACCTTAGAACCACACATGCTAAATTAAGGGATTTTAGTCAATCGTATTAAGATCAGTGATTTTCATATTACCCAAATCATTTGGGATTGACAAATGACACATTTTGATGATGAATCTAACAGAGCTCAGTAGTTTTTAAACTGCAAACTATGCAACACTCATTACCAAAACATGCATTCTCATCTCCGGATCCAACTTATCATTACTGTAATAAACCAATATTTAGGAAATATTACGAAAAGTTAAATGTATACTAGTAATTTTGGCTTAATCTGATAGTGTGCCTTTTGTTCTTATCCAAATAGGTTTACATAAAAACAATTATTACAAAAAACAAGTTTCAGAAAAGGTTGTGTGTTGCAGTAATGAAAAATTACAAAATACATTAATAATTTAATTTTAAATATATTTGTTTTCAGTGTTTAACTCAGGCCTTTTCATTAGGTGAGCAATGTTAAAAAATATATAGAAATTGGTTTGTTTATTACTTTTTGGGGACTTGGGGTAATGAAAATGTTTGCATTGGTACTTGTGGAAATGCGTAACATCTGATAAACATAACAATAATTATGAAATAGATAACTAGAGATCCTAATCTTAGAGGAATTATGGTGGAAAATGTGTTTATTTTTTTTGTCAAGTGCCAGCTTCGTGAGAATCACCCAGTTGGTGTCAGCGGCTTAGTAGACAAATATGTATTGTCGTGGATTACAGTTTCTCCTGGCTCGTAGACTACTGTCAAGGTAAGGAACCATCTTGCTAATGTTGTAATTTTGGTGAACCAAAGAGGGTATATTAAAACACAGGTTTAAAAACTGTGGGTGAACTATACCTTTAAGGGCTATTTGTATTTGGAGATGATACACAATGCACCTTTAATGAGTAAGAGTTTAAAATGGCAATATAAAACAAAACAGCACCATTCATACTAAAAGGTGTGGTCTTGGTTAACTAGAATAAGACATTTTCACATGTTAATAAACATGTAAAAACAGGAAGTATTTGTTTCAGCGAGATATAGGTTACTAGCACACATAGGCCATCCCTTTTGTGAAATCAAAACAAATGATCTACATCCAGAAGGACATCCATCTACATCCAGTAGGACATCCATCTACATCCAGAAGGACATCCATCTACATCCAGAAGGACATCCATCTACATCCAGAAGGAATTATTGATGGGTGTGGTGAGATAATTGGGATGCACCAGGTCAAATAGGCCACCCTGCATGAGAGCAAAAACACATTTCAAATTAAGAACACTGTGAAGGTAGTCTTGATATCTTATAGCTGTAGGCCAAGAGCTGTGATCGTGAAATAACATTTCCTATAATTGCTGCTCGTTAACCAGAGTGAATCAAGGAATTTGACAGCATCTAAAGGTCAATATTCTTCCATTCTTTCTAGTTATTTAGAAACTTGAGGTTGCTGTGAACTTAGTACATTTTTGCATTGATATCCCCCGTTAGAGTGCAGGTTGAGAAGAAATCTCATTTCAATGAGGTGAATGTTTTCCCTGACAACGCTCACCTTTGGTGTGGTTCATCTTCCGGCGCCAATACTTCTGTCCTCAAAAACTGTGATTTCAACCTGGTGAGGGGCTTAGTTAAGGAAATTGGGATCCAGCAAGAAATGAAAGAAGGGTACACAAGAAAGGTCTGAGTGTGTCCCCCAAATGGCATCCTATTCCCTATATAGCACACTACTTTTGACCAGACCAGTGTCATTTAGGATGTACCCTCTGTTTGTGTGAGCCTCCAAGACAGTAAAGGATACAACCCTGAGACCTCTCTCTATTGGGTCTGTCAGCAGCAGTCCCAGAGGAGCGTAGATCTTCTCATTCTGCTCCTTGACGAACCTAGCGATTTTCTTCAATACCTAGAGACAAAAAAAGTAAGCCCTTTCACCCATTCATAACTTGGCCTCATAAAAAGACTACACCCAATATGGCCACTGGTCCAAGTGTCATTCAACATTGGTTAAGTCCCAAATGACACCCTTTTCCCTAAAATGTGCACTACCTTTGACCAGGACCCATAGGGTGACATTTGGGACCCAGATTGCTTTTATTTGGAAAATTATACCAACCCTTGGCCTATATATTGTCTAGACAATAAATTGTGCCAAGTGTGATATCGCTCCTAAATAGCTCGGGCTAATGTTCCTATCAACCCAGTAAGGCCAGCAGGCTAGTCTCTTTTTATTGGTATGTAAACTTATGAAAGTTGTATTGTCAATTTGTTTTGTATTTAAACGTGTACATGATACTGCAACAAAATTTCCCCACGGGGACAATAAAGTCAGTAAAGTGAAAGACTGAGGGACCTACTTTCTCATAGTGGGTCTCCATACAGAGGAAGATTGTGTAGGCTGTCATGCAGGCCAAGCAGCCCTCCAGGTAAGACTTGCCACCAATTTTCTCGGCCTCAGCGTAAAGGTTGTTAAGCGTCTGCATCGTCTCCTCAAACTGCTGCTTATCAACCTGAAAAAAAGAATGCCCACCAACCCCTCAGTAAAAGGTCTGCACGGCCAAATTCACAGCGAGTTGTTTCCATACATTGGGCCTAATTCAGGTGCTAATCAGGGTGAACACTGTACACAATCTTAAAGAAACCAATTCATTTCTAAGTAGCTCTGTGTGCGTGTGTGTTAAAGTGCTGAGCGATTAACCGGAATTTCAGTTATTTTTCCGTTTTTTTTAAAACAACTAATTGACCGGCATCGGTTCAATTATTTGAATTCCATTTAATTAATTTTTTCTTCTTCTGTGAGCTCAATGTCCATTGTGCATCTACTTGTCTGGTCTGTTTCTTTTAAGCCTGCTACCGAAGAGAGAAGGATGTGCAATTGTGAGGTGATATATAGAGCCCCACAGTGGAGGTGTTATAATACCCATAAAACCTAGTGGTCAAATATGGAAATGGTTCCAATCGTTTTTCCACCATTCATTTTTCCCATAGTGTATTTTTGAAAAAATTCAAATAAGGGCTGTGTTTCGTGTAGGCTTACCCTGGCGTGATTTTTTGATAATCATGTAAATCTCACTTGGTCAAGGTGATATTTATCAATATATTTGGCTCTACTTACTCTCAGATTTGAAAATGCGAATTAGCATCAAAGTAGACATCACATATATATATATATTATGGATTAACTATCTAGTATTTATAAAATAGTCTGACAGCATAGACATCAGCTCTATAAAACAAATGTAATATACAAAACTGAAATATTTTATTAAAGTTGTGAATAAATGATGGTTAATAGCTGATAAGCAGTAATGGGCCATCGATACCATCATGTGACTTATTAATGGTTTTATTCTGTGTTCCAGCATTCAACCCACAATGCATAGTGAATTTCATGTAAAAAAAAAAAAAAAAAAAAAAAAACATTATCAAAAACCGTGATTATTTGTTTATAATCGAACCGAAACGACCTATAAAAAAGGGGGCACAAATCGCTCAGTACTAGTGCGTTATCGTACCCTAGACTCCAGCTCTGAGGGAACTTGGTCTGGAACTTGCAGATTTTACCCGAGTTGTAGTCCCTCTGGACATACACTTTGGAGGCGACGGCTGCTTGTTGCTGCAGCTCCTGCAAACTGTGCGTCTGGGTGGGGTAAAGCATGAATTAAGTGAGGAAAGCATGACTTGAAAAAACATCTCATGGGATCACTTGAATCCATCAGAATTCTAGTTATTGAGTTAATGGTAAAAGCTAGCTAACTAACGTTACATATCCCTGCTTCAGACAGACTCTGGGCCTTAAGATGGTTTTGGGAAACCGGGCCCTGGACAGGCAGAGAGCTAACTAACGTTAGCTACCGTACCTAGTTTGCTAGGCTAGTAGACCAAGCACCACAGTACAGGCAGCCACCAAATGGTGATATCTAATTTGGTCAGACACAGTTTATAACATAGTTGTAAATGTCTCAATACAAACAGTTAAAACACATATGAACACAATTTACCTCCGCCATAGTATTCCTTCCTCCAGCTAGCTCACTACTGCCGCTTTCAAACCAACTGGGAACTCGGGGAAAAACGAGCTCTGAATGGGAAAATTCGATTTGAACGATAATCCAACTCGGAATTCCAACTCCGGAACTCGGGCTTCTTTCTAGTGCCGCGTTCAAAACAACTGGGAACTCTAAAGAATACGAGGTAAAATCATGACGTCAGTGATCTTCAAGTCGGAAAGTTGGACCTCACGAAAAAGCCCCTAGTTCGATAACCGTTCAAATATATAAGAAAAAAAGCCCCGAGTTCCCAAGTTGGAATTCCGAGTTCGATAACCGTTCAAATATATTTTAAAAAATGTTTCGAGTTCCCAGTTGTTTTTAAAGCTCGGAAGTCTGAGATTTCCGGGACCGAGATCCAAACTCCCAGTGGTTTGAACGCGGCATAAACTCCGACTTTCCGACCTGAAGAACACTGACGTCATGATTTGACCTGTATTTACAAAGTTCCCAGTTGTTTTGAACACTGCATGACACCGCTGTGAAGCGGGCAAGAATAACTATGCACTTCCGGGTCACGGATTTGTGGAATCCTTCAGAATAAGAGTCCTGTTCTATATACTTTCTAAATGAATAATTAGGGCAAAAATGATAAGAAATGTGCATAGTTATCGATATATTTGATACTACTTACCATACAAATAATTGTTTAAAGTATTTCTATAAGATATCATGTAATTTATTTGCTTATTTTTCCAAGCCTAAATGGTCAACAATGTTTTTTAATGTGTGTGTACACAGTACATAATTGCTTGTAAGTTGTGTCACAGTAAAAGGGTGGTCCATTCTACTCAGGAGCAAAACATATTGATACAACAGTAGCTAAAATGGGGAGAAGTCTGTCCATAATAAAGCCTCACTCTACCTTCTAAACAACACTATCAACAAGGCATGTCATACATGTCCTAGTTTTGTCGCACCTGACTATTGTTCAGTTGTGTGGTCAGGAAAATTGCTATTGGCTCAGATGTACACAGATAGCATATGCATGTCAATCTCTCCTGGCTCAAAGTGGAGGAAAGATTAACTTCATCAATACTTGTATTTGTGAGAGGTATTGACATGTTGAATTCACCAAGCTGTCTGTTTGAATTACTGGCACACAGCTCTGACACCCATGCATACCCCACAAGACATGCCACCAGAGGTCTCTTCACAGTCCCCAAGTCCAGAACAGAGGCGCACAGTATTGATGAGAGGCGCACAGTATTACATAGAGCCATGACTACATGGAACTCTATTCCACATCAAGTAACTGATGCAAGCATTAAAATTGTTTAAAAAAAACAGTAAATAATACACCTTCGGGAACAAATCAAAATCAAATCCAACTTTATTTGTCACATGCGCCAAATACAAGTGTAGACCTTACCGTAAAATGCTTACTTACAAGCCCTTAACCAACAGTGCAGTTCAAGAAGAGTTAAGAAAATATTTACCAAATAGACTGAAGTAAAAAATAATCATAAAAAGTAACACAATAAGAATAACAATAACAAAGTTATATACAGGGGGTACCGGTACCGAGTCAGTGTGCGGGGGTACAGGTTAGTTGAAGGTAAATTGTACATGTAGGTAGGGGTGAAGTGACTATGCATAGATAATAAACAGCGAGTAGCAGCAGTGTACAAAAGGGAGGGGGGGGATCCAATGTAACAGCACGGACTGTAAAGCAACACAAACATAGGCACAGACACATGCATACACACACGATAACATACGCACTATACACACGTATGGTGTGTTTATGGACATATTCAATCTCTCCATATCCCAGTCTGCTGTCCCCACATGCTTTAAGATGGCCACCATTGTTCCTGTACCCAAGAATGCAAAGGTAACTGAACTAAATGACTATCGCCCCGTAGCACTCACTTCTGTCATCATTAAGTGCTTTGAGAGGCAAGTTAAGGATCTTATCACCTCCACCTTACCTGTCACCCTAGACCCACTTCAATTTGCTTACCGCCCCAATAGGTCCACAGACAATGCAATCACCATCACACTGCACACCGCCCTATCCCATCTGGACAAGAGGAATACCTTTGTAACAATGCTGTTCATTGACTATAGCTCAGCCTTCAACACCATAGAACCCTCCAAACTCATCATTAAGCTCGAGGCTCTGGGTCTCACTCTCAACCCCGCCCTGTGCAATTGGGTCCTGGACTTCCTGACGGGCCGCCCCAAGGTGGTGAAGGTAGGAAACAACATCTCCACTTCGCTGATCCTCAACACTGGGGCCCCACAAGGGTGCGTGCTCAGCCCCCTCCTGTACTCCCTGTTCACCCATGACTGTGTGGCCATGCACCTCCAACTCAATCATCAAGTTTGCAGACGACACAACAGTAGTAGGCTTGATTACCAACAATGACGAGACAGCCTACAGGGAGGAAGTGAGGGCTCTCGAAGTGTGGTGAAAATAACCTCTCACTCAACGTCAAAAAAACAAAGAAGATGATCGTGGACTTCAGGAAACAGTGGAGAAGTTGGAAAGTTCCTTGGCGTACAAATTGAAATGGTCCACCCACACAGACAGTGTGGTGAAGAAGGCAGAACAGCGCCTCTTCAACCTCAGGAGGCTGGTAGAAATTTGTCTTGTCAACAAAAACCCTCACAAACTTTTACAGATGCACAATTGAAAGCATCCTGTCGGGCTGTATCACCGCCTGGTATGGCAACTGCACCACCCACAGCCGCAGGGCTCTCCAGAGGGTGGTGCGGTCTGCACAATGCATCACCGGGGGCAAACTACCTGCCCGAAGTCACAGGAAGGCCAAAAAGATCATCAAGGACAACAACCACCCGAGCCACTGCCTGTTCACCCCGCTACCATCCAGAAGGCGAGGTCAGTACAGGTTCATCAAAGCTGGGACCGAGAGACTGAAAAACAGTTTCTATCTCAAAGCCATCAGACTGTTAAACAGCCATCACTAGCACAGAGAGGCTCCTGCCTACATACAGACTTGAAATCATTGGCTACTTTAATAAATGGAACACTAGTCACTTTAATAATGCCACTATAAAAAGGTTTACATATCTTGCATTACTCATCTCATATGTATTTACTGTATTCTATACTATCTATTGCATCTTAGCCTATGCGCTCTGACATTGCTCATCCATATACATTTATATATTCTTATTCCATTCCTTTATTTACATTTGTATGTATTAGGTATTTGTTGTGGAATTGTTACATGTTACTTGTTAGATGTTGCTGCACTGTCGGAAATAGAAGCACAAGCATTTCGCTACACTTGCATTAACATCTGCTAACCATGTTTATGTGACCAATACATTTTATTTTATTTTTACACATGGATTTTGTGTTGTAGATATGTGGTAATGGAGTAGGGGCCTGAGGGCACACACTTTGTGTGTTGTGAAATCTGTTGTGAATATATTGTAATGTTTTTAAAATTGTATAACTGCCTTAATTTTGCTGGACCCCAGGAAGAGTAGCTGCTGCCTTGGCAGCTGGTAATGGGGATCCATAATAAATACAATTACTTATAGTTTCCAAATCCAGAGTTCACACCCTGAGGAGCTTCGCTGCGTCGCGGCCCTTAAAGCATGGTCAATCAGCTTAAATGCAGTACGATTTTTGCTATCAGGGGTTCCCCAGGTAGAGAGCGGAATGGCATCCCTTGAGAGGGCAAGAACGAGATGTATGTTAGGTTGAAGTATGTTATCATAAGGAGACGTATACTTGGAATACAGAGGAGGAATGGAGAAAGCGATGTAGAGGAGGTCGAAGAGGGTGAGTTTGAATCGGTTAAAAATTGCAGAAAAAATGGAGATGGTTTGTTGAAGAAGAATGGTAAAGTACAGTGCCTTCGGAAAGTATTCAGACCCCTTGACTTTTTCCACATTTTGTTACATTACAGCTTTAATCTAAAATGTATTAAATAAATAAAAAACCTCTGAAATCTACACACAATACCCCATAATGACAAAGCGACAAACAGGTTTATAGATTTTTATGCACATTTACCAGAGTCCACCTCTGGTAAATTCGATTGATTGGACATGATTTGGAAAGGCACACACCTGTCTATATAAGGTCCCACAGTTACCAGTGCATATCAGAGCAAAAACCAAGGTCGAAGGAATGGTCCGTAGAGCTCCAAGACAGGATTGCGTTGAGGCACAGATCTGGGGATGGGTACCAACAAATGTCTGCAGCATTGAAGGTCCCCAAGAACACAGTGGTCTCCATCATTCTTAAATGGAAGAAGTTTGGAACCACCAAGACTCTTCCTTGAGCTGGCCGCCTGGCCAAACTGAGCAATCGGGGGAGAAGGACCTTGGTCAGGGAGGTGACCAAGAACATGATAGTCAATCTGACAGATCTCTAGAGTTGCTCTGTGGAGATGGGAGAACCTTCCATAAGGACAACCATCTCTGCAGCACTCCACCAATCATGCCTTTATAGTAGAGTGGCCAGATGGAAGCCACTCCTCAGTAAAAGCAGAGCTGGTCCTGACCTCTCTGGGGCCCTAAGCAAAATTCTGCCCTCCTACCTGACCCGTGAGCCATGTGAGCCATGTAAACCATTTGCCATTGCCACACAGTCACACCCGACACCCCAGTGCTCCCACTATAATCCTCCCTCCTTTAAAACAGTTTGCTCCATCTGTCGGATCTAAGAATATGTAGACCTATACAGAACAGAATGAGGTATAAACAAACAACATTTATTGAATGTAATATTTTCTATAGAATCTTAAGACAAGTAAATATTAACATTAACATAAATAATGCATTTATAGCAATGGTTATCAACTGTACTGCAGGGACGTAAGTCGCAGAAAATTGAGGTTATGGTGGCAGCTGCAGAGAAGTACTTAGGTGTACAAGACTTGACGTCAGAAGATTTTAGAATAAGATATATTTTGTTCGTTTTTACTCCTGTCCTTCCTCTTCCCTCAACCTCTCCCATCTATTTCTGATGTCCATGCGGTTTGATTTCTATTTGCCACTTCTTTCAAACTGTGCTCTTTCACAAAAGTTCTGAACCTATATACAGTTGAAGTTGGAAGTTTACATACACCTTAGCCAAATATATTTAAACTCAGTTTTTCACAATTCCTGACAATGAATCCTAGTAAAAATCCCCTGCCGTAGGTCAGTTAGGATCACCACTTATTTTAAGAATGTGAAATGTCAGAATAATAGTAGAGAGAATGATTTATTTCAGCTTTTATTTCATTCATCACATTCCCATTCGGGCAGAAGTTTGCATTCACTCTCTTTAATCAGATATCAAAAGTCAACTGGGTTAAAAGGTACTTTAAAAATCCTAATAGTTTCTGGAATATTATACCTAATTTTGTTTTTCAGAAGCTCGGAGGGATAGATTATTTTACTACAATGTCCCTATATTGTGGGTAAACTAACTGTGAAATTTGTTTGACATATTTTACTACACTGATTCCACAATTGAATCAGAAATCTCTTTAATTCATTAAGAAAATGTTTCATACACAAATCAAAAATGTATGAAGAAAAAGGTCATTTTTTAAAATCTGATTTGGAAAACTATTTAGAATAATTCAAACACATACAAAACAAAATTTTAAAAATAATTATTCGCTACATGTCTGCATTTGATTTGAAATGTGGACTTGAATTATTTAAAAAATATTCTCTTCCTTATTTCTTTGTGTAACCCCTGCCTGTTCTGTTTTTTGTTTTGCATGTTGTTTAATAATACAGAATATTCCACAGGGAAGTGTGGTTAGTCCAGTGTTGTTCACCCTGATGATACAATATATAATCGGTTTTATTCATTTCTGAGGATAAATACAGATGGTTCACGGGTGTATATCCCAGATTTCAATGTTAGAGTTTGGAAGCGGTTAACTGATTGTGTCAGTGTATGCGGTGGAGTTGATGGCCAAGTTTATAGGTTTGAGATGGGTGGAGAACGTGAAACCACTCAGCTCTGATTGGGCTGCAGTGTTGAGTAGTGTGAAGACGGGCAGGTTGGATAGGGGAGACTTGTTTGTGGAGATGGTGCTGTTAATTGTATTGGAGGATGGGAGTGGTGGTAAACTTTTGCTTACCATGGAGTGGGATGCTAGTAGTAACGAGAGGCAATTTTATCACATGCACCGGTCAGTAGAGGAAGAGGTGGAGAGTATGGGATGTAGGAGAGATTAAGTTGTGTGGAGTAGACTACGGTTTGGACACACGTCTGAATGTGTTTGGGTGGTGTAGTGGGGGGGAGAGAAAGTAGGCAAGTGGTGTCTAGGGCTCTATTTCACTTTCTTAAAGGAACAGAAATAATGAAGAGATTAAATGTTTTTAGGCAGTGCAGGCCTCACTCCAGGACAGTAGGTGGCAGTGTATGCACCTTAAGTCAAATGCGATCCGCCAACCTAATCTTAAAAAATAAATGTAGTACGTTTTTCATGTTGGACATGCCTTACATAATTGCCTGTACATTGTGTTGCAGTAAAAGTGGGGTCCATTCTACCTAGGAGCATTTCTACTTTCCAATAAAGAGATTCTCAAACCTTTCATGACAAAGCCCTCACCTATAGAGACATGAACCTTGAGAAAAATCCCCTAAACCAGTGGGTATGGGGACTATTCACAAACAGACCCCACAGAGCAACACAATTAGACCCAACCAAAACAGCAAAAATACTATTTGACCCTAAACAGAGTAGTGGCAAAATACCTGACCACTGACTCAGCTGCACTTCCTAACCTTGTGCCAAATGTATGACCATAGACCCACAAGAAAACAATCTGTATTTCATCTGTTGATTCCCTTTCACACTACTAGTTGCACGGTTTCACTATACAAAGCCCGTAACATTTGTAATGCATTTATCCTTTTAACTTCATGTTTAAGGTTAATTTCTGGTTATTTCCCTTTGTCTGTTTCACCTGGTTTGGCTACATATTTCCCATGCCCTTTGAATACGAGTCGGCATCCGGGATAATTTGAATAAGCCAATTGATGTTTTGTGAACAAAAGTGCTGATTCAAGTGGCATGAATTTTCAAATCTGACTTTTGTGGCCATTTTGAAATGTATTTTCGGACAAGGCATCAGTTAAAGTGCAGTACCGAAACAAAGCCGTGCCTTTTGACTGGAGCTCTGGCCCCTTCAAGCTGGCTTCAGAGGTCAGACTAACTTTTTTTTTTTATGTACTACTTCCAGCAGACACTGCATTATATGCTGCTTCTCAGGCCAAATACTGTACCATAAATCCAAATAGCTGAGGTCAGTTCGACATGTTCAGAAAGATAAAACCTGTAGTTGTATGATCAGTTATTTCTGTACCCATATAAATCTATCATTGAGAACATCCTCCAGTCCACAAGCCTAAAAAGGAGCAGCAAGCTAATTTCGCTTTAGTCACAGCAGGTCCCAAAGTTACAAAGCCCACTTTCGGTGCAACTGTTCACAACTACAGGTTCTCATTTTTTTCCTCTTTACAATACATGGTGTCTGACTTAAACTTGACAAGAACCTTCTCATTCAGGTGTGCCAGCCACACCAATCAGGTTGTGGCCCAAAAACCTGACTTTACACTTGGTCACTTTGCTAAAACATAAACACAAAGATGGATTTTCTAGATGTTATTTATTTAAAATTCAATGATCTTCTTGTATTCGGTCAGCGACCATGGGAGTGGAGTTAACTGCCGTCTAATCAAACAGGCCGAAGCCCATGTCGTCGTCCGAGCCCTCCTCAGACTCCTCCTTGGCCTCTTCTTTAGCAGCGGCTGGGGCAGCAGCAGTCTCTGCCGCAGCCACAGGAGCAGCTACAGCGAAGGCAGTGGGGTCAGCCAGGTAGGCCTTCACCTGGGAGTAAAAGGGGGTAGAGAAGCAATATGAACTAAAACGTAGAATGCTATGGATAAAACATGCCGATGGGCAACCTGGTGTCTGAGACCAAGCGTCCCTGCCAGCCGTGGGATGCAGACAGACAGGGATAGTAGGAAACTAGTTGATGTGTGCAGGGGGAACGACAGAGCAGCACTTAACAAGCTGCACTGTAACTTATCCTGCAGCTGGGACTCAAAACTGTGTCCTACTCCAAAAACAGTGGCCCCTATTCCCTATGTAAAATGTTAGAACAAAGGATTTGATAGGTATAAGCGATGTGAGCATTCCTTAGCCTGGAGGGAACAGTGGAGCTCCAACCATATTACTTACACAATTATTTCAGACCTAGAGCAACCGTTTGTGGACTAGGACAGTATTTGGTCCGTCATCCATTTCAATACCATGTGGTCCAAATGTGGGTGGGATGACATACCTTGTCTGCCAGGGGGAAGGAGTAGTCAGTCTCCACGGCGACTGCCAGAACCCTCTTGTATCCGTTGATGATTGTGTGAGGGACAGAGGCCAGAGTGGGGTATCCGATCTCCAGACACACACTGGCTATGTTACGCACACCCTGAAAGAAAAGAAGTAGTCAGGTATGACAGAAACTTACAGCACTTCACTCAAGTCTGTTCAACACATTTCAATTTGTCTGAGACCAAGCGTCCCCGCCAGCAGTGGGATGCAGACAGACAGGGATAGTAGGAAACTAGTTGATGTGTGCAGGGGGAACGACAGAGCAGCACTTAACAAGCTGCACTGTAACTTATCCTGCTACCTCAAAGCCAAAAGGAAAATAATATCCTGAATTTCACAGCCTCTGTTGCATTCCTCTTCCAATCGTTCAGTGTCACTCGTTTTCAGAAGATTAGATATGGACAGAAGACTTTGGAGGAAGGGGCATGACGACCTAGGACACAGCGCTACACTTCAGTCCATTTAATTTACTACCCAAGGCACCAATAATTCAATGGGTTTTGGATTGTGGATCCAAAGTGGCTTTACAAGGCATTGTGTATATGCTTCCTCACCTCCAGGAACCTGGCGTGCAGAGCATCCTCAGTAATGTCGAGCACCTCAGGGCTGTAGACACTACCGTTGTCATACACCTGCTGGATGAGCAGACCGAAGGAGAAGGGAGAGATGTTCAACATGTTGAGGAGCGTGGCCTCACTGGCTCCCACCTTGTCTCCAGGCTTGATGAGCATCACGTCACTCTGTAGGGACAAATGAAGCAATCAGACACTTAGTCCAGTGTTTCATTTTCAGAAACACCCTTTCATTGTTTTCTAGAGAATAAATGATTACATACACAGCCTACCTGAAGCAGTGGATTATACACACAATAGCCTAGCAACATGCATAAGGTTATTCATCCAGCAACATATTTGATCAAATCAAGAAACCCTTCTCAGACAAATGCCTCGATGTCTTCAAGTGAAGAGACACGCTGCTCTGGGGACCTGAACCCAGAGACACAGAACGTGACCCTGACCCAGTGAACCCAGAGACAGACCGTGTCCCATTCCGACTCGTCATCGTCTCATCATTGAAGAATCTCTTATTTTGATCACTGAACGCAAGGCCACCATCCCACTAGTTGATAGTAGAGCCCAATAAGCACAGACTGGCTGAGATGCTGCCTGAGGACTAAGACTACAGTCGCCCCACTCACCAATATTTCAATAGTTCCTCTGGAGATCTTGGTGGTGATGCCCAGGGCCTGGAAGAAGGAAGTCTTCTCAGGACCCAGCCCAGTGTTCTGGGCTGGCACAGTCACGTCACAGGGGGCAATAGCGCCAGCACGAGCAGCAGCTGGCACCTGAGGGGCAGAGGTTCGGAGGTCAGTGAACAATCAAGCTCTGGTTCCCCTTCAAGTCCATGGACGCATGCCAAATAACAGCACATGAGACCGCGCAAAATCCACAGCAAGAGTGTCTGAGACCAAGCGTCCCCATCAGCCATGGGATGCAGACAGACAGGGATAGTAGGAAACTAGTTGATGTGTGCAGGGGGAACGACAGAGCAGCACTTAACAAGCTGCACTGTAACTTATCCTGCGTCGCCATCTCATCTTTTAGCATAATCCAAAATCTGGATTGTACATTGAGGGCTACACTGTTACTAAATAATAACATTGTATTTGGTCCAAATGGCACACTATCCCTATATAGTATAGTGCCCGGGACAAAAGTAGTGCGCTACAAGAGTGCCATTTGGGACAAACCTTGACAATTCACTGCTAGACCAAAGCACGCAACACTGAAGTCACCTTGTTGGCCAGCAGCATGTCCCTGATCTCAGCCAGGTCCTCCTTGGTGAAGACAAAGCCCACATTTCCTTTGATGTGGGGCAGCAACCTGTGAAGACGGCAACACTTAACATCTCAATCCAACCCCAACGGCTACATTTTATTTATTTATTTTTTATTTCACCTTTACTTAACCAGGTAGGCAAGTTGAGAACAAGTTCTCATTTACAACTGCGACCTGGCCAAGATAAAGCAAAGCAGTTCAACACATACAACACAGAGTTACACATGGAGTAAACAAACAGTCAATAATACAGTAGGAAAAAAGAAATCTATATACAAAGAGTATGATTAACAAGACTGAGTAAACACTTGTCTGAGACCAAACGTCCCCGCCAGCTGTGGGATGCAGACAGACAGGGATAGTAGGAGACAGGTTTCTGTGTGCAGGGGGAACGACAGCGCAGTACTGCACACGCTGCACTGTAACTTATCCTGCTTTATAAATAGCCAATCCGTGGGCTTGATAGCTGCATTTTAGCCTTTGATAACTGGGTCGTGTTCATGAATGCACACAGCAGCAAAACGTTTTACAACATATTGATAACAAGCTCATGTAATTGGCCAACTTCAGGCTGTCCCTTTTACTTCCTAGTGAATGCGACCATGGTAGTCAGCCTCTTAGGCCAAAATGTGTTTTCTGCGAACTTACTTCTCCAGGGCGGGGTTGTTCTCCAGGTGGCCACGGATGGCTTTGCGCATCATGGTGTTTTTACCCATGAGCACCACAGCCTTCCCACGCAAGGACAGACGGATGGCCTGCATTTGCTTGGAGCCCACATTGTCGGCACCGACAATGAAGCATTTGGGGTAGTCATCCAGCAATTGCTGCAAAGAGATAAGCAAACTTGAGGCCAACAACTACTTCCAAATTCACTGCCTGAGGAAATGTAAACCCACTACCATGGGATAACTGCAAACGCTTTATTCAGTTGGCTACAACGTCTGTAAAAGTGTCTGAGACCATGCGTCCCCGTCTGCCGTGGGATGCAGGCAGACCGGGATAGCGAGGAGACAGGTTTCTGTGTGCAGGGGGAACGACAGAGCAGTACTGAACAAAATGCACTGTAACTTATCCTGCTTTGTACGTGGTCAATCATAAGCTGGTTTATTATGGAACGCCGGTTGGGTCTTTGCGTGTCAAAAAAGATACGTCAAATAACATTGTTTGACACGCTAAATAAGCTTTTAATTTGACACGTCAAATAACAGTTCTATTGTATAATGTTGTGTTGGACCACAACCTCTGGGGTAGCTAGCACGCTATAGCTTGGTCACGGGACTGAAATCCCCACCCCAGTCAGCCTATGGTGTGTATTGACATTCATATTGCACTGTATCGCTTTACATAAGGATTTGGGATCCTCAATAACAAAGATATTTCCCCCAACGTCCTCAGTTATCAGACTCCAAAACACCCACGCAGTATTGTTTTTCCTCTGGAATAGTGTTCGATACACAGAGGTTGACATTAAATGTGGCTCAATTCAGTTGTTTCAGATTCCCACAATAAGAGATACCACACTAATGTTCTCTGGGTGTCAGAGTAGACATACCCCATGTCATTGATCCACAGGTAAGGCTGTACAGTGAAATAAGTACACCCCCAATCCAATTCTAAAGTGTAATACATCAGTGTGATTTCAGATTTGTCAAATCATTGTCTTTCGTTGATTTTATATAACATTCAAAATAGTTTCCCATGATCTATTCAATTATGGCATAATTATACTATTTGTATTCATTTGCATCACTCAATTCCATACTTTTATTTTGAAGGCTAACCGCAAAGTCCACTATTGTGGCTAGCTTCACATAGATGTCCCGTCCAACATTAATCAAATAAGAACTGTCTTATAAGTTATGGTTATTTTAGATGACACCTAGCTATATAGTTAACTATAGCTACTGAAACAGATGTCGTTTTGCTATGTTTTTGGGGGAAGAACATTGTTTGCATCCAAGAACTAGCTAGCTTTTTTTATGACCAGCACTGTAGTTGCGCGAGACAACTTTAACTGCATCATCGATTAATCGTTGTGACATGAAATACGAGTGATATTGTAATCAATGTGTAAATAACTACGTTAAAAAATATTAACACCTTAAATTATGTGACGTGCAGTCATATGCAGGTCCTGATTGGTCAACAAGCTTATTTGACTTATATCTTTTGACACGCAAAGGCCCAAACGGCGTTCCATAGTTTATACACTTTCGTGCATCAAAAGTGGTCAATTGTTTCAACGTACGATGATTTTCATAAAATAGTTGGACTTCCACGTGGTCCTGTCTTCCCTCGGCATCTTTGCAGTGCTTCGAAGGATCGCTTAAAACAGCTGGTTTAAAGACAAGATTCTCTATGGAAAATAAAACTATGTTAGACATGCAGCAAGTTCACAATTAACGTAAAGTTACAATCACAGTAAGCACCAAACTAGCTAATAGCCATCTAGCTAAAATGGCAGTCACTACTCACCTAGCGAATACACTGCAAAATAGGACTAGCTTTAACTAGTAGCTAGCTGACGTAACAAATATACAACATATACTACATACAGATAACTAGTTAAGACTTTTTTTTGGACCTGGCTTTAAGGTGAAAATACTGTACCAGTATTGGCAACAAGCAAGTTTAGTTAGCTAAAATGTCACGGAAATAATGGTCGCACATGGCGGTAACCAACACAGCGAGTGTGCCGAATAGGCCGCACAGACGAAACACAATACATTTAAATAATAAGTCATCCTATTGATCTTTTGACAATATTACAGTACTGTAGTTTAACGTCATCAAAGTATGTAATCAAAGAATACAGAGAAACGTTTGAACGTGTAATACCACATAATAAGGCCATGAAAAATCCCTTACCTCTTACCAAGAACGCGTGAAAGAAAGAGAACCACGTAGGGAGCGCACAAGTAATATACAGCGCAAACAGCCAATCACAATCCACGACGACTACTATGGTCCACATACATGATTGGCCATCTGTGTCAATCTTTCTGTCGGTTGCTATCCGTGGGTGCGTTCGTTTTATGCCCCTGTCCACACCGGCTGTGGATTTCAGAACAAACCAGACAGGAAATGCAGACTAGATTGGGGACGTGGGTTTGTCAAGATCAAAAGACAAAAAACATCCTTTCCGCTTATAGTCTTAGCATTCTTTGTGTGTTTTTATTTTACATTTATTTAACTAGGCAAGTCAGTTAAGAACAAATTCTTATTTTCAATGACGGCCTAGGAACAGTGGGTTAACTGCCTTGTTCAGGGGCAGAACGACAGATTTGTACCTTGTCAGCTCGAGGATTCGATTTTACAACCTTTCGGTTACTAATCCAATGCTCTAACCACTAGGCTACCTGCCGCCCCAGGTATCTTGTGTGTCTTGTGTGCATAGTAGTTGAGACAAAAACAATGAGTGTCAGAAATAAACCATTTATTTATTGACATCAATCACATTTAATTAAAAATGATAGGCAATCAGGTACCATATAGCCATCCCAGAAAACATGACAACAGAGGTACATGGGCAAATAAAACAGGCGAGAGGAAAGGAAAAAACAAAACCACTTTTTTAAATTTAACTCGGCAAGTCAGTTAAGATCAAATTCTTATCTACAATGACTGCCTACTGCGGACAAACCCGTATGATGCTGGGCCAATTGTGCGCCACCCTATGGGACTCCTGATCACAGCCGATTGTGATACAGCCCGGGATCGAATTAGGGTCTGCAGTGACACCTCTAGCACTGCGATGCAGAGCCTTAGACAGCTGCGCCACTCAGGAGTATTGGGGGAAACTAGTTCCTTTCAGATAAATTAAGGGGATCAAATGACAAGGTTAACTTGTAAACATTAAAATAAAAAGGCTTTGAGAGTAGTCTGCCTAGCCAGGTTGCTTCCCAACTTAGGTCTGGGATTTCTGAGTCAACAGAGAGAGCATATAACTAAAGCAAAGAAATGTAATAGGATAAATAAATGTAGGAAAAAATTATAATAATTACAATCCCTGATGACTTACATAGGGTGTAGATTTAAAAACAAAACTTACATAGGGTGTCTAGAGATACACCAAAGTAAACATTCTCTCAAGTCTCTCTTTAAAGGACCCCATGTGTTGAATTCCAACATTTGGGCTGGTGCCTAAACCTGCGGCCATGGCTACTCTCAAAGAATCTTTCCAGTAATTTCCCCTTGATTGAGGAACTCATTCAACGTTGAACTGTAACTGTCCAGGGCTAGATTCAGGCACCCTGGCAGCACTTACACTTGTTTTCATTGTCTGTGTCTCCGGTCTCCAAAGCATGGCTATAAAGGCTACCAGAGGGATATTTCATTGAGCTTGATACATTATTTGGCACACTAACTTGAACATTTACTGAACAATTTAGGATTTAATGGCTTAGAAAGAGAGCCTGACTTAAAACAGAGTCAATATGAAGTAGTACTAACCCTTCTTCTGTTACACCTCAGTCTATGAATTTCAAAATTAAATTTGAATATTATGTTAGCAGCATTCGCATTAACCAGGCTAGGTGAAATGCCCCTCTGTAGATTCATCATGTTCATGTCAACACAGTTGCACTACTAGAGAAGCTCAGGGAATCTATGGCATAGCAAGGCTGAAAGTGCTTTAAAAACCCACGTCTCAGGGGTTTGAAGAAACAAAACCATTCCAAACATCACCAGAAATGGCACCCCAGCCTGAGGAGGGCAGACACAAAAATCACCCAATAGTAACATGTAGTAATTTTCAAGCAACAATTACTATACACCTTTACTCTGCCGACTATACTGTGCTGTGAGGCCATCCTCAGTTTGTCCCCTCTAAGTTATTTGCCTTTCTTTTACTGACACCCAAAACCCAGAAGTGCATCTCAATAGTCTAAAATGGCCTCCCTATTTGTCTCTTCTTCATTTACACTTCATTGTAAGCTATATTGAGGTTGTATTCGAGGGGTTTGCTTTCACCTGTCCAGTACTTTCACATCAGCACATATGGAGGAAATAAGAGGAGAGGAAGCCAATTTAGATGTTTGAGATGCACCCCAGGACACTGGCTTTGTTGTTCTACGACATCAGAATGGCTTCACCAACCCGATCGCAGCAAGGACTTGGAAGTGCGCCACATAACTCCACAGTGTTAAAGACATTGCATTGAAAATTTGGCACTAGCACAATTATTTTTATTCTTTCAAAGTGTTAAGAAATGAAAATTAAATGTATGTGTGTATATATACCACAACCAACATGCCAAGTGATGACAACTGGTTTGGAAACCATTAAAAAAAGATTTAGCATAAAAATATAAGCAACATGTGTAAAGTTAAAATCACCTGCTTCACAATGATTCAAATATGCAACATTACAAGGTCACTTGAAAAAAATAAACAGTGGATGATGAAATAAGTAAATCAATTAAGTACATATCAAAAACACATGCTCAAACCTGACCCACTGCAGTGATTTGGGATCAGGTAACAAGGAGATTTGGGTGCCATTATTGACTTGTGGCATTTCCCAAATGACACCCTATTTCCTATATAGTGCACTACTTTTGACCAGAGCCCTATGGGCCCTAGTCAAAAGCAGTAGACTTTATTGGGAATAGGGTGCCATTTGGGAATCAGACTAGGTACTGACTGCATATCTGTGTGTCCAGATTACCATGTGACTCTGAGGGCATTTCAGGAACCCATGGTTAGAAATGGCCCTGTTGCCTGGAAACCAACCTAGTGTGTGTGTGTGTACTAGGGTCCATTTATGTCTTTGTCCATAGAGCCAGCTCTTTGCATTTCAGTGTGAGCTACAGAGCTCAAAATCATACAGTGACAATACTGCTCCATGTCACTAAACCAAATATGTTAAAGTCAATTTAATATTGTGATTGTAATAAAAATATGCAGAAAATGCGGACAAAAACCTCCTCACAACTTGTATTGCAGAATGTGTGTTTTCAATCAGTCAACAAGCAGTGAGGTTAAAAACCAATCCTCCCCCCGTACATTAAAAGGACCAAGTCTCCCTCTATTACTTACTTTTTAAGTATCGGAGGGAAAACACACACATTGTCAGTAGCTAAATGTACAACAAAACATCGCCCCAAGAAAAGCACTCCACATTCACTCTGAATTATTCATTTTAAGACTTGGATAAATGTGTCGGCGAATACAGTAGCAAATAAAAAGGCAAAATACACACAATTAACATGTTGTTTCAAAATCAACATGCTCTAGTATTTTGTCCTGTTTCCTTATAGAAAGGGAGAAGCCTTGCCTGGTTACACCAGACTGAAGAACGCTGTGCTCAGTTTGGTTGCCAAGCTAAGAGCTGCCTCCCTACCCAAAGTGGATGGAAAGTAAGGGACGAGCAGAGTCCCCCCCCGAGATGAGAGGTTGCCAACACTCACCCAAACACCGCCACCCTCTGTCCACATCAAGGGAAAGACATAATTCAAATGTACGTTCTTTTAAAATCAGATTACATTAATGAGAATTCATATGAGATCGGTGGCGCAACGACTGATCTACAGAAAATAGAAATGGAGGGTCCATAGCACATCGAAAAGAGCAGTAGTCTGGAGAAAGAGTGTGAGTATGTGTCTAAACTCCTTTTGTACAGTTCCATTGGAAAAATTAAGCAAACAGGGAAAAAGATGTATAAATCTATGCTGCTGAGCCGTCCTTGTTAGTATATGAAAATTTCCATAGGAAAAGTGTACAAAAATAGGACCCTGATAATGTGACCATACCAGGCTGTAAAATGGTCCCAATAGGTCCGCAGAGACAGGAATCTATGATTGAGTTGAGTGAGCACCAAGTGTTTGAACTGGTCTTACAGAGAAGTGAAGAGAAAGGGAGGAGGGAAAGAGGAGACGAGAGCTTTTCCTCTTCTCAGAGTATAAAGTGTGTGTCTCTGTGTGTGTGTGTGTGTGTGTGTGTGTGTGTGTGCGTTTGAGATTTGAGACAGTTCATAGGTGTGCATTTGCAATGGCACCGACATACTGCATATTTTGGACTAATAGGCAAAACACTGCCTAGTGAATTTCAACAACATTCTATGTGTACTAAGTACTGCCTGAACACCTGTCTAAAGCCATGCCAGGACCCTTATAACCTGACCGCCACACGTCGGTCACATGATAACACAGTCTACCATTATTAGGACAGGAAAATAAATCGAACAGATCATAAAAACGTCTCTTACACACAAATGGCTTCTCTTGCTCGTTTTACATTTACAAAAATCTCTTTGGGCTCGCTTTAAACCTCATGCTTTCTGGAACTCTTAAAATGTCAACCCCACGGCCCTCAAGGCTCTGTTGAGCATTGAGTCCTGTCTGCAGTAACCTCCAGGTGACTAAGGGAGCTTTTCTAATGGCCAGTCTCATCTCAGCTACATGCACAGTAAGGAACAACTCTCTGCTTCCTCATCATAGCCACTGACGGCCTTCTATCCAAGCCTCCACCTTTTGACACACACACACACACCTGTCCCCGATTCTCTTCCTGTGTACTCCTCCCCACACATTTTAAAGCATTGGATTGGTGTAGGCATGGGCTAGAGTTTCCACTATATTTCATACACCTATCATTTCCTTTTAAATTCATGAAGGGAGCAAGTGCACACTTAGGGCTGAACCGTAGAGAATTTGGACAAAGCATGCACGCACACACACACACACACACACACACACACACACACACACACACACACACACACACACACACACACACACACACACACACACACACACACACACACACACACACACACACACACACACACACACACACACACACACACACACACACACACACACACACACAGCTGGGGAGTGGGTTAGCTCCCTAACTGAAGAGCTTGATGAAGCAGCCCTGGCAGTATGGCTTGTCATTCTGCTCCTTGAAGGTGCCCTTATTGAGCTGCTTGAGGCAGAAGGCACAGACAAAGTGCTCGGGGTGGAACTTCTTGGCCATGGCTGTGATGCAGCGGCCCGTGATGGGCTTCTGGCAGCCCGAGCAGAGGGAGCCACGGCGCTCGTGGTAGTGGCCCTCGCAGTAGGGCTGGCCCTCGTGCTCAAAGAAACTCCCATTTACAAAGGGGGTGAAGCACTCCTGTGATGCACAGAGATGGGAAGAGAAGGAAAGGAGGTTTTCACAAAATGGCGGAGGCAATCAAGGCTTTCTATACTGTTTTTGGAAATACCTTTTTTTTTCAAGAACTGCATGAAAGCTATGGAAGCTACAGGTAACTGCCAAAATAAAAGAACCTCAGGAGTAAATGAGGGTTCTGGCGGCTCTGTCATGGTGTAGGGTGCATTTTCCTGGCATGGTTTAGGTCCGCTCAACCCCTTAGAGGGCAAGGGAAACGCCAATAACACACAGCCATTCTGAGTGATCACCTTCAACCTATGGTGAATCATTTCTATCCTGATGGGAGTGGTCTCTTCCAGGATGACAAAGCCCCCATCCAACAGGGCACGAGCGGTCACTAAATGGTTTGATGAGCATGAAAACTACCATAAACAAAACAACAAATTATGGAAATTCTCGTGGAGGAATGGTGTCACATCCATCCAATAGAGTTCCAGTCACTGGTAGAATCTATGCCAAGTCGCATTGAAGCCGTTCTGGCGGCTCATGGTGGCCTAACGCCCTATAAATCACTACGTTGGCGTTTCATTTATTTTGGCCGTTACCTGTATGTCTGACCATATGTAGACGCGGGATAATACACTTAGAATAGCACCACAGCACACACCCACACACCCACTTACTCTGCAGACGAAGCACTCAGGGTGCCAGAGGGAGTTGAGGGCTGATATGTAGTTCTCCAGAATGGCACGGGCACAGCCTCCACATTTGGGCGCAAACATGTCAAAGTAGTCCTTCCGACAGTACGCCTTCCCATCCTTCTCATGGAAGCCTGTGGAGGACGGGCAGAGAAGGACACTGCCTTAAGACGACAGAGAGAAAAATGGAGAGGAGGAGAGAAAAGAAGAGAGACAGAGGAGACAGAGAGCAAAAGAAGAGACGCTAGAGAGAACGAGAGAGGAAGGAATAGAGAAGAAAGATAGAAGAATAGAGAAGAGGAGAGAGGAAAAGAGAGATAGCTTACCCTCTGGACCAAAGAACGCTCCACACTGAGCACAGAAGAAGTGTTCTGGATGCCAGTTCCTGTCCAGTGCCGTCACCACTTTCTATAGGGGACAAAAAAAGATCAATATTTTTCCCTAGATGCAGTTAGCATACACCAAGTATACAAACCATTAAGAACACCTGCCTTTTCCATGACATAGACTGACCAGGTGAAAGCTATGATGATAGAGGAACTACGTCGCTGTCTACTATTCAAAATAGTAGCTAGCAAGATGGAGATCACTGAGGTTATTTTTAATGAGTGCATTTCGCAAGTGGCTAGTTTGCATCAACCACCTTCACTAAAACCACTGCAAAGCTTTTGCCTGCAAATCGCCCGAACCGCGATGTTCTGGCACGTCTGCCTCGTGATTTGTTGGGAGAGTTGTCTGTCTGAAGAGGTCTTTTTTCCCCTTTTCGAAGTTAACAAGAGAGTCCGTCATTAATCCCAGGCCCTAGTCACTGCTGTTTGCCTAGGGTCTGGATTTCCGAGGCCAGTTAGCAGCATATTGAATTCCTAAAATCAAGGTTTTAGGCATTTTGCCCATTTATTTTACAGCCAGCAGATGGCAGCACTAGCGAGGCTGACGACAGAGTAGTATAGAGCAGTGTGTCTAGTGTGGACATAGTAGCGTGACGAGAGAGAGCAATAGAAAGAAAGGAGAGATAAAGGAGTTATATGAATACACAACACTGGACCAATGAGGAAGCTTGTCTCCACCGGGACTAATCTGACCTATCCCGAGGAGGCTAAAGTCCAGTCGCTCTCTTCTTCTCCCCTTCTGCTGTGGTGCCTCACCCCAGGCAGTGTGTGTGTGCGCACGCGTGTGTGTGTGTTCATGTGTGCAGTGACTCATACACACGCTGCAGTGTGTCAGAGCAAGACTATGAGTGAGTGTTGACGTGCGGAGTGAGACAGAAACAGAGATGACGTGTGGAGAAGAATGGCTCAAAGCTGCGTCTGTGGGATTCAGGGTGGCATAATTTGTGTGTGTGTATAATACTGACGTCCAGCATAGGTCTGTTGCAGTAGTACCAGCAGCAGCAGTGTGTGTGTGTGTGTTATACTAACGTCCAGGATAGGTCCATTGCAGTAATGGCAGCGTGGGGAGAACAGGTTGTGGTAGTCCTTCTCACAGTACGGAGCTCCGTCCCTCTCAAAGAAGTTTCTGGAGCCGATCTCCTCTTGACAGTGGGTACACACAAAGTGCTCCGGGTGCCACGTGCGCCCCATGGCGGTCACCACCTGGGCACAGGGAGGGCACAAGACAGACGCATCACAAATCTAAACTAGGAGCCTCAACCTAAGATTTTGTGAATCTGGACGCGCATTCATAAACAGCCTCAGAGTAGGATCAGGTACCCCCTGTCCATGTAAACTTAATCATTATGATTTAAAAGACCACTGATCCTGGATCAGTGCTCCTACTATCAGTCTTTTTACGAATACAGGCCCAGGGGTGAATCCTAATCAGAGATGTGCGTATGACCATGCCAATGTTCCATTGACATCAATGCATGATTGATTTCCACCGGTTAATGGTGCATATCTCCAGTTCAGATTCAGCCCTCAGTGTGGAACAGTGCCCTTCCTATGGTGGATAAAGTACTTAACCTTATTTCCATTACCAGCAAATATTGATTATATGGAGGAATGCAAACCATGCAAGCTATGTAGACAGCTCAATCTAATCATGAGCACATTATTCACACCTGCTGTGGTATTGACCGCTAGCAGTCAAAATAGATCTAGGAATAAATTCAACGGGGACCCCAAAATGTATGTAATAAGCACAGTAAAGGTGCATGTGAGTGTGTGTCTGTGTGCGTGTAAGTGTGTGAATACGGCCTGTGTGTGTTTGCGTGTGTGTGTGCCCGTGCGTGGGTGCGTGTGTGTAAGGTCACCTGTCCAACTATGGGCTTGTTGCAGGCCCCACACACTCCCTTGGCCACGGTCTGGACACCCAGTTTATGGAGGTCTGACTGGAGGCTACCCAGCATGTTGTCCAGCTTGTTGGCCTGTTTGGGGGGAGCCGTGGGCAAGCTCTTCCCCTGGGCCAGAATCTGTGGATGGGTCACACACAGACAGACATGTCAGAGAAAGAAACAGACACACAGAAACACACACGCAGACAATAAGCACACACACTAACACTCACATATAGAAACGTACACATGCAAACAACACAGTTCCACAAATAGAGATCCCTTCCCAATTCATGTCCTGCTCAACTCACAGAAAACCCAATTAAAGCAAAGAAGAGTCTCTCTTCAACCACTCTGCTGATTACACATCTGAACGTAATTGCTCCTCTGGGATCAAGTATTTTTGAATTTAACTGAGTCTTCATAGACACCACCATAATTATTCTTGACGAAACAGAACACACTCTCCCTGTGCTTATGTGACGTGCCACAGAAATCAGTCTTTTTAATGGCTGAAATGGAGAATGCCACTGGCATGCATGCCAGGCTAGAAAGGACATGTTCGGCTCATCGCATAAAAGCTGACATTACATAAAGCACTGCAGTCCAACCCTGGGATTCTTCAATCTAACTATTGTCTCCAAGAGGAACTCTGCTTATTAGTTACCTATAAAGCCTATTGATTGTCTGTGTGTTGTTGATGGGCAGAAGCAAGGTGGGAGGGAACTACACTTCTCAAATGGTTTGGTCATTGGAGCTTCCTGACCCAGTCAAATTCCACAGAGGGAAAAAATAGCCTGTCAGTGGGACTACTGCTTACAAAAAAACATGCGCACACACACATAAACGTGCACACACACGTACACACACGCACGCACGCACACACACACACACAGGGAAAAACAGTCACGTACAGGCAAATTTCACTGACGAAAGGCAACCCTCACTAAACAACCACCCTTCCATCTGGAGTAAAATCAAATACCAACTTGGCTTGGGCCTTGATGTGTTTGTTAAAGAGAAAGGGGTAGGGAGAAAATTAGATTAGATATGAAGAGAAATAGTGGCATATTATAACAGTGTCTTAACAGAACACTACGCAGTCAGCTAAATCATGAGTCAAGTTATTTCAACCTGTTCAGATCTATTTGGGCTTGGCCAGTTAAACAGTCAGAAGGCAGGTCTGAAATGCCTATGGTGGAGGCAAGTCCTCTGGGAGGTGGGAACCATTCCAGCGACATGACAGGAATCAGGACAGTGTGGCTGTAATATCAAGGAGAGAGCCATGATGTCTGTTCATCTCTACAGAATGGATTTCACACATCCTTAAAGAGCTCCTTCCTTATCATAGCCCCTCTCCTAGACTCTTGGTGGAGAAGTGGCTAGAGATAGGGCCCAAAATACATCTGTTATCTCAACACACACACACACAGTGAAGAGTTTTGGTTTTGACAACACATGTCCACTCAGACAGACGACTCAATACAAACCACAAAATAGAGAATAAAGTTGGTGATAGTGAGAAAAGAAAGAAGTGCGAGGCAGACTAGGCCAAAGAGAGAAAGGGAGAAATAGAGAAAACAGAAGGATAAACGAACAAGGTGGATTGAGTGTTCCATGCCTCCATTGGTGGGAAGATGGGATCGTACTTAGTCTGGCAGCCAACAGACACAAAGACCTTGGGCGGGGTGACAGACTTGGGCGGGGGGCTGGGGGTTTTGGGAGGGGCAGGTTCCCTGGATGGAGGAGTGGGCTCTCTGGGGGTCGGCATCCAGGGAGGGGTGAGCTGATGCTTCACAGGTGGGGAAGGGGTGAATGGCGGGGAGGGGTGGGTACCCTTGGAGGGTGAGGGAGGTGGGGGAGGAGGCAGGGGCAGAGGGTCTGCTTGACAGGGGTTTGCTTTTTGGGCGCCGGGGGGGACTGCGGAGGGGGGATGACTTTTCTCTGAGGGACAGGCGAGTCAGGAGGGATGACGATCTGGGTGTGGGAAGAGACAGAGAGCAAGAGAGAGACATCAAAGATGGGTGAAATTAAACCACAGGAAATAGAAAGCCTCAGGTGTAGCAAAAAAACTTTAACAAGTGGTCACAGAGGAATACGGTTGAGAAACTGTTCGCTAGTCATAGTCCATATGTGTGGTATAGAAAATTGCCTTGATAACGTTACTCTAGAATAACAGCACTAATCAAGAAACACGCTACTGGAAGGTGCTGTATTGCTCTAGAACTAGTCGGTCCATATTTGTCCCAATGAGATGACTTAGCACTGGCTCCGGCCACATCTCTGTACCTTGTCCACCACCGGTGAGGCCCTGTCTTCCCGCGTGCGCTGCGGGTTGTTCATGACGATGACCCCCTCAGTGAGCCAGTCGTCTGACTGCTTCTTACGTCGGCGCTCAACGGCGCGTTCGATTCCAAGCTTGCCCTGCAGCTCTGCGATGAGACAGTCCTGGGAACTGCTCTTGGTGAAGATGACAGGACCCAGTTTACGCCTTAACAAATGCCCGTCTCGGTACATGGGGTGCACGTTGGACGTCTCTTTGGTGCGGCGGATAACCGACTTGAGCTACAGAGTTGGGTAGAAGGAAGTAAGGGGGGGGGCGCATGGTGGTGCTTCCCCATACCTCCCACATATAGGGGGTGCTGCAGAGCCAGGCACGAAACACCAGGAAGCACAAACCTTCAGGCCAGGCCGGCTGATCGCAAAAGTCAAACGGCACTCCACTCAACTCCATTCCATTCCACTCTTTTCCCGAGGCAGTCTATTTCACACCTGCTAGGCTGCAGTGTGTAAGCATGCTGGGTGATTGAAAACACTTAACAAACGTCCATTCTTCTCAGCGCAAAAACATACAGGGCAGCAGGTAGCCTAGCGGTTAACAGCTTTGGGCCAATAACCAAACGGTCACTGGTTTGAACCCCGAGCCGACTAGATCTGTCGATGTGTCCTTGAGCGAGGCACCTAATCCTAATTGCTCCTGTAAGTCACTCTGGATAAGATAATGACTCAAATGTAAATGTTAAATACATGATGTGCAAAACAACGACTAGAACTCTAATACTCATGCAATACACAGGCGGGCGTATAATGCAAGCAGCAAAACCGATGGTCTTAGATTCTTGTAGTAATGTCACTGTAGAGAAGTAGCTAATGTCCTTGAAAACAGACTCTGAAACATGGTTCCACAGGCCCATATAAACCCTCTCTGCTACTTGCATGTTTTAGGTTTGTCCCCTCTCCACCCAAACATGTGCACAGAGAATGTGTGTAGTACCTAGCCCTGTGGAACACCCGTAGTGAGACCACATGGTGCAAATACAGACCTTCTTCACGTCACCTGGAAGAAGCGGTAACGCGGTCAATTCAAATCAAATGATTCTTCCTTAACACCACAGGCTCTATTTCAAGCTGCCGCTAAGGAGGCACAAGTGTCAAACATGCTAGTTTGCAATTTCGTCATGTAAAAATTGGCATTTTCCAACCTTCACGCCATGTTCGGGATTGTACCTGTCTAACATCAGCTTGCTGAGATGGGAGGGGTGGCAATATTTAAGGTGTGTTCTTAAAAACAAGCGCAAAAGTGACAATTTCATGCAGCGCTGAAGGGAAATTTTAAGACCCACCAAAAGCAGGTCTTAACGGTAACGCATGGATTTTGAGAGCGGAAGCACAGCCTAGCCAGCCATGACGCACAGTCCCTATGGAACGAGAAATGTGCCTTTTGTGCCAGTGAATCTCGTATTTAGAAACATAAAATAAATATTGATTTCCCTCCCATTTAATTTAATTTAATAAATGAACACGCATAGCCTACCTTCCCCTTAATCACATCTGGTTTAGCAGCTTCGGTTAGGTGTGTATTTTTATCCTGGCCATGCATTAACCAAGTCGCCTATGAATAAAGGGGGTTTAAAAGGTCTCCTGAGAGTGCCTTAAAATATGAGTTTTTTTTCATGATTCACAATTTACATACCTGCATAATACATGTTGCTTGTTCAAGTAGACTATCCATGCCCATTTTTAAAGAGTGCCCCTCGTACGATTACCAAAGACACGCTCATCCAAACTATTCAGTCCTCCTATATTGCCATATCAACAGCAGATTTTTCGATACAATTGACAGGACCCTAGTATTTTGTAGATGTGCGAATGTTATACGTAAAGACATTTAGGCCTATGTGTGCACACAGTAACATGGAGCGAGAGATGCGATTTATGACATCATGCTTCTAACCTCATCCTATTAAGAAATCTTGTTGTTTAAAAAAACAGATTGCTTGTTTTTTCATTTCATTTGATTAAAAACTAAGCACAGGCTCCCCCTCGCCTCAAAGAAGGCTGTTTTTGTGTCCTGACCAATGCATTCGCCAAATAGCAGCCTATCAATAAATGGTTTGGCTCGTGAGACTGCGTTGAAATAAATATGAAATCACCAACTCTTTATTAAATGATCAAGTTTGGGAGAAGCAAAATAGTGAGTAGACATCCCATTTATCATTATTTTAGCTCCCGTTATTATTTTGGATGTGAGTAAAAGACTCCATATAGTCTACCTTCATATACCCACGGGAAGCAATGATGGTGCCTGTAACCGTATTGACATTTTTTAAATAAGTTGCTGTTTTGTTTTGTTTAGATTTTGATTATAAGCCTTATCAATAGTGAATTTAATCTATCTTATTAACAACAATTGGCATGTCTATGGCTCAGACATAATGCAATTTACAGTAGGCCAGCCAGTGTGAATGTTATACTTAACAATATATTTCCAAATTAAAGCCATACAAGTAGGCTTCATACAATGTGGACTGTAAACATCTTCAACATATTTAGCAATACATTTTGTTATTTTGTTTCTGTAGGCTATGCCAAACCTAGATAATGGCGCCGGAGGGGATGGCTGCCGTTTTATGGGCTTTTAACCAACCATGCTATTTTGTTTGTTTTTTCGCATTGTTTGTAACTTATTTTGTGCATAATGTTGCTGCTACCGTCTCTTACGTCCGAAAAGAGCTTCTGGATATCAGAACAGCAATTCCTCACCTTGAACTGGACTAAGAATTTTTCTTTAATGAGTCGGACGGGAGAGATTTACTCCAGACACCCAACGAGGCCCTCAACCCTGTCATTCACAGGAGAAAAAGACGAAGATATCGCGGAAGGAAATCTGGGTGCCTTGTAAGGATCCGGCGACGAGTGGCTAATCTGACTTTGCCATCGGTACTACTGGCCAACGTACAATCGCTGGATAATAAAGTGGACGAACTACAAGCACGTATATCCTACCAACGGGACATTAAAAACTGTAATATCTTGTTTCACTGAGTCATGGCTGAACAACAACATGAATAACATACATCTGGCGGGTTACACACTGAATCGGCAGGATAGAACAGCAGCCTCTGGTAAGACAAAGGGTGACGGTCTATGTATATTTGTAAACAACAACTGGTGCATGATATCTAAGGAAGCCTCGAGGTTTCGCTCGCCTGAGGTAGAGTATCTCATGATAAGCTGTAGACCACACTATCTACTATATTCTTCGTACCTGTCTATTTACCACTACAAACCGATGCTGGCCCTAAGATGAGCTGTATACTCACTCAATGAGCTGTATACGGCCATAAGCAAACAGGAAAACGCTCATCCAGAGATGGCGCTCCTAGTGGCCGGGAACTTTAATGCAGGGAAACTTAAATACGTTTTACCAAATTTCTACCAGCATGTTAAGTGTGCAACCAGAGGGAAAAAACTCTAGACCACACACAGAGACGTGTACAAAGCTCTCCCTCGCCCTCCATTTGGCAAATCTGACCATAATTCTATCCTCCTGATTCCTACTTACAAGCAGGAAGCACCAGCGACTCGGTCAAAAAAAAAAGTGGTCAGATAAAGCAGATGCTAAGCTACAAGACTGTTTTGCTAGCACAGACTGGAATATGTTCCGGGATTCTTACGATGGCATTAAGGAGTACACCACATCAGTCTCTGGCTTCATCAATAAGTGCATCAATGACGTCGTCCCCACAGTGACTGTACGTACATACCCCAACCAGAAGCCATGAATTACAGGCAACATCCGCACTGAGCTAAAGAGTAGAGCTGCCACTTTCAAGGAGCGGGACTCTAACCAGGAAGCTTATAAGAAATCCCGCTATGCCCTCTGACGAACCATCAAACAGGCAAAGCATCAATACAGGACTAAGATCGAATAGTACTACACCGACTCCGACGCACGCAAACTACTACAGACTACAAAAGGAAGCACAGCCGAGAGCTGCCGAGTGACACGAGCCTACCAGACAAGCTAAATTACTTTGAGGCAAATAACACTGAAACATGCATGAGAGCATCAGCTGTTCCGGATGACTGTGTGATCACGCTCTCCGCAGCCGATGTGAGTAAGACCTTTAAAAAGGTCAACATTCGTCCGGAAAAGGCTGCAGGGCCAGACGGATTACCAAGACGTGTACTCCGAGCATGTGCTGACCAACTGGCAAGTGTCTTCACTGACATTTTCAAACTCTCCCTGTCTGAGTCTGTAATAACAACATGTTTCAAACAGACCACCATAGTCCCTGTTGCCAAGAACACTAAGGTAACCTGCCTAAATGACTACCGACCCGTAGCACTCACGTCTGTAGCCATGAAGTGCTTTGAAAGGCTGGCCATGGCTCACATCAACACCATTATCCCAGAAACCCTAGATCCACTCCTATTTGCATACCGCCTCAACAGATCCACAGATGATGCAATCTCTATTGCACTCCACACTGCCCTTTCACACCTAGACAAAAGGAACACCTATGTGAGAATGCTATTCATTTCCTACAGCTCAGCGTTCAACACCACAGCGCCCACAAAGCTCATCACTAAGCTAAAGATCCTGGGACTAAACACCTCCCTCTGCAAATGGATCCTGGACTTCCTGACGGGCCACCCCCGGGTGGTAAGGGTAGGTAACAACACATCCGCCACGCTGATCCTCAACGGGTGCCCCTCAGGGGTGCGTGCTCAGTCCCTTCCTGTACTTCCTGTTCACTCATGACTGCATGGCCAGGCACGACTCCAACACCATCATTAAGTTTGCAGATGACACAATAGTGGTAGGCCTGATCACGACAATGACGAGACAGACTATAGGGTGGAGGTCAGAGACCTGGCCGTTTGGTGCCAGGACAACAACAACTCCCTCAACATGATCAAGACAAAGAAAATGATTGTGGACTACAGGCAAAGGAGGACCGAGCTACGCCCCTAATCTCATCGATGGGGCTGTAGTGGAGCAGGTTGAGAGTTTCAAGTTCCTTGGTGTCCACATCACCAACAAACTAACATGGTTCAAGCACACCAAGACAGTCGTGAAGAGGGCACGACAAAACCTATTCCCCCTCAGGAGACAAAAGATTTGGCATGGATCCTCAGATCCTCAAAAGGTTCTACAGCTGCACCATCGAGAGCATCCTGACTGGTTGCATCACTGCCTGGTATGGCCACTGCACGGCCTCCGACCGCAAGGCACTACAGAGGGTAGTGCGTACGGCCCAGTACATCACTGGGGCCAAGCTTCCTGCCATCCAGGACCTCTATACCAGGCGGTGTCAGAGGAAGGCCCTAAAAATTGTCAAAGACTCCAGCCACCCTAGTGGTGCTTTTGAATTATTTGTTACTTTTCTTTCTTTTTTTTTTTCATTGTTGGTTAAGGGCTTGTAAGTAAGCATTTCACCTGTTGTATTCGGCGCATGTGACAAATAACATTTGATTTGATTTATTTAACAAACTAGGCTATAACGGACTAACATTCGAATTGGAGTTGATGACAACACAAAACATAAAAGACGGTAAATACAAAACTTGAAGAAATACTTAGCCATGGAGCACATTCTGATTGGCCAGTGAGGGGTCAAGCCTTGACACACCTACAACTTATTTATTCATCAAAACCCAGCGCTTTTGCCACCGTCAGCTACTGCGCCCATATTCCGGTTGTGAAAATAGCAAAAATATTTCTGACACAACCCCAAACCTATAGCGCTACCGCCAGCAAGTGACAAGCTCACAGCTGCAAGTTGAGACATGCAATATAGCCATAAACAACACACAGCGGACATTTCCACATGGACCACGGTAGGCTGTTAACCCTCTTGACCATAATGAAAAAGCTTTAACAGGTTTTTAGACATTTTTGCAAAAATAGAAATACCTTATTAACGTAAGTATTCAGACCCTTTGCTATGAGACTCAAAATTGAGCTCAGGTGCATTCTGTTTCCATTTATCATCCTTGAGATGTTTCTACTACTTGATTGGAGTCCACCTGTGGTAAATTGAATTGATTTGACATGATTTGGAAAGGCACACACCTGTCTATATAAGGTCCTACAGTTGACAGTGCATGTCAGAGCAAAAACCCAGCCATGAGATTGAAAGAATTGTCTGTAGAGCTCCTAGACAGGATTGTGTTGAGGCACAGATCTGGGGAAGGGTACTAACACATTTCTGCAGCATTGAAGGTCCCCAAGAACACAGTGGCCTCCTTCATTCTTAAATGGAAGAAGTTTGGAACCACCAAGACTCTTCCTCGAGTTGGCCGCCCGGCAAACTGAGCAATTGGGGGAGAAGGGCCTTGGTCAGGGAAGGGCCTCTGACAGAGCTCCAGAGTTCCTCTGTGGAGTTGGGAGAACCTTCCAGAAGGACAACCATCTCTGCAGCACTCCACCAATCAGGCTTTTATGGTAGAGTGGCCAGACGGAAGCCACTCCCCAGTAAAAGGCACAAGACAGCCCGCTTGGTGTTTTCCAAAAGGCATCAGACCATGAGAAATAAGATTCTCTGGTCTGATGAAACCAAGATTTAACTATTTGGCCTGAATGAAACGAGTCTTGTCAGGAGGAAACCTGGCACCATCCCTATGGTGAAGCATGGTGGTGGCAGCATCATGCTATGGGGATGTTTTTCAGCGGCATGGACTGGGAGACTAGTCAGGATCGAGGCAAAGATGAACAGAGCAAAGTACAGAGAGATCCTTGATGAAAATCTGCTCCAGAGCGCTCAGGACCTCAAACTGGGGCGAAGATTCACCTTCCAACAGGACAACGACCCTAAGCACACAGCCAAGAGAACGAAGGAATGGCTTAGGGACAAGTCTCTGAGCGTCCTTGAGTGGCCCAGCCAGAGCCAGGACTTAAACCCGATCGAACATCTCTGGAGAGACCTGAAAATAGCTGTGCAGCAACGCTCCCCATGCAACTTGACAGAGTTTGAGAGGATCTGCAGAGAAGAATGGGAGAAACTCCCCAAATACAGGTGTGCCAAGCTTGTATAGCGTCATACCCATGAAGACTCGAAGCTGTAATCGCTGCCAAAGGTGCTTCAACAAAGTACTGAGTAAAGTATCTGAATTCTTATGTAAATGTGATATTTCTTTTTTTTTATTTTACAAATTAGCTAGAATTTCTAAAAACGTGTTTTTGCTTTGTCATTATGGGGTATTGTGTGTAGATTGATGAGAAAATGAACAATTTAGAATACGGCTGTAACATAACATTTTGAAAAAGTCAAGGGGTTTGAATACTTTCCGAAGGCACTGTATATCCTTGTGAAGTTCACAATTAGCCAACATTCTACACAAGGCAGAAAATACAAACTCCATGCATCACTTCTCAGGTAAAACTTTGACAAGATGCCCTATATATTCAAGTCCTTGTGTCCTCATGTTGTGTTCATGTGAGTCACTCTCCCAAAATAAGAGCCCATCTCAATCACTTCAACTTGATAATAACTGACATACTGTAACAGAGATAAATTGAACTTGAATGAGCCAGCTGAAAACAGTCTGATCGCTGCTTAATCCAATAGATGGGCTTTTGGAATAAGCCAGAAAATGGACGGTCCAATCAGCATCCTCTCAGAAACAGTGGGTGGGTTTAGGACAAAAACCAACTCAGTCAAACTTTGCTTTGAATTAGGCCGTCCTCTGATTGGTTGAAGGTGATCCAATCGCTGACAAGTTAGTTTTGAATAATGCCCCATTACAGACACAGACTCGAAGATGAGAAATCCCAGACATATAAGCGAAGTGAAAAAGGATGGTGAACATAGCGATCAGACTGATTCCACCTGGATAGAATGAGCCATCATCAGATAAAAATACAATGGCATCATATATATTAGTGATCATTATCATCTCTGTATGTTACTGGCTCTGTTACATCTATCAGTGTGTGACACCACCAGTGCCAGGATACATGGGAAAGATTAAATGTGTCAAAGTGGGGATTTGGCCTCAAACTTGGCCTAATAAAAGATGAACCATACGGTGTCTTAGAGCCTTTAAACTTGCGTGCCAGCTTATTTTGGGAGAGCGTTGTTGCGGGTGGGTGGTCTGTTGGACGGGAGCATCGTACTTGGCCCGAGGTGGACAGCCTCTCCACGGCCGAAGGCTGGTTCAGGGGCAGGTCCAGGGTGTTCTCAGGGGTTCCCGGGCACGTGGAGGGGGTCAAGCAGTCGTCCATCCAGATGGACTTGTTAAGGGGGGTCATCGTCCCCTCGCGCCCATCCAGGGACGTGCTGTTCCTTGGGTTAATCCTTTCCTTGTCCTCCCAAGTCCTTTCCTTGTCTCCTGCCATGGCATAAAGCTCCTCTTTGTCCTGATTGGTCTCCTTGGCATAATCCACTTCTCCCTCTGGCAGGATAAAGTCAAAGGACAGCAATCTGTCAAGGGTGTCCTCCAGCAAGGGCTCCCGACATGGCCATGTTATCCCCAAGTCAGGACATGCAGTAGGGGGCTCTGCTGGCTGAGCAGCAGGTGTTTCTGGATGCTTCTCCTTCAGTGGGGAAGATAGATCAATGGAGGCTGACTGAGGAAGGGTGATCGTTTTAGGAGTGGGACTCTTAGCAACACTAACAGGAATGGGGCTCTTAGCAATCGGAACTGGACGGGGGCTCTTGGCAACTGGAAGAGGACTGAGGCTTTTAGGAATCGGAACAGGACTGGGGCTCTTAGCAACCATAACTGGACCAAGAGTCTTTGCAACAGTTATAGGACTAGGGGTCTTGACAAGAGCCATGGGACTAAGGGTCTTTGCAAAAGGTACCAGACTAGGGGTCTTGGCAACAGTTACTGGACTAGGCGTCTTGGTGGTCTTTGTATCCACTGCAGGACTGTTGTACTTTACAACGGGGGCAACAGGAGGATCGGGAGTCTTTGGCAAAGTGTGGCTTGTGGTGTTAGAGACCACAGTGAGAGACTCCATGTGGGAGGTCAGCGTAGTTCTCACGCTGGGATCAGTTACTCCTCCCAGCTGTGTGTGAATCTGGGTGTACTGGAGGCTCTGGGACGAGGCCAACAAAACGGAGGAGGCTGAAGCAGCTGAGAGGGGGGTGGAGGTGGGAGGGCCAGAGCAGGCATCTTCATCTATGTGGAGTTCTAAAGGAACAGGGTTACAGGAGGGGGACGTGTCACTGGGGGGCTCCAGCTGCAGATCACCAGGGGCTGCAGGTGACTTAGTCTCCAAGGAGGAGGGTTCTGATCCTTGACTGAGCAGGAGGGTATTCATATTGACAGACAACTGAGAACCAGACTGGAGGACGGGCAGCACAGAAACAATAATATAAGACAGGGAGAAAAAAAGGGGAAATGGTTTGAGGAGAGGTAGAAAAGGGAAGTTGCCACAGCAGCAGACATGCACCATGGAAAATGAATCATGACCACTTCCTCAATAAAGCTGTGTGGAAATTGGCATTATATATATATCATAGTGATGGATATACAAATCATTCACATTCCACACTCATTGCATCACAGTGTAAATAAATTGTTGTATTGTGGGATCAATAAGGTAAATGGTAGGAAATGTCCGACCGAATGTACATTAGAGTCTAGACCACAGCAACACTACAGCAATCTACCTGTGTGAAGAACCCCCACATCAATGCTAAAAATCAATATACAACCAACCTTTTAAAAGCAATACATGCACCATTCATTTGACTGCTCATTTCACCCTACAGTATGTTCCTTCACCCATCTGCCTACCTCTCTTTCTCATCCATCTCTACAGCCTTGAATGAGTAGGTGTGTCCAAACTTTTGACTAGTACTGTACATACGCACATACAGTACCAGTCAAGTTTGGACACACCTACTCATTCAAGGGTTTTTCTTTATTTTAATTATTTTCTACATTGTAGAATAATAGTGAAGACAACAAAACTATTAAATAATACATATGGAATCATGTAGTAACCAAAAAAGTGTTAACTTCTTAGGGAGCGGCAGCAGAGGGGACGGTTTTGGAGAGTCTGGCGTGCCCAAAGTAAAATGCCTGCCACTCAGGCCCAGAAAATAGGATATGCACATAATTAGTACTATTGGATAGGAAACACTCTGAAGTTTCTAAAAGTGTTAAAATAATGTATGTGAGTATAACAGCACTGATATAGCAGGTGAAAACCCCGAGGAAAATCCATCCGGATTTGTAGTTTTTTTTGTACATGACCTTCTTCTCCAGGCTGCCTATTAATTTCTATTTTAACTAGGACTGAGACTGCAGTACCTATGGCTTTCAGTAGATGTCAACAGTCTTTTTACAGTGTCTGGAAGCTCTAGCACTAAGCAAAACAGATAGGAAGAGGAAGTAGTGAAGGGACCACTTTTGTCAACAACGTTTGACGGGCGCGAGATTGTGAGCGTGCCCCACTTTATTTTCCTTTCCTATTGTTCATGTTATCGTCCGGTTGAAATATTACAGGTAATATACATAAAAGGATACCTAAGGATACATAAAAAAATTATGTTTGATTTGTTTGTAGAAAGTGTACAGGTATAATTTGAACGTGTTCTCTTCACGGTTCAATGGGCGACTCAACGGTGGATTTTCTGATCATAACGCGCCAACCAAACTGAGATTTATGGATATAATAAATTACTTTTTCTAACAAAAGAACCATTAGATGTCTTCGTTGGACACTTGGGAAGCCCTCAGCAGAAGTTCTTCGAAAGGTAAGTGATATTTTGTAGCTCTTATATGGGTTTTGTGTGACCCACGCTGGATATGAATTTATGCTAATGTAAAAATATGAGGTGCTATCCTCAAACAATCAAATGTTGTGCTTTTGCGGTAAAGCCTTTTTGAAATCTGACAACGCTGTGATATTGCCAAGAATCTATGCAACACTTGTATATTGATGAATGTTTAATAATTCAACTTTTGGATTTTGAATTTGGCGCCTTACATTTCACCGGGTAGTGTCGGGAGCGGCCCGCTAGCGCTACTCCCTAAGTAGTTAAACAAATCAAAATATTTTATATATTTGAGATTCTTCAAAGTAGCCACCCTTTGCCTTTATGACAGCTTTGCACACTCTTGGCATTCTCTCAACCAACTTCATGAGGTAGTCACCTGGAATGCATTTCAATTAACAGGTGTGCCTTGTTAAAAGTTAATAGGTGGAATTTCTTTCCTTCGTAATGCGTTTGAGCCAATCAGTTGTGTTGTGACAAGGTAGGGGTGGTATACAGAAGATAGCCCTGTATGATAAAAGTCCATATTAAGGCAAGAACAGCTCAAATAAGCAAAGAGATACGACAGTCCAGGTCAGTCAATCCGGAAAATGTCAATACTTGGTAAGTTTCTTCAAGTGCAGTCGCAAAAACCATCAAGCGCTATGATGAAACTGGCCCTCATGAGGACCGCCTCAGGAAAGGAAGACCCAGAATTACTTCTGCTGTTGAGGTTAAGTTACCAGAAATTGCAGCCCAAATAAATGCTTCACATAGTAACAGACACATCTCAACATCAACTGTTCAGAGGAGAATTCCTGCTAAGAAACCACTACTAATAAAGGACACCAATAAGAAGAAGAGACATGCTTGGGCCAAGAAAAAGGAGCAATGGACATTAGACCGGTGGAAATCTGTCCTTTGGTCTGATGAGTCCAAATATGCGATTTATGTACCCAACCGCCGCGTCTTTGTGAGACGCAGAGTAGCCAACAAGTGCTCAGCATATGTGGGAACTCCTTTAAGATTCCAACCAGCATTCCAGGTAAAGCTGGTTGAGAGAACGCCAAAAGTGTGCAAAGCTGTCATCAATGCAAAGGGTGGCTACTTTGAAGATTCTAAAATCTAAAATATATTTTGATTCGTTTAACACTTTTTTGGTTACTACATGTGTGTTATTTCATAGTTGATGTCTTCACTATTATTCTACAATGTAGAAAATAGTAAAAATAAAGAAAAACCCTGGAATGAGTAGGTGTCCAAACTTTTGACTGCTAATGTATATACATACACATATACACACATCCTCATAAAACTAATATTTCTGTAAAACTTACATTGCTCTGGACTTTGAAGTCGGACAGCGAGGCCATGAGCTCGTCGAGCTCCCGCGTGGCGGAGGAGGCAGAGATTCTGGCCTGCAGCTGGGAGGGCGTCTCCTCCTCCCCCTCTGTAAACTCCACCAAGGGGGTGGGGCTATAAATCAAATAAAAACAACAAACATTAGGTCATAAATGACCACAGCCAAACAAACATGAGAAACACACAGGAAAATAGCACAATCAGTGTGTAAGATTAAACGGTCTTCCGGAATTTGAGGTGCAGTGTCACTGCTTTGCTGTCAATTGCCCCCCATTTCTGGGGATAGAAACATTTTTGACCAGCTCTAAAGCTTTGCATGCTTCGGTTCGGGCTGGCACCTAGTCGAACCGAACGAGTGTGCTCGCATATTCCCTTAAAATACCTTTTCTTGAAAAACGCGAAAAAAGCGGCAATAGTACAATTTATCCATCTTGAGATGCCGCAGCCAGTATACACTTCCTCAAAATAGTCAGAATTAATCTAACATAACTCAAGAAATCTGTCATAAATTTTTACGTTTTTGTCAATGAGATCTTAGTTGTGCAATTTTACATCTAAGGTTGGTGCAGTATTTCTCAAGTGAAATGATGAAAACTTAATTAAAGAATCCCTACTGCTGACTAATCACCGACGAAGGGGTGTCATTTTGACAACATTTTGTGAAGTTTTTGTGTGTGTCCACGAACAGACGGAAAAACACTTGCCGAAGACCAAAATGAACAAAAACTTCACAAAATGTCGTCATAATATATGCTCGAACTGGGAAGCATGCGGACGCCTTAATCCTTACGTGGGGGAGGGCACAGAACTTTCTAGCTCGTCCAGAAGGCTCTCAACGCTGGGGTGCACGTCTTCAATGACCCTGGTGGCCATGCTGCGCTTGGGCTTCTCCATGGTGGGGGGAGGCACCTTGCCGGCCCCCGAAACCCCGTTCTCCTGCACATAGTGGGTGGTGCTGCTAGAGGGGAGGGGCGGGGCTGTCTCCTCTGCAACACAGATGGAGAAAATACATCTTTACATACAGTATTCCCTTAGTTTCAACAAAAAAGAACCAAAAAGGGTTATGGACCCGTGAGCCCTGGTCAAAAGCAGTGCACTATTCAGGGAATAGGATGCCATTTGGGATGTAGACATAATGGTATAGCGTACCCTCAGTCGGGAAGGAGGGCGTGTTGTGTTGCACAGCGTTAAGCTCCAGAAGCAGCCGGTCCAACTCCGACAAGTTGCTGCCCAGGAAGGAGCTCATGGCAGCCTCTGCACTCTTTTGCTTGTTGGGGAAGCTGCAGAAACCAACAGAGAGACACAAACATCAGTAACAGACATCTGACGTTCATTTTGTCTTGCGAAACTACACAAACAAAAGTGTATTGTTATTATTAGCATTATTACCTGTAGACGTTGTTGTCTTCACTTTGGGGCAAGGGGGGGGAGCTACTGCTGTAGGACTAAGAAAGGGTAGGTACAAATCAAAATGTATTTGTCACATGCGCCGAATACAAGCCCTTAACCAACAATACAGTTCAAGAAATAGAGTTAAGATACATTTAGAAGTGCAGTATGTGAGTGGTCTAGATGGGTCATGTGGTAAATTAGTGTGTGTCAGGGGTGTTCAACTTTACCCTCAAAGGGTCATGTGGGTAAAGGCTTTTGATCATCCATTCATAGTCTTCACCAATACTTTATTAGTTGAATCAGGTATGTAACTTACTTGAACAAAAGCCTGCACCACACCTGCCTTTTGGGTATGTACTGTATGGGCACACAAAGGTGTATATGAGTACGTACCTGTGTGGATGAGCGGGTGGATTCTAGGGGGTCGAGTGCGGTTCCGTTCAGGGCCTCAGCAGAGGGAGGTTGGGGTACAGGGGGCGAGGCCGGTCCTCCCGTGGGGAAAGAGTAGGGCGTCTCGTCCGGGAGAAACACCGGCCGCTTGGAGATGTGGGAGGTTGTCGACTCCAAGTCCGCCAGCAAAGCATCTAGGAACATTAAGAGTAAGATACATTTTTTTAAACGCAGCAAGTGGCAATCTTAAAACCAACAGTTGACCTGGTGTAAACAGAAAATCACTGACAAGATTGACAACACTCAACATAGGGAAATCCCCTTTGCTTGTTTGATTGCATCTCTCAAGGAGAGGTTTCATTTGAAAACATAGGCTATCCTGTCCCTAGATCTCTCATCATCTAATGTACCACAATGTTGTGCAGAACAGTAAACCACTAATCTACTGAAGTTTCAAACTTAATTGTTGTGGAAGTTAATTTTCTCAACTGCAAACCCGAGTTATGACCTTTGACCATTCATCATCATCATCATCATCATCATCCTACTGGTCATCAGTAAATACACCCAACAGTGTGAGGTCCAGAATCTTTCCCAACGTGTCCAAACACAGCCAGATGGGAATAACATTCAGACATTACAGGAGGAGCAGCAGACTAGTAAGTAATCCACTTCACTGAATCATCTGGACTATGTCATCACTCAGCACCACTCCTTTGGTTACTCATTTACCCTGTTGTAGTACACTTCCACTGCTTTACTCCCTCCGCTGCTCCCAGAGTTCCACTGCCAAGAATAGAGTGGGAAGTGAACAGTGGCGACACGTGAAAGCTTTGGTAAATTAACATTAAAATGTTGACTTTATTAAGGATTTATGGTAACACTTTACATTAAGTTACCCTTTAAACAAACTATTAATAAACAGTTTATTCACTATCATTTTAAGTATACCTTAATCTAAGGAGTAAGCCTACTACCAAAACTTTCTCTGCCCAGGTTGTATTCACTGCCAACCAATTGTTGCTTTCCACCTTTGATTGGTTCATCTAGATCATGTCCGTTCAATGCCTTGGAAACATAGACCAACCCCAATTTGGGATTCAACACCACACATCCCCAGCTCCCTTCTAAATGCAGCCATTATATCAGAGGTAACAAAACGGAAAGCCAATTAGCCTCCCAGACAGTTTGTGGGCATTGAAGAGAACTCGAGGAAGAAGACATCATCCACACCAGCTCAGTAAACCACCTCTACTGTTAGACACCCATGTCCCTACACGGAGGTCACTTCTCTTAAGATCTTAAATCGATGCCTCTGATTTCGCAAGTGTGTGAAACTGTGTGCAATGCAATCCCTCTTCTTCACTAATAACACTTACCCTACTGCCTTAATAGACTCTGCTTCAGTCAGAACATTAAAACAGAAAAACAAACAAAAGCACATCCAGAAATGAACTGTGAACGATATGCACCTAAACTTGAAGAAGTCAACAATACACTGCCACACTGAACCAAATAACTGATAAGATGATTGAAACATTATGCGCTGAAAACTGATGCCGGCAAAAGGTGAGAAATAAAAGAAAACCATGAGACTCACATCTGTGGAAACGACATACCTGAGGCGATAAAGACTAGCACATACACACCCCGGAAGGACGAAGACAGGAACGCAGAGGAAGACTTGGAAGAAGAACGCAACCCAAACACACTGGCTGACAGGCAGGAACTGCTACCCTTAACTACCATCAGAGACTGGTAATGAGAGACTGAGACGGGAGCGAAGGAGGGGGAGGAAAGGAGGGTGGGAAGAGGGGAGGCGTCACTTTGATAGCAGCGGGAGGATTAGGTTTACCCCTAGCTATGCAAGTTTGAAGTTTCAGTGTTCTTGGCTCCATGAAGGCTGAGGTAAGAGTTTGTTCTCACTCACACAACTGCTGCAGAAAACGGTTGGGTAACTAGACAACTTATAACACTAAAGCCTGGGAAAAACAACGTTGTGAAAAAGTTGTGAAAGTGATGGAAGATATGTTGTGTCTCTTGTTCTGTCGGTCTCAAGGTTCAGTCCAAGTGTACTTGACTTTAGTGACCAATACATTTAAGAACATAACACACTCCCTCATCAGTACGGAGAGGCTGAGACAGAGCGTATCCCATTGCCCAAGGAATCATGGATGCCAAAGACAGACAGTGGTGATCGCTACTGAACAGATCCACTTTGGCTGGACTTAACATCATTAGCATGCCAGATGATGACAGGGTTTCCGAAGCAGAAGGGTTTGCTCACCAACTCTGAGACAGTGTAGACATTCCAGAGGATTTGATTCTGGATACAGTAGAGCCGGGTGTTTATTTAACTACAGCCAGATACTCCCTCTCAGGGGAGATAGATAGTCTATCAACAAACCAACTGCCCAGAGGGAAGTGAGAGAAAAGTCGCAAATCTCAGCATCCAGAGTCAGGCTTCTTGCGTGGCAACAAAAATGCTCAAAGAACCATTAGCATTTGATTTCAAGTAGAAGGGGTTTCTGGTGTTTTTTGAGTGGAAGGTTGTGTGCTAGTACACTTGCCAGCAAAGAAGTGGAAGAGGGACAGTCTTTAGGACAAGGCCAGCCTCCAGTTATTATTTATGGTAGTTCTGAGGGCTCAGATCATGAAGGAAACTGATTGCAACAGGTTGTGCAATACGGAGGCAGTTTATTTTTTTTTATTGCTGTAGACATTAGCATTTGTGTGGAGGCCTACAAAAAGGCCTGTGTCAGTCCTCCCTGCCAAAGGATTTAGGGGGAACATGCCATAACACATCAGCTTATAGCCATCCATTCACACGGCTCTGTTACAATATCCAAACTCAAATATCACTCAGAATGAAACAATATACAGTGCCTTCAGAAAGTACTCATATCCCTTGACTTATTCCACATTTAGTTGTGTTACAGCTTGAATTCAAAATGGAGGAGAAAACAATATACAATCTCACCCATCTACACAAAATACCCAACAATGACAAAGTGAAAACATGTTTTTAGACATTCTCGCAAATGTATTCAAAATGAATCAAAGCTCTGTCAAGTTGGTTGATGATCATTGCTAGACGTCCATTTTCAAGTCTTGCTATATGCCACTCAGGAACATCCATTGTCATCTCGGTAAGAACTCCAGTGTACAGTGCATTCGGAAAGTATTCAGATCCCCAGACCCTTTGCTATGACACTCGAAATTGAGCTCAGGTGCATCCTGTTTCTATTGATTATCCTTGAGATGTTTCTACAACTTGATAGGAGTCCACCTGTGGTAATTTCAATTGATCTGACATTATTTGGAAAGGCACACACTTGTCTATATAAGGTCGCACACAGTTGACAGTGCATGTGAGAGCAAAAACCAAGCCATGAGGTCGAAGGAATTGTCTGTAGAGCTCAAAGAGACAGGATTGTGTCGAGGTACAGATCTGGGGAAGGGTACCAAAAATGTCTGCATCATTGAAGGTTCCCAAGAACACAGTTGCCATTATTATTAAATGGAAGAAGTTTGAAACTACCAAGACTCTTCCTAGAGCTGGTCGCCTGACTAAAATGAGCAATCGGGGGAGAAGGGCCTTGATCAGGGAGATGACCAAGAACCCGATGGTCACTGACAGAGCTCCAGAGTTCCTCTGTGGAAATGGGAGAACTTTCCAGATGGACAACCATCTCTGCAGCACTCCACCAATCAGGCCTTTATGGTAGAGTGGCCAGATGGAAGCCACTCCTCAGTAAAACACACAAGACTGCCTGCTTAACTACTTAGGGAGCAGTGGGGCGCTAAATCCTTTGGCAGGGAGGACTGACACAGGCCTTTTTGTAGGCCTCCACACAAATGCTAATGTCTACAGCAATAAAATAAAAAAAACTGCCTCCGTATTGCACAACCTGTTGCAATCAGTTTCCTTCATGATCTGAGCCCTCAGAACTACCATAAATAATAACTGGAGGCTGGCCTTGTCCTAAAGACTGTCCCTCTTCCACTTCTTTGCTGGCTAGCGCCCCCCTCCCGACACTACCCGGTGAAATGTAAGGCGCCAAATTCAAAATCCAAAAGTTGAATTATTAAACATTCATCAATATACAAGTGTTGCATAGTCATCAAAAGCTCTGATTCTTGGCAATATCACAGCGTTGTCAGGTTTCAAAAAGGCTTCATGGCGAAAGCACAACATTTGATTGTTTGAGGATAGCCCCTCTCATATTTTATGCATTAGCATAAATCCATAACCAACGCGGGTCTCATAAAACGCATAAAATCGCTAATATAAAATCCCTTACCTTTCGAAGAACTTCTGCTGAGGGCTTCCCAAGTGTCCAACGAAGACATCCAATGGTTCTTTTGTTAGAAAAAGTCATTTATTATATCCATAAATCTCCGTTTAGTTGGCGCATTATGTTCATAAAATACAGCGTCCATTCGCCCATTGAACGGTGAAGAGAACGCGCGTTCAACCTATACCTATACACTTGTCCAAGAACAATCAAACATCATTGATAATGTATCCTTAGGAACACTTTTATGTATATTTACTATAATATTTCAACCGGATTATAAACTGGACGATAGGAAAGGAAAAAACCACAGCGCGCGAGCCCGTGAACGCGCCTCCTCTTCTGTTTACATTCTGTGACTAGTTTGAAATTCTTCTTCTATTACCATCCAGAGCAACCTAACATCACCAAACACTGTCTAGAGACTGTTGACATCCAGTGGAAGCAATAGGTACTGCAATCTTACTCCCAGATATGGCTGTTTTCAATAGGGAGGGGTTCAAAATGAGGCAATGTGTCAAAAACACTTTTTCCTGGACAGAAATTCCTTGGGTTTTCGCCTGCTATATCAGTTCTGTTATACTCACAGACAACATTTTAACTGTTTTAGACACTTCAGAGTGTTTCCTATCCAATAGTACTAATTATGAGCATATCCTAGTTTCTGGGCCTGAGTGGCAGGCCTTTTACTTTGGGCACACCAGACTCTCCAAAACAGACACCTCAGCTGCCACTCCCTAAGAAGTTTTTAAGGACTCTCAGACCATGAGAAACAAGATTCTCTGGTCTGATGAAACCAAGATTGAACTCTTTGGCCTGAATGCCAAGTGTCACGTCTGGAGGAAACCTGGCACCATCCCTACGGTGAAGCATGGTGATGGCAGCATCATGCTATGGGATGTTTTTCAGCGGCAGGGACTGGGAGACTAGTCAGGATCGAGGCAAAGATGAAAAGAGCAAAGTACAGAGAGATCCTTGAAGAAAACCTGCACCAGAGTGCTAAGGACCTCAGACTGGGGGCGAAAGTTTACCTTCCAACAGGACAACGACTCTAAGCACACAGCCAAGACAATGCAGTAGTGGCTACGGAACAAGCCTTTGAATGTCCTTGAGTGGCCCAGCCAGAGCCTGGACTTGAACCCAATCGAACATCTCTGGAGAGACCTGAAAATACGTGTTCAGCAACGCTCCCCATCCAACCTAACAGATTTTGAGAGGATCTGCAGAGAAGAATGGGAGAAACTCCCCAAATACAGGTGTGCCAAGCCTGTTGTGTCATACCCAAGAAGACTCGAGGCTGTCATTTTAAAAAAAAAGTTATAGAAATGCATTTGTTAATGTCTACATTTGTTTTTGCCACTTTTATTCTATTACAGACACCTTACTGCTTACTTTTAAATGATATTATGTGAGCTAAACATTCATAAAAATATTTTCCTTAAAGTATAATTTTTTTGAAAGTACTAATGTTACTGTCCCCACTACAACAACAAAATACTTTTACATTTAATACATTTAATTGAAATACTGTAGAATTCCATTAATTCCTATGGAGGACTGCTCCTTCTGGGGAGCGCCAATATTAACGACTGGTGGCTTCAAAGCCTCTCATTGGCAAATACATTACATTACAAATACAAATATATTGACTAAGTGTGCATATTGGAACTTGGCCAAGTACCGTGCACTCCTGTCTGGAACTAAGTCCCTCAGTGGCCGGGAATGAAACTGCAGTAAAGTTAAAAGTACCCCAAATGAGGGAGTGTCTCCTCGAGCCGCCTGAAGCTGGGAGATAGCATTTCAACCTCTGCATACTAAACAAATCCTCTTCCTTTCAAAAAATGCTGATACCTTTGGAAGAGAACATCACGGACAGAATACATTTCCTAAATGTAATACGGTAAAAAGATATGAGCCGTATTGAAGTTCATAAACCAGTCGCCCAACAGACGGTAACTAGGGCGACTTGAGCCCCCGGGTAAGAGGTTGAGCGACCCCCTGGCTAAAATAAGAAGCCTAAAGCCCCTAAATATACACACCACCAGATCTTTATGGGCTTGGGTGAGGAGCATGACCAAACTACAGAATCAGCAACCATAAAGAAGGTTCCAGATTTTTCCTAGCAGTGTATCGTAACCAAATACTGAACAATAGGCCTACTACACCTGAATGAAGTGAAGCCTATTAAGCCAAGATAGGTTAGTTGAAGGGTGCCACAACACAAAGAAAAAAGAATGGAAAGAGATCTGAGAGAGAGAGAGAGAAGGCTAGAAGTGGGTTGGTGTGATCGTGGAGACTCCCTCCCTGTTTATATTAGCGGTGAGCGTTTTTTACATTTATCACGATGCCGCCTTGAGCATAGAGTCACTTAGGATTCATTACCAGGCCAGACAGGGAAGAGATAAAGAGCTAGAGACACAGAGAGAGAGGGGAAGCTCCTCCCTAGAGTGTAGAAGTGGGTTGGTGAGACCGTGGAGACTCTTTCCCTGTTCAAATTAACGGTGTGTGTTTTTTAGGAGAAGACGGCAGGAAGATGAAGGGATCCAGACAGAGTAAAATGAGAAAAAGGAATTAAGAGAAGAGTGAGAGAACAGGACAAGAAGAGGGAATGAAGATCAACTTTGAGTGCATTACCATGTATTATTAATAAAGTTATATATCGCAATATTATTTTGGACTATATTTTATCTATACTTTGACTCGAAATACCGATTTGTAAAACACTTTTTGTTGTTGTTGTTGTTGCTAGGTAGCATTTGCTTGCGCTAGTTTGCTGTACCTGCACCAAAACTCTGGTATTTTTCATCCTACAGCTTGTTCTACATCTTTTTAAATAGTGAGCCAAAATGTTTTCAGCACTTTCTTTGGGTAGGCTATCTCAGTGCTACCCACTAGGTCCCATTTTCTACCCGCCCAGCTAAAAAGCAGGCCTTTGCCAAGTCACCGCCTATCGTAAATGATAGTGTCTTCAAAAATGCCTTGCTTTTAGGCTACAATTAGCTAACAAAATCGCTTTGCCATACTAACACAACAGACAAAATGCTCATCAATTATAAAACCTCTACAGGATCGGTGGGTCCCCCACGGGACGGTTGAGCTAACGTAGGCTAATGCGATTAGCATGAGGTTGTAAGTAACAAGAACATTTCCAAGGGCATAGACATATCTGATATTGGCAGAAAGCTTCAATTCTTGTTAATCTAGCAGCACTGTCCAATTTACAGTAGCTATTACAGTGAAATAATACCATGCTACTGTTTGAGGAGAGTGCACAGCTTTGAACTTGAAAAGTTATTAATATACAAATTAGGCACATTTGGGCAGTCTTGATAAAAAATTCTGAACAGAAATAGAATGGTTCATTGGATCAGTCTAAAACTTTGCACATACACTGCTGCCATCTAGTGGCCAAAATCTAAATTGTGCCTGTGTTGGAATAATACAATATGACCGTTCTCTTGCATTTTAAAGATGATACAAAAAAAATAATACACAAAAACGCATGGTTTTTTTCTTTGTATTATCTTTGACCAAATCTAATGTGTTATATTCTCCTTCATTCATTTCACATTTCCACAAACCTCAGTGTATCCTTTCAAATGGTATCAAAATGTGCATATCTTTGCAGGTCCTGAGCTACAGGCAGTTAGTTTCGGGTATGTCATTTTAGGAAAAACATTTAAAAAAAAGGTTAGATCCTTAAGAGGATTTACACAACGGGTGAGTCTAATCCTGAATGCTGATTGGTTAAAACCTAATTCCAGCCAGTGTCTATACCACAAGTTACCACCGGCTAAATCTGTTCCATCTTACTGCGCAATCCACTGTCTCATCAGCCCAGCCAGGCACTTTATAAACTTGATCTCTACTATAAAAAGCATCTAGACATTATCTCACATTTCTTTTAGAATAACATTCAGTTTTCAACAGCTGAGATTTGTATAAACCGTTCTGTCTGTCTCTCCAACATTTGCAACATTGTTTCAAAATTCTAATTCAATCTCCAGCTGTCCCATAGTAATGAACGTGTCAGGATGAGACAGACAGGCAGGTAGTGTTTCGAAATCATGAATCAGCTGGCATAATTTGTATGGATATATACAAATAAAGTGCAGCTAGTTTTCAGTCTTTCCAGCTTCAGTTTGAAGTGATTGTGTTAGCTATGTTGTTGGCTAGCTACTCTGAACAACAGTGTCCTAACAAGTGAGCATATTTTTTTATGCAAGGCAAAATCGCGCCTCATTTCTCATTGTTATGGATGTATCCAAATAAATGTCACTAGAAAACAGCTTAAACAAATGTAAATGCAGCTACTGTTGTTATTCTGGCTGCACTGTTTGGCATGACTGTAAGTTAGCCGTAGTTGTCTAACTAGCAAACAAGGGATAAGAACGTTGCCAGCCAGTATGGTAATGGGACATTTAGAACAAACGACTGGGTCCAGTCCATAGATACAGAACAAAAAGACTGAACGACTGGGTCACGTCTCTGGCAACCGAACCAATAGAACAAACGACCAGCCAGCTTAGGTAGCAACACTAGATTTGTGTCGGGACTATATCTTGTGGAAGGATGAAATAGTATGAATAAATTCAGCAAAATAATGTTTTTAATGAAAATCATTATTGGAATATGTTGTTAAGGCGTTATATAAAAGTGATGACGCCTTCGAAGCCAGAGTTTGAAGGATATATTAGCACAGTTTGCAGGCCCTCAAATTTGTCTTGGGCCTAACAACACCAGTGACAATATATCCTACAAACACCGGCTTCTCGGGCAATATCACTTAATTATTCTAAGCCATAAATGTTTTATTCACTATACATGTTCATGCTGGATGATATTATATGTAGCTGCTTAGGATATAAAATATAGATGCCATGAGCTAATATGGGTTTCAGTAGTCTTGTTCACCATTCTGCTTCATTCTAGATCAACCAGTGTCTGTTGCAGACTGAAGAGGGCGACATTGAATTGTTAAAAGAGCGTGAACGAGAGAGAGAAAGGGACTATTATGCAGAATGGAAAGTCGACAGTGAGGTTTTAAATGTCATTGGGTTTTGAGCGAGAGAATGGTGGGGGGGGCACTGTTACGCAGAATGGGAGGTCAACACGAGTACTTTAAATGTCATTGTGTTGTGTGTTCCCATCTTGAAAATAGGCTACTTGGTATAGGGACAGGTATTGTAATAAGCCATAATACAGTATGTAAAACAGTCATCCCAACAAGAGAATGGACAGAGGGAGTGAAAGATGGAGAATCTGCCATGGTTTACATTCCTGCCTTCTATCTATCTGTGCATAAACTGTATGTCCCCACGCTCTCTTCCTCCAATTCTATCTCTCCTTCCCTTCATCGTCTTAACTGATGGGCAACAAGGTGAGCTGGGAATTACTGACATCCTATCGCCTGCTCGCTTTTTAGATACGAGAAAGCGAGGGGGGGCGGGGTAGATAGAAAAAGAATATAGGAGTTTGACGGGCAAGAAAGCAAGGAAGGAAAAAGGGGAAGGTGTGAGGATTGCAGGTCATGGGAGAGATTAAATAAAAGGTAGAAATGACCCTGCTCATATGTTTAGAAGGCTGTTGGTTCTCCAATGAGTTGAACAGAGATTTAGAAAGTAAATTCTGATATAAAGATTTAGGATCTTAATTTGATCACTCTTTTGTTGCCGAGAAAACAGGAACTGCAAACTTTGGGTATTTCCACTTTAAAGTCAGATGTAATATTCCCTAATGAAATATACATCAACCAGTACAAAAAATGGGCATTGATTATAATCCACATAATACTTCACATTTCATGTTGCTTCAGGATTATTTTCCTGCTGTAGCAAACTGGCTCAAATTAAGATCCTACATCTGTAGGCTACCAGTAGGTAAAGCTTTCCTGATTTAATACTAAATGCCTTTAAAGTGTTGAGCCTGCAGCATCAGAGTAAGTTGACTAAAACTGTTTACAGTCAGCAGAGTGGCTTTTGAATATGCCATGAGCCGAGCTGGCAAGCTATTTGAGGAGAGATCCCCTACACACCCCCACACCCATCCAAATCAGTGGCAGGCAGCAGAAGGCTCTTGCCTGTTGAAATGGTGTGTGCATAATTGGTTCCAGCTGCTTCTGCTACAATATTTGCAGGTGCCTAGTACCACTAAAACAAGTGCAAACACTCACATAGGCAACCTCACCATACACATGCTGTGGACAGGACACACCACCCAAACTGCAAACCTGGATGAACCAATTACATAACGGATTTCCCCCAAAAAATGTTTAAGGGTTTAAGGGGCAATCTGGGTTTCAAACAAAAATAAAGCAGGAACCCCGCCACTTTTTTTGCTATACAGCTGAGGGATGGGACTAGAGAAACTTAACCACTCCCAATCACTGGCCGTGTAAGAATACCCATACTTGCGTTCTAAATAGCAGGCTTTTTGGGTATACGAAAATAGAATGTCTCATAATATGTGAAATTTCTAAAATGTTGTATGCTGTAGCCCTTTAAACTTGTACCCCTATACGGGTTGAAAATGTCAGATTTGGGCATTAACCTGTTAGGGCTAGGGGGCAGTGTTCGGAAGTTCGGAGAGTCTGGCGTGCCCAAAGTAAAATGCCTGTTACTCAGGCCCAGTAACTAGGAAATGCAAAAAATGTCAAAATCATGGAACTCATGTCTTATACAGTGTCAACGTTTATGATCATGTTTATGTTTGATGTACAGTTACAAGATGACATGTCGTCATACCCTGGGTTGTTCTGAAAAGACTGATCCTACAGTATGTCTGTTATTTTGACGAAAATTTGCCATGGCACCAAAATTCTGATTGTTTTGTCTGAATTGCCTTGTGAAAGCACAACACTGTAAGATAGTATTTTATAACTTAGCTACAGAGTCCTCAGAAAGTATTCATACCCCTGACTTATTCCACATTTTGTTAAATAGATTATTCTCACCCACCCATAATGACAAAGTGAAAACTTGTTGTTAGAAATGTAGACCTATTATTTTCTGCCTCTAACGCTTAACTGCGCCTTCACCAAATGCTAAACAAGTGATAAATGATTGCTTTATTGCCAATTTATTGAAAATTAAATACAAAGATATCTAATGTAAGTAAGTATTCACACCCCCGAGTCAATACATGTTAGAACACCATTTGGCAGTGATTACACCTGTGAGTCTTTCTGGGTAGGTCTAAGAGCTTTGCACACCTGGATTGTACAATATTTGCACATCACTCTTTTTTTAAATATTCAAGCTACAGTACCAGTCAAAAGTTTGGACACACCTACTCATTCAAGGGTTTTATTTGGACTATTTTCTACATTGTAGAATAAGAGTGAAGATATCAAAACGATGAAATAAAACATGGAATTAAGTAGTAAGCAAAAAAGTGTTAAACAACTAAATATATTTTATATTTGAGATTGTTCAGAATTGCCACCTTTTGCCTTGAACTTTTGACTGGTACTGTATGTCAAGTTGGTTGATCATTGCTAGACAGGCATTTTCAAGACCAGCCATAGATTTTCAAGGCAATTTAAGTCAAAACTGTAACTAGGCCACTCAGGAACATTCAATGTCGTCTGGGTAAGCAACTTTTAGGTTGTTGTCCTGCTGAAAGGTGAATTTTCTGGAAAGCAGACTGAACCAGGTTTTTCTCTTGGATTTTGCATGTGCTTAGCTCTATTCTGTTTTTTTTTTCCCATTCTAAAAAAATTCCTAGTCCTTGCCGATAACAAGCATACCCATAACATGATGCAGCCACCACCATGCTTGAAAATATGAAGACTGGTACTCAGTGATGCGTTTTATTTTCCCCAAACATAATGCTTTGTATTCAGGACATAAAGTTAATTTCTTTGCCACATTTTTTGCAGTTTTACTTTAGTACCTTCATGAAAACAGGATGTTTTGGAATATGTTTTATTCTGTACAGGCCTCCTTTTTTTCACTCTGTCATTTAGGTTAGTATTGTGGAGTAACTACAATGTTGTTGATCCAACTTCAGTTATCTCCTATCACAGCCATTAAACTCTGTAACTGTTTTAAAGTAATCTGTATGTTTCTTGTCACTGGGTGTATTGATACACCATAAAAAGTGTAATTAATAACTTCACCATGCTCAAAGAGATATTCAATGTCTGGTTTATTTTTACCAATAGATGCCCTGATTTGCGAGGCATTGGAAAACGTCCCTGGTCTTTGCGGTTAAACCTGTGTTTGAAATCCACTGAAATCCACTGACTGAGTGACCTTACAGATAATTGTATGTGTGGTACAGAGATGAGGTAGTCATTCAACAATCATGTTAAACACTATTATTGCACACAGAGAGTCCATGCAACTTATCATGTGACTTGTTAAACAAATATTTACTCTTGAACTTATTTAGGCTTACCATAACAAAGGGGTTGAATACTTATTGACTCAAACTTTCAGCTTAAATTTTTTAATACATTTCTAAACATTTCAAAAAATATAATTCCACTTTGACATTATGGGGTATTGTGTGTAGTGACACAAAATCTTGATTTAATCCATTTTAAATTCAAGCTGTAAAATAGAAAAAAGTCAAGGGGTGTGAATAATTTCTCTAGGCACTGTCGTCATGCTGTAAACAAACTTCTAAATGATGCCCACTTGACCCAGACTGTTTTTGGATTGCATAAACAACAACAGTAATTGTGTGACGGCGGGGATGCAGTGTTGTGTTCCAAACAATACAACTACAAGCGTGCCTGTTCGAGTTCCTCAACTGCACAGCTAGATGAAGACTCTTCTTTGAGTCATACATTTCCTTAGGAACTGTGCACACTTTGAAGAGGTGTGTGGGCACTTGGAGACACCAGGTAGTCCTCTCACTCAAACCCTTGTAATTGTTTTGTCTTATGTGCACCTACCCCACATTTTCCAGGAATAGTCTTATCATGTTACTGAATGTATCCAGTGTATTCTCAGATTTAGTTATCAACAAATGCATCGAAAAGTACAATAAATGTAAAATGCACATAAAATCAATAATGTTTGGATTCAGTTTTGTGTCAGGTGAACTGCTGTGTGCTCACCTTCGGTATGAAGAAAAAAATCACATAATCTCAAAACTGTTCCCTTTCAATTGCTACAATGTTTATGCCTTTCATATTTCTTCTGTAAGAAACATTTCAATTTAGCTCTATGCATACAGGCCAAGTTAAAGCGTTAAATGCCAGGAATTCATATTCATTTCATCTTTTAATCTAGTAAAATTCACTGCACACTATTGAGGAAGAGAATAGTATTCTCACACCTAGTCATGTTTGACAAGAGCTGATCATCAGAATAGGGGACGCTCTCTAGAAAAATGAAGGAATGGCGGGGAACAAGTGTGATGGCGCATCTAAGATGACGCCTTCTCAGTACGGATGAGAAGTACAGTATGTACTTTTTACTAAACAGTATGTTCTAAAAAGTAGGGCCGGGACGATACCGTGATATTTTTTCCATGGCAAAAATTACAACACGAAGCAGACCAAGCTATTTGATCCTTTAAAAACATGCTGTAAAATAAGGTGAAGGAATAGCTAGGAAAATAAAAGTGAAATAAACAAATGCGACTGGATGACATTGTTTCCAACATTAGGGCTGTTTTCCTAAATATATTCCCTTCTTGTTTTGTTTCCTTGCGATGATACTAATGAGTATCGAGAAACTGGTATCGTCCTCGCCCTACTAAATGCACTGAACAAAAATATAAATGCAACATTTTACTGAGTTACAGTTCATAAGAGGAAATCAGTCAATTGAAATAAATTCATTAGGCCCTAATCTATGGATTTCACATGCCTGGTAATACAGATATGCATCTGTTGGTCACAGATACCGGATTGCGGCCCCAGAACTGCACCTTAAGATACAAATATTGTTCAGTCAGGCTAATTAGAGACTTATTAGGAGCATTAGAATATTTCTGGATGGAGTATGACATGCATGGCTACCCATACGGTTTTCAAAATAATGACTTGACACGCATGCACACAGACAGATTTTAAGAGAAAATTACCCAGAGTACTTCACTCCTCAGATGGGACTCTCCAAACACACACACACACACACTCTCATCCTTTAAATGTAGGTCACATTGAGATCGATGGGCATCTATTTTTCAAGTGAGCCCTTGGCCACAGCAATAATTTTAAAGGGCTTTAACACATAGCCTAGGGCTATGTGGCCTGCACATCCTCTACTGTAACCGAAGTGCAGTAACATCCAAACACTTGCGCCATGCTCAAGCACCAATGCAGCACTAGAAACACTTCTGGCCAGGGCCCTGTGCACATCCACGTTGCAACCCAGAACGTAAGCAATAAAAACATCTCAATTAATGATCCACCAGAAAAGTCCTGTGTCGTATTCACAAGGGAACACAGTTGCAAAACGTTTTACAACAAAAAAACGTGTATCTAATTTGACACTAGTTCCGGTTGTCCCGCTCGGTCTCAGTTTGTTTCCTTACGTTTCGTGCCTAATGAACACAACCGAGGTCAAAGATCCTCCGGGATATTGTACCAACTCTAGAGAGATCAAACAGTGCTGCACATGGGGAGACCCGTTACGTTCTCTCTACACTACTTTCAATCTCATACTTCACTCTAGTTTCAGCTTCTCATCTCTAATCCATTAACAAATGACCAAGACCAAATGGAATGTTTTCAAACTATTGCGTGCATTTCTGGGAATAGAACTTGCGTCAATGACTACAACCCATGTCTTATTTCACGAAATTTGCAGAGATGCATAAGAATCCACACTGTTTACGACGAGCAATAGGCTTGACTGAACACTTTACTAAGTCTGGACATACTGGTCCATGGGGTTGGGGGCTGCTGACTAGACCGCTGACCAACTTGATGTTAGTCTCTGCCTGGGCTCTGAGCGGTGCTGTCTCTGTTCTGGAGGCCAGTGTAGATCACAGGGTCTGAGACAGGCCTGCCTTTGTCAACCTCCGTCTTGGACACAATAAGAGGAATAGGGGGGGACGGCCCCTGAAATGCCATAAAGCTCAGGCAAACATCCCGCAAGGCCACATCATCGGCTGGAAAACAATCAGTGCTGTTTAAGTGCCAGAGAGAGGGAGAGTGAGAGGGTGAAAGGGTTCGGACTGAGGAAAGAGAACGGGAGGATTCTATTAAGCAGTAGTTGGCCTGGAAACCTTTTCCGTAGACGTAGAAATAACCATCTCCTGCAGCAGTGGGCTATAATCCTAATCTGTAATCAGGGTTGTCAGAGGAGTCAACTGTAAATTGAGTTTGGATTGGTCCAGCTCGCCTTATAACTGGATCCGGCAGATGATTTGAACCTACAGAAGCTCTCCATCGTCCGCGCATGTTGTTCATTCTCCTTAGAACTCCACATAAGAACGAACGCACTGTTACGCACACACACCTAATAAAAGGACTGCATTGTGCTGGACCCCCAAATACAGGAGGACAGTGTGTTGTTTGACGGATGAAGTCGGGCCTTAAAAAACGCCTGTCACGCCCTTTCACTAGCTCCGAAACAGCTGTTACCTCCTCCTCAGTGAAGTTAGGCCTTTGAAGTGTTTGGCTATTTCAAAGTGTGCATGTTCATCGTCAGGTTATATTTTCCACATACGTACAGTGGCGCTGCAGTATTATGGCGATTGTTCATTTAGAGGTGTTTGGTTGAAGTTTGTACCGGAATTGTTTTGTGGTCTGTACTAGCAGTAGTTGTTTCAGTGTACATAAATGTGATTGTTTCGTAGCTGACCTATAATGTTGGGTGAAGTTCAGAGGCATTGTCACCACCACAAAAGAAGATGTTACTTCAGAAAAACTGTCATCAACTTTGAGTGATAATTTCAAGTGGAGGACTTTGTTTGGATGTCTATAGTGCCTTTGGAAAGTATTCAGACCCCTTGACTTTTTCCACATTTTGTTACGTCACAGGCTTGTTCAAAAATGTATTAAATTGTTCTTTTTTTCCCTCATCAATCAAAAAAATTATGGGGTATTGTGTGTAGATTGATGAGGAAAAACATCTATTTAATCCATTTTAGAATAAAGGCTGTAACGTAACAAAATGTGGAAAAGTCAAGGGGGCTGAAAATTTCCGAAGACACTTTATACTGACTAACCTACCAGTCCTTGGCTACTTCTCACTTACCACTAGAAAAGGAAAGATTTAGATATGGGCATGGCAACATTTAGACAGAACCACATTTTCCCACAAGTGACGGAATCTTAAAGTTAAGACTACATAATATTTGGAATGTTAGGGGCCTGTTTCCCAGATTTAGAATAATCCCAGCCTGGACTAAACAGCCATTTCAATGAAGATTCACCTTTCAAAGTGCTTTTTAGTCAAGGAATAATAGTACCTGGGAAAACAGTCTTAGAAGAACCTGAAGTACAAGTCACTGTGCTTCACTAGTCCCGGTCACTTACGCGTCACCACAGACACACACAAGAAAGCACCCAGTCACATGCAACCTCCCAGACAAAGGTTACACATAAGTCAGAGACACACAGACCCAGTCAGACCCATAGGGCTGCAGAGGCAGGCACACAGACCCAGTCAGACCCATAGGGCTGCAGAGGCAGGCACACAGACCCAGTCAGACCCATAGGGCTGCAGAGGCAGGCACACAGACCCAGTCGGCTGCAGAGGCAGGCACACAGACCCAGTCGGCTGCAGAGGCAGGCACACAGACCCAGTCAGACCCATAGGGCTGCAGAGGCAGGCACACAGACCCAGTCAGACCCATAGGGCTGCAGAGGCAGGCACACAGACCCAGTCAGACTCAGAGACATAGGGCTGCTGTGCTTTGCATTGCGAGAGGAAATGACACATGGGCCATCTCCCTCTGCCCCATACGCAAAGACTGACAAACAGACAGTGACAACTAAGATATTCCACTGAGCCCTCTCACTCACACAACACAGACAAAAGCCCTTTAAAATACAGTAAAACACACTGTCCATGTCTAGCATATTCTATTTCCATAAACGTAGGCCTACATTTGATCTTATCAACAGTTGGCGCACACACACACACTATTGTAGTGGTCCCGTGTGCAGTGTAATGGTGAATATTAGAACCAGATGACAGGAGGAGTCTATGTATGTCAGTTCTCTTTCAGGCGTAACAACGAGTTACCTCACTCAGCCCAGTCCTCTTGGTGCACCAACGGCACTTCAAACTGGCCTGTTTTAGCTTTTGATAAAACACACATACATATACATTTAGCGGGGGCTGGTAACCGGCCTCAAGCTTCCTGTGAGGTGTACCATAGGAATCCTGCGGAAGTTGAGGGTGTGGTAGTGGTGGGTGTGCTGATGTAGAGCTACACTATAACCCTAGTCCTAGAAACGCATCGTGCAGAATGGCATAGTGCTCGACTTCGTCTTGGGCCCAACAACACCCGTGCCAATATATCCTCCAAACACCGGCTTCTCTGGCATAATCACTTAAATAGAGCACGTGTGTGTGCGCTTTCTTAGAGGCACACTTTGAAGTTTGATTTCTGCTAAAAGGCATTGATTGTCAAGGCCAAATGGAGGGGGCTTTCTGAGTGTATTGTTTGCACTCAGTCACAGTGAGTGAGTGAGTGAGTGAGTGAGTAAGGACAATTGTGTGTGCATCGTTGTTTGCATATTTTTATACTGTGGTAACAGGGGACATACAGTTTATAGATTGCACCTGTAGGTGTAACTCACAGTGCTGTCAAAGCACTGGTTGTCCATGTGTCACGTCCAGGCCTGAGAGACAGGCTGGAGTGTTTTTGTTTTGTTTTTGGTGTAGGGTTTTTTCTGTTCTAGGTTATATATTTCTATGTTGGGGTAATGGTTCCCAATTAGAGGCAGCTGAGTGTCGTCTCTAATTGGGAACCATATATATGTTTGTAGTTTTCACTTGGGGTTTGTGGGTAATTGTTTATGCATAGCTTTGTTCGTTTATGTAAGTCTATGTTACGATCTTTGTTCATTTTGTTGTTTTGCCCAGTTACGTTGTTTCATTAAAAGCATGTATACTGGATGCCTCGCTGCGCCTTGGTCTGTCCGTTATGAAGATCGTGACACCATGTGCTAGCTCCAATGCTGCAGCTGGTTAAGGCGGCATGATCCTTGTGACATGGAGCTGTGCAATATCATTCTGAAACATGAGGTGATGGCGGTGGATGAATGGCACGACAATGGGCCTCAGGATCTGGTCACGGTATCTCTGTGCATTCAAATTGCCATCGATAAAATACAATTGTGTTTGTTGTCTGTAGCTTATGCCTGCCCATACCATAACCCCACCAACACTACCACGGGGCACTCTGTTCACAACGTTGACAGACGGTTTTTGACAGTTTGTGCAGAAATTCTTTGGTTGTGCAAACCCAGAGTTTCATCAGCTGTCCGGGAGTCTGGTCTCAGACGATCCCGCAGGTGAAGAAGCCAGATGTGGAGGTCCTGGGCTGGCGTGGTTACACGTGGTCTGCAGTTGTGCGGCCGGTTGGACGTACTGCCATATTCTATAAAACGTTGTTGCAGTCAGCATGCCTCCCTCAAAACTGAAGACATCTGTGGGATTGTTGTGTGACAAAACTGCACATTTTAGAGTGGCCTTTTGTCTCCTGTATCATGCTGTTTAATATACTTGGATTATCTTGGCAAAGGAGAAATGCTCACTAACAGAGATGTAAACAAATTTGTGCACAGAATTTAAGTGAAATAAGCTTATTGTGCATATGGAACATTTCTGGGATCTTTTATTTCAGCTCGTAAAACATGGGACCAACACTTTACATGTTCCGTTTATAGTCCTGTGCAGTGTAAATGTAAAAATGTGGAACACATGGCACATAACAGAGAACACTAGTTGAGTGGTCTGGTGTGTTTTTGCCTCTCACATCCACTCACTGACAAGTCAGCAAATACATTTAAGAGTAGGAAGTAGGGTGTGCTCGAATGTCAGTGTGAGACCAGTGCATACACCTCTCATCCTCCTCTTGCGTGTGTGTGGTTTGTTTATGCATAGAAGCCAGGCCTGGGTCGGGGCTGTGTGGTTTGTTTATGCATAGGAGCCAGGCCTGGGTCGGGGCTGTGTGGTTTGTTTATGCATAGGAGCCAGGCCTGGGTCGGGCTGTGTGGTTTGTTTATGCATAGGAGCCAGGCCTGGGTCGGGGCTGTGTGGTTTGTTTATGCATAGGAGCCAGGCCTGGGTCGGGCTGTGTGGTTTGTTTATGCATAGGAGCCAGGCCTGGGTCGGGCTGTGTGGTTTGTTTATGCATAGGAGCCAGGCCTGGGTCGGGGCTGTGTGGTTTGTTTATGCATAGGAGCCAGGCCTGGGTCGGGATTGTGTGGTTTGAGTGAGGGTGCCAGAAATAGACAACAGAGTCCATAAAGTGTGTGTGAGAGAGAGAGGCTACCTGGGGGCTGCCGCCTCAGCACTTCAGAGAGACAAGGACGAACTTGCTGGCCCCTCTTTTCTTGAAATACCTCTGCCTACCTAGGCTAAACCTTCCCGGTAAACATTACTTGGTAAAGTTTGATCCTAAACTCTAATTCAGCCATGAGATGAACTAGGACAAAAAAAAAACAAGGGTAAAAAAGACGAATTAAAAAGTGGTTCTATTCTGAAATAGGCAGTTTAAGATACAGCTTAACTTCCATTCGCTGAGATGTGTTGTGCCTCTCAAACCCTCCCAAAATCTAGTCAGAATCCCTATGACAACATTTACAACCCCTCACTGCACAGTTATAAAGCCACACTGGTCATTTTTGAGGGAGGACTTTAAGGAGAAGCCCTTCAACTACATAAGTGGAGAAGGTGTGTGCATCCCAAAAGACAACATATTCCCTATATAGTGCACTATTTTTGACAAGGGACCATAGAGCTCGGGTGTGCCTTATTAGTGCACTATGTAGGGGATAGGGTGCCTTTTGGGACACACCCTGTGTGTCCATAAATATCGACAGTGTGACAAACATTCATGGCATAATTTTCTTTGGACACTAAGGATAACATTTGGAAGGAAGGGTGATTTCCCTTCGGTCATTTAGAAGATGTGTATGATCTCAACTACGCCACTGAGGTGGGCGCAGTCACATAGGTTGTTAGTGTCCCTTTCTCCTCCATTGGAAAACAAACTACGACCCTTGTCACACTACTGAGCCAAGTCAAACTGAGCAAAGCCAAGTCGAGCTATACTAGGCTGACCTGGTTATGCATCCACCATAGTTGCTGGAAAGGACAATGTGAAAAAAAAATATCTGAGCCAGTACGGTTCAGGTTGTCCCCTATAGTGTGTGAATCAGGAAAAAGACTCAGTAGGTACAACGCTGTTCTTGTGCATTTCATGTGATGCAGCTTTGCAAGTGTCGGCGTGACAATTTTTTTAACATCAAAAATCTAATTAGACCTTTAAAGGGGCCTCACATTACATGGTATCCTATATCAAAACCATAATAGCATGAGCCATATGTCTTTTACAGAACAGTTTATTACCTGTCTTGAAGTTAAGATGTTATTCTGAAGCATTTTTAGCATCCAATTAAACATTAAATAATGTGTTTTTCAGATGACTGACTAAATTTAGCCTCATGGTTTCCATGTCCAACAGACAGACCTTGACCCAAACACACCCACAAATACAATTTCCCCCATGCAATATTGCATTGCTGAATGAGTGTTGAGTTGGGTGTGCAAAACCTGTAAACACAATACTATAGTCGATTTTGAGACTCTGATACAATTATGAACTGGGGAGTGCTTTCTCTAATCACTTGTGGAGGTTCCCTAATGATGACAGAAGCAACAGTACAACCATTCCATGTTGTTAGCAGCAAACCAATAGCATGTATTGTAGGCGAGCTCTTTTGGGAGGAGAGTTTATTCAGGTTTTCACCACTATTCACTGATAAGCCCATTAAGGTTGCTAGCTGACACTGATCTGCCCATAAGCCTTGGTCAGTTCATGTGGAGCTAGGACGTTCATTATAAAAGCAGATTCATATATTTTGTAAGACAACAGATGGTGTCACACTGTGGACAGCATGCACAATGAAGCCCACTTGTCCAAACTGGGCTGGGGGGCGTTGTGTTTCTGCATGACCGGCCCTCAAATACCAGAATTAACTCCCTACTCATTATCTGTGCATGGACCCAATAATTGGCTTAGATCAAATAGGACAGGACAGAGGGGAAACCCAGATGCTCACAGTTACAGGTAAAAATAAAATAGTATATAAATATAATATAAAACATCTACATTGTGAGATAAGCAAGAACTCTTTAAATAAGTAGATTCACAAAGAAAACAAAACGGCAGCAGAGCACTAGAATTAACAGATTTCTTCAAACCTGAGGCTGTACATCTATGGTTCAACAAACGCCCCAACTTGTAAAGTAGCAGAGGTGTGCACCTCCGTCACCAAATTCCTAATGTCATGTCAAGTGCGAGTGTTGCAAGATGAATGCATGCATAGTCGCTGTCATCATTTAGTTGAATTGACCGTCAGCACAAGGCAAAGCTGCATACCGACTCGCAAAATCCACTTGGCAATCTGTCATGTAATTAAAAAGTTGATATGCCCGTCATCTAATATGTGACGAGGCAGTTAAAAACTAGAGGCTGAATCCCTCCATGCCTGCTTGCTTTTGCTGGCCGTGCATGTTTATTTCTAACATTATGTTCAAATTGGGTTTTGAAAACACATGTGGGAGCATTGCTTCACAACTAGCAGGAATTCACAATAATCACGAATGAGATGTCTAGCCTATTCCTCCCTCCATGACGCCAAGGCAAAAATCAAATTTTCGGAACCACAGCGGGCCTCCAACCTGCCGATTCCCACGCTGTGTAATAGGTTAGCTACAACTGGGTAATAATTGGCTATAACGTTAGCGACATTTGTTGTCCTGTGCTATAGCTATTAACAGATTTGTTGTGCGCCGAGGAACGAGCGATATCTAGGAAATCTGGCAGTAAGAAAAGATGGGAAACAATTCGATAGCTCTAGCTAGGAAATAACAACAATCGAATTTACCTAAATCATCCATGGTGGTATCAGCAGGAGTCGGTTCTACTCTGCAAACCGGGACGGTTGTCCTTTGATTCGATTGTTGGTTGCTCAGATCTGTCTACGCCGTGGCTTCTATACAGAAATTCCAGTGATCTGAATGCAGCAAATAAGTTTTCAATTTAGCTGCTGACTGCTACACTCGAGGAGGAGACAAATGCACTCATGGGGACACGCAGCTCGCCCCCACCTGGAGCCTCCAAGTTTTTCCAGCAGGCTGGTGCATTTCAACTTTTAGCGGTAGTCTGCCATCTAGCGGCAGTGGGCGATTTTATATATTTTTTTACTAGGGATGTTGTGATTAAAACTACAATATGGGATTCGTTTTTCAGCGAAATGGCAGCTCCGAGCTCCGCCAGTTGTTTTGGGCTTAGGGAAGCTCAATATTTGGTAAGAAGATAAGTGACACGCACAAAATTCCAATTTCCAACCAATGTCTATTTGGAGATAAATGGTATGCATCTCGTCCATGTATGGATGAATTGTCCATGTAGGCTGGGAAACCCTGGCCTAAATAATACATCAACCCGATCTTGTTGCGCTATTCCCGCCGATCTGTAGAACGCTGATGAACGCTTAAACGATTGAACAAACAACTGGCAATGCGTCCAAAGTGATCGTCATGGAATGATTTAAGAATTGAAAAATAAATAAATTCTAAATATTCTAAAATCTGAAGATCTTTATGTTCAATCCCCACAGACTAGCATTATTACTTTTTATAACGCTAATAATTTACCAGTAGGTTACTAAATTGGTTATATATACAGTGGGGCAAAAAAGTATTTAGTCAGCCACCAATTGTGCAAATTCTCCAACTTAAAAAGATGAGAGGCCTGTAATTTTCATCATAGGTACACTTCAACTATGACAGACGAAATGAGAAAAAGAAATCCAGAAAATCACATTGTAGGATTTTTAAATGATTTATTTGCAAATTATGGTGGAAAATAAGTATTTGGTCAATAACAAAAGTTTATCTCAATACTTTGTTATATACCCTTTGTTGGCAATGACAGAGGTCAAACGTTTTCTGTAAGTCTTCACAAGGTTTTCACACACTGTTGCTGGTATTTTGGCCCATTCCTCCATGCAGATCTCCTCTAGAGCAGTGATGTTTTGGGGCTGTCGCTGGGCAACACGGACTTTCAACTCCCTCCAAAGATTTTCTATGGGGTTGAGATCTGGAGACTGGCTAGGGCACTCCAGGACCTTGAAATGCTTCTTACGAAGCCACTCCTTCGTTGCCCGGGCGGTGTGTTTGGGATCATTGTCATGCTGAAAGACCCAGCCACGTTTCATCTTCAATGCCCTTGCTGATGGAAGGAGGTTTTCACTCAAAATCTCACGATACATGGCCCCATTCATTCTTTCCTTTACACGGATCAGTCGTCCTGGTCCCTTTGCAGAAAAACAGCTCCAAAGCATGATGTTTCCACCCCCATGCTTCACAGTAGGTATGGTGTTCTTTGGATGCAACTCAGCATTCTTTGTCCTCCAAACACGACGAGTTGAGTTTTACCAAAAAGTTATATTTTGGTTTCATCTGACCATATGACATTCTCCCAATCCTCATCCTCCTGGATCATCCAAATGCTCTCTAGCAAACTTCAGACGGGCCTGAACATGTACTGGCTTAAGCAGGGGGACACGTCTGGCACTGCAGGATTTGAGTCCCTGGCGGCGTAGTGTGTTACTGATGGTAGGCTTTGTTACTTTGGTCCCAGCTCTCTGCAGGTCATTCACTAGGTCCCCCCGTGTGGTTCTGGGATTTTTGCTCACCGTTCTTGTGATCATTTTGACCCCACGGGGTGAGATCTTGCGTGGAGCCCCAGATCGAGGAAGATTATCAGTGGTCTTGTATGTCTTCCATTTCCTAATAATTGCTCCCACAGTTGATTTCTTCAAACCAAGCTGCTTACCTATTGCAGATTCAGTCTTCCCAACCTGGTGCAGGTCTACAATTTTGTTTCTGGTGTCCTTTGACAGCTCTTTGGTCTTGGCCATAGTGGAGTTTGGAGTGTGACTGTTTGAGGTTGTGGACAGGTGTCTTTTATACTGATAAGTTCAAACAGGTGCCATTAATACAGGTAACGAGTGGAGGACAGAGGAGCCTCTTAAAGAAGAAGTTACAGGTCTGTGAGAGCCAGAAATCTTGCTTGTTTGTATGTGACCAAATACTTATTTTCCACCATAATTTGCAAATAAATTCATAAAAAATCCTACAATGTGATTTTCTGGATTTTCTTTCTCATTTTGTCTGGCATAGTTGAAGTGTACCTATGATGAAAATTACAGGCCTCTCTCATCTTTTTAAGTGAGAGAACTTGCACAATTGGTGGCTGACTAAATACTTTTTTTGCCCCACTGTATATATAAAAAAATGAGAATACATTGGTGACATACCAATTAACAGTGAGATAAGTTAAAAATAATAATTCACCAACCAAAAAATCGAAGGCTAGGGGGCTAGGTGGTACTGCTATCTCATCTGAATTTGTTGTTGTTGTAGCCTGATAGGCCTGTCATTGATTTAGGCATGTTATGTGGCTTGATCAAGCCTTTGAAACGGACAACCATTTGATTATTTATACAATAATGTCACAGACAGGCCAGAATTATGCCCGAAAATATTCAGAGAAACAAGGAAAACCTTCATGAGCAATACCAGCGACAACTCGTGGACAATGACAGTTACCTGGTTGCCATCCGGAAATAGAAGGAACACCTTGGCTGTCTTGACACCAAGGTAAGATCAATCAGAATGACTGTTGCTAAATTACTTGTTAAAGGACTGTTGCATGTTGCTAAATCTCTCTCAGATCAGTCAGTGGGATGGACAATGATAGCCTGGTCCCAGATCTGCTTGGCATGAAAATAACCTATGGCTATATAAGAGTTGGGAAGGTAGCACAAACCGATCTGGGACTACGCTAGGATATTTACTTTTTTTCAAGCTAATATTCATTTTCCTCAGATGAAGGAGATGCAGGCCAAGCTGTGGCAGAGGAAGAAGGAGATGGGGGGGTAGGATCCGCACCCTTAGGAGACTCCTTCACCAGAGGCAACACAGCCGCATCACGGAGGACCATGTCAACCAGGTACTGCAGTCATCATCACCACCCAATTCTATTTCCATTCAACACTCACACAATCACATAAACCTACTTCCATTACGCACTCACACAATCACACTAACCATTTATTTTATGTTTTGGCTATGAACAAATATGGTGGATAAATTAAGGTAGTTCACTCAGACCATTTACCATTGAAACTAATAGTACATTCCTGTCTACTTAAGGGGGTGGCTCTCCCACAGACACCAATGAGATAGCAGCTGGGTCTGGTCTACTTAGGTCATTGACTTCCATTGAAACAGAATAAATGAGAGAGTGGATGTGTCACTTCCTCTTCAGTCTCTGCTATGAATCAATAATGAACATCAAAAGGATTCTATGCAAGATGTAGCCTAGCCAGTATATAATGCTCATTATTAAATGTTTGCTCCGGCAATCAAATCTGATTGGCAGACAGGTGTTCCGCGTTCAAGGTTGTTCCAAAAAGAGCCAGTATGTAATGTTCTGTGTAGTATGTTAAATTCCTCATTCCTCAAGTGTGTTATATTCCTCATCAGTCCAACTGGTTTGCAATGTGTGATGGGATTTAATCATCTTTTCTATATTGTTCTTATCCTGTGGTCTTGCAGGCTCCTAGAAGCATTGACAAGCTGCTCTACAGGAACCACAAGTTGAGTGATGAGATTGACCGCCTGCGGCGCCAGAGACGCACCTTAGCCCATATACAGTTGAAGTCGGAAGTTTACATACACCTTAGACAAATACATTTAAACTCAGTTTTAAATTTTTTTGACATTTAATCCTAGTAAAAATTCCCTGTCTTAGGTCAGTTAGGATCACCACTTTATTTTTAAGAATGTGAAATGTCTGAATAATAGTAGAGAGAATGATTTACTTCAGCTTTTATTTCTTTCATCACATTCCCAGTGGGTCAGAAGTTTTCATACACTCAATTAGTATTTGGTAGCATGGCCTTTAAATTGTTTAACTTGGGTCAAATGTTTAAGTTAGCCTTCCACAAGCTTCCCACAATAAGTTGTGTGAATCTTTGGCCCATTCCTCCTGACAGAGCTGGTGTAACCGAGTCAGGTTTGTAGGCCTCCTTACTCGCACACACTTTTTCAGTTCTGCCCACAGATTTTCTATGGGATTGAGGTCAGGGCTTTGTGATGTCCACTCTAATACCTTGACTTTGTTGTCCTTAAGCCATTTTGCCACAACTTTGAAAGTATGCTTGGGGTCATTGTCCATTTGGAAGACCTATTTGCAACCAAGCTTTAACTTCTTGACTGATGTCTTGAGATGTTGCTTCAATATATCCACATCATTTTCCTTTCTGATGATGCCATCTATTTTGTGATGTGCACCAGTCCCTCCTGCAGCAAAGCACCCCCACAACATGATGCTGCCACCCCGTGCTTCACGGTTGGGATGGTGTTCTTCGGCATGCAAGCCTCCCCCTTTTTCCTCCAAACATAACGATGGTCATTATGGCCAAACAGTTCTATTTTTGTTTCATCAGACCAGAGGACATTTCTCCAAAAAGTACAATCTTTGTCCCCATGTGCAGTTACCAACCGTAGTTTGGCTTTTTTATGGCGGTTTTGGAGCAGTGGCTTCTTCCTTGCTGAGCGGCCTTTCAGGTTATGTCGATATAGGACTTGTTTTACTGTGGATATAGATACTTTTGTACCTGTTTCCTCCAGCATCTTCACAAGGTCCTTTGCTGTTGTTCTGGGATTGATTTGCACTTTTCGACCACCAAAATACGTTAATCTCTAGGAGACAGAACGCGCCTCCTTCCTGAGCGGTATGATGGCTGCATGGTCCCATGGTGTTTATACTTGCGTACTATTTTATACTTGCGTACTAGTTTGTACAGATGAACATGGTACCTTCAGGCGTTTGGAAATTGCTCCCAAGGATGAACCAGACCTGTTGAGGTCTACACATTTTTTTCTGAGGTCTTGGCTGATTTCTTTTGATTTTCCCATGATGTCAAGCAAAAAGGCACCGAGTTTGAAAGTAGGCCTTGAAATACATCCACAGGTACACCTCCAATGGACTCAAATTATGTCAATTAGCCTATCAGAAGCTTCTAAAGCCATGACATAATTTTCTGGAATTTTCCAAGTTGTTTAAAGGCACAGTCAACTTAGTGTATGTAAACTTCTGACCCACTGGAATTGTGACAGTGAATTATAAGTGAAATAATGTGTTTGTAAACAATTGTAAACAAATGCACAAAGTAGATGTCCTAACCGACTAACCGAAATTTGTGGAGATGTTGAAAAACAAGTTTTAATGACTCCAACCTAAGTGTATGTAAACTTCTGACTTCAACTGTACATTTAGAAAACTCAAATAAATAAATTTAATATACATCATCACAATAAATCCATTATTTATTTTAGTCAGGTCTAATGAAACATGATATGAAGAAAATGTATTTCAGAAGAACAGAATATGAGTTGGACTACTGTAGGCCTATGTTATCTGGCTATGCTCCATGCCATAGGCTATAGGCTTGTTCATTTAGCTGACAATATAGATTATAAATCCTGTGCTACGATTTTCTTTTATATTATTTTATAGTAAGAAAAATATAATTGAACTAAGCTGAATAAAATATATTGGGATATTTTTCCCATTACGGAGCGACTGCGCATATGAAGTGGCAATGTTGAGGTAAATGTGATCATTTGAAACAGGTCACAATATATGCTAGATTTAGAGTTATTTGGCAACGTTAGTTGTGAATGATACAAACATTACAATGGTTTAGAAATCAAAACATATATGGGCTGCATGGTGTGCAGTGGTGATTTTAGCATGTAAATGTTGGTGGGGCAAACTCCTCCCCAATTCTTTTAAGCATGCCAGCAAAGACACAACACAACACTAAACAATACATGCATTCCACTATAACGGTGACAAACAGTGCCCACAAGGGCCTACATAAAGCTGTCCCAACAGCAGAGCTTTCTTTTCAGCACCATGGAATGAATCCTTACCACTGCTACACCTGGCTATCAGCGGAGCTTTATATGGCAGCAAAACAATTAATTCAGCCTCATTTACTGCCTTTAAAAAAAACAGAGCTGATATGGTTGACTTGCTTAAACAAATGTGGTTTCTACTGACAAGTGAGATGTACAAACTATGGCATAACGGGACGACGAGCGGATAAGAGGCAATTCGTAATTTCGATTAAGACATTAATGAGCGAGCTAGGACGGACGTAGTCAATATAACTATTTGTTCAGCACTTTTGAAATGTACAGCGCCAGAATTCGTTCTTACAGTATTCTCCCTGTAAACCAAGTCAGAACCGTAGGATAAATAAAGGGGGCATATAAGCAGTTAATGAAAGCTCTTACAATATTCAATGATTACAGTTCTCTAAAACAGGCTATAGGTTACATCTGCACCACCAAGTGAGAACAGTAGGCTAAGTTATGAAGGGGAAAGGGACCAAATGATTAGGGTGAGGAACATGGGCTACTAACAGCTTACTACAAAACATACACTTAGTATTACTTTCTTAGCTACAGTATACATATCTCCCTGGCATATTACATTTTGGACTCACCTTGTGCTGTGCTCACTTGAACAGGAAGGTGGTGCTATAGACAACTAACTACCTTGCAAAACCCAAACTCACGTCTTTTACCAAACTAATTTCATCCAAATCAACCCCCGCCGCAGTGCTGGCCTCCTCTGTCCTGCGTTTTTTCCGGTGTAGAAACGGACAGCTGTCTAATTCCCTGCCCTCCAGCTGACTTAATAACTGCGGCACTCACTGGCGGGGTGCATCAAAGTTTCCCCTTTCAAACAGGGAGCCCGTCCACTCTTAATAAAAATGGTTTTATGGTAAATTAACAAATATGTAAACAACTCATTCACTAGTGCTGTATTCAACCTTTCCTGGCTCATAGAGTTGCATGTGAATGTTTATCCTTTTAAGCATTGGAAAAGAGACCCTTAAACCCAGACTTGGACCACACACCCACTCCACTGAATAGCAGGCAAGTGATTGCTTTGCAACGCTTGCAGTTAGCCACTGATTCCTTCCAAACCACTTATTGTTGAATTTGCGATTTCCAACTTGTTGTGTAATGTTTATGTCCAATGGCCGATGAGCACCGAAACATTTTTTCTATAATTTCTCTTCATATGACAAGTATTGAAAAGGATTTACCAGTAGACTGTCGACTTGATTCATGATGATGACTGCTTGTCTAGCTTGCTAGCTAAGATTTTGGACGTATGATATTGACATGATCAGTCCAATCAAAGCTATGGTAGATATAATGTAATTTGACGTCATTTTATTTGTGGCCAATGACCTTGAGCATTCTTGGATGGGCACTTCTAATGCAACTCTATGGCAGCACCCAAGGGGCTTGCATTTTCAGGCTTGCCCCGTAGATTGTGCGGTAACATAGTGTCCCCATGAGTAACAGAACACTGAGCCAATCACGGCACAACTAGAGAACATTACCAATCCCTACGCTCTGTATTTTCTGCTGGCTGCCCCACCAAAACAGAAAGTACTGAGCTAGGCTGAAACACCTGCATTTTGATGCTGCCTTTGGTGCTGTACACAGACACTGGACAGAGGAACTCTGCCTAGAAGGCCAGCATCCCGGAGGTTGCTTCTTCACTGTTGACGTTGAGACTGGTGTTTTGCGGGTACTATTTAATGAAGCTGCCAGTTGAGGACTTGTGAGGCGTCTGTTTCTCAAACTAGACACTCTAATGTACTTGTCCTCTTGCTCAGTTGTGCACCGGGGCCTCCCTCTCCTCTTTCTATTCTGGTTAGAGCCAGTTTGCGCTGTTCTGTGAAAGGAGTAGTACACAGCGTTGTACGAGCTCTTCAGTTTCTTGGCAATTTCCTGCGTGGAATAGCCTTAATTTCTCAGCACAAGAATAGACTGACGAGTTTTAGAAGAAAGTGCTTTGTTTCTGGGCATTTTGAGCCTGTAATCGACCCCACAAATGCTGATGCTCCAGATACTCAACTAGTCTAAAGAAGGACAGTTTTATTGCTTCTTTAATCAGGACAACAGTTTTCAGCTGTGCTAACATAATTGCAAAATGGTTTTCTAATGAATAACACATGGAATCATGTAGTAACCAAAAAAACTGTTAAACAAATCAAAATATATTTAATATTTTTCAAAATAGCCACTCTTTGCCTTGATGATAGCTTTGCACACTCTTGGCATTCTCTCAACCAGCTTCACCTGGAATGCTTTTCCAACAGTCTTGAAGGAGTTCCCACATATGCTAAGCACTTGTTGGCTGCTTTTCCTCCACTCTGTGGTCCAACTCATCCCAAACCATCTCAATTGGGTTGAGGTCGGGTAATTGTGGAGGCCAGATCTGATGTAGCACTCCAATACTCTCCTTCTTGGTCAAATAGTCTTTACACAACATGGAGGTGTGTTGGGTCATTGTCCTGTTGAAAAACAAATGGTAGTCCTACTACGCGCAAACCAGATGGGATGGCGTGTCATGGTGGGTAAGTGTGCCTTGAATTCTGAATAAACCACTGACAGTGTCACCAGCAAAGCACCCCCACACCATCACACCTCCATGCTTCACGGTGGGAACCACACATGCGGAGATCATCCGTTCACCTACTTTGCATCTCACAAAGACACGGCGGTTGAAACCCAAAATCTCACATTTGGATTCATCAGACCCAAGGACAGATTTCCACTGGTCTAATGTCCATTGCTCGTGTTTCTTGGCCCAAGCAAGTCTCTTCTTCTTATTGGTGTCTTTTAGTAGTGGTTTCTTTGCAGCAATTCGACCATGAAGGCCTGATTCATGCAGGCCTGTCTCCTCTGAACAGTTGATGTTGAGATGCGTCTGTTACTTGAACTCTGAGAAGCATCAATTTCTGAGGCTGGTAACTCTAATGAACTTATCCTCTGCAGTAGAGGTAACTCTGGGTCTTCTTTTCCTTTGGTGGTCCTCATGAGAGGCAGTTTCATAATAGCGCTTGATGGTTTTTGCGACTGCACTTGAAGAAACTTTCAAAGTTCTTGAAATTTTCCTTACTGACTGACCATGTCTTCAAGTAATGACTGCCGTTTCTCTATGCTTTGATCTGTTCTTGCCATAATACAGACTTTTACCAAATAGGGCTATCTTCTGTATACGCCCCAACCTTGTCACAACACAACTGATTGGCTCAAAAGCATTAAGAAGGAAAGAAATTCCACAAATTAACTTTTTAAAAGGCACATCTGTTAATTGAAATGCATTCCTGGTGACTACTCCATGAAGCTGGTTGAGAGAATGCCAAGTGTGTGCAAAGCTGTCATCAAGGCAAAGGGTGGTTACTTCTTTACATTGTTTGCAAACTGATATGTGACACGTATTAATGCCAAAATAACATGCAATAAATAACTAAATTATATATATATTACACACATCTACTGTTTAAACCTGCTGTTGACCTTCTTTCTTCAAATTGATCATCAGTGAGGTGAGTTTTAAAAGTACTCTAGGCCTACTGTTTTGTTGATATGATATCGGCTTCATCAATAAGTGCATCGATGATGTCGTCCCCACAGTGACTACGTACATATCCCAACCAGAAGCCATGGATTACAGGCAACATCCGCAATTTTTGTTTTTACCTGTATTTTACTAGGCAAGTCAGTTAAGAACAAATTCTTATTTTCAATGATGGCCTAGGAACAGTGGGTTAACTGCCTGTTCAGAGGCAGAACGACAGATTTGTACCTTGTCAGCTTGGGGATTTGAACTTGCAACCTTACTTGTCCAACGCTCTAACCACTAGGCTACCCTGCCGCATTGAGCTAAAGGCTAGAGCTGCCGCTTTCAAGGAGCGGGAGACTAATCCGGACGCTTATAAGAAATCCCGCTGTGCCCTCAGACGAACCATCAAACAAGCAAAGCGTCAATACAGGATTAAGATTGAATCCTACTACACCAGCTCTGACACTCATCGGATGTGTCAGGGCTTGAAAACTATTACGAACTACAAAGGGAAACCCAGACGCGAGCTGCCCAGTGACGCAAGCCTACCAGAGGAGCTAAATGCCTTTTATGCTCGCTTCGAGGCAAGCAACACTGAAGCATGCACGAGAGCACCAGCTCTTCTGGATGACTGTGTGATAATGCTCTCGGTAGCCGATGTGAACAAAACCTTTAAACAGGTCAACATTCACAAAGCCGCTGGGCCAGACAGATTACCTGGACGTGTACTCAAAGCATGCGCGGACCAAATGTCAAGTGTCCACTGACATTTTCAACCTCTCCCTGACCGAGTCTGTAATACCTACATGTTTCAAGCTTCCCTGTGCCCAAGGAAGTGAAGGTAACATGCCTAAATGATTACCGCCCGTGTCGCTCACATCGGTCGCCATGAAGTGCTTTGAAAGGCTGGCCATGGGTCACATCAACAGCATCCTCCCGGACACCCTAGACCCACTCCACTTCGCATACCGCCCCAACAGATCCACAGATGACGCAATCTCAATCGCACTCCACACCGCCCTTTCTCACCTGGACAAAAGCAACACCTACGTGAGAATGCAATTCATTGACTACAGCTCAGGGTTCAACACCATAGAGCCCAAAAAGCTCATCACTAAGCTAAGGACTCTGGGACTAAACACCTCCCTCTGCAACTGGATCCAGGACTTCCTGACGGGCCGCACCCAGGTGGTAACAGTAGGCAACAACACATCTGCCACGCTGATCCTTAACACTGGGGCCCCTAAAGGGTGTGTACTTAGTCCCCTCCTGTATTCCCTGTTCACCCATGACTGCGTGGCAAAACACGACTTCAACACCATCATTAAGTTTGCTGACGACACAGTGGTAGGCCTGATCACCGACAACAATGAGACGGCGTATAGGGAGGAGGTCAGAGAACAGGCAGTGTGGTGCCAGGAAACAACTTCTCCCTCAATGTGAGCATGCCGAACAGGCCCCCATTAACATCGACAGGGCTGTAGTGGAGCGGGTCGAGAGTTTCAAGTTCCTTGGTGTCCACATCACAAACAAACTATCACGGTCCAAACATACCAAGACAGTCGTGAAGAGGGCACGACAAAACCTTTTCCCCCTTAGGAGACTGAAAGGATTTGGCATGGGCCCCCAGATCCTCAAAAGGTTCTACAGCTGCACCATCGATAGCATCCTGACCGGTTGCATCACCGCCTGGTATGGCAACTGCTCGGCATCTGACAGTGAAGCGCTACAGAGGGTAGTGCGAACGGCCCAGTACATCACTGGGGCCAAGCTTCCTGCCATCCAGGACCTATATAATAGGCGGTGTCAGAGGAAAGCCCATAAAATTGTCAGAGACTCCAGTCACCCAAGTTATTTCTCTGCTTCCGCACGGCAAGCGGTACCAGAGCGCCAAGTCTAGGACCAAAAGGCTCCTCAACAGATTCTACCCCCAAGCCATTAGACTGCTGAACAATTCATAAAAATTGCCACCAGACAATTTACATTGACCCCCCCGTACACTGCTGCTACTCGCGGTTTGTTTGTTACCTATGCATAGTCACTTCTCCCCCACCTACATGTACAGATTACCTCAACTAGCCTGTACCCCTGCACACTGACTCGGTACTGGTGCCCCCTGTATATAGCCTCGTTATTGTTATTCTTATTGTGTTACTGTTTATTATTACTTTTTATTTTAGCCTACTTGGTAAATATTTTCTTCTTCTTGAACTGCACTGTTGGTTAAGGGCTTGTAAGTAACCATTTCACGGTAAAGTCTATATGTATTCGGCGCATCTGGCAAATAAAGTTTGATTTGATGCATTTGATGTGATTTTTGATTCAATTTGCATTGATGTCAGAGTGGTTAGAGGGACAATAGAACCCTGAGTACCAGGTCATTAGGACCTTATGGTCATTAGCAAGTTTGGCACTACCAAAGCATGTCCAGAGTGCATTTTCCTGCAGTCATGACTCATGACTGCCAGTGTGGCGGTAATATGGTCACCACAACAGCCCTACACAAACACACACACACTTTTGAACAGGTTTGTTCCCATTATCGTTGGAAATACCACAGCTCATGTAGGCCCTTATCCCTAGTCCCCCATCCCAGGAACGATGCTTCATTTTGGGCAATGAAATAACAAACAGTGGGTGACTCATGGCTTTGCACCTCTGTGTCAAAGTCTCCCAGCATGGCCAGGCATCAGCTCATTGGAGCAACAACAGGCTTTAGGGGGATCACTTGCTGGCAGCTTATTGTCTGCCTGTTTGATGCATCATGCGGTGTAACGTTACCCCGTCACGTCATCACATGAACTAAAATAAACACAGGGGCTTTGTCTTTCCAAACCAAACCCCATGTTTGGACAGTATCAGGCCCCTTTGTACCTTGAAGCCCAGTCTGATGTCAGAAGACAGCCATCTCTGCTACTTCACTGGCTCCTCTCTAAATACAGAAGGCTACATGCTCTTAGCCTTAGGGGATCAATCATACCCTCAGCTGCTGGGCAGGACTTTTGCCAAAACCAAGCTAAAACCCTGAATCAGTTTATAAACCAGTTGAAAAGTTCTTCCTCACTGAAGAGATCGATTAAACCTCAAATCTCAAACTATTTACAACCCTCACTAATTACAACCCACATATATTTTTTACTTTACCTATTTACAACACAGGGTGGCAGCAGCAGTTATGTGATGAACTTGGACAAATTGTTAGAAGTTAATTTAAGGAAGCAATACACCCATTGATACATATACTAGATTTGTGAGTTGATACAGAATGCCACTTTTAACATGACATTCGTTCTAATATGTCATTAGTCAATCAAGTAAACAAAGAGCATCTAATAGCGGTTTCAAAATCAAAATGTATTATCGTAAGGTGCAAGAAATAACAAATGGAGGATCTTTCGACAAAAGATTTATTGTGATTTATTGAACAGTGATCAGATTGTATAATAGCTGTAGCCTGAATTCAACACTTTACACACATTTGGCTTGACAGTTGGCTTAACGCAGGGTTTCCCAAACTCGGTCCTCGGGACCCCAAGGGGTGCATGTTTAGTTTTTTGCCCTAGCACTATACACCTGATTCAAAGAATCAACTAATGATCACACTTTGGTCATTTGAATCAGCTGTGTAGTGTTAGGGGCAAAAACCAAAACGTGTACCCCTCAGGGTCCCAAGGACAGTATGGAAAACGCTGACTTAACCACTACTGATGAGCGGCAAACGTAATGCATCACAAAAGGAGGCCAGTTGAAAAGTGTCTTGAGCCTTTTGTAGGAGGTAGAGGCCAGTGAGTTTCCCTCTCTTCCTTTTTCTCCCCTTCCACTGTGGAGCGTCACCTGATCTGATTATGTAAGTGGGCGGGGCAAACACACAGGACCGTGGATGGAGCCTGGAGATGATAGATGACAGCCGATAGGTGTTTTGACCATAGAAATAGAAGCGCTAGATTCTCTCTAGTCTAGAGCTTGTATTTCTACCACTTTGACAGACACGCTGAAGGCACAGTGAGTTAGCTACTCCTGGTCCTTCTCTTCTCCGTGTGTGATGATGTGCACAAGGTTTTTGTAGTCTAGATTTCCTGCCACGTCTGGTGGGAAGGCTGCAAACATCTGCTCCATCTGAGAAAACCAGCGAGAAGATTTATTGACTCAATCACTGACGTACACATCATGCACTTCGCAACATGTTTATGCATGAACTATGTGTTACTGATTATGAGTGGCTATGAGTTGTTTATTTAAAATAGTTTGTCTGCTGTATTTCAATAGTTGTATGCACAATGGGTCATGTGTGTGTACAGTATATAGATTATATTGCGTTTATTGTAAATTGGTTGTGCTCTAACCTCTTCAGGAGAAAATCTGTCCGCTTGTGTCGTCAGCATCTCTGTCACACTGAAGAGGAGTAAGAACAAGGCGTTTAGGATTACATTAACCATCTCCACAAAGCTTTTATCCTATAGACCCGTTTACACAAACAGACACACACAAGTACTCACAAGTCCTTCCTCAGGACGCCTTTTCCTTCGGGGTCAAATACTTTAAAAGCATTGAGGATAGTCTCCTCTGGATCAGCGCCTACACAGAGAAAACTTCTAATTAGAACTAAGTCGATGGGAGGCAAACGTGGACAATATAAGAGTACAACATACACAATTCAGAGGGAAAATGTCATTCAAATTAGGATTCAGGCAACTCATCTGTTAAACTTTTGGCAGGAAGTGACATTCAGTACTGTTGCAAAATGTAGCACGACGTTTAACCAACTGAACGCATCCCTTGTTTGCACACCTCACCTTTCAGCTTCTCCCCAAACATGGTGAGGAAGATGGTGAAGTTGACGGGGCCGGACGCCTCTTTCAGCATCTCATCTATCTCCTCCTGCTTCACGTTGAGCCGCCCTGTTACAGACACATGGGTCAGTATCATTGCTTTCGTTAGGCCAGGTTGTTATTGCAAACGGGAATACATTCTTACTGACCAAATAGATAAATAATAGAATACATCTTCAACCCACCAAGTGCAGCAAAGGTGTCCCTCAGGTCATTTTTGTCAATGAATCCATCTCTGTTCTGGTCCATAATGGTGAAGGCCTGTCAATATGGAGGTTAACACTTAATGGGAGACATGAAAAAGACTCCAGTAACTAGAGTTAGTCTGTGTGTGTATGTGTTGGGAGGAGAGTGACAATAAATCCCATGGGCTACAGTTGGAGCCACTCTGCATATCAAATCAGTCTATGTGCCGGTGTTTGGTCAAGTGGACCACACGTTATCTCCATGCCAGAAATCTTTGTCAAAACGATCCCATCGATGCTCTCTGGAACACGGATCTCTGGACATTCCTTTTTTCTATGCCTTTATTCTTAGTTACTGTATTCATACTATGTTACTCTCAGGGGTTTAAGAGTGGCATCCAGGCCCGGGCATATTTCCCATTCTATCCTCAGCCCTGCCTAATCACTGATGACATGGCTTGAATGCCTGGCCATGATTTAAAGAGCGACACCGCTCATACCACACGCCTGGAATTCATGATAAGGGCAGAGAGACAGGTGGAAAATGGACAACTCATGAAAGGTGATGGACAGAGGGACAGGTAAACCTACAGGCTTACAGAGATGCCTAATTCACACTATAGGGCCAAACCGAGCCACTGCCGAGCTGTATTAGGCGGCCTGGTTAAACATTCACCATAGTTGCTGGAACTGTGCTTGAAAGGACAATGTGAAAAGAAAATGTCTGAGCTAGCATAGTAGTTCGGGTTGGCCCGATAGTGTGATTCAGGCTGAACAGTAGAGGCAGAATGGGTTGGTTACTAGGACAATGACAAACAAACCAGACCGAAAGGGGTGCAGTGGGATCGATGGACTGTCGTCATGGTAATAAGGGAAGAGATTATTACCTCCTTGAACTCCTGGATCTGAGACTGCTCAAAAATCGAAAACACATTGGAGTTAGAGTCGGCTGACTTCTTCTTTGCCTTCTTGGGTGCCTTTGGAGAGAGGTTTAAAGGAGAGGTATATCCATAAAACATATTGGGCTGGAGCAAAAGCCTGCACACACTGTGGTCTTCAGATCTACCCAGATTTATACTAGCGGCAGTGTATCGACACAATGCAACTGTTACGTTTGGGATAGAACTGTCTTTGCCAGGACCATGCCTTGAACTAACTAAACTAGATACTATGATTTAAGGCGTTATCCTGCCCAACTTAAAATACTTTACATGTATGAAGGAAACATACTGGAAATACTGAACAGAAAACAAAGAAAATAAGATGACATCTAACAGATTCCTTTATTGATTCGAACAGCTGTCATCATCATCCAAGCAACCATCGTCAATCGATCTAACTACACATCTATCTACCTGTATATCTGCTTCCTATAAGGACTTAGCGGAGTTTTACATTAATAATTCCCTTTCCCCTACAACCACCCCCTTGACATAGCTGACATTGTGAAATCATACAGTGGCATAGAACAGGACAGGCACTTACCATCGCTGGAGCTGGAGGAGATGGGTGATGAACAGAACAATGGGACTCCCAAAATGCAACTGAACAATGGAGGGCGCTTTGTCTGGCCTTATGAAGCCTACATGCACTCCATTCTACTGGACGATATAAATAAACCATGCCTTCTTTAGGAAGTGACAGGTAAATGACAACCCACACACAGGGGGACGCGCGCACACGCACACACACACAGAGAATAATCCCGATTGCCCTCTGCCCCAAAGTTCATTGTCAGCTCTCAGAGTGGAATAACAGTGGTTTAGAATAACAGGACCTTGCATGCTGAAGGTTAAGCTGACCTATGGAATTGTTTTAAGGTCATACTATGGATCATTTAGATATTTGATTTTGAGTTTTAGGACCCCTGCAGATATAAAAATAAAATAATTTGATAAAATATTGAATTTGTCCTTTAGGTAAAACTGTTTGGACGCTACAGACATTTTCATGAGAAGAACAATTTTCTGGATGTCTCATGGTCTGACAAACACTGCTCTAGCTATGCCACCCTTCACTGCAGATGTGGAAGTGCGATATCGGCGGATGCAGTGGATTGAGACGCATCCAAAGCAAAAAAAACATATCTCTAGCTTAAATTGACGGACTCTAAGGGGATTTTAAAGGAACCCAATCTCTCTTTCCTACCTCGAGAGAACATGGCATATTCCCCTCTCTCTTCTACCCTGCTTTAAAAGTGTGAGGCCTCACAACCTCAAAGCAGAGGTGACACCCGTTCAATCCACAGCCCATAGTGTGTGTGCAGACATTTTAGTCATTTACCAGACACTCTTATCCAGAGTGACTTACAGTTAGTGCATTCATCTTAAGATAGCTAGGTGGTACAACCACATATCTCAGTCATAGTAAGTACATTTTTCTTCAATAAAGTAGCTATCAGCAAATTTAGAACTAGTAATGTGGGGGAAAAAAGTGTTACTTAACAAAATACTTTTTTGGGGGTGGGAGGTGGGGTGAGGAGGGTGTGCTGTGGGATTATTTAAGATACTCTTTGAATAGGTAGGGTTTCAGATCTTTTCAGAAGATGGGCAGGGACTCTGATGTCCTAGTTTCAGGGGTAAGCTGGTTCCACCATTGGGGTGCCAGGACAGAGAAGAGCTTTGACTGGGCGGAGTGGGAGCTGCCCTCCCTTAGGGGTGGGAGGGCCAAGAGACCAGAGGTGGCAGAACGGAGTACTCGGGTTGAGGTGTAGGATTTGGCCATAGCCTGAAGGTAGGGAGGGGCAGTTCCTCTTGCTGCTCCATAGGCAAGTACCATGATCTTGTAGTGTATCCGAGCTTCGACTGGAAGCCAGTGGAGTGTGCGGAGGAGCGGGGTGACATGGGAGAGGTTGAACACAAGGCCGGCTGCAGCGTTCTGGATAAGTTGCAGGGGTTTGATGGCACAAACAGGGAGCCCAGCCAGGAGACAGTTAGTCCAGACGGGTGATGACAAGTGCCTGGATTAGGACCTGCGCCGCTTCCTGGGTGAGGTAGAGTCGTACTCTCCAATTTTTTTCTTGAGCAGATGGTCGGGGAGTCGGAACATAATTGAGCAATAAGGCAGAGGGGGTGTGGTATATAGCCAATATACCATGGCTAAGGGCTGTTCTTATGCACGATGCAACGCGGAGTGCCTGGATACAGTCCTTAGCTGTTGTATATTGGCCATATACCACAAACCCCCGAGGTGCCTTATTGCTATTATAAACTGGTTACCAACGTAATTAGATTATTAAAAACACCCGTGGTTTACAGTCTGATATACCACACCTGTCAGACAATCAGCATTCAGGGCTCGATTCACCAAGTATATAAATACAAATAGTTTGTAGACTGCAAATTGACTGCAAGAAGCCCAAACATATATGTTTTACTAAAACATAAGTATTTCAAACCTTGCTTATATTTGTATATGATCATGTGTCTATTATGCGTGGGAATACTTGAGAACTGATTTCTTACATTAAAATCCCTTGGAGCTCGTTTCCTGGTGTTTTTACAGTCTTATATATCCAACAATGAAAATAATAAAAGATTTAAATAAATGGTTTTCCTCAGAAAACTTGGGGGGGCCAAATAAAACCACCCACGGGCTGCCAGTTGGGGAACCCTGTTGTAGAGCATAAACCCTGCAGGAGAGTCACTACTTTGACATTCGCAGAGACCGACAGGGTGTTGTCCAGAGTCACGCCAAGGTTCTTTGCACTCTAGACAAAACTAGAGGAACTAAGAGGCAGCTGTTGAGTGGTTGTGGTTTTAGTGGAAGCATAGCCCCGATTATCTAGTAAATTACACCCTTTTCACACCATCATGCTGACCCAAACTGTACTGTGCTGGTTCTGTAATCAGGCCAACGCAGTACAACTCGGCGAAAAAGGTTTTTGGCAGCTAGTAGGCTATCTACCTCTGGTAGGCTACTACCACTACACTCTTCAATTTGTTAGATGTGTGCTTATGCCGTCTTTACATGTTCATTTGTTTGTCTAAGGCCAATAAAACAATCATTTTAAAGATGAAAGGCAGTGTGGACATATATTAGCTTATTAAGCCATTATTTATAGCCCTGCTGCTGTCAGAGGAGTGTGACTGGCACGCTGGGTTAACAGTGGAGCAAGCCCAGTCACATCTCTCACATGCTTCCATTCATATCATCCATTTACAGAGCCCGCACTTCACTCAAGTGGTCATAGCTAGTTAACTCTCTTCACATAAATCTTTCTAACTGTTTTAGAGCATGCAACTTTGTATCATAAGCGTGTGTATTTTACACGTTTAAAAACAGCAGCCAAGGTAGGTGGAAAATCATGTCAATTTGTAATCTCTTTAACGAGAGGAGACCAGGAAAGAATGTTCAAAATCATTTGCACCCAGAGTTTCACGTTCCAAACTTGGCAGCGCAACATTAGCTGGGTTCCACATACTTAAGTGTGACCCTGTTGAGACAGAGAACAGCGCCTTACAATGTGTCAATTAGAGTTCACAAGTCACCCAGTACCACTCCGGTCAAGTCCTGTCATGCTGGCAAGGGAGAGTGCTAAAGTGCCAATCAGCGAATAGGGTGTTAGGGGCGACTAGGGTGTCAGGGCCAGGGCAGGATCTCCCAACAATGTCTGGCTGGGGGGCTTATCTATATAAAGGCCTTCTTCACCTCGTCATTGTCATCCTTCTCACTTTCAGCCAGGTGTTTAACAACTAGTCAATGTCTTAGAGGCATATGTCACTTCTGCCATAATGTCTGTCCCTACACAGCATGGAAGGAGTCTCTAGTAACTTATTTGAGGTCGAAAAGTCAGCTAGGTAGCCTGGCGGTTAGAGGTATTGGGCCAGTAAGTTGGTGGGTCGAATGCCTGAGCCGACAAGGCACCTAACCCTAACTTCTCCAGGGTCACCGTTGATAATGGCTGATCACCTGGCTGTGACCCCATTCTCTGAGGGTGTCTCAGTGGGAGTGGGATATGCAAAAAACACATTTCCATTTCACACCTGTACAGGTTACTCACTTGTATATACACCGCGAAACAGGACTGTAAAAGCACCCCCTAATTTAGACAATTACAGCTGTCTACATCTAAACTTTAAAGCAACATGTATGAAGATTACATTTCAAGTTTGTCTGCCACTCACTCACCCACGCCCCTCAGATGAACAATTGTTCCTGGGCAGGCAGGCAGCTGTCTTTCTCCTCAGAGTTATTCCCAGTTTAAGACACAAATAGCCACTGCTGCTCTGCATGCCAGTGGCTCTAGAATGGGATGGCATTGTCACCATGAGGCTGGGGCAGCTAGTGAATACCAAATGTGCATTGTTACCCTAACACACTGGACAAGAACACACACACACAGAAATCTTTCTTACACAATCTCTCTCTCGCACGATTCCACATAGGTCACACAGGATATACGCCAGCAATTAAAGACAGTGGTTATGTTTAATATTGTGTGACAAAACTCTACATGGAAAGCTAGTACATCTTTTGTTAGCATTTGTAAGACATTAATATCTTCATATCGAGCACAGGGCGACATGTTCCTCGTCTAAACGGAATCCGCAAAATGCACATATCTAAAGTTTAGCTCACATCTGTGCAACACTGGTATTTTGCTCCAGCAAGGTTTCTGAAATCTGAAACAGTAGAAGGCTGGACTTACGTAGCAGATGGTAAATTGATAAGCAAGTCTTAAATTAAAATTGATTTTACAACCCTGTTCACTCCCACCCAGATGCTGAGAAAAACGAGAAAATGTCTGCTTCTGTGTACAGAGGATGTGAGCAAAAGCGTTCTTATTGCACATGTAAGCCAATCTGTTCCAAAAGCATTTGCTACATGACCTTTCAGTGCTACACTGAATTTGGTTGAATATAAATAAATAAAAATGACACATTTTTTAAAATGTTATATCAAGAATAAGTCAATCAAAAGTTAGTAAATATGTTAAAGTATAAAGAGTAGGCTTATGTGACTGAAAATAGCAGATTTATTCTTGCTGCGCGAGAGGTATTTAGCAGTAGGAAAACGTCACTCATTATAGCTCGGGAGGATTTGAAAGAAAATGGAAATTGAAGGCTAAAACATGTAGCTTTCTTTCTTTATCGCTCCAGTGTCAAATCGCATGTAGTTCACTGAAATGAAGGTGATGTTGAAGATCATAGGATATGCATTTTCCATTCTCATTTTAGTACATCCATGCCTTAAGAATCAGTTAATCAAAGAACATTATTTTCTTCACCGATCGATCATAAACAACAATTTGGAGGGTATACACAAGGTAAGGGGAGATTGGGGTAAAAAAGAAATATTCAAGTAGTGGGTTGTAAGCTTAATGATTTCTCAAGCCGCATGTAAGTTTGCTTTTGCGTGTGGAAGTGCATTACACAAGATGGGACCAGGGCAAAATGCTCACTTGATAAAGGACGTTTTTAAAAGAATAATATTCATTTGACATTCAAGAGGACACACAACAATCACTTTTCTCTTTAACAAAAATAGACGTGGCTTTTCCAGCCTTGAGGTTCCCTTTCAGTATCTATAAAAAGTCAGGCTCGATCTGAAATGGCACCCTAATCTTTATAAAGTGTACTACTTTTGACAAAAGTAGTGCACTATATATGGAGTAGGGTGCAATTTCGGACTAAACCTAAGTCTGCCTATTTACAGTGTCAAATAGCATCGTGATGATTTATAAAGGCCCGAGAGCCAGCTGGTGCTGGGGATTGTGGGTAGCGCAGTTTTAGTGTGTCAGCTGTTGTCATCTAGCTCAGGGATGGACCAATACTAAAGGGCCACTGTGTGTGTAGACTTTATTCCATATCATCTTTAACGCACACACCTAATTACACTTGATCTAAATCAAAGACTACGATTAGTTGATTATTTGAATGAGGTGTGTTAGTGCTGGGCTGTAACAAAAGCCTGAAACACTGCATCCCTAGGAGATGCCCACCACTGATCTAGCTGATATGCACAGGGTGAGAGCAAATCCAGGAGAACATTTAGTTGTGTTTCTAAACTCTGAGCCTCATCTGTAAGTGCTGTTTCCAGGATTTCATTTTGCAGATATTCTAAGCATTTTTGTCAGTGTTTGTGACATAAATGTTGTGTTTTGGTCCTTGCTGACTTTACATGTTGGATATTTTTTATTATTTGTTAATGTATATCAACATTATTATTTATTCTAGTAAAAACCCATACACATGACATTCAGCATCGACGGTAGGTCTTCAACGCTTTAGCTGCTTTTCCTATTGGGCTCTCTAGGTGATGCAGTACTCTGACCCCGCTCCTCTTCCCTAACCCTGGTAAGAACTGAGTGATGTGCTGTGCTGGAGATGTCACTCTTCTGATTGATGTAGCGCTGCTGTCACTCAAACAGATGACTGATCCCACACCTGTACAGAAAGATCAGAGACGAATAGGGTCGGGTGATAAGGTTAGTGTGAAGGTTAGTGTTAGGACATAGGCAAACCCACTATCCAGTATACACTTCCACACTATTCCCTCAGGGGGCAGCAGCAATCTCGTCCAGGCGCTGAGCCTGGTTGATAAGCACATCAGGTGCTGACAATTGAGGTGAGAGCCGTGAGGCTGCTGGTTGGTTTGGTGGCAATGAGGCCTTTCGTTTGGTTTTGAATCTTGTTTGGGCATGCCTGTTTGCACTTTGCTTTTTCGTCACCATTGAAAACAAATAATAATCCGCTTGGAGTGACCGACCAAGAGGTCGAGACAGACAGAGCTGTACATTCAACACCTAGGCGCACACACTGATTTCTCACATTCATTCAGGTTACAGACCAGTTAACTAGGCCACAACCCCTAGACATAACAAGTGTAACAATATCCACAGGCTAGTTATTGGTTCCGTAACAATATCAATAAGGCTCCACCAGAGTAGATTTATCACTGGAATAGGAACGTCTTATTGAAAAATACACTTAAGCAAGTCAGCATATCCATAGAAACTATCAAAATGATACCATATTAAAAATACAGAGCATGGGACCATAGGCCTTTGATCAAAAGTAATGCACCCAATACCACTTAAGTTATGTCCTGTAATGTGGGCAAGGGAAGTACATAGGACTCTGGGAAGTATTATGTACATAGTCTACTGTCTCACCTTGTTGACCGTGGTGAGGGGCGTGCGACCGGGAGCTGGTGTGGAGTCTCTGACGAACTCCAGGCTGCTGCTCCTCGAACCCCCGACCGGGTGACCTCTCCCTCCTCACGTCCCGGTCCATCAGCTTCCCTGGGGAGCGGTCGAGGCGTAGGTCCCCCCCCATGGCCCTTCCTGGAGACCTGGCCAGACGGGGGTCCATCATCATCCTGCCACTGGGAGACTTCTCCCTCTCCACTGAGTGCGGCGGGCGGCCGGGTGACTTATCGCGGCGGAACTCGGTGCGGGCCTCGCGGTAGCGACGTGGCGTGCCCGGGTCACTGTGCAATGCGGGGCTGGCCGCCAGGCGCTTGGTGATGTGCTCGTTGTAGGAAGGCGGCCCACGCTTGTTGGGGCTGCGGACGGATAGGGCGTGGAGAGACCCATTGTGGAGATGGAGAGGGCCGGGGACCACATGACAAAGATCACAGGGTCAACATTTTGTTAGACCATCAGAGACGGTGTCAAGAAAGCATTGCATAGTGTACTGCTGGGGTCATGGGAGGGGGAAGTATCTGTATGAACAAGAACCATGGAAGAGCAACTTGTGCATCCAGCTTGAAGAAGTGATTGGTACAAAGTGGTCAATTAAATATACACTGATTATACCAAACATTAGGAACACCTTCCTAATATTGAGTTGCGCACCCCCCCCCCTCTCTCTTTTGCTCTCAGAACAGACTTAATTCATCGGGGAATGGACTACAAGGTGTGGAAAGCGGTCCATAGGGATGCTGGTCCATGTTGACTCCAATGCATCCCACAGTTGTGTCAAGTTGGCTGGATGTCCTTTGGGTGGTGGACCATTCTTGATACACACGGGAAGCTGTTGAGTGTGAAAAAACCCAGCAGCATTGCAGTTCTTGACACAAACCGGTGCACCTGACACTTACTACCATACTCCGTTCAAAGGCACTTAAATATTTTGTCTTGCCCATTCACCCTCTGAATGGCACACACACACCCAATCCATGTCTCAATTGTCTCAAGGCTTAAAAAGCTTTAACTTATCTACTCCCCTTCATCTAAACTGATTGAAGTGGATTTAACAAGTGACATCAATAAGGGATCATTGCTTTCACCTGGATTCACCTATTCAGTCTGTCACGGAAAGTGCAAGTGTTCTTACCGTCAGTGTAAAAGCATATTAAGCTTATGTCAATCAAAACTATGGCTAGTGCAATACTCTCAATAGCTCTGTAAAATTAAATAATGACTGCAGCAAGCAATGGGTTTGGATGTGGAGAAAGCAATTCTCATTGAAATCCCTGTAGATAATGCAGACAGGTAACTTGTTAGCCACACTCTGTCACAGTAGGAGACTAGAATGAGCAAGTGCAACGGATAAAAATGAGACATGGTTGACTGCACATTTGGTTCCACCGATGGACAGCAAGCTAAAGAGATTGCGTCATATCGCCTCCATGTTAGCTCCAGAAGTCACATTTTCAATTCTATAGTCCACAGAGGATTATGGAATCAATTATATGAAAATTGTAGCTGGTCTTTTTCCATCCGTGATGTGGCACACCTACACTTTATTTAGCGTTATAATCAACACTCATTGCACAGAGAGAGTACAACACTTTTCCATGTATGGATAACGGCTGAATTAGGGTGGACAAAGTACATTTGGGATGGCTTTTTCGAATTCGGTCTTTGTACTGTAATTTTGACGAAGATGAGGAAAAATAGCAATGAACCCTCTGTACTGTTCTTTAAACATCATAAAGCACTATATGGTACAGTGGTCAAATCAGATCACTCTAAACACACAGTCACTGCAATATTATGTACATTAATGCAGGTGCTTGATTGGTTGATATAGGAAGTCTCAGAAAATACAAGAAGTATCCATGCTTTATTTTAAACGTTTTATTATAAACATCACACAGGGGCCATTTGAATAAATATTGCCTTACTTAGGCTTTGTTACAAATAAAAAATGAAATCTTCCTCCTGCAAAGAACAGAGGCTAATATTAATCCCGGTCTCAGACGGTGTGGCAGATGGAACACCATCACCAGATAGTTCACCAGATATGTACACTAACCTATGCCACCTGTTTGCCAAACTATATCAACTGTATTACAACCAGTCACCTGTATGCCAACCTATGCCACCTGTATGTCAACTGTACTCCAACCTATGCCACCTGTATGCCAACCTATGCCACCGGTATGTCAACTTATGCCACCTGTATGTCAACCTACTGTATGTCATTTGTATGCCAACCCATGTAGCAAGTGTGCCACCTGTGAGAAGCTCCACACCATCACCGTGCACTTCAGTGACTCCTGGTGGATTTTAAACAATGGGGGAAATTAGAGAGAAGGGAAGTCATTCTGAAGTCATACTGTAACCATGACCGGCCCAATCCTGCCTCCAGAAACCAGCTCAGCCAACAAACGTTAGGTGCAGTGACAGAATGAAGAATCCCCATTGTTGCTCCAAATCCCAGAAGAAAGAGCCATATTAACGTACCTGCGTCCAGAGCCATTCCTCTGCAGCTCCCCCTCCTGTCCGAGGTTGCCCTTACAGCAGATGACCCGGAGCTTGTTCTGGTAGGACGATGCCAGGTAAATGGCTCCAGAGGAGATGGCTGGGCCCAGGTAGCGCGGGTTGGGGATGTCCAGGTGAGCGTACGAGTGGGCCCTGACCAAGACACAATACCCCATTGATTTCTTACAATGTTATGCCAACTAGCTCAGGGTTGCAGTTAAGTAAAGGATCAGTGAGATGATCTTACCCTAGAGCAGAGTGGCCCTGGACCTCGATCACATCCAACGAGTTGAAGTAGGTCACAAACAGGTAGGGTTCTCTGTAGGCTGATATGGAGAGGAGAACTGTGTTATAAGCCCCTATAATGTCTTATTATAACACTTTTCTAGATGGCAATTCTTCAATGCTTTTGTTAGGATCACTCTGAGATGATCGTTTCAGATGTAAAATGATTTTGACTTACTTACCAAACGAGAGAGGCAGACGGCTCCATTTGATGTCCTCACTTCGACTCCTGCGGCCGTACGCGTCCACAAACACCCCAAACTCTGGATAAGGAAACATCACAATATAAATAAGTGATACTGCTGGTATGCATTGCAAACTATGTGGAAATTAATATAACGGACATTTTTAGCAGTCATCACAGCATGGCTACACTACTCAGTCATTACATAATCATAAAGACAGCATAGGCACTATCCCTCTCTCTCTCTCACATGCCATCTCTCATGCACACGCACCAGGGCCTCCTTTAACCGGTAAAAAACGTATTTTGGCCAATAAAAAAAATGAAAAACAGATTAAAAAAAATGTTCACTGAATGTTAACCTATTCACTGATGGAAATACCAGTCTTTGGAAATACATTTGACCGGACATGTGTATCGGCCTATAAGTAAATTTGCATAATTTTGTGGAATTAAATGAGCACGTTTTCGTTAGTCATTATGTATATTATCACACGCGCACAGCCTACAAATACAGAGCCTAGCTTGAGTGGAAAATCTGTCAGCAGGAGAGCTGCTGCTACAGCTCCTCAAACAGCAAGATAATTTGTCTCGGGAGTGAAACGCGCTTTTACAATGCAAGCCCAATCGTTGCGCAACAATTCTAAAAGGCAATCGCGTGTTAAAAACAGTTTTGATGGCCATGATTAAAAACAGCTACTCTTTTATTTCTCGACTGGTAATTGAAGCGCACTTCCTTTCACTATTAAAGTGCATTGGAAACCGTAAGCAGGCTTCCGCGCATCACACATCACTGCAATGAGCTGGAGGCAGTATGCATTTGAAAACATATACTTCTATGTTTGAAACTTTAACGTTTTACTTCATATTATGAGGCATGGCTTCAAAGTAGCCTAGCCAAAATCCGACCATAAAACTTGGAGGCAATTATTTTATAAAGACTTCAATATTCCATTGAAACCAGCAGCATATTTCTCTCATGTTGTATTGCTTTTCAAATCAACTTACTTTCATTGTCCAGTAGCCAAAGGCACAATCCTAGTCATTTTAGCAACCAATACCAGTGTTTGCATCTTTAAGATCTCCACTCTTTCTAAATTGCTAACGGATATTTTAATTTCGATCACATTAAACCATTCACATGTGCAGTGCGCTTTTGTCAGTGTTTTCCCGCTAATTGCATTATAGAACAAACAGTCGCAAATAGTCTACTGCCTTGTGTGCGTTGCTACGCTTAGAATGTGAAGAAATAATAGTTCATCAACATTTTAAGCTAAACATTCTGACCGGTTGGATCAGCCTCATTGGTTTTTAATATTTGTTTTATATAGCCTAGGCCAACTGCTGTTCGTTACTTGTCTTGTTGGCTGAGGAAATGTGGATAGTTATTCTAACATCTTCAAAGTGCTTATCAGAATTAGGTAGGAAGGACACACGCCGTTGCATCCTCAAGTTGCATGTTCTGTTAAGATGAACTACCATAATCTAAATGTGATTTCTGTCATTCTGAGCACCGAATCAGGTTAAGCAGCCAATGCATATGGGTCCGGTGAATTTCGCAAATATCCGGCACCACATTTTCCAAACGGAAAGACAAAGACGCACGCACACACGCCCTATAGAAGTGTGTATGAAACATGTCTGACCGTGGAAGCAGAGCAGGTACTCGTCTTTCTGCGGTGCCTGGGTGACCTGGATGATGGAGATGGGGAAACTGTGGGAGGAGGCTGCAAAGATGGCCGAGGCCAACGTCACATCGTTCTTATCCAGGAACTCTGCAAGAGAGACGTCCCCACACCAATCAATCAACCAATTCTACAAAAAATAAATAACCAGGTAATCCCTCACTGTTTCAGTCTGTTTGGTGCCTAATGAACAACACCCTAGTTATCCCGAGATAACAGTGTACCTTGAACATGTTGTATCCTGTGTGATGAGTTGCTGACCTACCTTCCAGCACATACTGCTTCATCTCGATCTCGTAGAACTTGTTGGTGCCGATGATGATGCTGTAGCCTGTGAAATGGATACAGCTGCAGGGCTCTGACGTCTCAATCTCTTTCCTGATGCAGAACTTATTGAGGCTGTCGTTGTAGCGCAGGATGGTGATCTTGTTGGGCATGGCGGCACAGATACACGTGCCATTCTCAATCTGCACAAGGGCCAATAACAAAACAGTCAGGACAACTAGCACTCCAGAAATTACAGCGTAATCAGTTGTGTCCACAGTTTCAAGGAAGACACAGACAACATGAAAAGGTGCTTGAATAATTTGCTATGATTGAAACAAAAGTTTTACACCAGAAAACGTCCTATTTCGATAAGGTGAAAAATCCACGAAGAAAAGTTGAGAATCGCAAATCGGTGGCTCACCTTGCCAGAGGAGAAGAGGTGGCATCCCTTGACGGTCTCAAAGATGTATGGGCTGAGATCTGGCTGGGCTGGGAGATGGGACTGAGACAGAGACTGCTTCACCTTCTTGATCTCCACCAGACACAGGGCCCGCTCCTCTCCTGGTTGGGACATGGTACAGATATCAGCAACAAAACACACACAGTACCAACTGCATCCAATATAACACATTGTGATCAGTTTTAACAGTTAATGCACTATACTAGCATGACTCAGAATCTCAGTAATGCTAAACTGCAAGTACTGTAGCTGAGATGGTTCAGTGAACTACACTCACATGCTGAGTAACTTGCCTGTTTATTTAAGCTTTATTTAAGCAGGCGAGGCAGCTAAGGACAAATTCTGAGACCTGAAGACAGATTTTAACTCCCAGAGCCCATGCCTTCTATCAGGCTTTAGCTCGGGGAGCTAACACAAGTCTGTAGACTCACAGGCAAGCCAGGTTTGATACTCGCATATACCGGGTATTGGAAATGGGGTTACCTGCGAGCCTCAAGCCCATGTTGCCAGTAGCTCACTAAGCTAAAGCCTATAATAGTAGGCAGAGTTTGTCCACAATACTGACCGGTAATTATGAGCAGCTTGTCGTGCTCCTTGATAATCTGAATCTGGAAGACGGAGGCCAGGCCGGGGATGTGAGTCAGGCTGTTCTTAATGACGTTCAGGGCATAAAGGCCCTCCTCAGAGCCAACCAACACTATCTATGGCGGGGGAGAGAGAAAGTCAACGTGAAACTTTAGGTAACATTTAAATCAATACCAATCGCTTACCCAGATCCCAGGGTACGTTTCCTGGTTCTGTATGCATAGTGAAGCATAATCCTGCATAAAACGAGCACTGTCACTCGCACACATACCTGGTCGGTGAGGGGCAGGGTACAGTTAATGTCCAGTCGGTCATCTCCTTCCAGCTTCAGCAGAGAGTTACCCAACAGTTTCTGTCATCAGAGGGAGAGGAACACAGGCCAGGTCAGGAATCGTAACGTGTAAACCTAACCTAGCATTTTACCAAGACAAAGCCCCCAGTATCTACTAATGTCAATGCAGGAAGTTGTGAGGGTCATATAGCCTACAGTGGATGAGGCAAGTGGTTTCCAGGGGTGAAGCAGGTGACAACATGGCATGGATATGGGCAATTGGGGGTGAATCTGCCATAACTATACAATTTGTACTTATGTTGAACGTTCCAATTTCCATACAACATTTCACGCAAGAAAAGAAAAACAGGAAGATTAAAAAAATGTACAAAATCTAAATGGTACACCAGACAAACCAATTGATCGACCAATCAATCTATCAATTGTATTGCAGAGCTGCATGGGCGGGTGTGGCGTATATGACTCTGGAAGTGCATGCATGACGCCGCGGACAAAGCTGCACAGCAGTGTCATTTCACATACATGCGCTGCATGGGTGCTGCATGTGTGGGTATGTGGCTGCTCTTCAGGGTCGAGAGAGCGTGTGCTTGCACTGTATGTGTGACTGACATGTTGATTGTGTAGTGTGCGTGCACAGGTATGTATACAGTAAGTGTGTTTACTGCATGCTCTGTCAATCAAAGCATACGCTTGGGCCCAAGCATAAGGCAGGCTCGTGCAGCTCTTTACCTGGACCAGTGGGGAGAGGTTCTTCTGTCTTTTAGGAACAGCTGTCTACAGTGTGGTCAACAACACCCCAGTGTATTTTACACATACAGTGTGTGTAAAATATGTATTCACACATAAAATCATTGACAACATCCACAAACACAGACGGTAGAGGGACAACATGCAGACAAAGAGAGAGGGAAAGGGGTGGGAAGGGGAGAGAAAGAGATACTATTGAGTGGGAATACACCCTATTGTTTCAGCAAACACCAAGCAAGTCTTGCTCTCTCATGTTTGAGTGTGGGTTCCATCTGTAAACTAGTAGGAGAACTCCGCCGCAGACCTCGAAAGTAACAACACTTCAAATATCAACCCGACTAGAGAATGAAGGCGGCTTTCGAGATATGCACACAAGCACGTCCACTCACCGCGTCAGCCTCCACCTTGTCCTTGGAGCCCCTGCTGCCAGCTACGACTGACTCCAGGACAGCCACCCAGCGCTGCTTGTCTGGGAAGCTGGGAGCCATGAAGTACAGGGACTGGCCGGGCCAACAGGTGGTGTGTGGGTGAGACTCCAGCTTCAGGATGTACGGGGTGTCTACACACAGACAGAAACACAGACACAAGCAAGACACGAGAGTGAAGAGACAGAGACTATAGATCACATTCAAATACAAACAGAGGCAGGCTCAGAAGTTTAGCTACTTGACGACTGTGAAATTACTCCTGCAAAGAGTCATCAAATAGGATCAGTTTAGGTAGTTTTGCACAAGTAAGGATGTAGGGAGAGGTCAGGTGTTCATTAACTTGGTGTGTTCCAGATGGAGTTTTCTGGGAAAAATAAGTTCTACTCTGATCTCCAAGTGCATTAGGCGGGTGGAACCCAGTGCTCGACTTGGGCAGGAGCTCACCGGAGCGGAGTACCGGCACCTCAAATGTTCTACTGCTGGAGCTCCTGTTCCTCTTATAGAATATTAGCTCAACAGTATTGTGGCGCTCGTGCACCTAAATATAAACAGTACCGGCACAAAATGAGTACCAGCACTTATTTCTGTCCAAATAAAACACTGGTGGACTCTAATCTACATGTGTACAGTATCTATAAGTGCATTATACCCGACTTGGCCGTGTTGATGAGCTCCGAGGCTCCCACTGCTCCGTGGATGGTCACCTCTCCATCAGGAAGACACAGCTCAAACTCCTCCTCTGGCTTCAGAGAGTCTGGAAACACACCAGGAATACATTTACTAGGGCACACGGTAGCAAAATGCTACCAGGCCAGCTACAAGTCCAGGTAGAACCCTCCCTGTTTCAGACTGTTGCCTAATGAATTTGATCCAGGAGGCCAAGGGTCATGAAAACACTGCCAAAACAGTCTAGTGAAAGAAAAAGGGGAGTTAAGTCAACGAGCAGTACCTTCTCTGGGTTCAGCGTCGTAGATGGACACCTTGGTCCCGTCCAGCACCACGTACTTCCTCTCCCAGCCCTGCTGGCCTCGCTTGGAGTTCCTGCAGAGAGACACACCTTACAATTCAGAGGTATTACATTTTCCCTGTCAAGGGCCTTACCCAGAGCTCATGCCCAAGAAAGATGAAAAGGAGGAGAAGACGTTTCATTTTCAAACCATTTTCCAATAAATTCTCAAAGTGCTCTACATAAAGCAAGGTAAGGTAGGTAAAACAGAAGAATGTCCATAATAAAGATGCTACTATGAGAACACAGACCTGGGTTGTTTCATCCATCCCTCCAGGCGAACGTGGCCAGTGGCCTCTTTGAGCTGCAGGGCAGGGGAGCTGGCCTTCTCCCGACACAATGCCTCCGAGAAGTGGGTGGCGTACTCCGCCGGCAGGCCGCACGTGGCAGGGAGGCAGGGCGAGCACTTGGGGTGGCACAGGGTGTTGCACTCTACAGAAGACCAGGAAGTGAGAGAAGGAAATACATGTATTGTGAAGGAGTGATTTTCTTCAGTTATGTTGGCTGAGTACTCTGTTGCATTGTATCTTCATACCTGTACACAAGCGTCAGGAATAATGGAGAAAAAAATGTATTCAACATAATGACCACAAGAAAGGGATGTTTGATTGAAAGAAATAGTTGAAATACAGTTAAATGAACATAACGCAGTGGTCTGGGACATAGCTCATGAGCGCAACAGCAGTGCTATCGTAGCAGTAATGACAAAGAAAAGCAGTAAAGCCCATTAGGACTACTAACCTAGGCAGGTGGCGGCCTGGCGTCCAAAGTGCACGGTGTCCAGGCAGACAGAACACTTGGTGGCCCTCATGTTGAGTCCCACGGTGAAGCGATGGGGGATGTTGTGGTGCATCCTCTCCTTCACACGACGCCCATACTCTACAACAAGAGTGAAAATGAGTGAAAACTAGAATGAGCGAGTGAGTTTGCAGCGGTCATGCACATTGTGTGCGTATGGCTTGAGTCACTTAAAAGCTCCTGACAAGAGAAAGCAAAAATGTTTTGACAGCAAGACAAAGAATATTATATGAGGCATAGCAATTCATTTTTTTGCACGTGCATATTTTCGGTTCTAGCGACATAAACATGGTTATGAGTCGATTCATGCAAATGGCAATATGTGTATGTACTTTTAACTATAGTATTTGTAAAAGGGATGGTTTCAGATCTACTTAGCTTTGCAGAAAGAAAGGCTGGTTAAAGGACAAACTTTATTTTCCAGTCAAAAGTGCTGCTGGGGCTCTAATCCAGGAGGGGGTGGGTCTTGACAACTGTAAACCAGAACTCCTGAACCGCAACCCGGTCTTTGCTTTTTTGAGGGCGTTTGGCACAAATTTCAATATAACTCAATGGCGGTTAATTTGCCAAGAGCCTACCCCACATTGTTTACCAACTGGCATGGAGCGTTTCCTGAGTGCCTTCTGAAGAACTCTCCATTTTTGCCTCCAAATTGTTGCCTACTAAATACTAATACTTTAGACACTTGTTCCTTCAGTCAATAACCCTCCCAGCATCACATGCATCTCAGATGCAGACTAGCGGTGTAAATGTGCCCCATGAAGCAGTTGAAGGGAGGGGGATGATCACGCTCTCCGTAGCCAAAGTGAGTAAGACCTTTAAACAGGTCAACGTTCACAAGGCCGCGGGGCCAGACGGATTACCAGGACGCATACTTAGAGCATGCGCTGACCAGCTGGCAAGTGTCTTCACTGATATTTTCAACCTCTCCCTGACCCAGTCTGTAATACCCACGTTTCAAGCAGACCACCATAGTCCCTGTGGCCAAGAACGCCAAGGTAACCTGTCTAAATGACTATCGCCCCATAGCACTCACATCTGACGCCATGAAATGCTTTTAAAAAGGCTGGTCATGGCTCACATCAACACCACCATCCCAGACTCCCTGGACCCACTCCAATTCCCATACCGCCCCAACAGATCCACAGATGACGCAATCTTTAATGCACTTTCCCACCTGGACAAAAGGAACACGTACTGTACGTGAGAATACTGTTCAATGACGAAAGCTCAGCGTTCAACACCATAGTGGCCTCCAAGCTCATCACTAAGCTAAGGACCCTGGGATTAAACACCTCCCTCTGCAATTGGATACTGGACTTTAACGGGCTGCCCCCAGGTGGTGAGGGTAGGCAACAACACATCTGCCACGCTGACCCTCAACACGGGGGCCCCCAGGGGTGTGTGCTTAGCCCTCTCCTGTACTCCCCGTTCACCCACGACTGCGTCGCCGCACACTGGTACCTAACGACGACACAACGATGGCAGGCCTGATCACCGACGACAGCCTACAGGGAGGAGGTCAGAGACCTGGCAATGTGGTGCCAGGACGAAAACCTCTCCCTCAACATCAGCAAGACAAAAGGAGCAAATGGTGGACTACAGGAAACGGAGGGCTGAGCACGCCCCCATTTACATCGACGGGGCTGTAATGGAGACGGTCGACAGCTTCAAGTTCCTCTGTGTCCACATCACTAAGGACTTATCATGGTCCAAACACACCAACAGTCGTGAAGAGGGCTTGGCATCCGACCGCAAGGCGCTACAGAGGGTAGTGCGCACGGCCCAGTACATCACTTGGGCTGAGCTCCCTGCCATCCATGACCTCTATACCAGGCGGTGTCAGAGGAAGGACCAAAAAAAACGTCAAAGACTCCTGCCACCCAAGTTTAAGTCTGTTCTCTCTGATACCTCACAGCAAGCGGTACCGGAGCACCAAGTCTGGGAGCAAAAGGCTCCTGAACTGCTTCTACCCCAAAGCCATAAGACTGTTGAACATTTAATTAGACAGCTACCCAGACGTTCTGCTTTTTACATGTACATAGTAATTCAATCAATCACCAAACCAACATGTACATACAGTATTACCTCAATCACCACAACTACCTTGTACACCAGTACACTGACTCGGTACTCCTTGTATATAGGCTATATATAGCCTTGTTATTATGTTATTTTATTGTTACTATTTGTAAATGTTCTTGCTTTTTACTGCATTGTTGGGAAAGGGCTCGTAAGGAAGCATTTCAGTTTAAGAACTTGTTGTATTTGGCGCATGTGACAACTAACATTTGATTTGATGAATACAACAAGCACAATGAGATGGAAGATGGTTACCTCTTCAGAACAGTTTGAAACTGGGAATACACTTACTTTCAAAAGTCACCCTTCTCTTCTCTGTGAGCAGAATGAGAGAAAAAAAAATGAAGAGTTCTAAAAGTGGCTAGGAGAGAGAGAGAGAGACAGACAGAGAGCGAGGGCTGTGGGACTTACCTTCAGGCGTGGAGCTCTCCTTGCATCGCGCAGAGCTAGAGGGTGCCAGGAGGCTGCTGGGGTTGGGCTGGCGCTCGGGGGACTTGACGATGGCCGACATGAGGATCTGCTGGCGGGCGGAGGCTGGCGTGGCCGGGGCGTGCTCTGAGGCCTTAAAATGGGCCGCTGGGAGGGGAGGAAACATTAACCTTTTGGCTACACCTGGCACACCAGAAACATTGCTTCCTGTGCATCGTCTCCATCATTAATATACAATCACCCTGTTGAAATACTTCCAAAAATGTGTCCTCACTTCCCTGAAGGAGACAGGGTGAATAAAGTCAGCATTCCACTGGACTTCTCTCCCTAATATGTCAGATCAGTGAGAGGTTCAAGGAAGGGATACAAGGATTTGAACCAGACACTATGACAATCATCAGGGCATGGATTCACAAACAACTCACAGGAGTGCTGACCTAGGATCAGTTTGGCTTTTTCCATAATTAATATTATAAACTGGGTGGTTCGAGCCCTGAATGCTGATTAGCTGACAGCCGTGGTATTTCAGACTGTATACCACGGGTATAACAAAACATTTATTATTACTGCTCTATTTACGTTGGTAACCAGTTTATAATAGGAATAATGAACCTCGGGGGTTTGTGGTATATGGCCAATACACCACGGCTAAGGGCTGTATCCAGGCACTCAGCGTTGCATATTGGCCATATACCACACCTCCTCGTCCCTTATTGCATGAACAGGGAGGACCTGATCCTAGATAAGCACTCCTGCTTTCAGAGGCTTTATGAATATGGGCGTATGTCCTGTAATAAGACTGTTGGTGACACCACCCACCTTCTTCTCTTAGTGATCTCAGCTCTATCCTCATCTTCTGCAGGGCGTCCTCCAGGTCTGAGCAGCGTGTCCTTTCCTTCTCCAGGGCCACCTTCATGTCGCTGTACTGCATGGGCAGTGCTGGCTGGGCCTGGGCCCCGGAACCCCCCAGCCCCGTTCCCATTGGGCGCCAGCTCATCACGCCGCCGCCCGAAGATACCCTGGCAGGAGAGAGAGGGAGCAAGAGTTCGAATTAGAGGGACCCGGAGCTTCAGAAGGAGCCATGGACTTGTGTGCCATTCATTTCACATGCAGTGACATTAAGATGTATTGTGTGTGTGTTTGAGCAAGTGTGTCCCCGTCGAAGAACAACAACCATCTGCTCCCTATGCAGACTGCGCCATTAGCAGTCATCGCGGGAGTTCTCTCACCTTCTTTTTCTTGGTGGGCTGATCCATTTTGGCCTGGAGGAAGTCAATCAGCTTGGTCTGCTGAGAAATGGTGCCCTCCATCTTGACTTTCTCATGAGAATAAACAGCCTGTGGCGGGAGAAAGAATCAACGTCAATATAAATGCATCAGGCTACCAGCTAACGTCTCACAAGGAAATAGCTGTAAGAGCTGAGCCATTCCAGCAACTATGGCGGACGTTTCAAAAACGAAAATAAGCGTTTCTTACTGGACAAGACCACATAGTCCCTCCCTTTTTCAGTCTGTTTGGTGCCAAATGAATACGACCCAGGCCAGCTGAGAACAGCTGGGCTCAGTAGTGTTAAAAACGGTCCAAGTGGGACTGAGTGTAACGTTACCTGGATGTTCTCCAGCTGGTACTCCAGGTCGGTCCTCTCAGTCTTCAGCAGGTCAGTCTGGTCCAGAGCCTCCTGCAAGCCCTGTGTCAGACGAAAGATGTGGCTCTTCTGTAGGTCCATCTGCTGCTGTAGCTTGCCTTGCTGTGGTGGGGAGGTCACCACACAAACACGCATCAATCCAAGACAATCTAATATTCTGTAACATTTTGTGTAAATTGGACTAGCGTCCTGACCAGGAGTGTACTTGTACATTAAGCTGCCTCACACTACAAACAGGAGATCGGCCCATAGGGCAGGAGCCTTCCTGGATCGGACAAGGCTTACTTACTTTGGGTAAATGAAATACAATATTGTGTATTTATTGATGTTTGTGTGCATGTTTGCGGAGGGTTCTATACCTCGTCCATCAGTCTCTGCTTCAGCTCCCTCTCTGTCTCCAGTTTCTGCTGCAGGGTGCGGGCGTTCATCTCCAGCATGGCGTGCTTCTTCTCCAGGTCATTCAGCTGACAACAGACACAACCACAAGTTCAAAGGGTGTGTAGAAAAATATAATATATGCCATTTGGCAAACACAGAGTACAGTGAGTACATATCGTTTTTCTACATATGTGACCCCAGCGAGAATCAAACCCATGAACCTGCCGTTGCTAGTGTCACGCTATAGACAAGACTCACTGTATCAGAGAGACTCTCGGCCTTCAGTCTCTGTTCTTTCAGGGCTTGCTGCAGAGCCACGATCTCCGCTGTGTGCTCCCTGACCGCTAGCTCCACCGCCTGGCGGGACTCGGTACTGCGCTGGTCCGCACGCAACCTACACACACATGAAAACTTAACACTCCCTGTGTGCGCACAGCTGTGTGTGGGTAGCAGTAGGTTTGTAGTGTGTGTGATTCAGGTTGTGTGTGTGCAGGCATTTGCATATGTAAATGTGACATTAGCATCTTTGTATGTACTGTATAGTGTGTGTGTTTGTGTGTCATGTATGTGTTTATGTATGAAGCGTGTAAGACACGTGTGTGCATGTAGGATGCTTGCTGACGTGTGTATGATAACCTGGCGTGCGTGTAGGTGTGTGTACCTATTCTGCTTCTCGTTGTCCATCAGGCGCTGCATGTCTCGGGTCCTCCTCTCGGCCTGGTTCTTCTCGTCCTCCAGGGCTCCCCTCCAGGCCTCCCACTGTCTCTCCTTCTCCAGCAGCTCATCATTCAGACTCTCCAGCTCCACAACCTGCTCCTCCAGCATGCTGCACGTCGTCTTCAGAGTCTCAATGTTCTACAGGCACACCAGTCACTTGTTTGATTTTGCCTTTATGTAACCAGGTAAGTCATTGAGAAGTTGAGAACTCATTCTCGTTTGAAAAAACGACCTGATACACTAGTCACTTCCTATGCAGAGTCTGTGTATATACACTACCGTTCAAAAGTTTGGAGTCACTTAGAAATGTCCTTGTTTTTGAAGAAAATCTACTTTTTTGTCCATTAAAATAACATCAAATTGATTAGAAATACAGTGTAGACATTGTTAATGTTGTAAATGACTATTGAACCTGGAAACAGCTGATGTTTTATGGAATATCTACATAGGCGTACCGAGGCCCATTATCAGCAACCATCACTCCTAAGTGCCAACGGCACGTTGTGTTAGCTAATCCAAGTTTATAATTTAAAAAGGCAAATTGATCATTAGAAACCCCTTTTGCAATTATGTTAGCACAGCTGAAAACTCTTGTTCTGATTAAAAAAAGCAATAAAACTGGCCTTCTTTAGACTAGTTGAGTATCTGGAGCATCAGCATTTGTGGGGTCGATTACAGGCTCAAAATGGCCAGAAACAAAGAACTTTCTTCTGAAACTCGTCAGTCTATTCTTGTTCTGAGAAATGAAGGCTATCCTATGTGAGAAATTGCCAAGAAACTGAAGAGCTTGTACAACGCTGTGTACTACTCCCTTCACAGAACAGCGCAAACTGGCTCTAACCAGAATAGAAAGAGGAGTGGGAGGCCCCGGTGCACAACTGAGCAAGAGGACAAGTACATTCGAGTGTCTAGTTTGAAAAACAGACGCCTCACAAGTCCTCAACTGGCAGCTTAATTAAATAGTACCTGCAAAACACCAGTCTCAAAGTCAAGAGTGAAGAGGCGACTCCGCGATGCTGGCCTTCTAGGCAGAGTTCCTCTGTCCAGTGTCGGTGTTCTTTTGCCCACCTTAATCTTTTATTTTTATTGGCAGGTCTGAGATATGGCTTTTTCTTTGCAACTCTGCCTAGCATCCCGGAGTCGCCTCTTCACATAAACTTGGATTAGCTAACACAACGTGCCATTGGAACACAGGAGTGATGGTTGCTGATAATGGGCCTCTGTATGCCTATGTAAATATTCCATTAGAAATCAGTTTCAAACTACAATAGTCATTTACAACATTAACAATGTCTACAGTGTATTTCTTGTCAATTTGATGTTATTTTAATGGACAAAACATTTGCTTTTCTTTCAAAAACAAGGACATTTCTAAGTGAACAAGCAGTCATGAAATGTATAACAAACACTTAACAAATGTTCAGGAAGGTACAGGAAACAAATGATGAGCAGACGCCCGTCACCTGTTTCTGGTTGTTGAGGTGCATCTCTCGGTCGGCCACCTCGCGGCGGAGGCGGTCCACGTCCTGGCCCAGCTGCAGGCGGTCGTCCGTCTCGTCCGTGGCCTCGTCCAGCTGCTTGGACAGGTAGAAGTTCTGTCTGTTCAGCTCGGCGTTCTCCTGGCTCAGCTGCGTCAGCTGCTCCTCCAGATCTGTGATCACCTGGTGGTGGGGAAGGGGGGAACAAAAGCAATGACTGAACGGAATTCAATCATTGCTTTGCTTGAACGCACATTCTAATCTATACTGACATTTACTGCATTTGGAATTCCGATTTTACTTACTGAGCAACTGTCTCTCAGGGCGTCAAACTTGCGTTGGATTTCATCTCTGTGAGCCTGAAAAAAAATTGTGTGATTTACATGAGACCGGTTGTGTGTGTGTATGGCTGTGCAGGTTGACTTGTCTGGTTGACCTGCCAACGTCCTTTCCTCTCACCCTGAGGGCAGTGATCTCCTCCTCAGCCTCGGCGGTGGTGTCCTCCAGCTCTGTCTTGGCCTGCTGCAGCTGGTTCTCCAGGGCGTGGCGCGCCGCCTGCAGCCCGCTGATCTGGGACTCCCGCTCCTGCAGCGACAATCAACTCCGTCACCTGACGCTTGATCTCCAGTTTCTGCTCCTCGTGCTCCAGGCCCATCTAGAACACCAAAGGTTGAAGAGTCATAGGTTAAAGGGTCATGGCATTGCTTTGGATTTGATTGGATAATACAAGGGTGGGTAAATCAACTGCACCTTGTTTCATGAATTATTTATTTAGAACAGTAAAGTTGCTTGAGGTGACTAACAGTACCTTCAGAAAGTACTCAGACGCATTGACTATTTCCACATTTTGTTACGTTACAGCCTTATTCTAAAATGGATTTAAAAAACCTCAGCAATCTACACACAATACCCCATTATGACAAAGCGAAAACAGGTTTAGACATTTTTACTGATTTATTAAAAATAAAACACAGAAATAACTTATTTACATAAGTATTCAGCCCTTTTGCTATGAGACTCGAAATTGAGCTCAGGTGCATCCTGTTTCCATTGATCATCATTGAGATGTTTCTACAACGTGGAGTGCACCTGTGGTAAATTCAATTTATTGGACAGGATTTGGAAAGACACACACCTGTCTATATAAAAAGGTACCACAGTTGACAGTACATGTCAGAGCAAAAACCTAGCCATGAGGTCAAAGGAATTGTCCGTAGAGCTCCGATAGAAGATTGTGTCGGGACACAGATCTCGGGAAGGGTGCCAAAACCTTTCTGCAGCATTGAAGGTCCCCAAGAACACAGTGGCCTCCATCATTCCTAAATGGAAGATGTTTGGAACCACCAAAACTCTTCCTAGAGCTGGCCGCCCAGCCAAACTGAGCAATCGGGGAGAAGGGCCTCGGTCAGGGAGGTAACCAAGAACCTGATGATCACACGGACAGAGCTCAAGAGTTCCTCTGTGGAGATGGGATAACCTTCCAGAAGGACAACCATCTCTGCAGCACTCCACCAATCAGGCCTTTATGGTAGAGTGGCCAGACGGAAGCCACTCCTCAGTAAAAGGCACATGCCAGCCCGCTTAGAGTTTGCCAAAAGGCACCTAAAGGCCTCTCAGACCATGAGAAACAAGATTCTCTGGTCTGATGAAACCAAGATGGAACTCTTCGGCCTGAATGCCAAGTGTCATGTCAAGAGGAAACCTGGCACCATGCCTTCGGTGAAGCATGGTGGTGGCTGCATCATGCTGTGGGGATGTTTTTCAGCGGCAGGGACTGGGAGACTAGTCAGGATTGAGGGAAAGATGAACGGAGCAAAGTAGAGAGAGATTCTTGATGAAAACCTGCTCCAGAGGTCCTTCTTCCGACACATTGGTGCGGCTGGCTTCCGGGTTAAGCGGGCGTTGTGTCAAGAAGCAGTGCGGCTTGGCTGGGATGTGTTTCAGAGGATGCACGGTTCTCGACCTTCGCCTCTCCCGAGTCCGTACGGGAGTTCCAGCAATTGAACAGGACTGTAACTACCAATTGGATAGACGAAATTGGGGAGAAAAAGGGGTAAAATAATCTAAATAAAAAATGGGGTATTGTGTGCAGATTGATGAGGAAAAAATACTATTCAATACATTTTAGAACGAGACTGCAACGTAACAAAATGTGGAAAGGGGTCTGAATATTTTCTGAAGGCAATGTATTACTTGCAACGGAAGTTGCATGCAAGTAGCTGTGTAAAAGCCAGCCAAAGTCAACACTTTTTGGGCTGGTTTCCCAGACACTGATTAAGCCTTGCCCTAGACTACAAAAGCAATTTCAAAAGCACAAATATGCTTTTTAGTCTCGGCTTAATCAGTGTCTGGGAAGCCAGCTCATAGTCTTATTGTGTACCATACAAGGGGCCCTTCTCTTCCCTGGCTTCTCTCCTATTTATCCAAATTCCCCTTTGGGGATCAATACATTTTATTCAATTCAGTTCAACTCTGACCTCTCGGAGTCTGGTCTCCAGCTCCAGCAGACGGCTCCTCTTGCTTTGCTCCTGCTGACTCATCTTCTCAAGGTGCTCCTCCAGCTTGGCGTTCTGGGCCTCCAGCTTCCCCGCCTGGGACTCTAGGTAGAACTTCTGCTGCCTCAGCTCCGAGATCATCTCCTCCTGGGCTTTCCTGCCACAACCACAGTCAGACAGAGAGAGGGAGACCATTGAGGTTTCAACCCAAAAATGCATTCTTTGGGTAACAATAGTAAACTTGTCTGGTTACATATGCAACTTTGGTTCTCTGAAGGGATGGGAATGATATGATTGAAAGAGAACTGTGGGAGATTGAGTTTAGTTGGGTGTGGAGTCTTTTTAAATTTGGTTTTCTGGTGCTGTAATGGCGACGGCTGGTGTCGGTTCCGTCTCCTGTCTGTTTTGTTGACTTTATGCATATAATATATGTAAAAATGCATGTGCAGTGCATAGAAGTGGTAGTACCAACTAATGAACAACATAAAAGGTGGCAACCAAAGGACCTTTTAGCATTTTGTCTGATCCCCTGGTATCCATGCAGGATGCAATTGCCACTAGCAGAGAGAGCCTAGCTAGCTACTCTGTCGAGAGGGGCTAGCTGGGGCAACAAGTCGGCGGGGGAGGAGACAGTAGTGGATTGAGGGGCATGGATTGTCCATAGCCGCTGCTCATCGCCATACATGTTGTTGTGAACATGATGCAATGCAGGAGGCGAGTCTGACCATCAGACCGCTACAAGATCACCAACTCTTTGGTAGTGCTAGCCTGAGATCGCTAACCAAGGGAAGTCCTACACTATTGCACATGAACGTTTAAAATGTTGTATTGTCCTGATGCAAGTTACTGTTTTATATAATAATATTCTCTTAGTATGAATATATCATTTTTTTTTATATATAAATCCTTAGAGATAGAAATGAGTTAGGTTAAATCTCTGTATGAGAAGTGTAATTATGTAGTTGACTGCAGGAATGTGTACTCCCAATAACTCAAGGCCTCTCCTGACTGATAAGCCTGAGGAGCACAGAGAAATCTGGGGTGATGGAAAAGTACTGAAGTACATCTTTGTGGAAGGGAGGGGGCGAGAGCTAAGGGTATTAATGGACACAGCACTGTATTGAATCTATGTATTCAGCTGGTACAGCTTCGCTGAGTAGAAATGTGAAACATCACTCAGAGTTCGGTATCTTTTGTATGATTAATATGTTTATTGTATAATGAGATACTGGGCTTCTTATCATCCCTGTCCTAGCTGTTTATTATTTACGTAACTTTGTCCTCAGGCGGGTATGTCTGTCTGGTGAGACTACTATTTGTGCCTAGTAAGTGTACTGCGTGGCCTGCTATGTTTATTGTCTTTTTGAAACACTGCAAATAAGAAGTTCCCTCACGGGAAAATAAAGCTATTCTAAGGACCACCACACTCACATGTTTTTGTTCAGGGTATAGATGCTACTGTTAGTATTCACATGTTTTTGTTCAGGGTATAGATGCTACTGTTAGTACTCACATGTTTTTGTTCAGGGTATAGATGCTACTGTTAGTACTCACATGTTTTTGTTCAGGGTATAGATGCTACTGTTAGTACTCACATGTTTTTGTTCAGGGTATAGATGCTACTGTTAGTACTCACATGTTTTTGTTCTGGGTATAAATGCTACTGTTTGTACTCACATGTTTTTCTGAGTGTAGATGCTACTGTTAGCGGCTAACTTGTTGGCCTCAGAGAGCTCGGTGATCCGCTGCTCCAGATTCTTCATCTTGGAGTCCATGGCGTTGATAGTCTAGAAAAAAGGAAGTGCAACACAAACAGGCTGACTTAGATCTGTGAAATAACAACCCATTTAAGGCTTTTTTTGCCAGGGTGTGAATAATTGAGACATGGATGCAATGTGATTCTATCTATTTATGAATAAGTACGCTTACAGATGTGGTCAAATGTATCAGCAGCCTTGCAGTCTTTCTTCTAAAATAAGTTGAAATTGAAAACTGTGGGTGTTTACACGAGTATATGTTTGATTTACAACTGCACATGCAATGATTCTGGTTTATTGTGTAATTTCTCTCACCTGTGGTAAGTTTCAGGTGTCTATAGGTAAAAATAGGCAACCAGTTTTGAAAAGGAAAATACTGAACATTCTGCTCCATTGCACTCCAATGTAAAATGCAAGGGTGTTTGAAATTTGTAGCCAGAGCCATATATTCAGAGCCATATCATTAATATATGGCTCTGAATGTAGCTACTGTAGAGCAATTCCACAGTAACGGAGTGATGATGTAGTCATTGTGAATAGATTTGTATGGTTCGTTTAACTTGGCAATCATTGGTTTTTGCTTGACATACATTTTAAAGTGAAAAATCTGAGTCTCAGTGTCACTCTGTTACCGTGGACTTGCCCTGTACTGAAACTAATACATAGGCTAATGTTACATTCAGACCAAAAACCCTTTCTGTCAATGTCAAATGTCGTCTGGCTCTGATCATAAAGCCTATTAGTGGTAGATAACTCAAGTCGATCACATTAACTAGATTATAGACTTAAGCATGGACTTTGCAGAGTGACCCCATGTAACGGAATACTCCGAATTAATTTGCAGCCTTGACAGCATTCCCTTCAACAAATTGAGTGGAGCGCCAAACAAAACAAACAAAAAAACTTAGCCCATAAACATGTCAGAGAATCTGTCCTCAAACAAACAAAAGCTGTAGCAGAAGTCTCGGAGGCTCTCGCCCACACGGCCCCATAATTGGGAGTCTAATTGGCTCGCTGCTGTTCTATAACATGTAGCCTATGTGAGTCATACAATTTTTCCATCTCCTCTATTAGCTGCAGTCATCACATTGATATTCGCAGAGAGATTTCCCCCCCTCACAAAAAGCAAACAGTGTTGGACTGTACTGCCCTGCACGTACTCTATGGACAATCTACACAGCTTTGTGCAGCAATATAGTAAAGAACTGGCTACAATCAAAGAGTGCAGTCAATTAAAAAGTATGAGGCAAGTATGCTAGTTAACTTTTTCAGCTGCACCTTGTTTCATTTGTCTTTTAGCACAGTTTTCCTGCTTGAGCAGAATTGATGAGCTTGGCAGAGAAAAAGAAGTCGAACACATTGTATTATTTATATTAACCCCTATGAAAATTGGCCTTACCGCTTTCTGTTCACTGAGGAGTTTACACTTCTCCCGGGCCTCTTCCTCGTGCTGGACCCGTTTGGACTCCAGGCTCTCCTTGTCTGCCAGGTCCACCTTCATCTGGGCCTCCAGAACCTGGGCAGTGTTCAAAATGTTTTGAAACTGAGTGCAATACGAAGGTACTACCTGACCTTGTCCAATAAGAACACAGATGTATTTATTTCTGTTGCAAACTGTTTTGCTATGGTGTACCCAATCGAACAGTACACCTAGTTCAGGAGGACCAAGAAAGCCAAGTCACTAGTACGCTCACTTGGCCACACTTTTCAATACAGAATCCTTGAGACCATGATGTGCAGGCTGACTTAAAGTCCTCTCTACCTTAATTTTGTCCTCATAGAGCCTCTCCTTCTGGACCAGGTGAGCCTCCATCCGCTGGGCTGTGGACTGGGTCTCCCTCAGGTTCTCCTCCAGCTCCTGTACAAACAAACACACACACACACACCATATATCACGCAAGGTAACAACAAAGAACTACAAAATTAACATGAAAGGAAACAACAAAATATGGATGAAAGCACTATCCACACTGTCACTCAGTCCATGACAGAGACACTTGCTTGGAAGAGCTGTTTATCCATGACACGGTGGTAGCGGTGGCCGTTCATGTTGGCATGCAGCCCGGCCGGTGCACGCAAGGAAAGACGTCGCCTGTGTGAGCCGTGGTTTCTTCGTGGCTCGTGACAGCAGGTGGGACATCCAAAGTGAGAGAGCAGGACATTCCCTATGTGTGTGTGTGTGTGTGTGCGCATGCTTTAATCTATGCTCTAGGATAAAGGTAGTATAGAGAGGGATAGAGGAGAGGAGGGGGGTTAGGATATTAAGAGGGGACTTATCCCTTGGCTCTCACCAGGATCTTATCAGCCATCTGCTGGATCTGCTGGGATTTAGTCTGGATGTCATCCTTCAGCTTGTTCTCTCGTCGCTCCACCATCTCCAGACGCTTCACCTGGTTCTCCAGGGTCTTCCTGCCCTCCTGCAGGACACACAAGTTCTTAATAATACCCACATGACAATCAACACTGAAATCGGCGGAGGCTGCTGAGGGGAGGACGGCTCATAATAATGGCTGGAACGCAGCGAATGGAATGGCAAACGCATAGAAACCATGTGTTTGATACCATTCCACTAAATCCGCTCCAGCAATAAACACAAGCCCGTCCTCCCCAATTAAGGTGCCACCAACCTCCTGTGACTGAAACACAGTACATGGATGCAACACAAGAAATCATTACAATTCAAAACAAATAAAAATTGCACATAAACACAACTACACATGAGCAACCGTACCTCGGTCTCTCTGAGACGTCGTCGGAGAGTGTCACTGGGGTCGGCCTTGCCGCGCAGCCGCTCTAGCTCCTGCTCCAGGCGTTCTTTAGCCTGCCGAATGTTCTGCAGCAGCTCCGTGGCTTCTGTACTGGCTTTAACCGCCTGGGGGTCAAGGGTCAAATGAGACATTGTGTGGAGACAACAAAGCCCATTAGGATTCATGTTTTTTTATTCCCAAGATCCCAACACAGGCAGCAAGGGCATGACACAATATAAATAAATGGCACTGCCATTTAGCCAAAAAAGTTTGTACCCACAACTTCAGTGAACTGTGAATGGGCTATACTCGGCCTTGTCTCAGGATGGTAAGTTGGTGGTTGAAGATATCCCTCTAGTGGTGTGGGGGCTGTGCTTCGGCAGAGTGGGTGGGGTTATATCCAGCCTGGCCCTGTCCGTGGGTATTGTCGGACGGGGCCACAGTGTCTCCCGACCCCTCCTGTCTGCAGTAGTTTATGTGTCGGGGGGCTAGGGTCCGTCTGTTATATCTGGAGTATTTATCCTCTCTTATCCGGTGTCCTGTGTGAAATTAAGTATGCTCTCTCTAATTCTTTCTTTCTTTCTTTCTCTCTCGGAGGACCTGAGCATTAGGACCATTCCTCAAGGCCTACCTGGCCTGATGACTCCTTGATGTCCCCAGTCCACCTGGCCGTGCTGCTTCTCCAGTTTCAACAGTTCTACCTGTTCTATGAACATTTAAAAATCTTGTCCATGTTCTGTTATAATCTGCACCCCTCACAGCCTGGTTCCTCTCTAGGTTTCTTCCTAGGTTCTGGCCTTTCTAGGGAGTTTTGCCTAACCACCGTGCTTTTACACCTGCATTGCCTGCTTTATAAATAAATTTGATTGATTGATTGAATGTCAATGACTCATTACATCAGAAGCTATTCAAAGCTACAGTTGAAGCCAGAAGTTTACATACACCTTAGCCAAATACATTTAAACTCAGTTTTTCACAATTCCTGACATCTAATCCTAGTAATAAATTCCCTGTCTTAGGTCAGTTAGGATCACCACTTTACTTTAAGAATTTGAAATGTCAGAATAATAGTAGAGAGAATGATTTATTTCAGCTTTTATTTCTTTCATCACAATACCAGTGGGTCAGAAGTTTGCATACACTCAATTAGTATTTGGTAGCATTGTCTTTAAATTGTTTAACTTGTGTCAAACGTTGCAGGTAGCCTTCCACAGGCTTCCCAAATTAAGTTGGGTGAATTTTGGCCCATTCCTCTGGACAGAGCTGGTGTAACTGAGTCAGGTTTGTAAGCCTCTTTACTTGTGTCACGCACAAAGTAGATGTCCTAACCGACTTGCCAAAACTATAGTTTGTTAACAAGAAATTTGTGGAGTGGTTGAAAAACGAGTTTTAATGAATCCAACCTAAGTGTATGTAAACTTCCAACTTCAACTGTATGTACCTATTGGACCACAGTGGTGACAGCTGAGGACTAACCATTCACTTGGGCTCACTAAGCTATTCTACGGTGACGTCCAGGACCCGTGTGTGTGTGTGTGTGTGTGCTCTGTACTTTAGAAAATATACCTTGGAGAGTTTGTCTTGGAGTTCCAGGATTTTCACTTGCTGTTCAGCATTGGTCTGAAAAACAATATGAAAGATTAGCTGACTGTAATGCCAATGTGTGAAATTGATCTATTAATAATGGGACCTAATCTCTGCAGAAGACTGAGGCCAAAACGCATCAGTACAAGGCAATATATCAATTAATTATTGATATTATCCATTTCATTCTCTATGGGACTATACAAAACGACGATTCGACACCCAAAGATTTTTGAAGAGTAATCCACAATACAGTTCACCCATGGACAGGGGGGCATACCTTCTCCAGTTTGGAAAGGAGCTCCTCCACCTCAGCTTTACCCTGCTCCTTCGCCTTGGGGTCAGAAATCCGACATGTTAGCATTCAGATTGCACCTTTATTCACCTCCATGGAGGTCCTACTCAGTATTCACACACCTTCTGGATCCTCTGCTGGTAGTCCACAGCCTTCCTCTTGAGCTCCTCGCTGGTGTTCCGTGAGTCTCGGAGCTCTGACTCGTACAGGTCACTACGGCGCCTGGCGGCAGACAAGTCCTCCTCCAGCTGCCGGATGGTGACCTGCATCTCCTCCAGCTGGGCATGGTACTCCTACAGCAGGGCGCACAGAGAGAGGCAAGGGTTCAGTGTGTGTGTGTGTGTGTGTCTGTCTGTCTCCTCTAGCTGGGCATTATACTCCTGGAGCACAGGGAAAAGAAAATGTCAGGAGTAGTTCAAGAGCATTATACTGTATGCAGGCCAGGATTAACATATTCTGGGCCCCTGGGAATTAAATTCTCATGAATGTGTGTGTGTGTGACTGGCTCATAATTTCTGTGGAGTTGTCGTGGAGGATTTTAAAAGGTTTTATAATTACTATAATGACATCCACTCTTCAGAACGGAAAACATCATCCTTATAATCATCACACCGTCAAAATAAAAGTCCTCTTTAGTCTTTTCCCTTCATGATTCACACATACCCGTTTCTAATAATATTGTTGATAATATCCGACTAGAGCTGGCTTGTTGTACTAACAGCAGTAGAATGAGCCTCTCATTGAGACGGTAGGGGTAAAAGCCTCTTACCTGCCGCTCTATAGTATATGAGCATGTGGAGTGGATGAATCACAGACAAAGAGAGACTTGCTAAGCCTGCTGATCCCTACTGTGGGTGTGGAACACTCTCTCACACTGCTGCCTGCCTCAGAGGACATCAATCACTGGCTCCTAGACCAATCACTGGCTCCTAGACCAATCACTGGCCCCTAGACCAATCATTGGCCCCTAGACCAATCATTGACTCTTAGACCACAGACACTCACCCAGAGATTCACACCAGACCAGAGAGTTATAGACTGCAGAGCTACGGCAGGCTAGTTTCTACAAAGGATTTTGTGTGTGTGTGTGTCTCCTTGTATCTTTGCTTAAAAGGGACACAGAGCTATAATATATAATATAATAAATACCATTCAGCAGACGCTTTTATCCATAGCGACTTACAGTCATGCCTGCATACATTTTACATATGGGTGTCCCGGGAATCGGACCCACTACCCTGGCATTACAAGCGCCATGCTCTACCAACTAAGCTAGAAAGTAGTGATGGCAGGGAAAAAGTTGCATATCTGGATATTATTTTTTTTACGATATATCGTATCGTTTTGACAACGTCGCAATATTATTTTTGCTAGTTGGCTTTACCTTCACCAAAACTCAGAGTCAATTTGTTTTCAGAGCTTTTATTTCCATGACTGATCAAAACGTGTTTTCTCATGCTCTCTCATCCCTCTGCAGCAGACATATGGTTAGCAATATGTTTAGAACATCGAATCGCAATAAAATCACAGTATCAAATCCCAAAACATATAAAATCGTGAGAATCTCAATACATATCGTATCGGCACCTAAGTATCATGATAATATTGTGAGGTCCAATTCCCAGCTCTACTACAAAGGGACTGCATAATAAAGCCATACTCTCCATGACATAGTGTGTATGAGCGTCATTTGTCTACCAGTATTTACGTGAAGGGTCACAGAATAAGGTAATAATAAAGACAACGATACTGTACACTTAGTGATGAGTGCAATAATATACTGTATTAAAAAGCACATATATTGTATTAAAGAGAACATATACTGTATTAAAGAGCACATATACTGTATTAAAAGCACATATACTGTATTAAAAAGCACATATACTGTATTAAAGAGAACATATACTGTATTAAAGAGCACATATACTGTATTAAAGAGCACATATACTGTATTAAAGAGCACATCCAGCTCCTGAGTGGCGCAGCGGTCTAAGGCACTGCATTTCAGTGCTAGAGGAGTGACTACAGACCCTGGTTCGATCCCGGGCTATATCCCAACTGGCTGTGATCAGAGAGGCAGAGGGTTAGTTAGTAGGTTTGGTGCTGTATGTAACAAAGATCACTTTTGGCCTTTTACATCATAACCTGATCCAACTCATACTCTGCAGGGCTCTTTGCTGACTTGTTTTTACAAGGAGCATGTGTGCAGCTACGTTGAAAGATGTAGGCGCACACAAATGTAGGAGCACAATGAAAAATATTTGACATATTAAACATAACATAGCTCCTAAATTAAAATTCCAATGTCGCACAGCAAAATATTTAAGCGCATATGCAAGTAAAATGGTTGCACTGTAGAGCCCTACTCTCGCATGCTTGATACGTACGGCCCTTTGGGTGAAAATTCAGTAAGCATGCGGTTCACTGGTAATGAAGGGGTTGATGAAGTTGAAGTGTGATTCTACCTGCTCCTTGATCTCCTGCAGCTTGCTGCTCTGCTCTCTGATGTCATGCAGCAGCTGCAGAGCCTTGTCATCCTCCTGAGACACCTCCACACGGGCTGCCTCCAGGCTGCGCTTTAAGCTCTGTGGAAACACACGCACAAATAACACACACACACACACACGTCGTAAATAAATCACAACGCATTCAAATATATCACCCTATAATGCGGTAGGTCTACTCTACTCAAATGGAGAAAGGTATGACGACACTGCATTATCATCAGAAGTCATGCATATACTAAACTATATGGGACGCATTAACAAGGTTGTAATGTAGAAACGGATGCACGAGACACTCCGCTGTCCAATATGCACTCAACTATGTGTAGATATGCAACTAGATATTTTAAGATGGAGTATTTTCTAGCAAAATGGCTGTAACCGTAAGTATAGTTTTGGATAGCATTAGGTACTCACGCTGCACTCGGTGATGTAGGTGGCCAGGTCTTGCTCCAGGATAGTCCTCTGGGTCTCAGAGGCTTTGAGCTCCACATCCTTCTGGTGCAGAACTGACTCCAGGTCAGTCATCTTGCGCTGAAACCTAGAGATCTCCTGCTCCATCTAGGAAGGAAGCCGAAACTAACTATTATACAGTGACTCAAAGGTTTATTTTTCAGAGTTGTATATAGAAATGTTAATTTCTCAGAGTTGTATACATTTTGTCAAATGAGACGAGATAGTCACTCAAAAGGAGCTTAACGTTTGCCCCATGTCACGGGAAACGTCACGAGAGATCTCCTGCCCCATCTGGTAATCATACATAATTAACAGTAATGAATTGGATTAAAAGCAGATTTTTGACTATATTGGTTATAATAGCACTCAAATCAATATCCATCTAGAGAGTATGCCATGTGTATGCTACGCTGAAGTATGGACATTATAACTCCACTACAACCTCCTAATTCTCTCTGATTCCAGTGAGATATTTCAATAAGATCATCAATTAAAAATCAATGTGTGCAAACAAATCATCTGAGAAGGGGAATACTGTTGGAGTGTCAAGATTTGTTTACATTCAGGTTAATTAGTGCCTGGAGACTATAGATATAGACCACCATTCAGAATAAATTACATGTGGCCCATTTCCAGGAAAAAAAACACAAACAAATTAAGCAGCACATTACCTTGTGACATTTGTCTTGAGTTTCTTGAAGTTCTTTGCTTTTAATATGAAGTTTTTTCTCCATGGAGTTGGTTTTGGCAGGAGAGTTGAGGCCTGAAGCCACTGACCTGGGACAAGGCATATGGGAGAACACATTCAATGCACCAATCTTTGACAAAACATTCACATCTCATTTTGAACTGAATGCAAAGGGTTGTGCTCCATGAGTTTTACAAATGTGTCGGATTCTAACTGGTACTCAATAGTTTCTTCAATCCAGACTATAGGCCATCGACTAGCCTATTACATGATTGCCATTCACGCTCAACAATAACGCATTGTTAATACCATTTAATTCAAAGCAACTAGGCTCATTTCTCTTCTCAATATAATTTGGTACAATGACTGTCCATCTTGACTACGTTGAGTCAAACTGAAAAGTTAAATTGGATTTGGCAGACAATGACTTTGAAGTCAATCCTCATGCTTAGAAGCTTAGTTTGTGGTAATTAGGATGAGGGATGATTAACATAGTAATCAAGATATTAATTAAGATATTAAATGGAAGTTAATATAAATCAACAGCTTGAAGTTGTAGGATGGCACAATACACTTTAAAATAAAAAGTGAAGAAAGTCCGACATTATTATCATAACCCCCAAAACAATGAAGCCTATGTTTTTGTTGTCAAAAGAGTAAACACATGATGTATAGGCCTACCTCTTCAAGCTATATTTTAACATTGAAGGCTAATCTTGCTCACAGTGTCATTCCTTCACCACTACAGATACAGTAGGCTATATCATAGAAATGAAGTGCTATGTGTAAATCTCATGAAATGCACAGGGATATTGATCCATTGTTAACATGTTACTTTTCTGGCCAGCTCAGATGGAAAACGTGTTTTTATAGCTTTCATCAAAAAGGATTATGTTAGAACAATTTGCATTTCCTGATACAGAATGCATTTCCCTGATTACTATATAAAAGCTGTGAGTAAACAGGTTTCCATCCAACCTTTTTATGCAAGTAAAGTACATGTCGGATAGAAAATGTCACGACAGGCCTGATGGAAAGCACAAATTTGTTGGTCAAGTTTTAGAATACCTACACATTCAACGATTTTTCTGTATTTTTACTATTTCTACATTGTAGAAATAGTGAAGACATCAAAACTATGAACACATACGGAATCATGTAGTAACCGAAAAAGTGTTTTTATATTTTATATTTGAGTTTCTTCAAATAGCCACCCTTTGCCTTGATGACAGCTTTGCACACGCTTGGCACTCTCAACCAGCTTCAAATGGAATGCTTTCGAACGGTCTACACTCTGCGGTCCAACTCATCCCAAACCATCTCAATTTGGTTGAGGTCGGGGGATTGCGAAGGCCAGGTCATCTGATGCAGCACACCATCACTCTCCTTCTTGGTCAAATAGCCCTTACACAGCCTGGAGTTGTGTTGGGTCATTGTCCTGTTGAAAAACAAATGATATCCCATCTGGTTTGGGCTTAGTGGGACTGGCATATCACTGCAGAATGCTGTGGTAGCCATGCTGGTTAAGTGCACCTTGAATTCTAAATAAATCACAGACAGTGTTACCAGCAAAGCACCCCCACACCATAACAACTCCTCTGTTCACCCACACCGCACCTCACAAAGACACGGCGGTTGGAACCAAAAATCTCCAATTTGGACTTGAGACCAAAGGACAAATTTCCACCGGTCTAATGTCCAATGCTCTTGTTTCTTGGCCAAAGCAAGTCTCCTCATCTTATTGGTGTCTTTTAGTAGTGGTTTCTTTGCAGCAATTCGAACATGAAGGCCTGATTTACACATTCTCCTCTGAACAGATGATGTTGAGATGTGTCTGTTACTTGAACTCTGAAGCTTTTATTTGGGCTGCAATTTCTGAGGCTGGTAACTCTAATGAACTTATCCTCTGCATCAGAGGTAACTCTGGGTCTTCCATTCCTGTGGCGGTCCTCATGAGAGCTAGTTTCGTAATAGCGCTTGATGGTTTTTGCGACTGCACTTGTAAAAACTTTCAAAGTTCTTGAAATTTGCTGTATTGACTGACCTTCATGTCTTAAAGTAATGATGGACTGTTGTTTCTCTATGCTTATTTGAGCTGTTTTTGCCATAATATGGACTTGGTCTTTTACCAAATAGGGCCATCTTCTGTATACCACCCCTACCTTGTCACAACACAACTGATTGCCTCAAACGCATAAAGGAAAGAAATTCCACAAATTAACTTTTAAGAAGGCACACCTGTTAATTGAAATGCATTCCTGGTGACCACCTCATGAAGCTGGTTGAGAGAATGCAAAGAGTGTGCAAATGACAAAGCAAAAACAAGTTAAGAAATTCTAGCTAATTTGTAAAATAAAAAAAATAAAAATATCACATTAAGAATTCAGATCCTTTACTCAGTACTTTGTTGAAGCACCTTTGGCAGTGATTACATCTTCGAGTGTTCTTGGGTATGATGCTACAAGCTTGACACACCTGTATTTGGGGAGTTTCTCTATTCTCTGCAGATCCTCTCAAGCTCTGTCAGGTTGGATGGGCAGGGTCACTGCACAGCTTTTTTCAGGTTTCTCCAGAGATGTTCGATCGGCTTCAAGTCTGGGCTCTAGCCGGGCCACTTAAGGACATTCAAAGACTTGTCCCGAAGCCACTTCTGCGTTGTCCTGGCTGTGTGCTTAGGGTCATTGTCCTGTTGGACGGTGAACCTTCGCCCCCAGTCTGAGGTCCTGAGCGCTCTGGAGCAGGTTTTCATCAAGGATCGCTCTGTACTTTGCTTCGTTCATCTTTCCCTCGCTCCGGACTAGTCTCCCCGTCCCTTCCGCTGAAGAACATCCCCACAGCACAATACTGTCACCATCATGCTTCACCGTAGGGATGGTGCCAGGTTTCCTCCAGACGTGACGCTTGGCATTCAAGCCAAAGAGTTCAATCTTGGTTTCATCAGAACAGAGAATCTTGTTTCTCATGGTCTGAGAGTCCTCCAAGCGGTCTGTCATGTGTCTTTTACTGAGGAATGGCTTTCGTCTGGCCGGTCTACCATAAAGGTCTGATTGGTGGAGTGCTGCAGAGATGGTTGTCCTTCTGGAAGGTTCTCCCATCTTGACAGAGGAACTCTGGAGCTCTGTCAGAGTGACCATCGGGTTCTTGGTCACCTCCTTGACCAAGGCTCTTTTCCCCCCGTTGCTCAGTTTGGCCAGGCGGACAGCACGAGGAAGAGTCCTGGTGGTTCCAAACTTCTTCCATTTAAGAATGATGGAGGCCACTGTGTTCTTTGGGACCTTTTTCTTTTGTACCCTTCCCCATATCTGTGCTTATACACAATTCTGTCTCGGAGCGCTGCAGATACAGTGCAGGTAGCCTATAGCCTACATGATGATATTTTTATGAACAAAAAGGTTTGACAAACTGCAGCCAAGGATCAATCATCATGTCATCAGAATAAGACCCTCAATATTTATTGGAAAGGATAATCAATGTCATCGCCTTGCACTTTCACCACTCTGAAAAGTGTAGCATAATAAACTGCATGGACACACAACATACAGTGCTTTCAGAAAGTATTCACACAACTTTTTCCACATTTTGTTCTTACAAAGTGGGATTAACATTTTTATTCTGTACAGGTTTCCTTCTTTTCACTTAGATTTAGGTTAGTATCGTGGAGTACCTACAATGTTGTTGATCCATCCTCAGTTTTCTCCTACCACAGCCATTAACCGTTTTAAAGTCACCATTGGCCTCATGGTAAAATCCATGAGCGGTGTCCTTCCTCTCCGGCATCTAAGTTAAGGACGCCTGTATTTGTAGTGACTGGGTGAATTGATACACCATCCAAAGTGTATTTAATAACTTCACCAATAGGTGCATTGGAAAATTGGAAAACCTCCATGTCTTTGTATGTGTGGGGTACAGAGATAAGGTAGTCATTCAAAAATCATGTTAAACACTGTTATTGCACAGTGTTTAGTCCATGCAACTTGTTAATATTTTTTTTTTTTAAGTTTACTCCTGAACTTATTTAGGCTTGCCATAACGAAGGGTTAGAATACTTTTTGACAGAAGACATTTTAGTTTTAATAAAAATAAAATATTACAATTCAATTATTATTATTTTTTTTAAATCCACTTTGACATTATGGGGTATTGTGTGTAGGCCTGTGACAAAGTCAATACATTTTTAATTCAGGCTGTAACACAACAAACTGTGGAAAAAGTCACACAGTACCGGTCAAAGTTTTAGAACACCTCTCATTTAAGGGTTTTTCTTTATGTTTATTATTTTCTACATCGTAGAATAATAGTGAAAACATCAACACTATGAAGTAACACATATGGAATCATGTAGTAACCAAAAAAGTGTTAAACAAATCAAAATATATTTTATATTTGAGTTTCTTCAAATAGCCACCCTTTGCCTTGATGACAGCTTTGCACACTCTTTGCATTCTTTCAACCAGCTTCATGAGGTGGTCACCAGGAATGCATTTCAATTAATCTCTGCCAAAGGTGCTTCAACAAAGTACTGAGTAAAGGATCTGAATTCTTAATGTGATATTTTTATTTTTTTTATTTTACAAATTAGCTAGAATTTCTAAAAACTTGTTTTTGCTTTGTCATTATGGGGTATTGTGTGTAGATTGATGAGGGGGAAAACGTAAAATGTAATCCATTTTAAAATAAGGCTATAAACTCCATTTTTTTTGTGAAAAGTCAAGGGGTCTGAATACTTTCTGTGTGACAAAACCATCTGAATTGAAAATGCAACGGAAACCCATTTAACTTGTAGTCGGTACATAGGAATTTAACCGCAAATGTTATTTTCATGTCCACTACGTCATCACGCACAGCCTTTTATCCGCAACAAGTCAATGTCTAGCTATCACAGAGAATCTTGTTCACGTAACGACATATGTTCTGACAAACAAACCATGAGAAAAATTGCAATGTAAACACAACAGCACATTTCTTAGAGGGCTCAGGACCACCATTGCATGAGTACAGATTGAAACAGACTGATACATTGAAATGCCAAAAAAACAGGTACATGACATAACATGCATCCACAAGAATCAGCACCAGTTTTCCTTGAGGGCGTACTGAGCAACATACTTCCCTCATCATCACAATGCCCCTGGGAGAGACGGTGGCTGGCGAACAGCAAAACACACAGGATGGGCATCACTGCCTCAATCACACTGTGCAGAGATCATAGATCAACAGCCAGCGCTGGCTGCATTTTCATAGATAGCCAGGACTGATGGCCGGGCAGGCTCTGTGTGGTTACATGTTAGCACTTGTCAGCTACAGGAGCTCCCATCTGCTTCCACTATGCTAAACAAATGACCATTTGTCTGGATTGCTCTGCATTTTTCCCTAATTGGGCTTAATGAGCAGTTTAATATAAAACAAGCCCTCATATGGTAACACAAGCAGCTTCTGTCTTGTTTGGTACCATTAAAAGCAGTGCAAAAAATAAAACCAAAAACAGATCACCGTTTGTCAGGGAGATGCAGCATCGTGGGAGAGAAAATAAAATATATGAATGTAAAACAGGGAGGAGAGAGAGCAAGAGCGAGAAAGAGAAAAAGAGAGAGACATACAGAGAGATGGGTCAAAAAACATACTCGTTTCCATAGAAATACATTCTCTCCACCAATCTGCATCCCTCCTTTCTCTGACTAATCTAATCTGCCTTTTGTTTCATCTTTTTTTTGTGTGCCTTTTCATCTTTCTGTTCCTTTTCTGCATCATCACCGGCAGATTCTGCAATTTACCTGCCACAGGGAACAGTCAGTGCTAGAAATTAACCAGGGGCAACATTATTATGGAATCAGCAAGACACTGACTAGTTGAGTCAATTATCAACCAAACCACACCGCTGTTAATTTGGCAAAGCCACTATACACTGCGCGGCAATAACAAAGGCAGAGCACCATAACATGCACACAACTGAGGAGGGGAGAGAGGGGAGGGTCTCCTCCACCTCACAGCAGCGCACGCCATCGACACACTCACCGGAATACCAACCAGCTCTGATAGTCCAATAACATCAGCAAGCTACGTTCTCTTACCATTCAGCTCTGGTGTGTCTGATCTCCACAGCAGTCTGAGAGGTAGACAACAAACCCCTCGTCTCATTCTCTATCCCAACCTTTCTCAATCAGAGAGCTCTGTTTTCAATGGTGAAAACAGTCAGTTAGAACCAGTCTGTGTTTATGACTGGATGAACGCATGAAAGAGGGGCTTGTCTCCAACGAGACAGAAGAGAGAGGAGATCCCCTCATTCCGTCCGACACAGCACATTGCCACCAAGCCCATAATAGAGCCACCAGCCAAGCAGTGTCACTGCAGGAAAAAAAACTGCCTATAGACTCAGGCAGCATATAGAAAGACATGGTTGGATGATACCCGTAGAGCGTTGCCGTGGCGTTACTCAAGGCAGATCAGACCTGCCACCACCTGTGACTGACGCCTATCAAGCATAGAGGGGTTCGGCTGACAGACGCAGGTCAAGGTACAGTACTTACTCAGACTTGGCCAGCGCTGTCAACGCCCTGCTGAAGAACCAGCCTAGAAAGGGCAGGTCCTGGCCCTGGAAGCCCGGCCGCGGGGGGTCTCGCTGGGCATCCGCTCGCCGGGGCCGAGGCTTCTCCGGAGGCTCCTCGAAATTGGAGGTATCATCTTCGGCGCGGAGCGTCGGCACGAAGGGAGGGAGGGCTGCGGGAGGAGTGGAGGGAGAAAAGAACGAACGAGGGAGAGAGAGAGTGAATGAGCGAGAGAGATACGCCGGGAAAGAGGCAACAGATACAAAAAAAAAACACGGGGGAAGTGAGGGGATGAGACATGCGACGTGGCTGTAGCGCAGCAACTCGCACACTCTCACACACTCTCTCCCTCTCACACACACTCATACATTTATCTCCCCTGCCTCCCTCCCCCCTGTTCATACATACGTTGTAGCGTCTCCCTCTCTCTCACTGCAGCAGCTCGGGCTAATCAGCTGGAGCCATAGCCGCCAAAGCACAGCCCTATAGTCTAGCGCTGTCTGCACTCACTCAACCATTAACAAGCCAAGCCCCATACATTTGCGCAACACACACACACTCCCGCATTTAAGACGCACACCAATCACACCATCTTATGGTAGTCTTTAACAGCATTTTAAAGCAGAGGCAGTATTTGGATTCACTAATGTTCCTTTGATCAGCATATTTGTCAAATAGCCCATTAAGCTAGGAGGGTGAACAGCCATGCAGGTCACATTTGTTTTTTATTGTACCTTTATTTAACTAGGCAAGTGAGTTAGGAACAAATTCTTATTTTCAATGACGGCCTACACCGGCCAAACCCAGACGACGCTGGGGCTGGGCCAATTGTACGCCGCCCTGTGGGACTCCCAATCACGGGCGGTTGTGATACAGCCTGGGTTCGAACCAGGGTGTCGGTAGTGACGCCTCTAGCACTGAGATGCAGTGGCTTAGACCACTGCGCCAAAACATCCCGATGCTGTGTTTTAAATGTCAATGAAACAAAGGAGCTCTATGGTCAAGTGCTTGGACACGCGACTCCATTTCTTACTGAATTCAGCAAAAAACATTATATCAATCAGGGTCCACAAATCACAGCTCTTCCAAGAAAGGAAAGATATTCCAGTAAATCCTCTTCCAGAAATAGAATAGTCCATAGTAATTCAAATTTCCAGACGTTCATCTATTTACCCTGACAACAATCTGATATTGTGAGCGTCAATTTGACATATCTGGTCAATCAAAGGCTCTTACATTCTTCTCATGACATTCTCATCATGTGTCAATGCTATTGAGTGATTCTGAGCTCTAACACACAAGCGTTTCTCTCATTAATATATTCCCTCATCCTAGTGTCAGGCTTTATGTCCAGCCTTTTCCCTGCTCTCCTGGGGATCACACACACACACACAGACACACACACACAGTAGTAGCGGCATCAGTAGTTGTGAGATAATGAGATTCGCCACGGTCTGGCAGGAGGCCAGCTTAGTCCAGAGGGGGGATGTTGAGGAGAGATCAGCAGCTGTGTGTGTGTGTGTGTGTGTTTATTACTCTATACGTAGTGTACTGTGTACAATATTTGTTTCCTTTAGTAGTATAGAGAAGCACGGAAAGCACTTGAGTGCTGTATTTCAAGTGTGTGCATTCCATCGATCAATAAGAAAGAGCTCTACAAGCTATTTACTGACGTAAGCAAAATATACTGTTTATCCAAAAACTGTCTTAGTGAATCAACAACCATGGTAAGTGGAAAACCATGTCAGCTTTAAGTTTGAGTGAACCATCCCTTTAAACCAAACCCTAGTTTTTCTTCAAATGGTTCTTCTCTACCTTGCAACACTGAACAGATGTAAGACACACATTCATAAACAAGGCTGAGGTGAGAGGACCATGAACAGCTTATAACCACGGTCGTATTCATCAGGGCACTCAACGGATACCTTTCAAAACGTTTCTCAAACAGAACATTTAAATAAGTGTTTCTTATTGGACAAGTTCATTTGTTTCCCATTTGGTGGCTAATGAATAGGACCCTGGTCAGTTAGGAGGGGGCCAGGGCTCACCTTGTCTCAGGCTGTTCCAGTCCACAGTGGAGAAGAAGGGGTGACAACGGAGCTCCTCAAAGCCTAGCCGCTCCTGCGCTCCACAGAGTAGACTCTGAACCAGGTCTACAAAGTGCTTACTGGCCTTTGGATCCTGGGGGAACCTCAGAAAACGCTGGGAGGGAACGATAGGGACAGAATGCAGAATCACAGCGGTCTTAAACATATCATTCAGATAACTCTGTGGCAGCTAAGGTTGTCAAGAATTACTAAATGTTTTGATATGACTACTGTAGTTGGTGTAAAATTGCTACGCCTATTTTCCCTTTAGACTGCCTGAAGAGATAGCGGACATCCTCATGCATCATTTGTCAGGTAAAACCCCCCAGCTCTATCACTTCTTTCAAAGCGTTTTTATATCCATCCATTTTACAGATTCAAAATAAAAATGACCTACTTTTCCAGGATATCAGTTCTTTATAATTTCATACCCTTTTCCAGATTTCCCAACCAGTGCAAGAAGTAGCAGACAGTACGTATTAGATATAATAATGGGACCCTACCTGGAAGTTCATGATATTGTGGGTGGTCTTGGTGGTGGTGCCATCGGTGAATGGAGACTTCATGTAGATCATCTCGTAGGCGATGATCCCTAGTGACCACCAGTCACACTCCAGGCCGTAGCTACACTGGGACCCCCCATTCATAGCCCCCAACACCTCAGGGGACAGGTAGTCCTGCGTCCCGACAGGTGCCGAGGGGGTCAACACCTGCAAAACAGCCATCTCAGTTACTCTCATCTCATTAATAATCTCTAAATTAAAGTTATTATGTGGAAGTTATAACTGCTATTACATTATGTTATAACCCAATGTTTGAGTAGTAATCCATCCCTTGCACAGGTTTCACATGTTGTTTCCTTGGAGCCAGCAATTTAGTAGTTACATGAGCTTTTTGTTTGTTTTTGCAGCACAACCTTCTCACATATTCAATAGGAAAAATAAGAAATCCTTTTCAGTATATTCATTCTGATGTGTGAGCTTTTACCTTTTTACTAGCAGTGAGCTTGGCAGCAGAACCAAAGTCTGCCAGCTTGATGTGCCCAGTGCGGTCAATGAGCACATTCTCTGGTTTGACATCTCTGCAACAGGAAAGATGTGAGGAGGATGTGAGAGAATACAGGAGAAAGCGAATGGGAACGGAAGGACAAGGAGGAGCGAGACCAGACAAAACAATTTGATCCAGGTGAGAGATCTTACAAAGAGCGAGAATGATTTTGCTCTTATACCTGTGGTGTATTAACCGTATTTGAACATTGACACTACTAGTCACGTTGTTATTCTGGGGATTCACATTAGCGGTACAGAGGTGTGCAGCACATTTGAGTGTATTAAAAGTGTGGAATTTGGAAGTCACCTGTGGACAAAGCCCATCTGATGCACAGCGTGGATGGCCTCCACTAGTTCGGCCAGGTAAAACTGGGCCATGGCCTCATCAAACTGCTCCTCATATCTGTTCATCAGGGCCATCAGGTCCCCACCCGGGAGGTAATCCATCACCTATCAACACACACACGGAAATTAAACACAAACACAGCCATGTGCATAGTACCTTGACAATCATGTTATCAGACAGACAGGAAGCTGTCTTGCAACAGCCTGGCCAAACAGCTTAATATATTTTCTGTTTATTTTAAAACAGAAGTATCACCAAGCCACATTGCAGACAACACAGTTTCTATGGTCATTGGTCCCATATTAAACCACCAAGGGCTCCAAAATGTGTCTGTAAATCAAATTTGAAATACTTGTCACATGCATTGTAGACAACAGTTGTAGACTAAAAGTGAAACGCTTACTTACAGGTCCATTTCGAACGAAGCAGGGTTAAAGACAATATAAATTAAAAAAATATATATATAAATAGTGAGGAATAAAGATATAAAAATATAAAATATAGTAAAAATAACATGGCTATATATAGGTAGTAGAAAATAACAAAGCAACAGAGTCTAATTAATTCTGCCGTTGTTCCACGCATTCTAAATATAAACAGGAAGCAATAAAGGCAGTAGCTACCAGTAGGGGTGTTAAAAGTTCAGCAACGAGGAGCATACCGCAGCGCATGAATGGTCGGGGAGTCTGAATGAACAGCAGCATTCTAAAGAGGTTACCTAGCAACAGGGTACTGAGAGACACTTTGGAGAAGTCTGACACTTGGGGAGAGATGGATTCTTTGTATTTTCACTGGGCTCAGTATGGAAGTGTGGGCAGAGATCAGAGCTGGGAGTGGGGGCTGACTGAGCTGAAGCAGACATGGAAAATAACTAATTTCTAATTTAAGCCACTCAGTTCGCTTCCAGAGCAGCAATGCATTGCTCACTTGGCATTTGTTTTGGATATTCTACTCCCACCAAATTCCCAGGAAGAATTGGACAGAGCGTTCCAGCAGCAAACGGAGTACAGTGAGGGAAACACACAATTGTACTGATTAGGTAAAGTGGGAAAAAACATCTAAAATGCCAACTTTTTGGCTGAAGGGACACATTTGGGATTTAGAAATTGAATTACAGGCTACAACATTATAATAGTAGCGTTAAAGGCATTTTCATTCACGTTGTTACTTAAAACGCATGGATTCTATTACTGTGCCATAGTAGGGACAATTGCCCCCAACAGATAGCTTTTTCATTATGGTCAGACCCTTTGGCTCAAAGAAGGCTGCAAAGGAACGAAAATTAAACCAATGAATGGTTTGAACAAAACCAATTTGATTATTTATTTAACTACGCAAGTCAGTTAAGAACACATTCTTATTTACAATGACGGCCTACTAAGGTCTATAGATGCTATTTATGCATGCATTCCGTTTATATTCTTGTTTTTGTTATGAAAAGGAAGACATTGCAGCATCCATACCCCGCAAACACTATGCATCGATAACATGTTTTGAAAATCTATAGTACTGTTTATCAGCCCAATACAGAATATGGTGCATGACGCCATCTATTGGACATCTGATGGATAGCAGTGGAGAGGTAAAAGACTACGTAAGAAGATTGAATAGCAACCCGGTCTCCATTTGGATTGACAGAGTGCAATGCCATGATCAATTCAATTATCTACAAATATAGGGTCCCAGGCCATATTGGGCCATAGATTGCCCACCGCTGTACTGACCCCTAAACAATCTGGAATCTGATTTGTTCCCAGCCAAATTGCCTTGTTTTTAACGAGACATTTCTGTGAAAGCAAGGAATGTTTTAGAGCGAGACAGACGAGTGGCCATGGCCATCATTTTCAGCGTTGTCTTAGGGGCATTCTCGCTATTAATATCTATAGATTTTGACAAATTGTATTGAATTTTGATATTGCATTGTGGTGTCAATAACGCAACAAATAACCCATAACCTATGTATTTCAATACTGTTACCAGGTAGACATTGTCTTGGTCCTGGAAGGCGTACAGGAGCCGTGGGATCCAGGGGCTGCAGCTCAGTGCCAGTATCCTCCTCTCCTCCTCATAGAACACCTGAGGGAGGAATAGAACGTCAGTTACAGAGGAATGGAATGCACCTGCCTGTCAACTACATTTCAGGAAACCACAAACGACAGATATTTTCCAAACATGGTACAGTTTTCACAGATTGACTCCTCAGTCAAAGGTGAATACTTACTTCCATTTAAGTTGAATTTCACAGTCTCTCTCCGACATTGATGCATGACTAAGTGAAAATTCTATGACTTACATGGAAGTGAGGATTCGCCCCCACAATTAATAACTATTTTTGGGGCAGAATGAAAAATTGTGTAGCTTACATTTTCTTTGGAGCGCAGGCCTGCCTTCTCCATGACCTTCAAGGCACACACATCTCCCGTGGATCTCTCTCGGACAACCTGTACTTCAGCGAAGCGGCCACGTCCAACCACCCCGCGCTTCTCAAAGTCCCGCAACCCAGGCTGCAACTCATGTAACTCTGACACCACCTCAGAGTCTGAGGGTCACACACATACACAGTTAAACATTAGTAATTGAGTATTCGAACAGACATCAAAGTTCAATCTTTAACCAGAGATCTTTTTTTCTCAAAAAATACTGTCAAACTATTTTGTGCAATGTGCTTTGTTGTTGCCCGAACAGGCAAGTGTAATTTCGTCTAGAAGACAACGTTAACTTGCTTTGACTCTAGTGTTCCATTTGTACATGTACATTTGCGGGGTACAACAAAAAAGAATCCAAGCATCGCAAGTTATTCTCCCTAAATTCCCTTTCCTCTCAGTGTCTCATTCACTCAACTGCGTTCTGACCGCTCCTTACACACACACGTGCTGAGTGAGCACACAAGCTCCCGTTAGGCCTACAGGAATCAATGCCTTTAAAAACATTATCTAACTGATGGGATACACAAGCTACATTCCTTGCCAAATGATGACAGTTCACAAATTCAAAATGGACTTGAAGAATGTAGTAGGACAATATGCGTTCCAGTTTTGGTCCTATCTATTATCCACTTAGGGTCCTTTGCGAACTGCTAGTGCCATTTAGAATTGGTTAGCCTAGCCTATAACCCCCCTAAACATAGACAGGTTCGAAACTGAAAATATGCAAAAACATTAGTTTGATAAAGACAAAAACTATATTTTCATCAGAATCATTAAGCATAGGCCTACTTACCAAACAGATGTCGTGGCCATAATTCACCACCATGCAGAGTTCAATGTGGACATTTTAATCTATTTTGAAAATTCCAAATAACAGGCAGGATAAACTAAATTGAACGCCTGTATATCGAAAAGACAGATCTTGGTTTGTAACCCTGAAAAAATGCCTTTCAACTCACCAAATTGAGCCCTGTTTCAAATGACCACTCTTTGAGAATAACTGTTCCAGACATGAGATGTGCATCACTTTGCACTGTCTAATTGTTCTGTCCAATTGTTTCACTTGTGAAAAATATGAGGTTCTATTTTATTCTGTTATATTACATCATGGTTTTTTTTCACCTCTAAAATAACTGACTGTGATAAGGGCTCGGGAAATAAGAGTGTATTGTCTGCTAAATTAACAAAGCAAGGCTATGCTATTACACAGCAATAGGCTTCAACAAGCAAGCGCCACTGCTGAGGTTTTGAAGATTGTGTTCCATGATATAACCAGTTGATATTACGGTTTCAATAAATTAATATTAAATGGCACTTGCTTTTTATTGACTGAATGTATATGGGCCATGTTATCTGTAATAGTTATAATAAATTAGGCATTGTTGCACACTGTTGGCAAAGGCCTATAGATAAATGCACACATATTGTTTTGCATGCAAGTACTCCAACAGTCAAAACATGTAAAATACCCATCCCTATTAAACATAGGAGTGGAATAAAAGTATATCCTTTAATACAAAAACACTTTAGTAGTAAAGGATAGATGCAAATCAAATGCTTACACTTGTTGACAAAGTTGGCCACATATTCTATCTTCATCAGGTCTGGGGAAGAGCACTCCTGGTAGAGAAGGAGCAGAGTGTCCAACAGCTCCTCCCTCGTCACATTCACCCCTCCCTGTAGGCCAGAGATCTTTCCCTGGAGTGTTAAAGCAACAGGGGCATACATTAATCATTCTCATCAATTCAACGAGGCCTGCCAACCACCATCTCAGACCTTGCTGAACCTTTATCTGCATTTAACTGTTGAGCTAATTAGCCATATTAGTAGCTAGCTAGTTTATAACCAAATTATTGGGAGTATGTATTTCTACTGTTGTTTTGATTATTCTCTCTTACTAGCCCATCTATAAGGCAGTACATCAAGTAGCTACACCAGCCAGCAATATTCACCTGCAATAGTTGGTTGAGGCGGGAGCAGCGACTGGTCATTGGATCGAGAGACGCCAGATCTTTCACGCTCCCTTGATATTTGAATTTAAACATACCGACCCCTTGACTATTTCCTAATCCAACAGAGATTGACACAGCAGGAACAGTTTTAGAATCACAAAACAAGCTGGTACGTTAGCTATGAGCAGCAATACCAACCAGTCAACTAGCTATCTTGCCCTGGATAATTCAACACATTCATGGCAAGCAAACCAACAGAGCTAGAATACGAATGAACTTTCCAACCTAGTACGTACATGTAATAAAAACGTAATGTAGCCTATCTAAAACTTAGCCAACGGACAATATACTTTAAAAAAACAAAACATTAGGATCCCCCTGCTGCCTGCGGACCTGCGGTTGATTTTACTTCCGGTCTACTTTCGAATTTTGCGCGTTCTCTGTTCGCCTCATTACGTCATCGCATCACGAGCTCACAGTGCTCCTTCATTGGATCAAGGGCGTCTAGTCCCGCCCTCCTTACTTGGCTGACGAGCGACCCACTTGACTACACAGAGATGTACAGAGGCTGGTGTTCGAAATACTAGTATTCTCCTCTTTCTGCAAAGAAAATCATGCCGTCTGGTTTGCTTTAACAGGAATTTGATGTATAGCACTTACTTTTAATGAAGTATGAACATTTAGTACTTTTCCCATTTAAAACCAAATCCTTTGACTTTTACTCAAGTAGGCTAGTCTTTTACAGGGTGACTTTTACATGAGTCATTTAAATATAAGTAACATAAAAAAATCCCTAAATTTAAACTAGAGATATAATTTTTTGTTGTTAATTGGCCTGCGTCTCAATCCACTGCATCCGCCCTTCCACATCATCTGCATGACAGGGGACATCCCCCACATTCTGAAATTGCATTTTTGTCCCCCCAAGTTTTATAATTGGAATGTGATACAAAACTAGGCAAAAGTGTGCTTTAGGACCATGCGGACGCCTCCGAGCAGTCGGGTAGGTTGTTTGGAGTGTTTATCCAACTGGATAAAAAAAAAGACCAAAGTTGCGCTCCTGCTTCTCACTAAAACGTCTGTAGCATCCAAACGTTTTGGTCTACACACTCTATAGACAGGGGAGACTCTCACGAACACAATGGTGTTCTCCATTTTGCTCTATGAACCCCACAAGTAGGTAACACTTGGAGCTACAAACTAATATGGAGGTAGTTTTGTGCTAACAAAAATAAGGGATTAAATGTGTAAAAAAAACATTTCCTGAGCCTTCTTATATCTCCTAGATATAGGACACTTCAAAAACGTATTCCTTATGATACATTTTTTTGACTGTCTTTTATGCAGTTTTTTCCAATTTGTCAGGGCATGGACAGGAAGATGAAAGCTTTCCTCGGGGATGCTGGCCCATGTTGACTCCAATGCTTCCCAGTTGTGTCAAGTTGACTGGATGTCCTTTGGCTGGTGGACCATTCTTGATACATCGTGAAACTGTTGAGCATGGAAAAAAAAAACAGCAGCATTGCAGTTCTTGACACAAACCAGTGTGCCTGGCACCTACTACCATTCAAAGGCACTTAAATATTTTGTCTTGCCCATTCACCCTCTGAATGGCACACATACACAATGTCTCAAGGCTTAAAAATCCTTCTTTTTCCTGTCTCCTCCCCTTCATCTACACTGATTGAAGTGGATCAATAAGGGATCATAGACTGACCAGGTGAATGCTATATAATGGAAAGAGCAGGTGTCCTTAATGTTTTGTATACTCAGAGAAATTGCACAAAAATCATTACCAGGCTCATGGCCACCAGCGATATCCCTTTAAATACTTTTTTTTTGTAAATTTCAACTAGCCCACCCAACAAAAAAAAAAATGGTCCGACTCCAGCCCATCTGGCATTTGCCAACCCACCCATACCAGAGAGCGTGATTTGGCCACAGGATTAGTAGCTTTTAAAAACAATTGTGGATAGTTTTAAATAAGTAATCTGGTCAGCGCGCGGCAAATAGCTTACCAAATAGTTGATTGTTGAGTTGCAGGTCATTGAAAAACAATTAAATTGGTCTAGGCTAGGCCTATTGCAATATTTCAAAATACAATCGTAGGATAAACAGTTTAGAAAATGGTTATTGCTGAAAAGAGAAGCCAAAGAAAATACTGTAGTTCTCTAGTTATCAAAATTCTCAATTCAGCGAACGGTAGCCTATTTTATTGGCACCAGCAGAGAGCATCGTCAGCCATATAGATATCCCCGGTGAGTGCATGTATATTCACCATCTCTATCATTGGATAAGCACCACTGGAAGGTTCTTGGAGACAGTAATTTACTCCTTCAGGCTAGATGGATGTTTTTACGTACACCTCTTGGAGGGAACGCAACACCCTGCTACACGCAACTCCCTGTGGAGTGAAAGAGGTATGTGACTGTAGGTGCGGGTAAGGATGACAAAGGCAGAGAATTTACCATTTACAGGGAATTTATTCCTTCACATGGTAATTTGGGGGAAAAGGGGCTGAACGGTAAGAAAGTAAAAGTCAAAGGCCCCTCTCCTTCCTTACCTGCCTACCCACAACCTAACCAAAATACAGGGGGTGGTCCGTCCAGGTCTTACCTAGTGTGCATAGACAGTAAATACTACAGGTTATGTATACCCGCAGGCCTCTTGCCTAAGCACTCCCTAGGTGCCTTCCCCTTTCCCCCCTGGGAACAAAACACAGAAAAATACAAAACAATTCAAATAATCAAAACAGTCCTTTGGATATAAACATACCTCTGCAGGACCGGTTACAAAATACCAACCCTGGTGGGTTTAACCAAACACAAACAACCAACACTGGGGTTTAACCAAACACAGGCTCTTACCATCAACACTAATCAAAATACAGGCCTTTAACATCCACTTCCTCTAAGACTAACCAACACAAGCTATCACCCTCAGCTCTCTCCTCTGAGCAAAGGAACACTGGCTTATATACAGCTTCAGAAGGAGTCGGTAATTGAAGACAGCTGTGTCCTCTGACGAGAGGGCGGGGTCAGCTCCAATTAGCCATGGAGTCGACCAATCAGCTGCTTGGGGGAGTCCAGGAAGCCATTTCATGAAATACATACAAGTACACAAGCCACAACACAGAAACTGGGGAACGCAACAGATGTCATATTGTACAATTTGTGTCTCCCCTTTTTGTAGGCCTGGATTAGATGGTTGCATTCAAGACAAAGTGTTATTATGAATTTTTTGTCTTAATTTTTTTAATTTTGCCCCCACACCAGATACAAACACAACACACACATTCGAACAACAATTGAATTTACAGACGCACAGAAACAACTATTACATCTCATCTGCCCAGACCCACATGCTCACACCCCCATCCCTAGTGCCTGCATTATTGTTTGCCACATGGCCTTACATTTTTACCAATTTAATAAATCACTAGATTTTTTTCATTGTGTTAATGATGGCGGATTGATGGGAAGAGAATCATCCAGCCCATTGGGTATCTCACTAGACCCCCATATGTAATGTATTGAAATATGCAGACAGACAGATTCAAATGGATGTTTACATTGCAATACTTTGACAGCCAACTTTCTAGCTACACCCATAACTTTTGGACTTCATAGCATTTCCAGAAAGCAGGGATTATTGAGTCATTGTTAGTTTTACACTTAAGACATGACTCTGCCATTGTGCTGTAAAATGTGTGAATTTTGTCTCTTGTATAATAGATTCAATATATTAGTTTATAATGAATTAAGCATACATTTTCGTTAACTGTAATTTCGTAAATTATACTCCAACATTCCCTTCATCTTGTTCCAACATCAGTTATTTTTAAGCCTTGGTTCCAATAGTTTATATTTTTTATAATGTCAGTTGGATATGCTCTCTGCAAGGTTGTATATCTTATCTATCATATGAACATCCTTTTCTGACTTAAATAAGATTCCCTCAAGTTTACTCTGATGTCCAAAAGATTTCAAATCAAAACTTTGAAGTTGCATGTATTTGAAAATATTGGTCAGTCCAAAATTGCTTTTGAATTCTAATGTATTTCCTGTTACCAAGTAATTGATGTTTTCTATGCCTTTAGTTTTCCATGTCGACAAATTATCGGTGACTGCTAGCTTGCTAGCTAATATTTTGAAAGTATGATGTTGACATGATCACTCCAATCAAAGCTACTGTAGATATAACGTGATTTGACGTCATTTTATCTGTGGCCAATGACCTTGAGCCTTCTTGGATGGGCACTTCTAATGTAACTCTATGGGGCTTACATTTTCGAGCTCCAATGGCAAAGGTATTTCGGAGCTAGCGTTTGATGACACACTGTCCAGCCTTACATAATTAGAAAGAAGAGATTCTCATGATTAAAATTGTGTCCAATTTAAAAAAATATATATATACACATTGGGAGATATTTGGCAAAATAGACAGACATACCTATATTTCCCTATAGTAAACAATGGGACGACCTCAGAGTTCCATGAGTCATTTTTGGTTGTTTACATTTGACATAAATGCCCTAAAATAAGGCCTGTTTTTTCGTGATTACTTCAAAACTACGGCAGGCAGCTGGGATATATGGTAATATTATGAAACTGGGCTCCACCGCGGATGCAATTAACTACCTTTTATTAGAAAAAAGCATTGTTCAAAATGTAATGTGTCCAGCCTAATAAAGCCTTTTTCCGGGGGGACTTTTTAACAGCCCCGACGCTTACTCTAAACGTTAACACACATCACTTGCGGTACGGTTTTGGAAACATAAGGAGAGAAAACAATATCTTAAATCTGTAAATGTATAATTCTTGTGCAATTTATATCTATAGGCTACATTGAGGTTTTTCTTTCATTGTTTTAGGTTATCTGGCATTAGTACGTAAGCCTAAGCATTAGGACCTAACCGTACAAGAGTAAAATAGCCTACACGCCAATCACCAAATAAATGCTTTTGGGAAAGGGCAGAAAAAGTTAACGTCGATTCAGGGAGGCAAAAATAACAATGTCGGAGTTAAATTCAATAAGAGAAAATCTGCAAAATGGAGAGTTGAAAATAAAGAGAAGGGAGGGCCAGAAAAGTAATGTTTAGGTGAAAAGATGTCTTGAGATGTTGCTTCAATATATCCACATAATTTTGATGCCATCTATTTTGGGAAGTGCACCAGACCCTCCTGCAGCAAAGCACCCCCAAAACATGATGCTGCCACCCCCGTTCTTCACGGTTGGGATGGTGTTCTTCGGCTTGCAAGCCTCCCCATTTTTCCTCCAAACATATTTTATTTATTTATTTATTTCACCTTTATTTAACCAGGTAGGCAAGTTGAGAACAAGTTCTCATTTACAACTGCGACCTGGCCAAGATAAAGCAAAGCAGTTCGACACACAACAACACAGAGTTACACATGGAATAAAACAAACATACAGTCAATAATACAGTAGGAAAAAAAGAAATCTATATACAAAGAGTGCAAATGAGGTAGGATAAGGAAGGTAAGACAATAAATAGGCCATGGTGGCAGAGTAATTACAATATAGCAATTTAACACTGGAATGGTAAAAGAAAACTGTGCAGTAGATGAATGTGCAATGTAGAAAAACTGGGGTGCAAAGGAACAAGATAAATAAATAAATACGGTAGGGGATGAGGTAGTTGGTTGGGCTATTTACAGATGGGCTATAAACAGGTACAGTGGTCTGTACACTGCTCTGACAGCTGGTGCTTAAAGCTGTTGAGGGAGATAAGTGTCTCCAGTTTCAGAGATTTTTGAAGTTCGTTCCAGTCATTGGCAGCAGAGAACTGGAAGGAGAGTCGGCCAAAGGAGGAATTGGCTTTGGGGGTGACCAGTGAGATATACAAAGGATGGTCATTATGGCCAAACAGTTCTATTTTTGTTTCATCAGACCAGAGGCCATTTTTCCAAAAAGTACAATCTTTGTCCACATGTGCAGTTGCAAACTGTAGTCTGGCTTTTCTTATGGCGGGTTTGGAGCAGTGGCTTCTTCCTTGCTGAGCGGCCTTTCAGGTTATGTCGATATAGGACTCGTTTTACTGTGGATATAGATACTTTTGTACCTGTTTCCTCCAGCATCTTCACAAGGTCCTTTGCTGTTTTTCTCTGATTGATTTGCACAGAGCAGGTATTTTGTACACTCATTGTATAAGAATATTTGCCAGGGTATATGTTTTATTATAAATCTGGTTATTTCACATGGAGATATGGGAAGCTAAAAGGTTAGCTAGCTTGCAGTGTTTAGCAAACTTGCAAGCAAGGGAGGACAAGAGACCCTTCTTTTGCTTTCACCACAAATGAGAAGACAACAAGAATCCAAAAAATGTATTTTGTTTAGAAGTAATAACTAGTGATTACAGGCTATTGTGAAATGGTAGAACCTGCTGTAGTGTCGTGACTTTACGTTCATTAATCTGATGACTTCTAAAGGAAGGTGAGTTTATTTCTTCACCTCGTGTTGAGGTTCAAAGTTGCAACCATTTCAAACATGTAGCTCCCGCCTCACGTTTCCTGGTCTCTGAGATTCAGCGTTTAAACCACTTTAGATGTGGGCTGCAACTCCCTAGACTTTCCAAGTCTAATGTTAATCTCTGTTGGCAGTCCTTTTATGCCCTCTGGCCAAAGGGGACGGTTCTGTCAGTGACATGCTCTCTGACCTCACTCGGGTGTGGCTACTTACTATGCACCAAGTAATGTAAAACTATTATCTATTATGGCTCTTAAAATCATGTCCCTATCTTAACAAAAATAATTTCATATTATATGCACAACATATTGGATGGAAACTTGACAGATAAAGGGGATATACTTTCCAAGTTCCAGTATTTCGTCCATACAATTTTTAATGACAACATAAAATGAAAACCAATATGACATTAGTTTTCTATAGCTCCCCACTGACCATTCCCCACATTCTTATGTTAGAATTATTGTTCCAGTATCCACTTTTGACCGTGTTAGAGTTTTGGCAGGAAAAGCCTGTTAACAAAGACATTCCTCTTGTGGATTTTATTGGAGGTTGAGAACGAGCCACCCACTTCTCCTGTAATTTACAACAGGGTGTGAACTGTCAAACCGGCCCAGTTCCCTCCTCACCTCTTCTGTGGGTGAGATAAGGTCTGGTTATTGTCAACCATTGCCAAGCTGATCTGATCCATTGTGATCCTCACAGGACAGTCATGACAGTAGCCAACTAGCTGTGACTTTTTCTGATTATTTCACATGAAGATGAGAAAGCTAAAAAGGCTAGCTTGCTATGTTTTTAGCCAGGCTAAAGCCAGCTAGCCAGGCTGCCAGCTAGGTAATGGCTGGCTACTACTAGCAAGGGAAGGTGACTCTTCCTTGTTGTTTACAAAATTAAAAGACACAAATAAAAAAACGTTTCATCGTTCCCTTGTGAATGGAATTGGGACCAGCGAGGATATCATGTTACCAACATGTTTCTGCTACTCCAAAAATCCAACTCCACCCACGTGCATGCACACACGTAGATCTACAGAGTGGAGCTTGTACAGTAGTAACCTTTAGTGTCTTATGTTCCTGGAGGATGTTAGGGTTCAGTCTTCAGTGTGTGTGTGTTTCTGGTTCAGGCCTCAGGGCTCCATTTTACACATGCAGCAAAGTGTCTCTGATTCTGGAGAGGTTTTGAACCCTTTATGGACTGTCGTTCACAGGGATGAGTGTGTCTGGTATGGACCCAGGAAGGGTTAGGGGTTGAGCGAGGGGTGTGTGTAGCATTGTGGGTTTTGAAGTCATTGTTGGAATACTCCTCTTCCTGCGAGAGTGCAGCAAGCTGCCCTGAGTGAGGGAGGTGAGGGACCGTCGTCGTGACGAGGCGTTGCGTATGACCGTTCTGAAGGACTCCCCGGCACAGTAGTACAACAGAGGGTTCAGCACGCTGTTGGTCGCCGCCAGACACAGCGTCACCACCAACACCCGCTGCTGTGTTGCAGTAACAACGCAGGCCCACCCGCCCACCACCGCATGCAGGTGAATCGAGCGAGCCACGTGATAGGGCAGGAAGCACATCAGGAATGTGCAGATCACCAAGGCAACTAGACGCAGAGACTGGCGACGACGTCTCCCCTGGCTATGCTTCAGGCTCCCTGTCTGTAGCTTGTGGCTTATGGCTGTAGCTGTCAGTCGGCGGATGATGTTGCCGTAGCAACCAAGGATGGTGACGAATGGAATCAGGAAGGCGAATGTCGCGCCCACGTAGTTGAGAATGAAGATCCTCTTCCAGGAGGCGGAGTTACGGGGCTCGAAGCAGCGTGTTAGTCCCGCCCTCACCCTGGTCCCCGAAAACAGGAAGGGTACCGAAGTTCCACCCACAAGCAGCCAGATGCCCAAACAGGCCAATGAAGCTCGGTGGGGCGTGGCCAAGGCTCGATGATGAAGAGGCTTCAGCACGGCCAGCAAACGGAGCACGCTCAGTCCAGTCAGGAAGAGAATGCTATAGGAAAAGATAATAATAATATAGCTTATTAGTTAGGTGCCTTTCTGGGCTAGCAGGGTCACCTCATATTATAATAGCTGTGTTTGTGTGTGTGTGTGTGTTTGTGTTTTTTAGTATACATCTGTTTTGCAGTGTTTGTGAACATGCGTACCTGGTGTAGAGGTTGAGGTAGAAGCAGAACACACAGAGTCGGCACAGCCAATCAGGGAGGTCCCAATGAGCGCCCCTGAAGTAGTAAGCCAATCGAAACGGCAGGGTAAGGGAGAAGCATGCGTCTGATAGGGCAAGGTTGGTCATGAGAATGGAAGAGGGAGAGCGTTTGGGCATCAGTCGCAAAAACACGAACAGTGCTCCGCTGTTGAAAAGCAATGCTATTGGGAACACAAGTAGATAGGTGACGGTGTAGGCTCTGTACTTAAAGACCTCATCATCACCGCTACAGGACTGGTTGCTAGTCAATGCTGTCTCCGTGTGGTTGCTAAGGGAAAGGGTCACTGGTGGAAGGGTGGAGTCAAGCCAGTGGGAAGTTTCAAGCCACGGAGCTGGGGAGAGACAGATGCATTAATATCACTATCATAACCAGGGGTCAACTTGTTAAAAGTTAAGAAGGGGTATGCTATGTTCAGTGTTAGAAAATAGCCAAGCGAACATATACGATGTTGAGCAGAATGGAATGAAAATACAATCACAAGTCAGGTGTATTCAGGATGCTTTGAACGTTGAATTAACATTTAAAACTTGACAAATTGGTTTGAAGTACTAAAAGATAAAAACAAGATACTTGAGGCAAGGGGCATTTCAATATGTTCTTTTCAAATGTTTTATGACTTACAATCAACAATGTCCAGGACATAGATTATATGAAAATGCCTACAAAAATGCATACCGTCATTAAATGTTTTTGCAAAGACAACTATTGGCATATCAGACTTAAAATAAGTAGGCCTAGTTGCATCGGCAAAACTGGAATAAAAGTATGGAAAATAGCAGTAGTGTTCTTCCTGACACAACCACACTAATTACCCCATATGTAGCCCTTTGTAGGGAATAAGAATTGTTCCACTGACTTACACTAGCTAGTGTGAAAGACCAAATAAGTTAAAGATGTGTGTGAAGTCAAGGTTGAGGGCAAGAATGCTGTTGCATGGTCAAGGTTGGAGGCAAGAATGTTGACCGGAGCCTGTATTTGGGCCTACTTTAATTATTGTAGAAATATGTAGAAATTCTTTGTTGCTTTGAAGATAATTTCCTGTAATTCTACGTAGTGTAACATGACTCATTACATATTTTCAAATCAAATTGTATTTGTCACGTGTTGAATACAACAGGTGTAGACCTGACAGTGAAATTGCTTACTTACAAGCCCTTAACCAACAATGCATTTTTAAGAAAAATAAGTGTTAGGTAAAAAATAGATAAGTAAAAAAGTTACAAATAATTAAAGAGCAGCAGTAAAATAACAGTAGCGAGGGTATATACAGGGGTACCGGTACAGAGTCAATGTGCGGGGGCACCGGTTAGTCGAGGTAATTGAGGTAATATGTACATGTAGGTAGAGTTATTAAAGTGACTATGCATAGATAATAAACAGAGAGTAGCAGCAGCGTAAAAAGGGGGTGGTGGGGGCAATGCAAATGGTTTGGGGAGCCATTTGATGAGCTGTTCAGGAGTTTTATGGCTTGGGGGTTGAAGCTGTTAAGAAGCCATTTTGGACCTAGACTTGGCGCTCCGGTACTGCTTGCCGTGCGGTAGCAGAGAGAACAGTCTATGACTAGGGTGGTTGGAATCTTTGACCCTCTTTAGGGCCTTCCTCTGACACCACCTGGTATAGAGGTCCTGGATGGCAGGAAGCTTGGCCCCGGTGATGTACTACGCTCTGTAGTGCCTTGCGGTCGGAGGCCGAGCAGTTGCCATACCAGGCAGTGATGCAACCAGTCAGGATGCTCTTGATGGTGCAGCTGTGGAACTTTTTGAGGATCTGAGGTCCCACGCCAAATCTTTTCAGTTGGGTAAGCAATTTCATGATAATAAGTATGGGGTGAAAAAAGTCTATACTATTTTTTGCAAATGTTATTCCACTAACAAATATATTGTAGCCTCATTTTGTCACGATCTTCAGTAGGGACAGACCAAGGCTCAGCGAGGCATCCAGTATACATTTTTATTTAAACGAAGACGTAACTGGGCAAAAGAACAAACTGAACGACGATCGTAACATAGACCATAACTTGCCATAAACAACGACGCTATGACCAAACAATAACCCACAAAACCTAAATGAAAACCCCAAACATATACAGTGGGGAAAAAAAGTATTTAGTCAGCCACCAATTGTGCAAGTTCTCTCACTTAAATAGATGAGAGAGGCCTGTAATTTTCATCATAGGTACACAGGTAAATTACAGGCCTCTCTCATCTTTTTAAGTGAGAGAACTTGCACAATTGGTGGCTGACTAAATACTTTTTTTCCCCACTGTATATGGTTCCCAATTAGAGACAACGACACACAGCTGCCTCTAATTGGGAACCATTACCCCAACATAGAAATAGAACACCTAGAACTCAAAAAACCCTACACCAAAACGAAACCTAAACACGCCAGCCTAAAACTCTGGCCTGGACGTGACACATTTATTTCAACCATCAAGTATTAATTTAGTTAAACATATTAGAGAGAATAAAGTAGACAGCATCGGTCAAACGTGTGATTTATGGCTTTTTTATGGCCCCCGGGGGGGTGTACATCCGGTCCGGAAGTTCCCACGGGGGGAGGGGGTTTATGATCCTATATGTACATCTGTCCCTTTGAAGTGATGCGTTTGTATTTTGAAGATATGCCTGTGTTTACATTAAAGATGTCAAGGTGATTGAAGTGACCTCTTAGAACTGGAGAAGGTGTTTGAACATTTCAAAGAGGATGCCCCCCCACCACCACCCACATGCTCGAGTGGGTGCTTATGCCCATACGTCCTGTCTGGAAGGGTAAAGCCTGTGTTGACATTAAAGCTGTCAAGGTGATTGAAGTGACCTCTTTGAACTGGGTAATGTGTTTCTGAAACAGTAATTGTCCGGGGTATTAGGCAGCCTATAAGTAGTGCTGGACGCTACCCGCTAACTCAGGATAAACCCCAGAACACTATAGAAATTAAACATGGATTTTGTGGTCACCGACACACACGTGATGACCGTAACAACTGAAGCAGGACCTCGGTTAAAACATAGAGAAAGGACTGCATATATAGCAACAATATACGATGCGCCAAAAAAGCGTTTTCTAAATATGTATAGAACCCAAATACCTCCCGCAACTGAGCTGAAAGATCAAGTGTTGATGTCTAATAGACAATTATGTGGTTATCTGTTTGATTACCCGGCCAGTAGTGTGAAGCTCTATACCGTAGCCGAAGGAGAAGAATATACAGACCAGACTTTAGGAGTGGACTACAGGCTTGAAGACTGGCAAGTGTTTCGCAAGGTGGTGTGCCCCGAACTGAGAGTTATCACAAAGGGTTATAGCTTGTTCACGGGCTACGAGACCCATTGGGGAGTTGAGCAGGACTCCTCAGGAAGAACTTTCCATAAGGTGAAAATACAAAGAAAGAATGGACTTCCGTATGGGTGCGTGCAGTTCTATATCGACAGCGAGAAAACCTGCAAAGGCAATAACTGTGACGCAGGACCGACTCGGGATTTTAAGTTGCGTATGCGTATTCCGTTTAAAAGTTGGGATATGATGGAATTGAGAATGTTTGAGGCGGTGGAGGCTCTTTTTGTACAGAGCCAATGCCGACAGAGTACTGTTTAGCTAAGGAAGTGCATAATATATACAAATCCTTAAGGATTATGATTCAAAGGAACCCCAAGAAGGTTAATCCACAGAAGGGTCATCCTCTGAAGAAAACTAAGTACGTGGCTGTTCCGATAACCACGCCCCGATGCCATAGGAGTGGTTCAACAATAAAAGGGGCGCCCCTAAGGCCTCTGGTTCTTCATTTCATCACCATGGATATTCATATCCCATATCAGGACTCCGATACGTTATGGGTGCCAGACCCTCCTCTCTACGCCAACAAAGACATCCGTGTCTATATGACCCACCCCAGTACTACTTCTTCAACCACTTTGAGGAGCTGGTGAAAAGACTGTGGTCCTACCGCTTTATACCATCGATGGTCAGAGCCCTGGAGTCTATGGGTCTTGAGCAGTCTATTCCCAGGGTTCACGGTGTAACCGAGGCGTTCCTACACGAACTGAAGGAGGTTAGCTTCATCTCAAAGAAATCAGGACCGCCATGGTGGACAACAACAAATACAACAAAGCTATGGTGGCCGATGTGGTGACTTTCTGGCTCAATAAACGCCAAGAGACAGAGTAACCGTATATATTTTTTGATTTAGACATAAAGCAATGGGTAACAGTATGCATTACGATGTTGGAGAGAATAAATACATTTTTTCTTTTGAGAGAATTTACAAATGTTATGCACCAAATTATTGAGAATAAAGTGAACAATGTAGCGATCTACACAGCCTGCAATACAGGGGTTAATGCCGGGCATGTGCTAAAAATGTAACAAATCATGAGTCACATAAGACAAACAGGGGAGACTCTACAGTGGTCACAACTGGTAGCCCGTCTTGGGGATGATTCCGAAGAACTAGAAACAGCCTTGTCTAAGATTTTACTTTATTTGTTTGAACCATCATTTAATTGTAACATGTATCATATTTGTTGTTCATATACTTATATAACGGATGTTTGTGTCTTAAGAATTCAGCGATATAAGCCTGTAAATGTAAGCCTGGTATACCAAATCTTACATGCATGGATCATTGAGAAAACGGGTCCTAACATCCTGCGACGTATCCTGAATTGTATGGATACGTAATACTTGGAAAAAATAAAAAAAAGCAAAAAGCAAATGAAATGATCTCGTTATTTGAAATGGGCTCATTAATGTTATTGTACATCAGAGAGGCAAGAAGGATGGCGGAGCAGATGATGAAAAACATTTATTATACCCCCTCTAACCCAGGGTCTTATGGGGGAAGGAGAGGTTCCAGAGAGCTAGAGCCAAAGAAACAGGTAGCAGGTTAGGCGATGCTCGAAGTGAATGAATGGTTAGCAGAGTGGGATGCTTACACTCTGCATAAACCTGTGCGAAAGCAATTTCCACAAAATATAGTTTTTTCTACTCACCCCGGGTCCCAGTTTCAGGCGGATCTATGCAGGCCCTTGCCGATAACAATGATGGAAATCGATACATGCTAACGGTTATAGATATTTTCTCTAAAATAGCATTTGTAAGGGTCTTAAAAAATAAGAGTGGGGCAGAGGTGACTCGGGCCTTTGACTCTGTCTTGAAGGAAGGAGGAGCACCCAAGAAAGTGCAGACGGACGGCGGTAAATAATTTTTTAATAATGCTTTTCAGAAACTCATGAAGAAGCACAATATCGTACATTTTGCTACAGGTTCGGATTTGAAAGCTTCAGTTGTTGAGCGCTTTAACAGAACTCTGAAAGAACGAATGTGGAAATACTTTACGTCTTAAAACACGCACCGATATCTGGATATAGTTCAAGATTTAGTAAAGGGTTATAACCACAGCTACCATAAAAGTATACGGATGAAGCCCTCTGAGGTCTCTTCTGAAAATTATTTTCAAGTCTTTAAAAATCTGTATGGTTTGTTCCCCCTTCGCCGTAAGATTTTTTTTAATTTTAAATTCACAGTGGGGGACTTGGTACGTATATCCAAGTTGAGGGGTGTTTTCGACAACAAATATGAGCAAGGTTACAGTGATGAGCTGTTAAGTTAAAAGATTATGATGGGGAGCTTATAGAGGGCTCCTTTTATGAGAAGGACCTCCAGAAGGTAAAGCTGGGTAAAGACAAAGTCTTTCACGTGGAGGAGATTCTGGAACAAAAGAGAGAAAAAAATGTAAAAAAATGGGTGTTGGTCCGTTGGAAAAACTGTCCGCAAAAGTTCAACAGTTGGGTATTAGAGGACGATGTGGTGGAGGCCTCGGGGGTTAACTTAAACCCCCAGGCAGGATAAAAACAACATAATTCGAGTGTACACAGGAGTGCATAATGGAACAAGCTGGATTTTACCTGACTCTCCCCAGTAATGCGTCTGCACATATACAGTGGGGAAAAAAAGTATTTAGTCAGCCACCAATTGTGCAAGTTCTCTCACTTAAAAAGATGAGAGAGGCCTGTAATTTTCATCATAGGTACAACTATGACAGACAAAATGAGGAAAAAAAATCCAGAAAATAACATTGTAGGATTTTTAATGAATTTATTTGCAAATTATGGTGGAAAATAAGTATTTGGTCACATACAAACAAGCAAGATTTCTGGCTCTCACAGACCTGTAACTTCTTCTTTAAGAGGCTCCTCTGTCCTCCACTCATTACCTGTATTAATGGCACCTGTTTGAACTTGTTATCAGTATAAAAGACACCTGTCCACAACCTCAAACAGTCACACTCCAAACTCCACTATGGCCAAGACCAAAGAGCTGTCAAAGGACACCAGAAACAAAATTGTAGACCTGCACCAGGTTGGGAAGACTGAATCTGCAATAGGTAAGCAGCTTGGTTTGAAGAAATCAACTGTGGGAGCAATTATTAGGAAATGGAAGACATACAAGACCACTGATAATCTTCCTCGATCTGGGGCTCCACGCAAGATCTCACCCGTGGGGTCAAAATGATCACAAGAACGGTGAGCAAAATCCCAGAACCACACGGTGGGACCTAGTGAATGACCTGCAGAGAGCTGGGACCAAAGTAACAAAGCCTACCATCAGTAACACACTACGCCGCCAGGGACTCAAATCCTGCAGTGCCAGACGTGTCCCCCTGCTTAAGCCAGTACATGTTCAGGCCCGTCTGAAAGTTTGCTAGAGAGCATTTGGATCATCCAGATGAGGATTGGGAGAATGTCATATGGTCAGATGAAACCAAAATAGAACCTTTTGGTAAAAACTCAACTCGTCGTGTTTGGAGGACAAAGAATGCTGAGTTGCATCCAAAGAACACCATACCTACTGTGAAGCATGGGGGTGGAAACATCATGCTTTGGGGCTGTTTTTCTGCAAAGGGACCAGGATGACTGATCCGTGTAAAGGAAAGAATGAATGGGGCCATGTATCGTGAGATTTTGAGTGAAAACCTCCTTCCATCAGCAAGGGCATTGAAGATGAAATGTGGCTGGGTCTTTCAGCATGACAATGATCGCAAACACACCGCCCGGGCAACGAAGGAGTGGCTTCGTAAGAAGCATTTCAAGGTCCTTGAGCGGCCTAGCCAGTCTCCAGATCTCAACCCCATAGAAAATCTTTGAAAGTCCGTATTGCCCAGCGACAACCCCAAAACATCACTGCTCTAGAGGAGATCTGCATGGAGGAATCGGCCAAAATACCAGCAACAGTGTGTGAAAACCTTGTGATGACTTACAGAAAACGTTTGACCTCTGTCATTGCCAACAAAGGGTATATAACAAAGTATTGAGATAAACTTTTGTTATTGACCAAATACTTATTTTCCACCATAATTTGCAAATAAATTCATAAAAAATCCTACAATGTGATTTTCTGGATTTTTTTCCCTCATTTTGTCTGTCATAGTTGAAGTGTACCTATGATGAAAATTACAGGCCTCTCTCATCTTTTAAGTGAGAGAACTTGCACAATTGGTGGCTGACTAAATACTTTTTTCCCCCACTGTATATAGGAATAACCAAAGTTCAAATTATACAACAAATTTTCCAAAGCCTATAGAGTTATCAGAGGCCTGGGAAGTAGGTCTCATCGAGATTACATACCCCCGCAGTTGGTATAATATCAAGGATAAGGACCGCGATTTTCATTGCAACACGTATTCAAACCCCCCCAAAGTTGATAAAGATTAAAAAAGGGTTCTATAGAACTGTAGAGAGGCTCGTCTCTGAGTTGAACAGCTTCCTAACCCTGAACAATATTGAAATACTATTGAACTACAACCCTATTCACAAACGCGTACAAATCTCAGGAGCTGCTGAGGGTTGTATAAAGACCTTTGGTAATTTAGCCTACATTTTGGGGATGAGCACCAATAAATGGACGTATGTGATAGATAAATTATTCCCATTCCCTGCGGATATACATGCGGGGGTTTTACAACATATTTCTGTATACCGACATCATATCCTATCAAAGGGTAGGAGACAGTTATGTGCCTCTCCTGAGAACCGTTCATATAAATGGAAAGGATGGCGATGTAGTCACTGTTAACTATGACAAGCCACACTATGTACCTGTGAGCAAGAAATATATCGGAAACATTCTGGTTGAGCTTAAAACGGATCAGAACTAAAATATAGACTTTGCTTATGGTAAAACGATTGTAAGACCCGTCAAAACTTCTCTACATATCTAATATATCATTAGTATTTTATATATATATATATATTATTTTCTATTTTTATTATTTTATAATTTTATAATACAAATAAATAAAAATGTCTATGGCACACATCTCGACCCTAACAGATATATCTCATACTATGTCGATCAAGTGGGTAACGGATTACCCGGTTATCATGGAGCCCCTACCATGTATGGTTCTGGGATAGGAGGTATATTTCGTAACCTCTTTAGGATGGTTTTACCGTTTATGAAGAGAGGCCTCAGCATAGCCAAGCCACACTTAAAATCAGCGGCAAAAAATATAGTAAGTGAGGTGGTGGCCAATGCTATACAAAGACGGGCGTCATCAGATCCCGAGCATCAAGAAGGCTCGGGGCTTATGCTGTTGTCCCGAACACTGAACAAGAGACCTCCGGGTATGAGGCGGATGCCTGCCATTAAAAAGCGGAGGTTAACAGTTAAAAGAAACACAGTAAGTCAAAGACGACGTAAAGTGAGCAGGTCCGGACCAAAAAATGCAAAAAGAATACTCTGAAGTATTTTCTAAAAAATAACAAGCAACATGGCTCTTTTACACCGCATGTCCTCTGAAGCTATAAAGACAGAGCTCGATCTTTTCACGGCCCCCTTAACACAATTTTCAATAGATCGGTGCTGTTATGTGGAGATAGCCCCACTCTCTGCCATTACAGACAATGGACCTATATAATTTTTCATCCCAGGCCATGGTGACTACTACCTGGACCTCAACAACACCTTATTACATTTACGTCTCAAAGTGACCAAAAGAGATGGTACTAATATTGCAAATGATGCCAAAGTGAGTCTCATTAATTACCCCTTGGGTAATGTGACTTTGTGGATGTGACTTTGGGTGAACGCCTCATCACTCAAAGCAGCGCCCCCTATCCTTATAGGGCTATCCTGGAATGTTTACTAAACTACTCCGAAGACACTCTGAAGACACAATTCAGCGCCGGCTGTTTAGCAAGGATACTGCAGGAGCAGGGATGGAAGCTACAGACCCCACCACCGGTGAAAACAAAGGACTAGAGGCGTGTGTCTGAGTTATTGCTGCTGAGGAATTATGGGCAGGGGTGGGACCACCCTCATTCATTTGGATAATTAAGGAGATGGGTTCCGGGGGGATCCGTGATGCCTGGTGTTCATGTGTCTGAGTTATTGCTGCTGAGGATGCTGTGTTCTCATTCATTTGGTTAATTAAGGAGATGAGTTCAGGGGGTATTCTGGAATCCTCCATGTTGCGTACCGTTCTTTATGAGATTGCTGTCTAACAAGCTGGGCAATGTTCTATGCCAGAAGGCTAAATCTTGACGATGTAGGCGCCGAAGTAAAGCAACCATACATTTGTTTCGCTGAACCTCTCTGTTTTTTAGATCCCTGTAAAAGCCTGTGAGAAATTTGTGTTTCGAATCTGTGCCCTCAACGCTGCCATCTTCAACGACTGTAGCGTCTACCTCAGAATTGACTATATCGAGCTGTTTGGCAGCTTCGTACATCAACACATCATCTTCAGTGACATTAACAACATTGGCATTATAGGCAAAGTTATCAGCAGGCTTAGATGTTTTACTATGGATGACATCAGCGTCCTTTTCTTGGGGGGAGCTTGAAAAAAAAAAAATATAAAATAGTGTATTAAAAATAAGATATATATATTATATAAAAATTTCAATTTCAAATACATTTCAAATTAATATATTAACACATTTGCCTACTTTTCTGAGGAATCCTCGATAACGGGCTTCCTATCACGCTGTCCTCTGGCCTTGTATATTCTGCAGGATTTGTATAGCTATCGTCAGAGTCTGAAAAGAACAAAGGTTATTTGACATTGTTTTAACATATTCTTTAAAAAATATGTATAACTAATAAAAAACGTGTCATACCGCATCCATAGAGAGCATGCTCTTGAATCCAAACGTTTTCAGAACCGAGGACCTTCTCTGGCGATGCTGCGGCTGTTCTGTGTACTTGATCGCTCGGTCCTGTGGAACCGTGAAGTACTGGGATCATCTAAATCTTCAACTCTGGGGCTTAGAGTTTCGGCAAAGCCGTTCGTACAGAACGGTAAAATATCATGGGTTTCACAGCGTCCGTAGTGGCTCAAGGGGAGAGTCCATAATGCCTGATGGCTTCTTGCTGGCTGACTGTCCGCTGTAAACACAAGGTTATCTTTTTAAAACAATGTACACGCTTTGCTTAATGCTTAACATATAAAGCTTATAATGTTTTTGTAATTTTTTTGACTTACGACGAAAATAGCTTGACGGACTCCCTAACGAAGAACCGGTCTCCGTTTGTTCTTCCGAATCGTCAATAGTTATAACTTCTGATGTTTGACGGTCCAGACCGCTTATCCCCCGATAACAGCTGTGTAAATGTCGGGTCTCCTATAGACGTTTTATATATTATATCAAAATATATTTATACATTTCACATTTTAACATAAAAACATACATAATTCAAATACAGGATACGATTTCCTCCACTTTTTAAAATATCTGCAAAACACATATGTAACAACGGTTTAATATTTGCCGTTTATATACTTCCAAACGTGCCATTTCATAATATCCAACATTTCCCACAAACTACCTAGCGCACACAAAATCTAATATAATATTTCCACAACAACCCAAAATAATAAATATATATATTAACCTGCATATTTAGATTCCTTAGATTGTAACATGCATAGTTAAAAGCATTCTTTAGAGGGTAATTGTAACTCACCATAATTGTCCATGTGTAAAAAATGGGCCGTTGGCGCTTGAGATACTTCTCCTCACACGTATAGTTTTTTCAGAAGAGACCATTGTGTCGTAACGGAGACAGGGTAAGGCGTGAGTTTATGGTCGCACCCCCACCACACCTAATTGTCTGGACACCCCCCGCCGTTCCAATCGTGGGGTTCCCCCTTCATCCTCTTGATATTGCCCCGATGTCTGTACACCCCCTCCGGAGAAAGCCGGTGATTGGGAACGGCGCCGTTCCAATCTTCTGGTTCCCCCTTCACCCCTCTGATAATGCCCCGGTGTCTGTACACCCCTCCAGAGAAAGCCGGTGATTGGGAACGGCACCGTTCCAATCTTCTGGTTCCCCCTTTCATCCTCCTGATATTGCCCCGATGTCTGTACACCCCCTCCGGAGAAAGCCATGTTTTTCAGGCGCCTATGCATACACACAAGCACACACACACACACACACACACACACACACACACACACACACACACACACACACACACCCGCACATCTTTCAGCGTTATTCGTTCTTTCACTTTGTTCGTGTTGAAACAGTCATGGAAAGAGGGCGCGAGAGAAATATAGGAATATATTCATTAAGTCTTACAGACATTTTTAAACACGTTATAATTATTTAAACAATTTTACTATTCCTGTCTGGCAGAAAAAGGCCAGTGGGGGGGATAATACAGTCATGGAAAGAGGGCGCAAGAAAAGAGCGCTTCCAATCATTGGAAAAGTGAAGTTACATTTTTAAATCCTTTATTTAATTCTAATTCTTTAGTACAGGCATTTTTAAACACGTTATAATTATTTAAACACGTTATAATTATTTAAACAGAAAATTTAAGCAGAAAAAGACCAGTGGGCGTGGCCTCTATCGATAACCAACACGGCCGTCCGTTTCCAATTCATCGTATTTCAGACTGTGACTGGATCAGATGTTGCCTTTTGATGCCGCCATCCAGGTGCCGTATATTTTCATTTCCCGGATAGATCAGCATGTGTGTCTTTAGACCTGGGCTGTGTCTTGGGGATAGAAGCGCCCATTGCCGTAACTGTTCACGATGTTTGAAAAGATTTTCCACCTCTTTCATAAGGTCAAGGAATTTATGATAATCGCCCCACATGAAGCTGAAAACAGGCACAAAATAGTTGACCTCCGCGCATGCTTTTGAAAATACATACGAAGTAACTGATTTGGCTGCATTTGAACTATCGAATTGGGCACATGCTAAAATTGTCACTCTGGAGTCTGGAGTATACGCCATTGAAGAGTTTCTTATGGCTTTCAAATTATTGCGCCAACAGACTTCTTCTTCCAACGCATAGCCCGGCAGTGCTTGTCCCCCTCAGGGTCTTTTCCATCAGACACAGAGCTAGCCGTATTTTAAGCCATTCTCTCATACGCAACAAAGTGGAAAAACTCCCGTTTTTTGTTTGAAAAGGTGTGCTGTGGCCGGTGTTTGTGAAAATCTTCACGGTTGAATCCTCCGGGTGGAAAATGTAACCCATACGGGCCTACACTCATATCCAGCAATACATTAAAACAATCCGGGGCATCACAAATAAGGGCCTCTATGGTTTTGTCATTTTGTTCTTGACACGCTGAACACAATACACCTAAAATTGGTCTTGGAGACATTTTTTATTTCTATAGTGTTCTGGGATTATTTTAATTTCTATAGTGCTCTGGGGTTTATCTCTGAGTTAGCGGGTAGCATCCAGCACTACTTATAGGCTGCCTAATACCCCGGACAATTACTGTTTCAGAAACACATTCCCCAGTTCAAAGAGGTCACTTCAATCACCTTGACAGCTTTAATGTAAACACAGGCTTTACCCTTCCGGACAGGACGTATGGGCATAAGCACTCACTCGAGCATGGGAACGGCGGTGGGGGGGGGCATCCTCTTTGAAATGTTCAAACACCTTTCCCAGTTTAAAGAGGTCACTTCAATCACCTTGACATCTTTAATGTAAACACAGGCATATCTTCAAAATATCTACAGGGACCATAAAATACACACGCATCACTTCAAAGGGACAGATGTACATATAGGATCATAAACCCCCTCCCCCCATGGGAAATTCCGGACTGGATGTACACCCCCCCGGGGGCCATAAAAAAAAGCAATAAATCACACGTTTGACCGATGCCGTCTACTTTATTCTCTCTCTCATATTTTTTTTTAAAGTGATTAGCTCAATTGATGGCGACAGTCACGCATTAGATTACTTCCCACGCAAAGTCAATTGTTTTGTCTCCTCGTCTTTAGAAGGTCGTAGCTCAGCCTCAATATCAATGAACCAAATATAATATACAGCTTGTTTTTAGCCTAAAGTATTGCGGAGTTACGCGTCATTATAGATGGCTTCATATACTGAACAAAAATATGTAAAGTGTTGGTCTGCAGAAGAGTATTAGGGCCAAGTGAAAAAAAAAAATACAGCGAGGGGTGGCGGTGCACGGATTATCATCTTTTGCATGCCAATACTGTCAAAAAGTGGCAATATTTTGAGAATAAAGCGGCTATATTTCAAGAATAAAGTTGCAATATTTCGAGAATAAGGACGCGCAACTTCTTGACTTTTTCCACATTTTGTTACGTTACAGCCTTATTCTAAAACGTATTCAATTGTTTTTTCCCTCATCAATCTATACACATTACTCCATAATGACAAAGCAAAAACTGTTTTCTTTTAACTTTTTGCAAATGTATATAAAAAAAAATGCTATCACATTTACATAAGTATTCAGACCCTTTACTCAGTACTTTGTTGAAGCACCTTTTGCAGTGTTTACAGCCTGGAGTCTTCTTTGGTTTTATGCTAGCAGCTTGGCATACCTGTATTTGGGGAGTTTCTCCCATTCTTCTCTGCAGATCCTCTCAAGCTCTGTCAGGTTGGATGGGGAGCGTCGCTGCACAGCCATTTTCAGGTCTCTCCAGAGATGTTTGATCGGGTTCAAGTCCGGGCTCTGGCCGGGCCACAAAGGGACATTCAGAGACTTATCCCGAAGCCACTCCTGCATTGTCTTGGCTGTGTGCTTAGAGTCGTTGTCCTGTTGGAAGGTGAACTCTTGAGCAGGTTTTCATCAAGGATCTCTCTGTACTTTGCTTCGTTCATCTTTGCCTAGATCCTGACTATTCTCCCAGTCCCTGCCGCTGAAAAACTTTGTTGTTAAAACTAGGTCGCAAATGGGTCTTCCAAATGAACAATGACCCCAAGCATACTTCCAAAGTTGTGGCAAAATGGCTTAAGGACAACAAAGTCAAGCCCTGACCTCAATCCTATAGAAAATTTGTGGGCAAAACTGAAAAAGCGTGTTCGAGCAAGGAGGCCTACAAACCTGACTCAGTTACACCAGCTCTGTCAGGAAGAATGGGCCCAAATTCACCCATTTTATTGTGGGAAGCTTGTGGAAGGCTACCCAACACGTTTGACCCAAGTTAAACAATTTAAAGGCAATGCTACCAAATACTAATTGAGTGTATGTAAACTTCTGACCCACTGGGAATGTGATGAAAGAAATAAAAGCTGAAATAAATATTTCTCTCTACTATTATTCTGACATTTCACATTTTTTAAATAAAGTGGTGATCCTAACTGACCTAAGACAGGGAATTTTTACTAGGATTAAATGTCAGTAATTGTGAAAAACTGAGTTTAAATGTGTTTGGCTAAGGTGTATGTAAACTTGATTCGGTGAGCGAGTTTATTAGCAAGTGCATGATGTTGTACCCACAGCAACTATTAAAACCTTCCCCAACCAGAAACCGTGGATTGATGTCAGCATTCCCGCAAAACTGAAAGTGCGAACCACTGATTTTAATCAGGGTAAGGCGACCGGAAACATGACTGAATACAAACAGTGTAGCTATTCCCTCCGCAAGGCAATCAAACAAGCTAAGCGTCAGTATAGAGACAAAGTAGAGTCGCAATTCAGCGGCTCTGACACGAGAGGTATGTGGCAGGGCCTACAGTCAATCACAGACTACAAAAAGAAAACCAGCCAAACTGAAATGGTCCACCCACACAGACAGCGTGGTGAAGACAGCATTACTCATCTCATATGTATAGACTGTACTCTATACCATCTACTGCATCTTGCCTATGCCGTTCGGCCATCGACTCAAATCTCTAGCCACTTTAATAATTAAAATTGGATGTAATAAATGTATCACTAGCCACTTTAAACAATGCCAGAAGCAATAAATCAATCAGATTCCAAACTCTCCACCATGGCCAAGACCAAAGAGCTCTCCAGGGATGTCAGGGACAAGATTGTAGACCTACACAAGGCTGGAATGGGCTACAAGACCATCGCCAAGCAGCTTGGTGAGAAGTGACAACAGTTGGTGAGATTATTCGCAAATGGAAGAAACACAAAAGAACTGTCAATCTCCCTCGGCCTGGGGCTCCATGCAAGATCTCACCTCGTGGAGTTGCAATGATCATGAGAACGGTGAGGAATCAGCACATAACTACACAGGAGGATTTTGTCCAATGATCTCAAGGCAGCTGGGACCATAGTCACCAAGAAAACAATTGGTAACACACTCGCCGTCAAGGACTGAAATCCTGCAGCGCCCGCATAAGGTCTCCTGCTCAAGAAAGCACATATACATGCCCGTCTGAAGTTTGCCAATTAACATCTGAATGACTGGGTGAAAGTGTTGTGGTCAGATGAGACCAAAATGGAGCTCTTTGGCATCAACTCAACTCGCCGTGTTTGGAGGAGGAGGAGGAATGCTGCCTATGACCCAAAGAACACCATCCCCACCATCAAACATGGAAACATTATGCTTTGGGGGTTTTTCTTCTAAGGGGACAGGACAACTTCACCGCATCAAAGGGACGATGGACGGGGCCATGTACCGTCAAATCTTGGGTGAGAACCTCCTTCCCTCAGCCAGGGCATTGAAAATGGGTCGTGGATGGGCATTCCAGCATGACAATGACCCAAAACACAGGGCCAAGGCAACAAAGGAGTGGCTCAAGAAGAAGCACATTAAGGTCCTGGAGTGACCTAGCCAGAATCCAGACCTTAATCCCATAGGAAATCTGTGCAGGGAGCTGAAGGTTCGAGTTGCCAAAAGTCAGCCTCGAAACCTTAATGACTTGGAGAAGATCTGCAAAGAGGAGTGGGACAAAATCCCTCCTGAGATGTGTGCAAACCTGGTGGCAAACTACAAGAAACGTCTGACCTCTGTGATTGCCAACAAGGGTTTTGCCACCAAGTACAAAGTCATGTTTTGCAGAGGGGTCAAATACTTATTTCCCTCATTAAAATGCATATCAATTTATAACATTTTCCACGTGCGTTTTTCTGGATTTTTTGGTTGTTATTCTGTCTCTCACTTTTCAAATAAACCTACCATTAAAATTAGACTGATCATTTCTTTGTCAGTGGGCAAACGTTCAAAATCAGCAGGGGATCAAATACTTTTTTCCCTCACTGTATATACTGTACTCTGTACCATCAACTGCATCTTGCCTATGCCGTTCGGACATCCCTCATCCATGTATTTATATGTACATACTCAAATTAATTCCTTTACACTTGTGTGTATAAGGTAGTTGTTGTGAAATTGTTAGATTACTTGTTAGATACTACTGCATGGTGGGAACTAGAAGCACAAGCATTTCGCTACACTTGCATTAACATCTGCTAACCATATGTATGTGACCAATAAAATTTGATTTGATTTGACTATGACTCCTGGGGAACGCAACCGGAGACTTTCTGTCGATTATACTCTCCAGCAGACGGACCGGCGAACACAGAGAGAGACATCAAAACATACGCTCGTAAATTGCATTTTTTTCCGAATGAGTGGTCGTTCATGTAAGGTATTAGCCATTTCTATGAGTGTAGTTATCACCTATGAGTTTCCCGCTCTTGAGCGGTCCACACCCTTTTCCTTTGTCTATCAAGCCGTCATATCGGTTTCGTCCACTAGGGACTTTTTCTTTGTATCATGTAATGCTCAATGAATGAACTAATTGTGTGTATGTTTCTTGTATTTCTGTGACGTGATTAGTTAGTTAGTTAGTTAGTAAATAAATAATTAAGCCAATTTGTATATCGCTGATTCATAATTTATGCTATGGTTCGTCCAGATATCCAAGGGTTTGTGACATTCAGTAATGAGAACTGATGAACTATTAATAATACATTAATACAAGACTGCACTCGAAGATATGAAAATATCTGAAGAGTCGATTTGGGGAAATAAAGACTTTATAAACATTTTCCTATGGTGCCCAGACTTCCTAATTAATTAAAGTTTACATGATTAGTTTATTCACGTAATAATAATTACACATAGAGAATTGATTTGATAAAATAACAGTCTTCACATTTAATGATAGTCACAGACACGACACAGGCGTCACTGTGCACTCACATGTAATCTAATGCAATCTAATGATCAAATAACTTGCACACGCACGAGCGCACACATACACCAAATTTTCTCCTGGCAATTTCAGACTAGGCAAACACAAACAAAAACAATTATTGATACTGTCACTGAATGCAAAGAGAACTGGGGTTTAGTCCCTTTAAGTTTGCCCTCTGATTTCGCTTTATGTTCTGCTGCGTAGACTAGGCGAATACCTTGCAAAAAAAGCTGTGCATAATGGGAACTATTAACAACCTTATCCATGGTGCTTTACTAACAGTAGTATTTCCCCCTTATGGTAACTTTCTTTCTAACAATGGGGTAGTGGGCTATGTGAGAACACCCAATAAAACAAGTTCTTGGGATCCTGGAGACCGGGGGCTATGCATGTGTATGGGTCCCATATCAAACTGCTCTCCAAATTCACTACAACGCTGCTATTTTCAGCACACTATAAACAAATAGTCGCCAACTAGATTGAGTACCTTAACCTGTGGGCTAATCTTACATTACAGTGGACAAGTGAAAGTAAATGATACGCCTATCCAATGGCTGCGGTAGGAATGATAAATGAAGCAGGGGTTTTACGGAAGTATCACGTTTCAGGTAAGACCCAAATGCAGACTGTGTTGAAGTAAAAATGTTTATTACAGCAACAGGGGCAGGCAAACAACAGGTCAAAGCAGGCAGAGGTAGATAATCCAGAGTAATGGCAAAGGCAGAGGACGGCAGGCAGACTCAGGGTCAGGCACAGTGGTTAGGCAGGCGGGCTCAGAGTCAGGATAGGCAAAGGTGAAAACCAGGAGAGTGAGAAAAAGGAGGATTGGGGAAAAGCAGGAGCAGAGAAAATGCTGGTTGACTTGACAAACAAGACGGACTGGCAACAGACAAGCAGAGAACACACCTGGAGGAGGGTGGAGACAAGCACAAGGACAGGTGAAACAGATCAGGGCGTGACAGCAAGTGTCTGTGGGAGGAGGCAACTCAAGGACCACTCCTGCATGAGCAAATCAGCTAATCTGAAGCGCTGTTTGAATATATTAATGGGTGGATTCTCCCTTTCTTGAAATAATCATTGGTGTAAATATAGGCCTATTAGATACATTTTGATATGCTATAAAGAAATCAGGGGTTTGGGGGCAGCCCTTGAGCCCGACAGGGAAGCGCAATCCTTCTCCACACAATCTGTGACCTGCATTCACAAGATAATAAGCATAGGCCTATGACGCTACTTCATTGGAATTTTAGCAAACATAAAACACCATGCTATTATGCACACATTTGTAAATTCATCTTTTGATTCGACATATAGGTTTCTGGCCTAGCTGTTACTCTCTAAAATATACTGTGCATGGTGTTGGCATACGCAGGGGATTGAGGATAGCGTTGTAGCGAATTCGAAGGGCACCATAACAGGGACTGATGCACGCAAATCCATGTCTCTTTGCAGTCTGACAAAGCACCATGGCCGTTGGAATGGTATTGCTTTCAGGATACCGTGTGTGTGTGACGCCTGTTTGAACGAGTGCATTAGACCCCCACACATACCTGCATACACACACAACCCACCTGTCTCTATCTATGTACAGTATGTAACCACACAGATTTGGATGAAAAACCTCCTCCGAGTCAATGTGGTTACTCCTGAAAATAATCTGTGGCACAACCTCTTCCATGTCTTAATAGCCCTACTTATAATAATATGGTTATTATGTGCTAAAATATACATTATTTCCTTGTTACTAAAGCCAATTCTAAAGTATAGTTTCACCAGGTCTTCTAACTGCGAGCATTTCAATGGTGGCGCCCACAGCAACAGGGAGCCAGGGAGACTTGCAATTAATTAAACAGGATTGGTGTCCCTCCACTGGGACGGTTGAGCTAACGTGCGCTAATGTGATTAGCATGACATTGTAATTAACAAGAACATTTCCCAGGACATAGACATGTCTTCTATGGGAAGAAATCTTAAATTCTTGTTAATCTAACTGCACTGTCCAGTTAAGAGTAGCCATTACAGTGAAAAAATACCATGCTATTGTTTGAGGAGAGTGCACAACAACAAAAAACTTTTATCACGGCAATTGGTTTGGTATATTCACATCTGAAGGTAAATAATGTACTTACATTCAGTAATCTTGCTCTGATTTGTCATCCTGAGGGACCCAGAGATAAAATGTATCATAGTTTTGTTTGATAAAGGAACTGGGTTCTACAGTTTGAACCTCTGCTGTGTCTGGCTCCACACCCACCACGCCCGGCCATCTAGATGTGTGAAAGTTAGTGTATAAGATAATGATCCATCATGTATGACATTCCTGGGAGTATGTAAACTTAAATGTTGTATTACCATATAATTTTTGCATGTTCTCTATAGTTATGTACGTCCTCAGGTGAACAGGAGTTATGTTGTTTTGGTCAAGCAGGCGTTCGCTCATGCAAATGTTACAAACCAAGGGCAAATGAGTGGTTATACCTGCCTGCCTGTCTGCGGCAAATGCTATGTTAACAATAACAAGAACACACTTTATGCAGTACAACAGTCAAACAGCACTCTGCTGAATACAAATACTACAGCCTATGAAGTGCATTTGGAAGTAATGTACCCCTTGACTTTTTCCACATTTTGTTTTATGTTACAGCCTTATTCTAAAATGTATTAAATTGTTTCCCCCCCCCAATCTACACACAATACCCCATAAATTTAGGAATTTATAATACAATAAAAAACGAAATTTTCAATTTACATAAGTATTCAGACCCTTTACTCAGTACTTTGTTGAAGCACCTTTGGCAGCGATTAAAGCCTGGAGTCTTCTTGGGTATGACGCTACAAGCTTGGCACACCTATATTTGGGGATTTTCTCCCATTCCTCTCTGCATATTCTCTCAAGCTCTGTCAGGTTGGCTGGGGAGCATTGCTGCACAGCTATTTTCAGGTCTCTCCAGAGACGTTAGATCGGGTTAAAGTCCGGCCTCTGATTGGGCCACTCCTGTGTTGTCTTGGCTGTGTGCGTAGGGTCATTGTCCTGTTGGAAGGTGAACCTTTGCCCCAGTCTGAGGTCCTGAGCGCTCTGGAGCAGGTTTTCATCAAGGATCTCTCTGTACTTTGCTTCGTTCATCTTTGCCTAGATCCTGACTATTCTCTCAGTCTCTGCCGCTGAAAAACGTCCCCACAGCATGATGCTGCCACCACCATGCTTCACCGTAGGGATGGTGCCAGGTTTCCTCCAGACGTGACGCTTGGCATTCAGGCCAAAGAGTTCAATCTTGGTTTCATCAGACCAGAGAATCTTGTTTCTCATGGTCTGAGAGTCTTTAGGTGCCTTTTGGAAAACTCCAAGCAGGCTGTCATGTGCCTTTAACTGAAGAGTGGATTCCATCTGGCCACTCTACCATAAAGGCCTGATTGGTGGCAAGCTGCAGAGATGGTTGTCCTTCTGGAAGGTTCTCCCATCTCCACAGAGGAACTCTGGTGCTCTGTCAGAGTGACCATCGAATTCTTGGTCACCTCCCTAACTGAGGCCCTTCTCCCCCGATTGCTCAGTTTGGTCGGGCGGACAGCTCTAGGAAGAGTATTGGTGGTTCCAAACTTCTTCCACTTAAGAATGATGGAGGCCACTGTGTTCTTGGGTACCATCAAGGCTGCATAAATGTTTTGGTACCCTTCCCCAGATCTGTGCCACGATACAATCCTGTCTCAGAGTTCCACGGACAATTCCTTTGACCTCATGGCTTGGTTTTTGCTCTGAAATGCACTGTCAACTTTGGGATCTTATATAGACAGGTGTGTGCCTTTCCAAATCATGTCCAATCAATTGAATTTACCACAGGTGGACTCCGACAGGGAATAAGACAGGCTGCGCCAACTTCAGGCAATGAGCGTGACAGAATTGGCTCCAACCCTTGATCGAACCCACAGTACAGTCCACAAGGGGATTGTGTCTCTGGAGCCATGAAAACCCCAACACAAGGGGTACCTGAGGGGATTCGATAAGTAGAAACTGGATCGACTCGCTGCGGTTGCCTGACACTCACAGGCTGATAGGAACCGTGTTGTGGGTGATTCTGCCAATAGAACGCCCATTCAGCGCTCTGACATCCATGGGAATGGAGAGGGTTTGAGTGGGGTTCCCAACTCTGACACCAGAGTAGCGTCCATAAAACTCTTGTCGGCCCCAGAGTCAACGAGTACACGGAGAGATTTCGACTGGTCACCCCACAGCAGGATGGCATGGAGAGTGGTACGAGTAAGGGGGAGACTGGACATTCTCCGTAATGCCCACCAGCGTACTCATACCTCCTGATGAGCCGGGACTTTTTACAGGACAGATAGAAACGTAATGACCTGTAGTCCCACAATACAGACAGCTCTTGGTGTTCAGTCTGTGTAACCGTTAGACAGGAGACAATCTAGCTCTGCCAAGTTGCATTGGCTCCAGAGGAGGCGAGTCGGCACCCTCTGTGATTTCCAAGAGAACTCGGGAGACATCGGATTCACTCGGAAGTGTAGACTTCTGGGATTTCCGAGATTCCGCAGAGACGAGGTGGAAATCGAGGAACAGACTCCCTCTCCTTCCTACGTTCCCGTAGCCGCCCATCTATCCAGTTGGTCAAGGCTATGAGGGAGTCGAGGTCCATGGGCAGCTTCCGGGCTGTGAGCTCGTCTTTAATCACCTCTGATAATCCGTGAAGAAATGTGTCAAACAGAGGCTTCCGGGTTCCAGGCACTCTCAGATGTCAACGTGTGAAAATCCATCACGTAGTCTGCCACACTACGGGAGTCTTGATGTAGTTGGAGCAGCTTACGAGCAGCCTCTCTCCCGGAAACGGAGAATCAAACACTTCCTACCTCCGCCACAAACTCCTCCAGATTGAGGCAAACGGTGGACTGTTGCTCCCACACCGCCGTAGTCCAGGCGAGAGCCCTCCCGGACATCAGCGTTATGAGTTACGCTATCTTCGATTGGTCCGAGGGGAGCGAAGAAGGCTGCAGATCAAAGATGAGGGAGCACTAGGAGAGAAAAGTTGGCAGGTTCCAGAATCTCCAGTGTAGCACTCCAGAGGAAGTAAGCGAGGTTCTCGGGACACCGGGGTAGGCTGGGAAGAAGCGCCGCTGGTGGCAGGGTTGCTGAGAGTCAGGGGAATTACGGTAGTGGCTGGGTGCCTAGTAGACAATCCACGAACTTGTTCCAGCAATGTATGGACAGCACGGTTGTGGCGTTCCACCAAGGTCTGGAATCCTTCCATAAGGTTGTGAAATAACTCCTCGTGTCTTCCAATGGTGGCTCCATGGGAGGAGACGGCGTTGCGGAGCTGGTCCGAGTCTGCTGGCTCAGTCATGGCCAGTTCGTACTATCACGGCTCAGGCTAAGACTCAGATGCAGACACAGGAGGCGGATAGTACGAGTCTCAGAGTTTATTACAATACAAGGGGCAGGCAATCAGTAGGTCAAGGCAGGCAAAGGGCCATAATCCAAATCAGAGTCAGGCAGGTACAGGAAGGCAGGCAGGTTCAGGTCCAGGACAGGCAGAAAGGTCAGAACTGGGAACACTAGAAAAAGTAAAAACTAGAGCACAGGAAACACGGGAACACGCTGGTAGGTAGGACTTGACGGGACAAGACGAACTGGCAACAGACAAACAGAAAACACCAGTATAAATACACAGGGAACAAATGGGAGACACCTGGTGGGGGGTGGAGACGAGCACAAGACAGGTGAAAAGATCAGGGCGTGACACTCCCCTTTAATCTGTGTCAGGGAAACTGTTCCTAAATTTCACAAGGGCTAATTCATTGTAGTACCCGCTCATAGGGAAGGGATTTTTAACAGACGGACCACGAGTGATTTTATTTGGCCCCACAAGTTGGGGAGGCAGGTAGCCTAGTGGTTAGAGCATTTGGCCAGTAACCAAAAAGTTGTTAGATTGAATCCCCGAGCTGACAAGGTAAAACTCTGCAGTTAACAGTTGTTCCTAGGCCGTCATTGTAAAAATAAATTGTTCATAAATGACTTGCTTAGTTAAATTATAAAAAACTTAGAGCAAAAATAAATACTTCTCCAGGAAATCAGCTCAAAGTGATCCCACTATTCCCACGCCTAAAAAGATTATGAAATTATGTTTCAATGTTTTTGTCAAATACTTTATCTGTTTGGACTTTTTGCAATCAATTTGCAGTGCACAAATTATTTATTATGTTCTGGCACCGACCATATGCTCAAGAAAAAAATTGTCTTGTGGCTGGATGTACTGTAGGTGGGGACTCATGCCATAGGCCAACCTGGCCACATTTTCGCATAAAATGCATATTCTTGATACTATTTGAAAGGAAACATTTTGAAGTTTTTGGAAATGTCAAAGGAATGTAGGAGAATATAACACATTAGATCTGGTAAAAGATAATACAAAGAAAAAAACTAACGTTTTAATATTTTTTTGTACCATCATCTTTGAAATGCAAGAGAAAGGCCATCATATATTATTCCAGGCCAGTTGCAATTTAGATTTTGGCCACTACATAGCAGCAGTGTATGTCCAGAGTTTTAGACTGATCCAATGAACCATTGTATTTATGTTCAACATTTTGTGTCAAGACTGCCCAAATGTGCCTAATTGGTTTATTAATAACTTTTCAAGTTCAAAACTGTGCACTCTCCTCAAACAATAGCATGGTGTTATTTCACTGTAATAGCTACTGTAAATTGGACAGTGCAGTTAGATTAACAATAATTTAAGCTTTCTGTGAATATGAGATATGTCTATGTCCTGGGAAATGTTCTTGTTACTTACAACCTTATGCTAATCGCATTAGCCTACGTTAGCTCAACCGTCCCGTGGACGGGCAACCGATCCTGAAGAAGTTTTAAACAGATACCTCTGTCTGGTAACGTAATACATCATACAAATTGAAGGGACTCACATTTACATCCCAAAACGTACAAATCCCCCTGAAGCCAGGTTGCCTAAGGTTTAGCTTGACTGACAGAGCTCTTGCCGGTAAGCACGTTGAACATTTCACAATCAGTCAAAATTCCCTAACTGATCCATAATTGGATAAAAAAGCACCAAGCTTCTGTTGATGCAAAAGCAGGTATGGGCTTGTCAGGTCAGGTCTGCACCAAAGCCTGATTCCCTGTGACTACTGTTTTTAAACAGTTCTGTGTGAAGGAGTTTCACTCACTCACCTGTCATTCTGTCAGTATCTCATGCTGCTGCATTCTGCTGTACACCCTCCACGGGACATCAGAAAAAAAGTTATGTTGATCTTTGCTGTGTTATCAGATCTTACAGTACTGGTAGATTAATGTTAGAAGTCCCTTTCCTCTCACTACACACATTTGGAGTCTTCCGAGTCCAGTAGTAGAAATTATGTCTCCATTAAAATGATCTTTCCTCTCCTCTCACTAGACACGTTGGGCGTTGTGCTAGTTTGGGTCTAAATAGTTTGTTCACTGTTCATGTACATTTCAAGTGATTAATTGTTCTTGCTTGAGTTCCGTGGAACCAAACCAGCATAACTACTTGGCTGAGTAACAACTCACCGACTCACCTCTCTCTGTTCAGTCTTCCCTGTTTGTCAAAAGATAAGCAAGTATGCAGATAAGATATTAGAAACCATCTGTGCTTTGTTTGTCAGATGCAAATATATATAGAGAGAGGGAGAGCGAGGGAGAGGTGGAGAGATACTGACTTAACAATTATTGACTGTCATTCCTGCCTCTGGCCAGTTGGTGGGAAATGTGTCAGTGTTCTTTGGAAAAGAAAGATAAGTGTGTTTTGGTGTTAATTTAATGTGAAACCTTGGGCTAAGGACTTACTATTGAGCTGAGCCCTGTGCCATTGCTATTGGGCAGCTGGCAACTAATTAGGGGTAATAGGCCTAGGTGAGATAATGATCAAGATATCATGACTGTCATAACATCATGACTATGTTATGACTCTAGACTTGTAGGCTCCAGCATGAGATGGGTGCTAGAGCGCAAGAGATCGGGAGTTTGTGAGAGGGATTGTGCATGCAAGGACAAATGATCCATACAAGAGAGGACAAATTAACCCAGGTGTGTAACTATCCCTCTATGTACAGCACAGTGCCTTCAGAAAGTATTCATACCCCTTGACTTATTCCACATTTTGTTGTGTTACAGTCAAAATGGATTAAATACAAATTTTCTCTCTCACCCATCTCTCACCCATCTACACACTTTTATAGATAACTTTGACACCTTCTGGAAACAGAAGATACTCTACAGGAATGACAGGGTCATTCCAAATCATCTTGGCTCCTGGACTCTGTTCACACATTTCAAGGCTGCGTTGAAACAATGACTCTTCAATGATCCAAGACCAGCAAAGTTAATCCCTACCATTGTGACAATGAGTCGTCATGATGCTGCATCAAATGTACATGATCCTTGGGGCATTGGCAAACACAATGTAAGTAACTTAATTTATGTGCCCCTAATTGCTGATAGTGCAGGGGTGAGCTGCCAAAGTGGTCTTCCTACAAGGGCACACCGCCTCAGTGCTAACAGTGTAACTCTGGCAAACACTATTGTATGCAGTAATCATGAGCCTATGAACCAGAGTTACACTGTTAGCACTGAGGCAGTGTGCCCTAGTAGGAAGACCACTTTGTGCAGCTCACCCTGCACTATCAGCTCCAATATAAATAACATGAGTAAGTCTACTTCTGAAACGCTTCCCAGTAAAGCATTAAAACAATCAAGCAACCCAGAAAAGTGCTAAAAATTGCCCATATTAACATTTGCAGCCTGAGAAACAAGGTCCATGAAGTCAATAACTTGCTTGTAACAGATAACATTCATATTCTGACTATCTCTGAAACTCACTTAGGTGATGATACAGTGGTAGCAACTTTTTTTTTTTTCTTTTTTTTTTTTTTTTCACCTTTATTTAACCAGGTAGGCCACTTGAGAACAAGTTCTCATTTACAACTGCGACCTGGCCAAGATAAAGCAAAGCAGTGTGACAAAAACAACACAGTTACGCATAAACAAACGTACAGTCAATAACACAGTAGAAAAATCTATGTACAGTGTGTGCAAATGTAGAAGAGTAGGGAGGTATAAGGCAATAAATAGGCCATGGAGGCGAAATAATTACAATTTAGCATTAACACTGGAGTGATAGATAAAAATAGCAGACGATATTGCCAATCCTATTTGCCACATCTTCAATTTAAGCCTACTAGAAAGTGTGTTTCCTCAGGCCTGGAGGGACGATAAAGTCATTCCTTTACCCAAGAATAGTAAAGCCCCATGTACTGGCTCAAATAGCCGACCAATCAGCCTGTTACCAACCCTTAGTAAACTTCTGGAAAAACCAGATCCGATGCTATTTCACAGTAAACAAATTGACAACAGACTTTCAGCACGCTTATAGGGAAGGACACTCAACAAGCACAGCACTTACACAAATTATTGATAATTGGCCAGAGAGAAATTGATGATAAAATGATTGTGGGGGCTGTCTTGTTAGACTTAAGTGCAGCTTTTGACATTATCGATCATAGTCTGCTGCTGGAAAAACTGATGTGTTATGGCTTTACACCCCCTGCTATAATGAGGATAAAGAGTTACTGTACTTGTCTAACAGAACACAGAGGGTGTTCTTTAATGGAAGCCTATCAAACATAATCCAGGTAGAAGCAGGAATTCCCCGGGGTAGCTGTTTAGGCCCCTTGCTATTTTCAATTTGTACTAATGACATGCCACTGACTTTGAGTAAAGCCAGAGTGTCTATGTATGCGGATGACTCAACAATATACACGTCAGCTACTACAGCGACTGAAATGACTGCAACACTTAACAAAGAGTTGCAGTTAGTTTCAGAGTGGGTGGCAAGGAATAATTTAGCCCTAAATATTTCTAAAACTAAAAGCATTGTATTTGGGACAAAATATTCACTAAACCCTAAACCTCAACTAAATCTTGTAATAAATAATGTGGAAATTGAGCAAATTGAGATGGCTCAACTGCTTGGAGTAACCCTGGATTATAAACTGTCATGGTCAAACATATTGATACAATAGTAGCTAAGATGGGGAGAATTATGTCCATAATAAAGCGCTACTCTGCCTTCTTAACACTATCAACAAGGCAGGTCCTACAGGCCCTAGTTTTGTTGCACCTTGACTACTGTTCAGTTGTGTGGTCAGGTGCCACAAAAAAGGACTTAGGAAAATTGCAATTGGCTCAGAACAGGGCAGCACAGCTGGCCCTTGGATGTACACAGAGAGCTAATATTAATAATGTGCATGTCAATCTCTCCTGGCTCAAAGTGGAGTTGAGATTGACTTCATCACCACTTGTATTTATGAGAGGTATTGATATGTTGAATGCACCGAGCTGTCTGTCTAAACTACTGGCACACAGCTCGATCACCCATGCATACCCCACAAGACATGCCACAAGAGGTCTCTTCACAGTCCTCAAGTCCAGAACAGACTATGGGAGGCGCACAGTATACATAGAGCAATGACCACATGGATCTCTATTCCACATCAAGTAACTGATGCAAGCAGTAAAATTTGATTTAAAAAACAGATAAAAAAGCACCTTATGGAACAGCGGGGACTGTGAAGCAACACAAACATAGACACAGACACATGCATACACACACACAATAAAATATGCGCTATACACACACATACACATGGATTTAGTACTGTAGATATGTGGTAGTGGTGGAGTAGGGGCCTGAGGGCACACAGTGTGTTGTGAAATCTGTGAATGTATTGTAATGTTTTTAAAATTGTATAATCTTCCCGGACCCCAGGAAGAGTAGCTGCTGCATTGACAGCAGCTAATGGGGATCCATAATAAATATAAATACACAACGCCATACGTGGTCTGCGGTTGTGAGGCCGGTTGGATGTACTGCCAAATTCCCTAAAACGACGTTGGAGGTGGCTTTTGGTAGAGAAATTAACATTCAATTATCAGGCAACAGCCCTGGTGGACATTGCTGCATTCAGCATGCCAATTACCCTCTCCCTCAAAACTTGAGACATGTATGGCATTGTGTTGTGTGACAAAACTGCACATTTTAGAGTGGCCTTTTATTGTCCACAGCACAAGGTGTACCTGTGTAATGATCATGCTGCTTAATCAGCTTCTTGATATACCACACCTGTCAGGTGGATGGATTATACTGGCTAAGTAGAAATGCTCACTAACAGAGATGTAAACAAATAAAAAAACACATTATGGAACAGCGGGGACTGTGAAGCAACACAAACATAGGTGTGAATGGTGTGTTCCGCTAAATGCTTTTTGGACCATTCGCACGTAGCCTACTGCCATGTGAAGAAATAATAGTCAATCAACATTTTAAGCTAAACATTCAGATCTGTTGCATCAGCCTTGCTAAAAAAGAAAAATACAAAAAAAGGTATAGTGGTTGTATGAATTTTGGATCTATCCTCCCAGAACTGTCCCAGAATCTGTTTTGAGCCGTCCAAGACATATTTCTTAGCGTCCCCGGGACAACGGGATGCCCTATCATTACCAGTCTCCCAGTCCCTGCCACTGAAAAGCATCCCCATAGCATGATACCGCCACCACCATGCTTCACGGTAGGGATGGTTTTAGATGGGTGATGAGCTGTGCCTGGTTTTCTCCAGACATAGCACTTTGCATTCAGGCCAAAGAGTAAAATTTGTCTCATCAGACTACAGTATCTTTTGCCTTATGCTCTCAGTCTTTCACGTGCCTCTTTGCAAACTCCAGGTGTGCTGTCATGTGCTTTTTTCTCAAGAGTGGCTTCCGTCTGGCCACTCTCCTATAATGCCCAGATTGGTGAAGTGCTGTAGAGACTGTTGTCCTTCAGGCATGTTCTGACATCTCAGCCAAGGAACTCTTTAGTTCTGTCAGTAGTCACTGGGTTCTTGGTCACCTTCCTGGCCAAGGTCCTTTTTTCTTGCCCAGTTGCTCTGTTTGTCCGGATGGCAAGCTATATATATAGATACACTATATATACAAAAGTATGTGTACACCCCTTCAGAGCAGTGGGTTCGGCTATTTCAGCCACACCCGTTGCTGACCGGTGTATACAATCTAGCACACAGCCATGCAATTTCCATAACCAAACATTGGCAGTAGAATGGCCTTACTGAAGAGCTCAGTGACTTTCAACATGGCATCGTCATAAGATTTCTGCCCTGCTAGAGCTGCACCGGACCGGTCAACTGTAAGTGCTGTTATTGTGAAGTGGAAATGTCTAAGAGCAACAACGGTTCAGCCGCGAAGTGGTAGGCCACACAAGAACACAGAACAGGACCGCTGAGTGCTGAAGCGCAAAGTGCTTAAAAATTGTCTGTCCTCAGTTGTAACACTCACTACCGAGTTCCAAACTGCCTCTGGAAGCAACATCAGAACAATAACTGTTTGTTGGCCGAGCAGCCGCACACAAGCCTAAGATCACCATGCGCAATACCAAGCGTCGGCTTGAGTGGTGTAAAGCTTGCTGCCATTGGACTCTGGAGCAGTGAATAGGGCTGTTGCGTTGATCCTATTATTTCCTAATATTAAGCACATTGCTTATATTTACAACAGGAGCATAGCCTACATGGCTGGCATGAAAATAAACCACGGGGAAAGCGTCCTCATTTCGTTAATTTAAGTGCATAGACGACATGTACAGTTGAAGTCGGAAGTTTACATACACTTAGGTTCATTAAAGTCATTAAAATTCGTTTTTCAACCACTCCACAAATTTCTTGTTAACAAACTATAGTTTTGGCAAGTCGGTTAGGACATCTACTTTGTGCATGACACAAGTAATTCTTCCAACAATTGTTTACAGACAATTATTCCAGTGGGTCTGAAGTTAACATATACTTAGTTGACTGTGCCTTTTAACAGCTTGGAAAATTCCAGAAAATTATGTCATGGCTTTAGAAGCTTCTAATAGACTAATTAACATCATTTGAGTCAATTGGAGGTATACCTGTTGATGTATTTCAAGGCCTACCTTCAAACTCATTGCCTCTTTGCTTGACATCATGGTAAAATAAAAAAGAATCTGCCAATACCTCAGAAAAATGATTGTAGACCTCCACAGGTCTGGTTCATCCTTGGGAGCAATTTCCAAACGCCTGAAGGTACCACGTTCATCTGTACAAACAATAGTACGCAAGTATAAACACCATGGGACCACACAGCCATCATAACGCTCAGGAAGGAGACGCGTTCTGTCTCCTATAGATGAACGGACTTTGGTGCGAAAAGTGCAAATCAATCCCAAAACTACAGCAAAGGACCTTGTGAAGATGCTGGAGGAAACAAAAAAAGTATCTATATCCACAGTAAAACGAGTCCCACATCGACATAACCTGAAAGGCCGCACAGCAAGTGAGAAGCCACTGCTCCAAAACCACCATAAAAACCCAGACTACAGTTAGCAACTGCACATGGGGACAAAGATCGTACTTTTTGTAGAAATGTCCTCTGGTCTGATGAAACAAAAATATAACTGTTTTGCCATAATGACCATCGTTATGTGGAAAAAGGGGGAGGCTTTCAAGCTGAAGAACACCATCACAACCGTGAAGCACGTGGGTGGCAGCATCATGTTGTGGGTGTGCTTTGCTGCAGGAGGGACTGGTGCATTTTACAAAATAGATGTTATCATAAGGCAGGTAAATTATGTGGATATATTGAAGCAACATCTCAAGACATCAGTCAGGAAGTTAAAGCTTGGTCTCAAATGGGTCTTCCAAATGGACAATTACCCCAAGCATACTTCCAAACTTGTGGCAAAATGGCTTAAGAACAACAAAGTCAAGGTATTGGAGTGGCCATCACAAAGCCCTGACCTCAATCCTATAGAAAATTTGTGGGCAGAACTGAAAAAGCGTGTGCGAGCAAGGAGGCCTACAAACCTGACTCAGTTACACCAGCTCTGTCAGGAGGAATGGGCCGAAATTAACCCAACTTATTGTGGGAAGCTTGTGGAAGGCTTCCCGAAACATTTGACCCAAGTTAAACAATTTAAAGGCAATGCTACCAAATACTAATTGAGTGTATGTAAACTTCCGACTTCAACTGTAATTTTTCCCGCTGCCCCTGTTTCGATACAGGTGCATAATAATGGTCCATTCTAAATCAAAACAAATGTCACACATATATTCTTTAGTATATGTAAAGACAAGTTTAAATCAAGAATAGTCTGATGGGTGACAATATTAGCCTATCACTTGATGATACGCAGAATAAGAAACAATGCTTTTTTTGGTCTACTTTTTCAAATCATTATCGCACACCTCATGTACCCTAGCCTATAGGCTTATACGTTTTATAAGGTTTGTATCATAACTAAAGTGGCCAAATAACTTAAGTGGCCAAATAACTTAACTTAAAATTAAGCACATTAATCAGCATAATTGTTGTTTGCAGTCACTTTTGATAATGGTGTTTTCCGCTAATGGAACATTTGCGCTTATAGCCTACTGCCATGTGCGCATTGATGCACTTATAATGTGAAGAAATAGCCTAATAGTTTATCAACATTTTAAGCTAAACGTTCTGATCTGTTGCGTCAGCCACATTGCATAATTTTCTTTTTTGATGCTTGTGGTTGTATTAATTTGGGATCTATCGCATCCCACAACTGTCCCAGACTATGTTTGGAATATTTATTTCTCACACAGAATATAATAGGATAGACTTTTGTACTATGGGGGACCACAGAGTGAAGGAAAAGCAGCCAACAAGTGCTCAGCATATGCGGTAACTCCTTCAAGACTGAAAAGCATTCCAGGTGAAGCAGGTTGAGAGAATGCCAAGAGTGTGCAGAGCTGTCATCAAGCCAAACGGTGGCTACTTTTAAAAATGTTTTTTTAAATTTCTTTAAAACCTTTTTGGTTAATACATGATTCCATATGTGTTTTGATGTCTTCACTATTATTCTACAATGTATAAAAGAGTAAACATTAAGAAAAATCCTTGAATGAGTAGGTGTGTCCAAACTTTTGACTGGTACTGTATATTTATCCATTTTGAATTCAGGCTGTAACACAACAAAATGTTGAATAAGTTAATGGGTATGAATACTTTCTGAAGTCACCGTATATCTCAGAAAAATCTTGGGTCACTACATTTGAGATATAACCTGAGTGGATCCTCATGCTTTTATGGTACATTGAGCTGAAATTAGGTTGTAAGGGTCCAACAGATCCAACAGATTAATCATGACTGCCTTCCGGGTTCTGGCACCATTGTGCACCTGTCTGCTTTGACTGGATTGTAATTGGCTACCCCGATCCTGTCACTCTGGGGAAGATGACCTGGAAAGAACATGTCAGGGGGGTGCAGTGGAGACACAAAGACACCCTGCAGCCGCTGGCTGAATAATAGATGAATGTGAAGAACGGTGACTGTAGAGAGGTGAACCTTGGTTGAGATCTAAGCAGGGGCCATTGAGTGAGGCCATTGGGTGAGACCATTGGGTGACAGACAAGGCCAGTGAGCTGTGAGAGCTTAGAGCCCGTTGAAGGAAGGCTGCTCAGATTTCAGAGAGAGGGAGAGAAGTGCTCTGGTTCCTCCTGGCTTGGGTGCTGCTCATCTCACAACTGCCACATAGAGTATAAGGGAGGTTGAGGCACCAACTCTACAATGTGCTTGCAGTAGAAAGTTGAATAGGATTCAAAGGATTCAACACATGACTGCGTGTTAGATTTGTTTTTAACTGTATAGCTTACCCAACACGTTAGCCTACAGGCAGGATCTTAATTTCATCAGTGGTGGAAAGTACTGAAGTAAAACTACTTTCAAGTACTACTTAAGTAGTTTTTTGGGGTATCTGTACTTTACTTTACTATTTGATTTTTGACAACTGTTACTTTTACTTTACTACAATCCTGAAGAAAATAATGTAATTTTTACTCCATACATTTTCCCTGACACCCATAAGTAGTCATTACATTTCGAATGCTTAGCAGGACAGGAAAATCATCAAATTCACGCACTTCTCAAGAGAACATCCCTGGTCATCCCTACTGCCTCTGATCTGACGGACTCACTAAACACAAATGCTTCGCTTGTGCATCGTCTGGTTTGCTTAATATAAGGAATGTGAAGTGATTTATACTTTTACTTTTGATACTTAAGTATATTTTAGCAATGACATTTACTTTTGATACTTAAGTATACTTCTACTCAAGTAACATTTTACTGGGTGACTTTCACTTTTACTTGAGTCATTTTCTATTAAGGTATCTTCACTTCTACTCAAGTATGACAATTGGGTACTTTTTCTACCACTGAATCTGATCACCATGTTGCACGATAACTTTCCTGCAATGCAGGACATTTTAAACTTATAGTGTATTTGAGGTTTAAATTTTTTAAATTTCCACTGAGATTTTAGACTTGATTTTCAACCCCTACAAAAATGGCCATTAATTATAATCCACATAATAATTAACATTTCCTGCTGCAGCAAACTGGCTCAAATTAAGATCCTACATTTGTATTGCTCCTTTCCAACTATTGTCCTGTTGCAAATTATCTCAGCATTGAGTGCAGTTAAAATGATTGTTAATGACAGAGACAGACTACAACAGTATATCTTGAAGAGAAATGAAAAGAGGGCGAACTAGAGAGGGAGGTAGAGGGATAGCGGTAACGGTAAGAAATAATGCAAGGGAGGAGTGAGCAGATGACGGAGAGAGGGAGGATTCAGCTTGGGTTGGAAGGTTGAGATTCACATAGCTCTTTATAGGAGAGGTACTGTATAGAGACTGGGGCTGCTGGGGAGATCATGTCTCTCCAGCTCCAAATCAGCACATACACAGAGGAGTTCAGCTCACCTGGACGAGGGAAACCAACTCGACCAAGACCGTCCTCAGCCCACCGCAGAAATAACCCCCACCCCAGACCGGTAAGAACCAGGACATATAGTAATATACTGGTAACAGCCAGGACCACATAGACAGGTTAGGAATAATCAAATCAAATTTTATTTGTCACATACACATGGTTAGCAGATGTTAATGCGAGTGTAGCGAAATGCTTGTGCTTCTAGTTCCGACCATGCAGTAGTATCTAACAAGTAATCTAACAAATTCACAACAACTACCTTATACACACAAGAGTAAAGGAATGAATACGAGTATGTACATATAAATATATGGATGAGTGATGGCTGACCGGCATAGGCAAGATGCAGTAGATGGTATGGAGTACAGTATATACACATATACAGTGGGGCAAAAAAGTATTTAGTCAGCCACCAATTGTGCAAGTTCTCTCACTTAAAAAGATGAGAGAGGCCTGTAATTTTCATCATAGGTACACTTCAACTATGACAGACAAAATGAGGAAATAAAATCCAAAAAATCACATTGTAGGATTTTTAATGAATTTATTTGCAAATTATGGTGGAAAATAAGTATTTGGTCACATACAAACAAGCAAGATTTCTGGCTCTCACAGACCTGTAACTTCTTCTTTAAGAGGCTCCTCTGTCCTCCACTCGTTACCTGTATTAATGGCACCTGTTTGAACTTGTTATCAGTATAAAAGACACCTGTCCACAACCTCAAACAGTCACACTCCAAACTCCACTATGGCCAAGACCAAAGAGCTGTCAAAGGACACCAGAAACAAAATTGTAGACCTGCACCAGGTTGGGAAGACTGAATCTGCAATAGGTAAGCAGCTTGGTTTGAAGAAATCAACTGTGGGAGCAATTATTAGGAAATGGAAGACATACAAGACCACTGATAATCTTCCTCGATCTGGGGCTCCACGCAAGATCTCAACCCGTGGGGTCAAAATGATCACAAGAACGGTGAGCAAAAATCCCAGAACCACACGGGGACCTAGTGAATGACCTGCAGAGAGCTGGGACCAAAGTAACAAAGCCTACCATCAGTAACACACTACGCCGCCAGGGACTCAAATCCTGCAGTGCCAGACGTGTCCCCCTGCTTAAGCCAGTACATGTTCAGGCCCGTCTGAAGTTTGCTAGAGAGCATTTGGATGATCCAGATGAGGATTGGGAGAATGTCATATGGTCAGATGAAACCAAAATAGAACTTTTTGGTAAAAACTCAACTCGTCGTGTTTGGAGGACAAAGAATGCTGAGTTGCATTCAAAGAACACCATCCCTACTGTGAAGCATGGGGGTGGAAACATCATGCTTTGGGGCTGTTTTTCTGCAAAGGGACCAGGACGACTGATCCGTGTAAAGGAAAGAATGAATGGGGCCATGTATCGTGAGATTTTGAGTGAAAACCTCCTTCCATCAGCAAGGGCATTGAAGATGAAACGTGGCTGGGTCTTTCAGCATGACAATGATCCCAAACACACCGCCCGGGCAACGAAGGAGTGGCTTCGTAAGAAGCATTTCAAGGTCCTGGAGTGGCCTAGCCAGTCTCCAGATCTCAACCCCATAGAAAATCTTTGGAGGGAGTTAAAAGTCCGTGTTGCCCAGCGACAGCCCCAAAACATCACTGCTCTAGAGGAGATCTGCATGGAGGAATGGGCCAAAATACCAGCAACAGTGTGTGAAAACCTTGTGAAGACTTACAGAAAATGTTTGACCTCTGTCATTGCCAACAAAGGGTATATAACAAAGTATTGAGATAAACTTTTGTTATTGACCAAATACTTATTTTCCACCATAATTTGCAAATAAATAATTTAAAAATCCTACAATGTGATTTTCTCGATTTCTTTTTTCTCATTTCGTTTGTCATAGTTGAAGTGTACCTATGATGAAAATTACAGGCCTCTCTCATCTTTTTAAGTTGGAGAACTTGCACAATTGGTGGCTGACTAAATACTTTTTTGCCCCACTGTATATTCTACACACAGCCTGGTTAACACTCTGAGAATGGCACGTGCTCGATGTCTGAATTGTATCAGTAGCTTTCAAAAATGGGTCTAATTGACTGGATGATGTTTCAGATGACAACAAATCCCCCCTGTGGGTTTGTTACTTTTTCCTCTTGCCTCTTTTGTCCCCTATACACTTCCTCTCTTCATTAACCCAGAACGGGGCCTAAATCCTCTTACGCTAGTTGGAGGGCCATTGTTTACATACATCTCTACAGGGTGAAAGCTGCATGTCATCTATTATTCAATGCTTCCCTCTCTCCCCTCGTGAGATGGCATGTAAACAGAACCACGAGGAAGCTTTACCTTTCCTACCCATAACATAATGCTTAATGATCGTGTGTATACAGTAACACATAGATACCAGATTTAGTACCGGATGTGTTTTTTGCGCGGGACAGTAGAGATACACAGAACATACACAAAAAGCAAATGTAAAAATGTTCTGTAATGCTTTATTACTTGTTATAGGCATGTATGAGCCTTTAGAATGTCTTATTATAATATGTTATGTCATGTCTGTCTATGTAGTAAGACATCTTCAACTGACTCCAAAATGGCTGTTATTTAGCCAGTATCATTATGACAGAGAAAAGAAGGGCATACATGGTCTTACATTGCACTATAACTACATTATTATGCATTATACCCGCAGGCTTCAAGTAAAGTGTTACCAAATCCTCTTCTTACACTACTATTCCCATAATTATCCAGAAAGCGTCACCTGAGCCAACCATCCATCTATCTTCAGTGCTCAGAGTCGAGGGACGGGTGTCTTATTTCCTCTCTCTCCCCATCTACCCATACAGGACTTCCTGTTGCCCAGGAAACTGCAGACGAGCCACAGGGCCTCCCGTTCAGTGTTCCAGGGGGCTACTGCTCCTGTAAACAACGTCCGTCCACTTTTCCCTCCTGTCCAGCACTTGTCTTTTCAGCATAACCCAGGTATGACACTCTGTGCTCCATTCCACCTGTTCAACCAATCATTGACTTATCATCATCCATCTCCCCCTTGTTGTGTGTGTGTGTGTTTGTGTGTGTGTGTGTGTGTGTGTGTGTGTGCGTGCGTGCCTGCACGTGTGTACATAGTGGTACAGGTCTTTTGCATGATCTTATGTCTCTTCTTCCACAAGATGGCAAACGTGCATGCTCTCTCAGTGCTGTGGACACAGAGCCGCCACGCATGCCACCCCTCAGCCCATCCAGAACAACACAGCACATGCTGCCACCTGCAGGCTGGCTACACAAACCACACATGACTGACCCCTCCATCAGAGACATGCAACTCCAACCACACCTAAAAAACATACAGAGGTAAAGTATGAGGTCTTCACTCCTTATGTCATTTAGTTTTTTTTTATCCAAATCAGTCACCCAGTCCATGTACTTTTATAATGATGCAGTGTATACTGCCACAGACCTGAAATATGTTGCTCTGATTAAAATTGAAATCAAGATTGTGATCTCTCTGTTCTTTTCTGGGATTTATTCCAACAGAGATTATTATAATACTTGCAATTAATACGACTTGATGTTGATTACAGCAACATGGATTCCTCCAAGTCATTACAACAGAGGCCAGCTTGGTACCTGACTGATGTCCAGTGTTACCGTGGTGACCATCCACACTCATCACAGGGACTGAGGTGAGAGTGACCTTTGAACCCTGACCTCCTGAGGCAAGTCAAAGCTCATTTAAACTTTTTACACATGTAAAAAAAGATGGACAAATTACGAATGTCAACGTATGAGCCCCATAGAAAAACCATAGTCTCAATCCATTTTTGACGGATACAAAATATCTGTTTATCTGTTACCTATTTGAATACCATACTGTAAACACTTAATTCATTCGAAAGGGCATATCCAATTTATATGCATTAGTTAGTTGTGAATTTCAAACTGTCTTTGTTTCTGACAGGAGAAACTCAGGCATTGAACATCGGAATGGACTTCAAAATGGCAGCCTCCCAAGTGTTAGCCACCTCCTACCACAGGCCCACTACCGGAGGTCTCGCTCCAATACTACACTGGATTCATGGTACAGTACATGCTCTTACATCTCAGTACATCTCAGTACGTACTCAGTAACACATTGTTTTGGATAGCCCACTACAGACTATATAAAGATATTGAACTATCCACAGTTTCAAGTGTGAAGTGCAACACACAATACTGTAGCCAAATTTACAGTCGGGGTATATAGTGAATGTAGTTGCATGCCATCAGTGGTGTACTTAAGTACTTAAGTAAAAATACTTGAAAGCACTACTTAAGTCGTTTTTTTTGGTATCTGTACTTTACTATTTATATTTTTGAAAACTTTTACTTTTACTTTACTACATTCCCAAAAAAAATAATGTACTTTTCACTCCATACATTTTCCCTGACACCCAAAAGTATTTGTTACATTTTGAAAGCTTAGCAGGACAGGAAAATTGTTAAATTCACACCCTTATCAAGATAAACATCCCTAAACATCCCTACTGCCTCTGATCTAGTGGAATCACTTAACACACATGCTTAACTTGTGTCCCTGGCTGTCCATAAATTAAAAAAACAAGAAAATGGTGCCGTCTGGCTTGCTTAATATAAGGAATTTGTAATTATTTATACTTTTACTTTTGATACTTAAGTATATTTAAAACCAACTACTTTTAGACTTTTGCTCAAGTAGTATTTTACTGGGTGACTTTCACTTGAGTAATTTTCTATTAAGGTATATTTACTTTTACTCAAGTATGACATTTGGGTGCTTTTTCCACCACTGCATGCCGTTGCAGCTGCAGTCGACACATATTATATCAAATGTATAGTTTGTTTTTATGTTACAGTGGTGGATATAGCTGTTTCAACGTGGTGAAACCTTACCAGGCAGGATACTACATCATTCATCCAGAATTTGTGTCTGAGTGCCTACGCTGAAAGTTTAACCACATGTTCAATAAACTGTACTGGATTTATCAGAGATCTTCTGCAGTGTTTTGATCTTGACAGCTGATTCCTTTAATGCATTATTCATAACTCATTTATAATGTAAAGTAATAATGTAAAGTAATATCACCTGAAATTCAATTTATTAAAATGGAAATAAAGGAAGCATATATCAACGCTGTTGGCTTGTAACTTTTATATAACGATAACTTTGTTGCAGCCTAGTCTGATTCCGCTGTGCTGTTCCAACACCAAGTGGCAAACAGATCAAATAAAATAAAATTAAATACAATTTTATTTGTCACATACACATGGTTAGATAGTATTGCATGAGTGAGTTCATACCAAGAGAATACAGACGGGGGCTAGAGATTAGTTCCATCAAACTTGCTCTGTCGTTTCCTTTTAGTTTAAAACATATAAATACTATCAGAGACATTTTCTCATGCAATCTCATGCAAAGTTGAGTCAGTCTGGACATTTAAAAGTTGGGTTGTTTTGTCTACAAAACATGAAAGATTTTAGATTTGTTCCCTAGTTATTCATTATCATAAGAATACAAAAACATGGTACAGTTTTTATGGAAGGTCCGTTGTTGACGGTCTCATCTAGAAGGCGAAGAGGTACATGTTACTTCGGAGGTGCAAAACAACTTTTCAAGATGCCTTCAAGAATAGAAATGAAGATTCTTCAGTGATTTGATGTCTTGATGTTTTGTAGTGTGATTCCAGGCCACAACAAGGTAACGACCCAACTAATTATGAAAGCATATTAAATGTATTGTAGCAACCCGCACAGACAGCTGTGTGTTATGTGTTATGCTGTTAGTTGATTGTGTTGTACTTATCAGTACCCAGTGTTCGTGGGGTCTGACATGCCAATCAACCCGGTCACTGTTGTTTTATACAGGTATCTTTAATTTCTTTGAACTCCTCTGTGTACGGCCGAACAATAGCCTGTGTGGAGTTGGGAATAAACTGTGAATTCGTAAACTCAATCCTCTGTCTAAACAATTGTTCCTTTATGATCTAGCCAGGTCATTACATTGGTGTCAGAAGTAAAAACGCTCGAGGGAGACCGCTAGAATGATAGCGGCTGAAGCAGGCATGAGTGATTCGTCGACTGTGCTTCGCGCGGATTCTGATGGACGGATCGAAGTGGTGACGTAGACACTGCAGGACGAGGAATCTGGGGCTCAGGATGCAAACAAACATGGCAGCACCCAGTTCCAGATTGTGTCTGTATCTGCTAAGACCCCGAAGTACTCCAGTAAGGCGGATTGGGAAGCTTTTCATGCTCAGTTTGAACTGTTAGTTCATTTTGGAGGGTGGTCGAATGAAGATAGGGCACTGCAGTTGGCTTTATGCCTCACGGATGATGCTCTGTCCTGTTTGATATTGATTAGCCCCGGGGACAGACGTGATTATGGTGCTTTAGTGGGAGCACTGAGATGGTGCTTTGGACAGTGTGTACAGCCCGGGCTGCGCTCTGAACTAAGTAACAGCCTGGAGAGCCACTACGGGTGCTAGCTAATGACATTGAGAGCCTCTCTCGGCGGGCATATGCTCACATGCCCCCCTCTGTGCAGAGCGAAATAGCACGTGACCCGTTCATACAGGCACTCTCTCCTACGGAGATGTGCATACAGACCCAGCTGGCTCATCCTGAGTCATTGCAGATAGCCTTGGAGATGGCTTTGGAGAGGGGGCTAGTGTGGGCTGGGGCTTCAGCTGGGGTTTCGGTGGGGGTGCAGGGAGACAGACACACTGTGCGGGCTGGGGGGCAGAGCAGCCCAGAGCCGGAAAAGCCTGCATGGGTGGCTGAAATGACTGAACTAATTCGTGCTGAGTCGCTACAGGCGGCACGAAACACACACCCTGGTCCCAGGGTCTGCTGGGGGTGTGGCCAGCCAGGCCATCTGCGCCGGGACTGCCCCATAGACGGGGCAGTGTGGACCCCTGGCTCTATTTCCCAACCACCACCATCTTTAGGAGGAGCCCACCGACACGGACAGGAGCAAGCGGATGGAGCCTGTTGTTGTGGTGGGCCGGACCTGTGTTGGGGACGTTTGTTATGTCCCTGTCACTGTGGAGGGGGTGCCCTGCTCTGCCCTGGTGGAAACTGGGTCCACAGTAACTCTGGTGAGGATGGATATTGTGCCAGGTTGGACTCAGTTTGAGCCCACAACTGTGCAGCGCCGCACAGTCACAGGTGAGCTGGCACCAATGAAAGGGAAGGGAATAATGATTCTGACAGTAGGGGGCAGGACTGTGCTTCATCCTATGTGGGTGCATGACCCTTGTATCCCGGGGTTGGACTTTCTTAGGAGCACAGGCTGCCAGTTAGACCTAAAGGGGGGCACACTGAGCTTCCAGGGAGGGCCGGCAGTCACCATGGCCACCCCTAATGTCACATTCACACAACCCAACAACCCCTTTACTCCAACAGTTAAAGCAGCTGAGATTCATGGCTGCCCCCCCATCTGTGTGTGACTTTTCCCCAGCCCCTCTGTCACCTACGGCTGTGTGTTACATTCCCCCAGCTACCTCCATGACACATCCCTCCGTGAGACCGGGCCGCGCCTCCCCAGCCCAGCTACCCCAGATGGGAGAGGAAAGGACACTGTCTGCAATGAGGGAGATATGGGGGAGGAACTGTGTTGGTCTTGACCCCGAGCAGCAGGAACGGTTGTTGCAGTTGCTGTTTGAATTCAGAGACAGCTTTGCGCTGAGTGAAGAAGAGGTGGGTTAGACTCATCTGGTGCAGCATGAGATCGACAACGGCCCATAAAGATGCGTCCCCGCCATATCCCGCTGGCACGCCAGGAGGCGGCAGACAAGGCTGTGTTGGAGAAGCAGTGGGCAGACTTCATTCAGCCCACAGAAAGCCCCTGGGCGGTGAGCTGGGGTTCTGTGTGGACTACAGGCGGTTGAATGAGGTAACCAGGAAGGACTCATACTCCATACCACGTATCGATGAGTCGCTGGACCTGGTTAGGGGGTCCTCCTCACTAGACCTCTGCAGTGACTACTGGCAGGTGTCCCTCTCCCCAGAGGCCAGAGCCAAAACTGTGTTCTCCACTAACATAGGACACTGGCAGTTCAAGGTCCTGTGCTTCGGCCTGTGCAACGCTCCAGCTACTTTTGAGCGTTTGATGGACAGGGTGCTGGATGGCATCCCCCGACACGAGTGTCTGGTATACCTCGACGTCATCCTGGCCCATGGCAGCTCCTTCCAGTCAGCCCTGGGAGCGCTACAGTGTGTGCTGGAGCTCCACCCGAGAAGTGCCAATTCATGAGGATAGAAGTGTCCTTCTTGGGCCACTGAGTGGGAAAGGAGGGTATCAGCACCATGGAGGACAAGGTGGGGGCTGTCCGAGACTGGCCCACCCCCACGACCAGCATCAGCTGAAGAGCTTCCTGGGCCTGGCCTCGTACTACAGGAGGTTTGTACAGGGCTTCTCAAGCATCGCTGCTCCCCTGAACCACCTGCTGCCGAAGGACAAGGCCTTCACTTGGACAGTGGAGTGTGAGGAGGCCTTCAACACCCTCAAACATGCACTGATCGAGGCCTCTGTGCTTGCCCCCCTTGACCTCACCTTGCCCTTTATCCTGGACACAGACACTAGCAATGTGGGCAAGGGTAGGGTGCTGGCCCAGGTGGGGCCAGAGGGGGAGAGAGTGGTGGCATACTTCAGCAAAAACATTCAACAAACATGAGTGCCGCTACTGTGTCACCTGGTGGGAGCTCCTTGTTGTTGTGGCTTCCATCAAACACTTCAAGTATTACCTGCGTGGCCTGCCCTCCTTTACTGTAAGGACTGACCACTCTGCTCTTAAGTGGCTCATGTCTTTCAGAGAGCCAGAGGGGCAGGTTGCACGCTGGTTGCAGGAACTTCAGCCGTGCGACTTCACAGTGGTGCACGGGGCAGCGGCACGCCACTCCAACGCCGATGCCATGTCCTGTCGGCCATGTACTGCAGATGGCTGCCGCTACTGTGAGCCGAGAGAGGGCTGTGAGAGAGAGGTGTGTGCGGAGGAGGGGGTGTCGAGGCAAGCGGGCCTGTCTGCTGTGAGCTGCAGACTGTCGACGTGGATGAATGGGGACAGAAGCAGAGACGGGACACAGACCTACAGCCATTGCTAAAGTGGGTAGAGGTGCAGCTGAGGCCACCGTGGGAAGAGGTGGCAGCGCTCTCACTCGCGACCAAAGTTTGAGATACTGCGGCTGGCTGATGGCGTGCTACAGCGGGCATGGAAGGAGTCAGCTATGGAAGAGGAGAGGTGGCAGGTGGTGGTCCCAAAAGCACTGCAGGAGGCTGTGCTCCAGAGCACTCATGGGGGGGTGGGGACTTTGGGGTCACAAAAACACTCCGCCGCCCCGTCAGGGCTTTTAATGGGGGCAGCACAAGAGGGATGTGGAGGACTTTTTCTGCTGCTGTGACAACTACACAGCGAGAAAGGGCCCTCCAGGCCGCTCTCATGCTCAGCTCCAACAGTTCCCAGTTGGGGCTCCCATGGAGAGGGTGGGAGTGGATGTAGTTGGGCCTTTCCCCACCACAGACAGTGGAAACCGCTGGGTGCTCACGGCCATGGACTATTTCACAAAATGGCCCGAGCCCTATGCTCTGCCTGACCAGGAGGCAAAGACCATTGTCGACACCCTGGCAGCGGGGATGTTCAGCAGGTTTAGAGCTGCTGAGTCCATCCACAGCGACCAAGGCAGAAACTTTGAGTCCCGTGTGTTCAAGACCCGCACTACTCCTCTCCATCCTCAAAGTGATGGCCTTGTGGAGTGCTTCAACAAAATGCTTGGACAGCAGCTGGCCATCATCTCTGCCAAACACCAGCGTGACTGGGACAAGCACCTGCCTATGGTCCTCATGGCATGCAGCTCTGCTGTCCAAGACTCCACCTCCTGCACGCCTGCCCTCCTCATGCTTGGGAGAGAGATCCACATCCCTGCAGAGATGGTATTTGGTAGGCCCCTGGATAGCCCTCCTGTTCCCCTGGGGCCAGAGAATTCCCGGAGATCCAGGACCGCCTGGAGACAGCCCACACCTTCACCAGAGAGCAGCTGGTGAATGCAGGCGTGAGGCAGAAGAGGAACTATGACGTGTACACCCGGGGAAGGCACTTTGTGGCTGGGGAGCTGGTCTGGGTCTACAGCCCTCTGAGAAAGAAAGGCAGTTGGACAGCCACTGGGTGGGGCCCTACAGCATCCTGGAGAGGGTAAGGGAGGTTGTTTAGCGGTTGCAGCTTTCTCCCAGGGGGAGAAAGGTGGCATTGCACCGGGACATGTTAACCCCATACAGAGGGGCCTCTTCTCCCTAAACCCCAGGGACCCCCACAATTCCCCTTTCCGGCAATGACATTTAAAAAACAAAATATTTCACCTTTATTTAACCAGGTAGGCAAGTTGAGAACAAGTAAATAAATAACTACGGTAGGGGATGAGGTAGTTGGTTGGGCTATTTACAAATGGGCTATATACAGGTGCAGGGGTCTGTGAGCTGCTCTGGCAGCTGGTGCTTAAAGCTGGTGAGGGAGATAAGTGTCCAGTTTCAGAGATTTTTGTAGTTGCAGCAGAGAACTGGACGGAGAGTCGACCAAAGGAGGAATTAGCTTTGGGGGTGACCAGTGAGATATACCTGCTGGAGCGCGTGCTACGGGTTGGTGCTGGTATGGTGACCAGCGAGCTGAGATAAGGCGGGGCTTTACCTAGCAGGGACTTGTAGATGACCTGGAGCCAGTGGGTATGGCGACGAGTGTAAAGCGAGGGCCAGCCAACGAGAGCGTACAGGTCGCAGTGGTGGGTGGTATATGGGGCTTTGGTGACAAAACGGATGGCACTGTGATAGACTGCATCCAATTTGTTAAGCAGAGTATTGGAGGCTATTTTGTAAAGGATCGGTAGGATGGTCAGTTTTACGAGGGTGTGTTTGGCAGCATTAGTGAAGGATGCATTGTTGCGAAATAGGAAGCCAATTCTAGATACAATTTTGGATTGGAGATGTTTGATGTGAGTCTGGAAGGAGAGTTTACAGTCTAACCAGACACCTAGATATTTGTAGTTGTCCACATAATCTAAGACAGAACCGTCCAGAGTAGTGATGCTAGACGGGCGGGCAGGTGCAGGCAGCGATCGGTTGAAGAGCATGCATTTAGTTTTATTTGCGTTTAAGAGCAGTTGGAGGCCACGGAAGGAGAGTTGTATGGCATTGAAGCTCGTTTGGAGGATAGTTAACACAAAGTCCAAACAAGGGCCAGAAGTATACAGAATGGTGTCGTCTGCGTAGAGGTGGATCAGAGACTCACCAGCAGCAAGAGCGACATTCCCCAGGCGCCGCAGACAAGGCTCCAGACAGCCCACTCCCCCAGTCTCCCTCCCTGTGTCACTGCATGATTCCCCCGGAGCTACAAATTGTATTCCCTGTTCCCTAATCCTTGTCGCCCATGTCCCTGCCTTCATCCCCTGGGCCCCAAAGGGGCAGCCCCCTGCCACATACTAAGCCCACTGTTTCACATCTGGAAACTCTGCGACCATCATGGCCACGCAGGCAAAGGAGACCTCTGGGTCAGTTCAGAAACTTTCTTTGTTCCCTCGGGGACAAAGTACTTTGTGTTGGGGTGGGCAATTACAGTATTGTCTGATTTTAGTAACAGAGGAAGGAGAGTTATTTGGATAATCGTAACCAGGTTTCCATACAACCATTTAATACGCATTAATTACCTAACATGCTGACCAGACTGCTCACGTGCGCATGTTGATTTTGTCCACCAACAAAAGACTCGATCAGGGCTGCATTCCAAACACTTAAAAGACACATCCTATCCCCTCAGTCCTCAAATTAAGTGGACACTTCTGAGTACGTATCATGCAGTCTGATGAGTATACACTTGCAGGGCAGCTTCATTAAATAGTACCTGCAAAACACCAGTCTCAACGTCAACAGTGAAGAGGGGGCTCCGGGATGCTGGCCTTCTAGGCAGAGTTCCTCTGTCCAGTGTCTTTTGTGTTTTTTTGCCCATCTTAATCTTTTATTTTTCTTGGCCAGTCTGAGATATGGCTTTTTCTTTGCAACTCTGCTAGAAGGCCAGCATCCCAGAGTCGCCTCTTCACTGTTGACGTTGAGAAGAAAGTTTGCTGTTTTGTGGGTACTATTTATTGAAGCTGCCAGTTGAGGACTTATGAGGCATCTGTTTCTCAAACTAGACACTCTAATGTACTTGTCCTCTTCCTCAGTTGTGCACCGGGGCCTCCCATTCCTCTTTCTATTCTGGTTAGAGCCAGTTTGCGCTGTTCTGTGAAAGGAGTAGTACACAGTTGTACGACATCTTCCGTTTCTTGGAAATTTCTCACATGGAATAGCCTTCATTTCTCAGAACAAGAATAGACTGACGATTTTCAAAGTGCTTTTCTGGCCATTTTGAGCCTGTAATCGAACCTACAAATGCTGTGTAATGAGAGTTGGGAAGCAAGTTCAGGGAGTGAGTGAGTAAATAAAATAAACAAACACGAAACACAAACAACACACCGACATGAAAACAGAGTCAATAACACCTGGTGAAAAAACCAAGGGGAGTGACAGATATAGGGAAGATAATCAAGGAGGTGATGGAGTCCAGTTGAGTGTCATGAGGCACCGGTGCGCGAGACGACGGTGACAGATGTGCGGGATAATCAACAGCCTGATGACCTAGAAGCCAGAGAGGGAGTATACGTGACATTCTGATGCTCCAGATACTCAACTAGTCTAAAGAAGACCAGTTGTTATGCTTCTTTAATTAGCACAACAGTTTAATTGCACCTTTATTTAACAAGGTAGGCCAGTTGAGAACAAGTTCTCATTTACAACTGCGACCTGGCCAAGATAAAGCAAAGCAGTGCGACAAAAAACAACAACACAGAGTTACACATGGGATAAACAAAAGTACAGTCAATAACACAATAGAAAAATCTATATACAGTGTTCCTATGGTTGCTGATAATGGGCCTCTGTACGCCTATGTAGATATTCTATAAAAAATCTCATTTAGTCATTTACAACATTAACAATGTCTAAAACAACAAGGATATTTCTAAGCGACCCCAAACTTTTGAACGTTAGTGTAAGTATTCACATCCCTGAGTCAATACTTTGTAGAAGGAACTTTGGCATCGATTACAGCTGTTACTCTTTCTGGGTAAGTCTCTAAAAGCTTTCCACACCTGGATTGCGCAACATTTGCCCATTATTCTTTTCAAAATCCTTCAAGCTCTGTCAAATAGATTTTTTATCATTGCTGAACAACCATTGTCAGGTCTTGTCATAGATCAAGTTGTTTTAGTAGTTTTATGTCAAAACTGTAACTCGGAACAGGAACATTCACTGTCTTCTTGGTAAGCAACTCCAGTGTAGATTTGGCCTTGTGTTTTTGGTTATTTTCCTGCTGAAAGGTGAATTAGTCTCTAGTGGAAAGCAGATTGAACCAGGTTTTCTCCTAGGATTTTGACTGTGCTCAGCTCCATTCCATAAATTTTTTATCCAGAAAAACTCCCCAGTCCTTAACGATTACAAGCATACCCATAATATGATGCAGCCACTACTATGCTTGAAAATATGGAGATAGGTACTCTACTGGGGGACCTTATAGAGAATTGTATGAGTGGGGTGCAGAGATGAGGTAGTTGTAAAAAAAATCTTGTTAAACACACTTATTGCACACAGAATGAGTCCATGTAACTTATGAGTGGTGCAGTGGTCTAAGGCACTGCATCTCAGCGCTAGAGGCGTCACTACAGACACACTGGCTCGAGTTCCATAGGGCACTGCCCAACATAGTACAGGTTTGGCCGGTGTAGGCCATCATTGTAAATAAGAATTTGTTCTTAACTGACTTGCATAGTTAAATAAAGGTTCAATAAAAAATATATATATACAGTGGGCTCCAAAATTACTGGAACCCCTGACTGGCAATGCACAAACTATACTTAAATATAAACAGTATAATTATAGAGAAACTCAAAATACCAACAAGTGAGAAATACTGTAGTTTAATGTTTCAATTGAACCCACCAAAATCATTTATTGATTTAATTAACAAATCAATGTCCTCCAAATCAAGGTTTCACAAGTAATGGCACCCTTAAAGATTATTGTAAATAACACCTACCAAAATTAAACCAGGAATTTAAATGGTACTTAGTTACGTTTAAAGAAGTCTTAAGGAACTATATTGAGCCATTACATCACTTCCTGTTTCACTAGAGTATAAAAATGAGGTAACACGCATGCAATATCCCTTTGTCATCCAACACCATGAAGAAAACAAAAGAACTGTCAGTTCAAAAGAGACAGATGGTCGTAGACTTTCATAAATCTGGTAATGGCTACAAGAACATCCACAAACGATTGAATATACCACTGAGCACTGTCAGGGCAATTATAAAAAGATTCAAAAGATATGGAACAGTTGAAAACCTCACGGGGAGAGGATGCAAATGCATTTTGCCCCCCAGGATAGGGAGGAGGATGGTGAGAGAAGCAACACAATCCTCAAAAATCACTGTGAAATTATTGCAGGCCTTGGTGGCGTCTTGGGGTCTCCAGGTTTCAAAAAGAATCATCAGACGCCACCTCCACAACCACAGGCTCTTTGGAAGGGTTGCCAGAAGAAAGCATTTTCTGACCCCAAGACAAAGACGCAAGCGCTTGGAGTTTTCCAGACGTCATTTAAATTATGACTAGAAGAAGGTTCTCTGGTTAGATGAGACCAAAATTGAAAGTTTTCGTCATCTTTGGCGTCAACAGAGATGCATACAAGGAGAGGCACCTCATACCCACAGTGAAATATTGTGGTTGGTCATTGAAGATTTAAGATTGATGGTATAATGAATTCCCCCAAGTATCAGGCAATTTTGCCTGACAATCTGGTTACCTCTGCCAGAAGGCTGGGATTTGGCCGTAGGTAGACTTTCCAACAAGACAATGACCCAAAACATACCTCAAGATCCACACAGAAATGGTTCTGTGACAACAAAATCAATGTTCTGCCATGGCCATCTCAGTCGCCGGACTTCCTCAATCCAATCGAAAACCTGTTAGCTGAGTTGAAAAGGGCAGCTGATAAGCGCAAACCCAAGAATGTGAAAGATCTTGAAAGGATCTGCATAGAGGAATGGTCCAAAATCCCTCCAATTGTGTTCGTTATGCGGTATTGTGTGTAGTGACAAAAAAATAAATCTAAAATGTAATACATTTTTAATTCAGGCTGTAACACAACAGAATTCTGAAAAAGTCAAGGGGTATGAATACTTTCTGAAGGCACTGTATATCTAGTGAAACATTCAGGTTTCGTGTCAGGAATGCTTTGTTTATTTCACGCAGACATTTGCACAAGCCTAGCTGACAGCAAATCAGCTGAAATAACAACTAGTATGCAGAACCTTCACAGGCCATTGACAAAAAAAAAACATGATTTCATGCAATTTTTTGTTATAACCTTTGGTATCACATGTAGGACTAATTGTATGCTAATAATTGTGCTATTTGTGTTATGTTGTGTCTGGGAGCCACAGCCTGTTGATGTAAAATCCACTACTTACCCTTCAAGATTGGTTAGCGTTGCCGTTGAGGGAAAAATCTATAGCAAGGCTGGTTGAACACAGAATTAGACCATTAGATTGCTAATTAACTACAAGCATCCTTCATTATCGACCCTACAGCAGCCAAGGCAGGCTATGAAGGCCCAGAGCAGTTAGGAATAAAAGTCAGCACGCAAGAGGTTTCAGAGAGAGGCAGGGAACAGAAATCCCTGGGCCTGGTGCATCTTAAATTGAATTTCTCTCCTGATTTGCCCTGATAACTAACATCAGCCATGTAATTACCCAGAACCACCGTGCTTTGTATTGGCCTAGCTCAGTAGACCCTTGAAGTTTCTAGTGTAAGTGAGTGTGTATAGGTGTGTGTGTCTGTTTGAAGATTCTGTGTGTTTACAGATGAGTCGGCGCATTGCCAAGCTCCCAGTCTCCTGGTTTGACCATTCCTCCCACCTACCCCCATTGCTGATTAGAGTTGTTGCTTTGGTTACACATTTCCCTTAAGTTGCAGTAATGTGGGAAAAGGTTCAATGATGGCCGTTATATGTGACTGACTGCCTCAATTCGGTCTTATGTAGCAAAATTAGAAATTGTGTTTTTTACATTGGATAAAAGTAGAGACTCTGAGCTAGAAAACGGTATATCATACATACATTGCAGTTGAGGAACAATGGGAAAATAATTCTGCTTTGAAAGTTGATAAACTTGTAACCCCACTTTTGAAAAAATGGCCCTTGAAAAGTTTTGGCAAACCTACTGGAGAGCTCTTCTTAGTCACACTCATTCAGAAAATAACACAATAAATTAACAATAATGAGGCTATACACATGGCGTACCGGTACCGAGACAATGTGCGAGGGTACAGGTTAGTCGAGATAATTGACGTAATATGTACAGTACAGGTAGGTAGGGGTACAGTGACTATGCATAGATAAATAGCGCGTAGCAGCAGTGTAAAAATAGTCTGTGTAGCCATTTACCTTCTTGCATAAAAAGCAGGTATGTATGAACTGAACAAACACGTTGGTATTGCTGTAGGGCAAACTCCTAAAATTATTGTAGAGATATAATGATTATATCTTAGTGATTTCAAACAATGGGTGAGTGGATTTTGGATTATTTATAGAGGGGCTCAGCAGTAAGTAAACTCTCTCTGTCTCTCTCTTTCCTTCCCCCTCTCAGTGATTTTAGATCTGAACAACTGCTAGGATTGCTGAGCAAACGTTGGTTCTTTCTTTTCATTCAGGAAGTTAAACAGATGAAAAGAGTGGGGGCAACGTCTACTGAAAGAAAATAAATTCAAGACATTCCCTCGGCAGTCTCCAAGGTCATGCCTCATACACGTCTCTGCATACAGGAGAAAGAACTTTGTATCTCAATGCATTGTGAGTGCCAATCAGGGAACTCCTTTTTTACTTTAAGGACACTTTCACAAATTGAAGGGATTCCTGACAACCCATTTCACTGGGGGACTGTTGAACAATAACCACAATGTACCAAGTGGTACCAGGCGGTGCAGGGGGCACAGTTACCAATGCTAAACCCATAAAGCAGAAACTGAAAAGGGACGCTCGGCCCTTAGTTGTAGTAAGCGTCCTGGGCTTGGTGCTAGTGATTTCTGCAGTGGCCACATGGTGCTATTACATTGGTTCTCTGCGCAAGGCTGAACTACTCAAGACATAACTTCTGGACCTCAACAAGGATGGCTACATCATTCGCAACCAGGCGGGGTCTATTGTCTTCAGGATGTCTTTCAGGTTTGTGATTCACTTCAGAATAGGACAGACTCAATCAGCATTCATTCACCAACAGTTACTATTAATCAGTGTTGTTAGCTACAAATTGGGAATTTCTTCTAGTATATAGTCATATCCAATTCAGCAAAATTAATCTACTGATGACTAAAAAGAAGGCTTGCTCGCCTAATCTGGTACTGTTTCCCTTAAAAAAAAAAAAACGAGTCGAATTTTGAGCATGATCTGATCTGAAAAACAATATTAGCCTGTAATTTCCCCTACATTTCCCCCCCCTGTGGGCCAGCTTCCTAGTAAATTGAGTTCAACTAATGAGCTTCAGCCCCTCACCATTTAAGTGACAGTTAGCAAGAGGCATATCATGTACACACAGCAGAGTGCGTGAGGGAGCAATGACGTGGTGCACATATGACGTAGTACGCAATTTTCGGGGAGCACTTTTGGCTCATGAGCTCATCCTTCAGAACTACTGGCTAAAAAGTATACCAAAGTACCAGAGAATCTCTAATCATTAGTCAACTGCTCTAACATAAATATAGGCTGAGACTTGAATGCAAAGAAATGTGATACAGTATGTAACTGATCATTCTTCTCTAAATGTTGAATGACAGGTCTGGCATTCAGGACTTAGACTAATGTTCTAAGGAGGGGGAGATACTGAGCTGTTGGCACACCAGTGATAGGAAACTCAAGTTTTTCATCCAGACAGTGTTTGACAATACAGTCCAATGCTACCGTGTGCATTGTGAAGAATTGGTTTTCAATCTGCACGTGGAGCACGCCATGACCTACAATGTCTCGCATTGGTACGGTGGACCCGAGACTGCCATACAGCATTGCCCTATCTCTATCTACGGGCAGCAGGCACCCAAACCCTTTGTCACCAGTGAAATCGACTCAAACCGAAGTGGCTTTGGCGGCATCTTGGAGCGCTACTGGCTCTCGTTCAATGCCACGGACATTAGGATCAATGACTCTGTGCCCTTTCATCTGGGCTGGAACGACACAGTGAAGACCATGTACTTCCAGGCGAGGTTCCATGACACCCCCTACAAGCCAAACCCTGGTGAGGCACCTTGTGCTGAACTCCTCTACAGGGTCTGTGTGGGCTTAGACGTCACATCCATTCACAAGTACATGGTGTGCAGGTATTTTCAAAAGCCCAACAAGGTGCCTTCCAAAGCCATGTTCCCGCCATCCCATCTGGTCCACGTGGGCACTAAACAAGACTGACATAGACCAAGAGAAACTGTTGAAGTATGTGGCCAATATCTGCAAGCATAGGTTTAACCACCTGGAGCTAGACGACCGCTACACAAATCGCTATGGGGAATTTGAGTTGGACTCTGCCAAGTTTCCCAACGCTACAGCCATGTTGCAGAAGCTCAAAGCAGACAGCTTTCTGGTCTCTCTCTGGACACACCCTTTGGTCAACTATGACTGAGATTTTCCACACCTGTGTGGAAAGAGAGCTGTTTATCCGAGAACCTACAGGTCGTCTTCCGGCTTTGGTAAGCTGATGGAATGGCATCGGGGGCATTCTAGACTTCACCAACCCAGAGGCCCATGATTGATTCGCCTCCCAGCTATGGTCCTTACTATCCAAGTACGGGGTGTCCTCCTTCAAGCTGGACGCGGGCGAGACAAACTACCTGCCCTGGCAGTTCAGCACAAAAACACCCCTTCGCGACCCTAGCATGTTCACCCGTCGCTACATGGAGATGGCTATTCCCTACAACGAGCAGGCCAAGCTGCGCTCCGGCTACCAGTTTCAGAACATCTCCTTCTTCTTGAGGCCTATTGACCAGGACTCTCTTTGGGGCTACGAGCTAGGTCTCAAGTCCCTTATTCCCACCGTGCTTACCATCAGCATTCTCGGCTACCAGTGGTGATTGAACGTGATCGGCGGCAATCGCTGTCTGAACCACACTGAGGGCGAGCGCACTTTACCGGACCGTGAGCTCGACATCCGCTGCCTGGAGTTGTCGGTTTTCATGCCCTCCATGCAGTTCTTCAACCCCGCTGGGAGTACGATAGCGAGGTGGTGGAGATCCATGAGAGCATAGTGGGCCAAAGGGTTCTGAAACTGGCTGGGGAAGTGCTGGACACAAGAGACCCCATCATACAACCCCTGTGGTGGATTTCCACCGGCGACAAGACTGCCTATAAGATTGACTCAAAGTTCCTAATAGGGGACGACCTCATGGTGGCACCAGTGTTGGAGCCTGGAAAACAGGAGAGGGACATCTACCTACCAGCTGGGCACTGGCAGAGCTACAAGGATGAACTGTTTGATATTAAGGAGCCTCTGCACCTTATGGACTACCTGGTAGATCTTGATGAAATTGCTTACTTTGTCTGGGTTTAGTGAAGAGGGTGCAAGGCTGAAACGCTTTGGAGCTAGGCCTGCTTGAATTTGTTTATATTATTTTCTCAGGGCTCACACTTTGTTTGTGTTCTTGTAAATTTAGAATCACTATTAGTGAAGAATGAGCAAAAGAGAAAGCTTCCTGCATGCTCAAACATGTGCCTTTGCAATAAAGCAGGAATGTAAATATGCCTATGCATTACAATTATGTGTCATGAGAGACAATAATGTATTCAGCATGACAACAGATTCTCAACCATTTAACAGAATAGTGAACTGCTGCCTTTTATACCTTTTTTAAGTAACTGCCCAGTTTTTCCAGATTTCAATGAAATATGACCTATAATTACATACATTATAAGTGAAATAGTTTGGAGAAAAGAAAAAGTAATAAAGTATGTTAAAAAGCAGCTTTACTGTGTTGGAAAGGTATGGGCATAACCAAACAACAGAATGGTGTGGGCATATACCGGTCATTAAATATATTCATGCTAGTAGACCTCTGATTGGCCTGCTCCACTTCCTCCGTAGTATGAAATCATGCTCTGAGGAAATAGCAAGCATTTTTGAGTTGGTATGTTTGAGATTTAGAGTTTTTTTTCTCTCTAATTTATGCTTTGGCAACATATACAGGTATAGGACGAGTCAACAACATTATTTGGGTATGAGTTAACAGAATATAACAGCTTTTAACTAGACAGTTACTTTAAGGGCTGCTTTCATGTTTTATTTATTAATCAACACATACTAGAAAAGGGAAGATTTATACTGTGACGTAAAATTGTATTTAACAATACACTGTGTTATTTTTCAGTCACTGGTTGTTATGCTAAGGTTCTTGACACTCTGTTAACAAAAAGAAGCTGCACATTAGATTTTTCACCTGAAGCTTGCAGGAAGTTGGGTGTCGTATAAATGTGTTCACATTTACATGGAAGTGGGTGATAAGGTTTGTATCCCAAATGGCACCATATTCCCCATACAATGCAATACTTTTGACCAGCGCCCTGGTCAAAAGTAGTGCAATATATATAATATATATATGTTAGGGTGACATTTGGGAAGCACCCCTTGACATGGAAGTAGGTTATTAGACATGTATTTTTGAGTGCTTGAAGCTTAATTACTCTACTCAGTCTTGTAAATTTTCAATTAACAAACTATCCATTTACTTTCGTGTCACTCTTGTAATATCATACCCTTAACTAGATACGATGTCTTTATATTTCAGGCATCCTAGAAAGGTCTTGAAAAAATAGTTATTCAATACATTTTTGAGAAGGAAATTAAATAATCCATAATTGAAGTTGGAGTGAACTAAACTGTGACATGCAACTGTGTGTAACAATATACGCCAATATATCCTTCCAGACTGTCCCAAATTCCTTTTAAGAAATACTATACTGCCACATTTATGTTTCTTTATCATAATAAGCAACACAATTTTCAGCATGTGTTAGAGAAAAACATACAATTTCTGACAGATATTTAAAATCAAACTTTATTTGTCACATGCGCCGAATACAACAGGTGTAGACCTTACCGTAAAATGCTTACTTACAAGCCCTTAACACTTTCTTGAACAGCACTGTTGGTTAATAAAATATTTAGCAAATAAACTAAAGTAAAAGACTGGAGTCTTTTACAATTTATCGGGCTTTTGTCTGACACCGCCTAGTATTTAGGTCCTGGTTGGCAGGAAGCTTGGCCTCAGTGATGTACTGGGCCGTATGCACTACCCTCTGTAACGCCTTACGGTCAGATGCCGAGCAGTTGCCATATCAGGCGGTGTTGCAACCGGTCAGGATGCTCTCGATGGTGCAGCTGTAGAACTTTTTGAGGACCTGGGGACCCATGCCAAATCTTTTCAGTCTCCTGAGGGTGAAAAGGTGTTGTTGTGCCCTCTTCACGACTGTCTTGGTGTGTTCGGACCATGATAGTTCGTTGGTGATGTGGACACCAAGGAACTTGAAACTCTCGAAAACGTCTTTCAAGCTGTCAGGTATTCCCTTGGCAGCAAGAGCCTCTAGGTGGATGCTGCAGTGTACCCAAGTGTTGTCAGGAGCAACTGCTTGAACACGCATTATCACTCCACTATGTTTCCCTGTCATGGCTTTTGCGCCATCAGTACAGATACCAACATGAGCATCAGCTACGTTTGGCCACATACGGACCGTTAGTGGAATTCCCGCGAGAGAGTAACGGTTAATGTGATTGGATGTTAATTATTTGACTAGGCTACCTGTATTTGACATTTGTGTTGTAAGTTCGCTGAACACTAGATGTGGCAGTGAAACGAGACTACCCAGGCGAGGAAAAAAAACTCACCCAAATGTATTGCCCCATTGGAAAATATAAATGGACTGTTTGAAAATGTAAAAAAAAGAAGGTTAATCACATTTTTATTTGGCGTACTCCCGACGGCATTGTGCGTACCCCAGTTTGGGAATACCTGGTCTAGGGTATCTGGGATGATGCTGTTGATGTGAGCCATGACCAGCCTTTCAAAGCACTTCACGGCTACCTACGTGAGTGCTACGGGGCGGTAATCATTTAGGCAGGTTACCTTCGCTTCCTTGGTAACAGGGACTATGGTGGACTGCTTGAAACAGACTCGGTCAGGGAGAGGTTGAAAATGTCAGTGAAGACACTTGCCAGTTGGTCCGTGCATGCTTTGAGTACAAGTCCTAGTAATCCGTCTGGCCACGCGGCTTGGTGAATGTTGACCTGTTTTTAGCTCTTGCTCACATCGGCTGTGGCGAGTGTGATCACACAGTCATCCGGAACAGCTGGTGCTCTCATGCATGCTTCAGTGTTGCTCGCCTCGAAGCGAGCATAAAAGGCAATTAGCTTGTCTGGTAGGCTCTTGTCACTGGGCAGCTCGCGGCTGGGTTTCCCTTTGTAGTCCGTAATAGTTTTCAAGCCCCGAGCATCAGAGCCGGTATAGTAGGATTCAATCTTAATCCTGTATTGACGCTTTGCCTGTTTAATGGTTCGTCTGAGGATGTAGTGGAATTTCTTATATATGTCCGGATTAGTGTCCCGCTCCTTGAAAGCGGCAGCTCTAGCCTTTAGCTCGATGCAGATGTTGCTTGTAATCCATGGCTTCTGGTTGGGATATGTACGTACGGTCACTGTGGGGACTACGTCGTCGATGCACTTATTGATGAATCCGATGACTGAGGTTGTATACGGCCATTACCACAAGCCAGCCTCCCCCAATTAAGGTGCCACCAACCTCCTGTGGTGTTTCACCATGTTTAGACAGTCATTGTCTATTTATGTCTAGCACAATTCCCTTACAAGAGTAGCATGTTTTTGGCTTGCATACAAAGTCTCCTGTCTGGGTAAAGAAGTGTACTCTGAAATTCAAAGGAATGTCTCTGTCAGCATCTTGATGTTTTTTGAACTGCTCTAACACTAAATCCTTTCAGGAGAGCATGAGTGAAATAGCAATATAGTTTGCAGGGACTGTCATTGCAGATGAAACCACTGCTTTGGTTCGTTTTCATATGGAGTACGTGTATGAGATTCTTCTAATAAATTGCATAATATACACAAGCACATATGCCAGAGGGTGGGAGAGTTCCTGTGAGGGTGAGGGTCACCCACCAAGTAGTCTGATTTGCAGTATTTTGTTGGATCACATTGTTCTTCTTAGTGAGATCATGTGAACTATGGTAAAGCTAGTTTTATGAGAAAGGTACTCTAAATAAAGTTTCTATCTAGAATCTAAAATGGTCTACCCCCTATAGAAGAAACCATGTGGAGCTCTTTCCACAGAGGGTTCGAAATGGAACCCAAAATGGTTCTACCTGGAATCAAAAATGGTTCTCCTATGGAGTGTAGACACTGATAGCTATCAATGTATGAGTCATGGCCACCAAGAATGGATTAGGAAAGTTTCTCTACTTTCTTTATGGGATTTATTTTGTTCTTGTGACACCCAAATAATTTTCCTGTAGGAGGATGGATTTGGAGATGCCCTTTTTATATTCTTAGTATATGTCAATAAATGTCATAGTTTCTTTTCTTAGTCAGAATCATGCTTAACATTTTTCTTTCTACACACAACCACAAAAAGTTTCAGGCCTACTAAATTGTTTTTGCAATTCAAGAAAGCAACATTCTTGGCTAAGCAGAAACAGACTGGTACCTAGGCTACTATTTTGTGTCCCTTGTTGCAAATTTGTCAAAAGACAAAATGCTAACCAGTAAAGCTACAGAAACAAGAGTTTCAGTTTAGGTGTTTCAATTACAAAAGGACATCTTTGGACCTAATATTTTGATGTCAATTTGTTTTGAGCATTTTGTCTTTCAGTATCTTGCTGAACTGTTTATAAGTTATGTACACTAAGTATACCAAACATTAGGAACACCTATCAGAACTCAGGATAAGACCCAGATGCACACAGCTAGAATCTCAGAAGTTTATTGACCCAAACAGGGGACAGGCACAAAACAGGTCAAAGGCAGGCAGAGGTCTGTAATTCAGGGCAGAGTAAATAAGGTACAGAACAGCAGGCAGGCAGGCTCGGGGTCAGGACAGGCAGAATTGTCAGAACCGGGGAAACTAAGAAACAGAAATTGAGAAAGCAGGGAGATGGGAAAACACGCTGGTAAGACAAGACAAACTGGCAACAGACAAACAGAGAACACAGGTATAAATACACTGGGGATAATGAGAAAGATGGGCGACACCTGGAGGGGGGTGGAAACAAGTACAAAGACAGGTGAAACAGATCAGGGTGTAATATTGAGTTGAACCCTTTTGTCCTCAGAACAGCCTCAATTCCTCATGTAATGGACTCTCAAGGTGTCGAAAGTGTTCCACATGGATGCTTGCCTATGCTGACTCCAATGCTTCCCACAGTTGTGTCAAGTTGGCTGGATGTCCTTTGGGTGGTGGATCATTCTTGATACACACAGGAAACTGTTGAGCATGAAAGACCCAGCAGCGTTGCAGTTCTTGACACAAACGGTGCACCTGGCCCCTACTACCATACCACGTTTAAAGGCACTTACATTTTGTGCCTTGCCCATTCACCATCTGAATGGCACACATACACAATGCATGTCTCAATTTTCTCAAGGCTTAAAAATCCTTCTTTAACCTGTCTCCTCTACTTCATCTACACTATAGTGGATTTATGGTGGTGCAACTGTAGAACTTTTTGAGGATCTGGGGACCCATGCCAAATCTTTTCAGTCTCCTGAGGGGGAAAGGTGTTGTTGTGCCCTCTTCACGACTGTCTTGGTGTGTTTGGACCATGTTAGTTTGTTGGTGATGTGGACACCAAGGAACTTGAAGCTCTTAACCTGCTCCACTACAGCCCTGTCGATGAGAATGGGGGCATGCTCGGTCCACCTTTTCCTGTAGTCCACAATTATCTCCTTTGTCTTGATCACGTGGAGGGAGAGGATGTTATCCTGGCACCACACGGCCAGGTCTCTGACCCCCTCCCTATAGGCTGTCTCATCGTTGTCGGTGATCAGGCCTACCACTGTTGTGTCTTCGGCAAACTTAACTTCTTCGGGAGTGGTGGGGCGCTAGCGCCCCAATCCCGACACTACCAGGTGAAATGCAAGGCGCCAAATTCAAAATCCAAAAGTTGAATTATTAATCATGCACCAATGTACAAGTGTTTCATACTCATCAAAAGCTCTGTTTCTTGGCAATATCACAGCGTTGTCAGATTTCAAAAAGGCTTTACGGCGAAAGCAGCACATTTGATTGTTTGAGGGTAGCACCTAACATATTTTTCCGATTACCATGAATTCATAAGCCATCACGGTTCACACAAAACACATTTCCCAGCGAAAACAAATCAATTACCTGTTGAAGAACTTCTGCTGATGGCTTCCAAAGTGTCCAACGAAGACAATCCATGGTTCTTTTGTTAGAAAAAGTAATGTATTATATCCATAAATCTCTGTTTGGTTCGCTCGTTATAATCAGAAACTACAGCCTCCACTCCTCCATTGAAACGTGAAGAGAACTCGTTCAATTTATACCTATAAACTTGTCCAAGAACAATCAAAAATCTTTTTAAATGTATCCTTAGGAACACTTTACGTATATTTACTATAATAAAGCAACCGGAATATAAACTGGGCTATAAGAACGGAAAAAAACACAGAGCGTGCCTTGTCGGGAGCACGCGTTCTCTTCTGTTGACTTCCAAGGGGACACTTCCTGTTTTCTCTTCTTCTCTGCTCTAATAGCATGCAAAACAAATCTGAACACTGTCTCGAGACTGTTGACATCCAGAGGAAACGATCGGTACTGCATTCATATGCCCTTATATGGGCATTTTCATAAGGGAGGGGTTCCAAATGAGGCACTCTGTCAAAACCACTTTTTCCAGGACAGAAATTCCTCGGGTTTCGCCTGCCATATCCGTTCTGTTTTACTCACAGACAAATGGTTAACACTTTTAGAAAATTCAGAGTTCTGCCGTGGCCAGAGTGTCCAATGGTACTAAATATGTGCATATCCTATTTTCTGGGCCTGAATGGGAGGCATTTTACTTTAGGCACGCCAGGCTCTCCAAAACGGTCACCTCATGCGCTGCTCCCTAAGAAGTTAATGTTGGTGTTGGAGTCATGCCTGGACATGCAGTCATGAGTGAACAGGGAGTACAGGAGGGGACAGAGCATGCAGCCCTGAGTGGCCCGGTGTTGAGGATCAGCGTGGCAGATGTGTTGTTACCTACCCTTACCACCTGAGGGCGTCCCATCAGGAAGTCTAGGATCCAGTTGCAGAGGGAGGAGTTTAGTCCCAGGGTCCTTAGCTTAGTGATGAGCTTTAAGGGGACTATGCTGTTGAATGCTGAGCTATAGTCAATGAATAGCATTATCACATAGGTGTTCCATTTGTCCAGGTGGGAAAGGGCATTGTGGAGTGCAAGAGATTGCATTGTCTATTTATGCTGCAGTCGTTTATCTGAGGACCTGAGCCCTAGGACCATGCCCCAGGACCAGCCTGGCCTGATGACTCCTTGCTGTCCCCAGTCCACCTGGCTGTGCTGCTGCTCCAGTTTCAACTGTTCTGCCTGCGGCTTTGGAACCTTGACCTGTTCACCGGACGTGCTACCTGTCCCAGACCTGCTGTTTTCAACTCTCTAGAGACAGCAGGAGCGGTAGAGATGATTGGCTATGAAAAGCCAACTTTACATTTATTCCTGAGGTGCTGACCTGTTGCACCCTCGAGAACCACTGTGATTATTATTATTATTTGACCTTGCTGGTCATCTATGGCACAGCCAGAAGAGGACTGGCCACCCCTCATAGCCTGGTTCCTCTCTAGGTTTCTTCCTAGGTTCTGGCCTTTCTAGGGAGTTTTTCCTAGCCACCGTGCTTCTACACCTGCATTGCTTGCTGTTTGGGGTTTTAGGCTGGGTTTCTGTACAGCACTTTGTGACATATCTGATGTAAGAAGGGCTTGATAAGTAAAATTGATTGATTGATTGATGTGAGCCATGACCATTCTTTCTAAGCACTTTATGGCTACAGACCTGAGTGCTAAGGGTTGTTAGTCATTTAGCCAGGTTACCTAAGTATTTTGGGCATAGGGACCATGGTGGTCTTACAGCTTCAGTCAGGGACAGGTTGAAAATGTCAGTGAAGACACTTGCCAGTTGGTCAGCACATGCTCGGAGTACACGTCCAGGGCAAAGCTGGATTTGTTATAATCGTCCGGGTTAGAGTCCCGCTCCTTGAAAGCGACAGCTCTGCCTTTTAGCTCTGTGCAGATGTTGCCTGTAATCCATGGCTTCTGGTTGGGGTATGTACGTACAGTCACTGTGGGCATGACGTCATCGATGCACTTATTGATGAAGCCAGTGACTGATGTGGTGTACTCCTCAATGCCATCGGAAGAATCCCGGAACATATTCCAGTCTGTGCTAGCAAAACAGTCCTGTAGCTTAGCATCTGCGTCATCTGACCACTTCTTTATTGCCTTTGTCTTCAATGCATAGCCTGGATTGTGTTAATTAATGACTAATTAATGACTAAAATGTACAATGATCATCTTTAATTATTTTGAATTTTTAAAACGGTGTGTTACTCATTGTTTTGCTCTTGTTATGTTTACTTGGTAGCAAATAATACTAAAATAAATAATTTTTAATAATTTGAATGGTCTAGTAATAAACTCATAAAAAAAGTCCCTTTTTCATGATCCTGTCTTTCAAAGACATTTCGTAAAAACCCAAATAACTTCATTGTAAAGGGTTGAACATCTTAAGGAGCCTCCCCTTTTTATATTTTTTGCCTAAAATGACATACCCAAATCTAACTGCCTGTAGCTCAGGCCCTGAAGCAAGGATATGCGTATTGTTGGTACCATTTGAAAGGAAACACTTTTGAATTTTGTGGAAATGTGAAAGGAATGAAGGATAATATAACACAATAGATCTGGTATATTATCATCATCTTTGAAGTGCAAGAGAGGCTATAATGTATTATTCCAGCCCAGGTGCAATTTAGATTTTGGCCACTAGATGGCAGCAGTGTATGTGCAAAGTTTTAGACTGATCCAATAAACCATTGCATTTCTGTTCAAAAAGTTGTATCAAGACTGCCCAAATGTGCCTAATTTGTTTATTAAAAACTTTTCATGTTTAAAATTGTGCACTCTCCTCAAACAATAGCATGGTATTATTTCACTGTAATAGCTACTGTAAATTAGACAGTGCAGTTAGATTAACAAGAATTGAAGCTTTCTGCCAATATCAGATATGTCTATGTCCTGGGAAATGTTCTTGTTACTTACAACCTCATGCTAATTGCATTAGCCTACGTTAGCTCAACCGTCCCGTGGAAGGGACACCGATCCCAAATAAGTTTTAAACAGTGTTTCCCATGCTTGTTCAATAAACCATCTTGGTCTGGGGTGGTGTGTCACAGCATCATTGGACTGAGCTTGTTGTCATTGCAGACAATCTCAACGCTGTGCGTTACAGGGAAGACATCCTCCTCCCTCATGTGGTACCCTTCCTGCAGGCTAATCCTGACATGACCCTCCAGCATGACAATGCCACCAGCCATACAGCTCATTCTGTGTGTGATTTCCTGCAAGGAGTGTCAGTGTTCTGCCGTGGCCAGCAAAGAGCCCGGATCTCACTACCATTGAGCACGTCTGGGGATCGGAGGGTGAGGGCTAGGGGCATTCCCCCCAGAAATGTTCGGGAACTTGCAGGTGCCTTGGTGGAAGAGCGGGGTAACATCTCACAGCAAGAACTGGAAAATCTGGTGCAGTCCATGAGGAGGAGATGCACTGCAGTACTTAATGCAGCTGGTGGCCACACCAGATACTGACTGTTACTTTTGATTTTGACCCCCCTTTGTTCAGGGACACATTATTCCATTTGTTAGTCACATGTCTGTGAAACTTGTTCAGTTTATGTCTCAGTTGTTGAATCTTGTTATGTTCATACAAATATTTACACATGTTAAGTTTGCTGAAAACAAACGCAGTTGACAGTGAGAGGAGGTTTCTTTTTTTGCTGAGTTTACATGCCCAGTTTCAAAAGTGTCTCAAACTTATGGCCCATCTGTTGTGTCGCTAACAGTATCATCAAACCTCCAACCTTCTGCAACTTCAGAGGAATTTGCCAATTGAAGAAGCAGATTTGTCCAGGGCTCACTGTTGAATAAGATCTCCTTTGGGAGACACCTTTGCAGCTTTCATCAGCTCATCATGGGCTGATAATGGCAAAGTGATGAAGCAATTCTACAGGTTACATGGAGGCTGCCTCCAATCAATAGATAATCTAGTAGTTTTGGGGCTAGAGGGGTGGGCCACAGAGTGAGGGGATGGTAAGGTGGATGGATAGGGTAACCACAACAAGAGAAAATCTTAGATAAACAGAATGAGATTATACAGAAACGGATCTGCTGAATGGCAAATTATAATCAATTGATATATATTATTTTTTTACCCATAATTAGGGAAAACGTGATTGTAAGTCTATTACAAATTTACGTATTGACCGTTTATGACAGAAATATGGTCTGGTTTGATGGGGAATTCACAGCAGTCCACACCACTGAACTTGGAGCGACTCCACTTCCTTTGTCAATAACTCCTCTCACTGAAATTGATCTAGACTAATGGCATGCACTGAGGAGACACACACATCAATTTGCTGTCTGTATGTTTCAGGAAATCAATACTGAAGTTTGCTTTTCTGCAATGATTGTTTTGTTTTGTTCATTATAATAGCACAGTAGATAGACAAGCAATTTTACTATTGGATGAGAGTTGGCGGGAGAAGACCGGACAATGCTCTTAAAGAAGGCCTCAAGAGGCCTATGTAAAGGATGGGTGAATATCCATATTTAATGTGAAGGCAAAAACATAGTGCTCTGGAAAGAAACACTTGCTACTGCTTGAAAGGTGTGGATATACAGTAGGTAACTATTCTATGATTCATAATATCCCTGTGCCTCAATGCTCCAGGAGGATAAAACAGTAAATGGACCATACAATCTTTTCTGCTATAAACCAATACATTCTAAGCGATTAGTATGGGCAACTCACACACGGCAGCAACCCACAGTTACAACTGTTGTATTTTCAGCTTTATAGCAAGCAAAATATCAAACATTCACTTACAAATAGTATTTTAAACTACTCCAGTGGACAACAAAAGATATGGAGAAAAACCAATGCCTTCAACAATCATGTAGTATGTGTACAGTACCTGTTTTGTCCACTGGAGTGCAGTGTAGATTCATATTACAGCCATACAAAGGCACACGGTGGACCACTGTCCAGATGTGACCAATAGCAAGGTGAAAAAAAATACCCAAAACACACACATCCATACACAAACAGAGCAGGACGGGGACACAAACCTGGCAAGTGCCCCTACCCTCCCTCCGCCACCTGTGTGCCCACCTGTGTGCCCATCTGCGGAGGAGAGGCGCCAGTTCTTCCAAGTATGTGCCAGTGTGTCTCAACTCAAGGACCACCCAACAAAACCCTTGTTTCAGGGCTTGTCTGTCTGACTGTGAATTCCATGGCCCTTGCCCATATGCCTGGTTTGCTCCTGGTTTCATGTGAAAAGCCATGGTTTGGATTGGCCCAATCCAAGAAGCCTGTAGCCATAACAACAACAATATGAAATAATGTGGGTGGGTTGAACAGTAGCCGTCTTGAATACATGGATTTTTCCCTTGTGTGACAGGAACAGCATGTGATTCACCACATTGTGAGACAACAAAATGCAGTGAGACAACAAAATGCAGGTTGGTATACAGTGCCTTCGGAAAGTATTCAGACCCCTTGACTTTTTCTACATTTTGTTTGGTTACAGTCTGATTCAAAAATTTATTAAATTGTTTTTTTTCCTCATCAATCTACACACACACACACACACACACACACACACACACACACACAAAGCAAAAACAGTTTTTATAAGCTTGGCACTTTATAAGCTTGGCATTTGGAGAGTTTCTCCCATTCCTCTCTGCAGAAGCTCTGTCAGGTTGGATGGGGAGTGTTGCTGCACAGCTATTTTCAGGTCTCTTCAGAGATTTTCTCAAATCAGGTTCAAGTCCGGGCTCTGGCTGGGTCACTCAAGGACATTCAGAGACTTGTCCCGAAGCCACTCCTGCGTTGTCTTGGCTGTGTGCTTAGGGTCGTTGTCCTTTTGAAAGGTGAACCTTCGCCCCAGACTGAGGTCCTGAGCGCTCTGGAGCAGGATCTCTCGGTACTTTGCTTCGTTCATTTTTCCCTCGATCCTGACTAGTCTCCCCGTCCCTGCCGCTGAAAAAAATCCCCACAGCATGATGCTGCCAGCACCATGCTTCTCCGTAGGGATGGTGCCAGGTTTCCTCCAGACGTGGCGCTTGGCATTCAGGTCAAAGAGTTCAATCTTACTTTCATCAGACCAGAGAATCTTGTTTCTCATGGTCTGAGATGCTTTAGGTGCCTTTTGGCAAACTCCAAGTGGGCTGTCATGTGCCTTTTATTGAGGAGCCGCTTCTGTCTGGCCACTCTACCATAAAGGCCTAATTGGCCTAAGTGTCGCAGAAATTGTTGTCTTTCTGGAAGGTTCTCCCATCTCCACAGAGGGACTCTAGAGCTCTGAGGGACTCTAGAGCACCTACTTGACCAAGGCCCTTCTCCACCGATTGCTCAGTTTGGAAGCTCTAGGAAGAGTCTTGGCGTTTCTAAACTTCTTCCATTTAAGAATGATGGAGGCCACTGTGTTCTTTGGGACCTTCAATGCTGCAGAAATGTTTTGGTACCCTTCCCCAGATCGGTGCCTGAACACAATCCTGTCTTGGAGGTCTACGTACAATTCCTTCAACCTCATGACTTGGTTTTTGCTCTGACATGCACTGTCAACTGTGGGACCTTATATAGACAGGTGTGTGCCTTTCCAAATCATGTCCAATTAATTGAATTTACCACAGGTGGACTCCAATCAAGTTGTGGAAACAGCTCAATGATGATCAATGGAAACAGGATGCACCTGAGCTCAATTTCAAGTCTTATAGCAAAGGTTTTGAATACTTCTGTAAATGAGGTATTTCTGTTTTTAATGAATTTGCAAACATTTCTAAAAACCTGTTTTAGCTTTGTCATTATGGGGTATTGTGTAAGGAAATTGCTGAGAAATTGTTTTATTTAATACATTTTAGAATAGGACTAAATACTTTCCGAAGGCACTATAAATGTAAAGGAAATCCTTGGTAGAAAGAAGGTATTCAGTAGTCATTCTCACAGTAGGTACTAATGATCAGTGGTTAATGTTTATCATTTTGTTTTACAGTTGGCTAGAACAGATGTTTTACAACTGAAATAGTCTATGAAAAAGGTTGGTTTTAAGACAGTAATCACTCTAAGCCTCATTGATCAAATTAAACCTTAACAACAAAAGTGTGGGATTGATGACTATTCTGCGAGCACCCCTAAACTCGCTTAAATCAAAGTCAAGTGGGCAAATGCTTTCTAAACCCAGACTAAGAGCGAGGGCTAATGAGGCGTACACTCCCATATTTTTTTGTTGATTAGCTCATTCTTTAGTTTATCTCAATCAAGATCTTAACAGACGGTGTTAAGTGCCCTGAGTGATCGCAGAGAGCCTGAAGCAGTGATGTTGGATGGCCTGAGTCTTTGGGTTAGTGTGGCTAGGCAGAACCATAACTGGTTCAAAATACTTAAGCTGTGCTTGATTGAGATATTGGAACCAATAGAAAACTCTGAAAATTGTAAACCCTGTCCAACCTGGCACTCCCAGACAGGCTAAAGCAAATACTCAAAGTACAGTACCAGTCAAAAGTTTGGACACACCTACTCATTCAAGGGTTTTTCTTTATTTTTACAATTTTCTACATTGTTGAATAATAGCGAAGACATCACAACTATGAAATAACACAGACAAAAGCATGTAGTAACCAAAAAAGTGTTAAACAAATCAAAATATATTTGAGATTCTTCAAAGTAGCCACCCTTTGCCTTGATGACAGCTTTGCACATTCTTGGCATCCTCTCAACCAGCTTCACCTGGAATGCTTTTCCAAAAGTCTTGAAGGAGTTCTCACATATTCTGAGCACTTGTTGGCTGCTTTTCCTTCACTCTGCAGTCCAACTCATCCCAAACCATCTCAATTGGGATGAGGTCGGGTGATTGTGGAGGCCAGGTCATCTGATGCAGCACTCCATCACTCTCCTTCTTGGTCAAATAGCCCTTACACAGCCTGGAGGTGTGTTGGGTCAATGTCCAGTTGAGAACAAATGATTATCCCACTAAGTGCAAACCAGATGGGATGGAGTATCACTGCAGAATGCTGTGGTAGCCATGCTGGTTAGGTGTGCCTTGAATTCTAAATAAATCACTGAAAGTGTCACCAGCAAAGCACCCCCACACCATCACACCTCCTTCTCCATGCTTCACGGTGGGAACTACACAGGCGGAGATCATCCGTTCACCTAATCTATGTCTCACAAAGACATGGCTGTTGGAACCAAAAATCCAAAATTTTGATTCACCAGACCGAAGGACAGATTTCCACCGGTCTAATGTCCATTGCTCGTGTTTATTAGCCCAAGCAAGTCTCTTATTATTATTGGTGTCCTTTAGTAGTGGTTTCTTTGCAGCAATTCGATCATGAAGGCCTGATTCACACAGTCTCCTTTGAACAGTTGATGTTGAGATGTGTCTGTTACTTGAACTCTGTGAAGCTTTTATTTGGGATGCAATTTCTGAGGCTGGTAACTCTAATGAACTTATCCTCTGCAGCAGAGGTAACTCTGGGTCTTCCTTTCCTGTGGCGGTCCTCATGAGAGCCAGTTTCATCATAGCACTTGATAGTTTTTGCGACTGCACTTAAAGAGTTTTTGAGATTTTCCGGATTGACTGACCTTCATGTCTTAAAGTAATGATGTACTGTTGTTTCTCTTTTGCTTATTTAAGCTGTTCTTGCCATAATATGGACTTGGTCTTTTACCAAATAGGGCTATCTTCTGTATACCACCCCTACCTTGTTCACAAATGTACTTTTAAGATGGCACACCTGTTAATTGAAATGCGTTCCTGGTGACTACCTCATGAAGCTGGTTGAGAGAATGGCAAGCGTGTGCAAAGCTGTCTGTCTAAACTACTGGCACACAGCTCGGACACCCATGCATACCCCGCAAGACATGCCACAAGAGGTCTCTTCACAGTCCCCAAGTCCAGAACCGACTATGGGAGGCACACAGTACTACATAGAGCCATGACTACATGGAACTCTATTCCACATCAAGTAACTGATGCAAGCGGTAAAATTAGATTTAAAAAACAGATAAATAAACACCTTATGGAACAGCGGGGACTGTGAAGCAACACAAACATTGGCACAGACACACGCATATAGACACACACACACACACACACACACACACTGTATATATGTGGTAGTGGTGGAGTTGGGGCCTGAGGGCACACAGTGTGTTGTGAAATCTGTAAATGTATTGTAATGTTTTAAAAATTGTATAAACTGCCTTAATTTAGCTGGACCCCAGGTTGAGTAGCTGCTGCTTTGGCAGGAACTAATGGGGATCCATAATAAATACAAATACAAGTCAAAGGGTGGCAACTTTGAAGAATCTCAAATATGAAATGTATTTTGATGTGTTTAACACTTTTTGTAAGAACCAACGCTGGAGATGAGAAGCAGGTATGGAAAGTTGAACATTTAATTTAGCACAGACATGGACCACATAATACAAACACACGACAATCAATGCTGAAGCCAGGAACAGAGCTGTGGAACAGACAGATATATGGGAGGTAATGACACAGGTGATTGAGTCCAGGTGAGTGCAATGAATCGCTGATGCGCTTGACGAGGGAAGCAGGTGTGCGTAATGATGGTGGCAGGAGTGCGTAGTGCTGGGCAGCCTGGCGGGAGGATGAGCGGGAGCAGGCGTGACACTTTTCTGGTTACTGCATGATCCCATATGTGTAATTTTATAGTTTTGATGTCTTCACTATTATTCTACAATGTAGAAAATAGTAAAAATGTCCAAACTTTTGACTGGTGCTGTATATGAAAGATTGCGAATAGTATTTGAACCCAGGTGTGTTCATAAGAATATAATCACGTCCAAAAGTATTGGCACACTTGAAAAAGATGAGCAAAAAAGACTGTATTAAATAAATAATACAAATACTGAGATTTTGTTTAACAAGTAATCGTTTTTTTTCTTCAAAAAGATAGGGGTCAAAATATTGGCTGCCCTATTATCGATACCTTTCAATACCTCACAAGAATAACGGCACTGAGCCTTTTTCAAAAATGTTTTATGAGAACACATTGGGAGGGATCTTAGACCATTCCTCTTAACAGAATCTTTCTAGAACCTTGATATCCTTCGTCTACGCTTATGGACTGCCCTCTTCAAGCCAAACCACAGGTTTTCAATGGGGTTCAAGTCCGGAGACTGAGATGGTCATTACAGAATGTTGATTTTGTAACTACCATTACAATTAACTATTTATTAACCATTTTAATGTGTTTGGGGTTATTGCTGGAAGATCCACTTGGGACCAAGTCTCAGCCTGCTGGCAGAGGCAACCAGGTTTTGGCTAAAATGTCCTAATACTGGGTAAAGTTCATGATGCTGTTGACCTTAACAAGGGCAAAGGACCAGTGGAAGAAAAATTGCCCCATAACATTAAAGATCCACCACCATTTGATTTACGTGGCCAAAGAGAAACCCACCACCAGTGCACATGGCAAATAAGCTCTATGTTCATGTCATCTGACCGTAACACCGGTTTCAATCCAAGTGCCAATGGTGTTTAGCAAACTCCAAGCGTTTACATTTGTTCGATGACATTAAAATATAGCTCTTTGGCCACGCACACCAGTGGTGGGTTTGGCATTGAAATAAGGATGCATAAGCAGAAAAGAACCCCATACCTACTGTAAAATATGGTTGTGGATGTTATGGGGCTAATTTGCTTCCACTGGTCCTGGGGCCATTCCCACTGTGCATACCACATCCTTTCAACATGGATGTTTGGGTAATATTTGGTTGAGATGTAAATCAAAGAGATTTTAACCTTTCACCCACTCGAAAAGACAGCCAGCAGTTTGTTGAATTCCCAATGTGTTATCCCTATGCTTTCAATTATCTAAAAGCACAACCAAATTCCAATGGAAAAACACATTTTAGTAATTTAGCACGATCAGGGTTAGTGCCTTGCTCAAGTGCACATTGGCAGAGTTTTCACCAAAAACCTGGAAGCTGAAACTTGGCCGCAAGACACTAACCCCAAGCACACATCAAAATCCACTTTTTTCTTATTAACCTCAAAATTAAAATGTTGCAATAGTCATCTTGAAAACCTGTGGTTTGAATTGAAGATGGCAGTCCATAAGCGGAGACTAAGGATATCAAGGATCTGGAAATATTCCGTATAGAGCAATGATTGGTCTATGATTCCTCCAACATGCTCCAATCTCATGACTTTTTCATCCTCGAAAGGTGGGGTATTGAAAGGTATTGAAAACAGGGGTGCCAATAATTTTGGCCCCTACCTTTTTGAGAAAAAATATTTGTTAAACAAAGTCTCTTTGTATGAGCAATTGCATTACTATACAAATATATAATTTCCCCATTTTCTTAAGCATCCAATATAGCTCAATATTTGTATTACTTCTTTTATCCAGTCTTTTTTGCTGAACTTTATCAAGGGTGCCAATAATGTTTGACCTGATTGTATGAGGTTTAACGCAAGATTCATTGATCCAATCTCATTTGGCTAATCAATTGCGATGGCCATAGCGTGATATTAAAACGTACCTAATGAACGACATTGATGAATGAGCCGTTCGGTTCACTGGGCCAATTAGTATGGTCGAACGCTCCCTGTCATATTTAAACCAGTTCTGTCCAGTAATGTGGATGTTCATAGAACTAGATATGCATGAGGGATGCAACCAGCTGGTTTCATAAAGGGGTTTCTACCTTGGTTGCTGTTGTAGTCCGTATTCAAGCGTATTCATAGTAAATTTTGCTGTTGATATTTTACCTGGTCCTTTTGCATCATACCTACAGGTTACATAAAGGTCCAAGAAGCAATAAAGTATGAATTGAATGGAAAAAGACACTTGTTAGTGAAATATGTACAGTACCGTATCTAATGACTGCTCTTGTTGTGTTAAATAATTACTGTACACTGCATTTGAAAAGAGAGTCAGCATCACATATTGCTAATTTAATTTAAATAAACAGAAGACACAGTGGAAAAAACAAAGATAAAGGAGAGGCAGAGAGAAGAGTTCAAAAGAGAAACAGTGCTTGGATAAGATGCTCCACAAGGGAAATAAAAGCCCACAGCCAAGAAAATCCTTATCCTTAACCCAAGGTTTTTATTCTGCCACAGGACTGACTTCCCATCTGGTGCTGCCCTGTCCCTGTCTGAGGGGAATGTCAGTCCTCGCTGGGTAACAAATGAACCTGACACTATGGAGACCATGGGCTCGCATTTATTTATCTCTTCTATCCACCCGCCCGCCTGTCTGTTGGTCTCCGACCCACTGCAGCCCCGGCCGGGCCGGCCACTACGGACCTCAAACCGTGCCTTTCGGACTTAGCCATGCGTCATGGTGTGGAAGACTGTCTATTTGCGAGGTTGGTGTGGCGTGTGGGACATTGGGGTAAGGAGGAGAGGATCGTGTTGTAGACTAGACAGGGTGATTGAAGTGGAGATAACTGGGAAAATAATAAATAAAAAAATATTAGGAATATAAAGAGTTGGGCCGCTTTGATGATAAGAGGGTTGGAGGCTTTCTCCTCTGACTAGGGGGCCAAGGGGAGTGATGGGATGTCAGATATCAAGAAGTGGGGAGGAATTGAAACATTGTGTAGCGGCGGTGTGGGCTTTGGTGTGATTGATACCGTTTTGGAATACTCCTGTCCTCTCGCGCACAGGGGGTTTACCTGGGGAGGAACGAGGGGGGAAAAAGGTGCTTAGGTGGCTCATCTGGGTTTGGAGAGAAATTGGTGCCATCCATCAAACACTACATTTAACGACCGCCCAAACCAGGCTGCCCAACAAAGGATTCTTATTTAAGGCAGTGAACCGGGAAACGTGTGAGGGGCAGGGACTGGTGAGGGTCTATCAATCAGCCAGTCAGCTCCTTTATTTAACAAGCCAGGGCACGGACCCTGGGGGCAATACCGTAGCGTATTCCAGCTTGTTGGGCTTGCATCATTCTCCCAGTAGGAAGAAAAAGAGGTATGGAAAATGGAGAAAAGGAGGAAAAGAAAGAAGGACATGAAGAGGAGATGCGTCAGGGTTTGGCCGTGTCTGTCCCCTGGCGCGCTGGTGCGCTTCATCTTTTCGACGCACGGGCCTGGAACTGGGGCTTGATGGGATTTTCAGCCCTGTGGCCTCCACGCTCCACCAGCAGCCATCTGGAGAGTTGCCGCCTGCTGCCGCGTGGCATGGCACAGCTGAGGGCCAGACATTCAGCCACACGCTCCCACAGACCTGAGACCTGCTGTGCCATGCTCAGTGGATGGAAATGAATCCCAAATGCCACCATATTCCTTTTATAGAGCCACATGGGCCCTGGTCAAAAGTAGTGTGCTGTAAAGGGAATAGAGTGCAATTTGAGACACACCCTGGGCAAACACTCAGAGCCACCCACATCCGTTGGGGACACACACTGATCTCACTGGAGGGTTGACACACTCAGCAAGGCAGCTCACAGTCACATCCAATCCCTGACTGCTCTAGAAGTGTAAGATGCTGAAGTAGAACAGGGCTTAGCTATTCAGCAACCTTAATGGTGTGGAGAGAGAGACAAAGAGAGAGAGAGAGAGACCATGAAAAACAACACACAACGACCAAGCAACTGAAATCAACATTGCTTAATGGGGAATTATTTTTGTAGATATTGCCTGGAGTAGAGTTTGTTTGCTTGCCAGCTCTTCCAGCTCACCGTGTTCACCAAGTTTTTGACAGACATAAACTCAAAGTAGATTACAATCATGCAATGATTCTGAATGTAAGCAGCCAAGTGTTCCCTCGCGTATGCAAACAGGACGACCTATGACCAAGTATACCCTCATCGTGTCTTTTTCAACCAATCCTTAGGAAACATCATTTACAGTTGTCTTCAGGGCCTACTTTCATTCCCTTTTTTATGCCAATACTAGCCTATTTCTCCTCACACTGAGACCATTACGTTTATTTGTTTCTATTTATTTATTATATGGATTTTTACCATCCTCCACTTCGATAAAACACCGCCCACAAAGAAACAGGAGTAAACATCATTGAGGTGAGCGACTGGAAAGGGGGAGAGGGCGAGTAGGGAGGAGGAGAGACGGAGAGGCCAGAGCATGCACAGACACACAAAATCAATGCTGATCAATGTTTTATATCACCAAGACACTCCTTTTCCCCACCCTGCACCTTCTCCCTAAACATTTTTTTTTACAAACCCATACCTATCCCTATCACTATCCCTATCACTACTACCAGGAGTTCAATAAAATACTCTCTCTCACCATCGGATGAAAACCACATAACAGTGATATTGTTATTCCATTAGTATTTCTTTAATGATGGACAATGGGAAATATTGTATATTCATAAAACATTTAAATGAATCAATATTTCTTGATACAATGGTATTCCCCGTAGGGCTACAGCTAAAAATCGAACTTTTTACCCCGAAGGCATTATTTAAAATAGCTTTGTTATTTTAGGCTCAAGAGAGTTTTTGTATTCTCTGTATTGTCTGTAATGCTAAATATGAGAGTACTGTATATGGCTGTAAAAATGATGTTTATGTGAAGTGTGTCTAGAATCTAGAAGGTGTATGAGTGCTTGAGAGGGGAGTGTGTTGAGGGATATAAGTTAGGAAGACAAAAATTCTTAATAGAGAGCGAACTCAAATATATTTTATCCATATTCAATTCCCCTCTCCCTCACAACAAAATAAAAATTTTCTCTCAAACCAACATGGAAGAGGAGACAAGTACATTTAATCCATAATTTATTTTTAAAGGTCTGAGTGGATCAATACCTCAATCGCTGGGATGCAATGAGCGTTACTAAAGTGACAACAACAGCGTGAAATAATGATACTCTGGGAAGAAAAGCAACTGTCAGAATACAGAGCCGCCACATCTGCTCTGGTGTCAGCTCAGTCTAATTAATTTGAGTCGAAATGGAGACAAAGTGAGCCAGAGTTTCAGTTTTGATCTTGATACAACTGAGCTAGCAAGTTTCCCTGAGCAAAGTTGAGGATGTCTACCAGAGAGAAAAATCTCTGGACCCCTATCTATCCATAGCTTAACATGCCTTTTAAATGAATTGGTAAATGTGCTATCAACACTAGTCAGGCCAAAATGTTGGCACCCAAACTGCAGCCACGGCGAATGCATTGCAGATGGCACTTTCGAGATATCAACCTACAGTAGGATGGCTGAGCTACATAGCTGCTAGGCAGGGGGGGGAGAATGTTATTTGCCTGATATGCAACCACATCACACTACCATGCTGCTGTGCTCTTTCCTGTGCTGACTGATCGGTAGACGAGATGCTCACACAGGCTTTAGAACAGGGTGAGTTTGAAACAGGCACAGTTAGTGGTAGACTTAACGATTTTAGGATCCCATTCAAAATGGCAGCGGTGGGCAGCCACAAGCTTCCAGGCAAAATACAAACATCTCCCACTCCAACTCCCTTTGTGAGGACAGGAGCATATTATTTTGAAAAAATGAAATACAACACATACAATACTACAAAGAAAAAGGAAAAAATATAGTTAAGAAGTCAAATGTAAAATCAAATATGGGCAAGACTTTTATTCCACTTTTTATTCCAATACTATCCTGATGATATTTTGATCTTATCCCCCAAGGATTTTAGACTACCGTTCCTAATAGTAGAGAGACCCGACCCACTATAAGGCTATCGGTTAGAGATGTCGTCAGTTTGTCCCATGACAATACTAAATCAGTGGTATTGAGGAATTATACATTTGAGGTTACACAGACACTGTCATTCCCCTGGTGACCCACCAACCCTTAAAGCTGCCCCCGAGTCCATTTAAGAGGTCTAGACTCTGATTTGTGATTAATGTCTGCAGAGACAATGCTTCTCTCACCCTGGGGATCGATAGCAGAAACAGGGCTGGCCAGGGTCATAGCACTGCATACCGAGTAGTCCCACACCTAGAAATACCCCTACCAGATAATCCCACACTTAGAAATATAGCCTACCAGATACGAACACCAAATCTGTTGTTTGCATGAGATCAGTCATGGTAAAATAACCCAAAGGAACACTCCTCACCCTCTTTTATACATATATTTCTCTCCTTTCTTCTGTTATTTATACTTCACTTTAGAACCTAGGAGGACCCATGGGCAAACAAAACTGAAAGTTCAGACGAGGATGGTGTTATGTTTCTCTGTTTCTCTGTTTCTACCAAACAGGCTCAGTCAGGAGCTTAATTAGCATACTTTGTCTCTAGACGCTGCTAAATTTAACGGATGCTGCCCGGTGGCCGGCGCTGTGGGCAGACGGCAGACTGAATAAATAAACAGTGCCAGTCTGAGGGTGGCGCACTGGCTGCCACCTGCCCAACATCCATCAAAACTAAAGCGTTCTACAGGCAGCCCAATCGCCCTTTTATAGGCCTGTGAAACCATCAAACATCTGCTCATTACCTTGCCTCATATAGTTGTATTATACATACATTAACCAATGCAAATAATGATGTCAATGTTCGGCATAGGTTTTTACAAGGATGTTTTCCACTTTGGCAAATATGTTTTTCTTTGAGTAAAAGTAGGGGAGAGTCGGGTATGTTGAGTAATTTTTTACATTCAGCATCACTACGTCAAGGGAAATACAGTATTCTTTATAACAAATATATCTACATATATTTCAGGATGTTGTGTATCTCTGGAAATAATCGGAATTCACGTAAACATAAGTCTTGAAACTTAGCTTGTCCAAAAGGTACAATTGACCATGGGTATGGGGTAAATTGAGCATACTGTAGGCATAGGGTAAATTGAGCACAGGGACATGGTAAGCATAGGGACAAATTTCACTTTGTATACATTTTTTTAAATAGAATTTATGCTCAGGCCCTGGTGTAACCTCATATCCCAGCATCAATGCCTTGCATTACGCCTGTGGCCTACAGGGGGTCATTCCCAACTCAGGAAGGCATTTTTCATGATTTGAACTTGACTAATCACACAAAATCACACAAAATACTATGTATATTATGCATAAAACTGACAAAATGGTATCATCATATGTATGAGGTATATTCATTAGTCATTGGCTCAACTTGCCCCTGGCTAAATGGCACAATTCCATACTAGGTTTAGGGCGTCATATTTTAGCTTACAGTGCATTCACTTCTTCCCCATTTACATAAGTATTCAGACCCTTTACTCAGTGCTTTGTTGAAGCACCTTTGGCAGCGACTACAGCCTTGAGTCGTCTTGGGTGTGACGCTACAAGCTTGGCACCCCTGTATTTGGGGAGTTTCTCCCATTCTTATCTGCAGATCCCCTCAAGCTCTGTCAGGTTGGATGGGGAGCAGGTCGTTCCAGTCGCTAGCTGCAGCGAACTGAAAAAAGGAGCGACCCAGGGATGTGTGTGCTTTGGGGACCTTTAACAGAATTTGACTGACAGAATGAGTGTTGTATGTGGAGGATGAGGGCTGCAGTAGGTATCTCAGATAGGGGGGAGTGAGGCCTAAGAGGGTTTTATAAATAAGCATCAACCGTCTTGCGACGGGTATACAGAGATGACCAGTTTACAGAGGAGTATAGAGTGCGGTGATGTGTCCTATAAGGAGCATTGGTGGCAAATCTGATGGCCGAACGGTAAAGAACATCTAGCCACTCGAGAGGACACATACCTGCTGATCTACAAATTCAGTCTCCGTAATCTAGCATGGGTAGGATGGTCATCTGAATCAAGGTTAGTTTGGCAGCTGGGGTGAAAGAGGAGCGATTACGATTGAGGAAACCAAAAGTCTAGATTTACCCTTAGCCTGCAGATTTGATATGTGCTGAGAGGACAGTGTACCATCTAGCCGTACTACCAAGTACTTGTATGAGGTGGCTACCTCAAGCTCTATACCCTCAGAGGTAGTAATCACACCGATGGGGAAAGGTGCATTCTTCTTACCAAGCCACACAACCTTTGTTTTGGAGGTGTTCAGACCAAGGTTAACGGCAGAGAAAGCTTGTTGGACACTAAGAAAGTTTAGCACAAAATCCGGGGAGTGGCCAGCTGAGTATAAGACTGTATCATCTGCATGTTAATGGATGAGAGAGCTTCCTACTGCCTGAGATATGTTGTTGATGTAAATTGAGAAGAGCGTGGGGCATAGGATCGAACCTTGGGGTACTCCCTTGGTGGCAGATGTTCTGACTTTATACATTGCACTCTTTGAGAGAGGTAGTTAGCAAACCAGGCCAAAGACCCCTCAGAGACATCCATACTCCTTAGCCGGCCAACAAGAATGGAATGGTCTACCGTATCAAAAGCTTTGGCCAAGTTAATAAAAATAGCAGTACAACATTGCTTACAAACAAGGGAAATTGTGACATCCTTTAGGACCTTTAAGGTTGCAGTGACACAACCATAACTTGAGCGGAAACCAGATTGCTTACCAGAGAGAATACTATAGAATCAAGAAAGCCAGTCAGTTGATTGATACATTTTTACAACACTTTTGATTAACAGGGCAAAATAGAAATTGGCCTATAAATGTTAGGATCAGCTTTGATCTCCCCTTTAAATAAAGGATGCACCGTGTCTACCTTCCAAGCAATGGGAACCTCCCCAGAGAGCAGAGACAGGTTAAAAAGGTCAAGGATAGACTTGGTGGTGATAGGGGCAGCAACCTTAAAGAAGAAAGGGTCAAAACCATCTGACCCAGATGTTTTTTTGGGGTCAAGTTTAAAGATCTCCTTTAGTACCTCGGACTCAGTGACTGCATGCAGGGAGAAACTTTGTAGCAGGGCAGGGGAAAAAGAGGGAGGCGCATCGGGGCTAGTTGCATTAGAAGGGGTGGGAGATGAGGAAATGTTGGACGGGTAAGGAGGCATGGCTGAGTTAAATAGGAATCCTGACGTTATGAAGCGGTGATTAAAGAGCTCAGCCATGTGCTCCTTGTCAGTAACAACCACATCATCAACATTAAGTAACATGGGCAGCTGTGAGGAGGAGGGTTTATTCTCCAGGTCTTTAACCATTTTCAAGAACTTCTTGGGTTTAGACCCACAGAGAGAGCACTGCTCCTTAAAGTAACTAACTTTGGCCTTCTGGATAGCCTGAGTGCACTTATTTGTTATTTGCCTGAACGATAGCCAGTCAGCCTGAGTATGCCAAATGGAATTCTTGAGGTAGAGTAACTCTGCCAGATCATGGTCGAACCAGGGGCGGAACCTGTTTTTAATTCTCATTTTCTTTATGGGGGCGTGTTTGTTAACAATACCACTGAAAAAATAAAAAAAGAAGGTCCAAGCGACTTCGACAGAGGGGATCAAGCTGATTCTATACCAATTTACAGAGGCCAGGTCATGAAGGAAGGCTTGCTCATTAAAGTTTTTTAGCAAGCGTCTATGACAGATCAGGGCAGGTTGTTTCACTGAGCAGCCATTATGAACACAGGCTGTAAAACAGTGATCACTAAGGTCATTACGGAAAACACCAGACTGATACCTATCAGGATTATTTGTGAGGATAACATCAAGGAGAGTAGCCTTTTCTGGGTGTTTGGAGTCATACCTTGTGGGATTGGTAATAATCTGAGAAAGATTTAGAGAGTCCCATTGCTTTAGGATTTGTTATTTTTTATAAAAAAAAATTATTAACCAATCCTCTTCAGAGGACAAATATATATATATATTTTTTTACTTCTTTTCTGCTACATATACACTACCGTTCACTTAGAAATGTCCTTGTTTTTTAAAGAAAACTAACATTTTTGTCAAATAAAATAACATCAAATTGATCAGAAATACAGTGTGACATTGTTTATGTTGTAAATTACTATTGTAGCTGGAAACGGCAGATTGTCTTGTTAGGGAGCAGTGCATGAGGTGACCGTTTTGGAGAGCCTGGCGTGCCCAAAGTAAAATGCCTCCCATTCAGGCCCAGAAAATAGGATATGCATATATTTAGTACCATTGGATAGGAAACACTCTGAATTTCCCAAAACTGTTAACCATTTGTCTGTGAGTGAAACAGAACGCATATGGCAGGCAAAACCCCGAGGAATTTCTGTCCTGGAAAAAGTGATTTTGACACATTGCTCATTTGGGAACCCCTCCCTAATGAAAATGACCATATAAGGGCATATGAATGCAGTACACGTCGCTTCCTTATGATGTCAACAGTCTCGAGACAGTGTATTTCTTCCATTTTGGATGAATAAGACCAGAGAAAAAGACCAAACAATGAAGTCCCCTTGATGACAACAGTAGGCTGGGCGCTCCGTGAAAGCGCGCAGTGTCTTTACCGTCGTTATCGATCAGTTTATGTTCGGTTGATTTATAATAGTAAATATACGTAAATGTGTTCCTAAGGATACATTTAAAACTATGTTTGATTGTTCTTGGACAAGTTTATAGGTATAAGATGAACGAGTTCGCCACGTTTCAATGGACTAGTGGAGGCTGTCGTTTCTGATTATAACGCCGCATAAACCAAATGGAGGATTTATGGATAAAATACGTTACTTTTTCTAACAAAAGAACCATGGATTGTCTTCGTTGGACACTTAGGATGACCTCAGCAGAAGTTCTTCAACAGGTAATTGATTTGTTTTCGCTGTGAAATGTGTTGTGTGTGTGCCATGATGGCTAATCGATACATGGCTATGGGAAAAATATGTGAGGTGCTACTCTCAAACAATCAAATGTGCTGCTTTCGCCGTAAAGCCTTTTTGAAATCTGACAACGCTGTGATATTGCCAAGAAACAGAGCTTTTGATGAGTATGGAACACTTGTATATTGGTGGATGTTTAATAATTCAACTTTGGGATTTTGAATTTGGCGCTTTACATTTTACCTGGTAGTGTCGGGAGGAGCCCGCTAGCGACCCACTGGTCCTTGAGTGGAACATCCACATAGGAGTACAGAGGCCCATTATCAGCAACCATCACTCCTATGTTCCAATGGCACGTTGTGTTAGCTAATTCAAGTTAATCATTTTAAAAGGCTAATTGATCACTAGAAAACCCTTTTGCAATTATGTTAGCACAGCTGAAAACTGTTGTACTGATTAAAGAAGCAATAAAACTGTCCTTCATTAGACTAGTTGAGTATCTGGAGCATCAGCATTTGTGGGTTCAATTACAGGCTCAAAATGGCCAGAAACAAACAAAAACAATTCTGAAACTCATCAGTCTATTCTTGTTCTGAGAAATTGGCTATTCCATGTGAGAAATTGCCAAGAAACTGAAGATCTCTCCCTTCACAGAACAGTGCAAACTGTCTCTAACCAGAATAGAAAGAGGAGTGGGAGGCCCTGGTGCACAACTGAGCAAGAGGACAAGTACATTAGAGTGTCTAGTTTGAGAAACAGACGCCTCAAGTCCTCAACTGGCAGCTTCATTAAATAGTACCCGCAAAACACCAGTCTCAACGTCAACAGTGAAGAGGCGACTCCGGGATGCTGTCCTTGGTGTGGAAGAACTTGACTGGCATGGACAGAGCCCTGACCCCAACCCCATCGAGCACTTTTGGGATGAAACTGGAATGCCGACTGCGAGCCAGGCTTAATCACCCAACATCAGTGCCTGGCCTCACTAATGCTCTTGTGGCTGAATGGAAGCAAGTCCCCGCAGCAATGTTCCAACATCTAGTGGAAAGTCTTCCCAGAAGAGTGGAGGATGTTACAGCAGCAAAGTGGGGACCAACTCCATATTAATGCCCATGATTTTGGAATGAGATGTTTGACGAGCAGGTGTCCACATACTTTTGGTATAGTAGTAATTTTAATTTCTTTCTTCTGTGGACTACAGTCCTTTGTATTACTACACAGACTCTGAATTTATTTTTTAAAAATTGCAGCTGGATTATTTAGATTTTGGCTTATTTGGGGATTTCTTGCTGACAAGTTCTGTTTATGACAGGGTTATAAGGTGTTAAGACACTTTGCTTCAAATAAAGTGTTACTCATATATCAAATTTACAGTAGTACTAGTAATATATGTGTGCAATGTGCATGCTCCAGCACATAATCCCATGCAGTTTAAGACATCAATAGTTGGAGAGGGAGAGAAGCCAAGGTGGTTGGGTTGAGATGAAACCCAATCAGTGCTCAGCCTCACGGCTCCTCTCCTCGGAGACAGTGGGCGGACAGTCCACTGACCATCTTGCAGATAATAGCACAGGCCAAGGTGCCATATTGTAGTGATAAGACCTGCTGGTGGCTGTCACTCAACTCTTAATGTGTGTGTGCCAGCTCGTGCTCTCTCTCTCTCTCTCTCTCTGTCTGGCAACCTGCCCCTGACACATCTCTTCTATCTATCTCCCCCAGAATGTCCCATCTGTGCCGGAATTCTCCCAGGGTATCTCAGACCCAGTGTTGAAATCATGCATTCAAATGCGGGGGCAGATTTGTGCTCAAATTAAAAGTAAAGACTCAGACCGAAGAGAGTAAAAGTTATCTCACTGTTCCCTCGCCTACCTCTCTGAATGTAAGACATCATACACACATGTGATGTATAATACATTTCTTACCTCATTAAACCACACAATCGTTAGGCTACCAAACATTGAACATTAAGCTTTTGGTTCTTGGTGTGTGTTCCCTTTAACTTCTCAGTATCCAGTGGGTCGCTAGCGGGCTCATCCCGACACTACCAGCGAATATCTACAGCGCCAAATTTAAATTCCGAAAGTTGAATTATTAAACATCCAGCAATATACAAGTGTTCCATACTCATCAAAAGCTCTGTTTCTTGGCAATATCACAGCGTTGTGATATTAAAGGCTTTACGGCGAAAGCAGCACATTCATTTGTTTGAGGCTAGCACCTCACATATTTTCCAATAGCCATGTATCGATTAGCCATCATGGCACACACATAACACATTTCACAGCAAAAACAAATCAATTAATTGTTGAAGAACTTCTGCTGCGGTCATCCTAAGTGTCCAACGAAGACAATCCATGGTTCTTTTGTTAGAAAAAGTAACGTCTTTTATCCATAAATCCTCCATTTGGTTCGCGCGTTATAATCAGAAACGACAGCCTCCACTCCTGTTTTGAAACGCGGCGCCAACTCGTTCAAATTATACCTATAAACTTGTCCAAAAACAATCAAACATAGTTTTAAATGTATCCTTAGGAACATATTTATGTATATTTACTATTATAAATCAGCCGGAATATAAACTGAGCGCTAAAGACGATAAATAAGGCACAGCGCACCTTCTCGTGCGCGCGCAATCTGAAGAGTTTTCATAACGTGGTGTCCCCATTCCATGCTGTGTGTCAATGGCCGAAATTCCTCCAAGATGGAGTAAAACACCGTCTCGTGGTTGATGACATCATAAGGAAGCGACGTGCACTGCGCTCACATGCCTATATATGGTCATTTTGGATAGGGAGGGGTTCCAAAATGAGCAATGTGTCAAAATGACTTTTTCCAGGACACAGATTCCTCAGGGTTTTGCCTGCCAAATGCGTTCTGATTGACCCACAGACAAATGGTTAACAGTTTTGGAAAATTCAGAGTGTTTCCTATCCAATGGTACTAAATATATGCATATCCCATTTTCTGGTCCTAAATGGGAGGCATTTTACTTTGGGCACGCCAGGCTCTCCAAAACAGTCAGTTCTGCTGCTGGAGCTTGTGAGGTAAGAGGTGCCTTTTAATGTCCTATGGTGTATTTTCTGGACAACATTTCTGGCCATTTAGGGGACCCTTTTAGGCCTAAGAGCACCCCTAGAGGCATGTTTTTCATAATGTAACTTTAACTTCCCAGTACAAAATGTTTTCGAAGCTTGCCGCTCTCATCTTTCATGAGCGAGAAGCACGGTCTTGAATCACCCAATGCACTTAATGGGAATTCTGTGATAATTTGAGCACAATTGGAACACAATTCATATTTTAATCTAGCATTAATGCAGTTTTTACATTACTGAGGTGTAAATGGACCATGCTGATCACAGTGACTTCATTCATATCATTCCTAATCATGAGAAAAGCCCTCCAACAAGTTGGATGTCTTTGAAAACAATATAAGAGTTATCACAGAAAAGTACTTAGGACAGCGATTACTCACACCGTACTGGAGGAATACTTTTTATTTTACGAGTCGGACGGGAAGGATTTACTTCAGACGCTCGACAAGGCCCTTATCCCTATCATTCGCAGGAGAAAGAGACAGAGATATCGGGGAGAGGTCTGGGTGCCTTGTAAAGATCCGACGGCAATCTCCCTTTACTATTGGTCCTCTTAGCCAACGTACAATCAATGGAAAATAAAATATGCGAACTATGATCACATATTGAGTCACTATGATCACATATTGAGTCACGACGTCGTCCCCTCAGTGACCGTACGTACATACCCCAACCAGAAGCCATGGATTTACAGGCAACATCTGCACTGAGCTATAAGCTTAGAAGAAATCCCGCTATGCCCTCCGACAAACCATCAAACAGGCAAAGCGTCAATACAGGACTAAGATTGAATCGAACTACACCGGCTCCGACGCAAGTCGGATGTGGCAGGGCCTGTAAACTATTACAGACTACAAATGGAAGCACAGCCGCGAGCTGCCCAGTGACACGAGCCTACCAGACAAGCTAAATTACTTCTACGCTCGCTTCGAGGCAAGTAACACTGAAACATGCATGAGAGCATCAGCTGTTCTTGACGACTGACTGATCACGCTCTCCATAGCCGATGTTAGTAAGACCATTAAACAGGTCAACATTCACAAATCCGCAGGGCCAGACAGATTACCAGGACGTGTACTCCGAGCATGCTCTGACCATCTGGCAAGTGTCTTCACTGACATTTTCAACCTCTCCCTGACTGAGTCTGTAATACCAACATGTTCCAAGCAGACCACCATAGTCTCTGTGCCCAAGAACATGAAGGTAACCTGCCTACATGACTACCGACCCGCCCCACCCAGAAGACTGTCGACCAACCACGTTTGCGTTGTCATGCTGCATCAAGCGGTTGCTAAGCTAATCGTCACGCAATCCCTTCTCAAAGTCAGTGTGCCTATTTTCCTCAAAAGTACATCATGTTACGATTCCAAAGCGAACAATACTACAGATAGCAAGTTAGGGTAGTGCAGCAGGGTAGCCTAGTGGGGCGGCAGGGTAGCCTAGTGGTTAGAGCAGTAACCGAAAGGTTGCAAGTTCAAATCCCTGAGCTGACAAGGTATAAATCTGTCGTTCTGCTCCTGAACAGGCAGTTAACCCACTGTTCCTAGGCCATCATTGAAAATAAGAATTAGTTCTTAACTGACTTGCCTAGTAAAATAAAACAAATATTTCACATCTTGGAAAAAGTTTGTAATGTTGGACTTCTTGTTGACGAAATTCTTGCTTATGTTAGGTTTTTTAGCTCGTGCCAAATAGACTCCTATTCACTTCTTGAAGGAGAGCACTCCTTGTCCCAGAATCAACCAGAATGCACCACGTGGCCCATTGACTTATTGTGTGTAGCTATATTTGTTAGCTAGCTATCTAGCTAGTTAACCAGCCAGTCCATAGAGAGAACATTGCATTGTGGATTTTGTAGTCAACTTAAGCAGATGTCCACAATAATTTCCCATGTTGCTAACAACCTTATAATGCCAAAATGAAACATTTGTCTCAAATATTAGTGTTATTTAATACTGTACATTAAAGGTGAGTGATTTTGGGTGGATTATTTGTTGAAGTAGTTAATACAAGGGTTCAGAGGGGTTCCTCATGGAACCTATTGAACTTGAAAGGTTCCCCCTGTGTGGCAATTGTTTTTACCACCAAAGGTTCTTCCAGGCTCCTTTACTTCTAAGAATGTAGTTAAAAGTGTTACTCGTTGCTTTTCATGGGCGTTGAAGACTACAAAAGGATGATAAACTGTCCTGTACATATTAGTTACTCTCACACCCTGTCATCACAGTGCTTTTCTCAGGCAGTGTTTTCTATTTACATCAAAGCAAATAGTTCAGCGAGAGAGCTTTCGAACAAGAGTGTGATTAGTGATGGGAATATAGTGGCTGTATTCCAAATTGGGCTACAGCTAACAGGCAGAAAGTCCCTCCCTCCCTGTCTGTGTCGGGTTCAGCGTTCCGCTCCTCTGCTTTTTTATTGTGTCTCTGAAGCTGCCTCCCCTCCCACCACACTTCATTAGCCCTCCTCTGATACTTAAACATGAAGCTCACAAACAACAAGCATCTAAAACACAACAGGACCCCAGGAGGCGCCGTCTGAAGGTCCTTGTCCAAAACGCCTGGATCAATATGCCCAAATAGGGATCACATATTTGGATTTGCTGCTGTTGTTCTGTTGTTCACTGTGGTTCTTTGTTTTCTTTCTCTGCAGACAAGGGTTCTGTGTTATATTTCTGTTTTCTGAAAGCACTCAGTGCTGATAACTTGGAGCAACTGAGATATGTTGCCTGGTTTAAAGTGGGCTTTTGAATGGAAAACACAAAGCAAAAACAAACAAATACATTTACAGGTTGGCGGCAGGCGGCTAAAGTGGACAAAGGTCGAGGGCCAGCCCGTAGGAAGGGCTGGAAATGAATCCAGGTGTTTCAAGGTTAATGGCTGCGTGAAACAAATGGATTCAATGTCGACGGCGGGCTGACAGGTGATTTGACTTGAGTGAGTGCGGGCCATCAATCTCAGGCTTGCTTCTTTGACTCTCTCCCTGGCGTTGGTATCTAGGGGGCGTCAGGTGCTATGACCTGTAGAGGCCTCTGGACGCCTCCATGCTGTCAGGCCCAAACACCCAAAGTGTTTGGAATCGCTCTGGATAGAGAAATAAATAACTAACATCCCTTCAATCTCTGGTCGAGATAAAACTAGATCTGACAAACATGAATTGAGAATCTACAATATCAATCTAAAAAAGAAAGTTATTTGTTTACATTAAGAAAACACAATAGCAGCAGTCTTGGCAGATTGTTGTTGATTATGATTTCCTTTCAGTATTTTGTGTCACTGAAGGGCTAAAGGATAGCTAGCTGACTAGCTGTCTTACTCCAGGGACACTACTAAATGTAAACTGTCAACTACACGTTTCCAGATAAAGATAAAAGGTTCGCAGAACACTTTACTTTCACATAATCTATGGGCCAGTTGCTCAATTGAGATTCTCCATCGAAAGGGCTTTAGTTCTGGAATAGGCCCTGGGCTCGGGAGCCTTTGTGTACTTATAAGTTCTAATGTAACTCGATGTACTGAATAACGTAATGACACAATAACCACAGACTTGTGATGAAATACCCGATTCCGTAGAGGTTACACAACTGTTATCTGAAATGCAAATTCAATGAGACTAGACTGTATTGGAGCTACTTAATCTAAAGTGTGTGACCTAACATTGTTCCAACAAGTACAGCGAGATAGCATGTTTTATTAATGTGCACTAACGTTTGTTGTTGATTCAAACTGTGGGTATTGTTTTATTGATTAATCCAGCGTTTCCCAAACTCGGTCCTGTTTTTTTTCTTCCCTAACACTACACAGCTGATTCAAATAATCAAGGCTTGATGATGCGTTCTTTATTTGAATCAACTGTGTAGTGCTGGGGCAAAAACAAAAACGTGCACTCTTCTCCCTGTGGGTCTGTTTCAAATTCCCTTCAGTCCTATTACATCTGGGGTCTAGGAAACGCTGTTTTAATCAAAATGCACAATTTCAAAGTGGTAGAGGGTTGTTCTGTCTTGCCAAGTACACCCAGTTCTTATTGGGCCCTGCTATGTCATAGAGATAAAGCTATACTGTGTCACTCAAAAGATATTGGAGTCTTTCTACATAACCAGCTCTCCCCTCATTCTCGTCTGAGCCTTAAAAGGTTCCCTAGAGGGCTGTGCTTCTTGTTTAAACCTGACACAAATTCCTAGGTGGCCACGCTTGTAGGCCCAAAATAAAATATTTCCTTTTCGGATCGACGCCAATCGCTTCAAACATCCCCACCCACTCTTATTTTAATATATTACAAGTATACTAAAGTATGCTTAAATATACTACAAATTCAAATAACATACTTCAAATATGAGATATTATTTTCTAGTATACCTGAAGTATACTATAAATATACTATCATTACACTTCAACACACTTATTAAAAGTGTACTTCATTGGAGGCTGCGGAGTGGAGGACGGCTCATAATAATGGCTGGAACGGAGCAAGAGGAATGGCATCAAACACAGGAAACCATGTGTTTAATTTATTTGATACCATTCCAACAATACCGCTCCAGGCATTACCACGAGCCCGTCCTCCCCAATTATGGTGCCACCAACCTCCTCCTGTGGTATACTTTATATTCATTGTTTTTTTTCAGTCTGATAGTATACTATACATATACTGTCATCAACCTTCAATAGACTGTAACGACTTCCGCCGAAGTTGGTGCCTCCCCTTGTTTAGGTGGTGTTCGGCGGTCGACGTCACCGGTCTTCTAGCCATCACTGATCCTCTTTTCATTTTCCATTTGTTTTGTCTGTGTTTTCCACACCTGGTTTCAATTCCCTCATTACATGTTTTGCATTTAAACCTCTGTTCCCCCCTCATGTCTTTGTGTGGGATTGTTCATTGTAGTGCTTGTGCACTTTATGTACTGGTGCATTACGGGCTATTTTGTGCCCATTTTCTCTCGTGTTGTTTGAACCGTTGGGTTGTTTATTAAACGACTAAGTTTATTACCCAGTTTTGCTCTCCTGCGCCTGACTTCTCTGTAACCAGTTACACAACCCCTACATAGACTTATTAAAAGTTTACTTTTAATTAATTGTTTTTCCTTTTTTAAGTATACTATATGTTCACTATCATTACTCTTAAACACACTCATTAAAAGTGTACTTCAATTTCATAAGCTTTCATTGTAATTCAGTATATTCATTCAAAATACACTTGGAGTTGTTTTTAAGTCGAAGCAAATATTAATTTTTTATGCAACTCTGCTTGTTAGTGATCAATTACACTATAAGTTTTAGTGCCAATAATGAGTTTTGAAGTACTTTCTGAATTCCTGCTCAGAAGAGTGCAGAGAAAGTTGATAATGGTAAAGATTGTTTGTTCCACATTAGGGAACATGCACAGCTGAGTAACATGCTTCCTGAGAGTATACTTTTTCATACCTCAAGAAAATACACTTATGTACTTACTTTCAAATAAGTATATTTAACTGTATGTCCACAAAATATATTTAAAGTATACTTTCAAAAACGCATGTAAATAAATAGCATATTACCCAGCATCTGCAGCTGAAGTTTTGATTGATAATATAATGTTGTTTTTCATATTTTGCTTAGTCAAATGTTTTGATGTTCATTTTCCAACTGAATAATGTTGTACTTTTAATTACACATTACATATTACACATAAAATGTGTTTTTATGTTGATATATCACTGTAATTAATGTGAACAACTAAAGTGTGAAATGCCGCTGGTGCACAATTATAAAAAAGGTTACTTCCAGCCACAACTGCTTTGTAAATGTTAACATTGCATGTTAACATTGGCTGAGAAGATGCCTTGGTCAATCAAGTTAACCTTTACATGGCTAATTACAATAGCTAATGTGGTTATTGAGTAGAAGTATATTTGTGAAAGTATACTTGAAACACATTATAAATAAACGTTATTTGTAAAGAAAATACAGGAATTATAATTCAAATACAATTTTAGTATACTTCTAATTTATGAAAAATATACATAAAATGTACTTAAGGTGTATTCAAAGTCTATTTGTTTAATCTAATATACAGTGGGGCAAAAAAGTATTTAGTCAGCCACCAATTGTGCAAGTTCTCTCACTTAAAAAGATGAGAGAGGCCTGTAATTTTCATCATAGGTACACTTCAACTATGACAGACAAAATGAGGGAACAAAATCCAGAAAATCACATTGTAGGATTTTTAATGAATTTATTTGCAAATTATGGTGGAAAATAAGTATTTGGTCACATACAAACAAGCAAGATTTCTGGCTCTCACAGACCTGTAACTTCTTCTTTAAGAGGCTCCTCTGTCCTCCACTCGTTACCTGTATTAATGGCACCTGTTTGAACTTGTTATCAGTATAAAAGACACCTGTCCACAACCTCAAACAGTCACACTCCAAACTCCACTATGGCCAAGACCAAAGAGCTGTCAAAGGACACCAGAAACAAAATTGTAGACCTGCACCAGGTTGGGAAGACTGAATCTGCAATAGGTAAGCAGCTTGGTTTGAAGAAATCAACTGTGGGAGCAATTATTAGGAAATGGAAGACATACAAGACCACTGATAATCTTCCTCGATCTGGGGCTCCACGCAAGATCTCACCCGTGGGGTCAAAATGATCACAAGAACGGTGAGCAAAAATCCCAGAACCACACGGGGGACCTAGTGAATGACCTGCAGAGAGCTGGGACCAAAGTAACAAAGCCTACCATCAGTAACACACTACGCGCCAGGGACTCAAATCCTGCAGTGCCAGACGTGTCCCCTGCTTAAGCCAGTACATGTTCAGGCCCGTCTGAAGTTTGCTAGAGAGCATTTGGATGATCCAGATGAGGATTGGGAGAATGTTATATGGTCAGATGAAACCAAAATAGAACTTTTTGGTAAAAACTCAACTCGTCGTGTTTGGAGGACAAAGAATGCTGAGTTGCATCCAAAGAACACCATACCTACTGTGAAGCATGGGGGTGGAAACATCATGCTTTGGGGCTGTTTTTCTGCAAAGGGACCAGGACGACTGATCCGTGTAAAGGAAAGAATGAATGGGGCCATGTATCGTGAGATTTTGAGTGAAAACCTCCTTCCATCAGCAAGGGCATTGAAGATGAAATGTGGCTGGGTCTTTCAGCATGACAATGATCCCAAACACACCGCCCGGGCAACGAAGGAGTGGCTTCGTAAGAAGCATTTCAAGGTCCTGGAGTGGCCTAGCCAGTCTCCAGATCTCAACCCCATAGAAAATCTTTGGAGGGAGTTGAAAGTCCGTGTTGCCCAGCGACAGCCCCAAAACATCACTGCTCTAGAGGAGATCTGCATGGAGGAATGGGCCAAAATACCAGCAACAGTGTGTGAAAACCTTGTGAAGACTTACAGAAAACGTTTGACCTCTGTCATTGCCAACAAAGGGTATATAACAAAGTATTGAGATAAACTTTTGTTATTGACCAAATACTTATTTTCCACCATAATTTGCAAATAAATAAATTAAAAATCCTACAATGTGATTTTCTGGATTTCTTTTCTCATTTCTGTCTGTCATAGTTGAAGTGTACCTTTGATGAAAATTACAGGCCTCTCTCATCTTTTTAAGTTGGAGAACTTGCACAATTGGTGGCTGACTAAATACTTTTTTGCCCCACTGTATATATCTAATATACTAAGAACATACTTTAGTACAATTTTTATTTCCTAATTGAGATAATTCTAAATGTATTTAATATACTTAAATGCTAATAAAATACAAATAAAATGGACATGAAATGCATTAAATGTATTTAAAATTGTTCAAAATCAGATAATTTTAACACAACGTGTAAAGTGTTGGTCACATGTTTCATGAGCTGAAATAAAAGATCCCAGAAATCCTCCATACACACAAAAAGCTTATTTTTATTACTTTTATTATACAATTTTTTTTACATCCCTGTTAGTGAGCATTTCTTCTTTGCCAAGATAATCCATCCACCTGACAGATGTGGCATATCAAGAAGCTAATTAAACAGCATGATTATTACACAGGTGCACCTTGTGCTGGGGACAATTAAGGACCACTCTAAAAAGTGCAGTTTTGTAACACAGCAAAATGCCACAGATCTGAGAAAAATGCATTCTGATTGGCTGGGCCCTGGCTCCCCAGTGGGAGGGCCTATGCCCTCCCAGGCCCACACATGGCTGTGCCCCTGCCCAGTCATGTGAAATCCATAGATTAGGGACTAATTCATTTACTTATATTGACTGATTCCTTATATGAACTGTAACTCAGTAAAATCTTTGAAAATGTTGCATGTTGCGTTTACATTTTTGTTCAGTATTAAAATATATTAATGAAGTATAATTTATTTATTTAAAATGTTATCTCCAGCTTGAGTCAACCCACCCGGACACTGCAAGCGAACCATTTGTCACAAAGTAATTATAGAATTATCGATTGGCAAGCAATTAACACTTTTTTTAACGCCCACCCCCATCACCCCCCCATTTTCCCATCTTTTAATTTGCAGTCTGAACAGCAAGAAGAAAAAATCTTTTGGAGTAACACATTTAATCCCCTTGGCACTTCCTTACGTTCAGATTAATGGGGGGTCAGGGACAAAAGGCTTCTTTTTTTTTCTTCTTCTCTCTCTCCACTCCTCTGTTCCTTCTTGCCTACAACTCTATCTCTAGCAGCAGTCCAGAGGCTGCATAGAATACAGCTTTACACCCCACTCTGGCAGCTATCGCTGTCCATGCCATAGAAACACAATAGATAGAATGGATATATGCCCTTCTGTGCCCCACCATTACTGACATAGTGGCCAGACTGAATTGATGCATTGTTGTGCCCATTGTGGCTAATGTGGCAAAGGTATGGTAGCTAGCAAACTGTAAAAATAAAGACAAATGATGACTGACAAAATTGGTTGCCTTGACATTGTAATTTTTGTACAGAAATCTGTTAAATTCACTATTTGGGTTTACGGTTGTAGAGGCCATGATACACATAAAAATGACACACACATTGAAACATATGATATACAGTAGAATATAGGTGGTGGAACCTCTGCTTTCAAATAACCACTACTGCACCCAAATGGCACCCTATTGCCTATAGGCCATAGCCCATAGGGCTCTGGTCAAAAGTTGTGCACTGTAGGGGATAGGGTGCCATTTGGGACACAACCCACATATCAGGCTATCCTTATCAGGAGAATATTCAAGCATGGTCTATGCAAAGTAAATCCAGGGTGAAGAAAAGGTCCATTGGAGCCCAACTAATCCTGAATCCCTTTTAATGCGTGTCACTTGACAGTCTGATGAATGTGTGCTGTCGCTTTTGACAATCACTCTAGCAGAACCAGTCACCTAAATCAGACTTAATGCTAAAAGGAGATTGACCCAGGGAACATATGGAACCTGAATGGAACCGGCATAAAATAAACAATACACATTGCCAGGTTGCCATATGGTCCTGAAATTAGTTTGACATGGTCCTGAAGTTGGTACACCATGTTTAAGTACTTAGATTTAATCTAACATACTATTTATTATGTTACTGCATTACCTGGTAAAAATGCATTAATTCAGCACTATTGGGTACCCAACCTGGTACCAAAGATGACCTTATCTTATCTGCTTCTCAATTCTTATGTGCTACATTGATGCCATTCAAACTTGACAGAGAAAAATCTAGTTTGCTTCCCTCTGTCTCTGTTTTACAGATGCCAGCAGATAGACAGACAGTTGTGGCCCAGATGGACCTACAGACGACCAGCCTAAGCCCAACAAACTCTGGCTGCTGGTATATGTCAACAGAGAGATCGATGTCATGGAACGTCACCGTGGTAGCATATGGCCAGGGCAGAGAAAGTTGATTTCCCTTCTGGTGAGTTGTATAACTCGTCTTCTCTCCGATTTCACAATCTCTCTGTGTCTTTTGTCTCAAAAGATATTCACTGCAAATAAATGAGGAAATGTGTAATATGTAAATGTGAGGTAGTGACCACTTATAATTGGTTGACTTGTTCAGAGGATTAGGAATGTTTCATGGTAAGTAAACTAAGAAACACTACAGGAGAATACCTCATGTACTTTAATTCACTAGGACTAGGCGATTACCGTGAATGACAAAGTACTAAATTTCACTGCAAATGATAGATAAGACAATTCAAAGTGATATAGAACATTCCTGTATCATAAGCAAGGGTCCATGGGCAGAGTCCTGAAAAATCTAAAATATCAATAAGTTGATCGTGAAAATTCCTAGTTTGTCTGAGTTATTCCAAACTGGTTTAGTGAAAGGAACACCAGAATGAACTTGAGTATTTCCATCTCTAACAGCTCCTTGTTATTTTAGGAGTAATGCCAGCTGCTCTTATGATGCCTCTCATGAATTATGCATGATGGAGAAGACTTTTTGGATTATTTGTTTCAGAGCTTTTCTCTTCTGTTTTTCCTCCCAAAATAATGTGATTACCTTCCAAAACAAACAATTAGAGGCTGCTGGCTGTCGTTCACCAATGATTTATTCAGAAATGTCTGTGGGTCCCACTCCAGGAGAGCAAGTAATTTCAGATGACAGGGACTATAGCTACAGTATTGCTGTAGCTCAGTTCAGGCAAGGAAAGGTCAGAGAGGGTAGCCTAGTTGTTATTTATAAAAATGATGATGATGACGATGATGATATTGACCAAAATGATGAAGGATAATTACGATGGTAATGATGTTTATAAAATTGATGATGATGATGATGATAACGAAGAGACACAAGGACAGAGATGAATAGAGGTAAAAGAAAGCTGAGCTTAGAATGCTTCTCTCAAACCACACCACCACATCACCCAATCTGATGATCAAGACAAGGCTACAGTTTGCTCCTGTGATCGGCCTCACTTTGACAGCCACTTAAAGAGCTATTTGAAGGCAGCGATTATCCCTCCCCTTTCATGGTGTATAGTTAATCAATACCTCCCCACAGGACGTTATGCAAGCACATACAGCAATATGGCTTTATGAAAGATGCTGCCTTATTGACCTGGTTTCCCTCCCTGCAGCCATTCTCATTTTCTCCAAGATAAGCATACACAGGAGAGAAACATTGGGTGCATCCAAAATGGCACCCTATTCCCTATGTAGTGCCCTGGGCTCTGGTCAAAAGTAATGAGCTACATAGGGAATAGGTTATAATTTTAGCCACAACCACCATTTTGGCCCTGTGGTCAAGACGACTGAAGCATACAGCGGTAGTCTAGTCTAGTTCTGCCAGCACAAAGTACTCTGTGCAAACACCACTATAAAGGCTTGGACTGACTTATGTGAAACCTTTTCACACTGTAAAAAACTTAGTCAAGCTCTTTTCGTCCTGTGAACTACAGTGAAAGTATAGGTCATGTAAGGTGCCCTGTTTGATTCCTAGTTTGCAAATAGTGTTTACTAAACATGGACACTGTAAAGTCCATGGAGGATAAGAGCACCTCCTCCCAGCTGCCCACTGCACTGAGGCTAGGAAACACTGTCACCACCGATAAATCCGCGATAATTGAGAACTTCAATAAGCGTTTTTCTACGGCTGGCCATGCTTTCCACCTGGCTAACCCTACCCCGGTCAACAGCCCTGAACCCCCCACAGCAACTTGCCCAAGCCTCCCCATTTCTCCTTCACCCAAATCCAGATAGCTGATGTTCTGAAAGAGCTGCAAAATCTGGACCCCTACAAATCAGCCGGGCTAGACAATCTGGACCCTCTCTTTCTAAAATTATCAGTCGAATTGTTGCAACCCCTACTACTAGCCTGTTCAACCTCTCTTTCGTGTCGTCTGAGATCCCCAAAGATTGGAAAGCTGCTGCGGTCATCCCCCTCTTCAATGGGGGAGACACTCTAGACCTAAACTGCTACAGACCTATATCTATCCTACCCTGCCTTTCTAAGGTCTTCAAAAGCCAAGTTAACAAACAGATCACAGACCATTTTGAATCCCACCGTACCTTCTCCATTATGCAATCTGGTTTCTGATCTGGTCATGGGTGCACCTCAGCCACGCTCAAGGTCCTAAACAATATTATAACCGCCATCAATAAGAGACAATACTGTGCAGCTGTATTCATCGACCTGGCCAAGGCTTTCGACTCTGTCAATCACCACATTCTTATCGGCAGACTCAACAGCCTTGGTTTTTCAAATGACTGCCTCACCTGGTTCACCAACTACTTGTGTCAAATCGGAGGGCCTATTGTCCGGACATCTGGCAGTCTCTATGGGGGTGCCACAGGGTTCAATCCTCGGGCCGACTCTTTTCTCTGTATACATCAATGATGTCGCTCTTGCTGCTGGTGATTCTCTGATCCACCTCTATGCAGACGACACCATTCTGTATACTTCTGGCCCTTCTTTGGACACTGTGTTCTTCTTAGGGAGTGGCAGCTGAGGTGTCGGTTTTGGAGAGTCTGGCGTGCCCAAAGTAAAAGGCCTGCCACTCAGGCCCAGAAACTAGGATATGCACATAGTTAGTACTATTGGATAGGAAGTTGAAGTTTCTAAGAGTGTTCAAATATTGTCTGTGAGTAAAACAGAACTGATATAGCAGGCGAAAACCCGAGGAATGTCTGTCCTGGAAAAAGTGTTTTTGACACATTGCCTCATTTTGAACCCCTCCCTATTGAAAACAGCTATATATGGGAGTAAGATTGCAGTACCTATTGCTTCCACTGGATGTCAACAGTCTCTAGACAGTGTTTGGTGATGTTAGGTTGCTCTGGATGGTAATAGAAGAAGAATTTCGAACTAGTCATTGGATGTAAACAGAAGAGGAAGCGCGTTCACCGGGCTCGCGCGCACTGTGTTTTTTTCATTTCCTATCGTCCAGTTTATAATCCGGTTGAAATATTATAGTAAATATACATAAAAGTGTTCCTAAGGATACATTATCAATGATGTTTGATTGTTCTTGGACAAGTGTATAGGTATAATGTGAACGCGTTCTCTTCGCGCGGTTCAATGGGCGACTCAACGGTGGATTTTATGATCATAACACGCCAACCAAACGGAGAGTTATGGATATAATAAATTACTTTTTCTAACAAAAGAAGCATGGATTGTCTTCGTTGGACACTTGGGAAGCCCTCAGCAGAAGTTCTTCAAAAGGTAAAGGATTTTATATTAGCTATTTTATGTGTTTTTTGAGACCCGCATTGGGTTATGAATTTATGCTAATGGATAAATATTGTAGGTGCTATCCTCAAACAATCAAATGTTGTGCTTTCACCTTAAAGCCTTTTTGAAATCTGACAACGCTGTGATATTGCCAAGAAGCAGAGCTTTTGATTACTATGCAACACTTGTATATTGATGAATGTTTAATAATTCAACTTTTGGATTTTGAATTTGGCGCCTTACATTTCACCAGGTAGTGTTGGGAGTGGGCGCCCCACTGCTCCCTAAGTAGTTAACTAACCTCCAGACGAGCTTCAATGCCATACAACTCTCCTTCCGTGGCCTCCAACTGCTCTTAAATGCAAGTAAAACCAAATGCATGCTCTTCAACCGATCGATGCCCTCACCTGCCCGCCCGTCCAGCATCCTTACTCTGGACGGTTCTGACTTACGTGGACAACTACAAATACCTAGGTGTCTGGCTAGACTGTAAACTCTCCTTCCAGACTCAGATTAAGCATCTCCAATCCAAAATCCAAACATAACCTTGTAAAACTGAATATCATACTGATCCTTGACTTCGGCGATGTCATTTACAAAATAGCCTCCAACACTCTACTCAGCAAATTGGATGCAGTCTATTACAGTGACATCTGTTTAGTCACCAAAGCCCCATATACTACCTACCACTGTGACCTGTATGCTCTCGTTGGCTGGCCCTCACTTCATATTCGTCGCCAAACCCACTGGCTCCAGGTCATCTATAAGTATTTGCTAGGTAAAGCCCTGCCTTATCTCAGCTCACTGGTCACATTAGCAGCCCCCACTCGTAGCACACGCTCCAGCAGGTATATTTCACTGGTCACCCCCAAAGCCAAATTCTCCTTCGGCCGCCTTTCCTTCCAGTTCTCTGCTGCCAATGACTGGAACAAACTGCAAGAATAACTGAAGCTGGAGACTCCTATCTCCCTCACTAGCTTTAAGCACCAGCTGTCAGAGCAGCTCACAGATCACTGCACCTGTACATAGCCCATCTGTAGATAGCCCATCCACCTACCTCATCCCCATACTGTTATTTTTGTTTTTCTCCTTTGCACCCCAGTATCTCTACTTGCACACTCATCTTCTGCACATCTATCACTCCAGTGTTTAATTGCTATATTGTAATTATCTCGCCACTATGGCCTATTTATTGCCTTACCTCCTTTATCCTACCTCATTTGCACACACTATATATAGACTTTTTCTACTGTATTATTGACTGTATGTTTGTGTATTCCATGTGTAACTCTGCGTTGTTGTTTGTGTAGCACTGCTTTGCTTTATCTTGGCCAGGTCGCAGTTGTAAATGAGAACTTGTTCTCAACTAGCTTACCTGGTTAAATAAAGGTGAAATAAATAAAAAAATCAACAATAAAATACAGGTACTTTCACAGTTTCAAAGAAGAAACATCATGTCTACCATGATGTCAGGAACACATTTTGATCAAACTGGGTCCTCCTCAAGCAGGGGGAATACTATTTTACAACCTTCAGGCTGCCTTCCTTTGTTTTCCTGTATCCAGGAACAACAGTAACAGTAACCAGAAAAACAGGCCTTGGTGGACTGGGGACATTATGGATGGCAACAGGGTGATGGAAGGTTGAGGGGGCTGAACCGGCAGGCAGGAGGGCCACAGTGGTGGTTCCGCTCCAGGCTGACCTGGTCCTGAGAGTGCAGGCCGGTCCCCTCCCTCTCACTCTTCTTCCAACTCCTCATTTTCCACATGATTAGCCTGCCACCTGTCCTCCGGCTGGCCCCTGGCCCACGGGCACCCCGCGACACTCCACCATTTAGCACAAGCAAGTTTCTCGCAGAGTCACGCCAACTCCAAAGAAGGACTTGACAGGGGGAATGAGTTCAGACAGAGAAACGTTTTTGCGAAGTTGCAGGAGTGCCACTGCAGTCTGTTCGTTCTATCATGCCAACTCCTTGTCATTTATTGTCATGCCAAACAGTGACTTGACAATGAGCAATGCTATTGGCAAGAGCACAAACAGATCCGGGGCCAATAGGCAATCAGATTTACATATCAAACTACAACAATCAAATGGGACACGTTGCATGTCTAATCAAATACACACTGGATGTTTGATGTAACTTATACTGTTTACTTAGCTACATTTAGGCCGGGATTTCATCCGAAACCACGCTATAGCGCGATTGACATTTAGAGGTAATTTCCAGTTGAACCAAAATCAGCAGCGTTTACCTTGAATGCGATCTCCGCAAACACGGTAACATACACTACATGACCAAAAGTATGTAGAAATCTGCTCGTCGAACATCTCATTCCAAAATCATGGGCATTGATATGGAGTTGGTCCCCCCTTTGCACTCTTCTGGGAAGGCTTTCCTCTAGGTGTTGGAACATTCAGCCAAAAGAGCATTAGTGAGGTCGGGCACTGATGTTGGGCGATTAGGCCTGGTTTTACAGTCGGCGTTCCAATTCATCCAAAAGGTGTTCGATGGGGTTGAGGTCAGGGCTCTGTGCAGGCCAGTCAAGTTCTTCCACATCGATCTCTGCAAACCATTTCTGTATGGACCTCGCTTTGTGCACGGGGGCATTGTCATGCTGGAACAGGAAAGGGCCTTCCCCAAACTGTTGCCACAAAGTTGGAAGCACAGAATCATATAGAATGTCATTGTATGGTGTAGCATTAAGATTCCCCTTCACTGGAACTAAGGGGCCTAGCCTAAACCATGAAAAACAGCCCCAGACCATTATTCCTCCTCCACCAAACTTTGCAGTTGGCACTATGCATTCGGGCAGGTAGCGTTTTCCTGGCATCTGCCAAACCCAGATTCGTCTGTCGGACTGCTAGATGGTGAAGCGTGATTCATCTCTCCAGAGAACGTGTTTCCACTGCTCCAGAGTCCAATGGCGGTGAGCTTTACACCACTCCAGCCGACGCTTGTCATTGTGCACGGTTTGTGTGAGGCTGCTCGGCCATGGAAACCCATTTCATGAAGCTCTCGACGAACAGTTCTTGTGCTGAACTCGGTAGTGAGTGTTGCAACCGAGGACATACGATTTTTACAGCACTTAGCTTCAGCACTTAGCGGTCCCGTTCTGTGAGCCTGTGAGGCCTATCACCTTGCGGCTGAGCCGTTGTTGCTCCTAGACATTTCCACTTCATAATAACAGCACTCACAGTTGACTGGGGTAGCTCTAGCAGGGCAGGAATTTGACGAACTGACTTGTTGGAAAGGTAGAATCCTACGATGGTGCCACATTGAAAGTCGCTGAGATCTTCAGTAAGGCCATCCTACTGCCAACGTTTGTCTATGGAGATTGCATGGCTGTGTGCTCGATTGTATACACCTGTCAGCAACAGGTGTGGCTGAAATAGCCGAATCCAGTAATTTGAAAGAGTGTCCACATACTTTGTATATATATATATTTATTTTTATATATATATAGAGTGTACCTTTGAAAGCTGCATTTTATACTAACGTGATCGGATTGAATCCCGTCCTTTATCCACCTGCATCAAATGTACCTGGGTATACATGCAATGCCTGGTCTTACTTTGGAGAAAATGCAAACTTCTATGATGGTTTATTTGAACAATACATGAGTTGAAAACTATTGTAGCAAGAAGGTCTTGACACAACTGGTGGGTCCAAGAGGGCTATTCAGTTCATTACTCTTGGAACTTTTAGTTGAGAGTAGAGTATGCTATCAAGGAGAGGGAAGCTATTACATGGTCTATCGACTCTCTGAAAGTTTCATTTACAGTGTGACGTCCTCTTTTGGTGTAGAGCACTTAAGTGAAGATTAACATGTTGTCCACAAACGGAGAACAATGATCACAGGATTGCAATTAAAATATTTGGTCATTAAAGCCCTGTTAGTACAGCAATGTAATCAGAGTCATGGATAAAACCCTCTTTACTGTCCTCATAGAGGAGCTAGAAGCAGAGATGTAGTTACAAACTGTGCCAAGGGAGGGCGATGTCTGCCACAGAATGACTGTTTCATCTATACTCCTCACGTTTGGATGTGAGTCTCCATGCTCTCTCTGGATAGGAATGGAGCATCATATAGCTCACCTGCTGCTGGAGGTTAATAAACCTGTACTTTTAATGCCTTTCAGCTGATTGTGGTGGTCAAGAAACAGTACACAGATGTATTTGGGATGTGTGTGGGTAAAATAAAAAAAAATAAAAAACATTTTTATTTCAATGAATTTATGCTTGTTAAATGTTGATGCTAGTCAGTAAAAATGTGCATGCTTTCCAAGAACTGCATGGTGGTGTGACTGTGACCCCCCCCACCGCTCACAAAAAAAATCTCTACCAACTCTTTATTCTAAGTTCCTGTGACTAAAATGAGAGTCCGTCAAGTCATATTAAAGGGTATTCCAGTACACTAGCATAGTTTGATTCCGTGTTTCTGCCCTGAATCCATTTTCCACCTGTTTGAGCCTGTTTTCCAATCCAAAGTGAAGTGGCGCGACACAGCACATTATCCCACAACAATTTGACCTGCCATCCACCGCCGCTGGTGTGTTTCTGCGTTGTCAGAGACGACGGAGACAGGCCATGACCTCTGCCGGCCCCTCAACTGATGTTGGTGGCTCACGACATACAGACAGAGATGAAAGGAAAAAAAGGGATGGAATGTGAGAGGAGAGGAAAGAGAAAAATAACTCTGTTCCTGTAAATGGAGATGAGGGAGCTACGTTCCTGTCATTGAATATCACGTCAGAATGTCAAACCTTGATCCTATGTTGCTCTGGACGATGTAAATCCTGGGTCCAATAATAAGGCCTGAATATGCATTGTTCCCAGCGTGTCGTGGTGGGTTTATGGTGTAAGGAGCCCGGCAGGCGGCACGCTGCGTGGCGGTTAACTTGCCGGAACGCTAATAAAGGAGAGTGAGGGATGAATGAACGAGTGTGCAGCATGAATTCCCGCACGACAGTCAATAGTGGAGGAGAGAAACCAAATGTAGAGAGTGGTGGAAGGGGGCATGCATTATTAACAGAGGAGCGAGCATTGTTGGGTGGGGGTGGAGGGTGTTAGCGGTGACAGAGGCAGAGGCAGAGGGGGGAAAGAGAAGCTGAGCATGCCAGCACTGCGTGTGGGGGTACCATCTGACGTGCGTGACTACCTTGGTCGTGACTATCCTCGTCGTGACCATCGTTTAGGAGCATGCACCTTATGAGCGCGTGAGTGAGAATGTGTGTATATGCAAAGCATGCAGTACATGCAGTACATGCTAACGTTGGCGAGTGTATAAGAGCAAGCTGGTTTAGTGGAGGAGACAGGCACATGCACAGATAGGGTTCTATGGGTGCTGGATCAGCCAGCCCTTTTTGCCCTCCTATGAAAAAAGTGCCCTTTTGATTGGTTGATCTCTTGCAACTTTAAAGGTAACGAATTGCACATCAAACTAGACCCTTTGTTCACTTTGAGCACCTGCCCCACCAAAGGTCTGTGCACTGCCCTGGGGGAAGTTTAGAATGGTGTACATTTAAGAGCGCTTGTGAAAGTGTGTTACGCCACATACGCCACACACACTACAGGATACGCTCATGTTGGTGAGTGTGTGAGCGCGAACGGGTATAGCGAAGGGAAGAAAGAAAAAGAGAAAGAAAGAGAGGCAGCCGGGGGAAAGTTTTTCAAGTCGCCGTCCCTCCTCAATTTGCATGCCTAATGAAGCTGAGCGAGAGTTAATAGAGGGTGTAATGACTTCTGACTGGCCGCGCTCTGACTGGGAGGGCCGAGAGGAGAGCTGCATGCTGGGAAGGGGCAGGGCTGCAGAGGAATATGGGGTTAACATGTTATAAACAAGCCCTTTATTTCAGTATTTCGGTAATAGAATCGTAGAGTCGTTTTTTTGGTTCTGTAGGCCTACAAAACATCAGGTAGACTGCCCTCACAGGTAGACTGCCTTCACAGGTGAGGGATGGGCAGTAGTTAGTTAGTATTGCATTCACTGCATGCACATTTCTATGGTGGGTTTGATTGGCTAAAAGACTGAAATGATTCTTCCCTGAGCAAGATAAAAGAAGATTGCACTGTGCCGCAATGACACTCACCTTATCTCCCCATCTGAAACCTTTACAAACAGTCCCTCTTTTCAAAATATTGCCTTGGTATCTTCTCGTAATGTTGTGTAGCATATTGTTCAGGAAATTGCTTGACCTACAGACAGAGAATGTATCTGAAATTGACCTGATGGCAGGTCTTTTCTTGCTTTTATGCAGTTGTTTCATTGTCTTGTAGTGTGATGTGATGTCATTTGTAGCAGCTGTCCATGCAAACTGACATGGAAATGAGTGTGAGGAGCGTGCCCATGCATACACGCACTCACACACACCTCCTCAGGCCCCTTCAGAATTAATCTCATTGGATATGGATGGGCAACACAGATACACACCACACACTTCCTTTCCTAGTTTTACTGAGATGGTTACACAGTAAGACCACTCATGTATAGAAATGTTCCCCAAAATACAGGTTAGTATACTACTCTATAGTACCCTATGCATCTCTCCTTCCTTCTTCTATAAATCTACTATACTTCTCCCTCTCACTCCAGTCCGAACTGATATGTTTTCAGAGCTGCTTTTTGGCACGGGGCACAGAGAGCTGTGTTGGCATCGCCCACACTGTGGCCCTGGTGCCAACACTTCTGTCGGCTACTGGAGCCCTCAGCCCTCATCCTGATGATGGCCACAGATGTAGCGTTGCTGCCCAGAACGGCTTCTCCAGGTGTTGCTTCATAGCCTGGTGTCACTCTGAGCCGACTCCATCTGCCATACTGGGCTGGCGCGAACCGCTCTCTTCATCTCTCTTTCCGTCATCTTCCCTTTCCCCCCTCTCTCTCTCTCCCTCTCTGCTGTCTCTCTCTCACTCTCTCTCCCTCTCTCTATCTCTCTCTCTCCATCCATCCTTCCAATCCTTCCCACTGGCATCAAACATGGTGAAATGCTTCAGCTACAATCATGTGTGTGGAAGAAGTGTGTAGAGTGTCACATTCGATAGAAAAATTGTTACACAATGATATGTTGTGAATAAGGGCTCAAAGAACATAACGGCGCAATGAAAATACGATAGATACTACCCTCTCAAAAGCTGCAGCCCTTTACACTCGTACCCGTATACAGGTTGAAAATGGCAGATTTGGGCACTGATAAGCACCTAAATTGGAGTGTAGGGGCTGTAAAGTAGCATGCTATACATAACGTCAGAGCTCAGGCTCTGCGCTTCACAGAGCTCTATGGGTTTTGACTGACAGAAGTTCTGAACTTGAGCATCGCACAGACAAGTAGTTGCCCACATCCCGGTATTTGGGCAATATTTTTCATTTTTTCTGTTGTCTGAGCTAGGGAAATGCTGTAAATTAAGATGAATATGTATTTTGAATTATGAGATATTGAGGATTAGAATAAATTATGTTTTGATGTCTTGCAAGCAAGCCACCATGTCATATACAGTGTCAATGTTTATGATCACTATGTTTGATGTACAGTTACAAGATGACATGGTGTCATACCCTGGGTTGTTCTGAACAGAATGAGCCTATGTTTGTTTATTGTGAAGAAAATTTGACGCAGCACACGCACCTGAATGCGTTCATGACTCCTTTCTATGCTCACCAAAATTACGATTTGTTCCTCTGAATTGCCTTGTGAAAGCCTAACAATATAAGATCGTGTTCTATAACTTATCTAGTCATGTTGGCAATAACTTTCAAATCATGCCCACCTGACCCAGATTGTGATTTCTGATGTACCGTTTTTGGAATGCATAAACAACAACAGTATTGTGTGATTGCGGGGATAGAAGGTTGTGTTTGAAATGAAACAACTACAAGTGCGCTTGCTCTAGTTCCTCAATGGCACAGTTAGGAGAGTTCTAAGTACCTTACAGTTGAAGACTCTACTTAAAAATAGTCATGAAAGTGCATTGAAATTGCTTAGGAACTCTGCACACCTTGGAGAGGTGTGTGGCCACTTAAATACACCAGTTAGCAGAGGCGTGGACTTGAGTCACATGACTTGATACTCGACTAGATAGAAAATAAAGTAACTTGAGACTTGACTTGGGACTCGACTTGAGACAGGACTTCAAAATATCTGGCCAGGTTTCGTAATGTTTTGTCACTGTGGACTAGGCTACTCTCAATGCAGCCAGAGATAGTATCGCACTTGCAATCGTCAAATTGCAGGGAGAGAGGATTTCCATAAATATGCAGCTCCACAAAAAATTGAAATTGATTGTTTACTTACAGTATGAAGCTTCCATTTTCAGTTTGTTGTTAAAATTAGTCATTACATTATCAAAATGTGTTGTAGATAAAACAATTGAAAGGGCTGTCTGGTTTCTTCAATAAATAGACAAAGTTTTGTAGTTGAACAAGTCATTGCATGTAGGCCTATAGATTTTTTTTACTTGACTTGAGACTTGACATGAAAAAATATATAACTTGACTTGATTTGCTCTTAGAATGCACGACTTGGACGTGATTCGAGACTCCACCCGTTTTACTTGGGACGTTATTAGTGCATCTTTAACACAGGAGGTTGGTGGCACCTTAATTGGGGAGGATGGTCTCGTGGTAATGGCTGAAGCGGAATAAGTGGAATGGAATCAAATACATCAAACACATGGTTTCCATGTGTGTCACGCCTGCTCCCGCTCCCCCTCTCTGGGGCGGCCCATCAATATGCACACCTGTCACCATTGTTACGCGCATCAGCGCTTCATTGGACTCACCTGGACTCACTTATTGATTGCCTCCCCTATATTTGTCTATTCCTCAGGTTCATCCCAGTGTCAGCATTAATGTTGTTTTGTTCCCCCTGTCCACATGCTGTCCTTGTTTTGTTTCATGTCGGTTATTCACTCCCTGTACTTGCTTCTCGTCTCCCAGCGTCTGTCCTCACAGAATGCTGACACCACAATTGGAAGCATCAGGGAGTTTTATTTGTGGTGACGTCGGGTCCGGGTGACGCTGTCGAAGGAACCGGGGGTGCCTCAGTTGGCTCGTCAGGCTCCCACTCCTCAGCCGGCAAGTCGGGCTCCCACGCCTCAGCTGGCTCGTCAGTCTTCCATGCCTCTGCCGGCTCGTCCGGTCCCATGCCTCGACCGGCCCGTCAGGGTCGCCCAGGTGAGGGGGGGGGGGGTACTGTTCTATTCTTATTAACAATAAAAGTTACTCCAAAATGACAGTACATTATTTAACATTCATTTTTACTGGACAGAAAATAATCTGAACTACAACCAAAAAAACCAAAAAAAATTGGAGTCACAAACTTTATGTAGTCATTGCGTGCTACAGTATGAAATAGGACCAAATAGGGGGACTATGTACAAAAAGTGCTGTTATTTCTAAACGGTTCACCCGATATGGATGAAAATACCATCAAATTAAACCTGACAGTCTGCACCTCATAGTTATTGTATCATTTCAAATCCAAAGTTCTGGAGTACAGAGCCAAAACTGCCCCAATGCTTTTGGAGCTCACTGTAGGGCAATTCCCACGAGTGTAAAGGGTTAATAAGGTTTTTTACAAAGCACAGAAAAATGACAGAAATGAAATGATTTTCCACGTTATATTGTACTGTATAGTTCTAGACATAGTAAACTTTTCCATGAAATCCAGATTCACAATGCTAAGGGGTGGCGAACCTGATGAACTGTTCCTAAAGTAAAACGCCACCATGGCTGCTTCCCAAATGGCACCCTATTCCCTTTATAGTGTGAAAGTAGTGCACTATATAGGAAATAGGATGCTATTTGGGACGTATCCTATACCCCCATGTTACCAGAGAACAGCATTATATACATAGTAAAACAAACAGAAAAGCAGTTCTTAATAACAATTAATCCTGCACTCAGATTCCAGGCGTAACATTGTTTTCTTCCCTGCAGTGCCAACTCTGTGACCTGAGTCCCAGTCTATCCCATAATAGTATTGTTCTACCTCTGTGATTCATCATCCCACCAACAGCTAATGTAATAGTGGGGAACTAGTGGCGCTGCAATTAGGTTTGTGTCCAACAGCGGGGGGTGTTGGTCTCCATCACACACCTACATTTTTAATCACTGTCTGTTGTGCAATTTTATTTTTGGTATTAATTTAAAACAGTTTACTAACATGGTTTTCTATTTCAGAGAGAGGAAAGGGCAACTTTGCAAACGTGATCAAAGGTGAGTTTTACTCGTTGTTGTTTCATACATATTCATAATGCAGCCTATGCACTTGAAGACATGAAGCCACATGCAGAGTGCCTCTGGTAAGGGGTTGGATTGATCTTTCCAACTTATCACATGCTATTGAGGACAGTCATTTTCAGTTTGAACCTGCCACCAGAGCCGACCTTCCCGCAAAGCGACACATGGCAGAGCCCCCAGAAGGCTAAGGCCGGCTCTGTCTGTCTGTTTGTTATCTGTTGAAGTGTTGGTCTTTTTAGTTGTCTGTCTCTCTGCGTCTTTAAGTGAGTCAGCCAATTTGCTCTATGGCCTTGCTCAGCACTCTGCTCTCATGTGATAATGACTTGGGATATGTGTCCATCTGTCTCTCTCTCATCCTTGCTCTCCGTCACGTGAAATTGAAAGGCGCTCCTCAGTCAGTCTTTCTCTGTACCTGACTGTCCTTCTCTTTTTACCTGACTATCCTTCTCTTTTTACCTGTCTGTCTATCCCTCCGTCTGTCTGTCCCTCCGTCCGTCTGTCCTATATGGCCCTGCCTCCCCATGCACCGTGTGGACTGCAGATGAATGGTGCTCTGTCACTCTGGCCACTCTTCAGAGTTCCAGTCGCCCCGTGTGAGGAAAGTGCCAGTCATTAACAGGGGAGGCAGGATGAAAAATGAGTTCATTTACGGGCAAGTCCTGTGAGCCGCATAACATCAGCAGCTACCCCCCCCTCCACCTCCCCTCCTCAGAAGCCCAGGACGGGTAGAGTAAGGGAGGAAGGAGGGGTGGAGGAAGAAGAAGGGGGGGCTAAGGAGTTACTCAGCAGATTTTGAGCTGTGCAACAGAGCGGTGGCCTGCCGGCAGTCGCTGGAGGGAGGCAGCCGACGCAGCTGTAGCGAGAGGAAGAGCGAGTGAAGGAAGGAAGGAAAGGAGGGGGGAGGGGGAGGGGGGTCAGGGCGACAGTTTGAGGTCTCATTAATCAGGTAGGGGAGGCCTGACGCTGCGCCAGGGCTTGACAGGTCGTCTCCATGGAGTTAAGCGTACGCTAGCTTCGGAACTCGACACTTAACCCAGCTAAATGCTACCTTGCAACTGAGCACCTCCTTGAGCTAAATGCTCAATTCTAGCTCACCATGACGACACTATAGCCGGAGTGCTAAATTATACCTCAGAAATCCTGTGTGGCTAATTTGAGCAACCTGGGCTCCATTATCACTCCATTGCATCAGTTGGGAAGTGTAATCTAGGTTACCATGTCTCGTCGATGGTTTAAAGTCTTAGCAAGGATCTTTTATCTACTGGTTTATGTGTGTGTGTGTGTGCATGTGTGTATGCGTGCAAGAAAGTCTCAATAGCACACAAATAAAAATGAGCTTCTAAAGTAGAGAATAAAAGAACCAAGGTGTGTTGGTTAGGCTTTGTGTGTGGTGGTGTTCCTCCGTAATGTAATTGTATACATCATAAACGCCACTGAGCGACGTAGTCAGCCGTGGGCCGGCGTGGCGGCAGAAGCCATTAATTAAATCAGAGCCGTTTCCTCTTCCCTCCAACTCCCTGCCTTATTCACTTCGCTCGGGTGGAGAAGACTGAGAAGGGTGGAGAGTAGATTAATGTTGCTCGGTGAGTGTTGAGGAGAGGAGCGGTGGTTAGTCTTCATAACAAATGAGAGAGAGCGACGGAGAGAGACAGAGAAAGAGAGAGGGGGTGAGAGAAGGAACAGAGAGAGAAAGGAAGACTTGATCCCCCTCTTGAAACAAACTGTATTTGGAAACAGGTTCTCAGTATCATGCAAGACTTATACTACTTTTTAATAATGCGTTGGAGTTCTGTGATATTCTGTTTCTTTGCAGTCTTCCTCTCACTCAGAAAAGTCTGAAACTACTTTTATCATATTCAAATGCAAAACAGAGTTGGGGAAAATTACGACAGTATATAGGGGATGTTGAGTGACTATATTTTTGCATTGTGTTTAAGAAAGATGTTCATTACCTTCCTTTACTTTCTTAAAAATAATTTATGGCAATTATCAGAAGTTGCAATTAGATACTTCTACAGCCCCCATGTGCTCTTTCACATATACTGTCCTGCATGTTTGTGATACATGTGCGTCAGTGTCATTATGGCATAGCATTATAGTATGCTGTAAGTCCTAATATGGAGACCATATTTATGACAAAAATACTGTATGTTCTTATATGGACATTGCATGTAGGCTATGACAAACACCCATTGCCCCTGCCTTCAGAATGAGTATGTTTCTTCCTTCAGAAACCAATAGCCTCTATTCCTTTTCCAGTAATGACCGACAGTGTTTATGACTGAATTTCCCCCCAGGCTCTCCAGTTAGATGCTCTTGATTTCCATCCAGCTCTATTTAATTTCAGGCTTCAATTGGAAGTACACATTAAAAGTTAATGGGAAGTTAGGTATTGATTAAAAGATAAATAACACGCATAACCATATAGTCATGCTTTGATTTTCATTTACCTTTCATTATTTCCCGTCTCTCTTTATTGCACCTTCCTTTTTCATTCCACAACTCTCATCATCACCCCATCGGTCTGTTTCCCTGTTTATCTCTCTTCTTCATCTCTTCTTATCTCTACCCTCATCTATCCATGTATCTCTGTATCTCCCTCTTCTTCTATTGTATTGTTTTCCTAATCTGTCATTGTACAGTATCTTGTTGTACCTTCCTGCATGAAACATGTCTATGTGATTTATTTTCAAGCCCGGAAAAACTTTGTACATTCAGACATCACTCATAGTCAAACCAAACCGACACATGATTTTGGACACTGTAACATTTTTATTTATAGCCTTTAATTACTTCCTAGCAGGTAGATGCTTTCAGTTTTAACAATAAACAAATTGTGTGTGTGCTACTGTGTATGTGTGTGTGTTCGCACACACTTTTGTGTTTGTGTGGCCAGTAGTCATGTCAACAGAGATACCACATTAACCTTGCTAAGGCAGGTTTGATTGAATCCAGCTCCCTGTCTCTGTAGGGTATGAGGGGAGGGCTCATGTGTGATCTGGCCAGTGCAGCTGCGACTTGCCTCACGCCGTTTCACACCCGACCCGCTTGCCTGCCTGCCCGCCTGCCTGCCTGCCTCTCTCTCTACCCAGTGGCCTGCTAAGCAGAGCAGAGCAGAGGAACGGCGGGATAAATGATTATTTATGATCTCTTTTCCTCAGAGCCATCCCAGCCCGGATTCATTACTGCAGCAGGCTGTCGCTGGGCTTCACGAACATGCACACTCTAACACATAAATACTTACATGCTATACACACTCAAACAAACATTCTTACACACACACTTGTATACCTATGCACACACACACACAAATGTGTTATATTATTCTTGTGGAGACCAAATATTTTATTCCCATTCAAAATCTTATTTTCCCTAACCCCTAAACCTTAACCTAACCTTAACCCCAAACCCTATCTCTAAGCCTAAAATAGCTTGTTTTCTTGTGGGGACCGGCAAAATCTCCCCAAATGCCAGAATTTTCCTTGTTTTTACTATCTTTGTGAGGACTTTTGGTACCGACAAGGATACACAAAAAATCTAGAAACACTCTAAATCAAGGGGTGGGCTTGCATTTATTTAAATTACATTACTTTAAATCTCGCAGACTGTGGCTTTAAGACTACTTAATGTAAAGTGTACTGTATTCACTCTCTTCTACCTCGCTAAATATGCTAAAAGATGTTAGTTTGAATCTCCAGAAAATGCAAATATCTCTGTCCATCTGCGCTAATCATTTCATGCTTTGAGACACCTCTTGCAATGTCTTGCATCATCTCTCCTCTTCTCATCCTCCTGATCAGTCTATATAGTCACCGTCCTATCACCTACTACTTTGTGCATCCATTCACCCCTTCAGGCTATAAGCTCATACACTTCTCAATCAATGTTTGGAATAGGTCCTGAGAGAGGGTGGAGGATATGTGTTCTTAGGCTTGATGTAATAATGATGCTGTGTTAAAATATAGGTGAAATCTAACTCATGGGACAAAAGCCTAGTCTGCAATTGGTGAGGTCAGTATTTGGAAATGTGTATGACATGACCTGTATACAAGATGTGTATGTAAGAAGATGTCGAGATTATGCTAGCTACATACACTTCACATTATACTTAGATTCTCTCTGAGAAAGTACAGAAACAAACATTGGTCACTGTGCCACCTCTGTTATAAATGCCTTTTCGTATCTTTGTGCAGGCCTTGTTGTGTCTTTGTGCAGGCCTTTTTGCTACTTTATAGTCTTGTCCAACGTTAAAGTATAATGTGTGCCATGACTGTCCTGTGAGGATAAGAATGGGTCAGATCAGCTTGGCGGGGGTGACAGTAACCAGGCCCTCTCTTGCCCACAGAGGGGGAAGGGAGCTGCTGGATGGTCGACAGTTCACACGCTGTTATAAATTACAGCAGAAGGGGAGTCTTTCTCCCCTACAGTATGAACAAAAGGAATGTCTTTGTTAACAGGCTTTTCCAGCCGAAACTCTAACATGGTCAAAAGTGAACACTGGAACAATAATTAGAACATAAGAATATTGGGAATGGTCAGCGTGGAACTATAGAAAACTAATGTCATTGTTTTTGTGTCATTAAAATGGTATGGACAAAATACTGTAACTACTGAAAGTATATCCCCTTTATCTGTCAAGTTTCCATTCAATACGTTTTGTGTATATATATAAACAATTATGGTTGTATTTTTTTTAAAGATAGGAATGTGATTTTAGGAGTCATAAGAGAACTTGGAATCGTATACCCTTACTTGGGGCGTGGCTACTTACTGTGCGAGGTAAGAGAGCGTGTCAGCCTGATGGAACTGTCCTTTTCGACCAGAGTGCATAAAAAGACTGGCTAAGAATTAACATTTCAGACCAGAACATTCCTGATCCTGAATAATCAACACGAGATGTAGGCGAGAAGCTTATCTCCCAGACAATCACTGGTACGGCTGATTAGCCTTCCAAGTCAGATATCAAGAAAAGCGAATCTAAGTGGGGCCATCCTACTACTCTTCAAACTATCCCATCCTACTACAAGTCTCTGTATGCTCCTACTCTCATCACTGATGGGAACCGTCGACACGGCTGGCTAACCATTACCCTAGGAGCATCGTCTAGAGTGAACAGCCGTAAGAAGACGGGAAAGGGGGGATCCCTTTTTGGACAATCAGAGCCTTACAAGCATGCCGCTGAAAGGCCAAACCAACACTCTTCCAAAAGAGAGCTAGTTCTGACAGAGATAAACGGTGAACGGCACTCACACGTAAGTACATTCATGATGTCTTAATTCAATGTCTTAATAGCTAGTAAAAGTCTTAATAGCTAGTAAATAAATAGTTCAACCAATTTGTGTAGTACTGGATCATGAGTAAGGCTGGGTTTTTTGCAGATGCATGAGGTTACAGCTGTTCAGAATTATGATATGATAAGAAGTTAATGAGTAATAAGATCACTGTTTATGGGTGTGATAGGTATATACCTTATAGAGTTTAAATCCGGAGATGGTAACTCTTTAAACAACCTCTAATGAGTTAATTGTTACATGATTCATTTAAATCGGGTAACAATTATACGTAGTTAGTGGATTAAATAAACAACAGTCATCAGATTAATGAAAGTAAAGTCACGATATGTGCTTGCCATTGTGTTCCAATATTATTGTCAAAGACACAGTTGTAAATTGATCCATTGTCTCTAACTTGGAAAAACAAAGAAATAGTATTGTTATTCCACTAACGTGACACTTATGGGTTTAGGCTAATTCTAAGAGACAAGTGTGTCCGTACTCGATTGTGTCCTTCCTCTAAATGTGATGACTGCACACATTGAACAGGCACAAAAGTAAGTAGCGTAGCCGCTAGCCACGTCCGAATAATCATCTGAATGAAATGCATTTTTCCGAAGCTATTATCCGGATGTAGCGGTGCACATACAACAAATGCACCGAGAACAAAGGGGCGTCTGAAAAAAGATAGTTCCTTTCACTGAGTCAGTGTGATAAGAGTTTCTCTATTTCCTTGCCTTTATCTCATTCCATCCCAGACAATGGATTGAATTTCAAAAAGCCAATAAACAAGGGAGATGTCCATTCTGCTCGCACTTATCACAAGCAAACGTTCCGCTCTCGCTCTCGCTCTCTCCTTCCCGCCCTCCCTTCTTCTAAAATGGGCGAAAAAAAGGGCAATACAAATTAAAATGGAGGAGAGAAGAGACGGAGTTGAGGAAAGTGGAGACGTGCCCTGGCACTGGCAGTTCTTCCATTTTAAGTGATAGAAAAAAATGCAGAGGCCATGGGTTGATGTTTTTTTTATTAACTGAATGAGGCTTTTGAGGGCGACAGTGAGAGAGTGAGAGCAGTGAGATCCCTGGAGAGATGATGGTTGGACGAGGAGGAGGACTGGGAACTAGGAGTGGGGAGAGCAGATAATAAATATTCTTATCTGTTGTTGTCATTGTAATGGGACAGGGCAGGAGAAGAGAGGGAGAGGAAGTGAGGGGGGTGACAATGGAGTTTCATAACCAGGGAAGGTTCAGTAGCCCAGGGGTATCAAGGGACCAGCGTCGTGTCGACACAACTGATGGAAAGAGAAGGAGAGAGAGATGAAAGAGAGAGGGAGAGGAGAGGGAGAGCGAGAGGAGAGAAAGGGAGACAGAGTGGGCAAATGTAATTATTGACGGGAACTCCTTGTGGAAAAGAGACAGAAGGAAGGAGGAGGTTTCTGCTCTATCATTGTATTGCAGGTGTGCTGTTCCCTATGAGTGGCCTGAACAGGAAGAGGAAATGAGAAGGGTGGCCATTTTTCTTGGTTGATAAATACAGTCATCACTAGTTACCACAGCCACAAAGTCAAAAACCCCACCTACTATATCTACAATTTCTCTTCTTAAATAAAAAAAAAGAAAAACTTAACCTTAACCCTTACCTTAACCATAAATTAAGACCCAAAAGAAAATGTTTGTTTTCATGAATTTTTACGATACAGACGATTTTGACTTTGTGGTTGTGCTATCTTGTGGAAACCGTTAACAACAGAGGTTGCTTTCCAAAAGGCATCCTATTCCCTATTAAATGCACTTATAACTAGAGCCCTATATCAGTATTGCTTATTCCTCATGTCCTCCTTTAAGGCTAAGCGCGTGAAATGAAGAAGACCCAGAGAGGGGATGAGAATGAGCACATACTGTACATGGCCCGCAGGAGAGGCATCAAGCCCTTCTATAGATTCCTTGAGGAATGGCTCCCAATTCCAACTTCAATAGAAACACCTCTGTGATGGCTCCCTGATGGAACGCCCTTCTACACTTATCTCATCCCCTCCAATATATTATTATCCAATATATTGATTCACCAACCCCCACCACCACCACCACACTTCAAGACACTCCTTTCCCTTTCTCTTTAATGGCCTACTCCGGACAGTTAATGTGAGCTATCCATGTAGGTTCCTTCTATAGGTGCGTACGTGCTACGGCTCAAATGCCCAGTGGCCAATTACGGTGTCCAATGCGCAGCAATGCATTTCAGACTTAATGGACTTGCTGGTAACAAATATCCCTAGCCTTGGGACTTATATATACATTTTCTTAACAATTTCTTGAAGTATGGGATGTAATATTCTATTGAAAGCACCTCCTAACTCTCCTCTTTATAGACAAGACGTCACTTAGGTGCTTTTACTACAAAAGTAAACGTGTTACACAGGTCTCAGCTGCTAATACCCTGCTAAGTCATTGTTGCTCACTAGTTGGGCCATGGCATTGTCCTTCTCTACTTTCTGTTTGACCAGCGGAATGATTCCCTTTGCCCATGTGTGCCATTGAGAGTAAGACACTAAACTTGCAAATAAGCGCTAAGGCCTATATCAGTGTACAGATGTTGGCGCTATGTATACAAGCATACTTTTTCAACCTTAAATACACTACAAGTAAAACATTTCCTCTAAAACAGGATGATCAAATTATGATCCTACATCTGGATGTGTAGGAGTACTACTGTACATCTGTCACATAAGCTGTTGATGTTTTGTATGGAATATACAGTATGGTCTGATGGAAGAACCTCACACAAGAACACAAACTAACATGCACACACACACACACACACACACACACACACACACACACACACACACACACACACACACACACACACACACACAATAAAAGCGTATCTATGTTAATGTGACTTCCTCTGTGCAAGTATCTGGCAAGCTTGCTGCCAGCCTGCATGCATAGTCTAATCAATTATTGAAGATACCTTGAGCTCCATGGGTCTCCCAGAATGTATTACGTCCAGCTGCCTGTAAAAATGACGCAGAGGGAGACAAATATTACAGAGGCTTGTGTGTCACGTGTCACTCCCAGCATTGCTTTCTAACAGAATATAATTTATGTTTATTTTTAGTTTGCATGTAAATTGTTATTTTTGTTGTCACAGTAGCCAAACTGACAAAGAACACACACACACGACAGACTAAGAGCAGCACATTATATTATTGTTTTTAAATTGAATTTAATTCCAAAACCAGTGACAAAAAAGATACCCTTTGTTCCACAAATATACGCTTTTCAATGTATTTTGTTAAAATACATTATGGTTTTGTATTATAGTACAATACAATTGTACCTATACTACTGTTCGGTAGTGCGGTCAGGTGCCACACCTATGCAGCCGCTCACCTATGCAGCCGCTCACCTATGCAGCCGCTCACCTATGCAGCCACCACACCTATGCAGCCGCTCCGTCACCTATGCAGCCGCTCCCTAAGAAGTTAACTTCTTCAGAATAGGGTCCTTTTTTTCAGAATTTCCACCTGACTGAAATGCCCAAAGTAAACTGCCTGTTACTCAGGCCCAGAAGCCAGGATGTGCATATTGGTAGGATTGGATAGAAAACACTTTGAAGTTTCTAATTTAAAAAAATAATGTCTAAGACTATAACACAATTGATATGGCAGGCGAAAATCCGAAGAAAGATTTTTACTTTTATTTTATTTTTTAGGTCCGAGGTTCTTATAATAGAAAGCTATGGGTCCTATGTAATTCTGGATCCCAGATTGCAATTCCTATGGCTTCCACTAGATGTCAACAGTCTTTGTTCATTGTTTCAGGCTTGTTTCTTCATAAACGAGGAAGAATTTGGAGTTTTGGTAAAGAGACTATCGGAACAATATCAGTCTGTCGGCGCGCGCGACGGAGAGGACGCGCGCTTACTAATTTTACTTTCAGATTGAACATACTACTTTCCGTACAAAATATTATAGTTTATTTACATTTTAGGGTAGCTGAGAGTTGGATAGAAACGTAGTTTGACTTTTTTGAACGAAATTTGGCGGTAGCTTTTTGGATTCCTTTGTCTGCATGTTGAACGAGTGGATTACTGAAATCGATGGCGCCAACTAAACAGACTTTTTTGGTATATAGAAGGATTTTATCTAACAAAATGACCATTCATGTTGTAGCTGGGACCCTTGGGATTGCAAACAGAGGAAGATTTTCAAAAGTAAGTGATTTATTTAATTGCTATTTGTGATTTTGTGAAGCCTGTGCTGGTTGAAAAATATGTTAATGTGGGGCGCCGTCCTCAGACAATCGCATAGTATGCTTTCGCTGTAAAGCCTATTGTAAATCTGAAAACACATTTAGATTAATTTTAAATGATATAAGATACTTGTATAACCATGAATGTTTAATATTACAATTATTTATTTGAATTGCGCGCCCTCCAATTTCACCGGATCTTGTCGACTGTTGTCCCGCTAGCAGGACACCTAGCCTTATTAAAGACTTGCACAATGCTCGGACACCCATGCATACCCCACAAGAAATGCCACCAGAGGTCTCGTCACAGTCCCCAAGTCCAGAACAGACTATGGGAGGCGCACCGTACTGCATAAAGCCATGACTACATGGAGCTCTATTCCACATCAGGTAACTGATACAAGCAGTAGAATCAGATTTGAAAACTTCTTCTGGATCGGTGTCCCATCCACGGGACGGTTGAGCTAACGTAGGCTAATGCGATTAGCATGAGGTTGTAAATAACAAGAACATTTTCCAGGACATAGACTTATCTGATATTGGCAGAAAGCTTAAATTCTTGTTAATCTATCTGCACTGTCCAATTTACAGTAGCTATTACAGTGAAATAATACCATGCTATTATTTGAGGAGAGTGCACAATTTTGAACATGAAAAGTTATTCATAAACCAATTAGGCACATTTGGGCAGTCTTGATACAACATTATGAACAGAAATGCAATGGCTCATTGGATCAGTCTAAAACTTTACACATACACTGCTACCATCTAGTGGCCAACATTTAAATTGCACCTGGGCTGGAATAATACATGATGGCCTTTCTCTTGCATTTCAAAGTTGACAAAAGAATACAAAATAACGGTAGTTCTTTTCTTTGTATTATCTTTTACCAGATCTATTGTGTTATATTCTCCTACATTCCTTTCACATTTCCACAAACTTCAAAGTGTTTCCTTTCAAATGGTACCAAGAATATCCATATCCTTGCTTCAGGGCCTGAGCTACTGTAATGCATCTGTGTGTAGCTGGTGTAGGAGTCAGGCACAGGACAGCAGATATGAGTAAATAATAGCAATTTTACTCAATATTAATAGAATAATAAATGTCAAAAACTTGCCAAGCCCACAAATATTGACCGCAATACAATAACCAAACACTCACAAACAAACATGGGGGAACAGAGGGTTAAATAATGAACAAGTAATTGTGGGATTGAAACCAGGTGTGTAAAACAAGACAAAACCAATGGAGAAATTAAAAGTGGATTGGCGATGGCTAGAAAACCGGTGACGTCGATCTCTCGAATGCCGCCCGAGCAAGGAGAGGGACCGACTTCGGCAGAAGTCGTGACAGCTACAGGCAGTTAGATTTGGGTATGTCATTTTAGGCGAAAATTGAAAAAACAGGAAAAAATACACCTTATAGAACAACGGGGACTGTGAAGAGACACAAAGGTACAGACACATGCATACGCATACATTGTCATATTGTTGTATGGTGGTATTAAACATTTTGTATTGTAGATATATAGTGGTGTAATAATGTTATATGATGAACTCTTATCTTTAGTTTTATATGTAATGTAAGTGCTTTATTATGTTTGGACCCCAGGAAGAGTGAGGATCCCCAATAAATACAAATACAATACAATATGGGTTTTAAGTTTAAAGCCACAGTCTAAGATTTTCACACATTTAAACAAATGAAATAAATCCCCAAAGGCTTAATTTAAAAACTCAAACAGAAAGTACCTGTGCTAAGGTCTGACCAATCGGAATTCATTCTTCAAGATTGTTTTGGACTGGGATATGTTCCGGGTAGCCTTGGATAACAACATTTATGTATACACGGACATGGTGACTGAGTTCATCAGGAAGTGTATAGGGGATGTTGTTCCCACTGTGATTATTAAAACCTACTCAAACCAGAAACCGTGGATAGATAGCAGCATTCGCGCTAACTGAAAGCGCAAACCACCGCATTTAACCATGACAAGGTGACTGGGAATATGGTTCAATACAAATAGCCTAGTTATTCCCTCCGTAAGGCAATCAAACAGGCAAAACATCAGTACAGAGACAAAGTGGAGTCACAATTCAACGGCTCAGACACGAGACGTATGTGGCAGGTTCTACAGACAATCACGGATTACAAAGGGAAAACCAGTCACGTCACGGACACCGACGTCTTGCTCCCAGACAAGCTAAACACCTTCTTCACCCGCTTTGAGGATAGCACAGTACCACAGACGCGGCCCGCTCCAAAGGACTGTGGGCTCTCCTGCTCTGTGGCAGACGTGAGTAAGACATTTAAGCATGTTAACTCTCGCAAGGCTGCGGGCCCAGACGGCATCCCTATCCACGTCCTCAGATCATGCGCAGACCAGCTGGCTGGAGTGTTTACTGACATATTCAATCTCTCCCAGTCTGCTGTCCCCAATTGCTTCATGATGTCCACCATTTTTCCTGTACCCAAGAAAGCAAAGGTAACTGAACTAAATCACTATCACCCTGTAACACTCACTTCTGTCATCATTAAGTATTTGAGAGGCTAGTTAATTAAGGATCACATCACCTCTACCTTACCTGACACCCTAGACCCACTTCAATTTACTTACCGCCCCAATAGAACCACAGATGATGCAATTGCCATTGCACTGCACACTGCCCTATCCCACCTTGACAAGAGGAATGAATACCTATGTAGGAATGCAGTTCAGCCTTCAACACGATAATACCCTCCAAGCTCATCATCAAGCTCAGGGCCCTGGGTCTGAACCTCGCCCTGTGCAACTGGGTCCTGGACTTCCTGATGTGACGCTCCCAGGTGGTGAAGGTAGGAAACAACACCTCCACTTCAATGATCCTTAATAGTCAGCCCCCTCCTGTACTCCTTGTTCACCCATGACCGCGTGGCCACACACGCCTCCAACTCAATCATCAAGTTTGCAGACAACACAACCATAGTAGGCCTGATTACCAACAATGACGGCCTACAGGGAGGAGGTGAGTGACCTGGCGGAGTTGTGCCAGGAAAATAACCTCTCCCTCAACATCAACAAAACGAAGGAGCTGATCGAGCACACCCCTATCCACATTGATGGGACGCAGTGTAGAAGGTGGAACGCTTCAAGCTCCTCAGCATACACATCACTGACAATCTGAAATGGTCCACCCACACAGACAGTGTCGTGAAGAAGGTGCAACTGTGCCTCTTCAACCTCAGGAGGCTGAATAAATTTGGCTTGGCCCCTAAGACCTTCACAAACCTTTACAGATGCACAATTGAGAGCATCCTGTCGGACTGTATCACCGCCTGTTACGGCAACTGCACCGCCCACAGAGGGCCTTCCCAACGCATCCCCGGGGGCACAATATGTATGCTCGGGGTCATTGTATGCTCGGGGTCATTGTCCATTTGGAAGACCCATTTGTGACTAAGCTTTAACTTCCTGACTGATGTCTTGAGGTGTTGCTTCAATATATCCACATACCTTTCCTCCCTTATGATGCCATCTATTGTGTGAAGTGCACCAGTCCCTCCTGCAGCAAATCACCCCCTCAACATGATGCTGCCACCCCCGAGCTTCACGGTTGGAATGGTGTTCTTCGGCTTGCAAGCCTCCCCCTTTTTCCTCCAAACATAACAATGGTCATTATGGCCAAACAGTTCTATTTTTGTTTCATCAGACCAGAGGACATTTCTCCAAAAAGTACGATCTTTGTCCCCATGTGCAGTTGTAAACCGTAGTCTGGCTTTTTTATGGTGGTTTTGGAGCAGTGGTTGCTTCCTTTCTAAGCAGCCTTTCAGGTTATGACAATATAGGATTCGTTTTACTGTGGATATAGATACTTTTGTACCTGTTTCCTCCAGCATCTTCACAAGGTCCTTTGCTGTTGTTCTGGGATTGATTTGCACTTTCGCACCAAAGTACGTTCATCTCCAGGAGACAGAACGCTTCTCCTTCCTGAGCGGTATGACGGCTGCATGGTCCCATGGTGTTTATACTTGCGTACTATTGTTTGTACAGATGAACTTGGTACCTTCTGGCGTTTGGAAATTGCTCCCAAGGATGAACCAGACTTGTGAGGTCTACAATTTTCTTGGCTGATTTCTTTTGATTTTCCCATGGCCTTGAAATACATCCACAGGTACACCTCCAAATTGACTCAAATGATGTCAATTAGCCTATCAGAAGCTTCTGAAGCCATGACATCATTTTATGGAATTTCCCAAGCTGTTTAAAGGCACAGTCAACTTAATGTATGTAAACTTCCGACCCACTGGAATTGTGATACTGTGAATTATAAGTGAAATAATGTGTCTGTAAACAATTGTTGGAAAAATTACTTGTGTCATGCACAATGTAGATGTCCTAACCGACTTGCCAAAACTATAGTTTGTTAACAAGAAATTTGTAGAGTGGTTGAAAAACTAGTTTTAATGACTCCAACCTAAGTGTATGTAAACTTCCGACTTCAACTCTATATACTATATTCTATTGTACTGTATTTTATTCACACTGAAGAAGGCACAGTGATGCCAAAATGTTGGTTATTTACCCAGTAAATTACTGTGAGTTGATATATGGAGTGTGTGACTCTCTTTATTTAAGTTAAAACCTCACAAGCTCCAGCAGCAGAGGTGACTGTTTTGGAGAGCCTGGCGTGCCCAAAGTAAAATGCCTCCCATTTAGGCCCAGAAAATGGGATATGCATATATTTAGTACCATTGGATAGGAAACACTCTGAATCTTCCAAAACTGTTAACCATTTGTCTGTGGGTCAATCAGAACGCATATAGCAGGCAAAACCCTGAGGAATCTCTGTCCTGGAAAAAGTCATTTTGACACATTGCTCATTTGGAACCCCTCCTATCGAAAATGACCAGATATAGGCATGTGAACGCAGTGCACGTCGCTTCCTTATGATGTCATCAACCACGAGACAGTGTTTTACTCCATCTTGGAGGAATTTCGACCATTGATACACAGCATGGCAATGGGAGACCACGTTCTGAAAACTCTTCAGATTGCGCGCGCACGAGAAGGCGCGCTGTGCCTTATTTATCGTCTTTAGCGTTCAGTTTATATTCCGGCTGATTTATAATAGTAAATATACGTAAATATGTTCCTAAGGATACATTTAAAACTATGTTTGATTGTTTTTGGACAAGTTTATAGGTATAATTTGAGCGAGTTGGCGCCAGCGTTTCAAAAGAGGAGTGGAGGCTGTCGTTTCTGATTATAACAGCATAAACCAAATGGAGGATTTATGGATAAAAGACGTTACTTTTTCTAACAAAAGAACCATGGATTGTCTTCGTTGGACACTTAGGATGACCTCAGCAGAAGTTCTTCAACAGGTAATTGATTTGTTTTCGCTGTGAAATGTGTTATGTGTGTGCCATGATGGCTAATCGATACATGGCTATTGGAAAATATGTGAGGTGCTAGCCTCAAACAAATGAATGTGCTGCTTTCGCCGTAAAGCCTTTTTGAAATCTGACAACGCTGTGATATTGCCAAGAAACAGAGCTTTTGATGAGTATGGAACTCTTGTATATTGCTGGATGTTTAATAATTCAACTTTCGGAATTTAAATTTAGCGCTTTAGATTTTCGCTGGTAGTGTCGGGATGAGCCCGCTAGCGACCCACTGGTAATTGAGAATGCTTAAGAGGTTAATGACATTTTTATAGTTTATAGTCAATGCAACTCCGACATTGCTTGTCCTTGTCACATCCTGATCTGTTTCACCTGTCTTGTGCTTGTCTCCACCCCCTCCAGGTGTCGCCCAGTTTCCCCATTATCTCCTGTGCATTTCTACCTGTATTTTCTGTTTGTCTGTAGCCAGTTCGTCTTGTCTCGTCAAGCCTACCAGCATTTTTCCCGTACTCCTGTTTTTCTCTCTAGTCCCTGTTTTCTAGTTTTCCTGGTTTTGACCATTCTGCCTGCCCTGACCCTGAGCCTGCCTGCCGTTCTGTACCTTGTGACACTGCCCTGGATTACTGACCTCTGCCTGCCTGCCCTGACCCTGAGCCTGCCTGCCATTCCGTACCTTTCGGACTCTGCTCTGTGTTACTGACCTCTGCCCGCCCTTGACCTGTCGTTTGCAAGCCCCCTGTTTTTGTTTTAAACTTTTGTTACTTCGAACTTTCTGCATCTGGGTCTTATCCTGAGGTCTGATAGTACGAACTGGCCATAACTGACAAAGCAGACTCGAACCAGTTCCGCAACGCCATTTCCTCCCAAGGAGCCACCATTAGGAGACACGAAGAGTTACTCCGAGGTCTTATGAACGGATTCCAGACCTTGGCAGAACGCCGTGACTGTGCCTTGAATACATTGCTGGATCAATTCCGCGGATTACGGCAAGGAGGCTACTGCCGGCCACAACTCTGGGGCCGACAAGAGTTTAATGGACGCCACCCTGGTGTCTGAGCTGGGCATCCCCACTCAGCTCCTCTCCAGTCCCCTGGACATTAGAGCACTGGATGGCGCTCTATAGGTTGGGTTACCCACAATACTACTCCTATCCACCTGCGTGTGGCCGGGAACCACAATGAGTCTATACAGTTCATGCTCATCAAGTCTCCTCAGGTTCCCGCGGTATTGGGGTCTTCTTGGCTCCAGCACCACAATCCCCTTATCAACTGGACTGCTGATACTATCGTGGGATGGAGCCTGTTCTGCCACAGCCATTGCCTGAAGTCGGCACTGCCTTCCCCGGGACGTCTTCCTGTGGGCTTGGAAGAAGCCTCGGACCTCTCCATCATTCCCGCAGAGTACCAGGATCTCTGGGAGGTTTTCAGCAAGGCCCGGGCCACTTCGCTTCCTCCGCATTGACCCTATGATTGAGGAATCGACCTTCTCCCGGGCACTATACCACCCACGGGGATGGCTTTATTCCCTGTTAGGTCCGGAGACCAAGGGTATGGAGACATACATCGAGGACTCCCTGGCTGAAAGGGGTATCTGTCTTTCTGCCTCCCCCGCCGTGCATCGGCTACCGGGGCCTCAATGACATCACGGGTTAAGAACCGCTACCCGCTACCACTCATCGCCTCTGCTTTCGAGCCGCTCCAGGGGGCCACTATCTTCTATAAGTTAGACCTGTGGATGCCTACCACCTGGTACGGATACAGGAAGGTGACGAGTGGAAGACAGCCTTCAACACTGCTAGCGGACACTATGAATACATGGTGATGCCATTCGGTTTGACCAATGCTCCTGCTGTGTTCCAGGCCCTGGTTAATAACATTCTCCATGATATGTTGAACCATTTCGTGTTCGTCTACCTTGACGACATCCTTGTTTTTTCCAGCTCAGCTCAAGAACACTTTCTCCATGTCTGACAAGTCCTCCAGCGTTTCCTGGAGAACCAGCTGTTTGTCAAAGCCGAAAAATGCTAGTTACATCGCTCCACCATCTCCTTCCTTGGATACAATATTGCTGCTGGGAATGTGCAGATGTATCCGAGAAAGGTGAGAGCGGTGGTGGATTGGCCTCAACCCACATCCAGAGTGCAACTGCAACATTTCTTAGGATTTGCCAATTTCTATCGCCGTTTTACCTGGAGTTACAGCACCCTGGCTTCCTCCCTGTCAGCACTCACCTCTCCCAAGTTCCCGTTCACGTGGTCCCCAGCTGCTGACCGGACGTTCCTGGACCTTAAGCACCGCTTCACCACTGCTCCCATATTGATCCTTCCGGACCCGTCCCGTCAGTATGTGGTGGAAGTAGATGCTTCAGATGTTGGAGTGGAGGCTGTCCTGTTCCAGCGTTCTGCCCTGGACCAGTTCTGCTTAAAACTGCATCCCTACGCCTTCTTCTCCCATTGCCTTAATGCCACGGAGAGGAATTATGATGTGGGGAATTGAGAACTACTCGCGGTGAAGAGGGCCTTGGAGGAGTGGAGAAACTGGTTAGAGGGGGAACCTGGAATATTTCCGCACTGCCAAGCTTCTCAACTCCAGGCAAGCTCGATGGGACCTGTTGTTCACCTGGTTCAACTTCACCATCTCTTACCGCCCGGGGTCTAAGAATGTTAAGCCGTCACGCTATTGCCCCACTTCTACACCCACCACGCTTTTGGTGGCCCACCATGGTTCCGGGCGTCTCCGCGTTCATCGCCGCCTGCACTGTCTGTGCTCAGAACAAGACTCCTCGACAAGCTCCAGCTGGCCTCCTTCATCCTCTGGACTTCGTCACTGGTCTCCCTCCATCTGATGGCAACACCACTATCCTCACGGTGGTGGACAGGTTTTCCAAAGTCTCCCAGTTCTCGGTTCTACCGCGGTCCTCAGTTCTCGTCCCGGTTCTGGAAGGCGTTCTGCACACTCGTTGGGTCGTCGGTCAGCCTGTCCTCCAGGTTTCATCCCCAATCCAACAGCCAGTCGTAGCGTGCCAATCAGGACCTGGAGACGACTCTTCGGTGCCTCGTCTCTGCCAACCCCACCACCAGGAGCCAGCAACTCATGTGGGTGGAGACCGGAACATTCCGTTGAGGGCTTCCACCATTTTAAAGTAGTCAACTGGGTGGGGATTCCTATGAGTTGCGAGAAATCAGCCAATGAAGAAGAAGAAAATTGACTAGTCTCAATGGCTTTGCCCATGCTGTCACAGACGTTATAATGTCACATATTCAAAGATGTGTCATCTATCTATCTCTATGGTTTTCCCGGTATTACATTTGAAATACTGCGAAAGGCCTGTTTTGTCTGCATAATGTTCACTGACAAATTTGCTGTTTGTTCCCGACTGTAGTCTATGCCTTGTTCTTGGGTTGTGACTGGAGGAAGTACAGCTACAACCAGAAGTGACTTTTCGTAGTAAGTTAGGAGAGCATTTTAGCTAACCCTAAACAACACCGAAAAGGGCACTTGGCGAGTGGGAGGGCAAAAGGCCAGGTGCCTATCTGTGCACGTGCCTGTAGCTCAGTTCCTCCTAGTCCCTGCTACCATCTCTGTTGTCTGTGTCCCTGCTATTCCCTCTCTCTCTGCTGAGGGGCTCTGTCGTCTAAACAATCACATCAGAGCCCTCTCTCTCTGCTCTCTTTCCCTTCCATATATCTACGCATGCTCTCTCTCTCGTTCCCCCTCTTCTCTACCACCTTCCAGGCCTGTCTGTCATCCACCCCTCTGATCTGCTCTGAGAGTGAGAGAATCAGCCTTCTCTCCTTCTCTTCTTCTCTCCCTTCCCAAATGGACTGATCTTGTCATGTCACAGTCTCCCTGCAGTATTGAGGGATTTGGCATAGTGTAAGGTGCAATCAAATATGATATGTTGTATCGTGGCTATAATTCAAACAATACTTTCAGAGAACTGCACATCATCTGCAAATGTTTATACATTATCTTGGTTATCAATTATCTTCCTTTCCTTGACCCTTGCTATCCAAATGCCAATTGTTTTGCTGTCATGTGTCATGACAGTCCTAGGGTTCATTATTCACTGTTATAACATGTAATAACATGTGCAACATCAGTCTTATGACAGCTTTACAACAGTAAGCAATTATAGTGTTACACAAAAAGTGTCTCCCTCAGAAATATTAGTGACTACCACTGGTGTTCCAGAATAATCCAACTACATACCTATACTTGAATAACACAAGTGCTCATTGCCTATACTGAGTCCCCCTTTGGTGTCATACGGAGCATTCCGTGGATTTAACTAACAGGGCCGGCCACATTAATTCCTTCTTATTTTCCATGCCAACAACTATGTGGTGAAAAACAAGAGAGTCCGTGCATTCATTAGGTGAGGTTCAGTGGTGCGGGATGCAGTAGTGCCATTTGTTACACCGATGAAATCAGCGGTGAACACATTAATCAATTAGTCCGAGGTGACAAAAACCAGAACTGCACCATCAAGTTTCACTCAGGATTCCCGAACTTCAAGGTTGCTGTGCTCATCTCATTTCACCATCCCCATCCCTTTTCCTATCCATCCCCTCCTCTCTCTCTCTCTCTCTCTCTCTCTCTCTCTCTCTCTCTCTCTCTGAGATCTAATTAAACCATTGTTGTAAATTGATCTGATTCTTCAGTGAGGGTAACAGGACTGTATGGATTAGAAATTAAACACTCTGGTGTATGTAAAAGAGCCTGGACTGTCCAACTGCAGATGGAAACTTGTTGGTTTGGTTTCTATTTCATTTGAGGAGAAAATGAGAGGAGATCGAAATTCAGATTCAGGAATTGAAAAATGCCATTTGCTTTCATTATGAATATTTCATATTTTGCTTTGGCATTTAATTTTCACTTTCTGAATAGCTTGAACTGAACTGGAATTCACAATACATTGGTCTGACAGGAAACCTATAGTCCAACGTTTAATCAGATGGTAGACTTTATTAAAACCAATATTGAGAGAGTGATAGAGAGAGAGACAGAGAGAGAGTTAGCTGTTGCAAAATCTAGACATAAAGAAAAAAGTAAGGGGAAAAGAAAAGAGAGAGCCCATTAGGAACGGAGCCTCTGTGGCCTTTGCTTTTGTTTTGGCTCCAGCTGCTTTGGGAGGACCATGTGAAGATTGATTGCTGAGAATTTTCCGCAAAGCCATTGACAGCGAGCCGGCTGAAAATGGGAAAATAAAGACGAACAATCTCCTCCTGCCTGTGAGTGGAGATAAAATTGGGGACTCGTGGTTGCCAGGCTGGCATGGTGATTTCTTTAACATATTTCTCTCTCCCCAGCAGTAAGAGCAGGGTTAAACTTTGATCAGAGTGTTATCAAGGCCACTGAGGCCTAATCCGTGTGTTTGCTCCCAGTCTTAGGTGGATCACAGTGCTCAAATCAAAAGGGACAGTGATTTTTGCACATCAGGAAGAGAGTAGGAGGACTTTCGGAGACAGGCACACACATGTAAACTACATGGCCAAAAATATATGTACACCTGCTTGTCGAACATCTCATTCCAAAATCAAATCAAAACAAATTTTATTTGCATGCGCCGGCAGACTTTACTGTGAAATGCTTACTTACAAACCATGAGTATTAATATAGAGTTGGTCCCCAATTTGCTGTTATATCAGCGTCCACTCTTCTGGGAAGGCTTTCCACTAGATGTTGGAACATTGCTGCAGGGAATAGCTTCAATTCAGCCACAAGAGCATTAGTGAGGTCGGGCACGGATGTCGGGCAATTAGGCCTGGATGGCAGTCGGCTTTCCAATTCATCCCAAAGGGGTTTGATGGGGTTGATGTCAGGGCTCTGTGCAGGCCAGTCAATTTCTTCCACACTGATCTCGACAAACCATTTCTGTATAGACCTTTCTTGGTGCATGGGGGCATTGTCATGCTGAAACAGAAAAGGGCCTTCCCCATCTGTTGCCACGAAGTTGGAAGTGCAGAATCGTCTAGAATGTCGTTGTATGCTGTAACGTTAAGATTTCCCACTGGAACTAAGGGGCTTAACCATGAAAAATACACCCAGACAATTATTCCTCCTCCACCAAACTTTACAGTTGGCACTATGTATTTGTGCAGGTAGCGTTCTCCTGGCATCCGCCAAACCCAGATTTGTCCGTCGGACTGCCAGATGGTGAATTGTGATTCATCGCTCCAGAAAACATGTTTCCATTGCTCCAAGTCCAATGGCGGCGAGCTTTACACCAGGCTTGTGTGAGGCTGCTTGGCCATGGAAACCCATTTCATGAAGCTCCCGACAAACAGTTATTGTGGTGATGTTGTTTCCAGAGGCAGTTTGGAACTCGGTAATGAGTGTTACAACCCGCTACACACTTCAGACTCGGCGGTCCCATTCTGTCAGCTTGTGTGGCCTACCATTTTACTGCCAATGTTTGTCTATGGAGATTGCATGGCTTTGTGCTTGATTTTATGCCTATCAGCAAGGGGTGTAATTTGAAGGCGTGTCCACATACTTTTGGACATGTAGTGTATGTACACACCAAAACACAAGCATGCTGGAACACATGTACAGTGAGGGAAAAAAGTATTTGATCCCCTGCTGATTTTGTACGTTTGCCCACTGACAAAGAAATGATCAGTCTATAATTTTAATGGTAGGTTTATTTGTACAGTGAGAGACAGAATAACAACAAAAACATCCAGAAAAACGCATGCTAAAAATGTTATAAATGGAATTGCATTTTAAATGAGGGAAATAAGTATTTGACCCCCTCTCAATCAGAAAGATTTCTGGCTCCCAGGTGTCTTTTATACAGGTAACGAGCTGAGATTAGGAGCACACTCTTAAAGGGAGTGCTCCTAATCTAAGTTTGTTACCTGTATAAAAGACACCTGTCCACAGAAGAATTCAAACAATCAGATTCCAAACTCTCCACCATGGCCAAGACCAAAGAGCTCTCCAAGGTTATCAGGGACAAGATTGTAGACCTACACAAGGCTGGAATGGGCTACAAGACCATCGCCAAGCAGCTTGGTGAAAAGGTGACAACAGTTGGTGAGATTATTCACAAATGGAAGAAACACAAAAGAACTGTCAATCTCCCTCGACCTGGGGCTCCATGCAAGATCTCACCTCGTGGAGTTGCAATGATCATGAGAACGGTGAGGAATCAGCCCAGAACTACACGGGAGGAACTTGTCAATGATCTCAAGCTAGCTGGGACCATAGTCACAAAGAAAACAATTGACAACACACTATGCCGTGAAGGACTGAAATCTTGCAGCGCCCGCAAGATCCCCCTGCTAAAGAAAGCACATATACATGCCTGTCTGAAGTTTGCCAATGAACATCTGAATGATTCAGAGGACATCTGGGTGAAAGTGTTGTGGTCAGATGAGACCAAAATGGAGCTCTTTGGCATCAACTCAACTCGCCGTGTTTGGAAGAGGAGGAATGCTGCCTATGACCCTAAAAACACCATGCCCACCGTCAAACATGGAGGTGGAAACATTATGCTTTGGGGGTGTTTTTCTGCTAAGGGGACAGGACAACTTCACCGCATCAAAGGGACGATAAACGGGGCCATGGACCGTCAAATCTTGGGTGAGAACCTCCTTCCCTCAGCCAGGGCATTGAAAATGGGTCGTGGATGGGTATTCCAGCATGACAATGACCAAAAACACACTGCCAAGGCAACAAAGGAGTGACTCAAGAAGAAGCACATTAAGGTCCTGGAGTGACCTAGCCAGTCTCTAGACCTTAATCCCATAGAACATCTGTGGAGGGACCTGAAGGTTCGAGTTGCCAAACGTCAGCCTCGAAACCTTAATGACTTGGAGAAGATCTGCACAGAGGAGTGGGACAAAATCCCTCCTGAGATGTGCTAACCTGGTGGCCAACTGAAATAAACGTCTGACCTCTGTGATTGCCAACAAGGGTTTTGCCACCAAATACTAAAGCATGTTTTGCAGAGGGGTCAAATACTTATTTCCCTCATTAAAATGCAATTCCATTGATAACATTTTTCACATGCGTTTTCTGGATTTTTTTTATGTTATTCTGTCTCTCACTGTTCAAATAAACCGACCATTAAAATTATAGACTGATCATTTTTTTGTCAGTGGGCAAACGTACAAAATTAGCAGGGGATCAAATACTTTTTTCCCTCACTGTACGCAGACACGTTGAAGTCGAAAGTTTACATACACCTTAGCCAAGTACATTTAAACTCAGTTTTCACAATTCCTGACATTTAATCTTAGTAAAAATCCCTGTCTTAGGTCAGTTTATTTTAAGAATGTGAAACGTCAGAATAATAGTAGAGAGAAGGATCTATTTGAGCTTGTATTTCTTTCATCACCAGAAGTTTACATACACTCAATTAGTATTTGGTAGCATTGCCTTTAAATTGTTTAACTTAGGTAAACTTTTCGGGTAGCCTTCCACAAGCTTCCCACAATAAGTTGGGTGAATTTTGGCTCATTCCTCCTGACAGAGGTGGTGTAAATCGGTCAGGTTTATAGGCCTCCTTGCTCGCACACACTTTTTCAGTTCTGCCCACATATTTTCTATAGGAATGAGGTCAGGGCTTTGTGATGGCCACTCCAATACCTTGACTTTGTTGTCCTTAAGCCATTGGGATGGTGTTCTTCTTTCCTTTTTTCCTGGTCATTATGGCCAAACAGTTCTATTTTTGTTTCATCAGACCAGAGGACATTTCTCCAGAAAGTACAATCTTTGTTCCCATGTGCAGTTGCAAACCGTAGTCTGGCTTTTTTATGGTGGTTTTGGAGCAGTGGCTTCTTCCTTGCTGAGCGGCCTTTCAGGTTATGTTGATATAGGACTCGTTTTACTGTGGAAGTAGATACTTTTGTACCTGTTTCCTCTAGCATCTTCACAAGGTCCTTTGCTGTTGTTCTGGGTTTGATTTACACTTTTCGCAAACAAAGTACGTTCATCTCTAGGAGACAGAACGCGTCTCCTTCCTGAGTGGTATGATGGCTGCATGGTCCCATGGTGTTTATACTTGCGTACTATTGTTTGTACAGATGAACGTGGTAGTACCTTCAGGAGTTTGGAAAATGCTCCCAAGGATGAATCAGACTTGTGGAGGTCTACAATCTTTTTTCTGAGGTCTTGGCTGATTTCTTTAGATTTTCCCATGATGTCAATCAAAAAGGCACTGAGTTTGAAGGTAGGCGTTGAAATACATCCACAGGTACACCTCCAATTGGCTCAAATTATGTAAATTAGCCTATCAGAAGCTTCTAAAGCCATGACATCATTTTCTGGAATTTTCCAAGCTATTTAAAGGCACAGTCGACTTAATGTATGTAAACTTCTGACCCACTGGAATAGTGATACAGTGAATTATAAGTGAAATAATGTGTCTTTAAACAATTGTTGGAAAAATGACTTGTGTCATGCACAAATTAGATGTCCTAACCGACTTGTCAAAACTATAGTCTGTTAACAAGAAATTTGTGGAGTGGTTGAAAAACTATTTTTAATGACGCCAACCTAAGTGAATGTAATCTTCCGACTTCAACTTTACATTGACAAAACAACCCTAACACAAAAAAAGTATATAATTTTGTTTTGTCCCGTGGAATAAATGTTGTGGATCTTAATGTTTTTCCTCATAATCCTGGACTATCGGACCACCATTTTTTTTTGTTTGAAATCGCAACAGATAATCTGCTCAGACCCCAACCAAGGATCATCAAAAATCGTGCTATAAATTCTCAGACATCCCAAAGATTCCTAGATGCCCTTCCAGAATCCTTCCACCTACCCAAGGACGTCAGAGTACAAAAATCAGTTAACCACCTAACTGAGGAACTCAATGTAACCTTGCGCAATACCCTAGATGCAGTCGCACCCCTAAAAACAAAAAACATTTGCCATAAAAAACTAGCTCCCTGGTATACAGAAAATACCCGAGCTCTGAAGCAAGCTTCCAGAAAATTGGAACGGAAATGGCGCCACACCAAACTGGAAGTCTTTCGACCAGCTTGGAAAGACAGTACCGTGCAGTATCGAAGAGCCCTCACTGCTGCTCGATCATCCTATTTTTCCAAGTTAATTGAGGAAAATAAGAATAATACAACATTTATTTTTGATACTGTTGCAAAGCTAACTAAAAAGCAGCATTCCCCAAAAGAGGATGGCTTTCACTTTAGCAGTGATTCATTCATGAACTTCTTTGAGGAAAAGATCATGATCATTAGAAAGCAAATTACAGACTCCTCTTTAAATCTGCGTATTCCTCCAAAGCTCAGTTGTCCTGAGTCCACACAACTTTGCCAGGACATAAAATCAAGAGAGACACTCAAGTTTTTTAGTACCATATCTCTTGACACATTGATGAAAATAATCATGGCCTCTAAACCTTCAAGCTGCATACTGGACCCTATTCCAACTAAACTACTGAAAGAGCTGCTTCCTGTGCTTGGCCCTCCTATGTTGAACATAATAAACAGCTCTCTATCCACCGGATGTGTACCAAACTCACTAAAAGTGGCAGTAATAAAGCCTCTCTTAAAAAAGCCAAACCTTGACCCAGAAAATATAAAAACTATCGGCCTATATCGAATCTTCCATTCCTCTCAAAAATTTTAGAAAAAGCTGTTGCGCAGCAACTCACTGCCTTCCTGAAGACAAACAATGTTTACGAAACGCTTCAGTCTGGTTTTAGACCCCATCATAGCACTGAGACTGCACTTGTGAAGGTGGTAAATGACCTTTTAATGGCGTCAGACTCTGCAACTGTCCTTGTGCTCCTAGACCTTAGTGCTGCTTTTGATACCATCGATCACCACATTCTTTTGGAGAGATTGGAAACCCAAATTGGTCTACATGGACAAGTTCTGGCCTGGTTTAGATCTTATCTGTCGGAAAGATATCAGTTTGTCTCTGTGGATGGTTTGTCCTCTGACAAATCAACTGTAAATTTCGGTGTTCCTCAAGGCTCTGTTTTGGGACCACTATTGTTTTCACTATATATTTGACCACTTGGTGATGTCATTCGGAAACATAATGTTAACTTTCACTGCTATGCGGATGACACACAGCTGTACATTTCGATGAAACATGGTGAAGCCCCAAAATTGCCCTCCCTGGAAGCCTGTGTTTCAGACATAAGGAAGTGGATGGCGGAAAATGTTCTACTTTTAAACTCTGACAAAACAGAGATGCTAGTTCTAGGTCCCAAGAAACAAAGAGATCTTCTGTTGAATCTGACAATTAACCTTGATGGTTGTACAGTCGTCTCAAATAAAACTGTGAAGGACCTCGGCGTTACTCTGGACCCTGATCTCTCTTTTGTGAACATATCAAGACTGTTTTAAGGACAGCTTTTTTCCATTTACGTAAACATTGTAAAAATCAGAAACTTTCTGTCCAAAAATGATGCAGAAAAGTTAATCCATGCGTTTGTAACTTCTAGGTTAGACTACTGCAATGCTTTACTTTCCGGCTACCCGGATAAAGCACTAAATAAACTTCAGTTAGTGCTAAACACGGCTGCTAGAATCTTGACTAGAACCCCAAAATTTGATCATATTACTCCAGTACTAGCCTCTCTACACTGGCTTCCTGTTAAGGCAAGGGCTGATTTCAAGGTTTTACTGCTAACCTACAAAGCATTACATGGGCTTGCTCCTACCTATCTTTCCGATTTGGTCCTGCCGTACATACCTACACGTAAGCTACGGTCACAAGACGCAGGCCTCCTTACTGTCCCTAGAATTTCTAAGCAAACAGCTGGAGGCAGGGCTTTTTCCTATAGAGCTCCATTTTTATGGAATAGTCTGCCTATCCATGTGAGAGACGCAGACTCGGTCTCAACCTTTAGGTCTTTATTGAAGACTCATCTCTTCAGTAGGTCCTATGATTAACGAGACGAGACGTGGTGTGATCATAACAACATACAGGAACTCAAGTCCTTTTGTTCACCTGACATAGAATTCATTACAATCAAATGCAGACCGCATTATCTACCAAGAGAATTCTCCTTGATTATAATCACAGCCGTGTACATCCCCCCTCAAGCTGATACATCGACGGCACTGAAAGAAATTCATCGGACTCTATGTAAACTGGAAACCACATATCCTGAGGCTGCATTTATTGTGGCTGGGGATTTTAATAAGGCTAATTTAAGAACAAGGTTCCCGAAATTTTACCAGCATATCGAATGTGCCACCCGGGCTGGTAAAATCCTGGACCACTGTTATTCCAACTTCCATGAGGCATACAAGGCTATTCTCCGCCCTCCTTTCGGCAAGTCTGACCATGACTCCATTTTGTTGCTCCCAGCCTACAAACAGAAACTAAAACAGGAAACGCCCGTTCTCAGGTCTGTTCAACGCTGGTCCGACCAATCTGATTCCATGCTGCAAGATTGCTTTGAGCACGTGGACTGGGATATGTTCCGGATAGCATCTGACAACAACATTGATGTATACGCTGATTCGGTGAGCGAGTTTATTAGCAAGTGCATTGGTGATGTTGTACCCATAGCAAATATTAAAACCTTCCCCAACCAGAAACCGTGGATTGATGGCAGCATTCGTGCAAAACTGAAAGCGCGAACCACTGCTTTTAACCAGGGTAAGGCTACCGGAAACATGACTGAATACAAACAGTGCAGCTATTCCCTCCGCAAGGCAATCAAACAAGCTAAGCGTCAATATAGAGACAAAGTAGAGTCACAATTCAACGGCTCAGACACAAGAGGAATGTGGCCGGGTCTACAGTCAATCACGGACTACAAAAAAAAAACCAGCCCCGTCGCGGACCATGACGTCCTGCTCCCAGACAAACTAAACAACTTCTTTGCTCGCTTTGAGGACAATACAGTGCCACCGACACGGCCTGCTACCAAAACCTGCGGGCTCACCTTCACCGCAGCCAATGTGAGAAAAACATTTAAATGTGTTAACCCTTGCAAGGCTGCCGGCCCAGATGGCATCCTGGCCGTGTCCTCAGAGCATGCGCCAGACCAGCTGGCTGGTGTGTTTACGGACATATTCAATCAGTCCCTATCCCAGTCTGCTGTTCCCACATGCTTCAAGAGGGCCACCATTGTTCCTGTTCCCAAGAAAGCTAAGGTGACTGAGCTAAATGACTATCGCCCGTAGCACTCACTTCCGTCATCATGAAGTGCTTTGAGAGATTAGTCAAGGATCATATCACCTCCATCCTGCCAGACACCCTGGACCCACTCCAATTTGCTTACCGTCCCAATAGGTCCACAGGCAGCGCTTAATCGCAATCACACTGCATACTGCCCTAACCCATCTGGACAAGAGGAATACTTGTGTAAGAATGCTGTTCATCGACTACAGCTCAGCATTTAACACCATAGTTCCCTCCAAGCTCGTCATTAAGCTCGAGACCCTGGGTCTCGACCCAGCCCTGTGCAACTGGGTCCTGGACTTCCTGACGGGCCGGTCCCAGGTGGTGAGGGTAGGAAACAACATCTCCACCCCGCTGATCCTCAACACTGGGGCCCCACAACTGTGCGTTCTCAGCCCTCTCCTGTACTCCCTGTTTACCCATGACTGCGTGGCCAAGCACGCATCCAACTCAATCATCAAGTTTGCTGACGACACTACAGTGGTAGGCTTGATTACCAACAACGGCGAGGCGGCCTACAGAGAGGAGGTGAGGGCCCTCGGAGTGTGGTGTCAGGAAAATAACCTCTCACTCAATGTCAGCAAAACAAAGGAGATGATCGTGGACTTCAGGAAACAGGAGAGGGAGCACCCCCCTATCCACATCGAGGGGACAGTAGTGGAGAAGGTGGAAAGTTTTAAGTTCCTCGGCGTACATCACGGACAAACTGAATTGGTCCACCCACACAGACAGCGTGGTGAAGAAGGCGCACAGCGCCTCTTCAACCTCAGGAGGCTGAAGAAATTCGGCTTGTCACCAAAATCACTCACAAACTTTTACAGATGCACAATCGAGAGCATCCTGTCTGGCTGTATCACCGCCTGGTACGGGAACTGCTCCGCCCACAACCATAAGGTTCTCCAGAGGGTAGTGAGGACTGCATAGCGCATCACCGGGGGTAAACTACCTGCCCTCCAGGACACCTACACCACCCGATGTCACAGAAAGGCCAAAAAGATCATCAAGGACAACAACCACCCGAGCCACTGCCTGTTCACCCCGCTATCATCCAGAAGGCGAGGTCAGTACTGGTGCATCAAAGCTGGGACCGAGAGACTAAAAAACAGCTTCTACCTCAAGGCCATCAGACTGTTAAACAGCCATCAGTAACATTGAGGGGCTGCTGCCAACATACTGACTTAAATCTCTAGCCACTTTAAACATAGGAATTGGATGTAACAAATGTATCACTAGCCACTTTAAACAATTTTGTATATAATGTTTACGTATCCGACATACTCATATCAAATGTATACACTGTACTCTATACCATCTACTGAATCTTGCCTATGCCGTTCGGCCATAGACCCAAATCTCTAGCCACTTTAATAATTATAATTGGATGAAATAATGTATCACTAGCCACTTTAAACAATGCCATTTATATAATGTTTACATATCCTACATTACTCATCTCATATATACAGTGTGGCAAAAAAGTATTTAGTCAGCCACCAATTGTGCAAGTTCTCTCACTTAAAAAGATGAGAGGCCTGTAATTTTCATCATAGGTACACTTCAACTATGACAGACAAAATGAGGAAATAAAATCCAAAAAATCACATTGTAGGATTTTTAATGAATTTATTTGCAAATTATGGTGGAAAATAAGTATTTGGTCACATACAAACAAGCAAGATTTCTGGCTCTCACAGACCTGTAACTTCTTCTTTAAGAGGCTCCTCTGTCCTCCACTCGTTACCTGTATTAATGGCACCTGTTTGAACTTGTTATCAGTATAAAAGACACCTGTCCACAACCTCAAACAGTCACACTCCAAACTCCACTATGGCCAAGACCAAAGAGCTGTCAAAGGACACCAGAAACAAAATTGTAGACCTGCACCAGGTTGGGAAGACTGAATCTGCAATAGGTAAGCAGCTTGGTTTGAAGAAATCAACTGTGGGAGCAATTATTAGGAAATGGAAGACATACAAGACCACTGATAATCTTCCTCGATCTGGGGCTCTCACCCGTGGGGTCAAAATGATCACAAGAACGGTGAGCAAAAATCCCAGAACCACACGGGGACCTAGTGAATGACCTGCAGAGAGCTGGGACCAAAGTAACAAAGCCTACCATCAGTAACACACTACGCCGCCAGGGACTCAAATCCTGCAGTGCCAGACGTGTCCCCTGCTTAAGCCAGTACATGTTCAGGCCCGTCTGAAGTTTGCTAGAGAGCATTTGGATGATCCAGATGAGGATTGGGAGAATGTCATATGGTCAGATGAAACCAAAATAGAACTTTTTGGTAAAAACTCAACTCGTCGTGTTTGGAGGACAAAGAATGCTGAGTTGCATCCAAAGAACACCATACCTACTGTGAAGCATGGGGTGGAAACATCATGCTTTGGGGCTGTTTTTCTGCAAAGGGACCAGGACGACTGATCCGTGTAAAGGAAAGAATGAATGGGGCCATGTATCGTGAGATTTTGAGTGAAAACCTCCTTCCATCAGCAAGGGCATTGAAGATGAAACGTGGCTGGGTCTTTCAGCATGACAATGATCCCAAACACACCGCCGGCAACGAAGGAGTGGCCGTAAGAAGCATTTCAAGGTCCTGGAGTGGCCTAGCCAGTCTCCAGATCTCAACCCCATAGAAAATCTTTGGAGGGAGTTAAAAGTCCGTGTTGCCCAGCGACAGCCCCAAAACATCACTGCTCTAGAGGAGATCTGCATGGAGGAATGGGCCAAAATACCAGCAACAGTGTGTGAAAACCTTGTGAAGACTTACAGAAAACGTTTGACCTCTGTCATTGCCAACAAAGGGTATATAACAAAGTATTGAGATAAACTTTTGTTATTGACCAAATACTTATTTTCCACCATAATTTGCAAATAAATAATTAAAAAATCCTACAATGTGATTTTCTCGATTTCTTTTTCTCATTTCGTCTGTCATAGTTGAAGTGTACCTATGATGAAAATTACAGGCCTCTCTCATCTTTTTAAGTTGGAGAACTTGCACAATTGGTGGCTGACTAAATACTTTTTTTGCCCCACTGTATGTGTATATACTGTACTCCATACCATCTACTGCATCTTGCCTATGCCGGTCAGCCATCGCTCATCCATATATTTATATGTACATACTCGTATTCATTCCTTTACTCTTGTGTGTATAAGGTAGTTGTTGTGAATTTGTTAGATTACTTGTTAGATACTACTGCATGGTCGGAACTAGAAGCACAAGCATTTCGCTACACTCGCATTAACATCTGCTAACCATGTGTATGTGACAAATAAAATTTGATTTGATGACTGAGTGTAGTCTGGCCCAGGAGTGTGAAGGTGAACGGAAAGGCTTTGGAGCAACGAACCACCCTTGCTGTCTTTGCCTGGCCGGTTCCCCTCCACTGGGATTCTCTGCCTCTAACCCTATTACAGGGGCTGAGTCACTGGCTTACTGGTGCCGTGGCGGAGATCTTGTGGGCTATACTCGGCCTTGTCTCAGGATGGTAAGTTGGTGGTTGAAGATATCCCTCTAGTGGTGTGGGGGCTGTGCTTCGGCAGAGTGGGTGCGGTTATATCCTGCCTGTTTGGCCCTGTCCGGGGGTATCGTCGGACGGGGCCACAGTGTCTCCCGACCCCTCCTGTCTCAGCCCCCAGTATTTATGCTGCAGTAGTTTATGTGTCGGGGGGCTAGGGTCCGTCTGTTATATCTGGAGTATTTCTTCTCTTATCTGGTGTCCTGTGCGAATTTAAGTATACTCTCTCTAATTATCTATCTATCTCTTTCTTTCTTTTTTCTTCTTCTCTCTCTCTCTCTCTCTCTCGGAGGACCTGAGCATTAGGACCATTCCTCAAGGCCTACCTGGCCTGATGACTCCTTGATGTCCCGAGTCCACCTGGCCGTGCTGCTTCTCCAGTTTCAACTGTTCTGCCTGTTTTATCAACATTTTAAAATCTTGTCCATGTTCTGTTATAATCTGCACCCGGCACAGCCAGAAGAGGACTGGCCACCCCTCACAGCCTGGTTCCTCTCTAGGTTTCTTCCTAGGTTTTGGCCTTTCTAGGGAGTTTTTCCTAGCCACCGTGCTTTTACACCTGCATTGCTTGCTGTTTGGGGTTTTAGGCTGGGTTTCTGTACAGCACTCTGTGACATCAGCTGATGTAAGGGGGGGCTTTATAAATAAATTTGATTTGATTTGATTAATATATATTTCTGTAGGGATCATTACGCTCTCATCTGTCTCTTGCTCATGTATGCACTTTTACGCCAGTTTCAAAACTGGCGGAGTGCTTAGTAATGTAACCCAACCAACAGACCACTTTAGCTACAATGACATTCTCAGTAATGGTTACAGAAATGTTTTACTTTTTACATGTGGTTCTGTATCTACCTTCGTTGTATGCACTAACTGAAGTCGCTCTGGATAAAACCATCTGCTAAATTACCAAAATGTAAATGCAAAAAATAAACAGTTACAAAACATGCTGGTTATTATTCTAAAGTGCTCCACACAACTGTTTTGTTGCCTCAGTAGATTTGACTTGATGGTTACGAATTTCTAAATATGGTAAACATGTAGTTCTTAGCTGATTCAACTTGATTTCATAAGTTAAGACAATTTGATTAGTTGTAGTTATCTAAACTTGACATTATAGTCAACACAACTGTTGTGTTACTTCAGTTGTTTTGATTTCATGGTTGCGAATATATAAGTTGATTAAACATAGTTTTTTGCTAACTCTACTTAATTAGTTTTTACATTTTGAGTGAGCTGAAGTCTACAAAACATACTTTTTTTTGTCATCCCATCAAATTTAGCAAAATTTAAAAATGTTGACTGAATCTCAGTATTTTTTGTTACAGTGTGTGGCTAGGAGCATTTCGTTATGGTCTCATCCTGATGGGCTGTGGATAAGCGCATACAGGCCAGACTTAAATGAATAGCTCACCCAAAGTACACAATTAGTTTCCATGCCCTCTAAGCAGTCTTACCTGGCTGCTGTCACTGAATGCTTACTTCAGCGTTTTGTCCAAAAACCAAAGCAGGTCAATATCTTACATGTTTAAATGTATTTCCCATCATCACAAAGTGTATTGCATTGATTGTTTTAGCTCATCGAAGTTACTCCTTGCCTTAGCGCATCAAAGAAACATTAGCCTTAGCTGATCGCCACAGCACCACCTGTTGGCTTGGATGAATCAACAGACAATAGAGCGCTCTTCTGGAGCAAAGCACCAGGACTAACTTGAATTCTGTCTTTCTAATCCAGCCTTTGAGAGCAGTTTTAATAAGTGATAGAGAGCTTGGGCATGGCACTGCTTTAAGCTCCATCCATAATGTATTAGGCAAGTGGAGAGAAGTGGCACAGCAGTAAAAAGGAGAAATCATCTCACCATGCACAATGGCAGAATCCAATCTAAGGTCTATTAACTCCAATAAGGTCTGGCTCCAGCTGATACCTTCTCAGGCCACAGACGCTGTGAGACATATGAGACGAGACAGAATGTTGAATGGTGCCAGAGAGGATGGTGCGTTATTGCCACCAACAGCACTGGTGGTGAAATTACATTTAGAATTAGAAGCTAGCGGCTAGCTAGTAGCACAGACTAAAGATGTTAGTTATCAGTATATTTTCTAGCACTTCTAGCTAGTCGCTAGGCTACTACTTAGCTAGCCAGTGTAGCTAATTTATCAAGGTGACAGCTAAAGTACAAGCAACAGTGGTTGCTTGGTTGTAGTGATTTTTGGCATTAACATTGTATCCAAAATGATCTAAACTAAATTCATCCTGAACACATAGCTAGCTAGCTAACTCTCCCAACTTCGACCACTATGATACTAACGCAATAACGCCCTGGACCAGAGCTATTGAGCCGACTGGTATGTGGCGTAGCACACTGACGCCCTGGAACACGTTGTGAGTTAAGGTTGCGCGTGTATATACCAATTGAGACGCAACAATACCATCTGAGACGCATGCGCATTTGCGTTGCGTTTCACAGATCAGGCAGCAACATCACACATAATCTGCAGCTGGAAGCTTCTCATTAGCTCAGGAACAATCCTATAAGCTGAGAAGGGGCCTCCAGAAGGTTCTCCATAAAGGGGATCAGTAAACCATTATGGAAATGAAACAGGACACCTGAAGAACGTTAATATAAGAAGGCAAGGAGGTTTGACAGTGCTTCCTGGCTTATATGTCGGGATTTATAATAGTGTAAAATAATACTCTGAGTTCTGATAATATCTCTCAGTTTTGTTTCATTGCTTTTTTTTTTTCCAATTGGGAGGCACATGTTTTAATACTTTTTGTATTTTTTTTTTTTTACAAATATTACCCCATATGAATGATATAATTATGTAGACTGGGTTTTGGCAGGGGTAGCACACACAAGCAAAAATTTGTATTTTTTGTATACATTTGTATTCCGCACAAGGTTAAAGGAGGCACACAGTTTGTCAGTGTTTGGGAATTAGTTATTCCTCTCTGGTCTTCAAGTTTATCAGTGTAGATAAATCCTAACAATCAAACCCGGGAACTAGACAAAAAAAACTCCTAAGGACCAAGACACAATGTCGTGACGACTTTAGGCGACCATTTTGGGACATTCCGGCAAAGTCCTAAGGACTACATTTTGTTTACCGTGTCCCCTCCAGTCATATGCTTTATCATTATAGATAGATCGTAACAAACAACCTAACAAGTACTAATTGTAGCAATTACACCCAAAGCGTCCCGTCTTCAATGGCAGAGCACAGAGGAAATGGCTGGGTGCAGGTGTTCAGCATTACTCATGTCCTGTTTGACTGCCCTTGGTGGTAGCACTCAATCTAGAAGTAAACAACATAGACAGTCACAGGCAAGGTTTAATCCCTTCTGCTTTAATGTCTTATAGGGTTTCCTTTGTGATGGACCTTCTGAGTCACCAAGTTCATGTTTGGCAGCACTTTACATTACAGCACTACATGTCACCAGTATTTCCACAAAATAGAGAAGTATTTTTTATTAAATAATGACATATTGCCAGGCAATTAATATAGTATTCAGTATTCCGTTCTGTAAAATGAAATGTTTTTTCTTGTTCATTATTATTATTATAGTTTTAGGACAGATGCAATAACATTAAGACATTGACATTTACAACAGTAAGGTGCATTGCACCATAGCATGTTAGCGTGCGCCAATTTGCAGGGCCTGTCCCTAGATAGACAGTGAAATGACAAGAAAATCCAGAAAAGAAACAAATAAATACATACACATACTGTATATGTACATACACACATACATACATGTATATACATGCACACATACATATAGATATAAACAATAACAAACAACAACAAAAATACAGACCCAGACTAAGCCCAGCCCTGTCACGCTTGCTCCCGCTCACTGGCACTCGAGGCCGCCAGGCTGCTTATCATTACGCACACCTGACACCATCGTTACGCGCACCAGTGCTTCATCGGACTCACCTGGACTCCATCACGTCATTGATTGCCTCCCCTATATCTGTCACTTCCTCTTTTCATTCCCGTGTCTGCATTGATGCTGTTTTGTTTCTCTTGTCCAGACTCTGTTCTTATTTAGTTTCATGTCTATTTATTATTAAATCCTCACCCTGTACTTGCTTCCCGTCTCCCACCGTCTCCCGTTACAAGCCCACCACTAAAAGACCCAGCCCAAAGGAGAATACCCATTGCCCTCTAGTCCAGAACTTGCCATTATCGGTGCGCAGAAAACCTGTTAAAAGGTCTATAAGTGATCAAGTTTGCTGCAATTTGAGCCAAGTTTATTCGTTTGAATTCATTGAGATTTTGCAAATTCTTCATGTCATCTGGAAATAAGTTCCAAAGACTTACTCTTTTTGCAGAGAAGATTGACTGAGCGAGTGCTGTCCTACACATTGGAACTCTACAGTTACCTCTAGTGCCCCCCCCAAAAAATATGTACCTGTGGATTGCGATACGGTCAAAGTTACAGAGTAATTGTAGCAAGAGTCCATGCATGAATAAAAAAATCTAAATCACATTGAGAAATGTACAAAATGGTCAAAATAAAAGCAAATGATGTTTCCTTAGCACATGGCAGTGATGGCGCCTTATCAGCTTTTTGTCTAGAATTTTCAAAGCACTATTGTAGAGTGATTCTACAGACGTATTTACTTGCGACGTTTGCCTCAGTCCATATTGTCATGCAGTAGGATATTTGCGAAATTATCATTGTGTGTAAAAACAAAAGGGTAAACAGTTTATTATTAATCTAAAACCACTGTCTGTTTTCTGGAGGAAAAGCAAATCACAGAGGTATTCTTGATATTCAATGTCAAGCATGAGTTATCAAGCCATTCTACAATTAAAACCATATGTTCTGTCAACCCACCAGTAACCACAAGACACGTTTTCCCTGCCGCTAGACTACAGTGTCATCAGCATACATCTGAATACTAGCCCCTGGACATACCTCAGAAAGATCATTTATGTATACATCAAAAACAATATAACCTAGAACCAATCCTTGTGGGACAGCCATTCTGCTTTTCTGAGCTGTAGAACTGATGTTCCTTGAAAGTTTTGACACCAGGAGGCTCTAACAGTGTCAAAGCTTTGCTAAAATCAAGAGAAATAGCACCAACTAGTTGTCTATATTTCTAAGTTATTCATGATTTAATATACAGCAGAAAGTGGGACAATGACTCTCAAAGCATGTTAATGGGACAGAAAGAAAGTAAATGTAAAAGTACAACATAATTTCCAAGTATATTAGGAATGTTGGTGTTATTACATAACCATACATGGAAATGTAAAGGTCATATCAAATTAATTAAGTTTAGATCTCACCTGAATTTTGTGACAAATTGTGTGGAGTTGTTTTTGTCCAATGGACAAACTCTATGGATTTCTTCTCAAACTGTTATACCAGTCATTATGCCATATCAGTGAAGTACATAAGAACAATTTTTAAACCTGAACAAAACTAAATATTTAGTGAGGAAGGGGGCAATATACAGTTTATGATGATGGTAATGCATCAGGGAAAGTGGATAAATGAAGGAGGGGAGAGAAAATAGTCTGAAAATGAGAACTCCTAATAATAATTTGAGAAAAAGAGAGAGCTGTTAAGGAAAAGAGGAAATTACGTTAATTTAGTCAATCACGCCTCAAGTCATTCTATCCCCCTTCCTACTTTGGCAGCGCAATTACATTTATTGAGAGTTTTAGGAAACGCAAATACCCCATCCTAAATGTCAGAGTTTGGGGTTGACGGCAGGAGGAAGGAGGGGAGGGGTTGACAAAAGCACAGGCCTTATTTATGTCAGACAGTGATTAGATTAATACTCATTAGTCACTATCTATGTCTGCCTCCTTCCTGTCCCCCTGGGCACCACGACAACGGGAGCCATGGCAATTAAAACCAGGATGCTGTCAACCTCTATCACGGTGCCATGGTGTTTGCCCCCAGAGGCCATGTCTGATATCATTTTTAGTCTTCGTCGCTTTTCCCTGGCTGGTGCAGCATACATGGGCGTGAGAATACACTCAAACACACACACGGATGAAAACAAAATGTTTGACAACAGACCAGTCGGATGTCTCTCTCTCTCTCTCTGCACAGGTCATATTTGTTTGTTGGTTACCTTATCCAATTTTCCCAATTCTACCACCACCAATTCTCAATGTTCATTGATGTTTTAATATGCCAAACAAATACATTCAGACACAAATCCCTAAATTTACCAGCAGCCAAATTACAGCATGTACAATATTTTCAGAATTTACATAATTTTCATGAACATCATGGTTTGACGTTGAGTAGCTACTTATATTGTGTATATATAAATAGATCACCCGACAATCTATGTCACGACTTCCGCCGAAGTTGGTCACTCTCCTTGCTCGGGCGGCGTTCGGCGGTCGACGTCACCGGTTTACTTGTTCATTATTTAACCCTCTGTTCCCCCATGTTTGTTTGTGAGTGATTGTTTTATTGTATTGCGGTCCGTATTTGTGGGCTTGGATATTTTTGACATTTGTTATATTTTTGAGTAAAATTTGCTATATTTACTCATATCTGCTGTCCTGCGCCTGACTCCTCTACACCAGCAAAACACAGATGCATTACAATGTATGTACGTATTAATTTCATTGTGTATTCGTTTTGGAGTCGCAGGGAATCTTGTTAAAAATAATGATGACCGAAACATAATTAGGGATACAAAAAAATCACGTGTATCTCCCTGCACACTAACCCAACGTTGCTCTAATCATCATTCAAATTGAACCATTTTGGCTGTCTTTTGGTGCTCCATTAACTAAGGGTTACGGTCATTACGATAAAAGGAGATTAACGTAGCAGGCCCATCTTCTTCTGAATACAAAATCAAAAAACTTCACAGAGTGTCGTTGTTCAGTAAGGAAGGAAACTTTCTGAAGCAGCATTAATTATTCCTGTTGTCAGGCCCTGCCTTCCCCTCTGCTTTGGAGAAGACAAAACTCTTGAAATAGGGCCTCAGATGTTTTTTGCGAAATGGCTGCCGTGTGTGTTGCTTGTGTCTTGTTCCGCACCCTAATTAACGTGGCGGTGTGGAAGTGTGGATTTCTCAGCCGACCTTTCCTCTCGTTTTTTACTCCATTCTCTCCATTTTATCTTCCAACTCCGCTCTCTGGCACCCTACCTCCACCCTTTATCTCTGTCTGAAGACACAGCAGCCCCCCCGCCCGTCCCGTTGGGGCCGTGACGCACGTTCTCTCATCTCCCGTGTTCTCCGGCAACAGTGAGTGAGGGAGGAATAGGAAGGGGAGGAGGGAGAGGAGATAGCGGGAGCAGGGAGGTGAGGAGGTGGTGGTGTGAGTACACGTGGGCAGCAGGAAGACACCATGGGTAACCGTCTAACCAAAAACAAACAGACTGTATCCTGACAAGCTGCCATGGCTCTTGCCTGCCTTTTGTGGCTGTCCGAGGTGTCGGGTGGATGGAATAACGGTGCTAAAACGTCCCGCCACGAACACAGCTCCTTGTCATTTTACCTCATCCCTTCTCCGCTCTCAGGCACCATCACATCTCTGCCACCTGTCACAGAGCCAGCTCGGAGAGCGTCACCCCGGCCCAAACCGTGACACGTCTCCCACCACAACCCCATTATTGCCTCCTGTCCGTTCCAGTTTATCAGAAGCACGTTCTCTTCCTGTGCCGCAGACCTACCGGTGGCTCTTTACAGCATTACTGTTAGGGCCTTAATTCAATTGAACCCACATTACAATATTTATTTAGTTAGTGGCATGTAATCTCAAAACTATCTCATAAGAAATACGTCATAAATTGTATGTCACCTAGAGTAACTAAATGTCAGCTAACTTGATATAACTACAATGGTTAAATGTAACTATTTTACGTCACCATAGTGACTTATAACTAATATGACAGCCTGAAGTGACATAACTAATATATATATAACTACAAAGGTTAAATATTCAAATGAGACCATGTTGATAATCAATCGAATAGTTGATTCCATGAATTGAGTTTCTGTTGTTGTTGCATGGCTTATTGAAACTAAGTCCCAGTTACTGTATTCTCTGGTCACCATGTGCACATTTTGGGTGGATTGAAGAGATGTTGAAATAATACACCCACTTTAGGACACTACAATTTTACTCAACCAAATTCCCAACTGAACCCTTTTTTGAAAGTATTTTCTTAGAAATGTTCAACAGGGATTATGGGTAAACAAGCATTTCCTGGTGCAAATACAAGTACATAATTTAAAGGCAATGCTCAGACAAAAGGAAAAATCCCACTCTAAGTGGAAGCCACCACAATACAGTATATAAAAAGGGACAGACATTTCAAAACACAAGGCGGCCTTGAGCACTGTATGGGAAGCTTGGACATTTCATCAAAGCTTAAATGTGCTTTGCTGGTCTTACTTCATTTGTAGCTGACAGTCTTAGGCACCCCTAAGTCACTGCCAGTGATTCCCCCGTCAAAGAGTGAATTAAGTTTAAAGGCAGAGGCTCAGGCCTTGTCAATACTCATTAGCCTAGGACTTGGCTCTGGGTGAGAACCTGGTTGCCACTGCTGTCAGGCCCAGTACCAGACCATGACAATGCCATGCCACTTTTTACCTCAATACAAATGGCCATATCAGAAAAGCGGTCAGAGAGGCAAGATTTTTCTCTCCTAGTGGCCACAACAAAACACAAATTTCCAATCTAACAGGGATTTAGCCTACTGTACAAGTAACTTCCGACTCTGTTAGAAAGTCACCACAAAACACACAAATATGTTTTAACTGGGATTTATCCTGCAAGTTATTTCAAACTATTTTAGAAAGTTGACAAAACTTTGTAGAAAAATATTCTTATTCCTTCGTAATAAATGTGTAACAACTGTTGCATTCAAAGTGAAATACTTCTAGTGAAGTGAAGCAAGTTAAATTCTTGCCAGTTAGTGATAGCTAAAGAGATGTGGGAAGAATAACTTTAGAGGGCAGAGTGGAGACGGGATGGGACTTCCCTTATCAGACCAGAAGTGCTCAAAGATATGGATCTCAGTCTATATCAGCTGCGAGATGGTGGGTCCACTGGGGATCACAAGATCCCCTTCCCGCTTCAACAGACATAATTAGCATCGGGTTAGGCACTTGTTCTTTTGAAAGTCAGTGTTTTCTCTCGCCCTCTCCTTTTCACCTCTCTCTCTCTCTCTCTCTCTCTCTCTCTCTCTGTCTCTCTCTCCTTTTCACCCATTCTCTCTCTCTCTCTCTCTCTCTGTCTCTCTCTCCTTTTCACCCATTCTCTCTCTCTCTCTCTCTGTCTCTCTCTCCTTTTCACCTATTCTCTCTCTCTCTCTCTCTCTCTCTCTCTACTCCATTTTTTCCTCCATATGAGACCACGCAAAGCTCTGTTTGCCTGTGGAAATCGAAGCCAAAGTGTGCTCTCAAGACTCCATTATGAAAACAGCAAACGCTCCAGTGCTTTATTGATAAAGCATTACACTCCACATCGCATTATAGTATGGGGAAATATGTAGACCTCACCTCCCAACCGCCGCTCCTCCTCGCCCTTAGAGAAAGCATTATCTGGATTAAATGTCCTTATGCTATAATGACACAAAACGCCAAATGGTGCAGGCCAGCTGTGTGGGTAAAATACGTCAGGAGAAAAACAGCTGTCCCAAGCTCTATCAAATGGAGAAAATAGACAAATAAAACAAACAAACATACCTTATCCAATCTCTGAGAGAGAAGGAGCGAGAGAGAAGGAGAGAGATGGGAAGAGCGAGAGAGAGGGGGAGAGAGCGAAAGTGGGAGAGTAATATCACACTGCGCCATGCGGCTAGGTATTTAAATGTGTTGTTGATGGCCCAATCTGCTTTCTCAGGGGGGACGTGATATTTAAAAGTGACACGGGTGACCCTCCACATTTGCGAAGTGTCATCATGCATCAATCGGCGAGGTGTATATCAAAGCTCCTCCTAATGGTGTGTGCATTGGGATTTATATTTCCAATTAAATCTGCAAATTATATGATTATCCACCACGCTGCGCCGGGCCATTTTGGAAATGGCTTGCTCTGTTCATTTTGTTTTCTCCGAAGATAATAGTGCCAATGGCAAAACCTGCATGTGCGGAAAGAATATTAATGTTTTTCTCAGTGAGAAACACACATACCCAAGAACACACATTCCCTGAGGCTGCGATCTTTTTCACTAATTGGACTTTTGACCAATCAGATCAGCTCTGAAAAAGATCTGATGTGATTGGTCAAAAGACCAATTAGTGAAAAAACAATATCAGAATTGGGTTGCCTGTGTAAACGCAGTGAGATAAACACACATAACCAAGAGTGCACACACACATGCACACGTATACACACACACCATTGGGATGAAAACACACACTGTTGTCTCTTTTTTGACGATTCCCAGAGTAACGAGACAGTACCTCTATGAATCCTTCTCAGCTGAGATCCAGCACCTGCCTCAACACATTAATTAACTGGGAAAATGATATCAGCCTACCTGATAAACCAACATGTCGATCTGTCAGACAGAGCAAGGAGGCCCCTCAGATGACCGACAGGAGCTCTGCCTGCCGCTGCTCTTCACTCCCCCTATCCTCATTGCTGTAAATTATTGATTTTAACATGACAGCTATCGAATAGACAGCCCGAATACAGACTGGAGAAGGAGGAAAAGGGGAAATATTTGCTATCACTTGGCTGTGCTTGACTGCCAAGACCACTTTCACCAGAAACTGTAACATCCCCCTCTCGGAATGTTGAGCGAGGGATGGCTACCAAAGGGGGCTGATCAAATTCTTGAATTCCAAGAGGGGGAGGTTACAGCATGTCATTACATAATTGCATAGTTGGGAAACATCCAAACTATCCAAACAATTATCCACCAAACTCATGTTTACCTAGCCAGAGTGGTCTATAATTTCTTAATAAAGGCATTCTGAATGAGAGATAGAAGAAGATAGAAGAGTTAACAGATTGCCACCCTTCATACGATAAGCCCTGCAGCTGTAATACTAATACACATTTCAATATCCCCGCCCGGCAACAGAAGTAGTCAGATTGTAACTTGTGACTTTGAGTATGGATTGCATAACAACATCTGGCTAATCCTCAACCTACAGGCACAGAAGCATATCTCCCTCTAATTAGATTTATTTGCTGCCTTTATGGGATCTGTCTTTACCCTTGGCATTTTGTGGGTCTGGTGAAAGATGTCATTACAACTGGAGCGGATTCCCACTGACATCCGCTAGCTACAAACAGAGGAGGAAGAGGAGGAGGACGATGGCGGAGCAGTGAACACACATCCAAGGCTTGCACGCTTTGATCTCGTGTACATCTGAAACCAAGTGCAAACCAACCAGCACGGTACTACTGCTTCTGCTGCTCTCCGTTGATCTGTAGTGAGCATGTGATGCCAATGACATTTGCTTCCAGAAATATCTTCATAAGACTGAGATCAAATGATTCTGGGATCCTTTATGAGGTCCCGGTGAAGGTAAATGTACAGTGGTGTATAACTGTATAGTAATATACCTCTGCAAGTGAAGGTAGATCACAAATCACATTTTATTGGTCACATACACATGGTTATAAATCAAATCAAATCAAATTCTATTAGTCACATGCGTCGAATACCACAGGTGTAGATCTTACAATGAAATGCTTACTTACAAGCCCCTAACCAACAATGCAGTTTAAAAAATATGAATAAGAAATAAAAGTAACAAGTAGTTAAAGAGCAGCAGTAAAATAACAATATTGAGACTATATACAGGGGGTACCGGTACAGAGTCAATGTGCGAGCGCACCGGTTAGTCGAGGTAATTGAGGTAATATGTACATGTAGGTAGAGTTATTAAAGTGACTATGCATAGATAATAACAGAGAGTAGCAGCGACATAAAATATGGGGGCAATGCAAATAGTCTGGGTAGCCATTTGATGATCAGGAGTCTTGGGAAGGAACCAAATGGAGTGACGTATATAGGGAAGGTAATCAGGGAAGTGATGGAGTCCAGGTGAGTCTGACGACGCGCAGGTGCGCGTAATGATGGTGACAGGTGTGCGCCATAATGAGCAGCCTGGTCACCTAGAGGCCGGACAGGGAGCACACCTGACAGTACCCCCTCCTCGACGCACGGCTCCAGCCTCAGGACACCGACCAAAATGACAATCCCGGGGATCAGGAGCAGACCGGTCATCCCTGCTGATGCACGGGAACCTGTCGCCGGCTGGGGCGCTGGAACCTGACATACCGGCTGAGGCAGGGGAGCCTGGCAATCCGGCTGAGGCATGAGAGCCTGACGAGCTGGTGGAAGCAGGGGAGCCTGGTGATCCGGTGAAGGCATGAAAGCCAGGCGAGCCCGGATATAGCAAGGGAGCCTGGCGATCTGTCTGAGGCATGAGAGCCTGTAGCGTAATGATGATGACAGGTGTGTGCCATAACAAGCAGCCTGGTGACCTAGAGGCAGGAGAGGGAGCACATGTGCACTTCCTCTGACACCGCCTGGTATAGAGGTCCTGGATGGCAGGAAGCTTAGCCCCAGTGATGTACTGGGCCGCACGCACTACCCTCTGTAGTGCCTTGCGGTCGGAGGCCGAGCAGTTGCCATACCAGGCAGTGATGCAACCAGTCAGGATGCTCTCGATGGTGCAGCTGTAGAACCTTTTGAGGATCTGAGGACCCATGCCAAATCTTTTCAGTCTCCTGAGGGGGAATAGTTTTGTTATGCCCTCTTCACAACTGTCTTGGTATGCTTGGACCATGTTAGTTTGTTGGTGATGTGGACACCAAGGAACTTGAAGCTCTCAACCTGTTCCATTACAGCCCTGTCGATGAGAATGGGGGCGTGCTCGGTCCTCCTTTTCCTGTAGTCCACAATGATCTCCTTTGTCTTGATCACTTTGAGGGAGAGGTTGTTGTCTTGGCACCACACGGCCAGGTCTCTGACCTCCTCCCTATAGGCAGCCTCGTCTTCGTCAGTGATCAGACCTACCACTGTTGAGTCATCGGTTAGCAGATGTTATTGCGAGTGTTGCGAAATGCTTGTAGTATACAGTCATATACCTCTGCAAGTGAAGGTAGATATAGTATACAGTCATATACCTCTGCAAGGTATACATAGTTGTACTTTATCTGATATAAAGGGATGAGAAGTCAATCTAAATATAGACTCTTAGCTTTCATTTGACACAAGGTTTGACAAATGAACTTCACATGTTTGTGCTCATGGGTCCTTTTACATGGAAATACCGCACACGCACACAAGCACACAAGCACACAATCACACATAAGCAAACTCAGAGAGCAGTGAGAAAATCAGATGCTGGAAAAATATAAAACTGGAGGGCGGAGGAGGGGAAGGAGGTATGAGGCCAATGAAGCCTTGATAGCTTCAATTTTATGGTGAAGAAGAATTTGGAAATTCATCACAGTGGTGGCAGAGATCGCAGCAAACAGCTGTCTACCCCGCCTCCAGTTTGAATTGGCCACAGAAAAAAAAACACTCGCTGAGGCTTCGCTCTTCGCCTGACTTCCCAGACTCAAATGATCTTTTGCGTTGGGGAGAAAAAAAGCACATTTCCAAGGGGGAAAATTTCACACTTTGGCTGCGGATTAGAATCTTGCAGATGAACTCACTGAATTAGTGCTCTCCTTGTAGCCAGCGCTGCGTTTTTCGAGCTAATCTGTTTGGAGACATGGTGAATGGGAGAGAGAAAGCTCATCTTGCGAAACAGGCCAGGACGGCCAGGGTGGTGCTCCAGATTCCATCACAATGTGCAGAGATACGACATGACTCTTGGTAATTAAGTAGTTATGGACCACAATGCCACTATCTCTCCTCCTGTCGTAATAAATAAACCCACTGTTGCTGTTTTTACTATCAAACCATTTTATGCAGAGAAAGGGTGTAGTGGCGGGGCGTGTGTAGTCAGTCAGGGTCTCAACTTACTGTTAGTAAGGATAATAGAATACAAATGTGCAATTTTGAAATTTGGTAGTGCATCAGCAGTTTTCCTCCTCACTGACAGTCACTAAATTAACCCATGTCAGCTAACATTTTATATATTACTAGGTAAGTTAGTCTAGCCATCTATCTAAACCTTGTAGTAATTATGGCCGCCATTGATTTTGTTAGTCATTCTCACTCAGATATCATATGAACATGGGGGAAAAAAATGTATTGCAGGAAATTAGCTTTAAAACTGCATTATTTTCTCTCCATCCTATGGCAAAATATGTAGAACTGCAAGAAATTAGCTTTAAAGTTGCAAAATGTTCTCCTCGCCACCAAGAGGGGGACCACTAAAATGTTGCCCGCGAAGTGAGGGGGGCTCCCCTACCAAATCTCCGCAAATACTAGAAACAGCCCTGAGCAGAGCTATACTGCGGAAGCATGAACAAGATTTGGTGCTCAATCTTGGGCAGTGTGTATGAGGTTTATATCAGAGCGCCGTCTACAGGGTGCCCGGATAATTGTTGCTGAAGAGACAACAGCATCTCATAGGAAACAGACCAATATACATTTCTTCAGTGTCCCTGTGCTACCTCTTTCACTCTCTCTCTCTCATTGTCACGACTTCCGCCAAAGTCGGTGCCTCTCCTTGTCCGGGCGGTGTTCGGCGCATTACCTCCGAATATGCCGATTTGGCTCTCGCCTTCTCTAAAAAGAAGGCGACTCAATTACCACCCCATCGACGGGGGGGATTGTGCAATAAATCTCCTGGTAGACGCTGCACTTCCCAGGAGTCATGTGTATCCCCTGTCACAGACAGAGACAGAGGCTTTGGAGACATATGTCACGAATCCCTGAGTCAGGGGTTCATTCGGTCCTCTACTTCACCCGCCTCCTCGAGTTTCTTTTTTGTGAAGAAAAAGGATGGATGTCTGCTCCCGTGTATTGACTATAGAGGTCTAAACCAGATTACGGTGAGGTACAGTTACACGGGGCGCGCTTCTTCACCAAACTAGATCTCAGGAGCGCTTACAACCTGATGCGTATCCGGGAGGGAGACGAGTGGAAGACGGCATTCAGTATCACCTCAGGTCATTATGAGTACCTTGTCATGCCGTACGGGTTGATGAATGCTCCATCAGTTTTCCAGACCTTTGTAGACAAGATTTTTAGGGATCTGCACGGGCAGGGTGTAGTGGTGTATATTGATGACATTCTGATATACTCCGCTACACACACAGAGCATGTGTCCCTGGTGCGCAGGGTGCTTGGTCGACTGTTGGAGCACGACCTGTACGTCAAGGCTGAGAAATGTCTGTTCTTTCAACAGTCCGTCTCCTTCCTAGGGTCGCGCATTTCCAATTCAGGGGTGGAGAGTGACCGCATTTCAGTTGTGCGTAATTGGCCGACTCCCACCACGGTAAAGGAGGTGCAGCGGTTTCTAGGGTTTGCCAACTACTAACGGAGGTTTATCTGGGGTTTTGGCCAGATAGAGGCTCCCATTACCTCACTGCTGAAGGGGGGACCGGTGCGTTTGCAGTAGTCGGCTGAGGCGGACAGGGCTTTTGGTCACCTGAGGGCTCTATTTACCTCGGCTCCCGTGCTGGCTCATCCGGATCCCTCTTTGGCGTTCATAGCGGAGGTGGACGCAACTGAGGCTGGGATAGGAGCTGCGCTCTCTCAGCGCTCGGGTACGCCACCAAAGCTCCGCCCCTGTGCCTTTTTCTCGAAGAAGCTCAGCCCGGCAGAGCGAAACTATGACGTGGGGGACAGGGAGCTGTTAGCTGTCGTCAGGGCTTTGAAGGCGTGGAGACATTGGCTTGAGGGGGCGAAACACCCATTTCTCATCTGGACTGACCACCGCAATCTGGAGTACATCCAGGCGACGAGAAGACTGAACCCTCGCCAGGCAAGGTGGGCCATGCTTTTCACCCGTTTTGTTTTCACCCTGTCCTACAGACCAGGTTCCCAGAACGCAAAGGCAGACGCACTGTCCCGGATGTATGACACAGAGGAGCGATCCATGGATCACACCCCCATGCTCCTGGCTTCCTGCCTGGTGGCACTGGTAGTGTGGGAGCTGGACGCGGACATCGAGCGGGCGCTACATGCAGAGCCCACTCCCCCCTCCAGTTTCCAACTGGGCGTTTGTACGTTCCGTCTGATGTCCGCGACTGGTTGATCTATTGGGCCCAGACGTCACCCTCCTCTGGTCATCCGGGCATCGGTCGGACGGTGCGCTGTCTTAGTGGGAAGTACTGGTGGCCCACTAAGGACGTGAGGGTTTATGTTTCCTCCTGCTCGGTGTGCGCCCAGTGCAAGGCTCCTAAGCACCTGCCCAGAGGGAAGTTACAACCCTTATCCGTTCCACAATGGCCGTGGTCGCACCTGTCGGTGGATTTCCTAACCGATCTTCCTCCCTCACAGGGTAACACCAAGATCCTGGTCGTTGTGGATCGGTTTCCTAAGTCCTGTCGTCTCCTCCTTTTGCCCGGTCTTCCTACGGCCCTACAGACTGCGGAGGCCCTGTTTACACACGTCTTCCGGTACTACGGGGTGCCTGAGGACATAGTGTCTGATCGGGGGGCCCCAGTTCACGTCGAGGGTCTCAAAGGCGTTCATGTAACGTCTGAGGTCTCGGTCAGCCTTACCTCAGGTTTTCACCCCGAGAGTAACGGGCAGGTGGAGCGAGTGAACCAGGATGTGGGTAGGTTTCTGAGGTCTTATTGCATTCGTGCCCTGGGCAGAGATGGCCCACAACTCGCTCTCCGCCACTCCTCCACTAACCTCTCTCCCTTCCAGTGCGTACTGGGGTACCAGCCGGTTCTGGCACCTTGGCATCAGAGTCAGACTGAGTCTCCTGCAGTGGACGACTGGTTCAGACGCGCGGAGGAGACATGGGAAGCTACCCGTGTTCACCTTCAGCGGGCTGTGAGAAGTCAAAAGAAGAATGCAGACCGTCACCGCAGTGAGACCCCGGTGTTCGCACCGGTGGACCGGGTCTGGCTCTCGACCCGAAACCTGCCCCTCCGCCTGCCCTGCCCGGAAGCTGGGTCCACGGTTTGTAGGGCAATTTAAATTCCTGAGGAGAGTGAACAAGGTTTGTTATAGGATACAGCTTCCCCACGATTACCGTTTTAATCCCTCATTACATGTGTCTCTCCTCAGGCCGATGGTGGCTGGCCCGCTCCAGGAGTCTGAGGTGCGGGAGGTTCCTCCACCCCCTCTGGACATCGAGGGGGCCCCGGTGTACTCCATTCGCTCCATACTGGATTCGAGGCGTCGGGCGAGGGGCCTTCAGTATCTCGTGGAGTGAGAGGGGTACGGTCCAGAAGAGAGGTGCTGGGTTCCGGTCGAGGACATTTTGGATCCTTCTATGCTGCAGGAGTTCCGGATCGCCCTGCGCCTCGCCCTCCGGGTCGTCCCCGAGGCCGGTGTCGGCACGCTGCTGGAACCGCGCGTCAAGGGGGGGGGGTACTGTCACGACTTCCGCCGAAGTCGGTGCCTCTCCTTGTTTGGGCGGCGTTCGGCGGTCGGCGTCGCCGGTCTTCTAGCCATCATCGATCCATTTTTTATTTTCCATTTGTTTTGTCTTCCCACACACCTGGTTTCAATTCCATTCATTACATGTTGTGTATTTAACCCTCTGTTTCCCACATGTCCTTGTCCGGAATTGTTTGTTTTGTTAGTATTGTTGCACGTTATGTATACTGGTGCGCTACGGGTATTTTGTGCCCATTTATTCTTGTGTTGTTTTGTACCGTTTTATGGTCATATTAAACAACTAAGTGTTGCTCTCCTGCGCCTGACTTCTGTGCCACTAGTTACGCAACCCTAACACTCATCTCTATTTCACTATCTTTCTCTCTCCATCACGCTTTCATTCTCTCGTCGTCTCTGTTTCACTCTTTCTCTCCATCTTTCTTTTACTCTCTCTCTCCATCTCTCTTCCACCTTCTCTTTCCCTCTGTCTCCATCTTTCCTAACTCTCTCTCTCCACTCTTTCTTTCTCTCTCTAACTCTCTCTCCCTGTCTTTCATTCACTCTACCTCACTGTGTCTGCCTCGGCTGCCCTCTCCTCTCTCGTGCGTCTCCATGGGGATCTAGTGTCTAATTGAAGATGTCCTCCAGCTAGCTGTCCACTTAACACAGTCAATTAGGAACTGGAGTCTGTTTGTCAGTGTTTGTTGGGGTGTGAACCTAATTTTGGACAGGGTTACATATGTTTGTGTACTTTGGTGCACATACATGTGTGTGTGTGTCTGTGTGTCTTGTCTTCAGAGTGTGTGTTCCCATTTATGCTTATCGATGGTTAGGGAATGCAGTGCTCTGCAGATCCTGGAGTGTCTTCTTAATAATTCACAAGTCATTATTTATTATCAGAGGCCAGCCTGGCCGACGGGCTGCTTTACATGGCCCTGCTTCGTTAAGTCAAATTAAATAAGCACATTCCTGCTGTTCGTTCCCTGGTGCATCCCATCTTCCCGGCGCTAAGGGATCACTCTCTTCCTGCTGCTACTTCCTGAAGAGTTTATTTACCATTATCACTATTCAGGGAATCCATTTTTCAAACGCAATTGATTTGATGGAAAATAAAATATTCATATTTCTATCCAATTTAACTGTACATAACCTCCTGAGATAAACAAAATGCAATGAAGTTGTTTTCATGTACTCAAATTTGTTTCAGTTGGGTGCGTTATCCGGATTAAGTGGGGGTATTTGGTGCAGTGCAATGCAATGAATGTGTGGGGACATATCCTGGAACTGTTTTCCATCTCGGTGTTGCTTTGTAGTCTCATTTTGTGAACCTGTCCCACTCTGGAAAGTCTACATGTTCACATATTTATAAAGTTGTTAGCCTTTTGAATACCTGCAAGCCTCTATCACTCACAAGCGGTCAGAGGAACACATTCTGGCATGAGTGCGCAGCCCTACGGGAGAGCCGTGCGTCAGCCGCAGCACCCCTGGCACTACTGTTGGTTGTGTCCAATTAACACCTGTGTGTGATTTTGACTCACACCACTACCTGTGGTAAGACACCTGTCCCATAACATGTTGGTGCTCAGGTGAGGCACACGTGGGAGGTTGTTTTGGTTGTTTGGCGACAGACCTACTTTCTCAGTGCCATTTTTACAACACGTTACTGTTGTTTCTGTAAGGACAGTCACCAGGTGTAGTGGCCTATAATAAACATAGCATTTCACATATGGGAGAGAGTGCCAGTACCTGGGTGCCAGTCTGTTTCTGCTATCATGCCAACTCCTTACCACTCATTGTCACGACAAACACATTTCTTGGCATAACAATGAGGGACAAGGAGTTATGATAGCATGATAGCACAAACAGATCTGGGACCAGGTTAAAAGAAAACTGGACCCCATGTCATACATAGCACTGCTTAAACTCTGTTTTATGTGGTATTTATATTGGCATGTACAGTATAATTAATAGTGCCAGAGTTTGATAGAAAGCTAATCTTCCTCCGTAGTCCCTGGGCACATGACCTTTAAACATGTAATAATATTGTACCTGTACCTGCCAATGTTTTTAAACCAAGACATATCTTAAACAGTTGTAGTCTATGCATGTATGCAATGTTATTTTGCATATAGTGGGACTCAGAGATGGCAATCGGTGGTGAAGTAAGTGGTGAATTCTCAAAACTCGAAACTGGTAAGACTTGTAACACAGCTAGTCTTACATTCAAAAACGTTAATTGTGCATTCATTTTGTTTGTAGATATCTTTCACCACAAAACCATTGATCCAAAATATAAGGTTACTGTGAAATATAGTGAGTACATTGGTTTAATCACCAAAACACTACATACTGTTGTCTTCTAAATATAATTATTTAAAGACTGCCCCTTAAAACCAACTAATCACTTTGGAAATGGACGATGTGCCATAGATGAGTCAGAAACATTTATTCCACTGTCAAAATTGACTACAAATTGTACATGGGATGATTTTGGTCATAAAGTCAGTTTAGTCTAAAACAAAGTTTTGAACCTGAGTGTGTCACAACAAGTAAATTAAAGTTGGGTTTGGATTACAATTATGTCAAGATCCACGTGCAAATTTCCCCTCCGCCCACTTCGCTTCCCTTCATTGAATGGGGCTCTGTTGTTTCATCGCCCCCAATGCGTTCAGAGGATCACAGCCTTTTGGGACTGAAAAGCCCTGCAGTATACTGTACCTATTGACCATGCCTCTGGCTCCGGTTCGACAATGCATGCTTCCAGTAGGATGCAGAGCCAACATTGGTTTGCATGCCCTGCTGAAGAAACCTAACGTGTGGAATAGGTGGCTGGAGTTCATTGTTCCCCAATGGTAATGAGTATACCGGTAGCTAGACCATAGACTGCTAGTCATGTATCTGGTTATGTACACTGAACAAAAATAAAGATGTGTAACAGGTTCTCACTCAAAAATATGTTGTATAAAGCTAACTTCATTATTCAATGTTTTTAATTGTTTCACTGCATCAGGGATAGCGTACACAGACGTTTCGGCTTTACAGCCTTATTCAGTGTGTGCGGAACAATTTTCTTTAATTCAAAACAGCATTTGTAAAGAACAACAGATAAGCAGCAGGTGCTTCTAATCAGGGTCGCTACTCATCTGTCAGTCAGGGATGTGGTATTCTGGTCCAACTGTACACAAATTAGTTACAAAGAGATCCAGAATTATAGGGTGTGGGAGCGGGCACGAAGGGCAACTCACAAATAAATCGCCCCAGGTGTCATCAATTCATGAAATAGCCCACCACAAAGGACATCAGGCAAAACCGTTCATAAATATGTTGGGCCAACTGATAAACGATATGCAAAATCTGATATTTTACCCTTATTTAACTAGGCAAGACAGTTAAGAACAAATTCAAATTTTCAATGACGGCCTAGGAACAGTGGGTTAACTGCCTTGTTCAGGTGCAGAACGACAGGCTTTTACCTTCTCAGCTCATGGATTCTTGCAACCTTTTTGGATCTTGCAACCTTTCGGTTACTAGTCCAATGCTCTAACCACTAGGCTACCTGCCGCCCCATAGTATCCTTGTATAGTGTCCTTGTATAACAGTCTAAATGTGGCTTATTGGAAAGATGTGAAATCTAACTATTCGTTTAAACCGTGTGGAGATACAGAATTTTATTTATTTATCCACATAGGTTGTCTTTGGAGTAATTTGTTGTCATAGTCACCTCCTCTAAGTGGTAGATGAACTTTTCCGATCCCGACGCAACGCAATTCCTTAATAGAAGGATTTTGTTCTAGACAGTGTCTCGCAACTGGCCAGGTGATATCTTGAGGTCTAATAGTGGATTTATGTTCTCCAAGATGTACTTTCAAGGCACGGGATGTTTTTCCAATACAGATCTTATTACAAGAACACTGTAACATATACAACTGTAACATATAAGTATATAGTTTACAGAAAACAGTTTATTCTGTTTTTTTGTTGGGATTTATTAAGTAACTGGCTTTTGTTCAAGCTTTTAACTTGTTGTTGAGCTTTATCAAGCGAAGTATCCTCTCAAGCGAAAACACTCAAGGAGAGAATTTGATTGTCTATCATATTCTTCCTCTGTGTCACAGATGCGATGCAGTCTATCAAGTTGGGTTACTGGTACACCTTTAACTATCAGTATAGTACATTTATCTGTAGGTTTTCTGTAAACTGTAGTACTTAGAGATTGTCCCTTCTTTGTAACATGTAGGCCTGCCTACATCTAAGAAATGTATAGAGTTAATGTTCTTTTCCATAGTGAAGGAAATTGATTGTACTCTGGAGTTAATGTAGTTAAGAAATGCATTTCATTTCATTTCGGAACCTGTCCACATCATAAAGCGATCATCTACAGTAAATAGCCGTATAGTGGGTCCAATATTTAGCACAATCTTTGTAAGGATTATTTTCATAAATAAAATCCAATTCAAATTTCCCAATAAAGAGATATGCATAGTTAGGAGCTAATGGAGTTCCCGCTGCTGTTCCAAAAGTCTTTAGATAGCAATATTTGTCAAATAGAAAATAGTTTTTTGAAAGCACTAGTTATGCAAGCTCAATTATATAATTTGTTGGCACATCGCTTAAGCGGTTGGAGAGGAATGTTGGTATATATAGCGATGAGACATAAAGAGTGACTAACCAATCTCGTTCACTAATAACTGGTATACTTTGTAGTTTCATTAGAAAATCAGTGGTGTCTTTTAAATAAGATGGCAACTGTTTGACTAATGGATGAATGTGAAAGTCCGCATAACGATACAGTTTTTCTGTTAGGGAGCCAATAACTGAAACGATAGGTCTTAATGGAGGGTCTGTGGTTGATTTGTGAACCTTAACTTCTTAGGGAGCGGCAGCAGAGGTGACGGTTTTGGAGAGTCTGGCATGCCCAAAGTAAAATGCCTGCCACTCAGGCTCAGAAAATAGGATATGCACATAATTAGTACTATTGGATAGGAAACACTCTGAAGTTTCAAAAAAAGTTAACATAATGTCTGTGAGAATAACAGAACTGATATAGCAGGCAAAAACCAGAGGAAGATCCATCCGGAAATGCAGTTTTTGGTGACCTTTGCACTGTTTGACACTCTCCCCATTGACTTCAAGGCAATCCAGCTCCTGGATTGCAGTACCTATGGCTTCCACTAGATGTCAACAGTCTATATACAAAGACTGGGAGTGATTGGAGTAAGCAGAACGGATAGGAACAGGAAATGATAAGGGGACCTGAAATGTCAACAAGTTTTCTCGGGCGCGAGTCTAGGTGCGCGCCCCACTTTATTTTACTTATATAACGTTTAGGTGATCATCCGAGTGAAATATTATCGCTAATATTCATAAAAGGATAGCTAAGGATGCATTATAACTGGTATTTGATTTGTTTAGGAAAAGTTTATAGGTATATTTGAACGCGTTCTCTTCACGTTTCAATGAGCGATTCGAGGTTGGATTTTCTGAACATAACGCGCCAACCAAACAGAGATTTATGGATATAATAAATGACTTTTTCTAACAAAAGAACCATTGGATGTCTTCGTTGGACACTTGGGAACCCTCAGGGGAAGGGATTTGTTTTCGCTGTGAAATGGGTTTTGTGTGAACCGCGCTGGTTTATGAATTTATGCTAATAATTAAATAAATATTGTAGGTGCTATCCTCAAACAATCAAATGTTGTGCTTTCGCCATAAAGCCTTTTTGAAATCTGACAACGCTGTGATATTGCCAAGAAGCAGAGCTTTTGATGACTATGCAACACTTGTATATTGATGAATGTTTAATAATTAAACTTAAATAATTAAACTACTAGCGCCCCACTGCTCCCTAAGTAGTTAAACAGACTATAAAGGATCTAAACTGTAAGTTTTGGGACATAAAGATATTTAAATTACTGTTCTGTCAACCCATTACTTTGTAGTAGTCCTTTATCGAGGACCTTATTCAATAAAATTTTATAGTTGAGGTAGGATCGGAAATCAATTTCTTGCTATTTTTTTTATCATCCAACATGTTATACATTTTTCGATATACACTACCGTTCAAAAGTTTGGGGTAACTTGTCCATTAAAATAACATGAAATTGATCAGAAATACAGTGTAGATATTGTTAATGTTGTAAATGACTATTGTAGCTGGAAACGGCTGATTTTGAATCGAATATCTACATAGGCGTACAGAGGCCCATTGTCAGCAACCATCACTCCTGTGTTCCAATGGCACGTTGCGTTAGCTAATCCAAGTTGATCATTTTAGAAGGCTAATTGATAATTAGAAAAACATTTTGCAATTATGTTAGCACAGCTGAAAACTGTTGTCCTGATTAAAGAAGCAATAAAACTGGCCTTTCTTTAGACTAGTTGAGTATCTGGAGCATCAGCATTTGTGGGTTTGGTTACAGGCTCAAAATGGTCAGAAACAAAGTACTTTCTTCTGAAACTCATCAGTCTATTCTTGTTCTGAGAAATTAAGGCTATTCCATGTGAGAAATTGCCAATTAACTGAAGATCTCGTACAACGCTGTGTACCACTCCCTTCACAGAACAGCGCAAACTGGCTCTAACCAGAATAGAATGCGGAGTGGGAGGCCCCGGTGCACAACTGAGCAAGAGGACGAGTACATTAGAGCGTCTAGTTTGAGAAACAGACGCCTCACAAGTCCTCAACTGGCAGCTTTATTAAATAGTACCCGCAAAACACCAGTCTCACCGTCAACAGTGAAGAGTCGACTGCAAAGAAAATGCCATATCTCAGACTGGCCAATAAAAATAAAAGATTAAAATGGGCAAAAGAACACAGACTCTGGACAGAGGAACTCTGCCTAGAAGGCCAGCATCCCGGAGTTGCCTCTTCACTGTTGACGTTGCGACTGGTGTTTTGTGGGTACTATTTAATGAAGCTGCCACAGGAGTGATGGTTGGAACACACAAGTGATGGTTGCTGATAATGGACCTCTGTACGCCTATGTAGATATTCCATTCAAAATCATCCGTTTACAGCTACAATAGTCATTTACAACATTAACAATGTTTTGATCAATTTGATGTCATTTTAATGAACAAAAAATTTGCTTTTCTTTCAAAAACAAGGACATTTCTAAGTGACCCCAAACTTTTGAATGGTAGTGTACATGTTGGTATTATAAATCACAATCCCACTTCCCTTATCTGATCTCCGTAAACTAATTGAGTTATCATTTTTCTTTTCTATTCATGGTAAGGTTGTTGTCACGACTTCCGCCGAAGTCAGTCCCTGTTCGGGCGGCATTCTGCGGTCGACTTCACCGGCTTACTAGCCATCACCGATCCATTTTTCATGTTCCATTTATTTTGTCTTTGTTTTATACACACCTGGTTTCAATTCCCCAATTACATGTTCATTATTTAACCCTCTGTTTTCCCCATGTTTGTGTGCGTAATTGTTCTTAGATATGTCAGTCCATTTGGTGGGCTTGGTATTTGTTTTGACGTTGTAATATTTTGAGTAAACTACGTTGTGTTGCTCATCTCTGCGGTCCTGCGCCTGACTCCTTTGCACTACTACACCAAGCCTTCTGACAGTTGTGTTTACGTTGTTAATGTGGAGTTTCACTTTGTTTCTTAGTTGGATGTCAATGTCACCTTTCTGCTGATGGGTTATTTACTAAAGGAATTAAAGTAATTGTAGGTCTGAAGCTGGAGGTAATTAGGGAGAGCTTCAGTTCTAGGGCTAAAGACTTTCAATTTGACATTACTCAAAAACTGAAATTGTTCCATTTAAACTTGAAAATGATTTGTGACTGTATACAGTACAAAGAATAACCCTTTGCTCAAAACAACAATTAGTTCACTTTTTATCTGAAACTATATTATCTCGGGGGGCGTTGTTGCTTTGAGCATCTTTACCTCCTTCTGCCGACCTGTTGTACCTCTCCTCGTGGGTCTTTGTCTTTGGCATGGGTACGTTTGTAACGTTGGGGGGGTCGGGGGCCCAAAAATGTTTTTCTGGATCTGGAGGAGGATAGAGGATTCACCAGATTCTGATGCGTTGGTCTGTTGGGTGGGATGTCGCCTGTGAGTGCTGTGCTTAGGTTTCTCAGACAACCAGGTGTAGACGTTCTGCTCCTTGTAGTCGACTGTCTTGAACTTTCCTAGCTTGAACTTCGGTAGATCAGCTTAGAGGTTATCGATCTTGGTTTTGATCTTCAGCTATAGTCTGTACACTTCTTTTCGATTATATGTCTGCTCAATGTCCCTTTTGCAATCATTGGTAGCTTGTTTTATAGCAGAAAGCTCTCTAGAGGAATGGTCAATGATGAGGAGCTTTAGGTCCAATGAGCAGTGATTCAAGATCTCGCATAAGTCTCTGCAGAATTCGGGGTCAGGTCTCCCTATGGACGGCTCCTTTTGAATAAGTAAGCCTTTTGGGATTCTACTGTTCTTGTAATATACGCTGAGCGTTCGGGCATGGAGCCCTAAGCGAATTTCTCTCGTCTTTTTTGTTATTTATTTCATACTCTTCCAGTGTTTCCTTCTCTGGGACTATAGTGGTGGTTAATTTTGTCCACATCTCTTGTGCTGAATGTGAACGTATCGGCTCTCGCCTCAGTAAGCTTGCTAATAGTTTCAAAAGACATGGTTCAGAGTCGGGGGCTGCTGATGGATGGGAATAATAACTAATCAAAAGAGAACCATGGCGCACTACCAGAAGCTTGGCTGGTGCGTAAAACAAACAAAGAGGTGTAATGGGTTCACACTCAACAATATGTCATAAAGCTGACTTTTTTATTCAATGTTGTATTTTTTTTTTTTACTGTATCAGGGATAGTGTACACAGACGTTTCGGCTTTACAGCCTTATTTAGTGTGTAGATACAATTTTCTTTCATTCAAACAGCATCTGTAAAGAACAACAGATAAGCAGCAGGTGCATCTTACCAGGGTCGCCACTCATCTGCCAATCAGGGATGTGGCTTTTCTGGTCTACCTGTACACAAATTAGTCACAAAGAGATACAGAATTACAGGATAGTCAAGATTCTAGCAGCCATGTTTAGCACTAACTGAAGTTTATTTAGTGCTTTATCCGGGTAGCGGGAAAGTAGAGCATTGCAGTAGTATAATCTAGAAGTTTTTCTGCATCATTTTTGGACTAAAAAGTTTCAGATTTTTGCAATGTTACGAAGATGGAAAAAAGCTGCCCTTGAAATATTCTTGATATGTTCATCAAAAGAGAGATCAGGTTCATCTGAGGATAATCTGAGATCAGACACACGGACAGCTGATGAAACTGTCAGAAACCATCTCAGGGACCCTCACCGGGGTCTTGACCTGACTGCAGTTCAGCGTCGTAACCGACTTCAGTGGGAAAATGCTCACCTTCGATGGCCACTGGCACTCTGGAGAAGTGTGCTCTTCATGGATGAATCCTGGTTTCAACTGTACCTGGCAGATGGCAGACGTATGGGCGAGCGGTTTGCTGACAACATTGGGAACAGAGTGCCCCATGGTGGAGGTGGGGTTATGGTATGGGCAGGCAGGCATTAGATGGATCGATGTGTACGACAGAATGTTCCAGTTCCCGCCAATATCCAGCAACTTCGCACAGCCATTGAAGAGTGGGACAACATTCCACAGGTCACAATCAACAGCCTGATCAAGTGTCACGGTGCATTAGTCAAATGGTGATCACACCGGATAATGACTGGTGTTCTGATCCACACGCCTACCTTTTTTCAAGCTATCTGTGACCAACAGATGCATATCTGTATTCCCAGTCATGTGAAAATCAAAGTTTATGGCCTAATGATTTTTTTTCAATTGAATGATTTCCTTATGTGATCTGCAACTCAGTAAAATCTTTGAAATTGTTGCATGTTCCATTTATATTTTAGTTCAGTGTATATTTTGAAAATCCTTATCACTATCTTTGCATGCATAGCTGACGTTATCTAACTAGCTAGCTAGTTGGCAAATGTTAGTCTACATCAATACAACTCAGATTTGGCATGGAAACCCACTAACATTTCAAAAGAAGGCAAATAATTAGTAGGAAAACCTTTTCTCATGATTGTGATGTCTCCTGATTAACTTTAGATAAAGAATATTTTTAACCAGGTAACTAACATTGAGGGGACCACTGTATTGTAGCTAGATAACATTAGCATTGATAGCTATTTTTATGAACTTTGCTAGTAAAAGTAATGGCAACATCACCATCTCTTTAAAACTTCTTCAGGATCGGTGGGTCCCCTGTGAGACGTTGTGCTAACGTAGGCTAATGCGATTAGCACGAGGTTGTAAGTAACAAGAACATTTCCCAGGACATAGACATATCTGATATTGGCAGAAAGCTTAAATTCTTGTTAATCTAACTGCACTGTCCAATTTACAGTAGCTATTACAGTGAAATAATATAATACTATTGTTTGAGGAGAGTGCACAGTTTTGAACGTTATTAATTAGGCACATTTGGGCAGTCTTGATACAACATTTTGAACAGAAATACAATGGTTTGTTGGATCAGTCTTAAACTTTGCACATACACTGCTGCCAATCTACATTGCAGCTGGGCTGAAATAATACATCATGGCCTTTCTCTAGCATTTCAAAGATGATGGTACCAAAATAATTTAAAGAATGGTTGGCTTTTTCTTTGTACTATCTTTTACCAGATCTATTGTGTTATATTATCTTACATTCCTTTCACGTCTACAAACTTCAAAGTGTTTCCTTTCAAATGGTACCAAGAATATGCATATCCTTGCTTCAGGGTTTGAGCTACAGGCAGTTAGAATTGGGTATGTCATTTTATGCGAAAATTGAAAAAAAGGGGCTTGACCGTCGCCCGTTCCTTTGAAGGACTTCTCCCTGGAGAAGTGCTCTGCTGTAGCTGCTGCTGCTGTTGTTGTTGTTGTTGGAATAGCTAGCTGGCCTACTTGAGTCATCTATCTTTCGTTCATATCAGCCACTGTGTTGTAGTCCATCATCTGATTCAGCCTGGCCATGACGTTAGTTGTTGGAAATCCATGCCCTCATGATGCATCATTCTCTCGCACGAAGAGAATCCTAGCGGGTCTGCGGGTCAGATGAACTAATTGTATCAATGAAAAAAATAAATGGTCAATAGACACTTTTCTCCTTGGTGTATTTTACTAGGCTTGGTTAGGTAGCTAACATTAGCTAGCTAGCTAACAAGCTATCCGTTCTTCCACCAATGTTGGGTAGCTAGCGAACATTATCCAACTATGCTTTGGTAACTAGCTAGGTAGCTGGCTTTGCTTGCCAGCTAACATTAGCTTGTTCTAGTCAAAACAGCAACATGCAATTTCTTAGTCCTACAACTAAAATCCATGCAAAATGATAATGTTAACTACAATGTTTGTAGTTTTTAATAATTGTATATATTGGCTGTAGTCATTTGACTAATTTGACTCTGCTAGCTAGCAGAGATAGCTATGCTACAATGCTAGCTAGCTTGATAGCTTTTTTTTTACAAATAATTTCCATGGCTTGGTGCGATGAATATACATTCCGAGAGTTGTTCATTGCTAGCTAGCTACAGGAATATATTTTTTTAATTGTTGTGCCTTGATGTGGTATGCCACCCCCCCCCCTAGGGGTATGACAGAGTTTTCAAATCGTATTAATTTGATTGGTCGTTTTTCAACCATCTTGCCCTCACTTCTGGTTTTATTAGTTTGATTGGATTATTTACTTTTCAATCCCTACCCCTATCTGAGATACTTACTGCAGCCCTCATCCTCCACATACAACACCCATTCTGCCAGCCACATTCCGTTAACGGTCCCCATCCGTGGGTCGCTCCTCTTTTCAGTTCGCTGCAGCTGGCAACTGGAACAAGCTGCAAAAACACTCAAACTGGACAGTTTTATCTCCATCTCTTCATTCAAAGACTCAATCATGGACACTCTTACTGACAGTTGTGGCTGCTTTGCATGATATATTGTTGTCTCTACCTTCTTGCCTTTGTGTTGTTGTCTGTTCCCAATCATATTTTTACCATGTTTTGTGCTGCTACCATGTTGTTCTGCTGCCATGTTGTGTTGCTACCATGTTGTTGTCATGTGGTGTTGCTAACTTGCTGTGTTGTCATGTGTTGCTGCCATGCTATGTTGTTGTCTTAGGTCTCTCTTTATGTAGTGTTGTGGTGTGTCTCTTGTTCTGATGAGTGTTTTGTCCTATTTTTTTATTTTTAATCCCAGCCCCTGTCCCTGCAGGAGGCCTTTTGCCTTTTGGTAGGCCGTCATTGTAAATAAGAATTTGTTCTTAACTGACTTGCCTAGTTAAATAAATTTGAAAACTATTCATATGCATTTGTTTGGCTGATGTGTTTGTACCGGTGTGTCATGAAACTACACTTCTTGTCCCATCAAAACAGAAACTATGATACAAGTACACACTGTACTGTCGCTCCAGCAGAGATGGGAGAGAAAGCGAGACATCTCACTAGGAATTTTTTTCTGGTTCATATAGATGTAGACCAGACCCAGCTGCTATCGCATATTGGTGTCTATGGGAGAGCCACCCCTTAAGTAGACTGGAACTGTGACTGTCTTTGGCACTAGGGGCATAGATCCACAACACTTCGCTCAAGTTACATTGATAATATATCATAAACATTTTCAAAGTCGTCTACTTTATTGCTAGGCCTTTAAGACCCCTCTTTATTTTCAATGTCATTCAATTAGAAACTTTTCATAGAAAAGTATTTTGTTAGTGTGATGTTTTTAACTTTCATGTAGCTTACTTGGGATTTCACCACCATCTTTTTTAACTGTTCAACAACGTAGATTCAGGTCAAGCTCACAAATGTTGCAATGGAATGGGGTGAAAAAGCAGATTACTCCATCATGCACTGGACAGAAAACCATGTACTGCAACGTCAGAAAGAAGTTCACAAAGTGCAAGGGAGTATGTGGACACAGGTGAAGACCAAGGCAGAGAGCAAAACTGAAACTGGGGACAGATTCTCTGAGCTATTTAAATTTCCAAATGTCATGCACATAGACATGCATAATCCATAATCCTTTATTGGGGATAGGAAAACATGTTTTACCATCTGGAAGAAAATTGCCGTGCTGGATGATGGAATACTAAGAAAATTCCTGCTTAAAGTTCATGCACTGAAAGCACCTGCAGACATGGGCCAACTACCCGCTAAAAACTCATCAGGGTTTTCTCATTTCAATGCACAAGAATTGAAAAATTGCGTTTACTCCTTAATTGCTCTTAACTTATGACCATTATGATTGCTGGACCGATTTTGTTAAAGCCTGTACAATCTTATGTACAAGGTGTATCACAGTGGCTCATCACCACTTGCAACAGTTCTGTGAGAGCTTTGCAAGGTTGTATGGAAAACAGTATTGCACACCAAATGTCCACCTCCATAGCCACTTGAAGAAATGCTTTCCGTTTGAGCAAGATCATAGGTAAACAGAAGACCAACAATCACAGCATCTCAGTTCAGTTAATCCGAAAGGTTTTAACTGCCCAAGAGGAAAACCTTCCTTACATTAAGTTGCACCCCCTTTTGCCATAAGAACAGCCTCAATTCATTTGGGTATGAACTACAAGGTGTGGAAGGCATTCCACAGGGATGCTGGCCCATGTTAACTCCAATGCTTCCCGCAGCTGTGTCAAGTTGGCTGTGATACACACAGAAACTGTTGAGCATGAAAGACCCAGCAGCCTTTGCAGTTCTAGACACACTCAAACTGGTGAGCCTGGCACCTACTACCATACCCCGTTTAAAGGCACTTAAATATTTTGTCTTGCCCGTTCACCCTCTGAATGGCACACATACACAATCCATGTCTCAATTGTCTCAAGGCTTACAAAATCCTGAGTTAAACTGTCTCCTCCCCTTCATCTACACTTATTAAAGTGGATTTAACAGGGGACATCTTTAAGGGATCATAGCTTTCACCTGGATTCACCGGGTCAATCTACAGTATGTAATGGAAATGTTTTGTACACTCCGTGTACAGTATTTTATACTTTTTATGTTTCTACTTTACAGATGTACATTTTCATTATGCAGTTCTCAAAATCTGTTTACATGTAAAATCTATAGGTTTACCAGACTTTTAAGTTATCATCAATTAAGGGAAATCAAATTAAGTAATAGTAAAATGTATTTTAACCAAAGAGAAGAGAATCATATCAAAATTAATGTGAGCATTGCATTGTGAAAGGCAATTATTTTATATCAACATGTATTTCAATATGAAACATATTTCTAGATGAAACAGATTAATTTTGGTGAAAAAGTGACTGTATGATTTTGTGTGTTGTGCCCAGTCAGCTGAAAATGTGCTTAGAGTTTGAAACAACTACCTTTTTGATGATCTGTTTTGAGTTTTGTATTAAGAGTTGTGAAAATGTACCACATACTCGAGAAAATTGCACCAAGGCTATTCAAAATACTATAAGACAAGGCATGATTGTAAATGTATTTTCACCAGATAGAGAGATTGAATGTGTGTGTGTGCCCTCTTCTCAGTCCCTGCTCCACAGTCATGCTGGCCTGCACTGACCCTTTTGACCCAATGTCCCTGGCATGCCTCCAGATAGCCTACAGTCCCAATCTATCTTTCTAACCCACCCTGTTAAGTAACACTCTACACTAGAGCACAGATCACCTACGAGAAGATAGCTGTGAACAAAAATATGTCCTTTCAGTCAATCCAGTCCTTTTAGATGAATAATAGGGCCCCCTTTCAACAACTCCAGAAGACACTGTTACTCCCAATGTTTGCATTTATTTAGAAAACCTCTCATCGAGATGTCCATAATAGGAAGGTGATAATTAATGTAGGTTTCAAAAGGAATATACAGGTAAATTATTGGCCAAAGATTAGCAAAAAGACTGTATAAAATAGATAATGCTATACTGTATACTCATACAATTGCTCAGAGAAAGAGATTTTGTTGAACAAATAATATATATTTTTTCAAAAAAGATAAGGGTAAAAATGTTTGGCACCCTTGTTTTCAATACTTTTCAATACTGTACCTCACCTTGCAAGGATTATGGCACTGAGGTGTGGGATTATTTTCTACATATGCATCTGGGAAAATCCATTTGAATTCAATCACTTTTTGACAAAATCCCTTTTGTTGGCCAAACAACATGACCACGCATTGAACACTTTGTTGGAGTATTTCTGTGGGTTGTCTGTCAGGCAGCCTATCACAACGGTAACCTCCCAGCCCCTCAGTATCCCGGCTGTTAGCAGTGCGGCCTCCCCGGCCACGCTGGTTTCACGAGAGCCCCGCTTACCTCCCCCGGAACGCTTCGCTGGAGAGTCAAGGAACCTGTCGGGCGTTTCTCACAAAGTGTTCTCTCATCATCGAGCTGCAGCCCTCCTCCTTCCCCTCTGACCGTTCGAAGATGGCGTACCTCATCATGTTGATGTCCGGGAGGGCTCTCGCCTGGGCTACGGTCGCGTGGGAACAACAGTCGGCCGTATGCTTCAGTCTGGAGGAGTGTGGCGGAGGTGAAGAAGGCTTTAGATTTTACATTGTCCGGGAGAGAGGCTGCCCGGAAGTTGCTTCGGCAAAACTCCCGCAGTGTGGCAGACTATGCAGTGGATTTACTCACGTTTGCAGCTGAGAGTGCCTGGAACCCGGAGTCGCTGTTCAACACATTCCTGCACGGAGTATCGGAGGAGGTTAAGGATGAACTAGCAGCCCGGGAACTATCAATGGATCTCGACTCGCTCATTGCCTTTGTCATCCGGATCGATGGGCGGCTACGGGAACGCAGGAAGGAGAGAGGGGTCAGATTCCACTCGCCCGCCCAAGGATTACGCCTCACCTCCGAGGCATCCCAGAAGTCCCTGACGTCTCCGATGTCGAGAGTCTCTGAAGTCTGCCGAATCACCTCTTCCTCAGCCGATGCAACTAGGCAGAGCTCTATACCGGCTTCACATGAAGAGTTGCCTGTTTTGCGGGACAACTGGTCATTTCGTGTCCTGTCCACTAAAAGACCAGGCTCACCAGTAGGGGCGAGTATTCTGGTGGGTCATACGGAGAACTTTTCCTCTCCCCTTACTCGCACCCCTTTCAATGCCATCCTGCTGTGGGGGAATCAGTCGAAATCTCTCCAGGTACTCATCGACTCTGGGGCCAATGAGAGTTTTATGGACGCTACCCTGGCGTCCGAGCTGGGCATCCCCACTCAGCCCCTCTCCATACCCATGGACGTTAGGCCAGTTCACCAACAATACCACTCCCATCAACCTATGAGTGTCAGGGAACCACAGCTAGGCTATCCAATTCATGCTAATTAAGTCTCATCAAGTTCCCGTGGTATTAGGATTCTCTTGGCTCCAGTGACACAATCCCCTTATTGACTGGTCTGCTGGTGCCATCATGGGCTGGAGCCCGTTCTGCCACGCCCGTTGCTTGAAGTCAGCACACGACATGTTGAACCGGTTCGTCTTCGTCTACCTCGATGACATCCTCATTTTCTCCCACTCAGGCCAAGAACATGTGCTCCAAGTCCTCCAGCGCCTCCGGGAGAATCAGCTTTTCGTGAAAGCAGAGATGTGCAAATCCCATCGCTCCACCATCCCCTTCCTTGGTTATATCATCGCTGCAGGGAATGTACAGATGGATTGCGGGAAGGTGAGAGCGGTGGTGGATTGGCCCCAGCCTACGTCCAGAGTGCAGCTGCAACGTTTCCTGGGATTTGCCATCTTTTATCACCGCTTTATCCGGGGCTACAGCACCCTGTCTGCACTCACCACTCCCAAGGTTCCGTTCACGTGGTCCCCAGTTGCTGACCGGGCGTTTCGGGACCTCAAGCACTTCTTCACTACAGCTCCTATATTGATTCATCCTGACCCATCCCGTCAGTTCGTGGTGTAGGCCAATGCTTCGGATGTCGGAATGGGGGCTGTCCTGTCCCAGCCTTCTGCCTTGGACAGAAGGCTGGGACAGGACAGCCCCCACTCCGACAAATATACTCATTAAAATATTTTCTATATCTGTGCAGTGATGATTTTTGTTAATTTAATTCAAACATGAAGACAAAATGCTACTTAAAATCTAAGCATATTTTGTAAGTGTTACGATCTTCGTAATGAAGGGACCAAAGCGCAGTGTGCGTTGAGTTCCACATATTTTTATTAGAAAATGGAACAATACAAAAACAACAAAGAATGAACAGACCGTAACAATACGTAGTGCAAAAGATGACACAAATGAAAACAATATCCCACAAAGCAGGTGGGAAAAAGAACAACTTAAGTATGATCCCCAATTAGAGGTAACGACAATCAGCTGCCTCTAATTGTGAACCATACAAAACCAAAACATAGAAATACAAATAATAGAACCAATATTCCCCCTAGTCACGTCCTGACCAAAACCTCTATAGCCAGGACGTGACAGTAGCCCCCAAAGGTGCGGACTCTGGCCGCAAAACCAGAACTAGATGGGGAGGGTTCGGGTGGGCATTAGGCTGCTCCGGTGCGGGACGTAGCACCCGCTCAGACCGTGGAGCCGAGCTGAATGCCTTGCCCGGATTGGTCCCCGGTGCAGAGGAAAGCTTCGGCCCTAGCACCGGGCTAGGAAGGCAAACTGGAAGCCTGTTGCGTGGAGCCGGCACAGGTTTCACCGGACTGATGACACGCTCTTCAGGGCACAGGACGTACCTGGCTGGGAAGGCGCACTGGAAGCCTGGTGCGTGGAGCCGGCACAGGTTGCACCGGACTGATGACACGCTCTTCAGGGCGAGTGCGGAGAGCTGGCACAGGACGTACCTGGCTGGGAAGGTGCACTGGAAGCCTGGTGCGTGGAGTACCTACCGGGCTGGGCAGACGCTCCTCTAGACGCCTGCGCTGCAGCATATTTCTTGCCAATACCTCTCTCTGATATCCTTCCCTAAACTCCTCATACGTCTCCCATTCAGGCTCTGGCTCTCTCCTCAGCTCGGCCAACAGCTCCATGTGCCCCACCCCCCCCAAAAAATCTTGGGATTTCCCTAGGGTTTTTTGTGGACGTGGACCCCGGCGTCTTCGTTGTCCACCAAAATCCCTTGCCGACTAACGCCAAGGAATTTTAATGGGATCCAGCTCCGAGATTGCAGTACCTATGGCTTCCACTAGATGTCAACAGTCTTTATACAGAGTTTGGAATCTCTAGCAGTGAGCAGAACGGATAGGAAAAGGAAAGAGTCAAGGGAGCTCAGATGTCAACAAGATTTGCGCGAGACCGCAGCGCGCTTCACTTTATTTTCCTTTCATAACGTTTAGGTTACCATCCGAGTGAAATATTATCGCTAATATTCATAAAAGGATAGCTAAGGATGCATTATAAATGGTCTTTGATTTGTTTAGGAAAAGTTTATAGGTCTATTTGAACGCGTTCTCTTCACGGTTCAATGGGCGATTCGACGTTGGATTTTCTGAACATAACGCACCAACCAAACGGAGATATAATAAATGACTTTTTCTAACAAAAGAACCATTGGATGTCTTCGTTGGACACTTGGGAAGCCCTCAGCAGAAGTTCTTCGAAAGGTAAGGGATTTATTTTAGCTCTGATATGGGTTTTGTGAGACCCGCGCTGGATATGAATTCATGCTAATGTGGAAAATATGTGGTGTGCTATCCTCAAACAATCAAATGTTGTGCTTTTGCCGTAAAGCCTTTTTGAAATCTGACAACGCTGTGATATTGCCAAGAATCAGAGCTTTTGGTGACTATGCAACACTTGTATATTGATGAATGTTTAATAATTCAACTTTTGGATTTTGAATTTGGCGCCTTACATTTCACCGGGTAGTGTCGGGAGCGACACTAGCGCACCGCTACTCCCTAAGTAGTTAATTAGAAAATGGAATAATACAAAAACAACAAAGAATGAACAGACCGTAACAATACGTAGTGCAAAACGAAAACAATATCCTACAAAGCAGGTGGGAAAAAGAACAACTTAGAAATATAAATAATAGAACCAATATTCCCCCTAGTCACGTCCTGACCAAAACCTCCATAGAGAGCGGTAGAAGAAGGTTATTTTCTTCAGTTACTAAAAGGTAAGCATTGTAAATGTTTAACTAACAGCAATGTAAATGACTCCATGTTTACGATGTATGTAATGTTTGCTTACTATAGTACCAGCGACACAATTCTCATAGCTACTTCTTTAGGTAGCCGGCGCAAGGTTAGCTAGCTAGCTAACATTATAGTGTTCTAACTAGCTTGATGTGATTGCCAAAAATCTGCCGCATTTGGCAGTCAAATCTATGATAGAGAAATTTCCATCATTGTAACAAAAGATTTTTGTTAACATGTTTTGTCTGCGCATTTGTTGGATCATACGTGACCAATGGTTAGTGATCTCGTTTGTGTTACTAGCTAACGTAACCTAGACTAGCTAGCTAACTTGTAATGTTTTTTTCTTGCTTACTTCACTAGTAAGTAGCTAGCTAACTAACGTAAGAGGAACGGCACGTAGCTTAGTGGTTAGAGAGTTGGGCCAGTAACCAAAAGGTTGCTAGATCGAATCCCTGCTCTGACAAGCTAAAAATCTGTCATTCTACCCCTGAACAAGGCAGTTAACCCACTGTTCCTAGGCAATCTTTGTCACGCCCTGATCTGTTTCACCTGTCTTTGTGATTGTCTCCACCCACCTCCAGGTGTCACCTGTTTTCCTCATTAGTCCCTGGGTACTTATTCCTGTGTTCCCTGCTTGTCTGTTGTCAGTTTGTTTTGTTTGTCACGTCCACCAGCGTGTTTTTCCTTCTCTCTGTTTTGCTCGTCCTCCCGGTTATTACCCATGCCTGTCTGGACTCTGAATCTGCATGCATGACCATTCTGCCTGCCCTGACCTTGAGCCTGTCTGTCACTCTGTACCTTCTGAACTCGGACCTGGTTTTGATATTTTGCCTGTCCACGACCATTCTATTGCCTACCCCTTGGATTATAATAAATATGAGAGACTCAAACATCTGCCTCCAGTGTCTGGCAGATGAAAACTCAAGGAAAATCCATCCAAAAAATGTTTTTTTTTTTGTCACAGTTTTTCCATTGACTTGCTATTGCCTATAGAGGGAATTTGCTCCCAGATTGCAGTTCCTATGGCTTCCACTAGATGTCAACAGTCTTTAGACATGGTTTCAGGCTTGAAAAACGAACAAGAAATTGAAGTTCTTCCAAGTGGCTGTTGAAACGAACACTACTGTTTTGCGTGAGTGACTGTGTGCGCGCTCTTCGTTATTTTTCTTCCCTTTTGAACAGGCAATTCTCTGTCTGAAATATTATTGTTTATTTAGATATTTTACACCCTGAGGCTTAATTAAAAACATTGTTTGACTTGTTTGGATGAACTTTACCGGTACTTTTGGGATTTCTTTATGGCGCCAACTAAACTAGAACTCTATGGCGCCAACTAAACTGACTTTTTGGGATATAGAGAAGGACTTAATCGAACAAAACAACCATTCTTTGTGTTCCTGGGACCCTTGTGATTGCAAACAGAGGAAGATCTTCAAAGGTAAGTGATTTATTTTAACGCTATATTTGATTTTGTAACGCCTTTGCTGGTTTGAATAATATGTTAATGTGGGGCGCTGTCCTCAGATAATCTACTGTTCTGCTTTAGCCGTAAAGCCTATTGTAAATCCGACAATGCGGTTTCGATTACCAAGATTCTAAGCTTTTGAATGGTGTACAACACTTGTATTTTCATGAATGTTTAATATTACTATTTTTGTAATTTGATTTTGACACTGCATTTCACCGGATGTTGTCGTAGGTGGACCGCTAGCGGTCCGGTGATCCCAAACAGGCTATACAACTAAGATAGGATAACATTAGATAATTTAGGTTTGTCTACCCATGTGTATTATAGCGAGCTAGCTAGTAATGGATCAATGTCCACAACTCCGAACTGGCAGGAAGTCATCAAGACAGGAAGTCATCAACCAGTGTCCCAGTGTTGAAGACATGGAAGACCGATGGCCTGCTCTGTTTGAAGCCTCTCAGGTGAGTCAACAGCCAAAAAATACAATAACAAATGAAATATATTTTATGATCCTTGCTTGATGATATTTCAGTATTTGTCTTTCAGATAAATGAAGAATTCCAGAGGCTTACCACAACATTTTGAACCAAGGTTTATGGCCATGTTGGACCAGTATTTGTCTTTCAGATAAATGAAGAATTCCAGAGGCTTACCACAACATTTTGAACCAAGGTTTATGGCCATGTTGGACCAGGACACCCCTAAGCTTCTGTGCTTATTCCATTCCAAGGGAAGAGCACGTTGACACAGATTGCGGGTCATGCTGGATGTCCTGCTCCAGGACAAATTCATTGTTTTTTATTTAGCTGGCTGATGTTCGGTGCTGCAATCTAAGCCACAGGCCCTGCTCTGCTACCCAAGTATTGTACACCTTTTAGTAATATAGGATACTTGGATCAGTGAATGCATAGATTTCACTCCTTCACATGCACAGATTTAATACAATGACAACAGTGATTTTATTCTACATCAGGGAGAGATGTGAGTTCAGTGAGGAATTTTTGTTCAGTGTTACTGAGTAATGAGCAATTAATGGTATGTGGTTTGTGTTGAATGCCTAATTTCAGAACCCATTGACAAGAAAAGTGGTTTTACGTTGCTTGATTGACTACCTGGCTGAAGATGGAGGGGACTTCATTAAAGATGTGGGGGCAATAAAGCAATTTCTGACCTGAATATTATATTGTGTGTGTGTGTGTGTGAGAGAGAGAGAATGTTCACTGCATTCTGATAAAATAAAGGCATCTGGTAATCCATCTTGATTGAAATTTGCATGTAAAATTTGTTCCCCAAATTTAAAGAATGTCTGTAGTTTTGTGTTATTTTTTTTTAACAGGAAGCTGAAGGGGATGATGTCCGGCAGTGTCGCATAGGCTTGTGCCATTCTTCTTGGCATGACATATGCTCTGAATCTCAGTTACCCCAAAAAGCTGCAGTGCACGTTCGAGGCATTCCAGAAACTGTTTGTGGAGCTGGACCAAGCTCACAGTCAAGATGACAGCCCTCAAGAACAAATTACTGTCTTAAGCAGAATGACAGCCCAGAGGACAATTGTCATAGACTGAATGTCAGGGTTACTTTGTAACACCTTTGTAGTTAAACACTGAGGAGCCTCTGGAACTCTTCTCTCCCTTCATTTGTTCTGGTAGCAGGTCAGGAGTGGTGTCTTCTACTACAGGCCTTCCTACTGTTGTTGAAGCCGTTTGGGGCACAGAATCTGTGCTGGGACCAGCCTCTACCTTCCTTATGGTCACTGAGAGGAGGGGCTCGAGCACATTGCTGTCTGGGACCCCGTCCCCGATCGCCCCGCTGCAATGATAGTAGGCTAAATAAGTTAGAGGTTAAGGAAGACACGTTTATTCTTCAAGTTGTGATTTAAAGATTCACTGCCACAGTTTTTTAGTTGTGTTTGTATACAAATATACAAAATAGGTGTTTTAATTAAGGATATCATTGTAGAATGTCATGTCAATTTTGTTCCTATACGGTTGATGTTTGAAATACTGACATTTGAAACAGTTTTACAATTTTGAGGTTTCATCAAGGTACCAACATTTTACCACAGGTATTTTGAAAATTCTACCAGGGTCTGTCTGCACAGTATGATTAGAATGACATCACAATGCTACCTGCATCACTGATAGTCTACCTGCAAAACCTTTAGTTTATTTGGAACGGATTTCTATTGGGAATTTTTATTGGAACTTTTGAAAAAAGCCTCAAAACTAGACAGGTTACATTTTTTTTTTACAAAGTAATATAGGTGGCATCCATCAGCAGTGTTTGTGAACAGAGAAATGTTATAGGAAGAAACTAGTTGTCAGGTCTACTCCTGCTCCAGCGCTCAACGTTTCCGGTTTTCTAACCACCGGTACTGGCAACCCATCATTAGGCACACCTGGACTTCATCACTACCCTGATTAATAAACAAAATATTTTTCTATGAACAATTGTATTAGTATAAAATAATATAACACATATTTTGAGCACACAATAAATCTCAATATTTGTATTATTTCTTTTATAGAATCTTTTGTTCATCTTTATCAAGGGTGCAAACAATTTTGGACCTGACTGTATATGTGATGCAATTTCTCCTCTGATGCATTCCACACTTGTTTTGAGATGGGTTCCGCACAGAATAGCTTGAAGTTGCTTATTTGGGCTGTCAAAAAGACCGCCCCAATCCCAGAATCCCTCATGCTTCTCTAATCCTGACTGTGTCTCCAACGCTCTGCTCCTTCTGATGGACGAGTAGAGATTATGGTTACATCCCAAATGGCACCCTATTCCCTTTATACATTTACACACTCATTTTGAAATAAGTTCCCTTTGCCCAAAATGTCACCCTATTCCATTTATAGTGGACTAATTTTGACTAGAGAATAAGGTGCCATTTGGGACGGCAGCACGTTGTCAGACAGGCAGCACGTTGTCAGAGGATGTCCGGCTGGGCCCATCCGCCCGGCGACAGACAGACAGCCTGGGATGAATCATTTAAGGTGGCGGTTGCTGCGCTACAGAGATGCGTTTTCTGGACTATTAGCTACACAAGCAGCATTAGGCAGATGAGCGAGACTCAAGCTACATCTCTGGCGGTCGGCGCCAGAGGCAACAGACACGAGGGGAAGGCATCAGAGGATGGAGTCAGAGCAATAACGACACGGGTGAACTTGTCAGACAACCCAGACAGATCTGAAAAAGAGACCAAAAAGTTAGCGGACAATGGTGCTGTTTGGATGAATATAAAGAAGCCTCCAACACAGGAAGTATAAAAACATAGGATGCATCCCAAATGGCACCCTATTCCATACAGAGTGCACTCCTTACAAAAAAATAGGATGTCTTTTGGGACTAGACCTTTGTATTTGTACTTCCTGGGGTGGAGGCTTCTTTATAGCAATTTGAAAGTATAACTGGAAGACATTAGTAGTATCTTTAGTATTTGACCTAAACTGAACAAAGGACTGAGTATGCTAACGATGTACCAGCCTGATCTTATGATTTTGCTTTTGTAAAAAAAAGAAATCTATACACAAAATGGATTGCCACTATTACAGTCCTACTCCAATGCATAAAACCAGAGATATACTAGGATGCGCCTATTGTAGCTTTATAAACATTTTTATACACACTTTTTAGCCCAGAGCATGTATTTTTTCCTTCATAGTTATAATTTCATGCCGTTATCCTTGGTCCTCCCTCTCTGGTGGCTCACACATGGTGTTGCAGAACCATGACCCTGGCCCTATGGGTTTCTGAAGCTTGTTTAGCTTTGGTGGTGGGCGATGAGGTATGATGTATGGGAATGTTAGTGTGTGTGTGTGTGGTATCTGTAGGTGTGTGTAGAGTGTGTGTATGTGGATAGAGTGTGTGTGGATAGATTGTGTGTGTGTGTGTGTGTGTGTGTGTGTGTGTGTGTGCGTGTGTGCACGCGTGCAGTGTGTGGGGAAAAGATGCCTGTGGGACCTGCCTCTCAGACCTGCCTCTCAGAGTAATTGAAAAATGTGACCTGGAAAATGTTTGCCCAGCGGAGCATGAAAGTTACCTTCCACGGCATGCGGTGGCTAGCGTCTCTCTCACCTGGCCCCTGACTGGGAGAGTCCCGGCAATGCTGAGAGCCCACCTTAAGAGCCACTTTATCCCCACGGCAACCCAGCTCATGCATTATTCACCAGGGCTAACTAAGACGGGATTGGCTAAAAAACAACAACAAAGGAATTCAGCCCACCTTAGGTGTGGATCTTGGAAGTTTGACCTCGACAAGGGCATTCTAAAGAGAGTTTTGAATATGTGTGTTTGTCTGTTTTGTGTGTAGATGTGGATGTCCGTTTGTAAATGTGTGTGTACGGTATGTGCGTATGTGTTTTTTTAAGTATAAGGATTGACACTGAAGACGGTTGACAGTGAAAAACAGGGATATATTCTGCTATTTTAACACAAGGTGAACAGAATGACAGACAATTCACATAACTACATTTCTTTCCTTTCCTTACACTTTTCAGACGTATAATGAGTATACCAAACATTAGGAACACCTTTCTTCCCCTCAGAACAGCCTCAATTCGTTGGGGCATGGACTGTACAAGGTGTCGAAAGCATTACACAGGGATGCTGGCCCATGTTGACTCCAATGCTTCCCACAGTTGTGTCAAGTTGGCTGGATGTCCTTTGGGTGGTGGATCATTCTTGACACACACGAGAAAAAGTTGAACGTGAAAAACCCAGCAGTGTTGCAGTTTTTGACACAAACGGGTGTGCTTGGCACCTACTACCATACCCGTTCAAAGGCACTTAAGTATTTTGTCTTGCCCATTCACCCTTCGAATGGCATATATACACAATCCATGTCTCAATTGCCTCAAGGCATAAAAATCCTTCCCCTGATTAGGCCTGGCTCATAGTTGGTTGAGGTCAGTGCTCTGTTCAGGCCAGTCAAGTTCTTCCACAATGATCTCGACAAACCATTTCTGTATTCTACTGCCAATGTTTGTTATGGGGATTGCATGGCTGTGTGCTCATTTGGCTGAAATGGCCAAATCCACTAATACGAAGGGGTGTCCACATATTTTTGTATATATAGTGTATCTAATATTACTGCCCACTGCAATCTGAAATGCAAATGAATTCTAAATTATGTCAATGTACCACCTAACCTGTTTTTGTTTAAGTGTAAATAACTCACATTTACTATTTCGTCCACAATAGTCACAGCAGTCATATCCCTGAGAGGTGGAGTGGGAAGCAACAACCACAGTTTGAAGCATCAGCAGATCTCACTCCAATTAATGTGGTGAATGACTGCAATCAAAAAATCACGCCTAAGGTCCTCTGGGTCATTTTCATTACCCACAATAATTGTTTCAACTAATCTAATTACCAAAAGGGAGCTTTTCCACGTTTTTTTATAAAAGACAAAGCAATGTCAAGCACACGGCCGAAGCTTGGAGGGGGCACTCAAGAGTGGTGGGGAAAGAGAGAGAGGATGGGGAAAGAGAGAGAGAGTGATCACTGTGATGAGTTTAAGTCCCACATCCCCAAAGCATCTTAAGGCTAAGTTCATCATTAGAACCTTCAGAGGAGAATCGTTAAATCTCTGAGCTGTTTCCCAAAACCATTGTTATTAATGTTGCACTTGAAAATGCTCTTAATCTAACGCCTGCCTCAGACCACTCGAAGAACTGCTAAGTTTGTTGTTAGATGCTTTTTTGCTCTCCTGTGTCACGTTATACGAAGAAGTTCTTGGCTAAACATGGAATCACATGGTTTATCCGTCTGTGAACGATCTGTGTGGAGCTGGTATTAGGAGTCAGGCGCAGGACAGCAGAATATAGTGAACAACGTATTTTAATCTGAAAATACGCAAAAACAGGAATAACAAACATGATCACCTAGCCCACAACAACGGACCGAACTCTACAAACAAACAATCAATCACAAAGACATGGGGGGAACAGCGGGTTAAATAAGGAACAAGAAATTAAGTGATTGGAAACCAGGTGTGTATGATGAAGACAAAACAAATGGAAAAATGAAAAATGGATCGGTGGTTGCTAGAAGACCGGTGACGTCGACCGCCGAAACCCTCCCGAACAAGGAGAGGGACCAACTTCGGCGGAAGTCGTGACACCGTCTTTCTATGACCCATTAACCACCGATAACTTCAGAACAAAGTTGACCGCAAAAACAGTTGCCAATGTCATATAAAGTGCCGCATAAAAAATGGTTCGAATGAAAACCAAGAGGACTGCATTAAAATATAGATAGTCTACAGTAGGCTAGTTCATTCATATTGAAATACATTTCATGTTCAGTAAATTTTGTTATATTTTGCTCCTTGTAGGCTACTGTCTGTAATTTGTCTCAATATATACCTTGATGTCAAACCTAGCGTGCAAAATGATTTGCCAAATCGGTGAATTAGTGCATTTTTTTAAATGTATTGACAAGGAAATACAGAAATATCTCAATTACAAAATTTACATAAGTATTCGCACCCTTGAGTCAATACATGTTAGAATCACCTTTAGCAGCGATTGCAGCTGTGAGTCTTTCTGGCTTTGCACACCTGGATTGTACAATATTTGTCTATTATTATTTTCAGAATTCTTCAAGCTCTGTCAAATTGGTTGTTGATTATTTCTAGACAACCATTTTCAAGTCTTGCCATAGATTTTCAAAGAGGTTTAAGTTAAAACTGTAACACGGCCACTCAGGAACATTCACTGTTTTCTTGGTAAGCAACTCCAGTGTATATTTGGCCTTGTGTTTTAGGTTACTGTCCTGCTGAAAGTTGAATTAATCTCCCAGTGAATGGTGGAAAGCAGACTCAACCAGGTTTTCCTTTAGGATTTTGTTTGTGTATAGCTCCATTTACTTTCTTTTTAATCCTGAAAATCTCCCCAGTCCTTAATGATTTCAAGCATACCCATAACATATTGCAGCCGCCACTATGCTTGAAAATATGGAGAGTGGTACTCAGTAATGTGTTCTATTGGTTTTGCCCCAAACATAACACTTTCTATTCATGACAAAAAGTTAATCGCTTTGACACATTTTTTTCATAATTACTTTAGTGCCTTATTGCAAACAGGATGCATGCTTTGGAATATTTGTATTCTGTACAGGCTTCCTTCTTTTCACTCTGCCAATTAGGTTAGTATTGTGGAGTAACGACAACGTTGTTGATCTATTCTCCAATCACAGCCATTAAACTCTGTAACTTTTTTAATGTCACCGTTGGTCTTATGGTGAAATCCCTGAGTGGTTTCCTTCCTCTCTGGCAACTGCATTAAGAAGGATGCTTGTATCTTTCTAGTGACTGGGTGTATTTGATACACCATGCAAAGAATCATTCCTAACTTCACCATGTTCAAAGGGATGTTGTCTTATTCTTTTTTTTTATATCAGTAAATGCCCTTCTTTGCAAGGCATTGGAACCCTTCCACTGGTTTTTGTGGTTGAATCTGTGTTTGAAATTCACTGCTCGACTGAAGGACCTTACAGATAATTATATCTGTAAGGTCCTTTAATAATGGCACTTTAATAATGTTTACATATCTTGCGTTACTCATCTCGTGTACATACTGTATTTTATACCATCTATTGCATCTTGCCTATGCCGCTCGGTCATTGCTCATATATTTATATTTATATTTATAAATTCTTATTCCATTCCTTTTCTTAGATGTGTGCGTATTAGGTAGTTGTAGAATTGTTAGATTACTTGTTAGATATTGCTGCACTGTCGGAACCAGAAGCACAAGCATTTCGCTACACTCGCAATAACATCTGCTAACCATGTGTATGTGCGGGGCACAGAGATGAGGTATTCATTCAAAAATCACCTTAAACACTATTATTGCAACCTAAATCCATGCAACGTATTATATCACATGGTAAGTACATTTTTACTATTGAACTTACACTACATGACCAAAAGAATGTGGACACCTGCTTGTCGAACATCTAATTTCAAAATCATGGGCATTAATATGGAGTTGGCCCCCCCTTTTGCTGCTATAAAAGCCTCAACAGCATTAGTGAGGTCGGGCACTCTGTAGTGAGTGTTGCAACCGAGGGCTGGCAATTTTGACGCGCTATGCGCTTCAGCACTCATTGTTCCCGTTCTGTAAGTTTGTGTGGCCTACCACTTCACGGCTGAGCTGTTGTTGCTCCTAGAAGTTTCCACTTCACAATAACAGCACTTACAGTTGACCGGGGCAGGGCAGAAATTTGACGAACTGAGTTGTTGGAAAGGTTTAAATCTATGACGGTGCCACATTGAAAGGCACTGAGCTCTTCAGTAAGGCCATTCTACTGCCAATGTTGGTCTATGGAGGTGGTGTGCTCAATTTTATACACCTGTCAGCAACGGGTGTGGCTGAATTAGCCGACTCCACAAATTTGAAGTGGTGTCCACATACTTTTGTGTATATATAGTGTATTTAGGCTTTCCATAACAAAGGGGTTGAATACTTATACGCTCAAGGCATTTCAGCTTTTCATTTTTAACTAACTTAGAAAAAAATTGAAAAACATAATTCCACTTTGACATTATGGGGTATTGTGTGTTGGCCAGTGACCCAAAAAATCTAAATGTACTACATTTTTTATTCAGGCTATAACACAACAAAATGTGGAAAAGGGGTGTGAATACTTTCTGAAGGGACTGTATTTTGTGTATACCAGATGCCAATTGGCAAGTGTCTTTATCTCAACCTAACGGCCTGGTGGTCAAGCCAAGAACACACTGATGTCTTGGACGTGCTCTCTCTCTTTCTCTTTCTCTTCCTCTTTCTCGCACTCTTTCTCTTTCTCTTTCTCGCACTCTCTCTCTCTCTCTGTCTGTCTGTCTGTCTGTCTGTCTGTCTCTCTCTCTCTCTCTCTCTCTCTCTCTCTCTCTCTCTCTCTCTCTCTCTCTCTCTCTCTGTCTCTGTCTGTCTGTCTCTCTCTCTCTCTCTCTCTCTGTCTCTCTGTCTCTCTCTCTCTCTCTCCCTTGATGACTAAAGTGGATGGCCTCTCTCCTCTCAGAAGACAAAATTTCTCCTTGCATCATGAATATTTAGGATCAACTCATTGTGACAACGCTTCATCCCCCAACCTCCCATGAGGGGCTACCGTTGGTCTCCAAATGCGCTCTTGTGAGCTGCTTGAGGGAGGAGGATTATGAAGAAGCCATTGACATTGAGAGTAACCAAACCATTGAAGACTCTTTGGTACTGACTTTGAAGACACTTGCAATGATTTTTGGAAACCCATGAAGAGTAATGTAGATAAGCAGAGCATACTAATATTAGGATCACTATATACTGTAGCCCCATCATTCTGGAGTAGGTTATCCTGGTTATCTGACCGATATCTGTCATAGGAAGTTCACATTTTAAGTCTATCCCCACCAAGCTAGGACATCAGATCAACAACCACAATTTTTTTGATATTTCGATTGAATCAAATGTAAAAAATCATTAATTAAATGTAAAATAAACCAACCTGTAAAACCCCATAAAAATCACAAATCAACCTCATTAACTTTTCCCCAGTCCAAACAGTGAGCAGTGTAGAAAGGTATCCAAAGGCAACACAGTGAGAATGCTACATTGCCAGCCTGATCTCAATCATGAGATTTGATCTGATCTACATTAGTTAAACGTCACTGAGGAGGCGAGATTACGTACTGCCTGCCCGACACTTCCACTCTGAAGGTCAATGATGTCACCAAAGCCATTAAGAGCCATGCAGCTCACAAATGAATCCCCTTCCACTGAAATATTATAGCTAACTGAGAATGGTTTCAGTAGGTGAAATATTTAAAGTGTGCATTGTGTAGATTGCAAACGCAACACACTTTAGTCCTAACCACTTTTTAAAGGCAATTGGGTGCTGAATCAGAATCAGAGTACTCATCTACACATGTAATAATATGTGATTTGCCTGAACATGCCTCTACATATTCATTGCATGTACTGGACATGGTATTTGGTAATGCTGTGTGTTTCTATAACACTGGAAAGTTTCATGCCAGCAGCGCAGAGCCAAAAACAATCAAAATGTGATGGTCAGCCTATTAAAGCTTCTAAGCGAACGCTTGTGGCTCAGCAAAAGGATTATGGTTAATTATTTAGGCACTGAAAGAGAGGGACTACACTTCGTCTTTAATGAGCACATTTTGCATCTTATATTCATTAAGTTGATGCATGTGTGTGAATGTTACAAAGTGAGACGCACAAACTGGGGTGTTGTGCTTGAGGATATTCAAAGTTGTATCAATCACATCAATCATGGATCTCTTTAGCTCCATCTTTGTCAGTGTGATTAAGGTGAAACACCTACAGTACTACACCATCAAAGCCTTTGTGCCCATTTGAATTAAACACTTTCCTCGTTTATCATGGAAACATGGGTTGTGTTTGGAATGTGCTAACTGTTTTGTGGAGACACCAACGCTGCTTTTGGAAAAGACTACACACAGTTCATGAAACTCAACGAGAGTTCCATACTCTTACGTAAGCATTCATTGGTACCACCGTCATCATCCTCTGGGAAGTTCTTACCTCACCCGTACCAGATAAAAAGATGACCAAGACTGTATCAGTAGCTTTATAAATGAGACTAGACTAAATACGGGCTAGTAAACACTGTGAATCTAATTAAAAGATAATGTTGGCCATTTTGTCAAGGATGCTCCTACAAAAATATTTTCCAGTGGTGGTGCTCTACTTGTGTTGAAACCATTTCTCTCTGCTTTTGGTCATATCTTCGAGCAAGGGGCTATCGCATCTCACCATATGTAATGATGTATTTTATAGTCCTACCTTTTTGCATTGGGCTATGTTTATCTGTGAAAGACTGTACCAGGAAAGTAGGGCCATGTTTATCTGTGAAAGACTGTGTACCATGAAAGTAGTCTCACTAGACCGACGTGTTGCTTCCCATAATGTACCAATGTTCCAGCATACACATCTGTACTTACGCTACATTCACAACATTTCGGCATTTTGTAAATACCAGCATATGACTGGGAAAAATCCACTTGAACGCCCTTCCAACTGATAATTACTAATAGGAAGCTCTTCTATCATCCCCGTGCTCTGAGTTTCCCACTTCCACCTCTGTGACATAAATTGTCACCAAAAAAGACAGCAAGCATGTCAGCATCTTCAGCAGTTGATGTTTATGGTAAGAACAAAATACAAATTGTTGATACAAAATTGATTGTGTTCCTCTTCCTTTTTATTTAGAAAGTGAAAGCGCATGCGTATTTCTTTTAAGGCTTTATTATGTTGTGTGGGAAAAGCAATTCTTATTTTGGCGTGTCTACATAATTTGGTGCGCGCATCCCTTGAACTGAGTTAAAGAAGCTAGCTAGCTAGTGAGCAAAAACAGTCGGACAAAATGGACACTATGTAGCACTTCAAACTATTTTCCACGTTGGTGTAGGCTAATTCAGAAAGGGAGACCAACACCTGCGCATTCTGATCTTCATCAGTGGAAGGGGGAAAAGATCTGATCGTATAAATGGAAGTTGTATGAACGAAAAGACTGGCTGTGAGGCTGCACTACCTGTAACCACCTGTACTGTTTCCCCTTCCTGCTCTTCTCAACCAGGGACAACAGAAGGCTGCTACTGCGACCTCAACAACCTGACCAATGCCCTCATCAAACACAAAAAATTGGCAATGCACATCCAACACCAGATCACTTTGGGGAACACACGGATCGATCTGGCAATACATGAGCAGCAAAAGTCATCATGCACATTGCTGAGGTAAAGGAAAACAGTGAGATTTTGAAGGACCTTAGAGCAACATGCTACCTTGGGAAACAATAGTTAGCATTTCAGGGTACTGATGAAAGTAGGCTACAAGCACATGTAAATGTGACAACTGAACTATGTGGAGTTATTGTATAGGCTACCTTTGCTGAAAAATATGAACGGTTAGCTAGACACTTGGAGACGTCCCCTGTGTTTTCAGGTAGATCAAACAGAATACAGCATGATTTGATTGGGACAGACGAATGGACTTAATTTACAAGTAAAGGTAGCCCTAATGCAATTTCCTTTGCAATTTGCGGGTTAGGCTACTGAATACCTGTATATTAGCTTATTCAAAATTCTAAAACGTAAACAGAACCTTATTTATTCTATATCTGTACGTAACAATATTTCACATAATCATATTATTATGTGTCTCTGTGTGTTTGTGTGTGTGTGTGTGTTTGCGCGTGCGCGTGCAACACTTGGTGCATTGAATGAATATGTAAATCCATTGTGAAAGGCTTTGAAGTTGCGTTCGATTCCGATGAAATGTGTCCATATTTTGATATTTTAGTGCCATCTATCGGTTGTAACTGTGGATGCCTACATCAGTCTATGGCTGAGCTGAGTTGAGAAGTGTAATTTTGTCTGATGATATGAAATATGTGGCCTATCACTTGTGTATCTTGGCTACATTGTTTTTTAAATCTACATTTTGTGAAAATTTTTGACAATTTCGGTTAATAGCCTATGAAACGTCATGCTGGTTGTTAATTTGTGAGAAAATCTAGATTTTATAATAACAATACGAATAAGTTGGTGGGTGCTTATATTTATCCTGTTTCACACATATACAAGTGTTTAATAGCCTGCGCCTACCCAGCCACCGACCTCACCGCACGTCACTGGTATTGCCACTGGCTAGAATCAGGGGTGTTAGTTGGGTATGGCAGACCAACAATTTAAAGTAAAGTAGGCAACAAAAAAAGTATAAAACAATTCCAATCCTGTTTAAAATGCAATGCATGTTTAGCGTATTATATGGATGGCTTTAGGACCATAAAGAGCATCGCCCTGAGAGGTGCTGCCAGCCTGCTTGCCTTTTCTGTCACTTTTAGAAAGCAGAGCAGAGACTGTGCCATTTGCTTTGCCAGTCAGCCGTTTAGGCAGTGCTACGACTGCTTTGAATTTGATGCTGGCATTTAAACTCAGGCTTGTAAGCCTTGTAATCTGATAGGCAGGGGTTTAATTGGGAATTGGGAGGTGGGAAACCTTTATTTATTGGGTAAAAATGCAATCCCACACACACTTTATCATACCCTAGGTTTAGCTGAATTGACGCTACTGGCTAGAATGTAAACTCAACGCCAATAGGATTTACATTTTAACTTGAGAAAACTCAAAACGCATGATCAAATCAAAAATCAAATCAAATGTTATTTGTCACATGGGCCGAATGCAACATGTGTAGACCTTACAGTGAAATACTTACTTACAAGCCCTTAACCAACAATGCTATATACAGGGGGTACCGGTACAGAGTAAATGTGCGGGGGCACCGGTTAGTCGAGGTAATTGGGGTAATATGTACATGCAGGTAGAGTTATTAAAGTGACTATGCATAGATAATAACAGAGAGTAGCAGCAGAGTAAAATAAGGGGGTCAATGCAAATAGTCCGGGTAGTCATTTGATTAGATGTTCAGGAGTCTTATGTCTTGTGGGTATAAGCTGTTTAGAAGCCTCCTGGACCTAGACTTGGCGCTCCGGTACCGCTATGTTCAGGAGTCTTTAACAATTTTTAGGGCCTTCCTCTGACACCGCCTGGTATAGAGGTCCTGGATGGCAGGAAGCTTGGCCCTAGTGATGTACTGGGCCTTATGCACTACCCTCTGTAGTGCCACGTCTGATGATGTGGCAAGTCACGCTTTGCCTCTTAAATATCCTATATCTTGGAAACTTGACTGCTGACTGTATCAACAGTGGACTAATGAAACAAATACCAAAATATATATTTTTTGTGGATTTTCCCTTAATAAGAGCTTAACTTGCCTCAGGGGAAGTTCCTTATCCCCCTTGAGTTGATGTCCACTTCCCCACGGAAATTGAATTAGCATTATACCAAAATCCCCATAAATATCTGTCAGTTTAAGCTAGTTATCTGTGTTTAGGCTACACACTACACCCCCTCTTCTCCACCCTCTGTGGAAATGTGAGGCTCTCACAAACATGTACATGTTGGTTGTTTCACTCTAGGATGCCCACAGGCCTCTCAAGACTTGTCTGAAGGTGCCCCGGCACTAGTTGAAGCATACAGCATATGGATACTGTTTAGAGCCAAAAATAAGGGGTTAAATACATGTAAAAAATACATACAAATGTTTCCAGATCTTTCTTATTACGCTCAGATATAGGACAGACACTTTAGAACACACTTCCTTTAGATTTTATTTTGGGACTATCTGTTGTTCCATGTTTTGAATGTGTTATTCAACTTTGTATGGGCTAATAGCAGTAAGGTCAAACACAATTTCATCAAATATTTATTTATTTATTTTTTGATACTTCAAGGGGTCTTAAAATTCAAAATCAAATAGCTAAATGATCCTTGGTATAACCTTCTTAAACAATTCCATATAGCTTAGTAGACCCCCCTTTAATTGATTAATCTGGTGTTATAACCACTTACATTGGTACAGTACACTATAACCAAACTCAATGTAATTTCACAGCAAGGGTTGAACTTTTGACAGTTTATCAATCCAAATACACTATCACCCGTGCAGAAACTGCCCAATGAAACTGTTGATTGAAGCCCCATAACCCGTCTACTTGATGAGAACTTGAAAGAACAGGAGGGACAACTGACATCCTTCAGAAGTGGGTTCATCGTTGTTTACTGACTTCAAAAGGCCCAGTAACCAAAAATGGCAGCCATTGATATCAGCTGCTTTGATTCCTGAGGAGTTCTAAAGGAATACTGCGCAAAAACCCCTCAAGGTACAACTTGTCTATTCAGCCATTTATACAGTACATGTACATTAATTCAATCAAGTTACCACTCCTCACACCTTGTGGGGAATTCTAATAGGCCAGATAGGTGCAAAGTAATCCCCCAAAACCAAATGCCCTCAAGCCAAATCCAGGCAAGTTTCTGTAAGTAAACATGGCCTGTGTTTGAATGCATTGTCATTACCGTGGCTTACATTTTATGACATAACACAAAATTGCTCTCCAATAGGATGAGTTGGTTTTAAACTTGAGTTAAATAATGAATTTAAGGTGAAGTTGGAGTTTACGAAATAATGTGTGGCATGTGTGCTCACTTTGTGATTTATTTATTCATAGCCATATTTCCCTTCTCTCACCTCCCCCACAAATTTCTTGACGATAGCTTGTTTGCATGTATACCAGCAAATACATAACTTTGTGACAGAACTATTCGTCAACACCCTACACCATAATTCTAGCTAATAATACACTTCAATTCTAAACTAGCTACTATTAGCTGCAGAAACAGCCAACATTATACTTTTACAATGTTACTGTATGTCCTTAGTTATCCCTTATGACAGACGTTTCAAGAAAAGTTTTCTGGAAGTGTGTCAAATCCTGTCACTCTGAAAACATCAAACTCTCAAGTCTGAGTCACACAGGACGTTGTTAGTCTGAGATGCTGCCTCTACCTCTATATGCACCAAATGTGTGTGTTTGTGCACGTGTGTGCCTGTTGCAGTGTCAGCCCACCCTGGAAAATGACTTATTAAAATGAAATTAATCCGTGCCCTGACCCACAATTTGTCTAGCAGTTGAGCTGTGAATAAAATCTGATTGGCAATAATTTTGCTTTACAGTTGATATACCATCCCACGCAACCCCCAATCACCCATCCACCCACCTCTCCCCTATCTTTTGCCCCCTTGAACGATTCCTATCCTTCCTTCCCCTCCTCCCCCAGCCTTATCACAGTGTATGTTGATCTGAGGGTGAAATATTGCTGATACAGACCAGGGGTCATTGAGCCGAACACTGTGATGATGGGTAAGTGGGCGGTGGAGAGGTGGGGGGAGGTTATATGGAGCGCTAGGGGCTGATGGTAATTTTAAATGCCAATGTCGACTGCTGATCTAAGAGGGTGCTGGGGTGGATGGTAGACAGGGAGGGTGGAGGGGTAGAGAAAGGTGGAGGGAGAAAGAGGGGTGGATGGAGAGAGAGGGGTGGAGGGAGAGAGCGGGGTGGATGGTGTACAGGGAGGGGAAGGGTGGATGGAGGGAGGGAGAGAGAGATGAAGGCTTAGGTCTTGACAGGGTTGCTATGTCAGCAGTTGTCAGTTGCCTTCTGCCCTGTTGTCATTCCGGTCTGTTTTTTATTATTCAGCTGCATTTCTAGGGACTGTATGAGAATTGAAAAGCGTAGTCACTTCCTGTCTTTAGCTATATCATGGCCCTAGTGTCTTTATGTGTCTGTAACGTCTCAGTTTAGCGTAGAACAAAAATGGACTGCACCGGAAAATGGTTAAAGCAGGTGGCACTCAGACATATGTTGTTGTAAAGATTGATGTTTTGAGGGAAGAAAAGTAAGCATAGCTAAGCAATGTAAAAAATACAGCCGTATATCCATGTGGAGGATAAGTTCCACATTATGACCGGGTGCCCATTAGAGAAAAGACAGTCTCTCGTTAGTTATCTTCAGGTATTTTTCTTCCCGACCCATGAAAATGACAATAGAAGAAGCAGAGGGGGTAAATATGATAAAGGGAATGATAGAGGGAGGGTGGAAGAAAGAAAGAAAAAAAGATAGAGCCAAAGACTTGCAGGCTGCGGTGGGGCTTAGACAGGTTGATGTAGCTTCAGCAATGAACATCTCATAAAAAGTGCTATCCTTAGGCCTTAGGAAGATATTCTATCTCTGCTTGCTAACGGCCAAGCCTAAAATCACCCGCTCCATCAAAGTCAGACCCACCCCTAATAGATACGCAGCACAGGGAAAACAGAACAAACAAATAAGAGTAAGAGCACTCCCACCGTTACTCTGTATGTACAGCATGTGTGAAGAACTTACTTTTAATTGGAGATTTAGTGTTGCGGTAATGCAAGGCAAGCATTCAGTGAAGGATGGATTATGCATGTGAAAGTTAGACCAACGTGGATCTTTAAAGAAATTCTCTTAAAGGTAGTTCTCCTTTATTATTTACTCAATCTAATAATTAGTGTAAGTCGTATAATGTGTAACATGCCTTAGAGTATTGCCAATAAAGTATACTTCCCTTGTATAACTACATTTTGTATCAGTCAATCAAGTCCTGGGTCACTTATTCATTAATTGCCTACCACAAGGTTTGAAAGCATAGTGACATTATGCAGCATTGTCAGTAAACTTTTTGTTCATGATGTCTTAAATGTCTTATACTTTAAGAGTTTTAAGAGTAAGCCATGAAATTGAGTGGGTACTTAGCGTCAGTTTCTGACTCATCTTTAAGGTAACTTTGCCATCATCGATCACATGGTAACGGGGGCACTTTTGGCTGTAGTAGTTTTCAAGTTGTACTAGCGCATGGCATCAGCCAAGGCCTTAGAGGAAATAGCTTCAGATGTCATTTACTTTACTGTTCTCTTCTTATCTTTTTCATTTCTTCCCCTTCCCTGTTCCCATATCTTTTCATGATGTTTGCTGTCATTGGCAGTGGCTTGAGTAGCCGTGCGGCTGAAATATTGATATCCCTTCTTTCTCCTTTTTTCATCACCCCCTCTCCTGTCGCATCAGAGGGCTCAAGCTGACGCACGACTGGCCTACTTCTCTGGCAGCTCATTTCGCTTTCCCTCTCTTGCTCCCGCATAACTTGATTCTGACGTTTATTCTGTTGGTCTGCCACGGAGCCTTCGACAGCCAAACTCCTCTTTGGGAGAGGGTTTCCCTCCGTTTTCTCTGTTCTTCTCTCCATCCATCAAAGCTGAGGGGGGCCCTGTTCAGACAATGTGTCGGCTGCATCGCTAGCTCACCGATATCTCATTCCCAGTGACAACACACAAATAACTATAAACTTTGACTATTAGCGGGGTCACTGCAAAGTGAGTCTTTTTCAAGCAAAGATTTGACACAAATCTGGCCTGGAGAGAAAACCAGCCTTCCACTGCAAAGAGTGAGGTGCCACTATCTAAAAGACAACCTATAAAAGCCTAACACTAGCTAGAAACAACCCTTAAAAGCCTAACACTAGAAAGGCCAGAACCTAGGAAGAAACCTAGAGAGGAACCAGGCTATGAGGGGTGCCCAGTCCTCTTCTGGCTGTGCCGAGTGGAGATTATAACAGAACATGGCCAAGCTGTTCAAATGTTCATAGATGACCAGCAGGGTCAAATAATAATAATCACAGTGGTTGTCGAGGGTGCACCAGGTCAGCACCTCAGGAGTAAATGTCAGTTGGCTTTTCATAGCCGATCATTCAGAGTATCTCTACCGCTCCTGCTGTCTCTAGAGAGTTGAAAACAGCAGGTCTGGGACAGGTAGCACGTCAGGTGAACAGGTCAGTGTTCCATAGCCGCAGGCAGAACAGTTGAAACTGGAGCAGCAGCACGACCAGGTGGACTGGGGACAGCAAGGAGTCATCAGGCCAGGTAGTCCAGAGGCATGGTCCTAGGGCTCAGGTCCTCAGAGAGAGAGAGAAAGGATGAAACAAGGAGAGAAAGAAAGAGAGAAAAAGTAAAAAGAGAAAGAATTAGAGAGAGCATACTTAAATTCACACAGGACACCGGATTAGACAGGAGAAATACTCCAGATATAACAGACTGACCCTAGCCCCCCGACACATAAACTAGTCATCAAAAGCTCTGCTTCTTGCCAATATCACAGCGTTGTCAGATTTCAAAAAGGCTTTACAGCGAAAGCACAACATTTGATTGTTTGAGGGTAGCACCTCCAATATTTCTGCATTAGCATGAATTCATGAACCATCGCGGATCACACAAAACACATTTCACAGCGAAAACAAATCCCTTACCTTTTGAAGAACTTTTGCTGAGGGCTTCCCAAGTGTCCAACGAAGACATCCAATGGTTCTTTTGTTAGAAAAAGTCATTTATTATATCCATAAATCTCCGTTTGGTTGGTGCGTTATGTTCAGAAAATCCAACGTCGAATCGCCCATTGAAATGTGAAGAGAACGCGTTCAAATATATCTATAAACCTTTCCTAAACAAACCAAAGACCAGTTAAAATGCATCCTTAGCTATCCTTTTATGAATATTAGCGATAATATTTCACTCGGATGGTCACCTATACCTTATATACTTCTTGGGGATTGCTGGGGCGCTAGCGCCCCCAATCCCGACACTACCAGGTGAAATGCAAGGCGCCAAATTCAAAATCCAAAAGTTGAATTATTAAACATCCACCAATATACAAGTGTTCCATACTCATCAAAAGCTCTGTTTCTTGGCAATATCACAGTGTTGTCAGATTTCAAAAAGGCTTTACGGCGAAAGCAGCACATTTGATTGTTTGAGGGTAGCACCTCACATATTTTTCCCATAGCCATGAATCCATTAGCCATCATGGCACACACATAACACATTTCACAGCGAAAACAAATCAATTACCTGTTGAAGAACTTCTGCTGAGGTCATCCTAAGTGTCCAACGAAGACAATCCATGGTTCTTTTGTTAGAAAAAGTAATGTATTTTATCCATAAATCTCAATTTGGTTTGCGCGTTATAATCAGAAACGACAGCTTCCACTCCTCCATTGAAACAAGACGACAACTCATTCATCTTATACCTATAAACTTGTCCAAGAACAATCAAACATAGTTTTAAATGTATCCTTAGGAACACTTTTACGTATATTTACTATTATAAATCAACCGGAATATAAACTGATCGATATGGCTATTGTTGACATAAAATGGACACTTCCTGGTTTCCTCTTATTCTCTGGTCTAAAGCATCCAAAACGAAAATGAATACTGTCTCGAGACTGTTGACATCTAAAGGAAGCGATGGGTACTGCATTCATATGTCCTTATATGGGCATTTTCATAAGGGAGTGGTTCCAAATGAGCAATGTGTCAAAATCACTTTTTCCAGGACAGAAATTCCTTGGGGTTTCGCCTGCCATATGCGTTCTGTTTTACTCACAGACAAATGGTTAACACTTTTGGAAAATACAGAGTGTTTCCTATCCAATGGTACTAAATGTGCATATCCTATTTTCTGGGCCTGAATGGGAGGCATTTTACTTTGGGCATGCCAGGCTCTCCAAAACGGTCAAATTATACTTATACACTTTCTACAAACAAATCAAACGTAATTTTTTAAGTATCCTTAGGTATCCTTTTATGTATATTTACTGTAATATTTCAACCGGACGATAACGTGAACAATAGGAAAGGAAAATAAAGTGGGGCGCGCTCACAATCTCGCGCCCGTCAAACGTTGTTGACAAAAGTGGTCCCCTGACTACTTCCTCTTCCTATCCGTTCTGCTTAGTGCTAGAGCTTCCAGACTCTGTATAAACACTGTTGACATCTAGTGGAAGCCATAGGTACTGCAGTCTCAGTCCTGGATAAAATAGAAATGAATAGGCAGCCTGCAGAAGAAGGTCATGTACAAAAAAAACTGCAACTCCGGATGTATTTTCCTCGGGTTTTCGCATGCTATATCAGTTCTGTTATACTCACATACATTATTTTAACACTTTTTTAACACTATCCAATAGTGCATATCCTATTTTCTAGGCCTGAGTGGCAGGCATTTTTCTTTGGGCACGCCAGACTCTCCAAAACCGCCACCTCTGCTGCCTCTCCCTAAGAAGTTAAAAGCCTTACACTAGCAAGAAACCAACCTTTAAAAGTACAACACTAGCTAGAAACCAACCCTTAAAAGCCTAACAGTAGCGAGAAATAAACCGCAAAAACCCAAGGACACTCACTCCTCCTCCATGCGACTATACATGATTACAAAACGTGCAGCTCACCTGCTATTGATACCCACCTAACAGATGCCAAAATACTTGAGCTTTAGGGAATATTAGCATTGTAACTTTACAGGCAGTCATCAGCTGTAAACAAATGCACCTGCTTCTGTGTACTATCTGGGCTATATTGCTTCTGACAACACATTGGCTTGGCAGGGCAAACCCGTTTTGCCCTGGTATATCTCTGGTATATCATCAAAATAAATAAATCACAACATGTTTTTGAACTCATTCCGAAGTTTTTACCTGATTAAGAACAATGCCATTTGTAATTAATGTTGAAAGTTATTTATATTCCTAATACTTAAAGCTGCAATATGTAACTTTTTGGGCGACTCGACCAAACTCTCACTGAAAAGTGAGAAGCAGTAGATTTCTGTGTGCATTATTTCTATGCCTCCTGTTCTTAAGTTTTGTTTTTGTATCTTTTACTTTTGGTTTTGTACATCAGGTTCAAACAGCTGAAAATACAATATTTTTGGTTATGGAAAATATGTTTCATAGCGATTTAGATGGTACAATGATTCTCTACACCATACTTGCTTATTCTGTCACATACATTGAAATTAGACAAACTATTAGAATTTTAGCAACCCGGAAATGGTGGAGTGATTTCTGCATAGTGCACCTTTAAGTTGAAAAGGATACTGTCGCTGCTTCCTGCTATTGATAAATAGCCCAATGCCAAAACACAGTTTTAAAGTTTCCAAATCAATAACCAATATGCATAAACAGTTTGTGATATGTTGAAAATATAAATATAAAATGAACTATCTACACATAGATGTGCAACAATGGTAATCCTTTCTTTTTTTTTTACGAGCACATATAAAATGCACACACACCAAAAACCTGGTTGTTTTGTCAAGTAGCAATAAATCAGTCATCGATTGGAAGGGGGGATATGCGTTGTTGAAACTATCACAACTAAGAAACCACACTGGATATATTTTTACATCACTGGTTAGAGAGAGGATAATCTGCAGAACACAGTCAGCTACATTTTGGAATGCTGCATTTTTATAATGGGGTCACCAAAACAGATAGAGGAACGCAACCAGGGGCGACCCGTCATTCAGGGCAGGTGGGGCAGAGCGCATTTCTTTATTTTTTTCTTTCTTGAGTAAGGCAGCTCCAAAATGCATGTGTTTCAGCCTACAGTAGCTCAGTGCTTTCTGTTGGGGTGGGGCGTAGGGGTTGGTAATGTATTTTCCAGTGGAAAATATGGAGCGCAGGGGTTGGTAATGTTCTCTAGTTGCGTTGTGATTGGCTCAGTGTTCTGTCACTCATGGGGACACTACCTCACTGCAAAATCTATGCAGAGAGCTCTAATATTCAAGCCCCATAGAGTTACATTTAGAAGTGCCCATCCAAGAAGGCTCAAGGTCATTGGCTACAGATAAAATTACGTTAAATCACGTTACATTATACTTTTAAAATCTTAGCTACCAAGCTAGACAAGCAGTCATCATGACTCAAGTTGACAATCTACTGGCAATTTTTTTTCAATCTTTGTCATATGAAGATAAATTATAGATAAAACGTATCGGTGCTCATCGGCCATTGGACAAAAACATTACGCAACAGGTTGGAAATCGCAAATTCAACAAAGAGTGGTTTGGAAGGAATCAGTGGGTAGCTGCAAGCATTGCAAAACAATCACTAGCCTGCTATTCAGTGGAGTGAGTGTGTGGTCCAAGTCTGGGTTTAAGGGTCTCTTTTCCAAGCTTAAAAGGATTAACATTCACATGCAACACCATGTGTCAAAAAAGGTTGAATACATTGGCCATGCTGTCAATCCAGCGTGACTTCTACCACGTTCAAAACAACTGGAAACTCAGAACTGTGAAATCTCAGACTTCAGTGAGTTCAAGACAAATGGGAACTGAAAAAAAACAAGCTCCGACTGGGAAAATACGTTTTGAACGGTCATCCAACTCAGAACTCCAAGTCGGGAACTCTGGCCTCTTTCTAGAGCTCCGACCTGAAGATCACTGACATCATGATTCAAACTTGTATTTTTCAGAGTTCCTAGTTGTCTTGAAACACCATAAATCCAGAGAATGCCAGACTTTGATGACAAAGTTTGATGACAAAACTTGCCCACGAGAAGGACTGCCATGCCACCTTCCTGTTCAAGTGAGCACAGCACAACAAGGTAAGTCAAAACATTTCTTGAATGCTGCTGCATAAATCATGTAATATGCCAGGGAGATATGTATACTGTAGTTAAGAAAGTAATATTAAATGTATGTTGTGTATTCAGCTGTTAGTAGCCCATGTGCCTCACCCTAATAATTTGTCCCTTTCCCCCTCATAACCGACTTGGTGGTGCACATGTAGCCTATAGCCTGTTTCGGAGAAATGTAATCATGGAATACTGTAAGAGCTTTCATTGTCTGCTTATAGGCCCCCTTTATTTATTCTACAGTTCTGACTTGGTGTACAGGGAGAATACTGTAAAAACGACCAATGTTCTGAATTCTGTTGCTGTACATTTCAAAAGTGCTGAAAAAATGTTAGTCCATCTTAGCTTGTTCATTAATATCTTAATCAAAATTACGGATCGCCTCCTATCCGCTCGTCGTCCCCTTATGCCATAGTTTGTACATCTCAATTGTCAGTAGAAACCACATTTGTTTAAGCAAGTCAGCCATATCAGCTACACTACCGGTCAAACGTTTTAGAACACCTACTCATTCAAAGGTTTTTCTTTATTTTACTATTTTCTACATTGTAGAATCGAGTGTGCAAAGCTGTCATCAAGGCAAAGGGTGGCTATTTGAAGAATCTCAAATATAAAATACATTTTGATTTGTTTAACACTTTTTTGGTTACTACATGATTCCATATGTGTTATTTCATAGTTTCGATGTCTTCACTATTCTACAATGTAGAAAATAGTAAAAATAAAGAAAAACCCTTGAAGGAGCAGGTGTTCTAAAACTTTTGACCGGCAGTGTAAAAAGGTATTAAGTGAGTCTGAATGAACTGTTTCGCTGCCAGACAAGGCACTGCTGATAGCCAGGTGTAGCAGTGTTAATATGTATATATATATTTTTTGCCCAACAAGATTTACATGCTAAAATTGCCACTGAACGCATCACTGTTTTGTCAATCACTACTATCCATTATAACATTGAAATCAGGTGTGCGAGAGGGGGAGATGAGGTTTAACATCCTGTTAAAACTAACACAGCTCCAAAACCACACAGAACCTGTGAATAATGTGTACATCACTGGTTAGAGGAAAATTTGTAGAAGACCGCTAGTTACATTTTGAAGGGTTGCATTTTGATTCAAGTGGGTCGCCAACACGATAAGTGCAACAACACTTTTTTTTTAATCACTTCCATCGATATCACACTGAAATCAATAGAACAGTGGCCAAACGTTTGTGGTGTAGCGCTGTTTAAATTAACACTATTGAAAGACCACACTGAAACATGGAATAACCTATACATGGTTGATTGGATGAGAATTTGTAGAAGGATTCCATCTACACTGAGTATACAACATTATGAAAACTTGTTTTTTCCATGACATAGACTGACCAGGTGAATCCAGGTGAAAGTTTTGATCCCTTATTGATGTCACTTGTTAAATCCACTTCAATCAGTGTATATGAAGGGGAGGAGACAGGTTAAAGAATGATTTTTAAGCCTTGAGACAATTGAGACATGAATTGTGAATGTTTGCCATTCAGAGGGTGAATGGGGAAGACAAAAGATTTAGGACAAAAGCCTTTGAACTGGGTATGGTATTGTAGTAGGTGGCAGGCACACCGGTTTGTGTCAAGAACTGCAACGCTGTTGTGTTTTTCATGCTCAACAGTTTCCCGTGTGTATCAAGAAGGACATCCAGCCAACATCCAGTCACAATCCAAAGGACATCCAGCCAACCTGACACAATTGTGGTAAACATTGGAGTCAACATGGGGCTGCTGTAGAATGCCTGTAGAATGCTTTCGACACCTTGTAGAGTCCATGCCCAGAAGCACTGAGTCTGTTCTGAGAGCAAAATGGGGTGCAACTCAATATTGAAAGGTGTTCCTAATGTTTTGTTCCTAATGCAAGTTACACAGTTTCGCTCCTCATCACAACAATCAGTGGTGGAAACCCAAGTTTATTTTGCCCCTTGCTCAGTAGTCACCTTGGCCCAGCCTGATGACATGATCACCTTGCTGCATTCCCATAGGTTGGAATGAATTCACTTTCTTAACATACATTTTCTCAAACTCGGGCCATTCTAGTGTTGAAGGCAACGTTTCATTTCCATGTTTGGAGGATCTATGGTAATCCCGACCAAGGGTACATGTTCAATTTCAGAAACATCTATCTGTCCTGCAAGTTGACTTGCCAACTGTAATCGTTCCCTGTCCAGGACCTTCCCCATCCGCAAGATTTAAATGTCCTATATCAGTTGGCCTTTAAAGGGACATTAAAACATTTTAAACATTATATTCATAATCTCCAGCACCACCCCAACATCAACATGTATGAAAATGGCACCTCTCTATATTTTGGAGGAAGAAAATAGGAAATATTAGTGTCAACCAATTAGTGTCAACCAATTAGTTGAAAATTATGCCTGTTCATAATGGGTTAAAATCAAGATGCACACCAATGATGTCATTGGAAACACATCTCCCTATCTTTTTTTCAACAAAAACAGAGAAACACGCCATTTATACATAGTATGTTGATATTGGGGTGGTGCTGGAATGATGAAATCTCCCTTTAAGTTTTTGGGCCAGGAATAAACAACCCTCACTTCTCGCCTCAAAGTTGTTCCCATTTAACAAGACCTGAGTTACTCCTAACAGAACTTGATCCAAATGTTGGGCAGCAGATATAGTATACCGCAGTGGAGACTCCTCAGCGGAGGAAGGGGAGGTCCAACCTCCACAGTGAATTTAATAAAAATGTAAATAGTGAAAGAAATATATAATAATAATTTACTAGGCAAGTCAGTTAAGAACAAATTCTTATTTTCTATGATGGCCTAGGAACAGTGGGTTAACTGCCTGTTCAGGGGCAGAACGACAGATTTGTACCTTGTCAGCTTGGGGAATTGAACTTGCAACCTTTCGGTTACTAGTCCAAAGCTATAACCACTAGGCTACCCTGTTATTTTTTAAGCTATACTAAATAAATTCACATCACCAAATAATTGATTAAAACACACTGTTTTGTAATGAAGGTCTACAGTAGCCTCAGCAGCACTCTGTAGGGTAGCACCAAACTGTAGCCAGCTAGCTTCTGTCCACCTCTGCGTACATTGACTTCAATACAAAACTGAGGAGGCTCATGGTTCTCACCCCCTTCCACAGACTTACACAGTAAGTATGACTTCACTTTCACTTAGCTAGGGAATGCAGCTAGCTAATTTAGCGTACTCAAACACCCGGCTCAAACAAATAGTGAGGGACGCTATGTTAGCTAGCTGGCTATGGCTATCCAACATTGGATCTTTTTCAAGTCAAGATGAGCTTTTGGTTTTATTAACGTGTTGCCACCGGGGCCCGCCGGTGTTACTGCTAAACTACTTTCTGACTGTACACTCTATTGCATGATTGTAGCGGGTTTACTAACATGTTAGTTCTAATAGCTATGTTTACAATAACATGACAGTGATGTAGGCTGCGGTCATGATACGAAGGTTTGGCTTGGAAAGTTTTGTCGCCTGGTCACAGACAGCTGATCTGTTGTTCACTGAAGTCCACAAGCGAAAGAGAGGAGAGCGTGTAGAGTTGCGAGAAGGAATTAAATATAAAACGAGCAAAGTGATTATGCTGTTTTTATGTGGCTACTATGAGCTGGGTGAATGGAATATGAACTGATAGTCATCCAATATGCTGTAATATAAACAAGGCACCTTATATCAGTAAATGGGGAATATGGGATTGGGGGAATTCTAAGAAACAAGACTTTACTAAATACTCTGATCCAGCTAACGGCGCAGGGTGTAATTATAATGGCCTCTAAACGATGACACAGACGTCACACGCCCAGTGATGAAAAGAGTTTGTGCAACAGAATATTGTGAAGCAAAAAGGCATGAATTTAGACCTTTCTGATCCAGGGATTGGGAATTACCGCATTAATCAAACACACACGTTATCAATTTGGAGACCGTTAAATATGGGATGTCTGTATACCACGGTGGTATTGGAGGAAGGGTAATCAATAATATTCCTTTGAAGGAAATTGCTAAAAGGACATTTTCATGGGAAACGTTCATGGGAATCAAAGAATGAGGGCAAATATTGTGAATCCAACCTAGAAACTCAGAATCAATGAATGTCTAGATGTTCAAGAAAGATAAAGCAATGGTTACATGAACAAGTGGCACTACACACTTCACAGAAAAAGTATACGCATAGCAAGAGCGTTAGACGTAGTTTGTGTGGAGATATAGTTGGAACATTTGGGGCTATCAACTCCATAAGTCATTCGAACCAGATAGGACAGGTAGGGGGATTTTCCCGAATGGGTTGCAGAAATGGCAGGGAAAGGGATTAATGATGTAGGGGTATGTGCAAGGCACACCAGTGGCGGTCGGTGCCATTTAAGATGACGGAGGATGATAAAAAAATGTATGAGCATGAATGCATATTGTTGCCCTGCTCATAATGTGGTGTTTCCATTTACCCTGATAGTTTGAGGGGTCCACAGTGCGTGGCTTACTCCTCATATCCCAATTAGCATCAACAATATCAGTGCCATGGTCTTTCAGCTCCACTTTAGAGTTGATTGGGGTAACTATTTCCTGATGACTCTCCAGAATGGTGCACCTTTGCTTCCAGAAAAACAATAGAGAAGTCATTATGGAAGTCTCCATAATCCTCCTATCCCTTTCACCTTTTCTGCCTCTGCCCCCAACCACCCTCCGAAACTAATTGCGGCACAGTTCTCGGTTTCAGGACACATCTCATCTGTTTCTTCACTTATATCAACATTACATGGTTTGATCTGGGACCAGTGCTTCCACCTTTCACCGCTAATACCCTTTCCTCCTACACATTCGCTTGTGTCTGTTGTCAGTAGGACATCAAAAGGCCCGTCCCACCTAGCTTCCAAGCTTTTTAGGGGCAGTAGTTTTATCATTACAAAGCTACTTACTTCTGGAATATCAGGTTTCTCATTGGAGAAGTGGCTATTATCCCACATATGCTGTGCCTGTCTAGCATGTTGGTTATTGGCTCTTACTGATTTGTCTAGTACTTTAAGATAATGTCTACATTTCCTCTAGAACAGGAGTTCTCCTGCTCCGGCCTCCCCCCTTTGTATAAATCAATGTGCGGTCGGGATATGCTGACAAAGTCTGGACTCTATGACATATGACCTACAGCCTTCCTTATTCCTGTAACAGTGATTTGCTTTGGAAGCTGCTGCAAGGTTCTTCTCATTCAGTGGTCTGCAACATCCTCCACCTGAAATCCACCAACTGTTACAGACCTATATCTATCCTACCCTGCCTTTCTAAGGTCTTCGAAAGCCAAGTTAACTTCTTAGGGAGCGGCAGCAGAGGTGATGGTTTTGGAGAGCCTGGCGTGCCCAAAGTAAAATGCCTCCCTTTCAGGCCCGGAAAATAGGATATGCACATATTTAGTACCATTGGATAGGAAACACTCTGAATTTTCCAAAAGTGTTAACCATTTGTCTGTGAGTAAAACAGAACGCATATGGCAGGCAAAACCCCGAGGAATTTATGTCCTGGAAAAAGTGATTTTGACACATTGCTCATTTGGAACCCCTCCCTCATGAAAATGACCATATAAGGGCATATGAATGCAGTACCCATCGCTTCCTTTAGATGTCAACAGTCTCGAGACAGTATTCATTTTCGTTTTGGATGAATTAGACCAGAGAAGAAGAGCAAACCAGGAAGTGAACTTTTTATGTCAACAGTACCCAGCGCGCGCTCCCGACAAGGCGCGCAGTGTCTTTTTTACCGTCTTTATCGATCAGTTTATATTCCGGTTGATTTATAATAGTAAATATACGTAAAAGTGTTCCTAAGGATACATTTAAAACTATGTTTGATTGTTCTTGGACAAGTTTATAGGTATAAGTTGAACGAGTTCTCGTCACGTTTCAATGGAGGAGTGGAGGCTGTCGTTTCTGATTATAACGCGAACCAAATGGAGATTTATGGATAAAATACATTACTTTTTCTAACAAAAGAACCATGGATTGTCTTCGTTGGACACTTAGGATGACCTCAGCAGAAGTTCTTCAACAGGTAATTGATTTGTTTTCGCTGTGAAATGTGTTATGTGTGTGCCATGATGGCTAATGGATTCATGGCTATGGGAAAAATATGTTCGCCCGTAAAGCCTTTTTGAAATCTGACAATGCTGTGATATTGCCAAGAAACAGAGCTTTTGATGAGTATGGAACACTTGTATATTGGTGGATGTTTAATAATTCAACTTTTGGATTTTGAATTTGGCGCCTTGCATTTCACCTGGTAGTGTCGGGATTGGGGCGCTAGCGCCCCAGCAATCCCTGAGAGGTTAACAAACAGATCAACGACCATTTCGAATCCCACCGTACCTTCTCCGCTATGCAATCTGGTTTCCGAGTTGGTCATGGGTGCACCTCAGCCACGCTCAAGGTCCTAAACAATATCATAACCGCCATCGATAAAAGACAATACTGTGCAGTCGTATTCATCTACCTGGCCAAGGCTTTCGACTCTGTCATTCACCACATTCTTATCGGCAGACTCAACAGTCTTGGTTTTTCAAATGACTACCTTACCTGGTTCACCAATTACTTCTCAGACAGAGTTCAGTGTGTCAAATCGGAGGGCCTGTTGTCCGCACCTCTGGCAGTCTCTATGGGGGTACCACAGGGTTCAATTCTTGGGCCGACTCTAATCTCTGTATACATCAATGATGTCGCTCTTATTGCTGGTGATTCTCTGATCCACCTCTACGCAGACGACACCATTCTGTGTACTTCGGGCCCTTCTTTGGACACTGTGTTAACTAACCTCCAGACGAGCTTCAATGCCATTACAACTCTCCTTCCGTGGCCTCCAACTGCTCTTAAAAGCAAGTAAAACTAAATGCATGCTCTTCAACCGATCGCTACCCGCACCTGCCCGCCCGTCCAGCATCACTACTCTGGACGGTTCTGACTTAGAATATGTGGACAACTACAAATACTTAGGTGTCTGGTTAGACTGTAAACTCTCCTTCCAGACTCAGATTAAGCATCTCCAATCCAAAATTAAATCTAGAATCAGCTTCCTATTTCACAACAAAGCATCCTTCACTCATGCTGCCAAACATACCCTCGTAAAACTGACTGTCCTACCGATCCTCGACTTCGGCGATGTCATTTACAAAATAGCCTCAAACACTCTACTCAGCAAATTGGATGCAGTCTATCACAGTGCCATCTGTTTTGCCACCAAAGCCCCATATACTACCCACCACTGCGACCTGTATGCTCTCGTTGGCTGGCCCTCTCTTCATATTCGTCGCCAAACCCACTGGCTCCAGGTCATCTGTAAGTCTATGCTAGATAAAGCCCCGCCTTATCTCAGCTCACTGGTCACCATAGCAGCACCCACCCCCAAAGCCAATTCCTACTTTGGCCGCCTTTCCTTCCAGTTCTCTGCTGCCAATGACTGGAACGAATTGCAAAAATTACTGAAGCTGGAGACCCATATCTCGCTCACTAACTTTAAGCATCAGCTGTCAGAGCAGCTCACAGATCATTGCACCTGTACATAGCCCATCTGTAAATAGCCCATCCAACTAACTCATCCCCATATAGTTATTGTTATTTTTTTCTCCTTTGCACCCCAGTATCTCTACTTGCACATTCATCTTCTGCACATCTATCACTCCAGTGTTTAATTGCTAAATTGTAATTACTTCGTCACTACGGCCTATTTATTGCCTTACCTCATTTGCACACACTGTATAGATTTTTTCTATTGTGTTACTGACTGTACGTTTGTTTATTCCATGTGTAACTCTGGGTTGTTGTTTGTGTCGCACTGCTTTGCATTATCTTGGCCAGGTTGCAGTTGTAAATGAGAAGTTGTTCTCAACTGGTCTACCTGGTTAAATAAAGGTGAAATAAAAAAATACCTTGTCAAGGCCAATTGAGCTTTGTGGGCTGGCCTTATCCCCCTTCTTTTAGAACAGTTTGATTCGCCCAGCCCATCTTATGACAGCCTCATATGTCTCACCTGGGTCAATTCCCAGTATCAGTGTGGATTGATGAGCTGGACTGAGTCCGTCTATTAATGAAACCAAGAACTGTTGATCATCTCTGTCGGACGCTATTGCAGAACATTGTGCCCATTTTTCATAGGCCTCCATTTTTTGAGAGAGTACTTATCAAGGGCTTTTGAATGATGAGAGATATAGTAGAGAATGGTATTTTTCCTATGCCTATGCTGGCCTGTTTTCAGAATTTGTCAGAAGATTCCCAGAAGGACAGGGGCGTACCATCAATGTCTTTCAAATCTGTTGTCCAATTGGTTGTGGTCATTGTCAGTGGCAGTGTTTCCCATTATCTCTTGGGGTCTTAATCTTGACAATTACATTTCGTCTTTAAGGGTCATCTGGTGGGCTTCAATTAAAGACTCTAGTTCTCACCAGAAGCTGTTGTTAGGATCCTGTGTCTTCAATGGAGGCAGAGCTGCCAGAATAGCCTGTCTTTCTCCCGGGGTGTGAAAGCTTTTTCTTCCGTTGTTGTCTATCTGAGATTGAGGTTCTTCCGGCCTTGATCTCCACTTCTTGTTCTTTTCCAGTGAGCCTTGTTCTGACGTTGCATTCAGGTTTCTGAATTGAGTGGTTACCAGTGGCACTTTCCTTGGAGCTGTTTGCAGTTTGTTCTGTATTATTCTTCCTTTACGGCCTCTTGAACAATATTCTTGGCTGACATCCGATGGGTTTTCCTCCACTAGTGTCAGTGGCAGTTAGGTATACAACTGTCCACTAATATATGGGGGTGGAGCAGATGCCGCAGATGATGAAGCTACTGTACTTGCAGTGGTGGAAAAACTACCCAATTGTCATACAAGTAAAGACACATTAAAAGAAAATGACTCAAGTAAAAGTGAAAGTCACCCAGTAAAATACTACTTCAGTAAAAGTCTAAAAGTATTTGGTATCAAAACTAAATGTAATTGCTATAATATACTTAAGTATTAAAAGTAAATGTAAAAGTATAAATCATTTCAAATTCACTATATTAAGCAAACCAGACGCACCATTTATTTACTCCAACACTCAGGCATAATTTACAAACAAAGCATTCGTGTTAAAGGAGTCCACCAGATCAGAGGCAGTGGAGATGAGCAGCGATGTTTTCTTGATAAGTGCATGAATTTGACCATTTTCCTGTCCTGCTTGCCATTCAAAACGTAACAAGTACTTTTGGATGTCAGGGAAAATGTATGGAGTAAAAAGTACATCATTTTCTTTAGGAATGTAGTAAAGTAAAATTAAAAGTTGTAAAAAATATAAATAGTAAAGTCAAGTACTTTACACCACTGTGTACACGCTGTGTACTATACACTGTTAAAATATAAAGACTCAAAAAAACATCATTCTGTAGTAAAACCATGAAAAGTAGTGCACCTAAGCTGAGATCTGGTGTTTGGAGGGTGTTTGAATGTAAACCCAATGTAAGTGTTATTATACACTGAATGTATTCAATACAGAATGGAAATATTCTGCGCCACCCAAAGTGGTTCTTCAATCTGAATAGTTGTGTTTTTAAGAGAGTGTTGTGAAAACACTTTTTTTGTGTTTCAGTGAATGTAAAAGGTAGCATCCAAACACAAACTGTTTTGGCAGACAGTGTCTCTCATATAATCAAATGTTTCTAAATTGCAAATGGTTTATAGCTTAAATATTGATTGATTATAAACCCTTAATATACATATAATTTTCTGGTAAGATTCTAACTGAAGAAGACACTGGGAATTTAATACTTTGCCTAGGGTAGACTTTGACACTAATTTTAGTCTAGAGTTGGCAGGCAACTTTGTGAAATTATAAACAATGTTACAACCAAAATGTTTAGGACTATGTAAGTTATAGCAGAGGTAACATGTATGAAGTGAGGCTTCATCACTGGTATTCATGTGAGAAGGTGGATGTGAACCCGAGGTCTCTTGCTTGTCAAAACGTCTTCAGGAGTAAACTGTTGTGCTGAACCACCCCTTTACACTGATCACATGGGGCCCGATTCAGACTTGAGATAATTAGGCTTAACATGGACTGAAGAAAAAATTGACTACAGTCATCATTTTTTTTATTCCACGTTAAATCAACTTATCTCAAGTCTGAATAGGGCCTAGGGAGAATGCTCTTTTGTGTGAAATTCCAAGACAAATGTTTAGATTAAAGGCAAAATGTGAACTTCAAACATTGCACTTTTGTACTGTTCAGAATTTCCCCAGTCTGAGGCATAGAGATGGAGGGAGGGCATTTGTGGGCAGGTGTCAAACTCCATGTACACGTGTAAAAACAAGTTTGCGGCCGCCTTCCCTGTATTCGGGGTCCTTCACGAATGTGAGAGCACACCAAACGCTCAGCTGTAACACTCCAAAACAATCCAAGAAAGTGTCAATGAAAATGTGAGTACACAATGTTATCACATAAAATAAACTGAAAAGGAATTCACTCATTAAGAACATTTCCTTTCTGTATAAGTAAAACAGCCATTTTGATTTGATGATCAGATTTCTTGATTCTGCATGTGGTTGCTAATTGACACATGTCATTGTTTGCACCTGTCGTGCACGTGTTTTATATGCAAATTAAGGCCTGCTTTTGAGTTAATACTGCTGGCTTGTTTGCCTACTAGCTTTATGAGTTGTATTTACTGTGTAATGTACAGTTGAAGTCGAAAGTTACATACACCTTAGCCAAATACATTTAAACTCAGTTTTTACAATTCCTGACATTTAATCCTAGTAAAAAATCCATGTCTTAGGTCAGTTAGGATCACCACTTTATTATAAGAATGTGAAATGTCAGAATAATAGTATAGTGATTTATTTATTTCATCACATTCCCAGTGGGTCAGAAGTTTGCATAAACTCAATTAGTATTTGGTAGCATTGCCTTTAAATTGTTTAACTTGGGTCAAACGTTTCGGGTAGCCTTCCACAAGCTTCCCACAATAAGTTGGATGAAATGTGGCCCATTCCTCCTGACAGAGCTGGTGTAACTAAGTCAGGTTTGTAGCCCTCCTTGCTCGCATACACTTTTTCAGTTCTGACCACAAATTTTCTATAGGATTGAGGTCAGGGCTTTGTGATGGCCATTCCAATACCTTGACTTTGTTGTCCTTAAGAAATTTTGCCACAACTTTGGAAGTATGCTTGGGGTCATTGTTCATTCGGAAGACCCATTTGCGACCAAGCTTTAACTTCTTGACTGATGTCTTGAGATGTTGCTTCAATATATCCACATAATTTTCCTTCCTCATGTTGCCATCTATTTTGTGAAGTGCACCAGTCTCTCCTGCAGCAAAGCACCCACACAACATGATGCTGCCACCCACGTGCTTCACAGTTGGGATGGTGTTATTCAGCTTGCAAGCCTCCCCCCTTTTGCCTCCAAACATAACGATGGTCATTATGGCCAAACAGTTATATTTTTGTTTCATCAGACCAGAGGACATTTCTCCAAAAAGTACGATCTTTGTCCCCATGTGCAGTTGCAAACCATAGTCTGGCTTTTTTTATGGCGGTTTTGGAGCAGTGGCTTCATCCTTGCTGATCAGCCTTCAGGTTATGTCTATATAGGACTCGTTTTACTGTGGATACAGATACCTTTGTACCTGTTTCCTCCAGCATCTTCACAAGGTCCTTTGCTGTTGTTCTGGGATTGATTTGCACTTTTCGCAAAAAAGTATGTTCATCTCTAGGAGACAGAACACTTCTCCTTCCTGAGCGGTATGACGGCTGCGTGGTCCCATGGTGTTTATACTTGAGTACAATTATTTGTACAGATGAACGTAGTACCTTCAGGCATATGGAAATTGCTCCCAAGGATGAACCAGACTTGGGGAGGTCTACAATAAATTTTCTGAGGTCTTGGCTGATTTCTTTCGATTTTCCCATGATGTCAAGCAAAGAGGCAATGAGTTTGAAGGTAGGTCTTGTAATACATCCACAGGTACACCTCCATCTGACTCAAATGATGTCAACCAGAAGCTTCTAAAGCCATTACATTTTCTGGATTTTTCTAAGCTGTTTAAAGGCACAGTCAACTTAGTGTATGTAAACTTCTGACCCATTGGAATTGTGATACACTGAATTATAAGTGAAATAATCTGTCTGTAAACAAATGTTGGAAAAAGTACTTGTGTCATGCACAAAGTAGATGTCCTAACCGACTTGCCAAAACTATAGACGGAAGCCACTCCTCAGTAAAAGGCACAACAGCCCGCTTGGCATTTGCCAAAAGGCACCTAAATGACTCAGACCATGAGAAACAAGATTCTCTGGTCTGATGAAACCAAGATTGAACTCTTTGGCCTGAATGCCAAGCGTCACATCTGGAGGCAACCTGGCACAATCCCTACTGTGAAACATGGTGGTGGCAGCATCATGCTGTGGGGATGCTTTTCAGCGTCAGGGACTGGGAGACTAGTCAGGATCGATGCAAAGATGAATGGAGCAAAGTACAGAGAGATCCTTGATGAAAAACTGCTTGAGAGCTCTCAGGACCTCAGACTGTGTTGAAGGTTCACCTTCTAACAGGACAACAACCCTAAGTCTAAAGCCAAGACAACACAGGAGTGGCTTCAGGACAAGTTACTGAATGTCCTTGAGTGGCACATCCAGAGCCCGGACTTGAACCCGATCGAACATCTCTGGAGAGACCTGGAAATTGCTGTGCAGCAACGCTCCCCATCCAACCAGACAGAACTTGAGAGGATCTACAGGGAAGAATGGGAGAATCTCCCCAAATACAGGTGCCAAGCTTGTAGAGTCATACCCAATAAGACTCAAGGCTGTAATCGCTGCCAAAGGTGCTTCAACTAAGTACTGAGTAAAGGGTCTGAATACTTATGTAAATGTGAGATTTCAGTTTATTTTTAATACATTTGCACAAATTTCTAAAACAGGTTTTTGCTTTGTCATTATGGGGTATTGTGTGTAGGTTGATGAAATGTGGAAAAAGGGAAGGGGTCTGAATACTTTCCGAATGCACTGTATTTAGGATTTATTGGACAAAGGAGATTGTGGACTACAGGAAAAGGAGGACCGAGCATGCCCCCATTCTCATCGACGGGGTTGCAGTGGAGCAGAACATCAAGTTCCTTGGTGTCCACATCACCAACAAACTATTATCGTCCAAACATACTAAGACAGTCGTGAAGAGGGCACAACAAAGCCTATTCCCCCTCAGGAGATATTTGTCATGGGTCCTCAGGTCCTCAAAAGGTTTTACAGTTGCACCATCAAGAGCATCCTGACAGTTTGCATCACTGCCTGGTATGGCAACTGATCGGCCTCTGACCACAAGGCACTACAGAGGGTAGTGTGTATGGCCCAGTACATCACCGGGGCCAAGCTTCCTGCCATCCAGGACCTCGATACCAGGCGGTGTCAGAGGAAGGCCCTAAAAATTGTCAGACTCCAGCCACTCTAGTCATAGACTGTTCCCGCTGCTCCTGCACGGCAAGCGGTCCCGAAGCCCCAAGTCTAGGTCCAAGAGGCTTCTAAACAGCTTCTACCCCCAAGCCGTAAGACTACCCACCCTCTTCTACGCTGCTGCTACTCTGTTATTATCTATGCACAGTCACTTTAATAACTCTACTTACATGTACATATTACCTCAATTACCTCGACATCGGTGCCCCCGCCCATTGACCCTGTACCGGTACTCCCTGTATATAGCCCTGGTTATTCTTATCTCTTACTTTTTGGGGGAATTTTCTTACAACTGCATTGTTGGTAAAGGGCTTTTAAGTAAGCATTTCACTGTAAGGTCTACACCAGTTGTATTCAGAGCATGTGACAAATAAAATTTGATTTGATATAACAATCAAGGATATATTAGTTCAGGTCAAGGTCTTCAATCTCCAATCTCAGCCAAAAAGGATTTGTAATCCCCACCAATTCATAAACACCCAGTCATTAACACTGAAGATGAACCATTCATCTTTATTGCAAATGTAATCATTTTAAACATTCTTTTGGGCAGCTATCCCCCCGAGACACAAAACTAGACAACAGTCACAAAGATGTCCCCCACAAACATGGTTCATGGTCGAGGCCTCGTAATCCCATTGGTCCGAGAAAGGGAACCAAAGCCCATTTGGCCCAGTCCACTCTATCATACAGGTTAATTGTGTCTGTTTATCGGTTTCCCTCGGTGGAGATGCCACAACCGACTAGGTATCTTTGACCATGTAAACAGCAGGCGTGATGCGAACCGCAATTAAAATGTGTCTGTGTGGGCACGCTATGAAGGCTACCTGGATAATGAGTGCTATTAGCGGTTGTGATTAAAGGGGGCTGCAGTGTGACGGGAGGGAGAGCAGGCAGGTGCTGGGCTGATCAACATAGTGACAGTGTTAATAGAGGAATGCTCGGGGGAGGAGTACTGAATGACGCACCAATCCGTCTTGATTTCCACGCAGTGCTTTTTCCAATTAATCTCTCTGTTTTCGCTCTGGTTTTTCACCAACATGGGCACCCATGGCATGCTCACACAAACATACTTTTATTGTGTTTTTGAAGGATGCACCCCTTTGTCAACTTCTAAATGTTGATGTAAATTGTAAAGATCATTATACAGTCATAATTGTGATATAGTAAAAGATGATAGATCTACAAGATGTCTCCATGCTATCCCTTCAGTTAAAGAGAGCAAGGGAGAGGGGAGAGAAAGAAAGACGGAGAGAGATGGTGGTGGGATAAGAGATTGAAGGATACTCCCTGTCTTCAGCGAGAGGCCAGGCCGGAGAGGTTAAATTAGATGTGTCCTTTCCTGGGGGAAAAAATAAAAAAGTTCCTATCTTCATCAGCAACCCCCAAATCTGACACCCAGTTACACCGTTACTAAAGATAAGGTCTAATCTAGTTGGCTGAGGAAAAAAGCCATTTGTTTATTTATTTACTGTCATCAAGGTTATGATGCATCACGCTCAGAAGACTCCCCTATTCAATAAAACCTGCTAAACAGAGGGGTATATACAGATGTAGGGTCTTAATTTGATCACCCTGTTGCAAGAGAACTTTTCTTCAATGCAGGACATTTTTTACTTGTAGTACATTTGAGCTTTAAAATCGCTTCGGAAGTTTGTGATTTCCACTTTCATTTTTCCCTTACGAAAAATGTATCAACCCCATAAAAAAATACATTAATTATAATCCACATAATCATTCACATTTCCAGTTGCTGCAGGATTATTTTCCTGCTGTAGAAAACTGGCTCAAAATAAGAACCTACATCTATACTACAAAGCAAGATAAATGAGTTGGAAAGTGGCCAAGTGCACATCCAGTCCATTAATTAACACTGAAGCATGCATGAGAGCACCAACTGTTCCAGACGACTGTGTGTTCACGCTCTCTGTAGCAAATGTGAGCAAGAGCTTTAAACAGGTCAACATTCACAAGGCCGCGGGGCCAGACGGATTACCAGGACATGTACTCAGAGCATGCGCGCGCGGACCAACTGGCAAGTGTCTTCACTGACATTTTCAATCTCTCCCTGACCGAGTCTCTAATACCTACATGTTTCAAGCAGACCACCATAGTCCCTGTGCCCAAGAAAACGAAGGTAACCTGCCTAAATGACTACTGCTCCGTAGCACTCTAATTGGTAGCCATGAAGTGCTTTGAAAGGATGGTCAAGACTCACGTCAACACCATCATCCCAGAAACCCTAGACCCACTCCAATTCGCATACCGCCGCAACAGATCCACAGATGACGCAATCTCGATCACACTCCACAATGCCCTTTCCCACCTGGACAAAAGGAACACCTATGTGAGAATGCTGTTCATTGACTACACCATAGTGCCCACAAAGCTCATCACTAAGCTAAGGACTGTGGGACTAAACACCTCCCTCTGCAACTGGATCCTGGACTTCCTGACGGGCCGCCCCCAGGTGGTAAGGGTAGGCAACAACACATATGCCACGCTGAACCTCAACACTGGGGCCCCTCAGGGGTGTGTGCTCAGTCCCCTCCTGTACTCCCTATTCACCCATGACTGCATGGCCAACCAGAGACCTGGCAGTGTGGTGCCAGGACAACAACCTCTCAATGTGTGCAAGACAAAGGAGCTGATCGTGGACTACGGGAAAAGGAGGGGCTAACAGGCCCCCGTTAACATCGACAGGGCTGCAGTGGAGTGGGTCGAGAGTTTCAAGTTCCTTGGTGTCCACATCACCAACAAACTATCATGGTCCAAACACACCAAGGCAGTCGTGAAGAGGGTCTCGTCAACACATTTTCCCCCTCAGGAGACTGAAAAGATTTGGCATGGGTCCCCAGATCCTCAAAAAGTTCTACAGCTGCACCATTGAGAACATCCAGACCGGTTGCATCACCACCTGGTATTGCAAATGCCCGGCACCCGACCGTGCGGCGCTACAGACGGTAGTGCATGCTACTCAGTACATCACTGGGGCCAAGATTCCTGCCATCCAGGACCTATAAACTAGGCGGTGTCAGAGGAAAGCCCATAAAATTGTCAGACTCCAGTCATCCAAGTCATAGACTGTTCTCTCTGCTACGGCACGGCGGTACCGGAGAGGCAAGTCTCGGGCCAAGAGGCTCCTTAGCAACTTCTACCCCCAAGCCATAAGACTGCTGAAATTTTATCAAATGGCCACCCCGACTATTTACATTACTTTGATTTGATGTAATAATCCACTGCCAGAAACAAGCAGTGAGAGAGAACCCCCAAAAGAAGAATTAACAGAGATACAACGCCCGGCTTCAATCCACCTGAAGATACAAAAAAGTCAGGTCGCTGCAGTTACAGGTGTGGTTCTACTACACACTTAGCTAATGCTACAGACAGCCCCACCGCCAAGGCCAAATGCAAGGCCCATGACAAAACCAGTCATTACACACGTGTATGCCATGATGATAAAAAAGCTATTGTACAAGAGGTCGAAGTACCAGAGGTTACAATACTATGCATACAAGACCAAGATGTGAACCGATATAAAATACACAGCACAGTCTGTCGGTACCCCTGAGTTTGCTCCTCACTCCGTTGAACTGTTAGTTGATACAGCGTCTTCAGTCTGTCCTGCTCAAGCATTTGTTTATGCGTTACTTTGATAAATGCCCATTGACACCACCACGTGAAACTGCTTACCTACTCTAAACAAGACTTATAATCGTTAGGGTGCCTCTTCGCTGACGTCCAGCATGATAGTTACTACTACAGCCTCCATCATGGAAAAAGGAAGGCCTTTGCTAGGCATGGATTTATTTACGGCCCTGAATCTGCACATCCCTGGTAATACTGCACTGTCCATTCCTCCAAGATACAGCACCTGGCAACCACCAGCGTGTCAAAACTAGGGTGTGCCAAAAGCGGTCTCTGCTGACCTGGTTCCCGTAAAAAAAAGTATAATAATCGATGCCTCCCATGGGTTTCCCCCATAGTGGTTACCAAAAAGATTTGCGCGAGCCAAACAAAGTAGTGATCCTTGACAGTTGTCCACTTCCTCACATGGTACATGACACTACTGTGTTGTCAAGCAATGATTTGGCTAGTGCCTACCAGCAGGTCCTCCTTCACGAGGAGAGCCAGGACTTGACAGCGTTCATTATGCACAACAGCCTTTTTCTGATTCCGCCAGTCCCCTACAGGCCTCAGCCCCGGCTGCCTTTCAAAAGATGATGTCCTCCCTACTGCGGAACATACAAGGTGCACAAGCCTACCTGGATGACATTGTAATATACAAACAAACTAAAGAGGAACACCACCGCAACTTGCAAGCCGTTCTCAACCCCTTGGAGAGCGCCGGTCTGCAGCTAAACAAAGAAAAATGTAATTTCAACAACAAGAGCCTGACCTTCCTTGATCATACCATTACTGAACAAGCACCACTACCTGATGATGCTATTATCCTGGGCTCCTTCCTTTGGTTAACCAGGCTGTACTCCAAATTCGTCTGCAACTAACTGATTGTCTATAGCTCTGCTCTGGCCATATTCAACCCTGCTCTTCTTACCATGGTGTCTAGGAAGCTCTTGCCTGTGTGTGGTCGGTTGAGTGGTGGGAAATGTTCCTGTGGGGTACACGTTTTATACTGAGAGCTGATCATCAGGCCCCAGAATGCGCATTGCGCGCTCGCTTACTGTGCCTCACATATGACATTCTGTATAGGCCCGGATCAGTACATTTCATTGCTGATTGCCTGTTGCGTCTTCCCCTCCACTCAGATGACAATGCTGTCTCTGTCACTGAACCTGGATTAGTGGCCCTGCTACCCACTGTGCTACCCATTGAGCTTAATGCGTGGCTTTGTTCTCCTCCGAATGTGTTACATGCCCAGTACTGTGTGCTTTACATAGTCAGATTGAAAAAAGAAGGCCCAAAAAGATTCCCCCCCTCCAGAACTGGTACCTTACTTTCTCATTCAAGATTAACTCTCTTTACAAGACTGTTTGGTGTACCGTGGTTCAAACCGCCTGCATGTGCTCATTACTCTGCATCACAGACTGGTGTCACTCGCTCATGACAGCCACCAGGTAGTAGTACAAACAAAACAACGGCTCTGTGAGCTTTACTGGTGACCTGGAATGAACACGTCCGTACAAACTACAATATCAATATGTCAACTCCGTCAATCAAATGACAAAACTGCAAAGACGCATGTTTTTTGGCTACCATGGCTAGAATAAAGAGATCTCAGTGACTTTGGAAGAGGGTTCTCAAAGGAGCAAAGGGGGTTGAAAGGGTGTGTGTGTCTCAGTCACCAGATCTCAATCCAAATGAAAACCTTTTGGAGATTTTGGAGCGGCGCCTGAGACAGCATTTTCCATAAAAAAAAAACACAACATTTTGTAATTACTCATGGAAGAATGGTGTCACATCCCTCTAATAGAGTTCCAGACACTGGTAGAATCTATGCCAAGGCTCATTGAAGCTGTTCTGGTGGCTCGTGGTGGCCCAACATCCTATTAAAGGTCCAATACCAACAAGCTATCACAGTCTCACTGCAGAATTAGACATTCATCCACGTTCTCCAAATGTCAAATTTTGAAGTTGCTCCAAATGTCAAATTGCAAAGTGTTTTTGTTGATTCAGTTAAAATATATTTTTAGCAGAGACACATTTCTCAAGCAACAATTTAGAAAGGTCTTTCAGGGAGTGGCCTGAGCAGGAGGGGACACTAAAAACGAGCTGTTATTGGCAGAGAAGTTTGGAACTCTCTTTTTTATTGGCCTATTAACTAATTTACCTCCTGGGGATGTCCCATGGCAGGCCAAAACTCCACCCCACCAAAACAGGCTGACATTTCAGGCGGACTTTTCAAACAGATTTTACACTAAAAGGGCATTATCATAATGTACACCATTTCACAGTACTATTCCAACCTAATAGTGTGGAAATGGGTTGGTAGGGTAGCCTAGTGGTTAGAGCTTTGGACTAGTAACCGGAAGGTTGCAAGTTCAAATCCCCGAGCTGACATGGTACAAATCTTTTGTTCTGCCCCTGAACAGGCAGTTAACCCACTTTTCCTAGGCTGTCATTGAAAATAAGAATTTGTTCTTAACTAACTTGCCTAGTAAAATAAAGGTAAAAAAATACATATATATATTAAACACACGGAAATCAAATTTTTGATTGCACTGGGCCTTTAAGACACTTTATGTTGGTGTTTCCTTTATTTTGTCAAATGCCTGTACCTATTACATACATAACGGAAGTACCTACTGAGATGATGTAGTGTAGTATAGTATGCATGTGCTGATGTATGCTGTGTGCTAAGCTTGCCGAGTAAACCCTTAAATACACCCATTGTGTCCTCATGTTACCGAGCCTACTACGACCGTAGTATACCCCTCTGGTTTCTGAAGTCAGAAGAACCCAACAACCACTGCTCTTACAGGCTGTGCACATTTTGGTTCATAGCAAAAGGAGAGAGTGATGGTAGAAATGACTGAGTATCATTTTTGTATGAAAAACACTTAAAATGCAAAGCTAATACTGTATACCTGCATTTAAACCGTATTGACAGTTTGGAGGAAGTCATGCATTCCTTCACTATTTCATTCTTCTTCCCCAAATTTCCAATCGATTGTTTCCATAACTTAAAGAAAACTGAGGAATAACAGAAGAGACACGATCTGCCTACTGCTCTTTATCCACTCCCCCGCTGCCACTCGACATAAACAAGACAGTGACGACAGTGACTCAATGGCTGTTACTGCGCTGTCTATGGGGGAATACGCAGTCTTTTGACCCCCGATACATTTCCAAAAAGGTCAACCTGACAGTCGTCATCTCATCAATCTGCTTCTCCGTTTCCGTCAATCTTCCATGCGACTCCCGGGGGGCCTGCCTGGGTCCTGGCGTGGGATGAGAAGATTTCCCCTTTGCCTATGATTTGCAAAGATGGAGGCTAGACTCTGCTATGCGCTGCTGCCTGCCTGACGGTGGGTGACCTTCACAGCCATCTTATCACACTGAAAGGTCACGATGAGGCCTCCTCCTCCAGAAACCGCCTGGCGGATCGATCCGGACTGAGGCGTTCTCTTTTTTTCCTCTTTATTTATCTCGGTGGACATGCTGGGCCTGGTGTTTTTCGAGGGCAATGGTGAGGGTGAGATTATAATCTATTAATGTTGTAGATATCCACCTCTCTCTCTTTCCCTATACCTTTATCACACTCCCTCGCTCGCCCTCCTAGAATAGCCCGGCGAAAGGCCAGAGGCATTCTGGGAGGAAGCTGGAGGTCGCACTGTACCGGTTGCGACGTGACACTCCAGAGTCGTCACCATTAGGCCATGTCATTGGCTAACAGGTAGGGAAGAGGGAAAAGCTACTGGCCTTCACTGAAAGAAATTGCAAAGCTATTAGGTTGGGGAGGAGAAGGAAAGGAAGACCACCCACACTTTTCTGTCACGTTCCCTTTGCCTTTAACAGCACAGTATATTAATGGACAAGTTTTATCACCATTTATCATTTGAACAATGTAATATGTGATTGCTCACTCTGAATTGGGAACAAAACAATTGTAAGATAGAGATGCTCTGCTGTGAGATCAATGTAGTACTGAAGGAGAGAATATCTCTCTCTGAGCTAATTCAATGAAGAGTTTCTCTTTGTTGCCTTTTCTTTTTCAGATCTGTACTTTGTTTGAAGTACTGTAAGAGAGAAGGAAATGGATGACTCAGAGCCTTTCTCTCTGACGCACACACACACGCACAAACGAGCAAACACATACGTGCAGACACACACCTCCGAAAATGTGCTAATGAACACGACACATAAACCTAGTAAACATTCTCATACCGGCGCACACGCAGGCATGCACATACACAGACCACTCCCCTACCACCGGTATGAGAATGTATATTCGTTTTATGTGTCGTATTCATTAGCACATTGTCAGAGGTGTGTGTCTGCACGTATGTGTGTCCTCACCTGCCCCATGCACCAAAACATAATCAAATATTTCACTATTGCGCAACCATCATGGTCAATTAGCCCCACACTTTCCTGGCTTTTATCTCTTTAAGCAGTCCTCATCTGTTATTTATGTGTCATAGGCCCCAACATGAATTATTTCAATGGACGTGGGAAATATACTGCTCCCGTCTCTCCCCGGCCAGACCGTAAATCCAGGATGAGGGGAAAGGGGAGAGGGGAGGAGAGAGTGATTGAGGGAGAGGGGGGAGGAGGGCGAGAGTGGAGAGCGCGATTGAGAGAGAAGGGTGAGGGCGAAGGAGAGGGAGCGACGAATGAGGGAGAGAAAGGGAGGGGGGAGAGGAGATAGTATGTACGAGAGGAGAGAGAGATGTGAGAAAGGTGGGAGAGCGTGAGGGAGAGCAGAGAGGGGGTAGGGAGGAGGAACGGGGAACGGGCGATATGGGGAGAGGGGTGGGAGGGAGAGAAGAGGAAGGGAAAAGAGGAGGGAGGTGAGAAGTGGAGGGGAGGAGAGGAGAGAGAGGTGGAAGAGAGAGTGCGGCTGCAAGGAGGGAAGTAGTCCCAGGAGGGCTGTGGACTCCCACAGGCAACATCATAAAGTCACCATTATAATGCTGTATTCATAACAGTGGGCTGCCGGAGGGATGAGAGGATCCTTTGGGACTACAAAGGTGGGGGAGAAGCCCCAACCTCAATCCCTCCTCACCAAAACACAACTGTCTTTTTGTGAGAAGAATGTTGGGAAAGGGGCACACACACACTACGCTCACTACACACACACCTATCAAGGTGCATGCTGCATTGCACACATACACAACATGTATTATTTTGTAAAAACATAAACATTGCACAAATGTATGCCTAGACTATGCATTACACACACACACACACACACACACACACACACACACACACACACACACACACACACACACACACCCAACCTGTGGAAGGAAGCTAAAGTAATTCCACTACCTAAAAATAGTAAAGCACCTTTGCTGGCTCTAACAGCTACTCAATCAGTTTGCTGCCTGTTCTTAGTTCTTAGAATTGTGTTTGAACAAATATAATGCTACTTTTTAACTACTGACTTTCAGCATACATATAGGGAGGGGCTCTCAACTTGTACTGCACTCACTCAGATGACTGACGATTGGTTAAAATAAATGGATAATAAGATGATAGTTGGAGTATTGTTAGATTTCAGGGCAACCTTTGATGCTATTGATCATTATTTGTTATTAAAATCTCACTTGTTATGGCTTTACATCACCTGCAATCACCTGGCTGGAGATTGACTTATCCAATAGAACTCAGAATATTATTCAATGTAAGCTTCACTAACATCAGATATGTACAGTGCGGTATCCCTCAGAGCAGTTGCCTTGTGCCATTACTCTTCTCTATTTTAACAAATGATTTACCACTTGTCTTACAAGAAGCTAAAATGGCTATGTACGCAGATGATTGAACACTGCACATTAGCACCTACAGCCAGTGAGCTCACTTGGACTCTTAGCAAGGAGTTACAGTCATTGTCAGAATTGGTAATAAACAAAAAATTTGATGTAAGGGGTGCGTACTGGCGATAGAGAAGTCAGGCTCAGGAGAGCAGAACTCTGTTTTCACAATGGAGACGTTTAATAATAAAACCAACTGGAAAACAGAACAAATAGAAATAATGGGTAATATAACCAGTAGCACACCATTACACGTGCACAACACTTACAAAACAAACAATTCCGGACAAGGACACGTGGGAAATAGAAGGTTAAATACACAACATGTAACGAATGGAATTGAAACCAGGTGTGTGGGAAGACAAGACAAAACAAATGGAAATTGAAAAATGTATCGATGATGGCTAGAAGACCGCAGAGCGCCGCCCAAACAAGGAGAGGCACCAACTTCGGCGGAAGTCATGACAATCCCCTTGACACCGGCCTCGGGACGACCCGGAGGGCGAGGCGCAGTGCAATCCGGACGAAGACAGTGGAACTCCAGCAGCATAGAAGGATCCAAAATGTCCTCGCCCGGAACCCAGCACCTCTCCTCCGGACCGTACCCCTCCCACTCCACGAGATACTGAAGGCCCCTCGCCTGACGCCTCAAATCAAGTATGGAGCGAACGGAGTATGCCAGGGCCCACTCGATGTCCGGAGGGGGTGGAGGAACCTACCGCACCTCAGACTCCTGGAGCGGACCAGCCACCACCGGCCTGAGGAGAGACACATGGAACGAGGGGTTAATATGGTAATCGGGGGGAAGCTGTAACCTATAAAAACCTCGTTCACTCTCCTCAGGACTTTAACTTCTTAAGGAGCGGCTCCCGAGGTGACGGTTTTGGAGAGTCTGGCGTGCCCAAAGTAAAATGCATGCCACTCAGGCCCAGAAAATAGGATATGCACATAATTAGTACTATTGGATAGGAAACACTCTGAGGTTTCTAAGAGTGTTAAAATAATGTATGTGAGTATAACAGAAGTGATATAGCAGGCGAAAACCTGAGGAAAATCCATCCGGATTTGCAGTTTTTTTTGTAAATGAGCATCTTCTCCATTGTTCCTATTGCATATAACTTTATGTAGGACTGAGACTGCAGTACCTATGGCTTCCACTAGATGTCAACAGTCAACAGTCAAAGACTGGGAATTCTAGCAGTGACCAGAACGGATAGGAAATTGTCAGGCGACCACTTTTGTAAACAAGGTTTGACGCTCGCGAGATTGTGAACGCGCACCACTTTATTTTCCTTTCCTATCGTTCACGTTATCGTCCGGTTGAAATATTACAGCAAATATACCCAAAAGGATACCTAAAGATACATTAAAAATGATGTTTGATTTGTTTGTAGAAAGTGTATAGGTGTAATTTGAACGTGTTCTTTTCACGGTTCAATGGGCGACTCAACGGTGGATTTTATGATCATAACGCGCCAACCAAACGGAGATTTATGGTTATAATAAATGACTTTTTCTAACCAAAGAAGCATGGATTGTCTTCGTTGGACACTTGGGAAGCCTTCAGCAGAAGTTCATCAAAGGTAAGCGATTTTATATTAGCGATTTTATGTGTTTTGTGAGACCCGTGTTGGGTTATGGACTTATGCTAATGCGTAAATATTAGAGGTGCTACCCTCAAACAATCAAATGTTGTGCTTTCACCGTTGAAATCTGACAACGCTGTGATATTGCCAAGAATCAGAGCTTTTGATGACTATGCAACAATTGTATATTGATGAATGTTTAATAATTCAACTTTTGGATTTTGAATAGTAAGTAGTTACTATTCTACTTACGGGTAGTAAGTAGTTAAATGGCCCTACAAACCGCAGACCCAGCCTCAAGCAGGGCAGGCGGAGGGGCAGGCGGAGTGGCAGGTTTCGGGGCGAGAGCCAGACCCGGTCCCCCGGTGCGAACACCTGGGCCTCACTGTGGTGACGGTCTGCATTCTTCTTTTGGCGCATAACGGCCCTCTGAAGGTGAACACGGGTAGCTACCCATGTCTCCTCCGCGCGCCTGAACCATTCGTCACCGCAGGAGCCTCAGTCTGACTCTGATGCCAAGACGCCAGAACTGGCTGGTACCCCAGTACACACTGAAAGGGAGAGAGGTTAGTGTAGGAGTGGCGAAACGAGTTCTGTGCCATCTCGGCCCAGGGCACGAACGCCGCCCACTCCCCCGGCTGGTCCCAGCAATAAGACCGCAGAAACCTGCCCACATCCTGGTTTACGCTTCTCACCTGCTCATTACTCTTGGGGTGAAATCCCGAAGGATGGCTGATCGAGACCCCCAGACGTTCCATGAACGCCTTCCAAACCCTAGACGTGAACTGGGGACCAAACAAGGCCGCCACAGTCTGTAGGGCCGTAGGGAGACCAGGCAGAGGGAGGAGACGACAGGACTTAGAGAACGATCCACAACGACCAGAATAGCGGTGTTACCCTGTGAGGGAGGGAGATCGGTGAGAAAGTCCACTGACAGGTGCGACCAAGGCCGTTGTGGAACAGGTAAGGTGTGTAATTTCCCTCTGGGCAGGTGCCTAGGTGCCTTACACTGGGCGCACACCCAGCAGGAGGAAACATAAACCCTCACGTCCTTAGCCAAGGTAGGCCACCAGTACCTCCCGCTCAAACAGTGCACTGTCTGACCAATCCCAGGATGACCAGAGGAGGGTGACGTGTGGGCCCAATAGATAAACCGGTCACGGACAACAGGCGGGACGTACAGACGCCCAGCGGGACACTGGACAGGAGCGGGCTCTGTATGTAATGCCTGCTCAATGTCCTCGTCCAGCTCCCACACTACCGGCGCCACCAGGCAAGAGGCTGGGAGTATGGGAGTGGGATCCATGGGCCGCTCCTCTGTGTCATACAGCCGGGACAATGTGTCTGCCTTCACATTCTGGGAGCCTGGTCTGTAGGAAAGGGTGAACACAAAACTGGTGAAAAACATGGCCACCTGGCCTGGCGAGGGTTCAGTCTCCTCGCTGCCTGGATGTACTCCAGATTGCGGTGGTCAGTCCAGATGAGAAAAGGGTGTTGAGCCCCCCTCAAACCAATGTCTCCACGCCTTCAGAGCCTTTACGACAGCCAACAGCTCCCGGTCCCCCATGTCATATTTTCGCTCTGCCCGGCTGAGCTTCTTCAAGAAGAAGGCACAGGGGCAGAGCTTCGGTGGCGTACCCGAGCGCTGAGAGAGCACGGCTCCTATCCCAGCCTCGGACGCATCCCCCACCACTATGAACGCCAAAGAGGGATCCGGATGGGCCAGCACGGAGCTGAGGTAAACAAAGCCTTCAGGTGACCAAAAGCCCTGTCCGCCTCAGCTGACCACTGCAAACGTACTGGACCCCTTTCAACAGTGACGTAATGGGAGCCGCTACCTGACCAAAACCCCGGATAAACCTCCGGTAGTTATTGGCAAACCCAAGAAACCGCTGCACCTCCTTTACCGTGGTGGGAGTCGGCCAATTACGCACGGCTACAATGCGGTCATTCTCCATCTCCACCCCCGAGGTGGAAATGCGGTACCCTAGGAAGGAGACGGACTGCTGGAAGAACAGACACTTCTCAGCCTTGACGTACAGGTCATGCTCCAATAACCGTCCAAGCACCCTGCGCACCAGGGACACATGCTCGGCGCGTGTAGCGGAGTATATCAGAATGTCATCAATATACACCACTACACCCTGCCCGTGCAGGCCTCTGAAAATCTTGTCTACAAAGGCTTGGAAAACTGATGGAGCATTCATCAATCCGTACGGCATGACGAGGTACTCATAATGCCCTGAGGTGGTACTGAATGCCGTCTTCCACTTGTCTCCCTCCCAGATACGCACCAGGTTGTAAGCGCTCCTGAGATCTAATTTGGTGAAGAAGCGCGCCCCCCGTGCATTGACTCATTCCGTGGCGATTAGAGGTAGCGGGTAACTATACCTCACCGTAATCTGATTTAGACCTCTATAGTCAATACACGGGCGCAGACCTCCATCGTTCTTCTTCACAAAAAAGAAACTCGAGGAGGCAGGGGATGTGGAGGACCGAATGTACCCCAGACGCAGGGATTCGCAGACATATGTTTCCATAGCCACCGTCTCCGCTTGTGACAGAGGATACACGTGACTCCTGGGAAGTGCGGCGTCTACCAGGAGATTTATCGCACAATCCCCCTGTCGATGGGGTGGTAATTGAGTCGCATATTCAGAGGGAATGTGGACGGTGGAGACCTGGTCTGAACTTTCCACCGTGCTAGCACCAACAAAAACCCTTAAACCTCCCCGAGCACTCTCGCGACCACCCCGTGAGAGCCCTCTGTTGCCAAAAAACAGTGGGGTCATGACAAGCTAACCAGGGTAGACCTAGAACCACGGGAAACGCAGGAGAATCAATGAGGAAGAGACTAATTCTCTCCTTGTGATCCCCCTGCGTCACCATGCTAAGAGGAGCGGTGACCTCCCCAATAAACCCTGACCCTAATGGTCGACTATCTAAGGCGTGAACAGGGAAAAATCAGGAAAAGTGACATACAAAAACATATGTGCAACAAAGAACTCTGAGTGAGAATGTTGCCGGCTCACCTGAGGTGACGCCAGAGCGCCCTGCCTGCTGCCTCGATACCCAGAGGAACCAACCCGGCACCGACCGGCAGTGTGACCTCGGCGGCCACAGATGGTGCACGAGCTGGAACCCCCTCCAGTCTCCCTGCGCACCACCCCTCCCAACTCCATGGGTATCGGAGAGGGAGTGTGGGGTGATGGAACCAACAGACCCCGATCTGAACATCCGCTGCTGGCAAGCAGGTTATCCAGCCGGATGGACAGGTCCACCAACTGGTCAAATGTAAGGGTGGTGTCTCTGCATGCCAACTCCCGACAGACATCCTTGCGCAGACTGCAGCGACCATCTGTGGCCGCAGAGGTCTATCAGCGCCCTGTCGTTCCATCCCGCGCCGGCAGCCAGGGTCCAAAACTCCAGGGCGAATTCCTGGGCGCTCCTTGTCTCCTGCCTTAGATGGAAGAGGCATTCACCCGCCGCTCTACCCTCGGGCGGGTGGTCGAAGACTGCCCGGAAACGGCAGGTGAACTCCTCAAACTGGTCCAACGCCGCATCTCCCTCCACACGGTGTTGGCCCACTCCATGGCTTTCCCGGTGAGGCACATATTCATGGGGAAGGGAGAGATGAATCCCGCTGGACCCAAGAGAAGGAGGGGCGAGTGATGAAGACCCCGATTGTGCTGGTGGAGGCGCTGGAAGAACTCCCTGTCTCTCCCAGCGGTCCATTGTCTGGACAACGCGGTCCATGGTGGTGCCTAGATGGTGGAGCATTGCTGCGTGCTCCCAGACGTGCTCCTACACCCCTATTCCCGGGGTACCAGCTCCTGCTGACTCCATATGTTTGGGTCCGGAATTCTGTAAGGGGTGCGCACTGGCGATAGAGAAGTTAGGCGCAGGAGAGCAGAACTCTGTTTTCACAACGGAGACGTTTAATAATTCAACTTTTGGATTTTGAATTTGGCGCCTTACATTTCACCGGGTAGTGTCGGGAGTGGCCCGCTAGTGCGCCGCTACTACCTAAGTAGTTCATGTGGATGCTACCATGATTATGGATAATCCTGAATGAATCGTGAAGTTTTAACAATACTTTTGGTCCTCTAAAATGGGGTGACCATGTATAAAAAGTGCTGTAATCTCTAAATGGTTCAACCAAAAATGTGTCTGTCATTTTGGAGCTCACTGTACATCTAAATTGTATTGTATTTAGTTCAAATCATTCTCTTAGACCTAAACCTGAACTGGAGTTGTGTATAAAGGGTGTGACCATTGAACAAGTTGAAGAAGCTGAACTACTAGGAGTAATATTGGATGGTCAGTTAGTATGCTCAAGTCACACTGACAAAGTTGTTATGAATATGTAGAGAGGTATGTCCGTTACAAAAATATTTTCTGCGTTTTTGAAAGAAACGCTGTGATATTGCCAAGAAGCAGAGCTTTTGATGACTATGCAACACTTGTATATTGATGAATGTTTAATAATTCAACTTTTGGATTTTGAATTTGACGCCTTGCATTTCACCGGGTAGTGTCGGGAGTGCTCCGCCACTCCCTAAGTAGTTAAGGTTGCTGCCTATATCATCGCCAAGCCTATCTCCAACCTTTATACCCTGTCTCTCCTTTCTGGGGAGGTTCCCATTGCTTGTAAGGCAGCCACGGTTCGTTCTTTATTTAAAGGGGGAGATCAAACTGATCCTAACTGTTATAGGCCTATTTCTATTTTGCCCTGTTTATCAAAAGTGTTGGAAAAACAATAATCAACTTAATGGCTTTCTTTATGTCTATAGTTTCCGCTCAGGTTATGGATGTCACTGCAACCTTAAAAGGTCCTCAATGATGTCACCTTTGCCCTTGATTTTAAGCAATATTGTGCTGCTATTTTTATTGACTTGGCCAAAGCTTTTGATACGGTAGACCATTCCATCTTGTGGGCCGGCTAAGGAGTATTGGTGTCTCTGAGGGGTCTTTGGGCTGGTTTGCTAACTACCTCTCTCAAAGAGTGAAGTGTGTAAAGTCAGAAACTCTGCTGTCTCAGCAACTGCCTGTCACCAAAGGAGTACCCCAAGGCTCGATCCTTAGCCCCACGCTCTTCTCAATTTACATCAACAACATAGCTCAGGAAGTAGGAGGCTCTCTCATCCATTTACATGCAGATGATACAGTCTTATACTCAGCTGGCCCCTCCCCGGATTTTGTGTTAAATGCTCTACAACAAAGCTTTCTCAGTGTCCAACAAGCTTTCTCTACCCTTAACCTTGTTCTGAACACCTCCAAAACAAAAGAGAAGAATGCCTCTCCTCCCACAGGTGTTATTACTACCTCTGAGGGTTTAGAGCTTGAAGTAGGTAATTACCTCATACAAGTACTTGGGAGTATGGCTAGATGGTGCACTGTCCTTCTTTCAGCATATATCAAAGCTTCAGGCTAAAGTTAAATCTAGACTTGGTTTCCTCTATCGTAATTAGTCCTCTTTCACCCCAACTAACCCTGATTCAGATGACCATCCTACCCATGCTAGATTACGGAGACGTCATTTATAGATCAGCAGGTAATGGTGCTCTCGAGCGGCTAGATGTTCTTTACCATTCGGTCATCAGATTTGCCACCAATGCTCCTTATAGGACACATCACTGCACTCTATACTCCTCTGTAAACTGGTCATCACTGCATACCCGTCGGAAGACCCACTGGTTGATGCTTATTTTTAAAACCCTCTTAGGCCTCACTCCCCCCTATCTGAGATATCTACTGCAGCCCTCATCCTCCACATACAACACCCGTTCTGCCAGTCACATTCTGTTAAAGGTCCCCAAAGCACACACATCCCTGGGTTGCTCCTCTTTTCGATTCGCTGCAGCTAGTGACTGGAACGAGCTGCAACAAACACTCCAACTGGACAGTTTTATCTCCATCTCTTCATTCAAAGACTCAATCATGGGCACTCTTACTGACTGTTGTGGCTGCTATGCTTGATGTATTATTGTCTCTACCTTCATGCCGTTTGTGCTGTTAGTACCATGTTTTATGCTGTTACCATGTTGTGTTGCTAACATGTTGTTATGTTTGTAATGCTACCTTGTCAAGTGTTGCTGCCTTGCTATGTTGTTGTCTTAAGTCTCTCTTTATGTAGTGTTGTCTCGTTGCGATGTGTGTTTTTGTCCTATATTTATATTGTCTTTTTTTATACATTTTTTATCCCAGGACCCCTGTCCCCTCAAGAGGCCTTTTGCCTTTTGGTAGGCCGTCATTGTAAATAAGAATTTGTTCTTAACTGACTTGCCTAGTTAAATAAAGGTAAATAAATATAACTCTTAATGTAATATCTTGTTATTCTTGTCTATTACGGTTCTGTACTTTGTCATGTATTTGTACGTTTTATGTGGACCACAGGAAGAGTAGCTGCTGCATGTTCAGTAGCTAATGGGGATCCTAATAAACTAAACTAAACTCAAACCCCATCCCTGCTCTGTCTATGGGGTTTCAGCAGGACGTCTGCATTGCAGAATATCAATGGAGTAATGAGGCGAGGGCACTTTGTGATGCACTGCAACATTGACTCTTTGGAAAAACATGGGGAGTGAAACGACATGGATAAGAGATAACCCATAACAACCTGTTTGCGTCACAAATGACACCCTATTCCCTTTATAGTGCACTACTTTTGCTCTGGTCAAGGTTATGCACTATACAGGAAATAGTGTGGAATTTGGAATGCCGCCTAGGCTTGCGTGCTGCTGTTATCAGTTGTTCCCCAGCCTGGATGCTAGCTCTCCATAATGGCACAACATCATAACAGCTCAACATCTCCAGTACAACTCAATGGGATTTCACTATGGAGATATTTCAAAGCATTCTAAGGTCATGCTATTTCCAAGACCAGAGCAGCAGACGTGAGGGCATGATAAGTGAAGATACTGTTGCTCTGTTATGTTTTTGTTTCATCTGTCATTTCAGTTTTGTATAATTAAGCAATAAGGCCCTAGGTGTTGTGGTATATTGGCCATACACCCCAAACACCAGAGGTGATTTATTGCTATTATAAACTATAGTATTAACTAAAGTAACTATAGTAAACTAAAGTATTTTTCCCTCACACCGGTGGTACAGTATATTACCACGGCTTTCAGCCAATCAGCATCCAGGACCCGAACTACCTGGTTTATAACAGCATGTAGCATGATGACATCACTATTTTCCATTACTTAAAACAATGCACACTTTTTTCTTCAATTATATAATTCGCAATTTTTTTAACAGATTTACTAAGATGTACTGACGCAAGTGAAAGGGTAACATTGTATGTGCCATTTTATGTAAGTTGTCTGGATAATGTGAAATATTTGTAACATTAAAGTGATTCCCTCCCCAATCTGGAATTTTAAATTGATGTACTCTCTTCTAATAGATAACCTATAGACTCCTAGGGAAGTCTATGGACGAGGGAAGTCACAGCTATCCAACTGCCTGTAAGGTAGATTAACCATCTTTTCACATCCATGATGCACAGTTTGGTACTTTGAAAAGAATGCGAGTGGTACATACACATTAATGAGTACACTGTATTCATATCCACATCGCAATAACGACAGTGTGTGTTGACTCCAATGCAAGAGTGGACCAAAAAAAAGTGCATTCAAAATGTCTTGACATTTCCATTCAACCGAGGACACCTGTGGGTCACTGGACGATCGAAACCCCACTGTTGATCACCTCATCACCATGGCGACAGCAGCACCCCCCCACCAACCCCACCCTGCTGACACCCTTCGTCGAGGCGAGCCAATGTCTTGGCGACGGCAACTGAATCAATAATCAGTAATAAAGATGTGTTGGACATGATTGTGAAATGATAGGTCTGTCAATACTGTACAGAGAGAAGCTGACGAGGAGTAGAAGGGTCACAGTTCAGTTACAAGTTCAGCCACTTCTGTAATTCATCTGTAGGTGTATACATACGACACTCACTGAGACCAACAGTGCATTGCATTACAGATGTGACATCTGCATAATGACATGAAACAATATTTCCTAATGGGGATGTACAGTCGTGCCACGCTATTGGTCCCAATTATCATGCTACTCTCGCTAAAGACCAGCTATTCTGTGTGTACTAATGTCCTCCTATATAGAATGTGTTTATATTTTCACACACTCTATGGGGCCATTGGAAATGTATGAGATCCGTTTGCCATAATTTACCCGATACTGGTTTGGAAAAGATAAAGGCATAAGTCTTTTTGCATGTGACTTGTAATAAGACTAAGCAATTTGTCTATTAAAATGTTAATCTGACTCCATAAACATAATTAAAATATACAGGCAATGAGTTGATTTTGGCTAGCAAGAATTGGTCTCAGAATTGGCTATATCAAAGGCAAATATTTAATTAACATTGTACAATGAATAGATTCACATACAAGGCATAAAGCTTAAGTTACAAGCATTAACAAGTTTTACCAAGCATGTTTCTAGGCATATAGATCCTAACGTTAACTTAGAAGACAAAGCATGAACAAAATTAGAATTGATCATTCAACCTTCATTCATGGACTGGATAGAGGATTACAGCGCGAACAAATGCATTAATCTGCATGTGTAACCTTTCAGCCCAAAACCAACCACCATTGACTAATCAAACGATACCAAGTTTACAGTAACCTAAACACTCCCAGGACCAATCTCCACAGGGGCTCACAGCATTTAAATGCTTGTGTGGGGGGATGAGACCAATGTAATTAAGACAGAATTCCTGAGAAGACAATATTCCTTTGCACAATTGAGTAATTCAGAGTTCACCCTACAGGTACAAGTAACCACAGAGATAATACATCCATATAGATAACTCTGATGGTATCTTCAGTGAACAAGTTTCATATAGATGCCAAACATGGATACTATAGCATTATTCTGTCACAGTCCTCTGGATACTGTAACAGAGATACATTTTGGCCCCTCAGAGGGGGAATGGGTGACTAGTCCTTGGGCATTGTCCTTTGTGCTTTCCCTGTGTTCCTGGACCATTTGCCATGCAGCTCCAGATGACAGAGAGCACATAAATTAGGGTTGAGGCTACAATGTAAAGGAAGAGTCTTATAACCTTTGCTTAACCAAAGTACAGGAAATAATTCTGTATGAAAACTCAATATATGTGGACAGTTGGAAACGGCTATCCATTTCATGCTTTATTCCTACCTCTGGGGGCCGATGCATATACAATAGAGAAGGACATTTTATCTAATTATAATCTTAGAAATGAGAACTAACACATTTCCAATTCACCCATGTGTATAATACACACTTATACATGTGTGAAATAAGATAAATGCACCCACATAATTATTATATGTTGATTCTGAAGTGGAAACGATCATATCCAGATGGTAAATTAACATTTGCCTTAATTTTGGCAGTGTGTTCTTCTTGGCAATTAAAAATTAAAGGGTGGAGAGTTTTGGAGAGGCGTATGTGTGAAAGAAAAATTACTTTTTTTGCAAATGTGCTGTACATTTTCCCTTGGACTTCTTTAGTGCTCTCTATATTGAATGGTATCCTGTGAAGTCCAGTTAAGAGGTTAATGTAAAACAAATTGTTAAATGAAATAGTATCTATAATAATCCTCAGCAGCTGTTAAACCCAGTTTATAGGACAACGACTGGGAGAAGCCGCCATAGGCTAATAGAAAGAGACCCCCCATGCCTTTCATCCATTGTCAAACTTGGCAGAATATTTCTCCTCTCCTCATATCATTCGCATTCTGTTCACACCCAGCTATAGGCAATTTCTCCATATTAATGTGAGGAAAATGAATATTGAACCTGAAAGCAGGAAGCATCACTCCCCACAGTTCTCTTGTCCAATCAAACTTTTAATCCCAATGACTTCCTCCCAGAGAGACAGGGCCGGGGTCCCTTGGAGAGCAGGCGGGAGCTCGCTTCAGCGGAATTCCGACATGAGCGTTGAGATTCAGACGGCTGCAAAACTCCCCCGCTGCATATTCCCTGGAAATTGAATGCCGTCATGGCTGGATTAGCCCCGTAATGGCGGGACACATATCTGAGCTGACGAGGCTGGCTAAGAAACTTTGAGTAAATGAGGAAGGGGAAAAAAATGAATAAAATTAATTTCATAGCTCCTCAAGCACACTCACCCGAGGAGTGCCTCTTTTCGTCTCTTTCTATTAGCCTATAGCGCCTTTTTTGGAGAAGCTTGGCCTGTATGGTGGTGTCATAAGCTAACATGACCACAACCTGTTGGCTTGGCAGCAATAAAAGTTATGAGACATTGAGACATGACATGACCATAAAGATATTATCCCCATGATAAGGCTATACCCTGCAAACAATAATGAGTCGTTTGGATGCCTGAAGTAGTCAGGACGTTGTATCATGGTCCCCTGGAGGTTTTGTCCAGTTCCTTGTTGGTCCCGGGGATGTTTTTAGGACATTAGGTCACCGACCCCTGAATGCCCCCTAAACCTTCTTTAGACATTGTGTCATGGTCCACTGGAGGTTTTTGTCTAGTTCCCGGTTAGTCACCTGATGGTCGCAAAGAAATGTCCCCCCCAAAAATAAAAGTTATACCCAGGGCATGTACAGTAGTTTCATTACACATCACCCCTTATTACTGTTGCCAAGCCCATCAAGGCCTAATCCAGTCACAGCTCTTTGTCTTTTGGCATCGCTAGGGACACCCACACTAACAGTGCTTTTAACATAGTGTTTGACAGACATGATTATGTTGTATTTGTTTAATCATACAGTAGTTATTTAACATGTCCTCACTTAGGATTTGAACTCACAACTTCTTGGTATTCCTATCTTCCTGCTATGCTACCATGTCTGTATCAAATGACTGATTTCACATGTAGGCCTATTCCAACACCATGCACTACAAAGTAAATCTCCGCTCTGTAAAGTAAATCTCCGTACACTGAAGAAAACAAGTATTTATTGTTGTGATTCAGGAGTAACATTAAAACAGAATTATAAGCCCCACACACTTTAGATAACTATACCGAAAACCAATGCTGCCTCTAAGCTGCGGGTGTGCAGTAGGACTGCTGTGCAGAAATATCAACCCACAGAGAGAAGCGTGAGATTGAATTTCACTCAACATTCTAGAGCAGTGGTCACCAACTGGTCGATTGCAATCGACTGGTCGATCTCCAAGGCATTCCTAGTTGATCGCCAAACATTTATGTAAAAAACAACAACAATAAAGCCTTGTGTTCCTATTTTGTTTAATTCGTCTCGGGTGGAAGATCTCGTACAACGCTGTGTACTACTCCCTTCACAGAACAGCGCAAACAGGCTCTAACCAGAAAACAAAGAGGAGTCCCGGAGTCGCCTCTTCACTGTTGACGTTGAGACTGGTGTTTTGCGGGTAGTATTTAATGAAGCTACCAGTTGAGGACTTGTGAGGCGTCTGTTTCTCAAACTAGACACTCTAATGTACTTGTCCTCTTGCTCAGTTGTGCACCGGGGCCTCCCATTCCTCTTTCTATTCTGGTTAGAATCAGTTTGCGCTGTTCTGTGAAGGGAGTAGTACACAGCGTTGTATGAGATCTTCAGTTTATTGGCAATTTCTTGCATGGCATAGCCTTCATTTCTCAGATCAAGAATAGACTGACGAGTTTCAGAAGAAAGTTATTTGTTTCTGGCCATTTTGAGCCCGTAACCGAACCCACAAATGCTGATGTTCCAGATACTCAACTAGTCTAAAGAAGGCCAGTTGTATTGCTTCTTTAATCAGGACAACAGTTTTCAGCTGTGCTAACATAATTGCAAAAGGGTTTTCTAATGATCAATTAGCCTTTTAAAATTATAAACTTGGATTAGCTAACACAAGGTGCCATGGAACACAGGAGTGATGGTTGCTGATTATGGGCCTCTGTACGCCTATGTAGATATTCCATGAAGAATCTTCTGTTTTCAGCTACAATAGTAATTTACAACATTAACAATGTCTACACTGTATTTCTGATCAATTTTATGTTATTTTAATGGACAAAAAAACGTGATTTCTTTAAAAAACAAGGACATTTCTAAGTGACCCCAAACTTTTGAACGGTAATACCATTGAATTACTCATAATGTTTTGGGACTTTATTATGTCTTATTAGCCTTATAGTAGGTCTTAAGATGATTTGTTATTTAAACATTTTAAGTCATGTATTACTGACCAATCCGTAATAACCTAATTATTAGCTATAATAAAACTGTATTCATAGTTAATAATGAGCAAGCTACATAAAAAATAAGATGTTATTAAGTTATACATTACTTATGTTTGAGAAAGAAAACCATTAGAAAGGCCTAATATACAGTATGGCTAATAAGACATAATAAAGACAGTAAAATATACATAAATACACACTTATAAACTACCAATTAGTGGCTAACATGTATACCTTAAAATAAAGTTTTACCAAATTTGTTTCTATCTGTATACATCTCACTAATATATCAGGCAAAATTTGTAAGCAACTTTCCACATTCCATACTGTATGTTTGAAACCACCCAGGTGACCAGAAATGTACTAGAAATCATTTGAACCTTGGCAGAGTCCAACACTGTGAATCTAACCTGGAGCTATTTGCTTGGATAATTGTTTTGAAGTTGTTCAAAGTGTAGGAACATTGGCTCTCACCCATGAAGTGCACAACTCAGTCCTATTTAACTGTTTACAATGATTTCACTTTCCCAAAGCAGGATGAAACTGTGGAGGCCAAATCTGCAGCAGATTTGGCCTCCACAGTTTCATCCTGTTTTGCGAACGTACGTACCTCGAGCAGAGGTTTTGAAAAACCATAAAGCGACAACAAATGTATATGTCAAGGCCTAATAACAGCATTATATACACATTTTAGCAGACGCTCTGACTTACAGTATTGAGTGCATACATTTTCACTGGTATCTTGTGGGAATCGAATCCACAACCCTGGCGTTGCAAGTGCAATGCTCTACCAACTGAGCCACACGGGACCAACGTGACATAATGTTTATATACAAAGCTCTGCTGTAGCTCCCACCGTCCCACCATCCCCATGACCTGCAGTGACACGATAACACAATGACCCTCTCCATAACCTTTGGTGATTAAGCTAAAGTGTAGATACAGAGTGCCCAGAGTGTGCCCAATGGCACCCTATTCCCTACACAGTGCAGTGCTTTTGACCACAGTCCTATGTTCCCGTTCTAAAGCAGTGCAATATAAAGGGAATAGGGTGCCACTTGGGACACAGTCGTGGAATGAACCATCAACGGCTTTCAGGAGAAAAAATATCAGATGAATTATAGAATGTGTTCTCTAAGACATTTCGACATACAGACCCAGAGAAAGTACACAATTATCGTCCAGGTTAATATAGCCAATATCAGAAGACATTTGTATTCATAATAAATGTAATGTCCTCACCCATGTTATCAATCATTTGTTACATGACTATGTTGAAAGTTGGATTTCCCCTGTGTTATCCTCTTTTTCACAACTCATATGTCAACAACTTCCACCTTAGGAATTTCCTCGGCAGCAGTTTCCATCAAGTTGGACTTTCCTGACTCAATGCAAACTATTATGTTCCTGTCAGCAAAATCATGCCCCACACAACCTGTGGTCGCTGTGATCAGTCTCTAAAATAAGATATATAAGATACAATATTGCCGACCCTAGGTGTAGGCCTAACCTGAGCCTCAAGTTTGGAATTTGATGGCTTCCCTGTTCCCTGTCTAATTCATTTAGTGCAGAAGCTGTCAGTCTCGCGGTGGTCTGAGATAAGTGTTAATCTTGGTCAGCAGCAGTGTGTGGAGCACTGCCTCATTCCACAAGGCAGTGGTTGGGAATGATAACATTAAAAAAAGCGTTGCAGGGAAGGAAATGGGGAGACCTTTATCGCACATGTGCCAGTATACAGTATGCAAGTGACCAAGTGTTCTATCTGTGTGGTGTGAACACGTTTTACTACACTTGTGAGTACCAGAAGTCCTCACAAGAATAGTAAACCAAGGCTGTTTTAGGCTTATGGGTTAGATTTAGGGTTAGAATTAGTGTTAGAATTAGGTTAAGGTTAGGAGTAAGGGTTAGGGTTAGGCATTAGGGAAAATATGATTTTGAATCAATTGTTGGTCCCTCAATTGTGTGTGTGTGTGTGCGAGCATGTGTGTGTGTGGAAGAGATAGATGTTGATTGAAAAAATACAGTTTCTTCCTATCTTCTAGTGGGAAGAAATACCATTGAGTTTCTGACTGAATTCATGATCCATGTTCATGAAACTGCCATTCCATGTTTAAAGCTGGAATCCTCAATGGTGAAACTCCCACGTTCCTTTGCGATTTTTGAACAACAAGGTAGTTACTGCAAATGTTTAACAAAAACTGTCATTAAACGTGCCATAGAATATGTAATGCAATTACACTCCCTCTTTGTCAACAAAACAAAAACAATAACAACAGCCGCGGGGCGGACAGAGGCGCCGTTTCCCCTACTGCAGATTCCATCGTTAATCATCTCAACTATGTATATCTCAGTCATTTTATTGATATAAACTTTTTCTCACAAGAAAAGCTCACATTGTCTGAATTGCAATTGCCGTAGAAACACTTATAATCTCAGAATCGCAAAACGACTAATATTTACATGCATGTGCAACAGGATAAGTTGAGGTATGCTAGTGAGTGGTTAGGGTTAAGGTTAGGTTAAGGGCGTTCTAGCAAGTCAGTGTTATATCCAGTTCTCTGAATTCTTCTCCTAACTCTTTTTTTATCTCTTACTCCTCCATAAGTATTAAACATAGTAATTGGATAGAGTATATACAGTGCCTTCAGAAAGTATTCACACCCCTTGACTTTTTCCACATTTTGTGGTGTTACAGCCTGAATTTAAATGGATTCCATTGAGATTTCTGGTCACTGGCCTACACAAAATACCCCATTAAATTTGACAAATTAATACAAAATGAAAAGCTGAAATGTCTTGAGTCAACAAGTATTCAACCCCTTTGTTATTGCAAGCCTAAATAAGTTCAGGAGTACAAATTTGCTTAACAAGTCACATAATAAGTTGCATGCACTCCCTCTGTGTGCAATAATAGTGTTTAACATGATTTTTAAATGACTACCTCATCTTTGTACCCCACACATACAACTATCTGTAAGGTCCCTCAGTCAAGCAGTGCATTTCAAACACAGATTCAACCACAAAGAACAGAGAGGTTTTCCAATGCCTCGCAAAGAAGGGCACCTATTGGTAGATGGGTAAAAATAAAGCAGAAATGGAATATCCCTTTAAGCATGGTGAAGTTATGAATGAACTAGTTATTAACTAACTCAGTTGCCAGAGAGGAAGGAAACTGCTCAGGAATTTAACCATGAGGCCAATGGTGACTTTAAAACAGTTACAGAGTTGTGATAAGAGAAAACTGGGGATGGATCAAGAACATTGTAGTTACTCCACAATACTAACCTAATTGACAGAGTGAAAAGAAGGAAGCCTGTACAGAATAAAACATGCATCCTGTTAGCAACAAGTCACTAAAGTATTACTGCAAACAAATTGGCAAAGCAATTAACTTTTTGTTCTGAATATAAAGTGTTATGTTTGGGGCAAATCCAATACCACTCTACAAATGTTCAAGCGTAGTGGTGGCTGCATTGTCACGATCTTCATAAGGGACAGACCAAGGCGCAGCGAGGCATCCAGTATACATGTTTATTATACAAAACGAAACTCACGTAACTGGGTAAAACAACAAAAAGTAAACGTAACGAAGATCGTGAAGACGAACACACTAAACACAAACAAGCTATGTCCAAACAATCACCCACAAAACCTAAATGAAAACCCCAAATATATATATGGTTCCCAATTAGAGACAACGACACACAGCTGCCTCTAATTGGGAACCATTACCCCAACATAGATATATAACCCCTAGAACATAAAACCCTACACCAAAACCAAAGCAAAACACGCCAGCCTGTCTTGGGCGTGACAGTACCCCCAAAGGCGCGGACTCGACCGCGCCACCCAAAAGTCCATGGGGGGGTCTTCGGGTGGGTTTCTTTGTCCCAGGTGGCGGCTCCGGTGCTGGCCGTGCTGGTCCGAAGTCACGCACCGGAGGCCCTGGGCCATTTGCAGGACTGGGGACCCTCTCTGGCGGCCCCGGGCTGGGGACCCTCTCTGGCGGCGCCGGGCTGGGGACCCTCTCTGGCGGCGCCGGGCTGGGGACCCTCTCTGGCGGCGCCGGGCTGGGGACCCTCACTGGCGGCGCCGGGCTGGGGACCCTCACTGGCGGCGCCGGGCTGGGGACCCTCACTGGCGGCGCCGGACTGGGGACCCTCACTGGCACTCTGGTGCGGGGAGCAGGAACCGGCCGAACTGGGCTCGTGACGCGCACTCTGGTGCGGAGAGCAGGAACCGGCCGAACTGGGCTCGTGACGCGCACTCTGGTGCGGAGAGCAGGAACCGGCCGTACTGGGCTCGTGACGCGCACTCTGGTGTGGGGAGCAGGAACAGGACGTGCTGGGTTCCCCACGGGCACAGGGATCCTGGAGCGTGGAACAGGGATCCTGGAGCGTGGAGCAGGGACAGGACGTACTGAATCCTGGAACGTGGAACAGAACGTGCTGGGCTGTGGATGCGAACCGGAGACCCCACACGCAGAACCGGTGCAGGATATCTCGGTCCTAGGAGACGCACTGGAGACCTGGCGCGCAGAGATAGCACCACTGTTCCAGGTAGCACACTGACCTTGGCCTGACAGACGAGTGGCGCTGGGATCTCTCGCACTGGGCTGTGGACACGTACCGGAGATACTGCACGCAGAACCGGTGCAGGATATCCAGGTCCTAGGAGGCGCACTGGAGACCTGGCGCGCAGAGCTGGCACCGCTCCTCCTGGCTGCACACTCAGTCTAGCCCGACTGATGAGTGGAGCTGGAATTTCTCGCACCGGCCTCTGAATCCGCACAGGAGAAACCGTGCGCAAAACTGCATAGCACGGTGTCCTCTCCCTAACGCTCTCTCCACAAAGCACGAGGAGTTGGCTCAGGAGTCCCTCCTGAACCGGCCAAACTCCTAGTGTGCCCCCCCCAAAAAAAATTTGGGGGCTGTCTTTCGGGTTTCCGTGCCAGGCGAGTTCCAACGTATATCTCCCACTCCGGGTTCCACGCTCCATATATATCCTCGTAGCTCCCTCGCTCATTCATCGCCGCTTCCATCCTCCTCTTAGGGTAACGATGCTCCTTTTTCAACGCTTTTTCCTCCCTGGGGTGACGATAATCCTCCGTCTTCCCCCAAGGTCCCTTCCCAGCTAATATTTCCTCCCAAGTCCAGGACTCCCGGGTCTCTCGCTGCTTGGTCCTTTTATGGTGGGTGATTCTGTCACGATCTTCATAAGGGACAGACCAAGGCGCAGCGAGGCATCCAGTATACATGTTTATTATACAAAACGAAACTCACGTAACTGGGTAAAACAACTAAATGTAACGAAGATCGTGACGACGAACACACTAAACACAAACAAGCTATGTCCAAACAATCACCCACAAAACCTAAATGAAAACCCCAAATATATATATGGTTCCCAATTAGAGACAACGACACACAGCTGCCTCTAATTGGGAACCATTACCCCAACATAGATATATAACCCCTAGAACATAAAAACCCTACACCAAAACCAAAGCAAAAACACGCCAGCCTGTCTTTTCAGGCCTGGACGTGACATGCATCATGTTATGGGTATGTTTGTAATCGTTAAGGACTGGGGAGTTTTTCAGAATAACAAAGAAACGGAATGGCGCTAAGCACAGGCAAAATCCTAGAGAAAAACATTGTTCAGTTTGCTTTCCACTAGACACTGGGAGATTAATTCACCTTTCAGCAGGTCAATAACCTAAAACACAAGGCCAAATCTACACTGGAGTTGCTTACCAAGAAGACAGTGAATGTTCATGAGTGCCCAAATTAAAGTTTTGACTTAAATCATCTTGAAAGTCTAAGGCAAGACTGAAAATTGTTGTCTAGCAATAATCAACAATAAATTTGATTGAGGTTGAAGAATTTTGGAAAGAATAATTGACAAATGGTGCCCAATCCAGGTGTGGCAAGCTCTTAGAGACATACCCAGAAAGCCAGTGGTATTCGCTGCCAGGTGATTCTACCATGTTTTGACTCAGGGGGTTGAATACTTATCTAATCAAGATATGTGTTAGGGGTCTCAGTGTAGCAGGTAAAGCAGAGTCAGGCGCAGGACAACAGAGATGAGTAATCATGTATCTTTACTCAAACAAACTACAAATTCCAAGTAGTAAATATAACAAGCTCACAAAACTGACCAACTTACAATAAACAAACACACACCAAACCATGGGGTAAACAGAGGGTTTAAATAAGGAACATGTAATTATTTGAATAGAAACCAGGTGTGTATAATGAAGACAAAACAAACAGAAATTGAAAAGTGGATCGGCGGTGGCAAGAAGACCGGTGACGTCGACCGCCGAACGCCGCCCGAACAAGGAGAGAAGTCGTGACAATATGTTAATATTTTTTTTTACTTTTTCTTTTTTTACAAATTACATCATTTTTCTTCCACTTTGACATTACAAAGTATTTTGTGCAGAAAATATTTTAACAAAGACAAAAAATGACAATTAAATCCATTTGAATCCCACTTTGTAACACAACAAAGTAGTGTGAATACTTTCTGAAGGCACTGTACTAACCTTCAATGAGGACTTAATACATGGAGGGTTTGAGGAACAATAGTAGTGACGTCCACATAAGGCAGTGAGAGAACATTGTCTACCAAATTAATAACCTTCATCTGAGATCCGTGTTTGATGTCCAGACAGGGAGTGCTCCTGGTTTTAATTGACGTGGTCTCATCAGATTGCCTGGTATTATGACTTAATTAGAACTACGGAGATAAAATTTAATGAGGTACAGAGATACTGGCTGCATATGCCAAAATTAGCATATATTTAGATTAAAGAGGAGAAAAATCTCCTCACTTCACCAAAAGCACACTTCACGTTAAATGAGACAATGGCCGTGTCCGAAATCTGTCTTGCCTACTACTAACTAAACCTACATACTGTGTATAAATAGTAGTATATACTATTTAGAATGTACTGTTTAATAAAAGCATGTGCAGTAAGCAACAAATATCAGCATAATACTCATACATAATGAGAAGGTGTCATCTAATGTGCAATCACGCTTTTTCCCAGCCATTCGTTCATTTTTGTAGAGCGCATCTCCTATTCTCATTATCAGCTGTTGTCAAACACAGGTGAGAGTGAAAAGACGATTCTCTTCCTCATCAGTGTTCAGAGAATTGTACATGATTAAAAGCCGAAATGAGTGTTTCATCCTGGCGTTTAAAGCGTACTCATTTTCTAAATTTCACAAATTATAAAACGTTATATTTTCGCATACCCAAAAAGCCTACTATTTACAACACAAGTATGGATATTCGGAAAGGGCGGCAGACTTGGCATATCTGATTTATTCATGGTCTTGAATGTAACATTGTGATTTTTTTGTGCCTAGCGTTTGTAACTTTGGTTTACTGAAAAGGTTATAATTGATCCATCGTTCAGTGTTAGTATTCTATAAGGAAACTTCATAGTTTCAAATTGGGTCTTGAGCTGGGGTGGTTACACGATGGGTGACTATTGGAGAAGAAATACAAGTGTGTACTTGCTCACTCTACTCCATTGTGGATTTAACCCTTGTGTAGTCTTAACATTCTGTGTTTACCCTTAAGACAACACAAGGGTTAAACAAACACATTGGATTGATGTAAGCATGATTCCTTGATTCCATAAGGGGGAGGAACGTATGCCCACTTTGGAGGTAGAAAGTTATAGAATGAGACCACATCCATGATAGGTTTACAGAGAAGAGCAGACTGTCAGAGGATTCAAAGGTTGGGGCATTAGACAGCCTGATTTGCTGCACTGAGCCACAAAGATAGCAGTGTAATTATCACAGAGGGCTTTGTGGCCCTGCACTCCCTGCTCTTGTTGGCTATTGTGTGCCTATGATTACAGCTTAAAGGCTTAATACTGTCTGCGAGCTAGCTGAGCTAACCAGCTGAATCGCTGGGTAGCTGAGCTGCTATGGTCACTGTTGGAGAGTAATGGCAGTAAGACTAACTAACAGGAAGTTTCCTCTAGTCTAAATTAAAGCTTGCGGACGGGTATACCTATTGCCTGTTTCTTTTTTTATGCAGGGCACTTTCACTTTCTGTAGGCAAAGTACATTTCTGTGAAGAACAGATTATACAAGTCTATCGAATCTAACTGTATCTAATTCCATTTAACAGTGTGGGAAATACTGCTTAAACAAACAAACAAAGCACAGAGCAGACTGTGGTAAAATGTGACTCGATTCGGTCTTATGCAGCAAAATTTGAAATGCTTTTTTTTTTACATTGGATAAAAGTATAGACTCAGCGATAGAAAATGGTATATCATACACTACAGTTGAGGAACAATGGGAAAGTAATTCTGATTTGAAAGTTGATAAACTTTTGAGAAAATGGTCCTTGAATTTTTTGGTAAACCTACTGAAAAGCTCTTCTTTGTCTACACCCATTCAGCATCGTTCACACCGTTTAAGCTTTAGCCCCTCCCATCTCTTTAAAGATTCATATGTGAGGCTATGTGCTAAACAGTGAGTACGATCGTGTATTAAACAAGCAAGGATTTCAGACTAAAGGCTTATTTATACTACGTCTATCGACATGTCTGTATACACTTGCTGTTCATTATTACAGGAAAATAAATCCACATTATATAATTATTTACAAGCTAATGGAAAGCTAATTACAGAAAATAGCTTACGGTTGTGAAATAAAAGCAAGGCATTCTACTTTTAGTGCTTGGACACTGTCTCGTTGGCCTAACGTTATATCCTAATCTGACTTTGGTGCAGGTCATGTTGTTCTTCACATTACCGTCTCTGGTAAACACACACTATATCAAATAAAAGCTGAGTTTATTTGTCACATGCACAGGATACAGAAACGGTACAGTGAAATGTTTACTTGCATAGTGGAGTCTTTTATTTAGACATGTAGCTAGCTCGAGGGCTAAACCATTAACTATAATCCCAACTCATAACATTTTTACCCTGCATGAATCTACAGGTAGCTAAGCGCTAACCAACTAGGTTCAATGTTAGCTAGCTAGCTAATATTAGGCTATAACTAGCAATGCAAATGGCTCTGAGATACAAATAATATTACTGCAAAGATCATACACGTAATGTTAGTGAGCCTAGTTAGCCAGCTAACGTTAGCAAGCTAGCTAACAATACACTTTAACTTGCAATGAAAACAACTTGCTTACAAAATTTGAAACATGTAATATCTGAAAATGTAGCTAGATACACTCTCTTACCCGCATACATGGATGAACACTTCTCCCTCTCTGTCACGGTGTCACGTCCAGGCCTGAGAGACAGGCTGGAGTGTTTTTGTTTTGTTTTTGGTGTAGGGTTTTTCTGTTCTAGGTTATATATTTCTATGTTGGGGTAATGGTTCCCAATTAGAGGCAGCTGAGTGTCGTTGTCTCTAATTGGGAACCATATATATGTTTGTAGTTTTCACTTGGGGTTTGTGGGTTATTGTTTGGTCATAGCTTTGTTTTGTTAGACACGTTATGTTCCACATTACGATCTTTGTTCATTTTGTTGTTTTTGTCCCAGTTACGTTGATTTAATAAAGATGTAAACTGGATGCCTCGCTGCGCCTTGGTCTGTCCGTACTGAAGATCGTGACACACGGATGCCATGGTTACCCTTAGTTTGAAGATGTAATCCAGAGACAGGTGTTTTATACAACAGCCTTCTCAAATCAAATCTAATTTTATTGGTCACATATAGATATTTAGCAGATGTTATTGCGGGTGTAGCGAAAAGCTTGTGTTCGCTCCAAAAGTACAGTAGTATGTAACAATTCACAAGAATACACACAAATCTAGAAGTGAAAGAATGGAATTAAGATGTATATAAATATTAGATCGAGCAATGTCGGAGTGGCATTGAATAAAATACAGTAGAATAGAATACAGTATGTACATATGAGATGAGTAAAGCAGTATATACATTATTAAAGTGACTAGTGTTCCATTGTTAAAGTGGCCAGTGATTCCAAGTCTATGTACAGTTGAAGTCGGAAGTTTACATTCACTTAGGTTAAAACTCGTTTTTCAACCACTCCACAAATTTCTTGTTAACGAACTATAGTTTTGGCAAGTCGGTTAGGACATCTACTATGTGCATGACACAAGCAATTTTTCCAACAAATGTTTACAGACAAATTATTTCACTTATAATTCACTGTATCACAATTCCAGTGGGTCAAAAGTTTACATACACTGTGCCTTTAAACAGCTTGTGAAATTCCAGAAAATGATGTCATGGCTTTAGAAGCTTAGGCTAATTGGCATCATTTGAGTCAATTGGAGGTGTACCTGTGGATGTATTTCAAGACCTACCTTCAAACTCAGTGCCTCTTTGCTTGACATCATGGGAAAATCAAAAGAAAACTTTAGACCTCCACAAGGATAAACACCATGGGACCACGCAGCCGTCGTACCGTTCAGGTCTCCTAGAGATGAATGTACTTTGTTGCGAAAAGTGCTAATCAATCCCAAAACAACAGCAAAGAACCTTGCGAAGATGCTGGAGGAAACAGGTACAAAAGTATCTATATCCACAGTAAAACGAGTCCTATGTCGACATAACCTGAAAGGCCGCTCAGCAAGGAAGAAGCCACGTCTCCAAAACCGCCATAACAAAGCCAGACTACGGTTTGCAACTGCAAAAGGGGACAAAGATCATACTTTTTGGAGAAATATCCTCTGGTCTGAAGAAACAAAAATATAACTGTTTGGCCATAATGACCATTGTTATGTTTGGAGGCAAAAGGGGGAGGCTTGCAAGCCAAAGAACACCATCCCAACCGTGAAGAACGGGGGTGGCAGCATCATGTTGTGGGAGTGCTTTGCTGCAGGAGAGACTGGTACACTTCACAAACTAGATGGCATCATGAGGAAGGAAAATTATGTGGATATATTGAAGCAACATCTCAAGACATCAGTCAGGCAGGTAAAGCTTGGTCGCAAGTGGGTCTTCCAAATGTAAAATGACCCCAAGCATACTTCCAAAGTTGTGCCAAAATGGCTTAAGGACAACAAAGTCAAGGTATTGGAGTGGCCATCACAAGGCCCTGATCTCAATCCTGTAGAAAATGTGTGGGCAGAACTGAAAAAGTGTGTGCGAGCAAAGAGGCTTACAATCCTGATTCAGTTACACCAGCTCTGTCAGGAGGAATGAGCCAAAATTCACCCAACTTACTGTGGGAAGTTTGTGGAAGGCTACCTGAAATGTTTAACCCAAGTTAAACAATTTAAAGGCAATGCTACCAAATACTAATTGAGTGTATGTAAACTTCTGACCCACTGGGAATGTGATGAAAGAAATAAAAGCTGAAATAAATCATTCTCTCTACTATTATTCTGATATTTCACATTCTTAAAACAAAGTGGTGATCCTAACTGACCTATGACATGGATTTTTTGTCAGGAATTGTGAAAAACTGAGTTCAAATGTATTTGGCTAAGGTGTATGTAAACTTCCGACTGTCTGTAGGCAGCAGCCTCTAAGGAACAGGGTTGCGTAACCGGGTGGAAGCCGGCTAGTGATGGCTATTTAACAGTCTGATGGCCTTGAGATAGAAGCTGTTTTTCAGTCTCTCGGTCCCAGCTTTGATGCACCTATACTGACCTCGCCTTCTGGATGATAGCAGGGTGAACAGGCTGTGGCTCAGGTGGTGTAGGTGTCCTGGAAGGCAAGTAGCTTGCCCCCGGTGATGCGTTGGGCAGACCACACCACCCTCTGCAGAGCCCTGCGGTTGTGGGCGGTGCAGTTGCCGTACCAGGCAGTGGTCCAGTCTGACAGGATGCTCTCAATTGAGCATCTGTAAAAGTTTGTGATGGTTTTAGGGGCCAAGACAAATTTCTTCAGCCTCCTGAGTTTGTAGAGGCGCTGTTGCACCTTGTTCACCACACTGTCTGGGTGGGTGTACCATTTCAGATCGTCAGTGATGTGTATGCAGAGGGACTTGAAACTTCTCCACTGCGGTCCCTTCGATGTGGATATGAGTGTGCTCCCTCTGTTTCCTGAGGTCCACAATCAGCTCCTTTGTTTTGTTGACTTTGAGTGAGAGGTTATTTTCCTGGCACCACTCTCCCAGGGCCCTCACATCCTCCCTGTAGGCTGTCTCGTCATTGTTGGTAATCAGGCCTACTACTGTTGTGTCGTCTGCAAACTTGATGATTGAGTTGGAGGTGTGCATGGCCATGCAGTCATTGGTGAACAGAGAGTATAGAAGGGGCCCCTGTGTTGAGGATCAGCAAAGTGGATGTGTTGTTTCCTACCTTCACCACCTGGGGCCGGCGCGTCATGATGTCCAAGATCCAGTTGGACAGGGCAGGGTTCACACCCAGGGCCCCAAGCTTAATGATGAGCTTGGAGGGTACTATGGTGTTGAATGCTGAGCTGTAGTCAATGGACAGCATTCTTACATAGGTATTCCTCTTGTCCAGATGGGATAGGGCAGTGGGAAGTGTGATGGCGATTGCATCGTCTGTGGATCTATTGGGGCAGTAAACCAATTGAAGTGGGTCTAGGGTGTCAGGTAAGGAAGAGTTGATATGATCCTTAATCTTCTTTTTTCAGTTTTTACCTAAAATGACATACCCAAATCAAACTGCCCGTAGCTCAGGCCTTGAAGCAAGGACATGTATTTTCTTGGTACCATTTGAAAGGAAACACTTTGAAGTTTGTGGAAATGTGAATTAAATGTTGGAGAATATAACACAATAGATCTGGTAGAAGAAAATACAAAGAAAAAAACAACCGTTTTTTGTATTTTTTGTACCATCATCTTTGAAATGCAAGAGAAAGGCCATAATGTATTATTCCAATTTAGATATTAGCCACTAGATGGCAGCAGTGTATGTGCAAAGACTTTTGTCTGATCCAAAGAACCATTGCATTTCTGTTCAACATTTTGTATCAAGACTGCCCAAATGTTCCGTAATTTGTTTATTAATAACTTTCATGTTCACAACTGTGCACTCTCCTCAAACAATAGCATGGTATTGTTTCACTGTAATAGCTACTGTAAATTGGACAGTACAGTTAGAATTTAGAATTTAAGCTTTCTGCCAATATCAGATATGTCTATGTCCTGGGAAATGTTCTTGTTACTTACAACCTCATGCTAATCGCATTAGCCTACATTAGCTCAACCGTCCCACAGGGGACCCACCAATCCTGAAGAAGTTTAACTAGCCTCTCAAAGCACTTCATGGTGACAGAAATGAGTGATATGAGGCAACAGTAAAAGAGTTCAGTTACCTTTGCTTTCTTGGGTACATGAACAATGGTGGACATCTTGAAGCAAGTGGGGACAGCAGCCCGGGATATGGAGAGATTGAATATGTCCATTAACACTCCAGCCTGCTGGTCTGCGCATGCCCTTTTGACCCGGCTAAAGACGCCGTCTGTGCCGGCAGCCTTACTAGGGTTAACCCGCTTAAATGTGTTACTCACGTCAGCCATGGAGAAGTAGAGCCCACAGTCCTTGGTCGTGGGCTGCACAGTGTTATTCTCAAAGTGGGCAAAGAAGGTGTTTAGCTTGTCCGGAAGCAAGACGTTGGTGTCCGCGATGTGGCTGTTTTTCCCTTTGTAGTCTGTTATTGTCTATAGACCCTGCCCCATATGTCTCGTGTCTGAGCCATTGAATTGTGATTCCACTTTGTCTCTGTACTGACATTTTGCCTGTTGGATTACCTTACGGAGGGAATAACAACACTGTTTGTATTCCCATTAACCTTGCCATGGTTAAATTAGGTGGTTTGCGCTTTTAGTTTAGCCCGAATGCTGCCATCTATCCACTGTTTCTGGTTTGGGTAGGTTATGATAGACACAGTGGTTACAACATCTCCTATACACTTCCTGATAAACTCAGTGTTATTCTCAGAGGCTACCCGGAACATATCCCAGTCCGCGTGATCAAAACAATCTTGAAACATGGATTCCGATTGGTCAGACCACCATTGAATACACCTTAGCACAGGTTCTTCCTCTTTTAGTTTCTGCCTATGGGAAGGGAGGAGCAAAATGGAGTAGTGATCAGATTTGCCAAAGGTAGGGAAGGGGAGGGCCTTGTAGGAATTTAAAAAAGTTGAGTAGCAGTGGTCCAATGTTTTTCCAGAGCGTGTACTACAGTCAATGTGTTGGTAGACCTTGGTAGCGTTTTCCTCAAATTTGCTTTGCTAAAATCCCCAGCTACAATAAATGCGGCCTCAGGATATGTGGTTTCCAGTTTGCATAAAGTCCAGTGTAGTTCATTGAGGGCCATCATAGTATTGGCTTGAGGGGGAATATAAACGGCTGTGACTATAACCCGAAGATAATTCTCTTGGGAGGTAATACGGTCTGTATTTGATTGTGAGGTATTCTAGGACGGGTGAACAAAACTTTATTTTCCCCTCTTCGGAGGACAAATATGAATTTTTCTTTACTGCTTTTCTTCTACATATAAATACATTTTATGTACACATTTTGCATACACATTTTAACATTTTACATACATGCTACTTTTATATAAAGCAGTCACATAACAATAACACATTACCAACAATCCCAACCCTCAACCACTCTCAGCCCATCCTACCCATCACCATAGACCACCCTCGTTTGGTTTCCATGAAACATATATTTTTCAATTGTGCTGTGATATTTTACATAATTTCTAAACCTTTCTAATTGTATAGTATCCACAGACTGTGAGCGAAAGATGAAAACCTTTCATAAGAGTATTATTGTATTATTTATTGACTGACTATGGCTCACCCAACACTGCTATACGTTAATTAATTTTAAGTGCATGTTGTGATTTTTAAACCATTCCTGAACCTGTGACCAGAAACAAGCTACATGGGGCAATACGAGAATAAATTATCTTTTGAGTCTCTCTTCGCAGCAAAATCTACAGAGCTGAGATTGTTGTATGCCCCATATATAAATCATTCTGTTGGTGGAAATAATTGTATATAGTAATTTAAATTGAAAAACTCTAAGTGTTGAATCAAGTGTTGTTTTCTGTACCAGTTCATAAACCATGTGCCATGGAATCGGTACATTGAAAATCTCTTCCCATTTATTTTGCAACCTGTATTACGCAACGGTCAATATTTTTGTCCACAAATGAAACTGGTATATTTTTCTATTTATGTCAATTCCTTTCAGCCAATTTGTATATTTTCAATATATGGCAGGCAAACAAGTTCCCTACAGTAACTTCTCCTTTTTCCACTTGAGCAGATATTTCCATATATTTTTGATAGCTGCATATGTGACATAAGTCCTCCATTTCTATTCATAATATCATAAAACAATATAATATATTTTTTTTTTTTATTAATCAATATATTTGAGTTTAACTATGACATTTGTTGTAATATTTAATATGTAATCTTTTCTGGAGGATAAAACTGAAATTGTAACCAGCTTTGTATGGCTTGTTTAAGCAAGGGTGATACTTTAATCAAAATATTTTCAATTAGTCGGAAATGAGAAGTTGTAAAAAGGCCAAAAGGCAATTTTTTAACAAAGAATGAGCCTTTCTTAATAGTCTACTGGAGAACCATTTTGGGTTTAAGTATAACTTACAGTGAGGCAAAAAAGTATTTAGTCAGCCACCAATTGTGCAAGTTCTCTCACTTAAAAAGATGAGAGAGGCCTGTAATTTTCATCATAGGTACACTTCAACTATGACAGACAAAATGAGGGGAAAAAATCAGAAAATCACATTGTAGGATTTTTAATGAATTTATTTGCAAATTATGGTGGAAAATAAGTATTTGGTCACATACAAACAAGCAAGATTTCTGGCTCTCACAGACCTGTAACTTCTTCTTTAAGAGGCTCCTCTGTCCTCCACTCGTTACCTGTATTAATGGCACCTGTTTGAACTTGTTATCAGTATAAAAGACACCTGTCCACAACCTCAAACAGTCACACTCCAAACTCCACTATGGCCAAGACCAAAGAGCTGTCAAAGGACAGCAGAAACAAAATTGTAGACCTGCACCAGGTTGGGAAGACTGAATCTGCAATAGGTAAGCAGCTTGGTTTGAAGAAATCAACTGTGGGAGCAATTATTAGGAAATGGAAGACATACAAGACCACTGATAATCTTCCTCGATCTGGGGCTCCACGCAAGATCTCACCCCGTGGGGTCAAAATGATCACAAGAATGGTGAGCAAAAATCCCAGAACCACACGGTGGGACCTAGTGAATGACCTGCAGAGAGCTGGGACCAAAGTAACAAAGCCTACCATCAGTAACACACTACGCCGCCAGGGACTCAAATCCTGCAGTGCCAGACGTGTCCCCCTGCTTAAGCCAGTACATGTTCAGGCCTGTCTGAAGTTTGCTAGAGAGCATTTGGATGATCCAGATGAGGATTGGGAGAATGTCATATGGTCAGATGAAACCAAAATAGAACTTTTTGGTAAAAACTCAACTCGTCGTGTTTGGAGGACAAAGAATGCTGAGTTGCATCCAAAGAACACCATACCTACTGTGAAGCATGGGGGTGGAAACATCATGCTTTGGGGCTGTTTTCTGCAAAGGGACCAGGACGACTGATCCGTGTAAAGGAAAGAATGAATGGGGCCATGTATCGTGAGATTTTGAGTGAAAACCTCCTTCCATCAGCAAGGGCATTGAAGATGAAACGTGGCTGGGTCTTTCAGCATGACAATGATCCCAAACACACCGCCCGGCAACGAAGGAGTGGCTTCGTAAGAAGCATTTCAAGGTCCTGGAGTGGCCTAGCCAGTCTCCAGATCTCAACCCCATAGAAAATCTTTGGAGGGAGTTGAAAGTCTGTGTTGCCCAGCGACAGCCCCAAAACATCACTGCTCTAGAGGAGATCTGCATGGAGGAATGGGCCAAAATACCAGCAACAGTGTGTGAAAACCTTGTGAAGACTTACAGAAAACATTTGACCTCTGTCATTGCCAACAAAGGGTATATAACAAAGTATTGAGATAAACTTTTGTTATTGACCAAATACTTATTTTCCACCATCATTTGCAAATAAATAAATTAAAAATCCTACAATGTGATTTTCTGGATTTCTTTTTCTCATTTCGTCTGTCATAGTTGAAGTGTACCTATGATGAAAATTACAGGCCTCTCTCATCTTTTTAAGTTGGAGAACTTGCACAATTGGTGGCTGACTAAATACTTTTTTGCCCCACTGTATGTGTGAGTGAAGATTTTTTTATAGGTTTAAAGCTTTAATATTTAATGGTATGGTACTCATTGAAAATAAGAATTTGTTCTTAACTGACTTGCCTAGTTAAATAAAGGTAAAAAAATAAATAAAAAAACACTTGTCATAATTAGGTTTTAGTGTAGAGTGGCTAGAAAAGTGATCAAGATCTTCAATGAGACTGTTCAGGGATCCAGATTGCAGACTTAAGAAATAACTTGAGTGATCGGCATACATTGACACTTTGGTTTTTATCCCATGGATTTCTAACCCTTTGATGTTCTTGTTGGATATAATGTCAATAGCTAGCATTTCTATGGCCATAATAAATAGATATGGAGACAATGGACAACCTTGTTTTACTCCTCTTAGAAGCTCAATACTTTCTGATAAGTAACCATTATTTACTATCTGGGGTTGCTGTACATAACTTTAACCCATTGTATAAGAGATTCACCAAAATTAAAGGAACAAAAGGACTTGAGTTTCTGTATGTTATCACAATCATGCCATGAGTAGTTAGTCATGGATCATACACTCCCACCTTTGTTCCCTTTTGTGTTCTTTTTTCGACTCCCTCTACATTTGCAATCAATTCCCTGAATTTTCTCCATCTCCTTGGTTATCATACTCTGCTTCCACCAGGCATTCCACTGATTTCAAAACTCGGTCCTCCAGAAAGTGGAGAGCTATCTTTAGCTGCATTAGAAAGGATAACCTACACATACTGAGCAGCTCATTATAGACAGAAGTGTGCTACATGGCAGACCAATACGAACTCATCTCTCGGCATGTCCAGCCCAGCCATTATCTCAGCCAATCATGGATAGCGGGAGGGTTCCTGTCTTGTTCCGTTGCTAAACCAACAAGGCTTGTAATTTAACACCATTTTTTATTGGCATTTACAGATAGCATACAAGTTTGTTATTAAAACTACTTAGGGAGTGGTGGGGCACTACCCGGTGAAATGCAAGGCGCCAAATTCAAAATCCAAAAGTTGAATTATTAAACATTCATCAATATACAAGTGTTGCATAGTCATCAAAAGCTCTGCTTCTTGGCAATATCACAGCGTTGTCAGATTTCAACAAGGCTTTATGGCGAAAGCACAACATTTGATTGTTTGAGGGTACCACCTCCAATATTATCCATTAGCATAAATTCATAAACCATCACGGTTCACACAAAACACATTTCACAGCGAAAACAAATCCCTTACCTTTTGAAGAACTTCTGCTGAGGGCTTCCAAAGTGTCCAACGAAGACAATCCATGGTTCTTTTGTTAGAAAAAGTCATTTATTATACCCATAAATCTCCGTTTGGTTGGTGCGTTATGTTCAGAAAATCCAACGTCGAATCGCCCATTGAAACGTGAAGAGAACGCGTTCAAATATACCTATAAACCTTTCCTAAACAATTCAAATACCAGTTAAAATGCATCCTTAGCTATATTTTTATGAATATGAGCGATAATATCTCACTCGGATGGTCACCTAAACGTTATATAAGTAAAATAAAGTGGGGCGCGCAGCCAGACTCGCATGACATCTGAGCTACCTTGGCCATTTCCTGTACCTATTCTTCCTGCTTCCTCCAATCTCTCTGAGGCTTTATATATAGACTGTTGACATCTAGTGGAAGCCATAGGTACTGAAATCTCGGAGCTGCTTGCCATAGAACTCAATAGGGAGACAGTCAAACAGAGCCAATGTGACTGAATAAAAGTGATAATCTTTCACTTGGATGGTCACCTAAACGTTATATAAGTCAAATAAAGTGGACCGCTCAGCCAAACGTGCGCCCAAAAACGTGCAACTGAAAAATAGCTCCCCTGACTAAAACCACTGCCGACTGAACACAATGGTTCCGATTTCCATTCAACTTTACCTATACACTGCTGACAGTGGAAGCAATAGGTACTACATTCAGTGTCCTGGTATAAATACTTTTCAATAGGCAGTCTCTCTAAGTGAGCCATAAACCCCCAGAATGAAATTTCCGGATGGAATTTTCTCTGGTTTTTGCCTGCCAAATGAGTTCTATTACACTCACAGACAAAATGTTAACACTTTTGGAAACCTCAGTGTTTCATATCCAATAGTACTAATTATGTGCATATCCTTTTTTCTGAGCCTGAGTGGAAAGCATTTTACTTTAGGCACGCCAGACTCTCCAAAACCGACCCCTCAGCTGCTCATCCCCAACAAGTTTTAACCAGTGCCAGCAAATACATATTTAGGTGTCTCTCTGTCAGTATTGAAGGGAATTATCTGATTTCATACGTCTTAAAAAAAGTTCCCTTTTAAAAATGATCTTGTGGAACGGAATTACAGGAAGTAGGGATGTTGATGTTGGGAAATGTGTTTTTACTCCTTTCCCCTCAGAGTATTGCAACATGTGAACCCTCTTTAAAGCCTTGTTTTTGGGATGCTGAAGGACTCACTGGGCAGGCAACGTTTATACAGTTGAGTTTCTTCTCACTTGTAGTCTCAGAAACGCAATGTACACCTCACATTTGTTTGTGCTCATTGTTACAAAAAAACAAATAAGTGAGAACAGTAAAATTATTCTTAAGAGACGAGGTGTGCATTTAAAAGGAGGACTTGACAGAAACCCATGTATTCATGGAAAGTGAATGCATTAACTAAACTAAAGAGAAATCCAAAGGACATGGAGAGAAAGGTATGGCATGTGTCAACAGCTGCGAAGGTACAATTAGCCAGCTCCATCAAATAAAAGCTAATTGACAGCACCATTTATGGGTTCTCTTTTAAATGGAAATAATTGGAAGTCATTATTCCAGCTCAAATTTAATAAATGTGCCCATGCAGTTCATGGCAGTTTCCCTAAAAAGGGACGTTTGATCACACTTTGCCGAAAAGTTAACTCAAATATGTAATGCCTTCCCAAAATATGACAGAAAAATCTATCATAAGCAAGGTCTATTATTTAGCTTATCTGAATGTTCTGTAAAACATTTATAAGTTGATTAATTTACTGTAAAGTTGGACCAAGTTCGGAATTGAGATAAATGTTTATTATTATTAATATGAATCTCGTTCCATAATGTGTTATCTCTTGCTGTATTAGATGGGAAATATAACCTTGTTACGTAGGAACTTTGATTGACGTTTTTGACTATGAATTGCGATCTCTGCTTCGTCCTTTCTCCCAACTTGCCCCTCTCCCTTCCTTCCACCACAGGACCTCCCGTCTCTCACTCTGTTTACCTCTCTATTCCCTCTGTTCTCTTCTGCTTACTATCCTATTCCCCATCACACCCTGCCAGTCTACTAAACTCCTCATTCTCTCAATTTATTTCCTTCCCAATCTTTCCTTCCATACCTTTACCCTCAAATGATTTCCTTTCAACTCCCCTGTCTTTCTCTGCTCACACACACACACACACACACACACACACACACACACACACACACACACACACACACACACACACACACACACACACACACACACACACACACACACACACACACACACACACACAGACAAACCAACCCCCCCCCCTCTCTCTCTGATGGGTTTCATTACTGTACTCAATCTCGGCCCTGTGGACAGCTTCTCCTCGGCGCTGTGCACCTCAATATAATCCTTTTAATTAAAGGACCTACACCCTTGCCACCGCCTGCTTCTGCCCTTTCTCACACGTCCCCAGCCTTTTGTTCGCCAGGCACTCACCAACTCTTTTCATGTCAAGCCATGCTCTTGCCATTTGAAAGGAGGGGACATCCCATGTGTCTCTTTTCCTTTATGTGTCCTTAAACTCCTGCCACCACAGCGAATGTGTGTGTTTGTGTACGCGTGTGTGTGTGTGATTGGGATAGTGGATGGGGAGTTCATTCAGATCTGGGCTCATCAGGTTTAAATCATCTTTTAACAGAGCTTGATTGCCTGTGATTAGATGCTGATAAGAGGGCAAAGGGCAGGCTGCCATTTAGTTGAACTCTTCTGTAGATTCACACATTGATTTGTCATTATTAAAGCCATATTCCACCTCATAAAGCTGTCTTACTCGTAACATGGCAACTTCATAGCATCCCCCATGTACGGAAGTCGATGTTCTAAATTTGTTGGTGATATATTTCGTCTGCCTTTATACAATAGCAGTGAGTGTGTACAATCACCGGGGAAGCCAATATAGGAAAAAATAGCCATATTACGACCTGTGTTGTTTAATTGCGTTGTTTGCTCTATAACCTGCTAGTTCATATGCCTTGACTCCGTCATGTACAGTGGGGAAAAAAAGTATTTAGTCAGCCACCAATTGTGCAAGTTCTCTCACTTAAAAAGATTAGAGAGGCCTGTAATTTTCATCATAGGTACACTTCAACTATGACAGACAAAATGAGGAAAAAAAATCCAGAAAATCACATTGTAGGATTTTTTATGAATTTATTTGCAAATTATGGTGGAAAATAAGTATTTGGTCACATACAAACAAGCAAGATTTCTGGCTCTCACAGACCTGTAACTTCTTCTTTAAGAGGCTCCTCTGTCCTCCACTCATTACCTGTATTAATGGCACCTGTTTGAACTTGTTATCAGTATAAAAGACACCTGTCCACAACCTCAAACAGTCACACTCCAAACTCCACTATGGCCAAGACCAAAGAGCTGTTTCCAAAGGGAGTTTTTCCTAGCCACCGTGCTTTTACACCTGCATTGCTTGCTGTTTGGGGTTTTAGTCTGGGTTTCTGTACAGCACTCTGTGACATCAGCTGATGTAAGGGGGGCTTTATAAATAAATTTGATTTGATTTGATTTGAGCTGTCAAAGGACACCAGAAACAAAATTGTAGACCTGCACCAGGTTGGGAAGACTGAATCTGCAATAGGTAAGCAGCTTGGTTTGAAGAAATCAACTGTGGGAGCAATTATTAGGAAATGGAAGACATACAAGACCACTGATAATCTTCCTCGATCTGGGGCTCCACGCAAGATCTCACCCCGTGGGGTCAAAATGATCACAAGAACGGTGAGCAAAAATCCCAGAACCACACGGGGGGACCTAGTGAATGACCGGCAGAGAGCTGGGACTAAAGTAACAAAGCCTACCATCAGTAACACACTACGCCGCCAGGGACTCAAATCCTGCAGTGCCAGACGTGTCCCCCTGCTTAAGCCAGTACATGTTCAGGCCCGTCTGAAGTTTGCTAGAGAGCATTTGGATGATCCAGATGAGGATTGGGAGAACGTCAGATGAAACCAAAATATAACTTTTTGGTAAAAACTCAACTCGTCGTGTTTGGAGGACAAAGAATGCTGAGTTGCATCCAAAGAACACCATACCTACTGTGAAGCATGGGGGTGGAAACATCATGCTTTGGGGCTGTTTTTCTGCAAAGGGACCAGGACGACTGATCCGTGTAAAGGAAAGAATGAATGGGGCCATGTATCGTGAGATTTTGAGTGAAAACCTCCTTCCATCAGCAAGGGCATTGAAGATGAAACGTGGCTGGGTCTTTCAGCATGACAATGATCCCAAACACACCGCCCGGGCAACGAAGGAGTGGCTTCAGAAGAAGCATTTCAAGGTCCTGGAGTGGCCTAGCCAGTCTCCAGATCTCAACCCCATAGAAAATCTTTGAAAGTCCGTGTTGCCCAGCGACAGCCCCAAAACATCACTGCTCTAGAGGAGATCTGCATGGAGGAATGGGCCAAAATACCAGCAACAGTGTGTGAAAACCTTGTGAAGACTTACAGAAAACGTTTGACCTCTGTCATTGCCAACAAAGGGTATATAACAAAGTATTGAGATAAACTTTTGTTATTGACCAAATACTTATTTTCCACCATAATTTGCAAATAAATTCATAAAAAATCCTACAATGTGATTTTCTGGATTTTTTTTCCTCATTTTGTCTGTCATAGTTGAAGTGTACCTATGATGAAAATTACAGGCCTCTCTCATCTTTTTAAGTGAGAGAACTTGCACAATTGGTGGCTGACTAAATACTTTTTTTCCCCACTGTATATATACAGTTGAAATCAGAAGTTAACATTTAGGTTGAAGTCATTAAAACTCGTTTTTCAACCACTCCATAAATTTCTTGTTAACAAACTAAAGTTTTGGCAAGTCGGTTAGGACATCTACTTTGTGCATGACACATATAATTTTTCCAAAGATTGTCTACAGACATATTATTTCACTTATAATACACTGTATCACAAATCCAGTGGGTCAGAAAGTTTACATACACTAAGTTGATTGTGCCTTGAAACAGCTTGGAACATTCCAGAAAATTATGTCATGGCTTTAAAAGCTTCTGATAGGCTAATTGACATCATTTGAGTCAATTGGAGGTGTACCTGTGGATGTATTTCAAGGCCTACCTTCTAACTCATTGCCTCTTTGCTTGACATCATGGGAAAATCAAAAGAAATCAGCCAAGACCTCAAAAAAAGATTGTAGACCTCCACAAGTCTGGTTCATCCTTTGGAGCAATTTCCAAACGCCTAAAGGTACCGCGTTCATCTGTACAAACAATTGTATGCAAGTATAAACACCATGGGACCACACAGCCGTCATACCGCTCAGGAAGGAGACGCGTTCTGTCTCCTAGAGATGAATGTCCTTTGTTGCGAAAAGTGCTAATCAATCACAGAACAACAGCATAGGACCTTGTGAAGATGCTGGAGGAAACAGGTACAAAAGGATCTATATCCACAGTAAAACGAGTCCTATATCGACATAACCTGAAAGGCCGCTCAACAAGGAAGAAGCCACTACTCTAAAACCGCCATAAAAAAAGCCAGACTACGGTTTGCAACTGCACATGGGGACAAAGATCGTACTTTTTGGAGAAATGTCCTCTGGTCTGATGAAACAAAAATATAACTGTTTGGCCATATGTTTGGAGGAAAAAGGGGGATGCTTGCAAGCCGAAGAACACCATCACAACTCTGAAGCACGGGGGTGGCAGCATCATGTTGTGGGGGTGCTTTGCTGCAGGAGGGACTGGTGCACTTCACAAACTAGATGGCATCATGAGGAAGGAAAATTATGTGGATATATTGAAGCAACATCTCAAGACGTCAGTCAGAAAGTTAAAGCTTGGTCGCAAATGGGTCTTCCAAATGGACAATGACCCCAAACATACTTCCATAGTTGTGCCAAAATGGCTTAAGGACAACAAAGTCAAGGTATTGGAGTGGCCATCACAAATCCCTGACCTCAATCCTATAGACAATTTGTGGGCAGAACTGAAAAAGCATGTGCGAGCAAGGATGCCTACAAACCTGACTCAGTTACAACAGCTCTGTCAGGAGGAATGGGCCAAAATTCACCCAACTTATTGTGGGAAGCTTGTGGAAGGCTACCCGAAATCTTTGACCCAAGTTAAACAATTTAAAGGCAATGCTACCAAATACTAATTGAGTGTATGTAAACTTCTGACCCACTGGGAATGTGATGAATGAAACAAAAGCTGAAATAAATCATTCTCTCTACTATTATTCTGACATTTCACATTCTTAAAATAATGTGGTGATCCTAACTGACCTAAGACAGGGAATTTCTACTAGGATTAAATGTCAGGAATTGTGAAAAACTGAGTTTAAATGTATTTGGCTAAGGTGTATGTAAACTTCCGACTACAACTGTATATGTTTACTGGTACATGTAGAAAGTGGGTTTCTGTAACAACTGATCACGACCCATTTGAGGTCAAAGGAGTGTGTAGATGGTAGATATTCGTAGTCCTGTTTTAAGTTTTAGTTCTTGATATTTTTTTTCCCCTCATGGTCTCTTAAAATGGTCCGAGCCACTGGCAACACTGTGGCACAGCTCTTTATGACACCGGTGAAAGGCTCTATGCCCAGGTGTATTTACTTATCACTAGCCATAATCCCCTTTCCAGTCTTGTGCATCCCCTCTCAATTACATGGCTATCAAAGGAGCTGTATTCCCCCCGAGAGGCTGCCGCTTGTCTTCCCCAATCCTCCTCGCCTGCTGATTGATAAGAAAGTCTTTAAACTCCCCTGCCTTGCCCTTGACCCGTCTCCATGCACTATTCATTGGGGGTTTTAAAAGTCACATTGGGCTTGCTTTGGATGATCCTCTGCTAGATCGGAGGGCGTTATCAATCTCTCTCCGGAGTCCCCCAATCTTTTATGCATGCGCCCTGGGTTGTGAGAGTGAGTGCACCCTGACCCAGCCAGACAGGGCATTTATTCACTCCGCTCTCCACGTCCTCGGGCGGTCAGGCGGATAGCTCTGGCCCTTTCCCCTCTGGCCTCTCTACTCGGCTCGCTGCCCTGGCAAAAGCCCCATCTTTCACCCTGTAGCGTTAGCTTGCGCATCAAGCAGCCGCGGTGCGTTTGCCTTTGACGGGCAAACAGAGGGCTGTGCGTCAGGGGTGGAGGGCAGGTGGGAGGGGATGGGGCTTGAGTTCCTGCCCCAAAGGGGCCAATGCGCTCTGCCGGCTCATTGGGAATTACGCAGGAGGTGGCCAGGCATTGAGTTTAAGGGCCGTGTGCCTGGATGTTAGAGGCCAACCCGTCCCTGGGATATAAGAAGGGTTGGTGGGAGTCGGGGAGGGAAGGAAGCACAGCGGCAGCAGGGAAGGGGGCGTGGTAAATGCTAGGGTTGGCGTGCTCTGATCTTCAATGTCATTCACAAATCATGGCCCTCCATGTTGTCTCGCATCATGTTCTAATCAATCTGGGAGACAATAGGTTATTCACGACCGCCATTACGGGTTAATATCGTTTCCCTGTCTTGCCTTTCTATACTCTCATAAAATAGAATTTCATGAGATCAACCTCACATTTAGCGTGACAACCAATTTACGTATGTCCGTACACCCTCGGGAGATGCTCCAACAGCAACCCAAACAAAAGAGAAGGAATTTAGCCAGCCCTCAGACAGTCTACTCTTTTAACATGTATTTTTCCACTCTCCTGCAGCTAAAGGGTTAACATCCCATCTCTGTGTTTTCATTTCCTGTTGGTCTGAGGCTCATATTTGGTGTTTATGGGGGAACTCTATTTCTCACTTATTACATTGCAGATGACACATCTAGCTCTCTGACCCCTGTGGCTGGGTTTAAATAAAGGAGTGATTCGAAGCGTCAGCCGACTCACAGACTGTGGGTGACACAACAGTGCTGGAGGAGCATTGGGAAAGCAAAAGGCCAGTAAAAGGAGATGATATCCCTAAACAAGGTATACAATGAAAGTGAGAGTGGACAGATAAACAAAAGGAAATACTATTTTATATTGGATGGTTCTCTACATGGCCCCAATAAAAGACACATACCTCCCTCTTTAAATTGGTTGTCGTAAGTTAAATGTATTTACTGGTACCATGGGTTTAAATGTTGTACTCTTCTCAGTTTGTATGCACCTCAGATCTCAGAGGTAAGGCGATGCGATTGTATTTGATATGAAACATGGTCGAACGACATCTAAGGGCTCAATATCAGATATTGAACAGTAAAGGCTACTGGGCATTTCCACGTAAAAAGACCCATGATAACTAACATGTGAAATTCATAGGAGCACATCATATTTGGTGTCAAATGAAAGCTAAGAGTCTATTTTTTGAGAAATGTAGCCATATATAAAAAGGTCAACCATTTTCCATAATTAGAATAAGTAAAAGCTTGGAGGGAAAAAGAGGGAAAAGGGTCATATAAAAGTATTAGAAATACATCAAAACACAATCATGTTGAAGTCAAGACCCCTGCCAGCTAAAAACACCATTTGGGCCCCCTGATTGGCACAGCGGTCTAAGGCAGGATAATAAACGTTCACATTAGAAACAAGTAAAGGTATCAGTAAAAATACCATATCAGTACCGTCAAACTACTTATTATGTTGTTTTTATTAACTGATTAAAACCAGTAATTCTGTTACCAAATCGGTAACAGAATGACTGCAACTGAATTGGCTACAATGGGATCTCATAGTAGTCACAAACCACAGTTGGGTCACTTGCTACTGTCCTCCGTTCCACAGGCATACTGTTATGTTCAGCTCATAACTGTTTTTTTCCCCCCTTTCTGTCATGTGGTGGTCAAAGCAAGACTGTGAAAATAGTCTGGACAACCAGTCCCTCTCTCTCTCTCCCTGTCTCTCTCTCTCCAGATAATGTCACCTCTCCTGGCTCTTACTGACACCTATCCACGAGCCCCCTCTTATTTCATTTACTGTAACCAGCCTTCCCACCCACTGAGCGGCGACTGACACCGGACGTCAATGGACATTGAAGAGTAGTTGAAATTGGGTCAGTCCAAATCTGAACCAATCATAGACATCTGTTTTACAGGTTTAGACAGCACATTACCATACAGTAGTGCACAGTACAGTACAGTACAGAAAAGTAGAGAAGAGTAGAGGTCAGTAGAGTTTAGTGCAGCACAGTAGAGAACAACAAAGTAGAGTAAAGTATAATTTACTGTACAGTACTCTACTCTGCTCTGCTCTCCTCTGTTGTGATGTCCAAACTTGTGAAACACATGATTGGTATATGATTGGTATAGATTTGGTCCGGACCAAACAAATTTGGTCTTGTTTGGGGGTGGAGCTCATTAGAATAATAACCAGTGTTTAGAATAATACCCAAACAAGCAAAGGAGGATAGTACACTTTTCTACCTTTGTGTACCAATTCAGGATACATCACCCTGAAGAGAATGACATTCATAACTAGGCATTTCTGTGTAGTACAGATCAGGGACCCATGATGTCATTCTGTTACCATCATTCTGTTACTGGTTGTTAATCCACTTCACTTACTGTAGTTCACTAACCAAAATAGATTTTTTCAAACACAAGGTGTCATATAGCTGACACCCCATTCTTTCCGCAGACATCTTTGAATCTTAATTTCGGAGTAGATATCTAACAGAGATTTTACCGTCATTCTGTTATCAAACTTTGATCTGCATTGTTCTTCGAGTAAATGTGTTTTTGTACAATTTTCTGTGGAAATTGATAAGTTGTCCTTGTGCATAGAGTTGTACCGTTTGTTTAACTTTGCAATCAATGTTTTTTGCTTGGCAAAATGGAGTCTCAGTGTCCTTCTGTTACCGTTGAATTGCCCCACTGTAAAAAAACTGAATACACAAGGGATGCTCTGCTCTATCTGCGTTGACAGAATAGGTGAAGTTTACATGGGAAAGACATATTGACTCCCGTATGTACAAACTGCCCCTGTTCTTGTTGATACCGGACCCCTCTAACAAACATCATTCTTGGTACCTTTTCTGTATTATTTTGTATTGTATTTTGGTGCACTTTGGTCTTGAATGTATTGAATGAGAGTTATTGAGTTAGGTACTTCGACAGGAACTGAGGAAACAAATACATTTGAAAAATGTGAAAATGGACAAAATCAACAATCATAGGAGAAACTAAAACAACCTACTTTGTCCCTTATGGCCACTGTATACAAGAGGCTAGCTAGACACTCTGCTGTGGAGTGGTCTAATGGTGGCTGGGCCAGGTCCACGGCAGCCAACTAATCACGGAGCATGGATGCAGCATGTTAATCGATTCACTACCTGTTTCTGACCATGGAATGTCACAGTGTGACTATGATTTGCCTCAACACTGCATGTATCCTGTACTAATAATATAGGGCACATTCATCTGGATAACCCACATTTAATTGCCTTCCAAATTCTCTAATCTAAAAGGTCTTTCTCTAAAAATGAATTAATAGCAAGTTTGTTGGAAAAAAACAGAGAATTAATTTAACCTCTGATAAGACGAAGTCATTGTGTTGCTGGAGGATACTTTTTTTTACCTTCAGAAATAAACATTTGCTGATAAGAAAAATCCATGCAAAGTACATGCCACCCAAGAGTTCTAAAAAGGGAGGGAAAAGACTTTGATAGAAGAAAATAATGAGGAGAAATATGCATACTGGCAGCTCAGGCTAATTAGTGTGGAACACCAGGATTATGAGTGATATAAAATGCATTAAGTACGACAGACTAATCTGTGATGTGAGACAGTTTGCAACTTTAAGGCCTTACTTTTGGGACCTGCTTTGGAATAAACAGAATTTGTGTTTTCATACATTGTTGTTTTAAATGGCGTATTGTGGCATCGAGTTGATTCCAACCACAACAACACAATCATTAGGATGGCGCTACAGCTGTCAAAAACTCCCCATGGTCAACTGTTTGCACTAGGCTAGAAAACTTGACATTTAGCCCTGAGAGAGACCTAGCCAACAACATGATCGTCAACAAAAGGTAATTGTATACGCTTGGAAGCAGACATCAAGTTCTTGGCCTTGAAAGATAGTCCCTATAAATACAGTGTCACTTGGTCTTTCAGGGAAGCGTTACTTCACTAAGTGGCTAGCAAATGTGAACTTCTGGGTTGACACTAACCCTTTAACCCTTCCATCCATACTGTTGCACATTGTTGAGATCCTTGGCTGTGTTATCTACAGATGTTTCACACCCGTTGTGTCCCTTTTATACCTGTTTGGAAATATATCCTGATATTACAACACAAAATGTAAAGTGTTCGTCCCATGTTTCATGAGCCGAAATAAAAGATCCCAGAAATGTTCCATACGCACAAAAAGCTTATTTGTTTACATCCCTGTTTGTGAGCATTTTTCAATTGCCAAGATAATTACACAGTAAAGGGCCACTCTAAAATGTGCAGTTTTGTCACACAACACAATGCCACAGATGTCTCAAGACTTGAGGAAGCATGCAATTGGCATGCTGACTGCAAGAATTTCCAACAGAGCTGTTGCCAGATAATGTAATGTTAATATCTCTACCATAAGCCACCTCAAACGTAATTTTAGAGAATTTGGCAGTACATCCAACCAGCCTCACAACCGCAGACCATGTGTAACCATGCCAGCCCAGGACCTCCACATCTAGCTTCTTCACCTGCAGGATGGTATGAGACCAGCCACACGGACAGCTGATGAAACTGAGGAGTATTTCTGTCTGTAATAACGCCCTTTTGTGGGGAAAAACTCATTCTGATTGGCTGGGCCTGGCTCCTCAGTCGGTGGGTGGGCATATGCCCTCCCAGGACCGCTCATGGCTGCGCCCCTGCCCAGTCATGTGTAATCCATTATTTCAATTGACTGTTTGCTTTATATGAACTGTAACTCGGTAAAATTGTTGAAAATGTTGCATGTTGCGTTTATATTTTTGTTGAGTATACATTTAGTGGTGAATTGATTGTCTGTCAGACAAGCTCCACATAACTGCTAAATAGATAACTAAATAGCTAACAGAATGGCTACATGTACTATCTGAGTTGACCTTTGCATTTTATTCTTATTTTTGCATTGTCTCTATACACACTCACAGGGCCCTACACACTACGCACACTGATACTCCAACACACATACAAACACTCATACTCACACACACTGGTGTCATACTCACACCTCCAGGTGTTGCTTATTTTCCCCAGTATACACATAATACACACATAATATGCACATTTATACTGACTCTACATACAGTCACTCACATACAATCATCATAGACACTGCTGCTTCTCTGTTTATCATACTGTATATCTTGATGCCTAATCACATTACCCTTATACACATCTACTGCTATCAATCCATTATCCCTGCACATTGTAAATGCGGAACTGACCCTGCATATGGTATGCTTTCTTTATAATGTTCTTATTATCTATTTAAAATTCTACCTTGTTAGTTTTAGTATAACATTGTTGATTACATTGATTACTGACTGCGCTGTTGGGGTTAGAGCTTGCAAGAAAGGGATTTCACTGTACTTGTGCATGTGAAATTAAAACTTTAAAGTTTAAACATAAAAGGAATTTGACCTTGTGCCACGCTTCAAACTGCATAGCCGCTAGCTGATGAAGTGCTTCCCCTTTCTATGCTTACTATTCTGATCCTGGGATTGTAAATTGGGAGTAATTGTTCCCATAATGCCAAGGACATTATGTATACATGACTGTGTTCACTATACAGTCAGGTCCATCATTATTGATAAAGATGAGCAAAAAAGACTGTATACAATAAAATAAAACAAATTGTAAAATTATATTTTATACTAATTAAATTGCTCAGAGAAAGAGATTATGTAATAAAACCTCTTAAACGATATTGCTTCGGGCCGAACAACGTCATTTACTTGTGACTGTATTCAGCACATTGGACGACCTCTTGTGCCGTGCTTTATTGCTTAACTAGATTAAAGCTGAGATCGTGGTGAATCAGTAGTTGCTAGCCAACTTGTGGTAAATTCACAGGGGGAGAGATTAAAGCTGAGATCGTGGTGAATCAGTAGAGTCACTAGCCAACTCCGTGGTATGTTCACAGGGGGAGAGAAACAACAATAAATGGCAGCAGTGCACCAGGAAATGACTCTGATTTTCCCTGACCACTTGCTATATAATTTTCTTTTACAGCCATAAGAACAACTGAAATCTTCTATCTTTCCATAGTTGCATTTTAACTTTTAGATTTTTATCATTTTACTTCAGATTTTTATGATTAACCACGTGACAATGATTTTGAGAAACGAAAATGTGAATATATAAATATTCATAACTGGCACACAGAAATGGTAAGATACATTTTAAGCTTCCCCAAACTGCCTATGGACTTTACTATTACACCCATTTAAAAAATGTGTTCAAGCACGTGCACACATACGAGGAACCGTGAAAAAATGGGCCTGCCTATGGAAATTATATCCATGTCCAAATGATTCATTCTGGAGCTGGGTCTGTTGGAACACCTGCTCTTTCCATGACACAGACTAACGAGGTGAATCCAGGTGAAAGCTATGATCCCTTATTGATGTCACTTGTTAAATCCACTTTAATCAGTGTAGATGAAGGGGAGGAGACAGGTTAGATTTTTAAGCCTTGAGACAATTGAGACATGGATTGTGTATGTGCGCCGTTCAGATGGTGAATGGGAAAGAGAAGATTTAAGTCCTCCCGGTGAACGGCGCATCAGCTTGAGTGTGTCAAGAACTGCAACGCTGCTGGGGTTTTTACACTCAACAGATTCCTGTGTGTATCAAGAATGGTCCACAACCCAAAGGACATCAAGCCAATTTGACATAACCGTGGGAAGCATGGGAGTCAAAGCACAACCAAATTCCAATGGGAAAACAATGTCTGATTTTTGGTTTGGTTGCCACCCAAATGTCTATCACTGTGCTTTCAACCATTTAAAAGCACAGCAAAGTTCAAATGGAAATACAGATATTTTGTTTATTAATGTGTTATCACTGTGCTTAATATAATAGCAGAAACAAATTACCGTCCCTCCAGGATTCCCTGATTCTGTGATTGCCAAATTTGAGTAAAATCAACAATTCTCCGCATATTATTTTGAGGGCTAGCAAACTGGACCAATCACCACACTATTTCCATAAAACTGTCAAATCTTCACAATATTATTGCATAAAACTGCTAAAACCCATCACTGCTGAAAAAATAGGGCTCTCAATTTCAACCAATAGCCACACATTTACCACATAATATGGTTGAATCAAGCCACACATCAACAAACTAAATCATTTTTGCCTGCAAATATCACAACAATGGCAACGAAATCCTGGAGGGACTGAAATGACCTGGATTGCAGTTGAGATTACATTAAAATAACATGGTGCAAGTGATCAATGCCGTTCGAGGATGTGTGCAGATCCTTACAGCAATTATGAAGATCTCCAAAGACCTGCGACAACCTATGCATGTTACCTTGACAACCTATGCATGTTACATTGAACATGCACACTTTACAGTATATGATTACAGAATAAGAAATGTATAGTTACAGTAACCTCAAAATGTAGCCATGGATTTGTTACTCATTTTAAGGTTGACTGTTACTGTATTACACAAGTAATATTGAATTGTGTTTTTGACAACGTAACCAAATATCAACAGAAAATGTAGAGTGCCGTTAGAAAGTATTCATACCTCTTGACTACATATTGTTGTGTTACAGCCTGAATTCAAAATTGATTAAATAGTTTTTTCTTCTCACCCATATACACACAACAGCCCATAATTACAAAGTGAAAACATGTTTTTAGATATTTTTGCTAAGATATTAAGAATAAAATACTTAAATATCTCATTTACATAAGTATTCAAACCTCAGAGTCAATACATGTTAGAATCACCTTTGGCAGTGATTACAGCTATGAGTCTTTCTGTGTAAGCCTTTAAGAGCTTTGCACACCTGGATTGTATAATATTTGCACATTATTCTTTTTAAAACTCTCCAAGCTCTGTCAAGTTGGTTGTTTATCATTGCTAGAAAGACATGCTCATGTCTTGCCATAGATTTTCAAGCCTGTGCTTTTGCCTGTGCTTACCTCTATTCCATTTATTTAAAAACTCCCTAGTCCTTGCCGATGACAACCATACCCATAACATGATACAGCTACCATCATGATTGAAAAATATGAAGAGTGGTACTCAGTGATGTGTTGTGTTGGATTTGTCCCAAACATAATGCTTTGTATTCAGGACAACAAGTTAATATCTTTGCAACATTTTTTTTACTTTAGTGAATAGGATGCATGTTTTGGGATATTTTCAATCTGTAATTTAGGTTAATATTGTGGAGTAACTCTATAACTGTTTTAAAGCCACCATTGACCTCATGGAAAAATCCCTGAGCATTATTTCCTCTGCGGGTTAGGAAGGACACCTGTATCTTTGTAATGACTGCGTGTATTGATACACCATCCAAAGTCTAATGAATAACTTTACCATGCTCAAAGGGATTGTCAATGTCTGCTTTTTATTTTATTTTTGCTCATCAACCATTAGGTGGCCTTTTTTGCGAGACACTGGAAAACCTCCCTGGTCTTTGTGGTCGAGTCTGTGTTTTAATTTCACTGCTCGACTGAGGGACCTTACAGATAATTGTATGTGTGGGGTTCAGAGATGAGGTAGTCATTCAACAATCATGTTTAACACTATTATTGCACACAGAGTGAGTCTATGCAACTTTGTATGTGACTTTTTAAGCCCATTTTTACTCCTGAACTTATTTAGGCTTGCAACAAAAAAGGGGTTGAATACTTATTCACTCAAGACATTTCAGTTTTCTTTTTTTGTATTAATTTGTAAACATTTCTAAAAACATAATACAACTTTGACCTTATAGGGGATATTGTGTGCAGGCCAGTGATGCATCTCAATTTGATCCATTTTAATTCAGGCTGTAGCTCAACAAAATGTGGAAAAAGTGAACGGGTGTGAATACTTTCTGAAGGCACTGCATCTACTGCTTGGATGGTCCCATTAGAGCCACTGGCTTAAATTCTGTAACTCTTATTTTTGGTTGAGTTGGAGATTTGAATCCAACATATAATTTGTTAACTTGTCGACAAGTTAAAAGGCTATTTATTGTATTTCAAAAATTATATTGAATTGTGTTTTGTTGTCAATGCAACCAAATATCAACATTTGAAAGAGATGTATCTTCTGCTTGGATAGTTCCATCTTTGACAATTACTTTAATTCCAGTCTGTCTACAAGTTAATAATTGCTATTATCAATTTATTTGTTGGATTCACGTCTCCCTCTCAACCAAAAATCTAATTTAATGAACAGAACTAAATCAAGTCAAACTTTAAACTCGCTTTATATAAAGTTTGATTTGATGTAGTACTATTCTATTTATTTTTGATCTCAAAAAAATAAAAGATTCTGGTTGGTTTTTCTTTGGATTTTCTCCTACCATATCAATTGTGTTATAGTCCCATATATTATTTTAACATTTCTACAAACTTAAAAGTGTTTTCTACCCAATGCTACCAATTATATGCATATCCTAGCTTCTGGGCCTGAATAACAGGCAGTTTACTTTGGGCACATCAGTCAGGCGGAAATTGAGAAAAATAGACCCTATCCTGAAGAAGTAGATTTTTGGTTGAGATGGAGACGTGAATCCGACAAATAAATTGTTAATTTATTAACTAAATCAACCAGAGCTTGAAACCTTAGGCCTATTGTAATGTCTATTTTAGTTCAATTCTGGGTTGAATTGGTCACATTTAATTTTCTCTGTTAAACCTACCCTTTGGATTGACTTCGACCGCAACAGTGAATCTATTTAGTTTTTAAATAGAGATATGTCAACAATCATTCTCATGATAGCACATTGGTAACAGTCAGTGGCAAAATGTATCATAGCTACAGTAAGCAGGGCTGGGCTTGGTTAAAACTCTGGATGGGAGACCAAAGGGTAGATCAATTCTCCGTAAGAGGTGCTGTCCAGGCTGTTGCTTTTTGGTTTGTTTATGTAGAAATGTGGTTACCATGGTGACAATCCTGTGGTTGAAATGTCACAGTCAAAACAACAGTTGATACATTTTTTCAAATTAATGTATTTTCCACATATTCTGTATATTACACGTCACAATACGTTGACAAAATAGGATGAAACAACATTGATTCAACCAGTTTGTGCCCAGTGGGTACATTCATTTTATTGCAAGAAGGGGAGATTAAACTTTATATTCAATAAGATTTAGTTGACCAAATAGCAGCTTTTAATTTTTACGTGAAGTGGGTGAAGGTGGTAATAATGTTACGACCAAAACAGCACAGTAGGGGGAGAAGCTTTATTTCCAAAATTTCCAAGCGGTCAAAAAGTGATGGAAAGTTCGGCTCTTTTTACTGACTCAGATCTTTTCAATTCGTTCTGTCAAAAGAACGAAACTTTCGACTCATTTTGTTCATTTGATTCCATTGCCCAGAGCACACAAGACCCACTACCAGCGAACGATGAATAAAACATTAGAATGAATCATGATTCTACAAGCCTTTCGTTCATCATAGGGGGCTTATTGGAGCTGTCATTTGTGACTCAGACTTATAAAAGTGCTTACATTTATTTTTTACATTTTTGATTGCTAGGCATACACATACGATTATTTATTGATACCTTTGTAACGAGGTCTAGCTGTGGCCGCAACCAAGCTAGATTGTGAGCGACTCTTGGCAAAATGCAATTGCTTGCCTGCCGCTAGGGAGATCAAATCAAATCAACGTTTATTGGTTGTGTACACAGATTTGCAGATGTTATTGCAGATGCAACGATATGCTTATGTTTCTATCTCCAACAGTGCAGTAAGGTCTAGCATGACAACAATACACCCATAATCCAAAAGGAAAAATATATCAGACATACATCAGACAAGCAATGTGAGGGTCCGGAATATAAATGTATAAATGGTGTGAATCGACATTATGAAAAGCATGAATAGAAAAGGTGTGTACAGCAGTAGTTACTCAAATACAGTATATACAGACAGTACCAGTCCAAAAATTGGACAAACCTATTTTTGTCTTTATTTTTACAATTTTCTACATTGTAGAATAATTGGAAAGACATCAACACTATGAAATAACACATATGGAATCATGTAGCAACCAAAAAGTGTTAAACAAATCAAAATATATGTTATATTTGAGATTCTTCAAAGTAGCCATCCTTTGCCTTAATGATAGCTTTGCACACTCTTGGCATTCTCTCAACCAGCTTCATGAGGAATGCTTTTCCAATAGTCTTGAAGGAGTTCCTACATATGCTGAGCACTTGTTGGCTGCTTTTCCTTCACTGCGGTCCAACTCATCCCAAACCATCTCAATTGGGTTGAGGTTGGGTGATTGGGGAGGCCTGGTCATCTGATGAAACACTCCATTACTCTCCTTGGTCAAATAGCCCTTACACAGCTTGGAGTTGTGTTTTGGGTCATTGCTCTGTTGAAAAATAAATGATAGTCCCACTAAGCGCAAACCAGATGGGATGGTGTATCGCTGCAGAATGCTGTGGTAGCAATGCTGGTTAAGTGTGCCTTGAATTCTAAATAAATCACTGAGTGTCACCAGCAAAGCACCCCCACACCTTCATACCTCCTCCTCCATGCTTCACGGTAGGAACCACACATGCAGAGATCTTTTGTTCACCTACTCTGCGTCTCACAAAGAAACGGCGGTTAGAACCAGAAATCTCAAATTTGGACTCATCAGACCAAAGGACAGATTTCCACAGGTCTAATGTCCATTGCTCGTGTTTCTTGGCCCAAGCAAGTATCTTCTTATTGGTGTCCTTTAGTAATGGTTTTGTTGCAGCAACTCGACCATGAAGGCCTGATTCATGCAGTCTCCTCTGAACAGTTGATGTTGAGATGTGTCTGTTACTTGAACTCATTTATTTGGGCTGCAATCTGAGGTGCAGTTCACTCTAATTAATTTATCCTCTGCAGTAGAGGTAACTCTGGGTCTTCCTTTCCTGTGGCGGTCCTCATGAGAGCCAGTTTCATCATAGCGCTTGATGGTTGTTGCAACTGCACTTGAAGTTCTTGAAATGTTCCGCATTGACTGACCTTCATGTCTTAAAGTAATGACGGACTGGCATTTCTCTTTGTTTATTTGAGCTGTTCTTGCCATAATATGGACTTGGCCTTTTACCAAATAATGCTATCTTCTGTATACTGACCCTAACTTGTCACAACACAACTGATTGGCTCAAACACATCAAGAAGAAAATATATTCCACAAATTAACTTTTAACAAGGCACACCTGTTAAAGGGAGCGGCGGCATTGTTGGGAGTTTTGGAGAGTCTGGCGTACCCAAAGAAAAATGCCTGCCACTCAGGCCCAGAAACTAGATTAAACTATATGCACATAATTAGTACTATTGGATAGAAAACACTCTGAAATTTCTAAAACTGTTAAAATAATGTCTGTGAGTATAACAGATATGGCAGGCGAAAACCAGAGGAAAATCCATCCGGAAAATGTTTTTTTTTTATGTCACAGTTTTTTCCATTGACTTGCTATTGACTACAGAGTGAATTGGCTCCCAGATTGCAGTTCCTATGGCTTCCACTAGATGTCAACAGTCTTTAAACAAGGTTTTAAGCGTTTACCTTGAAAAACAGGGGAATAGAAGAAGATTATATAAGTGGAGTGAGGAAGTGTCTTTTGTGTTTTGCGCACAAGACCGTGAGTGTGCGCCTCGGTATTTTCATTTTCTATCGCTCAGGTTATTATCCGTGTGAAATATTATAGTTAATATAAATAAAAGTGTACCTAAGGATAGATTATAAACAATGTTTGATTTGTTTGGACAAAGTTGATAGGTATATTTTTTGTCTTGTATAATGGGACGAGTGGACGGTGGATTTTCTGAACAGAACGTGTCAACCAAACAGAGTTTTATGGATATAAATAGGGACTTTTTCTAACAAAAGGAACATGGATTGTCTTGCTTGGACACTTCAGATGGCCCTCAGCAGAAGATCATCAAAGGTAAACAATTTATTTTAGCTCTTTTTATGTGTTTTGTGACACCGGCGCTGGTTTTATTAATATGCTAATTATCCCCAAGAGGTTATCTGAAACGCATTCAAGGTGACTACCTCATGAAGCTGGTTGATATATATTTTGATTTTCTTAACACTTTTTTTGCTTACTACAGTGGGGCAAAAAGTATTTAGTCAGCCACCAATTGTGCAAGTTCTCTCACTTAAAAAGATGAGAGAGGCCTGTAATTTTCATCATAAGTACACTTCAACTATGACAGACAAAATGAGGAAAAAAAATCCAGAAAATCACATTGTAGGATTTTTAATGAATTTATTTGCAAATTATGGTGGAAAATAAGTATTTGGTCACATACAAACAAGCAAGATTTCTGGCTCTCACAGACCTGTAACTTCTTCTTTAAGAGGCTCCTCTGTCCTCCACTCGTTACCTGTATTAATGGCACCTGTTTGAACTTGTTATCAGTATAAAAGACACCTGTCCACAACCTCAAACAGTCACACTCCAAACTCCACTATGGCCAAGACCAAAGAGCTGTCAAAGGACACCAGAAACAAAATTGTAGACCTGCACCAGATTGGGAAGACTGAATCTGCAATAGGTAAGCAGCTTGGTTTGAAGAAATCAACTGTGGGAGCAATTATTAGGAAATGGAAGACATACAAGACCACTGATAATCTTCCTCGATCTGGGGCTCCACGAAGATCTCACCCGTGGGGTCAAAATGATCACAAGAACGGTGAGCAGAAATCCCAGAACCACACGGGGGGACCTAGTGAATGACCTGCCGAGAGCTGGGACCAAAGTAACAAAGCCTACCATCAGTAACACACTACGCCGCCAGGGACTCAAATCCTGCAGTGCCAGACGTGTCCCCCTGCTTAAGCCAGTACATGTTCAGGCCCGTCTGAAGTTTGCTAGAGAGCATTTGGATGATCCAGATGAGGATTGGGAGAATGTCATATGGTCAGATGAAACCAAAATAGAACTTTTTGGTAAAAACTCAACTCGTCGTGTTTGGAGGACAAAGAATGCTGAGTTGCATCCAAAGAACACCATACCTACTGTGAAGCATGGGGGTGGAAACATCATGCTTTGGGGCTGTTTTTCTGCAAAGGGACCAGGACTGACTGATCCGTGTAAAGGAAAGAATGAATGGGGCCATGTATCGTGAGATTTTGAGTGAAAACCTCCTTCCATCAGCAAGGGCATTGAAGATGAAACGTGGCTGGGTCTTTCAGCATGACAATGATCCCAAACACACCGCCCGGGCAACGAAGGAGTGGCTTCAGAAGAAGCATTTCAAGGTCCTGGAGTGGCCTAGCCAGTCTCCAGATCTCAACCCCATAGAAAATCTTTGGAGGGAGTTGAAAGTCCGTGTTGCCCAGCGACAGCCCCAAAACATCACTGCTCTAGAGGAGATCTGCATGGAGGAATGGGCCAAAATACCAGCAACAGTGTGTGAAAACCTTGTGAAGACTTACAGAAAACGTTTGACCTCTGTCATTGCCAACAAAGGGTATATAACAAAGTATTGAGATAAACTTTTGTTATTGACCAAATACTTATTTTCCACCATAATTTGCAAATAAATAAATAAAAAATCCTACAATGTGATTTTCTGGATTTCTTTTTCTCATTTCGTCTGTCATAGTTGAAGTGTACCTATGATGAAAATTACAGGCCTCTCTCATCTTTTTTAAGTTGGAGAACTTGCACAATTTGTGGCTGACTAAATACTTTTTTTGCCCCACTGTACATGATTCCAATATGTGTTATTTCATAGTTTTGATGTCTTCACTATTATTCTGCAATGTAGAAAATAGTAAAAATAAAGAAAAACCCTTGAATGAGTAGCTTTGTCCAAACCTTTGACTGGTACTGTATGGAGTGGGTAAAACAATATCTAAGCGTTGTTAAAGTGATCAGGGTTCAATGTCTCGATATACATGGGGCAGCAGTCTCTAAGGTGCCGGGCAGAGTATCGGTTGGTGGTGGCTGTTCAAGAGTCTGGTGGCCTGGCGATATAAGCTGTTTTTCAATCTCTCGTTCTGGGCTTTGATACAGCTGTACGGTCTCTGTCTGCTATATGGTAGCAGAGTGAACAGGCCGTGGCTCAGGTGGCTGAGGTTCTTGATGATCTTTTTGGCCTTCTTATGACAACGGGTGCTACAGATGTCCTGGAGGGCAAGCGTTGGGCTGACGGCACCAGCCTCTGGAAAGCCATGCGTTTGCAGGCGTTGCAGTAGCCATACCAGGCGGTGATGCAGCCCGACAGAATGCTTTAGAAGTTAGTGAGGGTCTTATGGGCCATGTCTAATTTTGTCAGGCTCCTGAGGTTGAAGAGGCACTGTTGTACCTTATTCACCATGGTGTCAGTGTGCTGGGACCATTTCAGGCCCTTGGTGATGTGCACAACAAAGAACTTTAAGATTTTGACCCTCTCCTCTGAGGCCCAGTGGGGGAGGCTATCTCTGCTGTCTGCTGTAGTCCACGATCAGCCTCTTCGTTTTGTTGACATTGAGGGCGAGGTTCCTTCCTCGGCACCACTCCGCCAGGTCACTAACCTCCTCCCTGTAGGCTAGAGATCATCAACTAATCAACTATATTCAGCTGTGGGCTGATTTTTTCATGAGCAGATGGTCAGGGGGCCAGAACATACAGTGCTTTCAGAAAGTATTTAAAAAACTTTTTTTTTGACTGAATTTAAAGTAGATTCAATTGAGATTTTATGTCACTGATCTACACGCAATACCCCATAATGTCAATGTGGAATTTTGTTATGGCAAGCCTAAATAAGTTCAGGGGAAAAAAAATTCTTAGCAAATCACATAAGTTGCATGGACTCATTCTGTGTTCAATAATAGTGGTTAACACGTTTGAAAGTCTTACTCTTGTCAGCATTGGAAATTGAGAGCCCACAATCGTCGTGAGCAGCAAGGGCCCTGTTGGTGGCTCAGTGTTATTCTCCTTAAAGCGGGCAAAGGTGTTCAGCTTATCTGGGAGTGAGGCGTTGGTGTCAGCAACATGCCAGGTTTTCCCTTTATAATCCGTGATTGTCTGAAGTCCCTGCCACATGCGTCTTGTGTCAGAGCCAAGGAATAGCAACTCCACTTTGTCCCTGTACTATCGTTTCTCCGTATAGGCTGGGAGCAGCAGGATAGAGGTGTGATTCAGTCCAATGGCGGCAAGCTTTACACCACTCAAGCCGACACTTGGCATTGCGCATGGTGAGCTTAGGCTTGTGTGCGGCTGCTCGGCCATGGAAACCCATTTCATGAAGCTCCCGACGAACAGTTCTTGTGCTGACGTTGCTTCCAGAGGCAGTTTGGAACTCTGTAGTGAGTGTTGCAACCGAGGAAAGACTATTTCTATGCGCTTCCGCACTTGGCGATCCCGTTCTGTGAGCTTGAGTGGCCTACCACTTCGCGGCTGAGCCGTTGTTGCTCCTAGACATTTCCACTTCACAATAACATCACTTACAGTTGACCGGGGCAGCTCTAGCAGGGCAGAAATTTTACGAACTGACTTGTTGGAATAGTGGCATCCTATGACAGTGCCACTTTGAAAGTGACTGAGCTCTTCAGTAAGGCCATTCTACTTCCAATGTTTGTCTATTAAGATTGCAAGGCTGTGTGGTCAATTTTATACATCTGTCATCAACAGGTGTGGCTGAAATAGGGGTGACAACATACTTTTGTGTATATAGTGTATGAGATACATTCAGATTCAGTTTTCAAATTCCGTTCTCTAAATTCAGATTCAAAACCAAAGACAACATCCTGGTACTTTGCCAGCCAGGAAAGGTAGATGAGAACATATAGAATCAAACACTCTCTGTGGTAAACCAACGTTTCTGGCAGTTTCTGAAGCCAATGTGGCATGGTGCCACTCTAGCGTTTGAACCAATTTGGCTATAAGCTATTATGACCCCATTCCTTAAAACGAAGACATTCTGGAACACGAATGTGCCTCCTGTTCCCTTCTATGATGATCACAGGCCGTGCAGGACACGTTAGAAGGGAGTGTCACAAAAAACACAATTTTGCCCCATTAAGAATATAGTTGAATAGCCCTGTCATAGCCCTTCTAAGCATAGCCTTTCCACTCCCTTTTTAATCTTGCTCTTGTGACTGACTGGGTTTGAACCAGGTGTCCTGCATGTCACGAGACTGTGTTAGCCCAATTAGCTAAAGCCCATAGGGATGCAAACACACAAACACAAGAATACACCCATCAAAAGAGCATGGTTCATCGAACCACCTCGTTTACATTTCACCCCCCTTTGACCTCATACTCAGAGATCACGGCACAAATATTACTGACTGGACTCGAAATCAGGCCTGTGTGTGTGTGAGCATGTGTGCGGGCCTTCAAAAGATGGGAAATAAAATGTTCACACACACACAGCTATATGTATTACTAAACTTGTGACGACTTTTTGAGAACCAACAATTCCCTATCCCCTAACCCTTACCCTAACCCTTAACCATAACCCACATTTTATTCCTAACCCTAATTCTAATCCTAAACCTAACCCATAAGCCTAAACTAGCCTTTTAACAAGAAAGGACCGGGAAAATGTCCTTGCTTCTCTGCATTTTAGTTGGTTTAGTATTCTTGTGAGTACATATGGTACCCTGGTGTTCGTAAGTATAGTATAATGTGTATACACACACACACACACACACACACACACACACACACACACATACACATACACATACACATACACATACACATACACACACACACACTGTGGACAGGGTTAATCTCCCGGAAAGAGGGATGGGGGTAGGCGAATAGTTGGTAGGAAGAGGGTCCCCTATTATCGGGGGATGAGAGGGCTAATAAAACCCAGGAGCTGCAGGGGCCCAGAGGTCACAACACATGTAATGAATGGAGAAATTTCACTCATCCAATTATAGGGAGGCAAGGCGAAAATCCATACCGTTACTCTGGGCAGAGTGCCCAAATGCAAACCATTAATGTTAAGCAAACTCCCCACTGTGGGGGTGGGGAGTTTGTAAGAGTGTATGTTTAAAGAGAGCTATGGTAACTGCGTGTGTGTGTTTGATTTTACTATCCTTGTGGGGAACAGAGTCCTCACAAGGATAGTAAAACAAGAACAATTCGGACAAGTGGGGACACTTCGCCAGTACCCAGAAGGAAAAAGGCTATTTTAGGCTTAGGCATTAAGTTTAGGGTTACAATTGGGGTTAGAATTAAGGTTCCGATTTGGGGTTAAGGTTTGGGTTAGGTTTAGGGGTTAGGGAAAATACGATTTTGTATAGGAATCAAGGATAGAAAAACAAACGTGCGTGTCTGTGTATGTGTGTGCCTGTCATTTCTTGAGCAGCGGCATAACAGGCCTCCACTCAGAGAACTATTTTGAGAGCGTGGCGTTTTCCTGCGGTATTCTGCATACTAAAATTAAAGGTTGATAACACTGCACTGTAATAACAGGTGATGGTTCCTCAGATGCCAATTAAGGCCCATTTTGTAGCTCGTGAATTGTTGCCTGACTGGACATGAAATGCAAACCCCAAATATACCAAAATTATGGATGAACAATGGTAGAGGAAAGCTACTACTTGGAGACTGTAATATGAAAGCATTAAATAATTCAAAATAATTGTGTATGGATTTTCGATAAACCTTCAGGCATATTTAACGTGCCTTGGTAATGCTCTTTTCAATCATGCATACTACTTAGGCTTGAGGTTCAAAAATATTTTCTTACAAATCTATTTTGTGAAGAACCCAATTTGGCCATGTAGTTAAATATTTTTAACGTATGGACTAATGTACTGTATATCAACTTATGCTTAAGCACATATACACATATTTTTGGAAGCAATCAAATAAAAACAATTGTTGTTGGCAAGGTGTCTGGCTTGTCTACTGTCCTTTGAAGGCCATCCTCTTTCTAACAAAATAGCTTTCTCACCAACATCTTTTGGAGTGCAGTGCCCACAGACCTCCCACAACCACACATCATGCCCGTGCGCCTCAATCAAACACTCCACTTCACAAAAAAATAAGAAAACGGCTGCTTATTTGCAAAAACAAGCTGCCGAAGGAACACTTTAATTAAACGTCTTTATTTATATGTCAAATGAAAAGAGGAAGAAATCTAAATCACATTCTATCTTTTTTCATCTGCCTGTACCCGTACACCCTCGAGGCAAGTCATTAGGTCTTATACATAACCATCGCCGCCGCATTAAAATCACATTACACAACAATGATAATCATTGCGTTCAATTACACGTGGTAATAAATGCCTGCACCATCTCGAGTAAATCCATTAGCCCTAGCATCGTGGGAGAGAGACAGACACAGACTGAAGACTTGGGCTCTGCAGCCATTAGCTGATCTGGACCAAGCGTTGTCTCAGCAGCACGGCTACTGATGGTTGGTCCACAACCCCCTGGCCACACCCACGGATGGTTCACTGCCCGCTAACTGTTCATTAACAATGAGTTACGGCCCATATTTTTTCCAGACTGTTCTGCAAAACGCATCACGCCAGGGTCACCAAAGCTGTAGGTTTGGAAGTCAGTAGACACATAGACCCTTTATAGTTTAGGTTTAATATTTTTTAACCAATCCTATTTATACAATACATCTGTTTCCATTAGACAACTAAACTAAAGCAATGTGCGATATACTGTATTGAGATAAGGTTGACTAGCTTTCTGAGAAACTAAATCAAATGAAAGTCTACCAATTTTTGACACAAATGTGCAAGAATGTGCCCAGATTATGCTCTGTGTTTCTATCGCACACAGTATCTTATAGTAGTAGCCTATGGCCTAAAGCACTCTGAAGTTTTGCTCGTTAAATAGGTACGGTTGCCGTAAGAAGCTTGTGCTACTCAGTAAGGTGCAAGCAAGCCAGAAAGGAAGAAAACAATATTGCTCTGTGAGGATGATACAACAAGCAATTGTCATCCATCTCCTTCTTTCAACCCCATTCCATTTCGAGTTTCTTAATAAGACGGGGCCAGCGCTGTGCGCCGAGTGAGGGGGGGCGTTAACTGGCGCTGCGGGCGCCAGTGTGCACGCCTCTGCTTTATTAGCAGGGAGAAACTGACACCCTCGGATGCCGAGTCTAATGAGAGATGCCTTCACACAACCGCTCGCCGTATTTCATTTTCATATGTCCTACGGAAGTCGCTCGATACTTCTCCCTCCTCGATCCTCACCTTAACTAAGCCAGCTCTCTGCCTCTCCAACCGTCTCCACCTCTGTGTGTTTGGCCTCTCTCTTTCTCCCGCTTCAGATGGGACCCAGCTGTAATTAACTGTTATGTGCGATTGATTGTGGACAGCTTAGCATTGACCAGCTTCATTATGGAGTCCCTTCAGCGGGATTCCTGGCCTGCCAATACTCTGCAGTTTTTTCAGCCAACCGGTCGATGGTTAACGTATTAAAAGCTTTATTTGTACTTTGTTCACCCCCTACTACCTTTGGCCGTTGCTCCGTGGGCGTGCTCTTTGAATCCTCCTCCCCCGCCGTCCACCTCCCTCTCCCCATCCACCTCCCTAGTGCTTGGTGATGCTGGTCTATAAGCAGGGGCCTATTCATCCATAGGGTAGCATATTTTGGGGATATTAAATAACAAAAGTATATATACAAAAGTATGTGGACACCCCCTTCAAATGAGTGGATTTGGCTATTTCAGCCAAATCGAGCACACAGCCATACAATCTCCAGAATAGAATTGCCTTACTAAAAGAGCTCAGTGACATTCAACGTGGCTCCGTCATAGGATACCACCTTTCCAACAAGTCAGTTTGTTAAATTTCTGCCCTGCTAGAACTGCCCCGGTCAACTGTAAGTGCTGTTATTGTGAAGTGAATCTAGGAGCAAGTGGTAGTCCACACAAGCTCACAGACAGGACCGCGAAGTGCTTAAGTGTGTAAAAATTGTATGTCTTCAGTTGCAACACTCACTGCCGAGTTCCTAACTGCCTCTGGAAGCAACGTCAGCACAAGAATTGTTCGTCGGGAGCTTCATGAAATGGGTTTCCATGGCCGAGCAGCACAAAATGACATTGTAGACGATTCTGTGCTTCCAACTTTGTGGCAACAGTTTGGGGAAGGCCCTTTGTGCCCCCATGCACAAAGCGAGGTCCATACAGAAATTATTTGTCGAGATTGCTGTGGAAGAACTTGACTGGCCTGCACAGAGCCCTGACCTCAACCCCATCGAACACCTTTGGGATGAATTGGAACGCCGACTGCGAGCCAGGCCTAATTGCCCGACCACACTAATGCTCTTGTGGCTGAATGGAAGCAAGTCCCTTCAGCAATGTTTCAACATCTAGTGGAAGGTCTTCCTAGAAGTGTGGAAGATGTTGTAGCAGCAAAGGGGGGAGCAACTCCATATTAATGCTCATTAATTTGGAGTGAGATGTTCGACGAGCAGGTGTCCACATACTTTTGGTCATGTAGTGTATTTAGCACAATGATACAACACAACACTACACACTATCAAGCCAAAGGCTAAAATCACAACGTATAATACTGTGCTTCCATTTAGAGCCATAGGAGGTAAGGCACCGAAACACTATTCCCCCCCCACACACACACACACACAGGGTGACTCTCTGATGAGATATAATTTTGTCATTTAGCACGCTGCGCTATAAGATGCATCTCCCCCGCCGATGCATCAGCGGCAGCACAAACTCTGTCCTTGTCTGGCATTTCCCTCAAGGCTACATTCACAGCAGAGGAGTCACACATAGAGGGAGATTGAGGGGAGCATTGCTGCAACATTATAAATGGCTACAAGCACACACTCTCTCTCTTTCTCTTCCCCATCTCTCTCTCTCTCTCTCTCTCTCTCTCTCTCTCTCTTTCTCAGGAAAATTTGGTTTCTATTTATCTCTCTCCCTCTCAGGATAATTTGGTTTCTCTCTCTCTCTAGCATCACTCTCTATGTCTTTGCAAGCATCATCACTGAACTCTGTCATGCTTATTCAGTCAAATTTGGATTTTGACAGAACATTTAGTACAGGGGTTCTCAACCTTTCTTTACTTGTTATCTGTCTGTTTCCCCTTTACCAGACTACAAGTCTCACACCAATGCATGTTACAGTATATGCATTTACCCAGACATATGTATTAATTAGCAAACATTGATCTTGTTTGACCAATACAATGCAAACTCTTATACAAATGCATTTTTTATTTCATTTATTTAACCTTTATTTTACCAGGTAAGCGAATACCCCTAATATGCGTGTTGAAATACAGAAAAAAACATGCGTGTGACACTTTCATGGTTGCCATTCATGATGGCAACAAAAACAGCACTTTTTTATATGTTGTTTGTTGAAAATAGTCCCTCAAATTCTGCTAAACCATTGCCTACCAGAGAAGCATGACCCCTTAATGTTTGTACCCAGTGCCTTGCGGGGAGCAAAGCATTTCACTCACGTTTGCCAGTTACCCTGGGAGCTTAAAATGTTCCTTGCGGAGACTAGGCCGATATCTCTCCCAATTTTCTCTTTCCCGTCTGTCTCATCCATTTTCTCCTTCTCCCTTGATATGCTCCCTTAGGTCGTTCTGTACTTTGCTAAGATATAAAGTGACATTGGAATAACTTATATAATTGCACTGTAGCAACCTCATTGAGTAAATTTAGGGATGGGATCTTTTGGCATTTTAGGGAAAGCATATAATAATGGTAATACTACCAAATAACTAACATGCCTAGCCTTCTCTCATATACAGTAGTTACCCAGAAACTTTAATGCCACTGTAATGTATAGTTTAGGCCCTACCATTGCATTCTCTCTCACACTTAACCCCTCTATACAGCTACTGTATAGGACTAATAGCATGCACTGTCAGCACTAGCCCAGGATGAATTGAAAACCCACAACTGTACCTATACTGGCACCCAGGAAAGAGCACTGGCAACATTTAAATAGTAAGCAGTATTTAATGCTTTCATGTTATTGAGTGTTTCCCAAATGGCACCCTATTCCCTATGTACTTTTGACCAGAGTACTACGAGGAATAGGGTGCCAGAGCCCTATGTAGGAAATAGCGTGCAATTTGGGATGCAAACATTTTCTCCTGGGTGCGGTGGCTCAGGTCAGCTCATTATTGGGCAAGAAAACAAAGGATACAGATACACACATTCACCGGATCTCATAAAGAGAAATTACTCCTCTGCTACAGTCTCTAATTCCACGTTTAATAAAACAATACCACACTACTGTCGCTTTTCCTCTCATAATGATTTAAGGCTCCGGTTTTCACAGGTTCATTTATAATAGTCTTCAGCGATAGAACATCTGATTAATCTGTAAATAGATACAAGGATAGGATTACAATTTAACCTTCATTGTTGAGAACAGAATTACAATAACAATGTGACTATTCATCTGTATGTATAATATATGTGCCTGCTGTGTTGGGTATCTTCTATAGTTCTTTTGCTTCTAAGCGTTTGTTATTTCAAAGGAAAACACAGCATTAATAAAAAACACAAAGGAAAACACAACATGAATAAAAAACACAAAGGAAAAGAGATCAAATAGATATACAGTATGCAACAACATGCCAGAGGGCAGGGGGGTGAGATGGTTAATGACTTCTCCGCGCTTGATCACGATTAAAAGAAAACAACTAATGTTCTCCATATCAAATGAACCACCAAGCAGCAGGACAACATTAGTCGAGATAGATTTTACAGTCAGATAAGGGGGAGAGTTTAATTGGGAAACTCTTTGTCACGTGCTGCTATGAGACACAAGGTATGAGGGAACCAATGTTTCTTTAGGCCGATAAGTGAGTAGGCTATGCCTTAGAGAGCAATAAAAAGCAACTAGGAACCAATTTGAAAAGATTGAGGAAGACTGTGAAGTTGTTGTACTAACTTCGGGAAGAAAGACTAAAGTAAAGTCATGTAAGAGTCAGTGGCTAAAGCTGTCATTCAAATCCAGGAAAACTATTAATTGAATACATTTAGCTGTGTTGCATGCTATAAAACTCTAATCTCACATGCACACAATGCTTACGATGGTTGTAAGGTGAATGTCTGGACATGGAGTCACTTTTTCCTTCGAGATGAATTAAAGTACTTTATGCAACTAAGAGGAATATGAGATGCTGGAAGAAAAATCTCTCTCTTTTAGATCTTATGTCTAAAACTGTGAGTAATTGATATACACTTGATAGCCTGGAAAAAGTGGTTGTATAACTGACATACAGTGATATAAGTAACATTTTCTGAGCTTCCTGGATCTGGGTATGAATTTCAATATTCATGAGCAGTCTGTTCTTGAACAAACTGTTCAGAACCCTGTAGGAGTGACTTTGGGAGGATGGCTGTCAAAAAACTATCATGTCAAGATGAAATGGAGGAAAGACATCTATTCAATTGACATTTCATTAATGAATAATTTCTCCAAGCATAAATATTAATAGATACAATTCATTAGTTAAATCATTGATGTGGACCAAAATCAACAAGGTAGTTCAACTTTTCAGTTCTGTTCACATTCTGATTATAATCGAATGATATTTCCTACTAATTAATTTAAACATGTTCATATGGCTAGAGTCTCATTATCTGCAGACCTGCACCATTTCAAATAGTTTCCCATGCACCTTCTTCCCTCATCCTGGATTTATTTTGGGATTAAATCATTATTTTAGTTTAGCATCAATACTTTTCTTGGATAAGAAACAAATGATACTAATGCACCCAACTCGTTCCATCACTGTGAGAATGATCAAGTTCCTCTTATTAGTCCTTTTGCTTGACATTGTTTGCCTAAGTCGTTTCATTTTGCATAGATGAGCATGTCCCATGCCACATTAGTTATTCCCCCCAAATAACCCCCTAGAGTCGATGTCCTCTATGTTAATGGATACTCCCTTAAAATCTCTCTAAAAGTCAACACAGAATTGACTAAATAACGTCAATAACGTTAATGCAAGGGTCAATGGCAGAATACAAAATCTGCCTTATTTGTGGGACTAAACCCGTATCATTCTAGTTCCATGTTTTGTGATGGAGACATCATCCTGGTAGAGAACACAAAGATCCTCGGCTGTTTCTACCTGCCCATTTATCATTTATTTTGCACACGGTGGGTCTACCATTTTACTAATGATGCCAATTAATTGAAAACATTAGCACATTTCAAAGATTAACATTCCCTGTGCTTCACTGGGAGCAGGGAGGAAGGATAGGAGAGGGGGAGGAAGGCTGTGGCCTAAGAAATGCATGGATATCAAAGCCCAAACAACAGGCTAATTGACACCCAGTTTGCCTCATTCTAATTAACAGGGGAAACACAGGTTAAAGACGAGAGGGAACAGGAGTTATGGATACCACAATCAAAGTGCCCTGTATTCCGGGGGAAGATAATAAATGTAGTAGTCCATTGAATGAAAGCATGTGCGCACAACTTGTAACTTGTAACACTGGCACTACTAGGGTTGCTGTCCGATTGCTAAGTAATGCTTAATAAGCATGTCTATATATCTTTAAAAGGTGTTATGATGCCATGGCTCACTGAACAATAATGAAACAAGATAACGTTGAAGAATGTTCCGTTTGAAACCCCCTAGAGTCCATTGACGCACCGGCGTGTCACACAGTGACATCATTTTGAATATTGAATAGCTCCCTGTGTGTTTATGCTTTACTGTTTCTGCAGCTCAATCCCCTCTTTCCGTAGATATACAGTTTGCACCTATTCCAATACATGGGGCTAGTGAAAGTGGCATTAATCTACACATGAGAGGATCCCGGACAAGAAAATATTCTGTAAAAACAAACCGTGTTAGTTACAGCTTTGTGTTCTTGAGAGTCTCATCTTTCGATATCGGTTACTTATTCGAAAAATGGTTTCGTCTGGACTTTCGTGGACAGTTGGTTTTGTGAGAAGACCTTTTCGAAATTAGGACGTCTGCAACAGAGTTCAGACAAGTGCTGTAAAGCTTGCGGATGTCGCAGAGCAAAACAAACAACACTGTCATGTTCGTGTGAGTCTCAGCTTTTGATGGTTGACCGAAGCATCGTCTCTGCTTTAATTTTTTTCTAGATTATAGGTCCCTGGCGAGGGAGGAGCTGGTTTTTATGTAGTGTATTTATTTATTCTGAACACATACATTTACACATAAATGTACTTTTATGATCGCTAGTTGGACAGGCAAACACTGACAAGTACTAAACAGCAAACCAATCAAAACTTGTGTACTAACCAGGTACCATCTCTGCTGATCACATCTGCCAATCATGCTCTCTGTACTGGTACTAAACACAGCTGGTGACAGCTCGATCTGACAAACTACTATGGGTTGCTTAAATCAATTTTTTTATTTGTAATATATTTAGTTATAGAAACATGATACCATCAATGCAAGCTGTAAAATAACTCCCAACTTTACTTAGAACGCAGCAACCTTAGCAAAGTAGCTAGCTAGCTACAACAAGTGGACCTGTTGCAAGCTAGCAGGAGCATATACAGTAGCTGTATCACGCATGCCCTTCTGGGACAGGGAGCTTTAGCTATCATTATTCCAAGTAATAATTAAAGACTACAGAAATCAATAGGCCATGTATTGTAAAGCTAATACAGTCATCAAGGCATGACTCACTAATTCCATTCATACAGACAAATACCACATTATCCCTGTCAATAGGCCTAGTTGGAGTTAGCTACAGATTATCAAAGTCAAAGTCACCATTATTAGTCAGTTGTACAACTGAATGCCTTCAACCGAAATGTGTCTTTTGCATTTAACCCAACCACTCTGAATCAGAGAGGTGCGAGGGGCTGCCTTAATCGACATCCACGTCTTCAGCGGCCAGGGAACAGTGGGTTAACTGCCTTGTTCAGGGGCAGAACGACAGATTTGTACCTTGTCAGCTCGGGGATTTGAACTTGCAACCCTCCGGTTACAAGTCCAACACTCTAACCACTAGGCTACCTGCCGCCCTGTGATATAACCAAAGAGTTTTTGTATCCATTACTGGACATTAGAGTTCAGGCATAGAGTTTTCAACTAACCTGGTATTGGTGATACTCTCTTAGTTCTTGATTCTGGAAAACAGTTCTTAAAAATGTCAGTGTCCAGTTGCAGGTGGTTCTACAAACACCAGAGAAAACTCAGAAAGATAGTAAATCCAAATTTTCTATCGGGTGAGATAAGCCTCTTGCATGTGTGTAGATCTTTGTTTTGGTCGCACTGTATGACACGCTGTCATTTACTTCTACGCGTGGCCGCGGCTGCGTTGCATAGAAACAACTAGTTCCGGCAAAGATGTTGGGAAATTCTAGATGTGCGGCTGCTAAGATGGCGAGGAACCTCCTCGTGCGTTACATAACATGGATTTACTATCTTACTGAGTTTTCTCTACATTGGTTGGCTACATTTCGATACACCTAAGGGGCCTGGGCACACGAATGCTCCTAGAGAGAGGGGGGAATACTGAAGCATGCATTGATGTCAGTTCTACTGTCTCCATCAGTAGGCTTTTGGCATAGATGATAAAGCTCTCATTTCTGGACTGCAACATTGTAATATTCTGCCCCCCACTGCACTTAAATGGTAAGTTACACTATATTTAGACACTTCAAATACTGCCTGAGACACCATTGCTATTTGTCTCCATACTCAATAAATGGTGAAACACTAAAAGTGATGGTATTCTTTGTTCGAATGCATATGCATAAAATGTACATTATGGAAAAGATGTCTCACACTCAGTCATAGTTAGTAGTAGAATAATGGATTGGCAAGAATCTGGCACTGTGAACTTTTAGAAGGTTAGTAGGAAAGTTAGGCTAATAATTTAAACCACCTATATACTCACACTCACTGAACACAAACATTAATTTCCCAGCTGCTTTTTATATAATCCTGTAGACTGTAAGATTTTACATACCTTATATTCCAGTGCATCCAGCATTATGCATGCCCTCCATGGTATTGGGCAGCTGTTTTTATTTAAAACAATTTAACGGCAGAGCAAATTATATACATTTGTCCATCTTTTTATACATGTAGGATATGCTATGTTGGCTAATATGCATATGCAGCTGTAGTTTTAAATCCCCCATTATAGGATACATGACACATCTTTCTATCTACATGCTTTTATTTGGGTTTCAATGTTTCTTTAAGCCTGCAGCTAACTACTTGAAATGAGACAAATAATCATGTCAAAATATGATTCAAAAATGTAATTCACAGACAGAGAGATAGCTAATGAAACAGACAAATTGACATTTACATTACAGTAGCTGGATAGGCTAGTGAAACGTTAAATAGACTAAATGGTAGTGCTGAGCGACATTTACAGTAGTTGGCTAGGCTTGTTAAATTGGCTAAATGGTAGTGCTGAGTGACATTTACAGTAGCTGGCTAGGCTTGTTAAATTGGCTAAATGGTAGTGCTGAGCGACATTTACAGTAGCTGGCTAGGCTTGTTAAATTGGCTAAATGGTAGTGCTGAGTGACATTTACAGTAGCTGGCTAGGCTTGTTAAATTGGCTAAATGGTAGTGCTTTTTACATTAAATGCATTTTGAAATAATGACATTACAATGATTTCATAGCTTTTTAATGGAAATTCCAAAGCCAATAATAGTGAACATTCAATTGCCAAAACAGAAAATAGTCCATTGTCTCTGTCAGGTCCACATTGGTTAGACATCAATAGAAAAATAGGACATTACTATGAAATAATACAATATTTCAGTTGTGTATTTTACTTCGTTTTTATTGATGAAGTTATTATTTTTCATTCCTTAAGGTAATCATCTCTGCTCAGGCAGTAGCAGTCAGCCAGCCAGCCAGGCCATCTAACATGATGTGCTCCACATACTATACTGTCTTTAGTCATCCTATTTAGCTACCCTGCCTAAGTACGCTGCAGAGCTGTCTGATGAAATCATTTTACTAGTTCTTCAAAGTAGATAAGTATACTTTCACGAACTGTCTCTGTCCCTCTCATTGTTGTGTACATTGCTCTCTCATGTGGTCTATGCGGTCTGTGTACTGTACATCTAACCTAACATAGCAGGCGTGAAAGTATATTCGTCCAGTGTTCTGTATAATGTATAATAATATATAACCTGTATAATAAGATGCGCATGTCTATGCCCTAATGATGGAAGTCGTTGTCCCAAAGGTTGGAAGGCATGCGACAAGCTTAGGTCCAAAATAAGCCTATAGAAACGCATTGTGCTTATTTTGGACCGCCTCTTCCTCTCTGATTCATTTCTGAGCCAAAATGTTTTTATTATGGTCATTGTAGTTAATTGCCACGTTTCTACTAAATGGTCAATGAAATTACCTCTGAGCCATTGGGTGCCTTCCTCACAAGGGGTATGTACAAGAGTTTAGCAGTTTGTCAAATTTGCCTGAACAGACAGTGTTGAAATAAAATGTTTATTAGAAAATGTGCAAGAATTGAAGGTACCAACACATTTTATAGTCATCATAAGAAAGTTTTACTGTTATATAAAAAAATCAGCTCCTCCCTCGACGGGGATCAATCAACTTTTTTTGGCTTCTGCCCACCACCTATCATTATTTATTAGTCTGTAGCTCAAACGGTTTGGGTTTTACAGACGATTTTGTGACAATTTTCTTGTCCGGATCCTCTCATGTTTAGAAAAACACTGTTCTCACAAGCTCCATGTTATGGAATAGGCGCAAGCTTTATATCGGCAGAAAGAGGGCATTGAGCTGCTGCCATGGCAAGAAACGGTAAATTTTACTTTTTGTTCTTCTTGAGACGCCGCATCAACAACATAGCCAGTACATTCATCAAAATAGTCAGATTAATCTAAGATAACACAAGAAATCTGTTATAAATGTGGAAGTCTTAGTCACACAATTTTACACCTAATTCAGATTTTTTTGTTACAGTATTTCTCAAGTAAAAAATGTGCATGAAAAGTAGTTGTCTGTCGTTGAATGACAACAAACACTTAATTAAAGAATCCCTACTGTTGACCAATAGGGGTGTAGACTTCGGCTACCAAACTTCGACAAGCCTCAAGAAAACATTGTGTGTGCTCGAACAGCCGAAAAAACCCTTCCGAACAGCAAAACGAACAAAAAGTTCACAAAATGAGAGAATATCATCATAAAATAAGAGCAAATTGTTTTGCCTGGGAAGCATACAGTGAGCTCAGGTGGGGGGTGAATAAATAAATAAATACTGTATAATACTGTATAACCTCAAAACATAGTTAAAACTATACATTTGATATCATGGATGGTCAGTCCTTGCATCCATAGCTCTGTCTATGAATTTGAGTGTTTTGATTTCTCCAGCCCGGTCCCTTAGCTTTTTAGCAAAACAGGGACGGGGAGGACACTTTGTTTCAAGGATTCTAGTTTTAAGAAAGTTCCCCAAAATATGATGACCATTTTGCTGGTGAAGATTGATAAGCGTGTGTGGGTGTGAGTGTCTGTGTGTATCATGAAATGCAGACAGTTAATGACCTGTTTTTGTTAATTCCACAACATTTTAACCTTTGCACTAACACAGCATGGTCCACGGTGTCAAAAGCCTTCGACAAATCAATAAAGACAGACACACAATGTAACTTCTTATCAAGAGCACAGTGAATGTCATTTAAAACCTTCAGTGCTGTGACCAGACCTAAAGCCTGATTGCATTCCATTTAAGATGTTGTTTTCTTGGAAGTAGGCCTTTAACTGCCTACTAACTATGGACTCCAGTACCTTTGACAGTACAAACAATTTTGATATGGGTCGATAGTTATCAAGTAGCGAAGGATCTCCACCTTTCAGGAGAGGCCTGTACAAAAGCAGATTTCCATAACTTGGGGATTTCCTTAACATAAAGCGTGAGGTTAAAATACATGTTAAGGGGGGAGCAATGATGTCTGCAGCTAGGTGTAGGAGGCGGGGGTCTAGTTCATCAGGGCCAGGAGATTTTTTTCCATCAATTTCTTTCAGGGCTTTACGCACTTCTGAAACAGAGAAGGATAAAAAGGAGAACCTGGCGAAGGAGTGCACAGGGGTGTCAGGTAAATTCATGGGGGCTCAATTATACCTTTGACCTTTTCAAATAAACTGCCTGCATCTAAAAAATGCTGATTCAAGGCTTTCAGAATGGAGGTTCTCTCAGTTACAGTCTGTGTATCGACCAAAAAATTTTGGGAAGCTGTGTATCTTTTTTGCACTCCAAACCCTTCACTACCTGCCAAAATTTGGATGGATTATTTAAATTTTGTGAAGTAGATTTCAGATAGTGGTCTGCTTTCAATTTACAGATCATAGCCACACCTTTATTTCAAAGATTAAAGATTTAAAAGCCATCCAATCATCTGCCAAACCTCTTGCATTAGCCCACATATCATTTCGTTCCCTTATGATTTTTGTAAATTCCTTAGTAAACCAAGGGTTCTCTCTGCCCTTAATCCTGAATTTTTTAAAAGGGGCATACCTATTGCATACATCCTGGAATGCGTTGTTGATGTAAGAAAAGGCTAGTTCAACATCAGGGATTAATTCCATTCTATTCCATTCAATGTTAGATACATCATGTAAAAAACCTTGAATATCAAACCGCTTCCAGTTTCTTTTCGTAATAACACGTGGAGGTTTCTTAGGAATTTTACCATCTCTCACACAGGCAATAGCACAATGATCACTTACGTCATTTGCAAAAACACCAGAAGCATTAAAACGATGAGGAGTATTAGTTAAGATCAAATCAATCAAAGATGATTTCAGAGGATATTTTACACTGTTGACAATCTGGGTGAGATTATATGTATTGCATAGAATTTTGAGCTGATCAGAGCTTGCATCCATAGCTCTGTCTATGAATTTGAGTGTTTTGATTTCTCCAGCCCGGTCCCTTAGCTTTTTAGCAAAACAGGGACGGGGAGGACACTTTGTTTCAAGGATTCTAGTTTTAAGAAAGTTCCCCAAAATATGATGACCATTTTGCTGGTGAAGATTGATAAGCGTGTGTGGGTGTGAGTGTCTGTGTGTATCATGAAATGCAGACAGTTAATGACCTGTTTTTGTTAATTCCACAACATTTTAACCTTTGCACTAACACAGCATGGTCCACGGTGTCAAAAGCCTTCGACAAATCAATAAAGACAGACACACAATGTAACTTCTTATCAAGAGCACAGTGAATGTCATTTAAAACCTTCAGTGCTGTGACCAGACCTAAAGCCTGATTGCATTCCATTTAAGATGTTGTTTTCTTGGAAGTAGGCCTTTAACTGCCTACTAACTATGGACTCCAGTACCTTTGACAGTACAAACAATTTTGATATGGGTCGATAGTTATCAAGTAGCGAAGGATCTCCACCTTTCAGGAGAGGCCTGTACAAAAGCAGATTTCCATAACTTGGGGATTTCCTTAACATAAAGCGTGAGGTTAAAATACATGTTAAGGGGGGAGCAATGATGTCTGCAGCTAGGTGTAGGAGGCGGGGGTCTAGTTCATCAGGGCCAGGAGATTTTTTTCCATCAATTTCTTTCAGGGCTTTACGCACTTCTGAAACAGAGAAGGATAAAAAGGAGAACCTGGCGAAGGAGTGCACAGGGGTGTCAGGTAAATTCATGGGGGCTCAATTATACCTTTGACCTTTTCAAATAAACTGCCTGCATCTAAAAAATGCTGATTCAAGGCTTTCAGAATGGAGGTTCTCTCAGTTACAGTCTGTGTATCGACCAAAAAATTTTGGGAAGCTGTGTATCTTTTTTGCACTCCAAACCCTTCACTACCTGCCAAAATTTGGATGGATTATTTACATTTTGTGAAGTAGATTTCAGATAGTGGTCTGCTTTCAATTTACAGATCATAGCCACACCTTTATTTCAAAGATTAAAAGATTTAAAAGCCATCCAATCATCTGCCAAACCTCTTGCATTAGCCCACATATCATTTCGTTCCCTTATGATTTTTGTAAATTCCTTAGTAAACCAAGGGTTCTCTCTGCCCTTAATCCTGAATTTTTTAAAAGGGGCATACCTATTGCATACATCCTGGAATGCGTTGTTGATGTAAGAAAAGGCTAGTTCAACATCAGGGATTAATTCCATTCTATTCCATTCAATGTTAGATACATCATGTAAAAAACCTTGAATATCAAACCGCTTCCAGTTTCTTTTCGTAATAACACGTGGAGGTTTCTTAGGAATTTTACCATCTCTCACACAGGCAATAGCACAATGATCACTTACGTCATTTGCAAAAACACCAGAAGCATTAAAACGATGAGGAGTATTAGTTAAGATCAAATCAATCAAAGAGGATTTCAGAGGATATTTTACACTGTTGACAATCTGGGTGAGATTATATGTATTGCATAGAATTTTGAGCTGATCAGAGCTAGATGTTAGCCAGTCCTGATTCAGATCACCCATCAGGACAAACTCAGAATTGACATTCTGTGATAACAATTTGAAAATACAATCCAGTGAGCCAACAGTAGCAGATGAAAGTCTATAACAACAAGATACAACAATATTTAAAGATGAGCCAAGATTTAGGTTCAAAGACAGATATTCAAATTGCTTAGGTTTAGTAACAGAAGTCAGAACGACCATCGAGAACTTGTCTTTTACGTACAGTGGGGCAAAAAAGTATTTAGTCAGCCACCAATTGTGCAAGTTCTCTCACTTAAGAAGATGAGAGAGGCCTGTAATTTTCATCATAAGTACACTTCAACTATGACAGACAAAATGAGGAAAAAAAATGCAGAAAATCACATTGTAGGATTTTTAATGAATTTATTTGCAAATTATGGTGGAAAATAAGTATTTGGTCACATACAAACAAGCAAAATGTCTGGCTCTCACAGACCTGTAACTTCTTCTTTAAGAGGCTCCTCTGTCCTCCACTCGTTACCTGTATTAATGGCACCTGTTTGAACTTGTTATCAGTATAAAAGACACCTGTCCACAACCTCAAACAGTCACACTCCAAACTCCACTATGGCCAAGACCAAAGAGCTGTCAAAGGACACCAGAAACAAAATTGTAGACCTGCACCAGGTTGGGAAGACTGAATCTGCAATAGGTAAGCAGCTTGGTTTGAAGAAATCAACTGTGGGAGCAATTATTAGGAAATGGAAGACATACAAGACCACTGATAATCTTCCTCGATCTGGGGCTCCACGCAAGATCTCACCCGTGGGGTCAAAATGATCACAAGAACGGTGAGCAAAAATCCCAGAACCACACGGTGGGACCTAGTGAATGACCTGCAGAGAGCTGGGACCAAAGTAACAAAGCCTACCATCAGTAACACACTCGCCGCCAGGGACTCAAATCCTGCAGTGCCAGGCGTGTCCCCCTGCTTAAGCCAGTACATGTTCAGGCCTGTCTGAAGTTTGCTAGAGAGCATTTGGATGATCCAGATGAGGATTGGGAGAATGTCATATGGTCAGATGAAACCAAAATAGAACTTTTTGGTAAAAACTCAACTCGTCGTGTTTGGAGGACAAAGAATGCTGAGTTGCATCCAAAGAACACCATACCTACTGTGAAGCATGGGGGTGGAAACATCATGCTTTGGGGCTGTTTTTCTGCAAAGGGACCAGGACGACTGATCCGTGTAAAGGAAAGAATGAATGGGGCCATGTATCGTGGGATTTTGAGTGAAAACCTCCTTCCATCAGCAAGGGCATTGAAGATGAAACGTGGCTGGGTCTTTCAGCATGACAATGATCCCAAACACACCGCCCGGGCAACGAAGGAGTGGCTTAGTAAGAAGCATTTCAAGGTCCTGGAGTGGCCTAGCCAGTCTCCAGATCTCAACCCCATAGAAAATCTTTGGAGGGAGTTGAAAGTCCGTGTTGCCCAGCGACAGCCCCAAAACATCACTGCTCTAGAGGAGATCTGCATGGAGGAATGGGCCAAAATACCAGCAACAGTGTGTGAAAACCTTGTGAAGACTTACAGAAAACGTTTGACCTCTGTCATTGCCAACAAAGGGTATATAACAAAGTATTGAGATAAACTTTTGTTATTGACCAAATACTTATTTTCCACCATCATTTGCAAATAAATAAATAAAAAATCCTACAATGTGATTTTCTGGATTTCTTTTTCTCATTTCGTCTGTCATAGTTGAAGTGTACCTATGATGAAAATTACAGGCCTCTCTCATCTTTTTAAGTTGGAGAACTTGCACAATTGGTGGCTGACTGAATACTTTTTTGCCCCACTGTATACAGCAACACCACCACCCTTGGATTTCCGATCTGCACGAAAAACCTTGTAACCATTTATGCCAATATTTTTGTCTGTAATAGATTTTTTTAAGCCATGTTTCAGAAAGCATAAATACATCAGGGTATCAGTTTTTATCCATAAATTCACAAAATCAAGCTTCGGCAGAAGATTTCTTACATTCATATGCAAAAACTTCAGGCCACTATGACTACTTAATTCGGCAGGGGTAAGAATGTCAAGATGTTGTTTTCTTGGAAGTAGGCCTTTAACTGCCTACTAACTATGGACTCCAGTACCTTTGACAGTACAAACAATTTTGATATGGGTCGATAGTTATCAAGTAGCGAAGGATCTCCACCTTTCAGGAGAGGCCTGTACAAAAGCAGATTTCCATAACTTGGGGATTTCCTTAACATAAAGCGTGAGGTTAAAATACATGTTAAGGGGGGAGCAATGATGTCTGCAGCTAGGTGTAGGAGGCGGGGGTCTAGTTCATCAGGGCCAGGAGATTTTTTTCCATCAATTTCTTTCAGGGCTTTACGCACTTCTGAAACAGAGAAGGATAAAAAGGAGAACCTGGCGAAGGAGTGCACAGGGGTGTCAGGTAAATTCATGGGGGCTCAATTATACCTTTGACCTTTTCAAATAAACTGCCTGCATCTAAAAAATGCTGATTCAAGGCTTTCAGAATGGAGGTTCTCTCAGTTACAGTCTGTGTATCGACCAAAAAATTTTGGGAAGCTGTGTATCTTTTTTGCACTCCAAACCCTTCACTACTTGCCAAAATTTGAATGGATTATTTAAATTTTGTGAAGTAGATTTCAGATAGTGGTCTGCTTTCAATTTACAGATCATAACCATTTATGCCAATATTTTTGTCTGTAATAGATTTTTTTAAGCCATGTTTCAGAAAGCATAAATACATCAGGGTATCAGTTTTTATCCATAAATTCACAAAATCAAGCTTCGGCAGAAGATTTCTTACATTCATATGCAAAAACTTCAGGCCACTATGACTACTTAATTCGGCAGGGGTAAGAATGTCAGGACCTGGGTTAGACTGCACTTTTCCAGACAATAGAAGTAGCAAGATAATGGCAAGTCCACAGTCACCAGAGTCTTTAACGCGACATATTTCAGGAGATGTGTAAAGTCCAGAGACATGGTTATGTACCAAGAGAACAGTCCTGACATGTAGGAGTCCGATTTCTCCCATATTGTTTGGGAGAAATGTGCATAGTTCTCACATGCATTTCCGGAGCAAGCGTGGGGGTTCTCACAATACTCGAGTGAGAAACAATCATATATTTCCTCATTCCCAGTGCAACGCGGTCTAAAAGTATTGCCAACATTGTAAAAGCCAAGGGTAGATACCAGAAAAATGAACAACAGCATCATGTTTGTTAATTTCCCTAAAAGTAACTAATCAAATAGTCCAACCACTGATCAATAAAAAGTCAGCAATGTATGCGTATGATGTAGGCAAGCAAAGCTCCGAGGAGAGAGAGAGATTTGCGAGGGCACCTGTACAAGAATGGAAGAGACAGGAAAGGTCCAGAGTTTACGGCAAGGATCCGGTGGAGTAGTGGATTTTAGCCGTGTTGGGGTGGAGTCTGGGAGGCATCAGCTGTATAGCCGAGTGATCACTAAGTAAAGATAGCGATGGCTAGGCCATCGATAGTGATAGTGATGGCTAGGCTGAAGATGTAACATGCATTCCCCTAAACACCACGCAGATTCAGATTTCACAATACTGACAATGGATCCTACTGACAGTGCGAGATGTATCTCAATGTACTGAACCAACTGAGCGTGGGGGTTCTCACAAAGGTGAAAAGCTTTTAGAGTCCGGAGATGAAAGGGTGCCGGGATGCGTGGATTAGTGGGTAGGTGGCTAGGTACTATAGCTAGTCAGATGGATAGATACTTTATATAAATGTAAGTGCAGCAGATCGGGATCCGTAAAACTCACTCCTTAGCCTGAAGTGTCTCCACTTGTGCCATCGAATAGCTAGCTTTTCGTTGGTGAGACTAGGTAAGATGCTTCAGGAGGGTGGTCACGTGTGTTTGCGAGCCAGAGGTCCTGGGTTTGAGCCTTTGTATGAGCCGAATCAGGAGGAAGCAGTACTCGCTAAGCAAGCAGTGTGAGGTCCTTTACATATGTATACTGTAGATAATACACTTTAAAATGTTAAAACAAGGTAAAAAGTAAGGATATTAATACATGAATGCTGTTAATCATAGTTGTTTACCAGTTCTCCCCTGTTTGACTAGCAGAACCAACCACTTGAGTTGACTGACTCTGTCTGAAACCCTGGCTGGTTTTATTAGCCTCGATTCCACACTGCTTTGTCCCAAATGGCACCCTATTCCCAACATAGTGCACTAATTATGACCAGAGCCCTATGGGCTAGGAATAGGGTGCCATTTTGGAAGCAGAGAGATACTCATGTTGGGTTTCCACAGATGTCATTTACACCTTCCTTCCTCTGCGTATGAGCAGGGCTCCGGTAGTCATCCTGCCACTCGACACCAATGTAGCCAACTCCCCAGCCACCCCGCAGAACAGGAACCAGAACCTGGGTGAGTTGGTGCTTTGGGGAAATGGAGGGGATACAACTCAGCAAGCCATCTAATTACGGCTTCACAGCATTTGTGTAATGTTTGCCCAGGCTCTGAGAAATCGTGGAAGAAGGGAAATTGCCCGAGCGTGGTTCCTGGCGTGTGCTGTGCTGCCCGCACGGGAGGGCAGTCTTCTACAGGAGATTCGGGAGAAAGAGGGAGGGAGCCTGACTGAAAGAGAGCTTGGAGGTGGGAAGCTCCTCGGGATTGGAACTGCACAGCGGGTGAAAAGGTGAAAAGCAGATCTGAAGTTAGGTTGAGTCTGGAGCGGCTTTAGCGGGAGGAGGTGCCAAGCAGGGGGAAGGGGGGCTGATCAGGGGTTGAGTCATTTTGAACCCACATGGTAAGCCCTTCCCCTGAGGCCGGCTGGTGTTAGAGGGCTTGCTTTGGAATGGGTGACAGGGACAGCCCCCGGGCCATTTCATTACTGAAAGTGTCTGTCCAGAAGATGGGAAAAGGATTATCCCCAAACAGGATTTATTGGAGAGGATAATTCATTGGCTGAACTCACAGTGGGGAGGTGCTGTATAGGTGGAGGTTACAATATCGCTTCATTCACAGCTCTCGCTCCCCTCCTACCTCATTCTCTAAGGGAAGTGTCCATGTGTCACTGTGTGTGTGTCTGTGTGTCTGTGTGTGTGTCTGTGTGAGAGAGACTGAGAGAGAGTGTGTGTATTTGCGGAGATTCTCTCAGTAAAAGTGTGAGTGTAGGGTTTTGTTGTGTGCGTCTTTCACGTGTGTGGCCACAGAATGTATGTGAATATTTGTGTGTGAGTTATGGTTGTGTTTGAGTGTGTGTGTGTGTATGTCATTAAGCATAGGTGATTGTGTGTACACGTGTTATAGACCAAATTGAGTGTTTTTACAGGGACAGATATTTAACTGACTAGGAACAGGCACAGACAAACTCTGAGTGTGTGCTGTTTTAGAGCCACCAGACACAACCACTTATGAGACACAAGACACTGATTGCAAGGAAACAGAGCTCACCTTTCAACATTCATAGACATTTTTTAATCATCACACACACTCTCGCACAGTTTTGAGAAAACAGCTGAGGAATGAAAAACGAAGAAAGAATTTCAATTGGGGCTCATTTTCTGTGTTTGGGCCTGGGGGCACTTGACAAAACAATGATGGAGACACGAAGGAACGCCAGGGAGATTTGCATTTAACAAACTGATGTCTCCTCGCCTGTCATGTAATATTAATGTATGGGGAAGATTGCTGGCGTTCTCACCCATTTTAATGCGGTAATAAGACAACTGGCTCCTTATAGAGAGCCAATTGCCTTTGCTATCGGAGGAGATGACAGTCCCACATTCTCTGGCTAGCACAAGGCACCAAGTCTTCATAATCCTCCAATTTGAAGCAAAAGCCACTTCTCCTGTCCATGTCAGCGATAGCACACACCGTTGTCCACTCGCTATAACCATTTAGACAGACCGCCAAACCCCGGAATCCAAACCTCTTCTCCAGTCACGTATTGTGCGTCACCAACCCAGACGATTCAGTCTTCTTCCCCCACGTTGACTGCAAAAATGAGTCTGAAATCTGCCTTTAAAAGGCTGTTGATTGGGGTGCCGGGGTCTGTAATTTGCAATTAACGAACGGGTCGGGAATTTGATTTGGGTCGAAGTCCTCATTTACATAGTGTGGGAAGAGAGATTCTGTGAGGGCTCTGTGGTGGCGGGCAGCGTCTCGGGTTTGATCTACCCATATAAATCCTGGTGGGAGATGGAGCTGCCATGGACTGCTTCTCTCTCAGTATACTACTTCATCTCTCACACCACGCACTTACCTGTAATGAATGCAGAGCGCGAGCCGCAGATTTCTATTGCCTCGTCTCAATTGCTTGTTAATGGTGGGGTCATTAGGCCAGGGAAATGGCTAAGTCCACTGCGAGTCTCTGGGGGTGGGTAGGGATGTTGGGCGGCACCGTCGGCAGTGACCGTATGTGATTTTTGCCTCTGCCTCTATTGAGTAAGAACTGTGTATAATGCTGGGAAATGTTTGACTGACATAATGCTTTATAACCTGACATAAAACGTACATAACAACTACTGGAAGCATCTACTGGAAACTGCCTGGAAGAAGTAGCTAAAACCGTTCTGTGAATTGACTACATATAACACTATTATGTCAGTTGTTATCACTGTAAGGTCATGAAGTCTAATGATACAGTGAGGGAAAAAAGCATTTGATCCCCTGCTGATTTTGTACATTTGCCCACTGACAAAGAAATGATCAGTCTATAATTTTAATGGTAGGTTTATTTGAACAGTGAGAGACAGAATAACAACAAAAAAATACAGAAAGACGCATGTGAAAAATGTTATAAATTGAATTGCATTTTAATGAGGGAAATAAGTATTTGACCCCCTCTCAATCAGAAAGATTTCTGGCTCCCAGGTGTCTTTTATACAGGTAACGAGCTGAGATTAGGAGCACACTCTTAAAGGGAGTGCTCCTAATCTCAGTTTGTTACCTGTATAAAAGACACCTGTCCACAGAAGCAATCAATCAATCAGATTCCAAACTCTCCACCGTGGCCAAGACCAAAGAGCTCTCCAAGGATGTCAGGGACAAGATTGTAGACCTACACAAGGCTGGAATGGGCTACAAGACCATCGCCAAGCAGCTTGGTGAGAAGGTGACAACAGTTGGTGCGATTATTCGCAAATGGAAGAAACACAAAAGAACTGTCAATCTCTCTCGGCCTGGGGCTCCATGCAAGATCTCACCTCGTGGAGTTGCAATGATCATGAGAACGGTGAGGAATCAGCCCAGAACTACACAGGAGGATCTTGTCAATGATCTCAAGGCAGCTGGGACCATAGTCACCAAGAAAACAATTGGTAACACACTACGCCGTGAAGGACTGAAATCCTGCAGCACCCGCAAGGTCCCCCTGCTCAAGAAAGCACATATACATGCCCGTCTGAAGATTGTCGATGAACATCTGAATGATTCAGAGGACATCTGGGTGAAAGTGTTGTGGTCAGATGAGACCAAAATGGAGCTCTTTGGCATCAACTCAACTCGCCGTGTTTGGAGGAGGAGGAATGCTGCCTATGACCCCAAGAACACCATGCCCACCATCAAACATGGAGGTGGAAACATTATGCTTTGGGGGTGTTTTTATGCTAAGGGGAAAGGACAACTTCACCGCATCAAAGGGACGATGGACGGGGCCATGTACCGTCAAATCTTGGGTGAGAACCTCCTTCCCTCAGCCAGAGCATTGAAAATGGGTCGTGGATGGGTATTCCAGCATGACAATGACCCAAAACACAGGGCCAAGGCAACAAAGGAGTGGCTTAAGAAGAAGCACATTAAGGTCCTGGAGTGGCCTAGCCAGTCTCCAGACCTTAGTCCCATAGAAAATCTGTGGAGGGAGCAGAAGGTTCGAGTTGCCAAACATCAGCCTCGAAACCTTAATGACTTGGAGAAGATCTGCACAGAGGAGTGGGACAAAATCCCTCCTGAGATGTGTGCTAACCTGGTGGCCAACTGCAAGAAAAGTCTGACCTCTGTGATTGCCAATAAGGGTTTTGCCACCAAGTACTAAGTCATGTTTTGCAGAGGGGTCAAATACTTATTTCCCTCATTAAAATGCAATTCCATTTATAACATTTTTCACATGCGTTTTTCTGAATTTTTTTGTTGTTATTCTGTCTCTCACTGTTCAAATAAACCTACCGTTAAAATGGTATACTGATCATTTCTTTGTCAGTGGGCAAACATACAAAATCAGCAGGGGATCAAATACTTTTTTCCCTCACTGTATGTTATGACTGTTTTCTTGACCTCCTAAGCAGACATAAATACACTGTGTACAAAACAATAGGTCTTTATCATTACAACCATTAAAAAAATGTGTGCAAGCGCGTGGGCCCGCTGATTCGTTCTGGTGCTAGGTCTATAGGAACACCTGCTCTTTCCATGACATAGACTGACCAGGTGAATCCAGGTGAAAGCTATGATCCCTTAATTATGTCACCTGTTAAATACATTAAAAATGATTTTTAAGCCGTGAAATGTGCCATTCAGAGGGTGAATGGGTAATAAAAAATTTGAAGTTCCTTTCAAAGGCGCACCGGTTTGCATGTGTCAAGAACTGTGGGAAGCATTTGAGTCAACATGGCCCAGCATCCCTGTGGAACACTTACGACACCTTTTATAGTCCATGCCCAGACAAATTTAGGCTGATCTCAATGCAAAAGGTGCGACCAGTGGCGTTTGGTGCCGTTATCGCACACCTCCAATAACGTGAGCATGGTCTTATTTCGATTATAGCATAGGGGATGCTGGCCCACAAGTGAAAATGGCGCCGATAGATGGACTTCTAGCCCCTTTTTTCTGTGTTATTTGTTATATTATTAGCCCAGAATATTTTTTGTGTTATTACATACAGCCGGTAAGAACTTCTGGATATCAGAGCGACGGTAACTCACCAGCATCACCAGCATTATGACCAGGAATACGACTTTCCTGAATCAGATCCTTTGTTCGCTACCGAAGTTCTATCAACACATTGACAGTAGTACTCTCACTGCTAAAACACTCAACCACTTCTACTCCAACTTCCAGGATGCCTACAAGGCCCTACCCCGCCCTCCCGTCGGCAAATATAATCATGACTCCATTTTTCTCCTCCCTTCCTATAGTCAGAAACACAAACAGGAAGTACCCGTGCTAAGAACTAGTCAATGCTGGTCTGACCAATCAGAATCCACGCTTCAAGATTGTTTTGATCACGCAGACTGGGATATGTTCCGATTAGCCTAAGTGGATAACATTGAAAAATACACTAATATGGTGGGGGGTGCTCCTTCTGCTGTTTATCAGGAAGTGTATAGGAGATGTTGTACCGACTGTGACTATTATAACCTACCCTAACTAGAAACCATGAATAGATGGCAGCATTCGTGCAAAACTGAAAGCAACTGGTTCCTGGACTTCCTGACGGGCGGCCCCCAAGTGGTGAAGGTAGGAAACAACACCTCCACTTCGATGATCCTCAACACTGGGGCCCCACAAGGGTGAGTGCTCAGCCCCCTCCTGTACTCCCTGTTCACTCATGACTGCATGGCCACGCACACCTCCAACTCATTCATCAAGTTCGCAAACGATGCAACAGTAGTAGGCCTGATAACCAACAATGACGAGACAGCCTACAGGGAGGAGGTGAGGGCCCTGGGAGTGTGGTGCCAGGAAAAAAACCTTTCATTCAATGTCAACAAAACAAAGGAGATGCCCCCTCCTGTACTCCCTGTTCACCAATGACTGCATGGCCATGCACACCTCCAACTCATTCATCAAGTTCGCAAACGATGCAACAGTAGTAGGCCTGATAACCAACAATGACGAGACAGCCTACAGGGAGGAGGTGAGGGCCCTGGGAGTGTGGTGCCAGGAAAAAAAACTTTCATTCAATGACAACAAAACAAAGGAGATGATTGTGGACTTCAGGAAAAAGCAGAGGGAGCCTCCCCCCAAGCGCAACAGCGCTTCTCCAACCTCAGGAGGCTGAATAAATGTGTCTTGGCACCTAAAATCCTCACTAACTTTTAGAAATTCCCTTTTAGAAATGCACAATTGAGAGCATCCTGTTGGGCTGTATAACCGCCTGATACGGAAACTGCACCACCGCCCGCAACTGCAGGGCTCTCCAGAGGGTGTTGCGGTCTGCACAATGCATCACCGGGGGCAAACTACCTGCCCTCCAGGACACCTAAAGCACCCGATGTCACAGGAAGGCCGAAAAGAAGAAATTGCCATCACTAGCACATTAGAGGCTGCTGCCCTACTGTAAGTATATAGAAATCACTGGTCATGAATAATGGCACACTAGTCACTTTAATAATGTTTACATATTTTGCATTACACATCTCATATGTATTGTGGCAGCTGGCAGGTAGAGGTGAGGGTAGTGGTAATTGAGGAGAGAGATATTGCAGATTGCTGGCTCCACCCCCAAGCCTTATATGGACTTCCTGCCCCAACGAGGCAAGACTGGGACTCGTTAAGCCAGGGATTGCTTGGGTATAAATGAGGAAGAAGCCTGTACAAAGGGGCAGAGGTATGAGGAGTGCGAGAAGGGAGAGCAACAGCCGTGAGAGCAACAGCCGTGAGAGCAACAGCCGTGAGAGCAACAGCCGTGAGAGCGCAATAGCCGTGTGATTACACGTTGTGACCTGGACTGTTGGATTACCCCCCTTGTGTACCGGACCGGATTGGCTGAGGACCCAAGTGTAAGGATTACCCCTGGAAAACAGAACGGACAACAAGAACGGCTTGTGGACACTTAGGTGATTGGTGCATTTCTCCCTTTTCCCCAGTGTAAGAAAATCCCTAATATACTTCCCCTTTGCATTCTATTTGTGCTACTAGTGCCTGTTTTGTTATTGAACTTGGTGATGTGGAAACCCCAAACCCTTGATCCTGCTACATATGGTGGAGAATGTGGGCAAACCAAACCAAGTTCAATAACTAAACAAACACAGAGCACATTGGAAGCATTGGTGAGACAGCTGTTGGAGGCGAACATCGCACAGCAGGCTATGCAGCGGGAGCTGCTGGAAGAATGGTGTTAACAGAATGCTCTCATGCGAGCTGAACTCAGCCAGCTGACAGCCGCCCAGGCCAGCATAGAGGCAGGTGCAACAGTCTCTCGTCCCAAACCTAGTAGGTTTCTTCTGAAGCTGACAGAGGCTGACAACTACCTACAGAAGGGACTGTTACAGGAGGTGCAGGCCACAGTCCTCCAGGAGAGGGAGGTCAAGGAGGCACTGAGAGGGGAACTATCCCTCCATCAGCAGAGATCTGCAGAACTCCAGCACAGCCTGGAAGTGCAGAAGGTTGCTATGAGGGAGGATCTAGCCAGGCAGAAGGAGGAGAAGCAAGAGATCCTTATAGAGCTGAAGGAGCAGCTTGTCCAGCAGCAGGAGGACAACTCCCTACAGAAGGTCTTTCAGGAGGCCCAGGCTGTCGCCCAGCAGGAGGAGGTGGTAGATGCTCGAAGAGGGGAGGTGACCCTCGATCAGCAGCGCTATGGCAGAGCCTGGAGGCTGCTCTGAGGGAGCAGGAGGATAAGAGCAGAGAGGAGGCCACTCTGAAGATGGAGGCCCCCCAAGCAGCAAAAGATCTGCAGCTCGGCCCTTTGACAGAGGAGGCCACCGCCTTACAGGAGTAGCTAGCCAAGGGGGAGCAGGAGATCTCCCTTCAGAAGGAGGTGTGGCTGGAAGTGCAATACCCAGATTACATGACCAGCAATGTTGCCATGGAGATGCTATTGAGTGACACTGACCCTACACAACCCCTGCCTAGACATCTGTGTGGTATGGATATAGAGGAAGTTGAATGTCCAGAAGATGATATGAACAGCCTAGGTACCATCACGCCTCAAGAGGGACATAACATGATATTGATTGACTCTGACGTTAACAAATCCCTGGCTGACTGTGTGTATGAGGAGGAAGTAGAATGTCCAGATTATGGAGACAGCCATGTTGCTTTTGCCAAAACCGAGGGAAATCCAGAAAATGTGACATTGCGTGACACAGACCTTCAAGAACCTGACCAACTGTCTGTTACAGAGATCCAGGAAGTAAAATGCCCAAGTGCTGACATGATGACCAACCATGTGGAGGTGGTCTATAGGGAGACCAGAACCATGGAAGATGACATGGAAGCTATGGTTGAGGATCTCTACAGTCACTTCCCGCAAGTGGACGGTAATTCAGCAGGTGCAGTCCATGGGAATGCCGATACCCTATCCAGGAGGGTTGCTCAGCCGGCAGGGAGAGGTGAGGGGAGTGGTAATTTAATAGAGATATTGCTGGCTCCGCCCCCAGGCCTCATATGGACTTCCTGCCCCAACAAGGTCAGACTGGGAATCGTTAAGGCAAGGATTGCTTGGGTATGAAGGAGGAAGCAGCCTGCACAAAGGGGCAGAGGAGGAGCGAACCAAGCAAGGTATGAGAAGTGAGAGCAATAGCCGTGAGAGCAATAGCCGTGAGAGCAATAGCTGTGAGAGAATGACACAAATATTAATTTCCACAAAGTTTGCTGCTTCAGTGTCTTTAGATATTTTTGTCAGATGTTACTATGGAACACTGAAGTATAATTACAAGCATTTCATAAGTGTCAAATGCTTTTATTGACAATGATGCAAATAGTCAATATTTGCAGTGTTGACCCTTCTTGTTCAAGACCTCTGCAATCTGCCCTGGCATGCTGCCAATTAACTTCTGGGCCACATCCTGACTGATGGCAGCCCATTCTTGCATAATCAATGCTTGGAGTTTGTCATAATTTGTGGGTTTTTGTTTGTCCACCTGCCTCTTGAGGATTGACCACAAATTCTCAATGGGATTACGGTCTGGGGAGTTTCCTGGCCATGGACCCAAAATATCAATGTTTTGTTCCCCGAGCCACTTAGTCATCACTTTTGCCTTATGGCAAGGTGCTCCATCATGCTGGAAAAGGCATTGTTCGTCACCAAACTGTTCCTGGATGGTTGGGAGAAGTTGCTCTCGGAGGATGTGTTGGTACCATTCATTATTCATGGCTGTGTTCTTAGGCGGAATTGTGAGTGAGCCCACTCCCTTGGCTGAGAAGCAACACCACACATGAATGGTCTCAGGATGCTTTACTGTTGGCATGACACAGGACTGATGGTAGCGCTCACCTTGTCTTCTCCGGACAAGCTTTTTTCCGGATGCCCCAAACAATCGGAAAGGGGATTCATCAGAGAAAATGACTTTACCCCAGTCCTCAGCAGTCCAATCCCTGTACCTTTTGCAGAATATCAGTCTGTCCCTGATGTTTTTCCTGGAGAGAAGTGGCTTCTTTGCTGCCCTTGACACCAGGCCATCCTCCAAAAGTCTTTGCCTCACTGTGCGTGCAGATGCACTCACACCTGCCTGCTGCCATTCCTGAGCAAGCTCTGTACTGGTGGTGCCACGATCCTACAGCTGAATAAACTTTAGGAGACAGTCCTGGCTTTTGCTGGACTCTCTTGGGCGCCCTGAAGCCTTCTTCACAACAATTGAACCGCTCTCCTTGAAGTTCTTGATGATCCGATCAATGGTTGATTTAGGTTCAATCTTACTGGCAGCAATATCCTTGCCTGTGAAGCCCTTTTTGTGCAAAGCAATGATGACGGCACGTGTTTCCTTGCAGGAAACCATGGTTGACAGAGGAAGAACAATGATTCCAAGCACCACCCTCCTTTTGAAGCTTTCAGTTTGTTATTCGAACTCAATCAGCATGACCGAGTGATCTCCAGCCTTGTCCTCGTCAACACTCACACCTGTGTGAGAGAATCACTGACATGATGTCAGCTGGTCCTTTTGTTGCAAGGCTGAAATGCAGTGGAAATGTGTTTTTGGGATTCAGTTGCATGGCAAAGAGGGACTTTGCAATTAACTGCAATTCCTCTGATCACTCTTCATGACATTCTGGAGTATTTGCAAATTGCCATCATACAAACTGAGGCAGCAGACATTGTGAAAATTTATATTTGTGTCATTTTTAAAACTTTTGGCCACGACTGTACTGGATTGGCTGAGGACCCGAGTGTGAGGATTACCTCTGGAAAACGGAACAGGCAATGAGACTGGCTTGTGGACTGTGAGGTGATTGGTGCATTTCCCCCTCTTCCCCAGTGTAAGAAAATCTCTAATAAACTTCCCTTTTGCAATCCATTTATGCTACTGGTGCCTGTTTTGTTATTGAACTTGGTGACGTGGAAACCCCACACCCTTGATCCTGCTACAGTATATACTGTATTCTATTGTATCTTAGTCTATGCCACTTTGACATTACTCATCCAAATATTGATATTCTTATTCCTTTACTTTAGATTTGTGTGTATTGTTGGATATTTCTGCACTGTTGGAGCTAGAAACACAAGCATTTTGCTACACCCACAATAACATCTGCTAAACACGTGTATGTGACCGATTTGACTGTCATTCATATTCCATTCACCCAGCTCAATGTAACATCGATAGGTTTAGGCTACTACATGATACTCAAATGTTCCCTGTACCATCATAAGGATGCTACAACCTAGCCTACGAGGTTGAGAGAAATGCGAGTAATCAAGCATCCACATATAAGCCCCATGATCACTTTGTTCGTTGGACATATAATTCCTTCTCGCATCTACGCTCTTTCCTCCTCTCACCTTTTCCCCTCGCTTGTGGACTTCAGTGCACAATACAACAGTTGCCTGTGGCCAGGTGAAAAAACATTTCCAAGCCAAACTTTCATAGCATAACAGCTAACTGCTACACACAGCCTACATCGTTTTCACCATATTAAGGTCATAGTCAACATAGCTACAGTACTAGCACTAACGCATTAGTAAACCCGCTTCAATCATGCAGTACAGTGTACAGCAAGCAGTTACACCGGTTGGCCCCGGTGGCAATAAATTTATAAAACCAAAAGCTTACCTTGACTTGGAAGATCTCCGGTGTTGGATAGCCATAGCCAGTTAGCTAACTATTGTCTTTCTCTCTTTTTAGTCCACTACTCACCACATGCTATGCATTGCAGTGCTAGCTAGCTGTACCATGCTTTCAGTACTAGATTCATTCTCTGATCCTTTGATTGGGTGGACATGTCAGTTCATGCCGCAAGAGCTCTGATAGGTTGGAGGATGTCCCCCGGAAATTGTCATAATTACTGTGTAAGTCTATGGAAGGGGTGAGAAGCATGAGCCTCCTAGTTTTTTATTGAAGTCAATGTACCCAGAGGAGGACAGAAGCTAGCTGTCAGCTGGCTACACCATGCTGCTACCCTACAGAATGCTGCTGAGGCTACTGTACACTTTCATTGCAAAACAGTGTGTTTTAATAAATTATTAGTTGATGTGAAGATATTTAATATAGTTGTATCTGAAAATGATAACTTTTTTAACGTTTCAATTTATTTCTTTTTCTTAAATTCACTGAGGAGGATGGTCCTCCCCTTCCTACTCTGAGGAGCCTCCACCAGGTGCAAATTTAAGGTGTTCCTAATGTTTCTACACTCAGTGTAGACTCCAGAGATACTTACTTGACTACCACTTGTCATTGACTACTACACATAACCCTACTAACCTCCTCTCATGCGCGTAAGCAGGCTGTCAGCCAGATGTAATTCTCTCTTGCGACGGTGTCATGAAGACATTATGTCAGGATACTTAAAATAAAGTGGAGCCTTGTGGAGAGATGCTCCAACAAATGGGCATTTTTGCTCAAATACCCTGGGCCTTTATAGCTAGAGTAAGTTCCTCACAGTAGGGGGCAAGATGGCTCCTGCTCTGGGCAGTTGCCGGCTTTCATGCTGTTGACACTACTTAGCATGCTGAATTTAGCTCCCAGTGTTTTAAAACATTATTTTTTAAGAATCTGTGTTTGGATTATGCACATATTAATCTTATCATTGTGGAATGAAAAGTAATTATATAAAACAGTTATGGCTTTCAAAGTGTTATAGCTAGTATTATCTTGATCTACCAGAGTAGGTTAGAGTAACGTCACCTAGGTTTGATAGAGGTCCTTTATATTCCTGTGGTTGTCTCAGATGTAGGTCTAAGCTCGCAGTACAACTTCCTTGCTTTTCAACCTGAGTATTGCCATGCCTGGTTCCCTTTGTTTTGTTAAGGCCTGAAATTGCTCTATGATATGACACTTATCCAGGGAGACATAAAGAAGCAATTGGGGTTAAGTGCCTTGCTCAAGGCACATCGACATATTTTTCACTTAGCTGGCTCTGGAATTTGAACCAGCGACCTTTTAGCTACTGGCTCAACGCTCTGAACCTCTAGGCTACCTGCCACCCTATTTGAGCTGGAGTATACTGCCCCAGGCTAGAGTTTGCCATCCCAAGCTAGCTCCATTTTATTGGGCTGGTAGCCTGTGTACCTGTAGTGTGTTTAGGCCTTATAACTTGGGCCTTAAGGTCCCAGGGCGGCCCCTTGTTTGTTTAGGGCCCCTGCTCGGACACAGAGATGCAGATGATGCAGAGAGCAGCCCTGTAGTGCCTTTCGACACGCTCTCTCAGAGTGCAGGGTCATGTTCTCTCGCCGAGTACAAGACAGGAAATCAATTTAATTACCTGTGAAGCAGAAGACGGAGCGTGGGGGCCTGACAAGGAAGGACTGTGTTCACGGAGCACTCTGCCAGCAAGAGAGGAAGGAGGGAGAGATGTGGAGAGAGAGAGAGATGGGGAGAGTTACCTCTACAGCCCCCCCTGCCTCCCTCCGTCTTGCTAGGCTCACCTGTCCTCCCTCTCTCTTTCTCGCTAGCCTCGCCTGTCCTCCCTCTCGCACTATCCTCTGTCCTTGTCTCACTATCATACAAACATTCTTTGTCCTTTATTTTGTCCTCTCTTTCTCTCTTACACACTCACTTGTTAGTGCCCGCTGTGCTTCTGGTGCCCTTTCTCCACTCCCCCCTCTGTCCTTTGCAGTCTCTCTCTTGTCAACCAGTGTTCTCTCGCCTTTTTACCTTTACTTGCCCAACACATTTTTATGTCTATTCTCATTGTCCTCTCAATAGTTGCCTCTGTCTTTCTCAAACAGACCTCATCCTTGTCTATCTTGTTGTTTATCTATTTCCATCCTCCTAACAGTCTCTTTTAATTAATAGGCTCTGGAATAGGTGACTAAACTCAACACGATTTACGATGAAGATGAGTGTTGGCGGATTGGAGCTCCGACATCACAATAAAATGTATATTTTATAAAAAAATATGGATTTCAGCACCCAAAGAATAACATGAAATTTCACAGGATGTCCTGGGGGTGGCAGGTAGCCTAGTGGTTAGAGTGTTGGACTTGTAACCGGAAGGTTGCAAGGTCAAATCCCTGAGCTGTAGTTAAATATTTAACAACTGAAATATTACATTTACATAAGTATTCAGACCCTTTACTCAGTACTTTGTTGATGCACCTTTGGCAGCGATTACAGCCTTGACACATCTTGGGTATGACGCTACAAGCTTGGCACACCTGCATTTGGGGAGTTTCTCCCGAGACGCTTGGCATTCAGGCCAAAAAAGTTCAATCTTGATTTCATCAGACCAGAGAATCTTATTTCTCATGGCTCATGGTTTTAGGTGCTTTTGGCAAACTGCAAGCAGGCTGCCATGCACCTTTTACTGAGTAGTGACTTCCGTCTGGCCACTCTACCATAAAGGCCTGATTGGTGGAGTGTTGCTGAGATGGTTGTCCTTCTGGAAGGTTCTCCCATCTCCACAGAGGAACTCTAGAGCTCTGTCACAGAGACCATCGGGGTCTTGGTCACCTCCCCTGATTGCTCGGTTTGGTCGGGCGGCCAGCTCTAAGAAGAAGAGTCTTGGTGGTTCCAAACTTCTTCCATTTAAGAATGATGGAGGCCACTGTGTTCTTGGGGACCTTCAATGCTTCAGAAATGTTTTGGTACCCTTCCCCAGATCTGTGCCTCGACACAATCCTGTCTCGGAGCTCTACGGACAATTCTTTCTTCGTCATGGCTTTTTTTTTCTGCTCTGACATATACTGTCAACTGTGGGACCTTTATATAGACAGGTGTGTGCCTTTCCAAATCATGTCCAATCAATGGAAACAGGATGCACCTGAGCTCAATTTCGAGTCTCATAGCAAAGGGTCTGAATACTTATGTAAATAAGGCATTTCTGTGTTTTATTTGGGAAAAAATGGCAAATTTCTAAATACCCGTTTTCGCTTTGTCATTATGGGGTATTGTGTGTAGATTGATGATTTAAAAAAAATCTATTTTATAATAAGGTTGCAACGTAACAAAATGTGGAAAAAGTCAAGGGGTCTGAATACTTTCCAAAGGCACTGTATCAAACCTTCGTCATCTGCATGCAATTTAAGAATGTGTTAGCCCGCTAAGCTAAGGCATTGGTGTTACCTCAGGCAAGGTTACTCAATGTGCAGAGCTACTTCTGCAAACTACCTCTGCATAAAGTTAATTCTGTCAGCTTGTTGACATTTAGCCACGCCACTGGACTGAATGTGCACGGCTGCTGTACATGCATGGAAATACGTTGAGTTCACCTTAGAGGTTCCAATCACCACAGAAACCTCTCCCCTCTCCACCTTGGTACATTTGGCCGCACTCTCCTGTAAAAAAGGTTTTAATGTCTTTATATTGCAATGGTGTGATTCTCTTGGTAATTTGAGGAGAATTGCAACAGCAGGCTTTTCCAGACCGAGGCACAGAACTGTCACGTTTCAGGAAGATTTGGCCCTGCGCCCAGCTCCTGGAAAATTCACCATGACGCCCTCCTGGCTGATAGTCCCAGTATCTGTAGTCTTCTGTCATCTCTGTGATTGGAGGAAGCGACGTCTGCTTCATCTCCAGGACTTTGACATCGGAAATTTGGAAATTAATATTTCACGTTTTCCCAACTCAAGTAAAGAGGAAGAGAAAGAGGGAGAGGTGGGAAAAAAATTCTGGCATCAGATTCAAGAGCCACATGATAAATCCATAAACAGATGCTGGATTTTATGTGCAAAGCAAATGTCTGCAAGCCCCTGCAAGGCATCTTCAGTTGCGAAAAATCTTGGCTGATTAGACAGAGCAGGTTTTGATAAGGATGAGTGCACCCCATGAAGGGAGGGATACACTCGGAAGCACTTTACTTTTCTCCAGTCACACATATTTATGGGTGGAGAAGTAAGTTTACTCAGTAGCCAGATGGGGGAAATAAGTGGAATTTGATCCCCTTAGTGTGCCATTAATGTATTTCAAACTCACGGAGCTAAACTAATTTGCTTACAGTTTTGCCTACTTTTATTTACTTAATACATATTTATAAATTGTATTAGCTCTCACGACACCCAGAGCAGAAGCTTGTTGCCATAAGCTCCAGGCATCCTGTCTTTCTTTACAAGAGTCTCCTTTCACAACAATCACAGTTGATTTATTGCACGCTGTTGAATAAAATGGCTGATAGTTGATCATTGAGCTGTAATGTGTTCATGTTCACATTCTTCAGTGTAGCTTTATAGACTGAATATGGTACCACATGCTCCGGCTATGCACTGAACCCCACACCAACTGACAGACCACAGACAAAAAGCTTCCACAAGTCATAAATATTCTATGAGATTTTGTTTGTTTATTTAAGATCGCAGACTTTGAAAAGTGGACAGGTAAGAATGGTTCTTGCTCCAGACACAGCCAGTTCTGAGCACTGAGCGAGTGAACAGAATAAATTAAGAGGTGATCTTGCATTCCTGGGGGCTGTTGTGCCTGGGCCGAGGCCGGGGCTGTGTAAATGATTGGGAATGCAGAACGTGAACAGAGCGGCACCAGGGGCAAAGTGCATTCAGCTCTGGTGTGGACCCTGTGCTTTGAGCTCTCGCACGAAGGAAGTACGCCACCCTCCCTCCCCGCTCCCGGGGCGGGTCAGCCAGCTAACGATCTGCCCGACTAGGCGTCCCAGGAGAGGGGGTTCAACCACAGTTCAGGCCCTGACTCAAAGACAGAGAGAGAGGGGTGGAGCGAGAGAAAGAGAGTAGGAAAGAGAGAGAGAGAGAGAGAGAGAAATGGATGGAGGGATCTAATTCTCACCACAGATCACCCACTCCAGCCTGCTTTGTTTTGGTTGACGTAACGAGTTGCAACACAAGTTTGCCAAAATGCTAGGAAATATTGCAATAACCTTTTAACGTTAACTTATTTGTCTGTTGTGTCACTCAAATCATATATTCATAAGTATGACAAAAATAGACTGATCTCTATTCATTATGAATAATTTGACCACGTTTCTATGCTTTTATGTTGGCAACATGGTCCAGAAAATGATTTGCTCACATTTTCCCATGTCAAGAATGTAATGCATTTATCACCATGCCTCGGACGTTTACAACATACAATAAATATGTCAAAACAGGGTTCATGCATATTTTGTAAAACACTTTCTTTATTTCAATATTTATTTATTTACCCATTCAGCTATCACTTATCTACTTATTTGGGGAAAATGTAGGGAACTAATTATTTTTAAGTGCCCTGGCAGTATAATTTGTTACACATGTATTATTAACAGGATGTAATAAAACATTTATTTGGGGGATATTGAAGCAATAACTATGACCAGTGTTTTGCAGCTGTCAAATTTCCAGAATTCTGTAGACAAAGTGGGGCATTTGTCAGAAACCATAAAACAGTCTCGATGGAATGACTGGAATTACAAATGGTGGCCTATAATCTCATATTTCTAGGTCTATCATCTCATATATAAGTACAGTCTTGAACGACAAGAGATGCAGAAAGTCAACATATGTTAAAAAAAACATACCTTTTTGAGACACATTTAGTGGGCTAATTCATTACAGTAAACTATTTCAGCAACGCCTGATCACTTTAAAAACCCTTGCTGTGGGGAAATGTCAAATAACAAGAGCACCCCCCCCCCCCAAGCTGATAATGGTCTGCTCTATAAATCACCAAACGGAGGCGAGAGATAAGTGTTTGCGGGAGATAGAGTTTACTGTGGGAGCATTGGAGCGTGAACCCGGGCCGGGCGGTGAGGAGTCATGACACCCCTGTCCCTGGACACCTGTGTGGGGGATTAATGGGGGGGGCAGGTGGTGGGTTGCCAGTGGCAGGAGAAGAGACTGCCACCTCCAGCTGGCACCTCAGGCGCAGAGGTGCACGGGGAGGGGATGGGGTTAAGAGGAGGGACTTAGTGTGGCAAGTGTAAGTGGTGGGGGGGGGGGTGCAAGTCGGTGTGTGTGTGTGTGTGTACGTGTTTATATATTTGCCCCTTACCCTTCACTTGCTCACTTGAGGAATCGAGAAGTTTGTGTCAGATCTAAATCAAATTTTATTGGTCACATACACGTGTTTAGCAGATGTTATTGCGGATGTAACGAAATGCTTGTGCTTCTAATTCCGATAGTGCAGCAACATCTAACAAGTAATATCTGTCAATTTCACAACATATACCCAAAATACACAAATCTAAGTAAAGGAATGGAATTAAGAATATGGACGAGCGATGTCAGAGGAGCATAGACTAAGATACAGTAGAATAGTATAGAATGCAGTATATACATATGAGATGAGTAATGCAAGATATGTAAACATTATTAAAGAGACATTATTAAAATGACTAGTGTTCCATTTATTAAAGTGGCCAATGATTTCAAGTCTGTGTATATAGGCAGCAGCCTCTCTGTGCTAGTGATGGCTATTTAACAGTCTAATGGCCTTGAGATAGAAGCTGTTTTTCAGTCTCTCGGTCCCCGCTTTGATGCACCTGTACTGACCTTGCCTTCTGTATGATAATGGGGTGAACAGGCAGTGACTCGGGTGGTTGTTGTCCTTGATAATCTTTTTGGCCTTCTTGTGACATTGGGTGCTGTAGGTGTCCTGGAGGGCAGGTAGTTTGCCCACGGTGATGCATTGTGAGTGAAAACCTCCTTCCATCAGCAAGGGCATTGAAGATGAAACGTGGCTGGGTCTTTCAGCATGACAATGATCCCAAACACACCGCCCGGGCAACGAAGGAGTGGCTTCGTAAGAAGCATTTCAAGGTCCTGGAGTGGCCTAGCCAGTCTCCAGATCTCAACCCCATAGAAAATCTTTGGAGGGAGTTGAAAGTCCGTGTTGCCCAGCGACAGCCCCAAAACATCACTGCTCTAGAGGAGATCTGCATGGAGGAATGGGCCAAAATACCAGCAACAGTGTGTGAAAACCTTGTGAAGACTTACAGAAAACATTTGACCTCTGTCATTGCCAACAAAGGGTATATAACAAAGTATTGAGATAAACTTTTGTTATTGACCAAATACTTATTTTCCACCATCATTTGCAAATAAATTAATTAAAAATCCTACAATGTGATTTTCTGGATTTCTTTTTCTCATTTCGTCTGTCATAGTTGAAGTGTACCTATGATGAAAATTACAGGCCTCTCTCATCTTTTTAAGTTGGAGAACTTGCACAATTGGTGGCTGACTAAATACTTTTTTGCCCCACTGTATATATCATTTTTAATTCTGGATTTTTTCAATATTTAATGCCAATTATATAAAAACCTGTAAACTCTGATTTGTTTCATATTTGCGTATGTTGTAGTATATACCATATTTTACATAATCTAAGGTTGTAGTGTTGTGCCCGTCATTGATTGAGACACAACATGTTCTTGAGTACAGGGTGGGTGTCATGTTTTGGATGATAACTGTACTAAAATATAAATACAATTGAAATGTTAATTTTCAGTACACCGAAGATGGTTAGAGGTCAGAAAATGTTGAATGAATGGAAGTATCTGTTGGAAGTAAAACGTAGAAATATAGATAATAGAATAGACATTACCATTTAAATTGACATTTGACGGTGGATGGACCGTCGGACAACTTTGTGTTTGTAATCAGAAGTAAAAATGTCAATTTAACTTACATTTCAATGGTGTACCAGCTAAATTGCAGTGGTCTGAAGGGATAGGTCCATTCTATGAATTATATTTATATGATTGAAATGACACCCACACTGTATTCAAGAGCATGTTGAGTCTCAACCGATGACAGGCACAACACAAAAAAACTCAGCTTATGTGAAATAGGTTACAATATATGCAAATATGAGGAGAAGAAATGTCTGTTTACTTGTTTTTAGATAATTGAAGTTACAGGTTTAAAAATGTATTTTTCTTTTTATATATATATAAAACATGTTTTCAATAAATAATAAAATAGTTTGTAAGCTTTTAAATGACATCCAACTAAACTGTTTAACAGTGATAAAGACATGGATGTCTCATGGTATGGTCGGGTATGCAATATAGGTCAACTTTGAGCACCTTTATCTCCTGAATGTTTTGGCATTCAGGTAAAAAAAAATACTTTCTGACCACTTCTTCCATGGGCAAAAGGAAAAGTTTTGTTTAAATCAAAAGGGATGCTGTCAAAAGAGATGTACACATATACTGTAGGTCCATATGCCAGAAAGAGCACCATGGAACCAAGTCTAAATTAATCTAATTCAAAGTCTAATCCTGAATTTATAAACTCAACACTGTCGCTGCACTGGTTCATTTGTAACAGTCCTTGGCATTAAACACACTCTAAATGGTAATTAAAAGGTGAGGTATTGATGATTTCATTCTGAGAGCAACTCTTGGCACACGTTACCCGGACCACTCAGCACAGATTTCCCAACCATTATGGTTACAGCCCAAATAACACCCAATATAGTGCACTATGTAGGGAATAGACTGCCATTTTAGATGCATCCTATCATTTGTATTACTCCTCCATACATTTCAAGGGTAGTTCTCAGCAGATGGTGCCCTAACTGTTCCCCTACATGAATTATGTGGCAAAGACGGCTGTTGCTATTTCACAGTGTATAACTGTAATATGCCACTTTGAAAAGCTATTGTTTCTTAATAACACTGCCTGTTTCATAGGACCTCAGGAAAAGTACAGTGATGCTGTAACTGAGCATCTGCTAAATGACTAAAATGTAAATATTGAGGCTAGATAGTCAAGTCTCCACACCCTGTGTTTCCAATCCCATGTTGCCATTCACAGCAGACCACCTCCCACCCCCTGTAATGAACACGATGGGAGACAGAGAGTTGGTTTCAAGCGCAGGGCGCAGCAGGTGTTTATTTGTAAAGGACCACAGGAGGAGGCAGGTAGCTGGGTCCAGGGGCAGGCAGAAGGTCATACACAGGGGGTACAAAAAGGCTAAAGTACAGGCAGGGAATAGGCAAAAGGCGTCGTTAGTGAGGCAGGCCAAAACTATCATACATTGGAGGATTAAATTACAGGAAAAACAGAGCTCCGAATAGAAGTGTATCACAAAACAAACAATACCTCACAATGATGGGATCCAAGGAACTGAACTAAATAGTGTGTGATAATGACATACAGGTGTGTGAACAGGTGATCAGAATTCAGGTGATTGGGATGTGGAGCGTGAGCTGCTTACAGGGGATCTATGTGTTTGAGAGTGTGAACTGGAAAGTGGACGTTACACCCCCACTCCACCATCACCCCCAACCCTATGTTTTCAGTTCAGAACTTGCTAGTGTTAATATTTTGGACTGTGTGCACTTTCGGTAATATCCTGAGGAGATATGGGTCACCTGCACAAAGGTTGTTTCAAGTTGGATTAGTCGTATGTACGGGATACGCATGGCATACATCGTCCAATTAAATGTTTACTTGCTGGTTCCTTCTCGAAAGTGCAACAACCATAAGAAATAATAAAAGATAGGAATACGAACATAAGTCAAAGGCCCAGTAGAATAGAATAAATATTTTAGCACAGGTATAATCAAATCAAATCAAATTTTATTTGTCACATACACATGGTTAGCAGATGTTAATGCGAGTGTAGCGAAATGCTTGTGCTTCTAGTTCCGACCATGCAGTAGTATCTAACAAGTAATCTAACAAATTCACAACAACTACCTTATACACACAAGAGTAAAGGAATGAATACGAGTATGTACATATAAATATATGGATGAGCGATGGCTGACCGGCATAGGCAAGATGCAGTAGATGGTATGGAGTACAGTATATACACATATATATATATGAGATGAGTAATGTAGGATATGTAAACATTATATAAATTGTTGTTTAAAGTAGCTAGTGATACATTATTTCATCCAGTTATAATTATTAAAGTGGCTAGAGATTTGGGTCGATGGCCGAACGGCATAGGCAAGATACAGTAGATGGTTTAGAGTACAGTGTATACATTTGATATGAGTATGTCGGATACGTAAACATTATATACAAAATTGTTTAAAGTGGCTAGTGATACATTTGTTACATCCAATTCCTATGTTTAAAGTGGCTAGAGATTTAAGTCAGTATGTTGGCAGCAGCCACTCAATGTTAGTGATGGCTGTTTAACAGTCTGATGGCCTTGAGGTAGAAGCTGTTTTTCAGTCTCTCGGTCCCAGCTTTGATGCACCTGTACTGACCTCGCCTTCTGGATGATAGCGGGGTGAACAGGCAGTGGCTCGGGTGGTTGTTGTCCTTGATGATCTTTTTGGCCTTCCTGTGACATCGGGTGGTGTAGGTGTCCTGGAGGGCAGGTAGGTTTCCCCCGGTGATGCGCTGTGCAGTCCTCACTACCCTCTGGAGAGCCTTACGGTTGTGGGCGGAGCAGTTGCCGTACCAGGCGGTGATACAGCCCGAAAGGATGCTCTCGATAGTGCATCTATAAAAGTTTGTGAGTGATTTTGGTGACAAGCCGAATTTCTTCAGCCTCCTGAGGTTGAAGAGGCGCTGTTGCGCCTTCTTCACCACGCTGTCTGTGTGGGTGGACCAATTCAGTTTGTCCGTGATGTGTACACCGAGGAACTTAAAACTTTCCACCCTCTCCACTACTGTCCCCTCGATGTGGATAGGGGGGTGCTCCTCTCTCCTGTTTCCTGAAGTCCACGATCATCTCCTTTGTTTTGCTGACATTGAGTGAGAGGTTATTTTCCTGACACCACACTCCGAGGGCACTCACCTCCTCTCTGTAGGCCGTCTCGTCGTTGTTGGTAATCAAGCCTACCACTGTAGTGTCGTCAGCAAACTTGATGATTGAGTTGGATGCGTGCTTGGCCACGCAGTCATGGGTAAACAGGGAGTACAGGAGAGGGCTGAGAACGCACCTTGTGGGGCCCCAGTGTTGAGGATCAGCGGAGTGGAGATGTTGTTTCCTACCCTCACCACCTGGGACCGGCCCGTCAGGAAGTCCAGGACCCAGTTGCACAGGGCTGGAGTCGAGACCCAGGGTCTCGAGCTTAATGACGAGCTTGGAGGGAACTATGGTGTTAAATGCTGAGCTGTAGTCGATGAACAGCATTCTTACATAAGTATTCCTCTTGTCCAGATGGGTTAGGGCAGTATGCAGTGTGATTGCGATTGCGTCGTCTGTGGACCTATTGGGACGGTAAGCAAATTGGAGTGGGTCCAGGGTGTCTGGCAGGATGGAGGTGATATGATCCTTGACTAATCTCTCAAAGCACTTCATGATGACAGAAGTGAGTGCTACGGGCGATAGTCATTTAGCTCAGTCACCTTAGCTTTCTTGGGAACAGGAACAATGGTGGCCCTCTTGAAGCATGTGGGAACAGCAGACTGGGATAGGGACTGATTGAATATGTCCGTGAACACACCAGCCAGCTGGTCTGCGCATGCTCTGAGGACACGGCCAGGGATGCCATCTGGGCAGGCAGCCTTGCGAGGGTTAACACATTTAAATGATTTTCTCACATTGGCTGCGGTGAAGGTGAGCCCGCAGGTTTTGGTAGCGGGCCGTGTCGGTGGCACTGCATTGTCCTCAAAGCGAGCAAAGAAGTTGTTTAGTTGGTCTGGGAGCAGGACGTCATGGTCCGCGACGGGGCTGGTTTTCTTTTTGTAGTCCGTGATTGACTGTAGACCCTGCCACATTCCTCTTGTGTCTGAGCCGTTGAATTGTGACTCTACTTTGTCTCTATATTGACGCTTAGCTTGTTTGATTGCCTTGCGGAGGGAATAGCTGCACTGTTTGTATTCAGTCATGTTTCCGGTAGCCTTACCCTGGTTAAAAGCAGTGGTTTGCGCTTTCAGTTTTGCGCGAATGCTGCCATCAATCCACGGTTTCTGGTTGGGGAAGGTTTTAATATTTGCTATGGGTACAACATCACCAATGCACTTGCTAATAAACTCGCTCACCGAATCAGCGTATACATCAATGTTGTTGTCAGATGCTATCCGGAACATATCCCAGTCCACGTGCTCGAAGCAATCTTGCAGCATGGAATCAGATTGGTCGGACCAGCGTTGAACAGACCTGAGAACGGGCGTTTCCTGTTTTAGTTTCTGTTTGTAGGCTGGGAGCAACAAAATGGAGTCATGGTCAGACTTGCGAAAGGAGGGCGGAGAATAGCCTTGTATGCATCACGGAAGTTGGAATAACAGTGGTCCAGGATTTTACCAGCCCGGGTGGCACATTCGATATGCTGGTAAAATTTCGGGAGCCTTGTTCTTAAATTAGCCTTATTAAAATCCCCAGCCACAATAAATGCAGCCTCAGGATATGTGGTTTCCAGTTTACATAGAGTCCGATGAATTTCTTTCAGTGCCGTCGATGTATCAGCTTGAGGGGGATGTACACGGCTGTGATTATAATCGAGGAGAATTCTCTTGGTAGATAATGCGGTCTGCATTTGATTGTAATGAATTCTATGTCAGGTGAACAAAAGGACTTGAGTTCCTGTATGTTGTTATGATCACACCACGTCTCGTTAATCATAAGACACACACCCCACCCTTCTTCTTACCAGATAGAAGTTTGTTTCTGTCGGCGATGCGTGGAGAAACCAGGTGGCTGTACCGACTCCGATAACGTGTCCTGAGTGAGCCATGTTTCCGTGAAGCAAAGAACGTTGCAGTCTCGGATGTCTCTCTGAAAGGCAACCCTCGATCGGATTTCGTCTACTTTGTTGTCAAGAGACTGTTCATTGGCGATTAAAATACTCGGAGAGGTGCACGATGCGCCTGGCCGACGTAGCTTGACCAAAAGACCGGCGCGTTTCCCTCTTCTCCGGCGCCGCCGTTGCTTTGAGTAGCCGGGTGCTATCCAGTCTATTGTTGTGTTTGGGTTAGCAAACCGAGAATCCTCTTTGGGAAAGTTGTATTCCTGGTTGTAATGTTGGTAAGTTGACGTTGCTCTTATATCCAATAGTTCCTCCCGGTTGTATGTAATAAAACTTAATATTTCCCGGGGTAATAATGTAAGAAGTAATACATAAAAAAACAAAATACTGCATGGTTTCCTGAGAACGTGAAGCGAGGCTGCCATCTCTGTCGGCGCCGGAAGTTCAAAGGGCTGTACAGGAAGGCACAATTTATATTCCAATATTTCCACATGTATTGGGGATGGTGGCAGTGTATAAACTGAGCTGTATAATAGAGTTTGGTAGGAACAGTTGTTATGTGTGTGTAGCATGAATGTGCCTTTGGAAAGTATTTAGACCTAATGACTTTTTCCAAATTTGTTACATTACAGCCTTATTCTAAAATTGATTACAAAAAACAAATCCTCAGCCATCTAACTACAATAACCCATAATGACAAAGCAAAAACAGGTTTTTAGAAAATTGTGCGAATGTATTAAAATTAGAACAACAAAATACCTTATTTACATAGGTATTCACACGCTTTGCTGTGAGACTTGAAATTGAGCTCAAGTGCATCCTGTTTCCATTATAATCCTTGAGATGTTTCTACTACTTGATTGGAGTCCACCTGTGATGAATTCAAATGATTGGATATGATTTGGAAAGGCACACACCTGTCTATATAAGGTCCCACAGTTGACAGTGCATGTCAGAGAAAAAAACAAGCCATAAGGTTGAAGGAATTGTCGGTAGACAGGATTGTGTCAAGGCACAGATCTGGGGAAGGGTACCAAAAAATGTCTGCAGCATTGAAGGTCCCCAAGAACACAGTGGCCTCCATCATTCTTAAATAGAAGACGTTTGGAACCACCAAGATACTTGCTAGAACTGGCCGCCAAGCCAAACTGAGCAATCAGGGGAGAAGGGCCTTGGTCAGGGAGGTGACCAAGAACACAATGGTCACTCTGACAGAGCTCAAGAGTTCCTCTGTGGAGATGGGAGAAACTTTCAGAAGGACAACCATCTCAGCAGCACTCCACCAATCAGGCCTTTATGGTAAAGTGGCCAGTCGAAAGCTACTACTCAGTAAAAGGCATAAGACAACCCGCTTGGATTTTGCCACCTAAAGACAAGATTCTCTGGTCTGATGAAACCAAAATTGAATTATTTGGCTTGAATGCTAAGTGTCACGTCTGGAGGAAACCTGGCACCATCCCTACGATGAAGCATGGTGTTGGCAGCATCATGCTGTGGGGATGTTTTTCAGCGGCAGGGACTGGGAGACTAGTCAGGATCGAGGCAAAGATGAGCGGAGCAAAGTACAGAGAGATCCTTGATGAAAACCTGCTCCAGAATGCTCAGGACCTCAGACTGGCGAAGGTTCACCTTCCAACCGGACAACGACCCTAAGCACACAGGCTTCGGGACAAGTCTCTGAATGTCCTTGAGTGGCCCAGCCAGAGCCCGGACTTGAACCCGATCGAACACCTCTGGAGAAACCTGAAAATAGCTGTGCAGTGATGCTCCCCATCCAACCTGACAGAGCTTGAGAGGATCTGCAGAGAAGAATGGGAGAAACTCCCCAAATACAGATGTCCCAAGCTTGTAGCGTCATACCCAAGAAGACTCAATGCTGTTATCGCTGCCAAAGGTGCTTCAACAAAGTACTGAGTAAAGGGTCTGAATACATGTAAATGTGATATTTCATGTTTTATTTTTTATTTATAAATTAGCAAAAAATTCTAAAAACCTGTTTTGGATTTGTCACTATGGGGTATTGTGCATAGATTGATGAGGGAAAAACAACAATTGAATCCATTTTAGAATAAGGCTGCAACGTAACAAAATGTGGAAAAAGTGAAGGGGTCTGCGGTTGTGGACGGAGCAATTCCCGTACCAGACCATGATGCAACTTGTCAGGATGCTCTCGATTGTGCAGTGGTAGTATTTGGAGAGGACCCGGGGCGGCATGCCATATTTCTTCAGCCGCCTTAGGAAGTAGAGACGCTGTCGTGCCCTCTTGACAAGAGTGGTGGTGTTGTTGGTCCATAACAAGTTCTCGTGATGTGGACGCAGACGAACTTACAACTCGTGACTCTCTACTGCAGACCCGTTTTATGTGGATCGGGACATGTTCCCTACTCTGCTTCCTGAAGTCAACAATCAACTCCTTTGTTTGGTTGACATTAAGAGAGAGGTTGTTGTCGGGACACCACAATGGTCCAGTTGCAGAGAGTGCTGTCCAGACCCAGGGCTCTGAGCTTGGTGTCGAGCTTAAAGGGAACAATAGTGTTGGGTGCTAAACTGAAGTCAATGAAAAGCCAAAATTCAAGTGTTCAATCAATATTATTAATGGAATGCCTTTGTTACAACTATTAAACAGTGCATTCTTATAATGACAAAATAAAAATATAAAAGACCCCAACCACCAATACGGACAGTCAAAAGACGCGCAGTTAAATTATGAAAACATCATTATAAGCACCAAGTGGCCTTGATAAATTGTGAAACTTGGCACAAGAACAATAATGGTATTGTAAAAAATATACTGTAAGTGTCGAAATGACAGCAGTCAAAGATTGTCAATTATTGTCAGCTCGTACTTATATTGTGTGCGTTTTTACGCAATGACATCAGTTGGATTTAATTTAGCTGTTATCCGTACAGTTGAAAAAATGTCTGAACTTTCACTTGCTTGACACACTGTCTTTGTTGGGTTTTTTCTTTGTTGTTTTCCCGTTGGCTTGTTATTGTCTTGTCATTCTTCAGCACCGTTGTGGAGTACAATGGCTGTGCAGGTGCCTTATTTTGTGCAGAGGGAGAGACCTCCAGTCTCACTTTGTTCATGGTGCCGGCCAGACTTGTTTTCTTTGCAAGCAAATTGTTTGCCAATGACGACGAAGTTCAGAAATTGTCCATGATGACATTTCTCCACATACTAACGTCGCTTACCTGCTGCCTGATGTGGATATTTTCCCATATATTGAAAGCTGTTCAGCATGTACAATTTTGCTAGCACTCAATGTGTGGCCTACTCCAAGTAGGCCAGTGTACACTGATGAGACTGATTTGATTCGGTGGACTGATATGGGTACATACCATTTTAAGATTATTATTAGAATGGATAAATACAATAAAAGGGCCTGCCCTGTTCTCCATTCACAATTGGTGATTACATAATTATTTGCTTCCCCTCGCTCATCAACTCCCCCATTCTCCCCATTTCTTTAATCTGTTGTTATGTGTGGGAAATGAGTTTCAGTATATTTTAGGTTCAGTTTTGAGGCAAATATCAGGGTGATTATCAGCTGGGCACTGCACTTTCAACTGTCGGAAAAAAGGAGCTGAGCAGGCCCTACTGTCAGGAGGAGGAGGGGCAACGGGGGGCCGGGGAACCATACAAAAAAAGTGCATGCCCTCCTAAAACTGACAGTGTTATAAAGACTTATTTAGGAAAGGTCAAGGACAGAGGGGGGCATGACCTAAAAAATGGCAGAGTAAAATAAATAAGTAATCATGAGCAGTCAAAATGACTGCTATAGCGGTTCTAGTGAGCAAGTGGGGACAACAGCCTGGAGAAGGCTGTAAAGCCGAAACGTCTGGGTACACTATAATACAAATTGAATAATGAAGATTTATGCAACATATTTTTGAGTGTGGACCCGTTACACCTTTTTGTTTGTCTGAATTTGCAGGTTTTACGCACCAGCCAAGCTTCTGGGAGAGTGTGACGATTTCCTTTTTGATTGTGGACTACAGCCTGGGACAAGGACATGTTGAAAATGTCAGCGAAGACGCCCGCCAGCTGGTCAGCACACACTCTGAGGACACGGCCAGGGATGCCATCTGGGCAGGTTGCTTTGTGAATATTCACTCTTTTCAGAGTTTTCCTCACATCAGCCTCGGAGAGCGAAAGCACCTGATCGTCCGGAGCAGCGAGAGTCTTCCTGAGAGTCTTCCTGGGAGTCTTGGTATTGTCTGCCTCAAAGCGAGCATAGCATGTGTTAAGAGTGAGTGAGGCTTCAGTGGTTAGCACGTACGTAGCGCAGTGCATCTCGCCTGCCTTGTGACACTGGATGAGTCCCAAAAGGGACTAGGGTGCCAAAAGGGACTAGGGTGCCATTTGGGATTTATTTTGTACCCTGATGGGTACAAAATACTCTGATGGTCATACTGCGCTATTAGTGAGAGCTGAGAGTCTGCACTTCAAACAGTAGTTGACCTATGGGAAGTATACTTGTGAGAACTAGAAGGATGGAGGGCTCTTTGCAGAGGGATTTGGAAGAATGGGGAGGTGTTTGCCCTTCAAGCCGGACTGGTTTCTTCCTTCACATTACACAAAGCACTAGACAAGCTCCTTCATGTCAGTCACTCAAAAGACAGTGAAAATGAGGAAAAACACAAACAGCTTTGAGGTAACAAAAAAATTCTGCACATCTTCTAGTCTTCCTTTCTCTCTCTCTCTCTGCAGACGCTGGGGTAAGATATTCCACCAACAGCCAGTCAGTTTACCAGACATTAGCGCTGCGGTCATGGGAAGGGCAGATGCTACTGAGGGGGAGATAATTGGTCATGAGCTATGTGAAATGTGTAATTAGACAGGACAAGACACTCCCCCTGATTTCTTTCTCTTTTCTCAGTTTGACAAGACGAATCCTCGCCCCAGGCTTTCTGTCTCTCTCCCTCCCTCTCTCTCTCAACACAAATGTATGTATTAACCTGGGGAGATTGTATTATATAGTACATGGCTATTCAATTCCGGTCCTGGAGGGCCAAAACGTTTACGTGTTTTGTTTCTCCTGGTAGTTAATTGCACTGCATTAGTCCCTGATTAGAAGGAGAGGATGAAAAACATGCGTTTCGGCTCTCCAGGACTGGAATTGAATAGCCCTGATATAGAAGATGCAACAAACAAACAGCTAGTAGCAGTGTTGTGTTCGAGACTACCTAAAGCGAGACCGAGTCAAGACCAAGAAGAACATATGGATTCCTTAGTCAGAATGGTAAAAAGATTGCATGATGAGGGCAAATAGAGACCCACTCTACAAATTATCACCAACCAAAATATATCTCTAAATAATCGTTAAAAAGACCAAATGTGTTACTATTTCCCCTGGTCTCCCCTAAGCAAGTATGCGACTCTCAAATTATTTCCCCTGGTGACCCCTACTAGTGGAGCGATTCAGAGGAGCGACAAGGTTTGAGGATATGTTTCAACAAAAGTAAAGGACAGTAATGTTATGAGTAAAGTAGGAAGCCCAGGTTTTAATAGGGTATGAGATAAATGTGTCATGAAAGAAGTGCGGATATCTGGCCTGGCAAAGCAGTTTTAAGCTGATCATTTGATTTTTATTTGTCCGAGACCAAGACAAGATCGAGACACTCAGTATGTGGTTTTGAGACCGGACTCGAGTACTACAACACTGGCTAGTAGTGTATTGTCTGGGGATATCCTGTGTTACTGGCACCATTAGGCCTATGATGGTATGTAAAACATGACCATTTTATATTTGAACACTATGTTCTATTTGATGTGTAGTTCCTCAGTTGTCAGCGATTAAGACAGCCCAAGTGTGGTTCTGTACAGTATACTAACACCTACCTCTCTAAGCCACGCTCTACACATGGTAACATGCTCTCTCTGCACAGGAAGCTCCATCCATCGCTTTGTGTCCTGGCCTCTCAGCCTTCTTCTCCCCACCTCCATCTGCTCCTGGGCTGGGGAGGGTTAGAGCTGGGATGGGCCACGAGCTGGAGTCTATCTGCAGTAGCAGACTTGGATCCAGTCACAGAGGAGGTTCAGACGGAATAGCAGAGGCTCTCCTCTATATGCGATTTCTCTCCCCCCACATTCACACCACAATAATATCATTTTGTAGCGCAAGGGCAAAATCCCAGTTTTGTCCAGTCAACCTTAATTTATGTCACACATATTCTGGATGCACATATTGTTACCTATGCTACAAACGTGAAACATTCATAGGCGCTGGCAAGGACTAACACTTCCTTTGTTCGGAAACTGTATGAATGTTTCAGTCGCGTATGGCTTTCCAAACTCCACCAGTGCATTGATCCCTAAACTTTGAAAAGTCATAGGCGCAAGGTGGGAAGTCTGTTTTTTTTCTAAATCTGATTAAGTGTCTCTGCTTTTCTTTAGGGCATCTCAGTTCACTTACATGGGAACCAACTGCCATTCATTTCTCTGTTTGGGTCTCGACTAGCATCCGCTATGTCCATGCCCCCTTGTGAATCATTGTGAATCAAAGAATTGTCTTTGTTAACGATTCAAATTATCCTCAAACCTGATTTTAATATGACATTCATTCCCTTGATTCACCCGAGTTCCATGTGTTTGATCTATCATATTTTGTACATCTCCATGTACATATTTTACAGGGAGATAGACTCACACATTCATGATAGACTCACACACTCATGGTTAAAATGTTTATCTCCCTGTCCATCCAAAAGATGTTCCTCCACTGACCAGGGGGTGGTTATTTCCCTTCAGCTCAAGGCCTGAGGCAGAGAAAGTGCGTCAAGAAAGAACTGTCTCCTCCTCCGCTGTAGAAAACTAGACATAGTCCCAAATGGCATCCTATTCCCTACATAGTGCACTACTTTTGACTAGGGCCCATAGGGCTCTGATCAAAAGTAGTGCACTATTTAGGGAATATGGTGCCATTTGGGACTTAGACGTAAGTCCTGTTCTCCGTGATCTGCCATCCGTGGACTAATCTGGACTGACTGACTGCCCCCTGACGTGGAGCACAGCACCGAGCACAGGTCTTCAGATTCCTGCTCCTACCGTCAACGGTGGGGGAAACAAGGAAACAAAAGTTCCTGGGAAAAAGCTAACCCACTGATGAACTGATTGACAATTCCTGTGTGTATTTGATTCGAACTGCACATACATGCATGTCTTTCAGGAGAAAACATGGAATTTACTCCAGGGAGACCCTCACCGTCCAACCCCACCCTGAAGTACAGCTTAATCCAGCAGGTATGCTGGGGTAGTTATGGTGTAGGTATGGGATGTTTATCGTCTTCTTAATGTACTAATTGACAGAAACATCAGCTTTCCATGTTTATGTGCCTCTACTTGGTCTATACTGTGTTTGGGCTTATGTCTCTCATCCATTTGAACATCTCAAAACATTATAAATTACTTGAATTCTGTGGAAGCAATAAAAGGACACCGCTGACAGTGTCTCAAATTATCTGGACCTAAAGTCACCTTGATCACTTCCTCACTTTTTCAACAAGTATGATGTAATTCAGAGGTGGGAGAATATCATGCTGCTGACTTTCCTTTTTTCTTTTGCATAGCAAACAACACACTTTGGGGGATTGTTGTTCTTTTTAAAGGGCATGCATGATCAGGGACTCAGGAATACCTTTTGACATCAGATGCACCAAGCAGGAATTGAACACCTTAGCAAGAGCCCCACACTCTAGCGAAACAATATTCACTAGTGTTTCATTTTCAATCATGTTCTGGCCTTTTACGAAGACCTTAAAATCAATGTTAGCCTTCAAACCAAAGTGCATATATTAAATGATTCATGTACTGTAAGAACAAGTAGTGATTTCTGAGAAGTGCAGAGATAGGCTTTTAGCCGAGCAAAAACATATTGGGTTACAGCAAAGGGCCCCTTCATTTCAACATCTCACAACATTGCATCGATTTAACGAACAGCTTTATCCAGAAAGACCTCAAATGTATGTGCTTTTTTTACATGAATAGCTGTGTGATATTTAACACTCTGTATGTAAAACAACACTCCATATTTGGTTTCATCAAACTGATATCGCCTTAAATTGTAACATAAAAAGCTAGTCCTCTCTTAAACAAAGTCTGTATCCTGCATGGATTCTAATGGACCGAATAGATGTGAGACTCATCTTTTATTAGACTAATTGAAAGGCCTTTGAAATCACTTGATTAACAAGGTTACGACTGAAGCCCTTACCTAAAACGTGCCAAATCATTCAGTCGATAAAGAGAGCAAAAAGCCTGAGCGCCAGATTGGAATTTGAGGAGACAAATAGCATCTGAACGATGCCATGCATTATTATGTCATCTCCATAGTCATCTAATGGCTGTCTCGCATTAATAAAAAAAGGGGAACATTATACAGTAACAGATGGCGAGAGTACATCGGGGCTCAGGAGCTATTTATTAAATGCGTTATTAATTATTTTCAACATAATGAGCTCTGCGGCTTCCTTCTGGCCTGAGCTTGGAAGGACAGTGTGTGCTAACCCCTGCCATCATTAAGCCAGTCCTGACACCACTAACCCCTGTCTGCCAAGAAGGCACAAGGCAAGCCATACACTACAACAGTCAGATTATAATGCTCTAATGATGTTCTGGTAGTATGTGATCTTTGCATTATGTAGATTCTAGACTGACATGGCCTATCATGAGTCCATCAACTAGCCTAATTGCAAAAGGTGCTTGCTACAATGGATTTGTGTTTTTTCCTAGTATTGTTTTTTATGGGAGCTATGGGTAAAGCTAGACATACCTCACAACAGTCACCATCGAAGCTTTGTTCTGATCAACCTCAACTCCCAAGATCATCCCAAAAGTTTAGTCTGTTTTTCTTTTCTTGGCGTTGACAGTAGAGATGCAGAGAGGGAACATATTATAGACTTGAGCCCTGGAGTTGCTGGGGTGAGGCTGCAACACCCGGATGCTAATATTACTCGGTGGCTTCGATAAATCATGCGGTGGGACAGGGTATGTGGGCTCCAGCAAAGTGAATCAGCCAGATGCAGAAGTGTGTGTGTCCATGAAAGAGCAGACCTTTCCCACATGGCTGCAGGCTCCACTGGAGCAGACAATTGCAATGTAGCCATGTGAAAACGAGGCAAGATGGAGTCACTTTCGCTGACGTGCTCACCGAAACGCCACAAATTTGATTGTGGAGGACCCACAGCAGAAGAAGCCAAGGCATACAGAGATACAGAAGATAGAGATAGGCTACTTGGTTCAGTTAAACTGGTTTTCACTCCAACCCAAACCTGGCCCCTAGGTTTAGTTTGTACTTCGAAGGACCAGACCCCCTTCCCTTCGTTAGTCCCAACTGTGTGTGCCTGCTCATCATTCTGCATGTTCGTTCCAACCTCCCCATTTTCCCTCCACTGGTGTGTAACTGTACAGCATATCTATAATGTAGTGTCTGGTCTTGCAGAGAGCGCCCGGCCTGCGGTCCTGTTATTAACCTCCTATCCTTTAGGGAGGGCATGATGAAGCACGCAGCAGGGTTGATGGAGAGCTGAAGATAGAGAGGACGGGCCGGAGGGATACCTGTGTTTGTGTCCCAGATGACACCCTATTCCCTATATGGTGCACTACTTTTGACCCCTATGGACCTTGATCAAAAGTAGTGCACTAAATAGGGAATAGGGTGCCATTTGGGACGCAAGTGGTGGCTGTCCACCGGCTGCAGAGCAGAGCCTCAGGGGGGGCTTACACAGAGCTTTACTCCATCTCCTGATGAATGACCTCTTGGCTAAATGGACAGAAGAATATCACAGGGCCTTTAGAGGGGATGTATGGTACATTGGACCAGATTACCGTCAACATATGATGTCTTTTCTTATTTCAAACCAAGAGATTGAGAACCATCAAACCTACTAGTCCATTCTTCATGGCCCTCTCTGTGGAATTGATTTTATCCAGGCATAGCCATACACTGTACAGCAGCTTTACAAATCGTAATTTTGGCCAGGTTAATAGTTGAGCTGATATTTGAAAATAAAGCTATCCCCACACTGGAAGCCTTAGCCTTTATCAGGGCGGTGCCAACCATTTTGACATGTATAGACCCAGATTGTGCAGCCACTGAGGCATGTGCTGCTGTCTGCTCAGAGCCCTGAAGCTGGAGGACTCCTTCCTCTCGCATGGTAGAGCTTATTGGGCACATTAACACTGTATAATGGACATTGGTTCAACCAGTGTGCAATCACTTAAAGCAATACCAATGTGGGACATCAATAACATGACAGCATGATTCAGTAGCATGGCTGCACGGTTAAGAATCAAGAATAGGATATGTCATATGAAGAATGGCATATCCAGTACCTCTAGGCTTAGCAGATGGCCATGAGGCTTAGCCAATGTCCAATAGGCTTAGAGAATAGGGGGTTTAGGAATTGTCTTAGACAAGAAGTGAGTATTTAATGTACTTTTACTGATACTTTGATCAATATACATAATACATATACATATGCATTTCAATTATTAGTTCACATTACATCTAAAACGCTATAATGTACACATGGATTTTGCATACTCTTCAACCTTTTCATCCATGTAATGTAAACTGTCAGGTCAATGATATATATATATATATTAGTCTCACAGACAAGAAGAACAAGTTGTTATGTCAAGCATGATGTCAAGGTTACAAAGGCCTAGTCATGGTTACTGTACTCTCTGTGCTCTTTACAACAACAGTGCGACACAAATGATCCAGTGATTCTTACAGTATCTTAACTTGATCATGCTTGACAAATATGTCTTAGATATTGTCTTGTATTATTTGAATTAGATTGTCTGATTTATAATCCCTTAAAAAGATTTGTATTATTTTTTATAGATTTTAGAATCAAAACTGCCTCCGAAAGATCATGGAAACAGAAGTCTGGCAGAGAAAATAGTCTGTGATTACCAATGGTGATGCCTTTTCACTCAGTTGACTTTTCTCTGTTTGTTGGCCCCTTTTTTGATCAAGCTAGTGTTTCTTAGGGGAGACCGGGGGCAATTGTAAAAATGTTATCTTTTACTCTATTGCCATGGAGGATGGTGGCACCTTAATTGAGGAGAACGGGCTTGGGGTAATGACTGGAGAGGAATCAGTGGAATGGTATCAAATACATGGTTTCCAGGTGTTTGATGCCATTCCATTTGCTCAGTTCCGGCCGTTATTATGAGCCGTTCCCTTAGCAGCCTCCACTGCTCTATTGTATTTGTGTTTATCATGTATCCCCATTAGCTGCTGCCAAGGCAACAGCTACTCTCCTGGGGTCCAGCAAAATTAAGGTAGTTATACAATTTTAAAAACATTACAATACATTCACAATAGATTTCACAACACATTAACTGTGTGCCCTCAGGCCCCTCCTCTACTACCACATATCTACAACACAAAATCCATGTGTACGTGTGTGTGTATAGTGCGTATGTTATCGTGTGTGTCTATTGCTCAGATACGACTTGAGCTAGGCAAGATATTTGTTTATATAAGAAACATACATCTGTTTCCTACATAAAAAAAGTAACCTTTATTTAACAAGGCAAGTCAGTTAACCTCTTTGCGCACTGATCCCGCTAGCGGGATCGTTTTCAGAGCAAACATAACGCGGCAAATTCAAAATACAAATTCGTAATATTTAACATCCTTCGATATACAAGTGTTGCATAGTGTTGCATAGCCATCAAAAGCTCTGCTTCTTGGCAATATCACTGCGTTGTCAGATTTTAAATAGGCTTTACGGCGAAAGCACTACATTTGATTGTTTGAGGCTAGTACCTCACATATTTTCCACATTAGCATGAATTCATATCCAGCTCGGTTCTCAAAATGTCCATATCACAGCTAATATAAATCGCTTACCTTTCAAATAACTTCTGCTGAGGTCTTCCCAAGTGTCCAAACAAGAAAATCCATGGTTCTTTTGTTAGAAAAAAAGTAATTCATTATATCCATAAATCTTCGTTTTGTTGGCACGTTATGTTCAGCTACTCCACCAAGCATTGTCAGTCTACTCGCCCGTTTTACAGTGAAGGGATCGCGTTCAAGTTATACCTCTCATCTTTTCACAAACAAATCAAATATCATTAATAATGCATCCTTATGTATTCTTTTATGAATAATAGCGATCATATTTTACACGGATGGTAACTGAAACGTTATAAAAGGAAAAGAAAGCTGGGCACGCTCACGTTCTCGTGAACGTGCACGGTTGTTTACATTTTTTCCCTTCCTGTAGTATTTCTTCTTCTATAAGGATCTGCTCAGGGCTTTTTCCTCCAGACACTTTCCAGAGACTGTTGACATCCAGTGGAAGCCATAGGTACTGCAACCTGTGTCCTATTCCCCATTGATATATATTACCAGGGCTTCAAAGTGAGAGGAAGGCAACAGAAAAAGGAATTCCGGACAGAAATTTCTCTGGTTTTTCCTATATCTGTTCTGGTATACCCACAGACTATATCTTAATGGTTTTAGAAACTTCAGAGGGTTTCCTATCCAATAGTACTAATTATGTGTATATCCTAGTTTCTGGCCATGAGTGGCAGGCATTTAACTTTGGGCACATCAGACAGGCGAAAATTCAACCCTAGCTGGAAGAGGTTAAGAACAAATTCTTATTTACAATGACAGCCTACCCCAGACAATGCTTGGCCAATTGTGATGCAGCCTGGATTTGAACTAGGTACTGCAGTTATGCCTCTAGCACTGAAATGCAGTGTCTTAGGCCACTGCACCACTCGGGAGCCCAGGAGCCTAAACATTCAGACAATTTATAAAATTGGTCTATAAAAAAGTGGTCAGATGAAGCAGATGCTAAACTAGAGGACTGTTTTGCTAACACAGACTGGAACATGTTCTGGGATTCTTCCGATGGCATTGAGGAGTACACCACATCAGTCACTGGATTTATCAATAAGTGCATTGAGGACGTCGTCCCCACAGTGACTGTACATACATACCCCAACCAGAAGCCATGGATTACAGACAACATTCGCACTGAGCTAAAGGGTAGAGCTGCCGCTTTCAAGGTGCGGGACTCTAACCAGGAAGCTTACAAGAAATCCTGCTATGCCCTGCGACAAACCATTAAACAGGCAAAGCATCAATAAAGGGCTAAGATTGAATCATACTACACCAGCTCTGACGCTCGTCTTATGTGGCAGGGCTTGCAAACTATTACAGACTACAAAGGGAAGCAAAGCCGCGAGCTGCCCAGTAACACAAGCCTACCAGACGAGCTAAATCACTTCTATCCTCGCTTCAAGGCAAGCAACACTGAGGCATGCATGAGAGCATCAGCTGTGTGATCACGCTCTCCATAGCCGACGTGAGTAAGACCTTTAAACAGGTCAACATACACAAAGCTGTGGGGCCAGACGGATTACCAGGATATGTGCTCCGGGCTTGTGCTGACCAACTGGAAGGTGTCTTCACTGACATTTTCAACATGTCCCTGATTGAGTCTGTAATACCAACATGTTTTAAGCAGACCACCATAGTCCCTGTGCCCAAGAACACAAAGGCAACCTGCATAAATGACTACAGACCCGTAGCACTCACGTCCGTAGCCATGAAGTGCTTTGAAAGGCTGGTCATGGCTCACATCAACACCATTATCCCAGAAACTCTAGACCCACTCCAACTTGCATACCGCCCAAACAGATCCACAGATGATGCAATCTCTATTTCACTCCACACTGCCCTTTCCCACCTGGACAAAAGGAACACTTATGCGAGAATGCTATTCATTGACTACAGCTCAGCATTCAACACCATAGTACCCTCAAAGCTCATCACTAAGCTAAGGATCCTGCGATCCTGGACTTCCTGATGGGCCGCCCCCAGGTGGTGAGGGTAGGTAGCAACACATCTGCCATGCTGATCCTCAACACTGGAGCCCCCCAGAGGTACGTGTTCAGTCCCCTCCTGTACTCCCTGTTTACCCATGACTGCATGGCCAGGCACGACTCCAACACCATCATTAAGTTTGCAGACGACACAACAGTGGTAGGCCTGATCACCGACAACGACGAGACATCCTATAGAGAGGAGTTCAGACACCTGGCTGGGTGGTGCCAGAATAACAACCTATCCCACAACGTAACCAAGACTAAGGAGATGATTGTGGACTACAGGAAAAGTAGGACCGAGCACGCCCCCATTCTCATCGAGGGGCTGTAGTGGAGCAGGTTGAGAGCTTCAAGTTCCTTGGTGTCCACATCACCAACAAACTAACATGGTCCAAACACACAAGACTTTCGTGAAGAGGGCACGACAAAGCCTATTTCCCCTCAGGAAACAAAAAAGATTTGGCATGGGTCCTGAGATCCTCAAAAGTTTCTACAGCTGCAACATCAAGAGCATCCTGACTGGTTGCATCATTGCCTGGTACGGCAATTGCTCGGCCTCCGACCGCAAGGCACTACAGAGGGTAGTGCGTACGGCCCAGTAAATCACTGGGGCTAAGCTGCCTGCCATCCAGGACCTCTAAACCAGGCGGTGTCAGAGGAAGACCCTAAAAATTGTCAAAGACCCCAGCCACCCTAGTCATAGATTGTTCTCTCTAGTACCGCAATGCAAGTGGTACTGGAGTGCCAAGCCTAGGACAAAAAAGCTTCTCAACAGTTTTTACCCCCAAGCCATAAGACTCCTGAACAGGTAATCAAATGGCTACCCGGACTATTTGCATTGTAAGCCCCCTCCCCCAACCCTTCTTTTACGCTGCTGCTACTCTCTGTATTATCATATTTGCATAGTCACTTTAACTATACATTCATGTACTTACCACCTCAATTGGTCCGACCAACCAGTGCTCCCACACATTGGCTGACCGGGCTATCTGCTTTGTGTCCCGCCACCCACCACCCGCCAACTTCTCTTTTACGCTACTGCTACTCTCTGTTCATCATATATGCATAGTCACTTTAACCATATCTACATGTACATACTACCTCAATCAGCCTGACTAACTGGTATCTGTATGTAGCCTCACTACTTTTATAGCCTCGCTACTGTTATTGTTCACTGTCTTTTTACCGGTGTTTTTATTTCTTTACTTACCTTACCTATTGTTCACATAATACCTTTTTTGCACTATTGGTTAGAGCCTGTAAATAAGGTCTACACCTGTTGTATTCGGCGCACATGACAAATAAACTTTGATTTGATCTGTACTTAAGACGATCGTGTCACAATGTATTTTTATCCGAAATGTCCGGACATTACATTTACCCCTGGCATTACATTCATACCATCTTAAAGTTAAAATCACTTGTTTTCATCATTTGGCTGCTTGGCTCAGGGTCATTTTAACATTGCGTTACAATTGCCCCCAACCCTAGCAGCCATGGCAAAACATAATGTGCCTAGAAAGAGACAATAATAGTGACACATGCAAATGTTTAGCCAACATTTGCCAACGAATGTGATAAAAATATGCTAGTTTGAATTTTGGGAAATGAATGCTCAGGACAGTATACAAAATATACAGCTGGTGAAAAAACGATATACCTTCACCCCCTGTAAAAAATAAATAAATAATGAATTGCCCATAAAACAAGCAAGTAGTGAGATTTGGCTGAATTCTTTTGAGTGAGTTTCATCACACTAGCTTGTTTCTGTTTGGAGAAATGCAAGTGTTATAATTTCCCCCTGTTACAATTGCCGGTCTCCCAACCTGGTCTCAGAGCATTTCGTATTATTCTTTACGTAAACCCAAAAGACTCCATTTAGTATGATATGTTACGTTTAGTATGGTAGGCAGCATTTGTGGATGTCCATCACCCATTTCATATTATAAGTGTAATATTCGCAAAACGTACAATAGGTTACGAATTTGCAAAACGTATGATATTTTAGGAATTCTAGATAGGTTGCTAATGTTAACTAGCTTGCTTACGTTAGCTAGCCTAGGGGTTAGGGTTAAGGTTAGGGGAAGGTTTATCTAAAATTGTTAAGGTTAGGGGAAGGGCTAGCTAACATGCTAAGTAGTATCAAAGTAACTAAAAAGTAGGAGGTAGTTGAAAAGTTGATTAATTAGCTAAAATGCTCAAGATGTCCGTAATGAGATTCGAACACACAATGTAACCATCTGTCTTATGTAACCATACCAAACGTAACATATCATACTAAAAATGGAGGGTCTCGGTTTTAAGTACAGAATAATACGAAATGCTCTGAGACCGGTTTGGGTCTCCCCTACTCCCCTCTTGTGATTATTGTGATTTTGCTATTGTAAATGTTTGTAGGCTTATGTAGCCTAATTGTATCTATGATCGTATGCTATCCATTTATGTTTTTTGTATGCTATTTTAATACATGAGAATTAACCAATGATAACAGGCCATACCCGGTCATGATGACAGACACCTGTGTGTGTCTTTTGACACTATATAAATGTTTGTCATTATACCCTGATGAAGACAGCTTGTCTGTCAAAACATTGGACATACATATTTTTGCATCTGAGCTCCTAGAGTGTCCGGCTCTCCTTAATTTTTTTTATGGGTATCCCCTACTGACCAAATTGTACAAAGTTGTTCTTTCAACTCTTTACATACATTCGTTCAGTGCATATGTTCTTCCCCTCTATGTGCACATCCTCCCCTCCCCCTTTCTCTCTCTCTCTTTCTTCCCCTCCGGCAGAGAGATGTTGTCCTCGGGCTGGCTCCTGCCACAAAGCGTTCCGTAATAGTGTAATTGTGGCTAATGGTTTGTGCAGCTAATTAAAGTGTATGAATTACAGTAATCAGTCAGCCACATTGGGCCCGCTTCGCCCCTGCTCCTCTAGGCATGGCATGGGCTAGAAGAGAAAGAAGAGGGGGTGGTACGGGAGAGAAGTGAAGAAAGGATGAGAGAACCAAGCCTATAATAGGAAGGGGAGGGGGTGGTGGGTGGTGGGAGGAAAAGAGAGAGGAAATGAGAAAGAATGAGGGGAACTAGAATGAGGTTTGAAAGAAGAGAGGGAAAGAGAGAGAGCAAGAGAGAGAGGAGCCAAGTAAGTTATCAGAGCAGAACTTAATTATGTTTTTTTTTGTACGACAAAAACAAGGCCACTGAAACAATATTTACTTTTGGAAGTAGAGCGGCACACCGCATACACTAGCTCATCATACGTTAGGGTGCATTCACATCAGTGGCCTTGCTGTGCTGTGCAGTGGCCCTGCATGCCTTTGGAAGTTTGTGGAGCCTATGGAGCAATGGATGGGAGGCAGCCATCCATCTAAGAGCAGGTAAACACCTGGGGTACCCAGGATCAGCCAAGGAAGAACTGGAGAAATACAACTGAAGCACGTTGAACCTTTCTGATGAGGATGTTTTCCTTTGCACCACTGTTTTGTCATGTGTGTATGCCCACATATTGTTTACGAGTAAAAGAGATTGCACAAGGTCTGTAGGTGGTCGATGTATAAATGATAAAAAATGCTCTCATAATCTCGGGATTGCTTTGCAGGTGCAAAGTAAATGTTGTTACATAATGGTTCAAAGGAAAAAAGGTTCCGCACAATAGCTGGTTAACAAAAAAGTTGTCCTTTCACTCAAGATTGTAAGACTTGAGCACAACTTTATGCCATGTAATGGACAAAATATACGACTATGTTGTTAGTTACTGGGGGTGAAAGAAGCTTAGTTGGCAAGGGGAGTGTTTTCCCACCAATAAAGAAGTTCTGTGTTAAATATAAAGTGCTGGCCAGGACTTTAAAGGCAACATCATTTTCCAATGATGTAGGACAATGGACAGCTTTGTGCAAAGCTAAGCATAACCTTCCGTTGGTTTAAGTGCACATAATGGGGGGGCAATAAACTTTAACAGGACCACGATGGAGATCATTCCCCTTTGTCCATTCCATCAGAAAGCATGTTAAACAAATGAGCAGAGAGAAACCCGTAAGAAAATACACCCTCATAAATATAAACATCAATTGATGGAGTAACAGACGCATTTACATGACCATTTGATTCAGTGTCTGTACTGTAAAGTATCCCTGAACCTTTGTTTCTCCTAACTCCTAAATGTGATTTATAATGAAGAGCAAACGAGAAGAGAGATCTACAGTGCCTTCAGAAAGTATTTATTCCACATTTTGTCTTACAGCCTGAATTCAAAATTGATTTGATTTTTTTTCTCTCACTCATCTACACATATTACCCCATAATGACAAAGTGAAAACATGTTTTTCGACATTTTTGCTAATTTATTGAAAATAAAATACAGAAATATCTAATCTACAAGAATTTCGCTACACCCGCAATAAGATGTGTTTCAACCAATAAAATGTTATTTGATCTACATAAGTATTCATACCCCTGAGTCAATACTTTGTAGAAGTACCTTTGGCAGCGATTACAGCTGTGTCTTCCTGGGTAAGTCTCTAACAGCTTTCCACACCCGGATTGTGCAACATTTGCCAATAATTCTTTTCAAGATTCTGCAAGCTCTGTCAAATTGGTTGCTGATCATTGCTAGACAACCATTTTTCAGGTCTTGCCATAGATTCTCAAGTAGATTTAAGTCAACACTGTAACTCGACCACCCAGGAACATTCATTGCCTTTTTGGTAAAGAACTCCAGTATAGATTTGGCCTTGTCTTTTAGGTTATTGTCCTGCTGAAAGGTGAATTCATCTCCCAGTGTCTGGTGGAAAGCAGACTGAAGCATGTTTTCCTCTAAGATGTTGCATGTTTTTAGCTCAATTCCGTTTCCTTTTTATCCTGATAAACTCCCCAGTCCTTAATGATTACAAGCATACCCATAACATGATGCAGCCACCGCTATGCTTGAAAATATGGAGAGTGGTCTCAGTATTGTGTTGCATTGGATTTACCCCAATCAAAACACTTTGTATTCAGGACAAAAAGTGAATTGCTTTGCCACATTCTTTTGCAGTTTTACTTAACTGCCTTGTTACAAACAGGATGCATCTTTTGGAATATTTGTATTGTGTGGGGTACAGAGATGAGGTAGTCATTCAAAATAATGTTAAACACTATTATTGCACACAGAGTGAGTCCATGCAACTTATTATGTGAATTGTGAAGGACATTTTTTTATCGTGAACTTATTTAGGCTTGCCATAAGAAAGGGGTTGAATACTTATTGACTTAAGACATTTCAGCTTTTCATTGTTAATTAATTTGTAGAAATTTCAAAAAACATAATTCCACTTTGACATTATGAGCTATTGTGTGTAGGTCAGTGACAACAAAATTTAATTCTGAATTTAATCCACTTTAAATTCTAGCTGTAACACAACAAAATGTAGAAAAAGTCTTGGGGTGTGAATACTTTCTGAAGGCACTGTATGCTCATTATCAACTACATAATTTTACCATATGTAATTAGTGGTTTTCCCTGCTTAAAAGCCACACCTCTCATTTGCTCCCACCCACAGCGAGCCATAAATTGTAAACTGTAAAGTGAGGGGTGGTTCTTGGCAAATTCAGCAAATTAGTTATTGAACTGAAACCAAAACGAGTGGGCAGTTCACACTGAATTTAAATAACTCTGTCGCAGTTACATTTGTCAAGAAGTCCCACCACTCAGTTTACAAACACATATATTGTTGGCTCACTGTGGGTGGAGGCAGATATTGAAGAGTTTAAAGGCTTATGTAGGGCATACAGTATAACATGCAGGACAATTCCAGATCACAATAATGGGTATCACTTGCTGCCAATTCTCTAGTGATAAATTATCTCACAGAGTGTATTCATTCAGGAGCTTTGACTGTGAGGGATGGAGCGGTCTAATATCTCTCTCTCTCTTTCTCTCTCCAAGGAAGCTACGTTTAGAAAGGCATTATGAGGAGGCAAACAGGACACGGAGGGAATAAATCTAGTACCCATCAAGACCTCCTGGCAATCACTACCTTACAATAACAACACAGGAAGAAGAGAGAGGAAGTAGGGGAGGAGAGAGAGAGTGTGACAGTGATGCACACAGATTGTGGGAGTAAAAGGACATTTAGCGAGACAGAAATATATACACTGAGTACACCAAACATTAGGAACATCTTCCTAATATTGAGTTGTGTATCATAGCCCGGCATCTGTGTTTTTCACGTATGGAGGTAGTTTTGTGTCAACAAAAATTAGGGGTTAAATATATGTCCCAAAATATATTGGAAGCTATAGATATAGGACAGACTTTAAAACCTTATGATTTATGTTTTGACTGTCATTTTTGCCATTTATGAATGTGTTATTCAATGTGTTTCTATGGGCTATAGTAGTAAAGGCCAAATTCAACGTTTTGGGATACCTAAAGGGGTCCTAGAATGTTAAATGAAATAGCTAAATGAGCCATGGTATGACAATCTTAAAACAGTTCCATGTGTTAGCTTAGACTTTTAGATTTAAAGGGGAACAGTTCAGAGGCAGATATAAAGAACAAGCTACATTTATTACAGTTTGGAGGATTAGGTTTTCTTGTTTGACACAGATAAATAACACTAACAAATTACATCAAAATGACAGATCTGTTACTTCCACTAGATCTAAAATAGAACAGTGCTTTCATAGAGATTCAGCTGACCAAGTTCACAAGATGACCAAAAACAGTGACAAACAATACTGCACTGCTGATGGTAGAAAATAGAACAGTTAACCACTGCATTTATATAAATAGATATTTTAGAAATACAAATGTCTTTACTTAAAGACGGTCACCTTATTGGAGGGCACTGCCAATAAACTGTCTGGAACTCAACCCAGCAAAGCCTCTGAAAACAAAAGGACATTATTGCAGTGTCTTTACATAATGAACCTCTTGAATATTGTCACAGATGAATAAACTCACTGATGGTTAAACTCAACACATACCATTCAGAACTATCGACCACACCCCAAACATTTCTTCAAGACGGCATGGTCACAAAATGGTTGCTCACAGAAATAAACCAACAGCAACAACCCCGTACAGACTATACACACAAAGGACCTTCCAGGTCCAAAGCTCTTACCTGAACATGACCTACGGGTGCTTTTATGCACTGAACAAAAATACAAATGCAACATGTAAAGTGTTGGTCCCATGTTTCATGAGTTGAAGTAAAAGATCCCATAAATGTTGCATGAGCACAAAAATCTTATTTCTCTAAAATGTTTCTCTGCACAAATGTGTTTACATCCCTGTTAGTGAGCATTTCTAATTTCCCAAGATTATCCATCCACCTGACAATTGTGGCATATCAAGAAGCTGATTAAACAGCATGATCATTACACAGGTGCACCTTGTGCTGGGGACAATAAAAGGCCACTAAAATGTGCAGTTTTGTCACACAACACAATGCCACAGATGTCTGAAGTTTATATGGAGCGTGCAATTGGCATGGTGACTGCAGGAATATCCACCAGAGCTGTTGCCAGAGAATGTAATGTTAATTTCCCTACCATAAGCCGCCTCCTGGCAGTACATCCAACCGGCCTCACAACCGCAGACCACATGTAACCACGGCAGCCCAGGACCTCCACATCCGGCTTCTACACCTGCGGGATCATCTGAGACCAGCCACCTGGACAGCTGATGAAACTGTGGGTTTGCATAACCAAAGAATGTCTGCACAAACTGTCAGAAACCGTCTCAGGGAAGCTCATTTCCGTACTCATCCTCACCAGGGTGAGTTTGGCTTCGTAACTGACTTCAGTGGTGCAATGCTCACCTTCGATGGCCACTGGCACGCTGGAGAAGTGTGCTTTTCACAGATGAATCCCAGTTTCAACTGTAACAGGCAGATGGCAGACAGCGTGTATGGCGTCGCGTGGGCGAGCAGTTTGCTGATGTCAACATTGTGAACAGAGTGCCCCATGGTGACGGTTGGGTTATGGTATGGGCAGGCATAAGCTATGACCAACAAACACAATTGCATTTTATCAATGACAATTTGAATGCACAGAGATACCGTAATGAGATCCTGAGGCCGCTTGTAGTGCCATTCATCCACCGCCATCAGCTGATGTTTCAGGATGATAATTCACAGCCCCATGTCGAAAGTATCTGTACACAATTCCTGGAAGCTGAAAATGTCTCAGTTCTTCCATGGCCTGCATACTCACCAGACATGTCACCCTTTCAGCATGTGTGGGATGCTTTGGATCGACGTGTACGACAGCGTGTTCCATTTTCCACCAATGTCCAGCCATTGAAGAGGAATGGGACAACCTTCCACAGGTTACAATCAACAGCCCGATCAACTCTATGCGAAGGAGATGTGCCACGCTCAATGAGGCAAATGGTGGTCACACCAGATACTGACTGGTTTTCTGATCCACGCCCCTACCTTTTTTTAAGGTCTGTGACCAACAGATGCATATCTGTATTCCCAGTCATGTGGAATCCATAGATTAGGGTCTACTGAATTTATTTCAATTGACTGATTCCTTATATGAACTGTAAATTCTTTTAAGTTGTTGCATGTTGCGTTTATATTTTTGTTCAGTAAAGAATAGGCCTAAGTTAGGCCTATATAAAAGACAAAACATTATGTTTTTGTGGAAAAATGTATCCTCCTCACCTCCACCTAACAGACATAACGAGCTATTAGAGGCCCACGATCAATTACGTTTGTTTGCCTCCAATAGTGATGATAGCCAGTATACCTATTGCTATGCTTTCTTCTTCCATGCTGAAGAGGAGACCTGATCTCTTACCTGCCTCAGCCTGACAGCTTAACATTTCCTGAATCACCTTTCCAAAAGGCTGAAAATGTATCATAGAAATATTTGGAAATTTTTCAGATGTTATTGTATAGAGGGAAAAAACACTATTTGAAACTTGTCTGTAGGCGACTGTCGGTTTGCGGACATTCAGTCTTTGGCCTCCCGGCTGTAGATGGTACTTGAAGGTGTATTTTATTTTGGTTTCAGTAGTCATCTGCGGCTCACTTTGTGCTACAAACAAAACTGCTAAATATTGCCCATTCTCCTCCACAACATGAAATAAGTTGGATATAATATTAATGGCTAGTATATGTTGCCTGAATTTGACCACATACGTACATTTAAAAAATCAACTGTATGACACAACCCTTTTTAGGCTATACAGTGTAGGATGAGTAGGCACTGTGTAGGGCACATGGTGGGGTATTGTGCTAATTGCAGGTGAGAACCCATCAATAATTAAAACAACATGATAACTGACAGATTAGACATGCAAACTATTCAGAACTCCCTTAAAATGCCACTGATGCCAGTTGTATCAAAGACCAAAATAAATAGTAGGCCTATAGCCTAAGCTTTGTGTCTTCCATAACCAACTCCATCCATTGTGAGAATGATAGTGTGTTAGTAGCTAGGTATAGAGGCTATTGGAATGCACTTCCCTACACTTGCTCTATTACATTGGTAGGTTTAATTAATTCAATTAGTCAATTAGTACGTATAAAAGATAGATAAGTAGTGAGCTGCATGGTTGCAAAACCTAAAGCTCCCAAGTTTTAAAGAGGAACATGGATCAACACACAGCACGTCTTTAAAAGGACTTACAACAACATATACTATAGTGTTGCTTATTACTGTCGGGACAATGATAAAATAGGAAAGGCATATCTCTCACCTGATCTAAGCCAGAAAGAGTCATGACTTGCAGCATCTCATTTGGGACAGCGTAAAACTCGGCGAAGAGCTGCAGCTTTCTCTCCTCTGTAAGCTTATAACACTCCCTCGAGCACGCATCCACACACATTTGGACCTAACGTCCCACCAAAAGTATGATCTTAGTTTTCTAGCTATAATACAATATTTACATAAACACATAATTATAATTGATTACTGGTTGATGCATTAAGTTAGCTAACTATATCATTACTTGATACATAAGGTATTCTTTCAGTAAGAATTCATAATCACAGATTTTGATCAGATGGCTTTGCTAGCATTAGTGAACCACGTTAGCTAGCTACACTGTTAACAATACGTTTCATATACAGTGAGGGAAAAAAGTATTTGATCCCCTGCTGATTTTGTACGTTTGCCCACTGACAAAGAAATGATCAGTCTATAATTTTAATGGTAGGTTTATTTGAACAGTGAGAGACAGAATAACAACAACAAAAATCCAGAAAAACGCATGTGAAAAATTTTATAAATTGATTTGCATTTTAATGAGGGAAATAAGTATTTGACCCCTCTGCAAAACAATCACAGAGGTCAGACGTTTCTTGTAGTTGGCCACCAGGTTTGCACACATTTCAGGAGGGATTTTGTCCCACTCCTCTTTGCAGATCTTCTCCAAGTCATTAAGGTTTCGAGGCTGACGTTTGGCAACTCGAACCTTCAGCTCCCTCCACAGATTTTCTATGGGATTAAGGTCTGGAGACTGGCTAGGCCACTCCAGGACCTTAATGTGTTTCTTCTTGAGCCACTCCTTTGTTGCCTTGGCCGTGTGCTTTTGGGTCAATGTCATGCTGGAATAACCATCCACGACCCATTTTCAATGCCCTGGCTGAGGGAAGGAGGTTCAGGTGGACAGAGGGATGGTTATTGAGGGAAATAAGTATTTGACCCCCTCTCAATCAGAAAGATTTCTGGCTCCCAGGTGTCTTTTATACAGGTAACAAACTGAGATTAGGAGCACTCCCTTTAAGAGTGTGCTCCTAATCTCAGCTCACTACCTGTATAAAAGACACCTGGGAGCCAGAAATCTTTCTGATTGAGAGGGGGTCAAATACTTATTTCCCTCATTCAAATCCAAATCAATTTATAACATTTTTCACATGCGTTTTTTGGATTCTTTTGTTGTTATTCTGTCTCTCACTGTTCAAATAAACCTACCATTAAAACTAGAGACTGATAGTTTCTTTGTCAGTGGGCAAACGTACAAAATCAGCAGGGGATCAAATACTTTTTTCCCTTACTGTATAGTTTTTCCATGTACTTTTTTGTGTGGTATTTTCCCTTCTTTTCCAACTCATTTCCTGTTCCTGTATGGTTTTCCTGCATCCCTGAGGTTCTTCTGCTGCCTATCCTTCCATTCTTTAACATTCCTTTTTCTTTTCTTTCCCAAATTACAGCGATTTAGGTCTGCAGCGGACATGTATACTGCTTGCCCTTTCATTTTCATTTCTGGACATAAATGTTTTTTCCGCATGAAATACTGGGCAACAATCGAGTGAAACATCAATAAGACCAATTCCGTATACAAAGTGGGTATCAGATAACCAAGCAATGTGTTTCTGTCATGTAAAAACAATTCTGGACTTTTACGGTTGTTCGTCACAAAGATTTGTTTGTTTTGTATAGTTATCGGCTAATGGCTATGAAACGCTAACGACTCAGTCAAACGGCCGTATTGAATCTCTTGAGCTGTTTTTTTTTATCTATTTGAAATTCACTGCTCGACTGAGATACCATAGAGATAATTGTATGTGTGGGGTACAGAAATTAGGTACTCATTCAAAAATCATAATAACTCATAAGAGTCTAAGCCCTGTCTAAGCCGGGGGAGAGGTGGGGTACTACTTAGCTATAAGGAATTGTTTTAAGAAGGTCATACCAAGTATCATTTTTCTATTTAATTTAGAATTTTAAGACCCCTTAAAGTATAAAAAAAGTTTGTTCTGAAGTGTCTATCCTATATCTGAGAGATGTAAGAAGAACAGTCAACAGCACTAAACAGTCTCCATATACAGTACCAATCAAAACTTTGGACACACCTACTCATTCAAGGGTTTTTCTTAATTTTTTAAAACCTATTTTCTACATTATAGAATAATAGTGAAGACATCAAAACTATGAAATAACACAGATAACACTTTGCTTGTCCAACCCTCAGGAGACTGAAAAGGACCTATATAATAGGCGGTGTCAGAGGAAAGCCCATAAAATTGTCAGATACTCCAGTCACCCAAGCCATTAGACTGCTGAACAATTCATATAAATCACCACCGGACAATTTACATTAAAGTTAAAAATAATAATAAGTAGCACAATAAAATAACAATAACGAGGCTATACACAGGGTGTACCGGTACCGAGTCTGTGTGCTGGGGGTACATGTTAGTTGAGGTAATTTGTACATGTAAGTAGGGGTGAAGTGACTGCATAGATAATAATCAGCGAGTGGCAGCAATGTACAAAACAAATGGAGGGGGGTGTCAATGTTAATAGTCTGGTGGCCATTTGATTAATTGTTCACCAGTCTTATGGCTTGGGGGTAGAAGCTGTTAAGGAGCCTTTTGGTCCTAGACTAGGCGCTCCGGTCTCGCTTGCCATGCGGTAGCAGAGAAAACAGTCTATGATTTGGGTGACTGGAGTCTCTTCTGGGCTTTCCTCTGACACCGCCTATTATTTAGGTCCTGGATGGCACGCACTAGGTTGAAAATGTCAGTGAAGACACTTGAAAGTTGGTCCGCTTATGCTTTGAGTACACGTCCTGGTAATCCGTCTGGCCCAGCGGCTTTGTGAATGTTGACCTGTTTAAAGGTTTTGTTCACATCACCTACCGAGAGCGTTATCACACAGTCATCCAGAACAGCTGGTGCTCTCGTGCATTCTTCAGTGTTGCTTGCTTCGAACCGAGCATAAAAGGCATTTAACTCGTCTGGTAGGCTCGCGTCACTGGGCAGCTCGCGTCTGGGTTTCCCTTTTTAGTCCGTAATAGTTTTAGGGCATAGTGGGATTTCTTATAAGCGTCCGGATTAGTCTCCCACTCCTTGAAAGTGTCAGCTCTAGCCTTTAGCTCGATGCGGATGTTGCCTGTAATCCATGGCTTCTGGTTGGGTTATGTACATACAGTCACTGTGGGGACGACGCCAATCAATGCACTTATTGATGAAGCCAATGACTGATGTGGTGTATTCCTCAATGCCATTGAATGAATCCTGGAACATATTTCAGTCTGTGCTAGCAAAACAGTCCTGTAGTGTCGCATCCACGTCATCTGACCACTTCCGTATTGAGCGAGTCACTGGTACTTCCTGCTTTAGTATTTGCTTGTAAGCAGAAATCAGATCGATAGAACTGTGGCCAGATTTGCCAAATGGAGGGCGGGGAAGAGCTTTGTATGCATCTCTGTGTGTGGAGTAAAGGTGGTCTAGGATTTTTTTCCCCCTGGTTGCACATGTGACTTGCTGGTAAAAATGTGGTGAAACTGATTTAAGTTTGCATGCATCAAAGTCCCCGGCCACTAGGAGCGCTGCTTCTGGGTAAGCATTTTCTTCTTTGCTTATGGCCTTATAGAGTTGGTTGAGAGAGGTCTTAGTGTCAGCTTCACTTTGTGGTGGTAAATAGACGGATATGAATAATAAAGATGAGAACTCTCTTGGTAGATAGTGAGGTGTACAGCTTATCATAAGGTACTCTACCTCGGGCGAGCAATACCTCGAGACTTCTTTACTATTAGACTTTGCGCACCAGCTGTTATTGACAAAAAGACACACACCCCCTCCCCTCATCTTACCGGAGGTAGCGTCTCTGTTCTGCCAGTGAATGGCAAATCCTGCCATCTCTATATTGTCCATTTCTTTGTTCAGCCACGTCTCGGTGAAACATAAGATGTTACAGTTTTTAATGTCCTGTTGGTAGGATAATCTTAATAGTAGGTCATCAATTTTATTTTATAATGATTGCACGTTAGCAAGAAGAATGGAAGGCATTGGGAGTTTACTCACTCGCCTACGGATTCTCTGAAGGATCCACGATCTGCGTCCCCTTTTCCGGCGTATTTTCTTCATGCAAAAGGCGTGGATCTGGGCCTACTCCAGTGAAAGCAGGATATCCTTCTTGTTGAACTCATTAACTTCTTAGGGCTAGGATGCAGTATCCTGAATCTTTGCCTGTCTGACGTGTCCAAAGTAAACTGCCTGTTACTCAGGCCCAGAAGCTAGGATATGCATATAATTGGTAGTATTGGATAGAAAACACTCTGAAGTTTCTAGAACTGTTAACTTCTTACGGAACAGTGTCCCAATAGCATGCCACCTCAACAACATCCGGTGAAATTGCAGAGCGCGAAATTCAAAATACAAAAATCGTAATATTAAACATTCACAAAAATACAAGTGTCATACACTATTCTTTAGCTTAGAATCTTGGTAATCGAATCGCTTTGTCCGATTTACAATAGGCTTTAACACGAAAGCATAGCATTTGATTATCTGAGGACAGCGCCCCGCATACTTCCTGCATATAAATATATTTCAAACCAGCACAGGCGTCACAAAAATCCAAAATAGCGATAAAATAAAACACTTACCTTTGAAGATCTTCCTCTGTTTGCAATCCCAAGGGTCCCAACTACACAATAAATGGTCATTTTTTATATCCCGTTTTTTATATCCTTTTATACCCCTCTTTATATCCCAAAAACTAAGTTTGGTTGGCGCGTTTTGTTCAGTAATCCACCCGTTCAACTCGTTCAACATACAGACAAAAGAATCCAAAAAGTTACCGATAAACTTCATCCAAACAAGTCAAACAACGTTTCGAATCAATCCTCAGGTATCCCAATGTGTAAATAAACAATACAATTTAAGACAGAATGTAGTATGTTCAATAACCAGAGATAAATAACAAAGAGCGCGTCCTCAGTCACACGCGCCACAGGACTACAGACCAAAGGAGGAACCCAATGATAAACTACAGCTACTGTTGACATCTAGTGGAAGCCATAGGCCTGAAACCTTGTCTAAAGACTGTTGACATCCAGTGGAAGCCATAGGTACTGCAATCTGGGAGCTATTCTTTTCATTATGCAATAGGAAACCATACCAATTGCATGGGAGCTCAAAAAAGGCATTTTTTCTGGATGGATTTTCCTTTGGTTTTTGCCTGCCATATCAGTTCTGTTATACTCACCGACATTATTTTAACAATTTTAGAAACTTCAAAGTGTTTTCTATCAAGTACAACAAATATATGCATATCCTAGCTTCTGGGCCTGAGTAACAGGCATTTTACTTTGGGCATACCAGACTCTCCGAACTTCCGAACACTTCCCCCTAGCCCAGAGAGGTTAAAATAATGTCTGTGAGTATAACAGAAATGATATGGCAGGCGAAAACCAGGGGAAAATCCTTCCAGATTTTGATTTTTTTTGGTCACAGGAGTCCCTATTGACTATACAGGAAAATAGCTCCCAAATTGCAGTTCCTATGGCTTCCACTAGATGAGGCATGGCTGGAAGGCAAATCCTATTTTCTGGGCCTGAGTGGGAGGCATTTTACTTTGGGCACGCCAGACTCTCCAAAACCGTCACCTCGGGAGCCGCTCCCTAAGAAGTTAACTAGGGAGTAGTGGGGCGCTAGAGTCTGGCGTGCCCAAAGTAAAATGCCTGCCGCTCAGGCCCAGAAAATAGGATATGCACATAATTAGTACTATTGGATAGGAAACACTCTGAAGTTTCTAAAAGTGTTAACATAAGGTCTGTGAGTATAACAGAACTGATATAGCAGGCAAAAACCAGAGGAATTTCTGTCCTGGAAAAAGTGTTTTTGACAAATTGCCTCATTTTGAACCCCTCCCTATTGAAAACAGCCATTTCTGGGAGTAAGATTGCAGTATCTATTGCTTCCACTGGATGTCAACAGTCTCTAGACAGTGTTTGGTGATGTTATAGTTGCTCTGGATGGTAATAGAAGAAGAAGGGGCGCCCCACTCTATCATTCACGTTATCGTCCGGTTGAAATATTACAGTAAATATACATAAAAGGATACCTAAGGATACATTAAAAATGATGTTTGATTTGTTTGGAGAAAGTGTATAGGTATAATTTGAACGTGTTCTCTTCACGGTTCAATGGGCGACTCGACGGTGGATTTTCTGATCATAACGCGCCAACCAAACAGAGCTTTATGGATATAATAAATGACTTTTCTAACAAAAGAACCATTGGATGTCTTCGTTGGACACTTGGGAAGCCCTCAGCAGAAGTTCTTCGAAAGGTAAGTGATTTATTTTAGCTCTTATATGGGTTTTGTGTGACCCGCGCTGGATATGAATTTATGCTAATGTGGAAAATAGGAGAGGTGCTATCCTCAAACAATCAAATGTTGTGCTTTTGCCGTAAAGCCTTTTTGAAATCTGACAATGCTGTGATATTGCCAAGAATCAGAGCTTTTGATGACTATGCAACACTTGTATATTGATGAATGTTTAATAATTCAACTTTTGGATTTTGAATTTTGAATTTGGTGCCTTATATTTCACCGGGTAGTGTCGGGAGGTGCCCGCTAGCGCGCCGTTTCTCCCTAAGTAGTTAAAGGAAAAAGTTTTTTCCAGTCTGCGGTGAGTAATTGCTTTTCTGATGTCCAGAAGTTATTTTTGGTCATAACAGACGGTAGCAGCAACATTATGTACATAATAAGTAAAAAAATAAGTTACACAAAACGTTAAAAAAAATAACAAAATTGCACAATTGGTTGGGAGAATGTAAAACGTCAGCCATGTTCTTCGGCCCAATCTTGATGCTTGAACTAGGACTAGGACAACAATGGAAATAAATGTCAAACTTTTTTGTTTATTATTCTCGACAAATTTCTAAATGCATTATATGCACAGTTTGTGGTTGTATTGTCACATTGGGTACAACATAGTCACATTGGGTACAACATCTCCTTTGCACTTCCTTATAAACTCACTCACTGAATATGCATATAAATCTATATTATTCTCTGAGGCTACCTGGAACATGTCCCAGTCCCCCTTATCAAAACAATCTTGAAGTGTGGATTCTGATTGATCAGACCAGCGTTGAATGGTCCATGGGTACATCCAGTTTGAGGATCTGCCTATTGGAGGGGAGAAGCAAAATTGAGTTGTAGTTGGATTTGCCAAAAGGAGGGCGGGGAGGGCCTTGATATGCATCGCGGAAGTTAGAGTAGCAGTGATCCAGTGTTTTGCCAGCCTGGGTACTACAATCAATATGCTGATAGAATTTAGGTAGCCTTGTTCTCAAATTTGCTTTGTTAAAATCCCCAGCTACAATAAATTCAGCCTCAGGATATATTGTTTCCAGTCTGTATAGAGTCCAGTGGAGTTCCTTGAGGGCCGTCGTGGTATCGGCTTGAGGGGGATATACACGGCTGTGACAACCGACAAGAATTCTCTTGGGAGATAATACGGGTTGGCATGTGAATGTAAGGAGTTCTAGGTCGGATGAGTTCCTGTATGTTGTTACAATTATTGTAAAGGTCTCCGTGATGCCGGTAAGGCAGAGTCAGGCGCAGGACAACAAAAAGGAGTGTTCAGAAACTTTACTCAAAATATTACCAAACGAGTGGAAAAACAATCACTCGAACACGGAACATAATAGAACAAGAAATCACGCACAAAAACATGGGGGAAACAGAGGGTTAACCTGTTACGGATCAAATCCCGTGAACGGGATCTATTTTGACAACATCCGGTGAAATGCAGAGCGCCAAATTCAAATTACAAAAATACTCATTTCAAACATTCATGAAAATACAAATGCTGCACACCCTTCAAAAGCTTAGACTCTTGTTAACTTCTTAGGGCTAGGGGGTAGTATTTTGAAGTTCGGATGAAAAACGTGCTCAAAGTAAACTGCCTGTTACTCAGGCCCAGAAGCTAGGATATGCATATAGCTTTGGATAGAAAACACTCTGAAGTTTCTAAAACTGTTAAAATAATGTCTATGAGTATAACAGAACTGATATGGCAGGCAAAAACCAGAGCAAAATCCATCCGGGATGTCTGAATCAGTCATGCCACACTGTTTTCAATTGGCATGCTATTCAAAGCAGGCGGGTTTAGCTCCCAGATTGCAGTTCCTATGGCTTCCACTAGATGTCAACAGTCTTTAGGAAAAGGTTGGAAGCTTCAATCATGAAAATCAAGGGAGTAAGACCACTTGTTCCTGAGTTCACGTCAAGTGTCCTGTTTTGGATTTTGCGCGTAACAGGGAATGCGCGCTCAGTTATTTTTCTCTTCTATTCAGCAGGTTATATTCCGTCTGAAATATTATAGTGTATATTCATTTTAGGGTATCTGAGTATTGATTACAAATGCTGTTTGACTTTTTTTGATGAACTTTACGGGTACTTTTGGGATATCGTTTGTCTGCATGGATGAAAGCCTTTGGGCAGGTGGATTACTGAACAAAACGCGCCAACCAAATGAAGCTATATGGATATAAAGAGGAGCTTTATCGAACAAAAGGACATTTTATTGTGAAACCTGGACGCTTTGATATGCCATCAGAGGAAGATCATCAAAAGTAAGCGAATTAATTTATGCTATTTTTGAGTTCTGTTACACCTCTGCTGGTTATGTTATTATGCTAATTTAGTTTTTGAGTGGGGCGCGTAAAGCCTTTTTGAAATCTGACAATGCTTTGACATGACTGATTCAGACATCCCAGATGGATTTTGCTCTGATTTTTGCCTGCCATATCAGTTCTGTTATACTCACAGACACTATTTTAACAGTTTTAGAAACTTCAGAGTGTTTTCTATCCAAAGCTCTGGGCTTGAGTAACAGGCAGTTTACTTTGGGCACGTTTTTCATCCGAACTTCAAAATACTGCCCCCTAGCCCTAATAAGTTAAATAAGGAACATGTAATGATGGGAAATTAAAACCAGGTGTGTGAAAAAAGAAGACAAAACCAACGGAAAATGAATAATGGATCGGTGGCAGCTAGAAGACCGGTGACGTCGACCGCCGAAAGCCGCCCGAACAAGGAGAGGGACCAAGTACCCCAGACGCGTGCGGCTCCAGCAGGGATGACGCGGAGGACGAGGCGCAGGGAGATCCGGGTGGAGACGGTGAAACTCCCGCAGCAACGAAGGGTCTAGGATGTCTGTCACCGGCACCCAGCATCTTGAGTCCACGATGGCTCGCACAGTATATATCAGGGCCCCCTCGATGTCCAGAGGAGGAGGAGGAACCTCCTGCACCTCAGACTCCTGGAGTGGACACCGGGGCCTCTCTGCGGTGGCGGTCGGCGCTCGCCTTCTGCCACCTCATGGCTTGTTGCAGTTGCACATGGGCGGCCTCCCAGGTATCCTCTGAGTGCCTAAACCATTCATCCACCGCAGGAGCCTCGATCTGGCTCTTATGCGGCTGGTAACCCAGTACGCACTGGAATGGAGGAGAGGCCAGTGGAGGACTGGCGGAGTGAGTTTTGGGCCATCTCTGCCCAGGGGGATGAAAACCGCCCACTCCCCCGGCCGGTCCTGGCAATAAGACTGCAGTGGGCGCACACCGAGCAGGAGGAAACATAAACCCTCACGTCCTTAGCTAAGGTGGACCACCAGTACTTCCCAATAAGACAGCGCACTGTCCGACCGATGCCAGGATGACCAGAGGAGGGTGACGTGTGGGCCCAATAGATCAGACGGTCGCAGACAGCAGACGGAACGTACATACACACAGCTGGACACTGAGGTGGAGTGGGCTCTGTACATAACGCCCGCTCGATGACTGCGTCCAGCAGAGGCCGGAAGTATGGGAGTGGGATCTATGGACCGCTCCTCTGAGTCAAACATCCGGGAGTGCGTCTGCCTTAGTGTTTTGGGAACCTGGTTGGTAGGATAGGGTGAAAACAAAACGGGTGAAAAACATGGCCCACCTTACCTGGCGAGGGTTAAGTCTCCTCACCGCCCGGATTTAATGTACTCCAGATTGCGGTGGTCGGTCCAGATGAGAAAAGGGTGTTTAGCCCCCTCAAGCCAATATCTCCACACCTTCAGAGCCTTGACGACAGCCAACAGCTCCCGGTCCCCCACATCATAGTTACGCTCCGCCGAGCAGAGCTTCTTCGAAAAGAAGGCCCAGGGGCGCAGTTTAGGTGGCGTACCTGAGCGCTAAGACAGCACAGCTCCTATCTCAGCTTCGGACGCGTCCACGTCCACTATAAATGTCAAAGAGGGATCCGGATGAGCCAGCACAGGAGTCAAGGTAAACAGAGCCTTCAGGTGACAAAAAGCCCTGTCCGCTTCAGCTGACCACTGCAGTCGCACCGGTCCCCCTTCAGCAGTGAGGTAATGGGAGCCACTACCTGACCAAAGCCCCGGATAAACCTCCGGTAGTAGTTGGCAAACCCTAAGAACCGCTGCACTTCCTTTACCGTGATGGGAGTTGGCCAATTGCGCACGGCTGAAATGCGGTCACTCTCCATCTCCATCCCTGACGTGGAAATGCGGTACCCTAGGAAGGAGATGTACTGTTGGATGAACAGACATTTCTCAGCCTTGACGTACAGGTCATGCTCCAACAGTCGACCAAGCACCTTGCGCACCAGGGACACATGCTCGGCACGTGTAGCGGAGTAAGTCAAAATGTCTTCGATATACACCACTACACCCTGCCCGAGCAAGTCTTGGCAAATCTTGTCTACAAATGCCTGGAAAACTGATGGCGCATTCATTAACCTGTACGGCATGACGAGGTACTCATAGTGCCCTGAAGTGGTACTAAATGCCGTCTTCCATTGTCCCCCTCCCGGATACGCAAAAGATTGTATGCGGTCCTGAGATCCAATTTTGTGAAGAAGCGTGCATTGACTCGATCGCACTGGCTATGAGAGGCAGCTGGTAGCTGTACCTCACAGTGATCTGATTGATACCTCGATAGTCAATGCACGGGTGCAGACCACCATCCTTTTTCTTCACAAAAAATAAACTCGAGGAGGCAGGTGAAGTGGAGGGCCGAATGTATCCCTGCCCCATGTTTCCATAGCCTCTGTCTCCTCCTGTGACAGAGGATACACGTGACTCCTGGGAAGTGCTGCGTCTACCAGGAGATCTATCGCACAATCCCCCCGTCGATGGGGTGGTAATTGATTCGCCTTCTTTTTACAGAAGGCGAGAGCCAAATCGGCATATTCAGAGGGGATGTGCACGGTGGAGACCTGGTCTGGACTTTCCACCGTAGTTGCACCGATGGAAACACCTACACACCTCCCCGAGCATTCTCGTGACCATCCCTTGGGAGCCCTCTGTTGCTACGAAATATTGGGGATATGATAGGCCAACCAGAGTAGGCCCAACACCACGGGAAACGCAGGAGAATCAATGAGGTATAAACTGATTCTCTCCTCATGACCCTCTTGCGTAACCATGCTTAGTGGAGCGGTAGCCTCCCTAATCAGCCTTGACCCTAATGGTCGACTATCTAAGGCGTTCACAGGGAAGGGCATATCAACAGGAACAATGGGGATCCCTAAACTATGAGCAAATGAACGATCAATAAAGTTCCCAGCTGCGCCTGAATCGACTAGCGCCTTATGCTGGGAATGCGGGGAAAAATCTGGAAAATCTACAAACAAAAACATGTGAGCAACAGGGAGCTCTGGGTGAGTCTGGTGCCTACTCACCTGGGGTGACACGATAGTGCCCTGCCTGCTGCCTCGACTCCCTGAGGAACCCCCCCTGCACCGACCAGCAGTGTGCCCTCTGAGGCCACAGAGGGTGCATGGAATAGACAGGAGGGCTTTTTCCTGGCCACAGAGGGCTTTCCCAGATAGACAGGAGACGAGGGCGGATACGCTCTCGCGTCCCGAAGGAGCCGGGTGAACGGTCGCCAGGTAGAGCTCCAGCTAGAGTAGGAACCCCTGGCACCCGGCAGGCGTCCCATCATACTCCCTTGGGAGCGCGAGCTTAATCCCACTGGGACCAGGTGAAGGAGGGGTGGACAGCTGTGTGGGTAATGGAGTGGGAGGTTGTGATGATGGTAAAGGCGCTGAAAAACCTCCTTTCCCATTGCTCCATATTGTGCAGCACGCGATCCATGGCTGTGCCGAGACTCTGCAACATTGTTGCATGCGCTGAAGGCGCTCCTCGACTGGAAGAAGAGGGCTGGGTGCTGTTGCTGACTCCATTGGGTGGTGCGTGATTCTGTAAAGGTAATGCAAAAACTAAAATGAGTGTTCATAAACTTTACTCAAAATATTACCAAACGAGTGGAAAAACAATCACTAGTACACGGAACATAATACAACAAACAATCACGCACAAAAACATGGGGGAAACAGAGGGTTAACTCCTTAGGGAGTGGTGGGGCGCTATAGACTGTTGACAACTAGTGGAAGCCATAGGTACTGAAATCTCTGAGCTGCTTGCCATAGAACTCAATAGGGAGACTGTCAACCAGAGCCAATGTGACAAAAAACAGTAATTCCGGATAGATTTTTCTCTGGTTTTCACCTGCTATTTCTGTTCTGTTACACTCACAGACATTATGTTAACACTTTTAGAAACTTCAGAGTGTTTCCTATCCAATAGCACTAATTATGTGCATATCCTATTTTCTGGGCCTGAGTGGGAGGCATTATACTTTGGGCACGCCAGACTCTCCAAAATCGTCACCTCGAGAGCCGCTCCCTAAGAAGTTAAATAAGGAACATGTAATGATGGGAAATTAAAACCAGGTGTGTGAAAAAGGAAGACAAAACCAACGGAAAATGAATAATGGATCGGTGGCGGCTAGAAGACCGGTGACGTCGACCGCCGAAAGCCACCCGAACAAGGAGAGGGACCAACTTCGGCTGCAGTCGAGACAGTTATACTATGAGTCGTCATGGAACAAAGACCCCCGCCCTTCTTCCCAGAGAGATGTTTATTCCTGTCGGCGCGACGCACAAAGAATCCCGGTGGCTGTGCCTACTCCAACAACATGTCCCCAGAGAGCCATGTTTCCATGAAACAGAGTATGTTACAATCCCGGATGTCTCTCTGGAAAGCAACTCTTGCCCTAATTTTGTAAAGCAACTCTTTCCCTAATTCGAGTAATATGCTCGGAAGCGGTGGGTGGTGTGTGCGCCTCCGAAGTCTGACCAGAAGGCCGCTTCGTCTACCTCTTCTGCGGCGATGTTGTTGTTTTGGGTCAGCCTCTGGAATCAGTTTGAATGCATTGGGTGGTTCAAACAAAGGATCCGCTTCTGGAAAGTCGTATTCATGGTCGTAGTGCTGGTAAATTGTCGGCGCTCTGATATCCAATAGTTCTTCCCTGCTGTATGTCATAACACTTGAGATTTTCTGGGCTAACAATGGAAGAAATAATACATAAAAAAAATAAAATACTGTATAGTTTCCTAAGGACTAGAAGCGAGGCGACCCTCTCTGTCAGTGCCATCTTGCATTTCTTTTTCGACACAGGTGCATGATAATGGTCCATTCTAAATCAAAACAAATGTCACACATATATTATTTAGTATATGTAAAGATTAAATCAAGAAATCTCTAATGGGTGACAATATTAGCCTATCGCTTGTGAATGACATATTATTACCTGTGAATGATGCCCAGCATAAGAAACAATGCCTTTTTTTTTTGCAAATTTTCGAATCAGTCACACACCTCATGTGGCCTAGCCCATAGCATAGGCCTATATGTTTTGATAAGGTTTGTATCACAACTAAAGTGGCTAAATAACTTCTTAAAATTAAGCACATTAATCCGCTTTAGAAGGGGTGTAGAACCTAACTGGCATATATAAGAAGCGGGTGAGTTTCAATTTTGGGGAAGATTTTCACCATAAAAATGCACCTTTATAATAAAAGTATGACACGCATAATTGCATTTGTGGTCACTTTTGATAATGGTGTGTACCGCTAATGGAACATATGCGCTTACTGACATGTGCGCATTGCTGCTCTTATTATGTGAAGAAATAGCCTAATAGTTTATCAACATCTTAAGCTAAACATTTTGATCTGTTGCATCAGCCACATTGCATAATTTTTTTTTTTTATGCTAGTGGTTGTATTAATTCGCATCCCACAACTGTCCCAGACTATGTTTGGAATATTCATTTCTCACACAGAATAAAATAGGTCAATAGGAGATATTACATTGACATAGGCTAGTAGTGCTTTTGCTGTTCGTTAGGCCTACTCATCTTGTTGGCTGATGAAAAGTAAATGAGGACACTTCCAATATGCACCTCGGAATTGGATAAGGATGCCGCGCGCAGTTGCATCCCTGATGTGTCTGTCTTCATTTGTAGCCTGTGAGAAAGACCAGATCACGTGATGGAGAGCTATGTGAGTGAGAGGGCTTCCGATTGCTCAGCACACTCAGGGAGAAGGGCACAACTCAGCACTACAGGTCGCAAAAGGCATGGATTTGTTTAGAGTGCATTACGGCCAGAAAGGGGATGCCGCTGTGAAATTCGAGGCATTATCAAGTGCTTGTGAAATTGTGAATGAGAGCCTCTGCAAAAAACAAAGCAGAGCTCATGCGTTTCAAGCGACTTTTTCAAACGATCATTAGAATCTCATCATGCACCCCTACAATGTATTAATAATCAAAACATATTGCTCAACATTTGTAGAACAACTCAAGTTACATTAATAACTCTTGTCGTAACTTGACTTTCATTAATCTGCTGACTGTTATTTATTTAATCAACTAACTAAGTTTAATTGTTACCCGATTAAATGAATCACAGTCAACAGATTAATGTCAAATCAGATTAAATTAAAGATTAAAGTCAGAATGCCAGCATCCGGGAGTCGCCTCATCAATATTGACATTGAGACTGGTGTTTTGCAGGTACTATTTAATTAAGCTGCCAGTTGAGGACTTGTGAGGTGTCTGTTCCTCAAACTAGACACTCTAATGTACTGATCCTCTTGCTCAGTTGTGCATGCGGGCCTCCCACTGTTCTGAGAAGGGAGTAGTACATAGCGTTGTACGAGATCTTCTTGATAATTTCCTACATGGAATAGCCTTCATTTCACAGAACAAGAACAGACTGACGAGTTTCAGAAGAAAGGTCTTTGTTTCTAGCCATTTTGAGCCTGTACTCAAACCCACAAATGCTGATGCTCCAGATACTCAACTGGTCTAAAGAAGGCCAGTTTTATTCCTTCTTTAATCAGAACAAGAAGTTTCAGCTGTGCTAACATAATTGCAAAAGGGTTTTCTAATGATCAATTAGCCTTTTAAATTATACACTTGGATTAGCTAACACGACGTGCCTTTGGAACACAGGAGTGATGGTTGCTGATAATTGGCCTCTGCACACCTATGTATATATTCCATAAGAAATCTGCTGTTTCCAGCTACAATAGTCATTTACAACATTAACAATGTCTACACTGTATTTCTGATCAATTTGATGTTATTTTAGGGGACGTTTCTAAGTGACCCCAAACTTTTGAACGGTAGTGTACAGTGAGGGAAAAAAGTATTTGATCCCCTGCTGATTTTGTGCGTTTGCCCACTGACAAAGAAATTATAAATCTAGAATTTGAATGGTAGGTTTATTTGAAGAGTGAGAGACAGAATAACAACAAAGAAATCCAGAAAAACGCATGTGAAAAATGTTATAAATTTATTTGCATTTTAATGAGGGAAATAAGTATTTGACCCCCTCTCAATCAGAAAGATTTCTGGCTCCCAGGTGTCTTTTATACAGGTAACGAGCTGAGATTAGGAGCACACTCTTAAAGGGAGTGCTCCTAATCTCAGTTTGTTACCTGTATAAAATACACCTGTCCACAGAAGCAATCAATCAATCAGATTCCAAACTTTCCACCATGGCCAAGACCAAAGAGCTCTCCAAGCATGTCAGGGACAAGATTGTAGACCTACACAAGGCTGGAATGGGCTACAAGACCATCGCCAAGCAGCTTGGTGAGAAGGTGACAACAGTTGGTGCGATTATTCGCAAATGGAAGAAACACAAAAAACTGTCAATCTCCCTCGGCCTGGGGCTCCATGCAAGATCTCACCTCGTGGAGTTGCAATGATCATGACAACGGTGAGGAATCAGCCCAGAACTACACAGGAGGATCTTGTCAATGATCTCAAGGTAGCTGGGACCATAGTCACCAAGATAACAATTGGTAACACACTATGCCGTGAAGGACTGAAATCCTGCAGTGCCCGCAAGGTCCCCCTGCTCAAGAAAGCACATATACATGCCCGTCTGAAGTTTGCCAATGAACATCTGAATGATTCAGAGGACAACTGGGTGAAAGTGTTGTGGTCATATGAGACCAAAATGGAGCTCTTTGGCATCAACTCAACTCGCCGTGTTTGGAGGAGGAGGAATGCTGCCTATGACCCCAAGAACACCATCATCACCGTCAAACATGGAGGTGTAAACATTTTGCTTTGGGGGTGTTTTTCTGCTAAGGGGACAGGACAACTTCACCGCATCAAAGGGACGATGGACGGGGCCATATACCGTCAAATCTTGGGTGAGAACCTCCCTCAGTCAGGGCATTGAAAAGGGGTCGTGGATGGGTATCCCAGCATGACAATGACCCAAAACACATGGCCAAGGCAACAAAGGAGTGGCTCAAAAAGAAGCACATTAAGGTCCTGGAGTGGCCTAGCCAGTCTCCAGACCTTAGTCCCATAGAAAATCTGTGGAGGGAGCTGAAGGTTTGAGTTGCCAAACGTCAGCCTCGAAACCTTAATGACTTGGAGAAGATCTGCAAAGAGGAGTGGGACAAAATCCCTCCTGAGATGTGTGCAAACCTGGTGGCCAAGTACAAGAAACGTCTGACCTCTGTGATTGCCAACAAGGATTTTTCCACCAAGGACTAAGTCATGTTTTGCAGGGGGGTCAAATACTTATTTCCCTCATTAAAATGCAAATCAATTTATAACATTTTTCACATGCCTTTTTTCTGAAATGTTTTGTTGTTATTCTGTCTCTCACTGTTCAAATAAACCTACCATTAAAATTATAGACTGATCATTTCTTTGTCAGTGGGCAAACGTACAAAATCAGCAGGGGATCAAATTATTTTTCCCTCACTGTATATTTGTTGGCAGACTGCAAATAATTATCTACCCTCACGTTTCAGTAGCGTGAGTAGACCACGGCGAGTATTTCTCTATGTTACAGCATGTTCCGGGAAAACGTTGCTAGCAAAGAAACGCCGATTGGGTTGAACGTGAGACGTTAGTAAATCCGTTCCCGAATTGAAAGGGACCTGTGTGTGTGCTTGGATTCGATGCTAAGCCAACAAAGAAAGAGAAGCTTTGCGGGAATCCCATGTGATTTCAGCTTTCAGGGTGAAATTGTGTGCCTTGGTCGATGGAAGTCCCGCCTTGCGGGAATCCCTTGTGAGTTCAGCTTTCAGGGGTAAGTGACCCCTTGTGGTGAAGAATCGTCAATAAAAAAAATTGGGAACAATGTTTCCTCACATTTGTAACAACGGGTAACACTTTATAATATCCAACGAATCTCAACTGATTCAAATGTCCCATTTGATTTAACATGGAAGTTTAATTGCCAAACAAACCTGTTACCAGGTTGATCTAGGGATAAGGACCAAATTAATTTGTTCCAACCAATGAGACATTTTAAACTTTTCCACATTAACCTAGATAGAGGATTAATCAGGTTAATTAAAGTTTAATTCCCAGATAGCCTATACAGGAATGATTCATAATTAACATTGATTAATCAATTAAACTTGCTTCGTGCTTTTCAGCAAAAATTATTATATAGAATTCTGGCCAAGGGAAACTATTTGGAATATTTTGTGGATAAAATCATCGAAGCTCTGCAGATTATCTTGTGAGGATACAGAATCAATAGACCAATTATTTTCGGTAGCCTGTTTCTGGTCTCAGGTTCAGGAAAGGCTGAAAATGCATAACATTGATCTAAGATTTACCCTAGAAATAGTACTGTTAGGAGATCTGGAGAGACCAGGTCAGTCAATTACAAATATACTAATACTCTTAGTAAAAGTATTTATCTTCAACTCGCAATCTGTGGATTCTGGGGGTGACTGTGGGGGGTCTCGGATGGTTGAGGCACAGCTATGGGGAACTGTGGGGGGATCTAGGAGGGTTCGCGTCCCTGTTTTTTTTGGCCTTGTGGGAGATCTGTCGACGTGCCGCTGAGCAGGGCGTTGACTCTGGATGCTTTTGTGTGTCGCTCTCAATGGGAGTCTGTTGGATGACTGGTGTGGTGTAGTTGTTGAGCGGCTTCACTGCAAGTATATTGTATGTTTTGGATATTCAATAAACATTTTTCAAGCTCATTAAAGCCCAACTCCCACAGTACTGATCCAGTATTGATGGAAGTCCCGCCTTCGCCGGAATCCCGTGTGGTTTCAGCTTTTAGGGGTAAGTATTCCCTTGTGGTGGAAAATCACCAGTATTATTTTTATTAAATGTTTTCCCCATTGTGAGGCCCAACATCTTCTCACATTTGTAACAATGGGTTACACTTTATGATATTCAATTGATCTCAACTTATTGGATATTGTTGCCTCATTCAATTTAACAAGATTCAATTTAACAAGGAAGTTAAATTTCCAAACAAACCTTTTACCAGGTTGATCATTTGGATAAGGACCATTAATTTGTTCCAACCAATGAGACCTTTTAATCTTTTCCACATTATCCTAGATACAGTAACGCTTTCAGGTTAATTAACATTTAATTCCCAGATAGCCTATACAGGAATGACTAATCATTCACAATGATTAATCAATTCAATTTGCTTTTGCAAATTCATTGACGTCCAACTCCCACATTACTGATCCAGTATTGATGACTCATTAACTACTTACGGAGTGGTGGGGCACTCCCGACACTACCCGGTGAAATGTGAGGCGCCAAATTCAAAATCGAAAAAGTTGAATTATTAAACATTCATCAATATACAAGTGTTGCATAGTCATCAAAAGCTCTGATTATTGGCAATATCACAGCGTTGTCAGATTTCAAAAAGGCTTTACGGCGAAAGCACAACATTTGATTGTTTCAGGGTAGCACCTCTAATATTTACACATTAGCATAAATCCATAACCCAACACGGGTCTCAAAAAACGCATAAAATCGCTAATATAAAATCCCTTACCTTTCAAAGAACTTCTGCTGAGGGCTTCCCAAGTGTCCAACGAAGACAATCCATGCTTCTTTTGTTAGAAAAAGTCATTTATTATATAGATAAATCTCCATTTGGTTGGCGCGTTATGATCATAAAATCCACCGTTGAGTCGCCCATTGAACCGTGAAGAGAACGCGTTCACATTATACCTATACACTTGTCCAAGAACAATCAAACATCATTGATAATGTATCCTTAGGAACAGTTTTATGTATATTTACTATAATATTTCAACCGGATTATAAACTGGACAATAGGAAAGGAAAAAACCACAGCTCGCGCGAGCCCGTGAACACGCTTCCTCTTCTGTTTACATCAGATGACTAATTCGAAATTCTTCTTCTATTACCATCCAGAGCAACCTAACATCACCAAACACTGTCTAGAGACTGTTGACATCCAGTGGAAGCAATAGGTACTGCAATCTTACTCCCATATATAGCTGTTTTCAATAGGGAGGGGTTCAAAATGAGGCAATGTGTCAAAAACACTTTTTCCAGGACAGAAATTCCTTGGGTTTTCGCCTGCTATATCAGTTCTGTTATACTCACAGAAACTTAGAAACTTCAGTGTTTCCTATCCAATAGTACTAATTATGTGCATATCCTAGTTTCTGGGCCTGAGTGGCAGGTCTTTTACTTTGGGCACGCCAGACTCTCCAAAACCGACACCTCAGCTGCCGCTCCCTAAGAAGTATATAAAAAATATATATATAAAAATTGCTTTTGCAGCTTCCAATGACCCAAAACTCAAACTTTGAGAAAAAAATACATTTCAGTAATGTGAAAGCTATCAGAGGGGGTGGTCCCCATTCCCCCGCTAATTAGTGAACCCTCACCCATACAAGTATTTATCGTTGACCTCAGCAGCGATTTAAACCCAAACTATGCCATTAGCGAAAAAAACTGCTGAAATTGCAATAAACACCCTCCAAAATAAACCATCAGGCACAGGCCTTGTAAAGGTTCTCTCCAGTTTAGCCCTGATGTATGGCCGTCATCAGAGATTGACATCGGTCCAGAACCACAGTGCACAGCATAAGCTCGAGCAAGAAACGGTTGATATAACGGGACAGGTGGAGAGAACCGGAAAACGAATGGCAAAAACTTATGATGACGAACGAGCACAAACTCTTCAACAAAATTGTCTTCTACAGGAACAAAATCGTTTTCTACCCGAACAACTCGATTTATCCAAAACTAAACAAAAAAACAGCAGAACTCATTGAAATCGCTGATCAAATGATTGATAAGAGAACCCAGTTGAGAAAGATGGATTGATCTCAGAGCAAGTGGAGGAAATCGCATCACTGAATCTCTTGCTCCACACTCAAGATCTCTACCTGCAAACCATGACAGATAAGTATGAGGCCGAACAGAGCTAGTGCGACACTCACGTGCCTGAAATAAGTACTCTAAGTGCCCAAGTGGACTCTGCTATGCAGCAGAATACCACCGTTAGGAACCATCTGGAGGAATTCCAGAACAGTCACGCACTACAGCGTGACTACCCAACCAAGCAACCAAGCTCTCAACCGGAGCTCGGTACACAAAGGTGTGAAGACTACAAAAGGTTTCAGGCTTTGCCTCTCTCAGGTGTCCCTCAGTCTTCTACTCTTGGCCATTCGGCACAGTTTAATATTGGGCCTCCTCGCCAACAAAGCCAAAGTTTGACTTCTCCTCTTGGCCTTTCGTCCCCAATTTCCCCACAGGATGAAGCCAACCCTCTCCACGCACTTGGCACGGAACGCCTTGACAAAATCGTTAAAAACTTCTGCACCTTTGACCCTGTTCCAGGGAAGCTAAATGACACTGAGACATTCTTAGCAGATATAGAAGACTCCTTGGATGGCTACCCGAACACTACGGGTACTGACAGGCTTTACCTGTTGAAGCGTATGTCGAATAGACACGTGACAAGGTTCATCCGTCTACAACAGCAACATGTGCAAAACGACTACGCGAAACTTGCGACGGAATTGAAAATAGAATTCTGTGATTCAGCGACTCGCAAACACGACAGCCTGCTAGCTAACACTATCAAACAAGCCTGGAAAAAACACCCGCAAGCATACTATCATAGGCTTCATTCAGCTTACTTTGGCCTACTCACTGAAACAGGAATGGAAGAGCTATTGTCAGTCAAACAATTGTTTCTGTCGAACATGTATCACCGCTTTATTACCTACTTGGGCCCTACAGTCATGTCCAAAAGTTTTGAGAATGACACAAATATAAATTTTCACAAAGTCTGCTGCATCAGTTTGTATGCTTGCAATTTGCATATACTCCAGAATGTCATTAAGAGTGATCAGATGAATTGCAATTAATTGCAAAGTCCCTCTTTGCCATGCAAATGAACTGAATCCCCCCAAAAAACATTTCCACTGCATTTCAGCCCTGCCACAAAAAGACCAGCTGACATCATGTCAGTGATTCTTTCGTTAACACAGATGTGAGTGTTGATGAGGACAAGGCTGGAGATCACTCTGTCATGTTGATTGAGTTTGAATCATAGACTGGAAGCTTCAAAAGGAGGGTGGTGCTTGGAATCATTGTTCTTCCTCTGTCAACCGTGGTTACCTGCAAGGAAACACGTGCCGTCATCATTGCTTTGCACAAAATGGGCTTCACAGGCAAGGATATTGCTGGCAGTAAGATTGTACCTAAATCAACCATTTATCGGATCATCAAGAACTTCAAGGAGAGCAGTTCAATTGTTGTGAAGAAGGCTTCAGGGTGCCCAAGAAAGTCCAGCAAGCGCCAGGACCGTCTCCTAAAGTTGATTCAGCTGCGGGATCATGGCACCACCAGTACAGAGCTTGCTCAGGAATGGCAGGAGGCAGGTGTGAGTGCATCTGCATGCACAGTGAGGCGAAGACTTTTGGAGGATGGCCTGGTGTCAAGAAGGGCAGCAAAGAAGCCACTTCTCTCCAGGAAAAACATCAGGGACAGACTGATATTCTGCAAAAGGTACAGTGATTGGACTGCTGAGGACTGGGGTAAAGTCATTTTCTCTGATTAATCCCCTTTCCGATTGTTTGGGGCATCCAGAAAAAAAGCTTGTCCGGAGAAGACAAGGTGAGCACTACCATCAGTCCTGTGTCATGACAACAGTAAAGCCTCCTGAGACCATTCACGTGTGGGGTTGCTTCTCAGCCAAGGGAGTGGGCTCACTCACAATTCTGCCTAAGAACACAAACATTAATATCCTCACAAGCTCCAGCAGCAAAACTGACTGTTTTGGAGAGCCTGGCGTGCCCAAAGTAAAATGCCTCCCATTTAGGCCCAGACAATGGGATATGCATATATTTAGTACCATTGGATAGGAAACACTCTGAATTTTCCAAAACTGTTAACCATTTGTCTGTGGGTCAATCAGAACGCATTTGGCAGGCAAAACCCTGAGGAATCTCTGTCCTGGAAAAAGTCATTTTGACACATTGCTCATTTTGGAACCCCTCCCTATCTAAAATGACCATATATAGGCATGTGAACGCAGTGCACGTCGCTTCCTTATGATGTCATCAACCACGAGACGGTGTTTTACTCCATCTTGGAGGAATTTCGGCCATTGATAACAGCCTGGCAATGAGAGACCCCGTTATGAAAACTCTTCAGATTGCGCGTGCACGAAAAGGCGCGCTGTGCCTTATTTATCGTCTTTAGCGCTCAGTTTATATTCCGGCTGATTTATAATAGTAAATATACGTAAATATGTTCCTAAGGCTACATTTAAAACTATGTTTGATTGTTTTTGGACAAGTTTATAGGTATAATTTTAACGACTTAGCGCCGTGTTTCAACGGAGTAGTGGAAGCTGTCGTTTCTGATTATAACGCGCGGACCAAATGGAGGATTTATGGATAAAAGACGTTACTTTTTCTAACAAAAGAACCATGGATTGTCTTCGTTGGACACTTAGGAAGACCTCAGCAGAAGTTCTTCAACAGGTAATGGATTTGTTTTCGCTGTGAAATGTGTTATGTGTGTGCCATGATGGCTAATCGATACATGGCTATTGGAAAATATGTGAGGTGATAGCCTCAAACAAATGAATGTGCTGCTTTCGCCGTAAAGCCTTTCTGAAATCTGACAACGCTGTGATATTGCCAAGAAACAGAGCTTTTGATGAGTATGGAACACTTGTATATTGGTGGATGTCTAATAATTCAAATATCGAAATTTGAATTTGGCGCTATAGATTTTAGCTGGTAGTGTCGGGATGAGCCCGCTAGCGACCCACTGGTAATTGAGAATGCTTAAGAGGTTTTAATAAAGAATGGTACCAACACATCCTCCGAGAGCAACTTCTCCCAACCATCCAGGAAAAGTTTGGTGAAGAACAATGCCTTTTCCAGCATGATGGAGCACCTTGCCATAAGGAAAAAGTGATAATTAAGTGGCTCGGGGATCAAAACATTGATATTTTGTGTCCATGGCCAGGAAACCTCCCAGACCTAAATCCCATTGAGAACTTATGGTCAATCCTCAAGAGGCGGGTGGACAAACAAAAACCCCCAAATTCTGACAAACTCCAAGCATTGATTATGCAAGAATGGGCTGCCATCAGTCAGGATGTGGCCCAGAAGTTAACTGACAGCATGCCAGGGCGGATTGCAGAGGTCTTGAAAAAGAAGGGTCAACATTTCAAATATTGACTATTTGCATCAACTTTTTGTAATTGTCAATGAAAAGCTTGTAATTATACTTCAGTATTCCATAGTAACATCTGACAAAAATATCTAAAGACACTGAAGCAGCAAACTTTGTGGAAATTAATATTTGTGTCATTCTCAAAACTTTTGGCCACGACTGTACAGCCCACGTTGGTTTGCCAATCTCAGAACTCATAGAGCTTGCGAGCACAGCTTCTGAGGCATCGAAAGTGAGCCATGCTAAGAGCCCTGACATCTCAGTTTTGAATATTGAACAGGACCCTCCAGTTAGAGTACCAATAAGCACATGGTCAAAATAGCTATAAAGTACGTTGCCAGCGAATCGACTACTGCTACAATCATCCTGAATGCTACGTTCCTGCACCCAACCCACACTAAGTGTCAAGGCACAAGGGTAACAACAGGTTCAATGACGACCAAAGCATAGACCAATACTCTCTAGAAGCTCTGCTAAGAGAAATACAAAAGCACCAAAATTGTGAGAAAATGTAAAAAGATCAGTCAACATGACTAGGCGTGGATTAGCCGGACAACACGTCCGCCAAAATTAACACCATCAGTGAGGATGTAAACAATACAATTACTTCCCCACTCACTCGAGACCCTATCCAGGGCCCGCTAGATCAAGAAACAAGCCCACAAGCTTTGACTATAGACTCAGAGACTCAGAGACTATAGACTCGAGACTACGTGCAACACTGTACGAGTCCGCCCGATAAGGAAACAAATCAAGTTGTAAACTTCCCCACGAGAACAAAGAGGAGTGGACAAGCCCCTCGACAGGGATAACCTTAGAATACATCTGAGATATGTACCACGGGTGTACCCCACTGGTCGTAAAAGAAATCCAGTGGACTTTCCACCTTCAAAAACAAATGGTAACAATAATCATTCCTTTCCATGTGTAGCCTCAACTACAATGCATCTAGTAAAATGCTCTAATCATGTGTTCTGGTAGGATAACATTTTGGAATGAATTAGTAGTGTAGCTGGTTCCCTTGGGTACCAGTACCAATGCCAGCAAGTCAGTCCAGCCACAATCAGTAAAAAGGTTAGAGACCTCACAATTTGAATTGCCATTGATATCAGCGACAGAGGAGGTAGTAGTCACTGAGAGTAGTCACTTCTGATGGTTAACATACATGCCGCTAATAAATAGAACCCTCCATTCAGGAGGAAAGTTATTAGAAGTCATGAACCATGATCACACCGCGTACGACTGGTTCAGTGCTTATAGAGTACTTCCATCATGAGGTCAGTTCCTCCGTGGATAACATAGCTATAGGCATGATAGGCTTGACTCCTTCATGCCTATCACCACTACAATGGTGTAACACACATTGACTTGTAGTAAAACCACTACAGGTCACCTTGGCATATGACTTGAGGTCGGCACGGATTCTTGCTGACACCCGGTCATTGACTGATGAATTCAGACTCAGTCTGAACAGGTTGCAGCCTACCAGGATACTTGGTTTTCTTTTCCTTGGCATGTGCGCTTGTATAAGCATAAATGCACATGTACAACAGAACATTTAATGAGGATTTACAATGACTTGCGAAAGTATTCACCCCCTTGGCATTTTTCCTATTTTGTTGCCTTACAACCTGGAATCAAAATTTATTTTGGGGGGGTTTGTATCATTTGATTTACACAACATGCCTAACACTTCTGAAGATGCAAAATATTTTTTTATTGTGGAACAAACAAGAAATAAGACAAAAAAACAGAAAACTTGAGCGTGCATAACTATTCACCCCCCCAAAGTAAATACATTGTTTATGCCACCTTTTGCAGAAATTACAGCTGCAAGTCTCTTGGGGTATGTCTCTATAAGGTTAGCACATCTAGCCACTGGGATTTTTGCCCATTCTTCAAGGCAAAACTGCTCCAGCTCCTTCAAGTTGGATGGGTTCCTCTGGTGTACAGCAATCTTTAAGTCTTACCACAGATTCTCAATTGGATTGAGGTCTGGGCTTTGACTAGGCCATTCCAAGATATTTAAAATGTTTTCCATAAAAAAACTCAAGTGTTGCTTTAGCAGTATGCTTAGGGTCATTGTCCTGCTGGAAGGTGAACCTCCGTCCCAGTCTCAAATCTCTGGAAGACTGAAACAGGTTTCCCTGTATTTAGCGGCATTCATCATTCCTTTAATTCATTCCGTACCTTCTTCTATATGTTTGGGGAGTCTCCCATTTGCCTTTTGGTGAACACCAAACGTGTTTGCTTATTCTTTTTTTTTAAGCAATGGCTTTTTTTTCTGTCTACTCTTCCGTAAAGCCCAGCTCTGTGAAGTGTACGGCTTAAAGTTGTCCTATGGACAGATACTGCAATCTCTGATGTGGAGCTTTGCAGCTCCTTCAGGGTTATCTTTGATCTCTTTGTTGCCTCTCTGATTAATGCCCTCCTTGCCTGGTCCGTGAGTTTTGGTGGGTGGCAATCTCTTGAAGAAAAAGAAACGCACACCTATATAGGCGAGGTGCTGGCTAGCGGAGTGGAAAACTTGAAAATAAAGCCACACACTCTAGGAGCAATCTCTTGGCAGGTTTGTTGTGATTCCAAATCCTTTCCGTTTTTTAATAATGGATTTAATGGTGCTCCGTAGGATGTTCAAAGTTTTGGATATTTTTTATAGCCCAACCCTGATCTCTACTTCTCCACAACCTTGTCCCTGACCTGTTTGGAGAGCTCCTTGGTCTTCATGGTGCCACTTGCTTGGTGGTGCCCCTTGCTTAGTGGTGTTGCAGATTCTGGGGCCTTTCAGAACAGGTTATTATATACTGAGATCATATGACAGATCATGTGACACTTAGATTGCACACAGGTGAACTTTATTTAACTAATTTTGTGACTTCTGAAGGTAATTGGTTGCACCAGATCTTATTTAGGGGCTTCATAGCAAAGGGGGTGAATACATATGCACGCACCACTTTTCTGTTTAATTTTTTTTTCATTTTTTTCATTTCAATTTTGTACAAATTTGTGTCTGTCCATTACGTGAAAATCTATTTAAATTACAGGTTGTAATGCAACAAAATAGGAAAAACGCCAAGGGGGATGAATACTTTTGCAAGGCACTGTATGCTTGGACGACTTAAGGGTCCGAGCAAAAAAACAGCCTTGGTAAAGCTGAAAATGTACCTTGAGACCTTTGACTCTACAGCTACATGAATTACCAGTTTCTCCCCAGAGGTCCATAGGTCATCCCTATAGACTGCCCAAAGCTAATGCCTTACAGCTGTAGACTTATCATGTAGTTATCAACTTAGGATAGGGCAACACACCGCTAAGTAGGATCGCCCTATACATGACATTAGACAAAATGCCATGATAGAGTCCTTTAGCCAAGACTGTGGGCGTATATAGAATATAGTTCATTTAGATGAATAGAAAGTTGAAGTCGGAAGTTTACATACACCTTAGCCAAATATATTTAAACTCAGTTTTTCACAATTCCTGACATTTAATCCTAGTAGAAATTCCCTGTCTTAGGTCAGTTAGGATCTCCACTTTATTTTAAGAATGTGAAATGTCCGAATAATAGTAGAGAGAATGATTTATTTCAGCTTTTATTACATTCCCAGTGGGTCAGAAGTTTACATACACTCAATTAGTATTTGCTAGCATTGCCTTTAAATTGTTTAACTTGGGTCAAATGTTGTGGGTAGCCTTCCACAAGCTTCCCACAATAAGTTGGGTGACTTTTGGCCCATTCCTCCTGACAGAGCTGGTGTAACTGAGTCGGACTCCTTGCTTGGACACACTTTTTCAGTTCTGCCCAAATATTTTTAATGGGATTGAGGTCAGGGCTTTGTGATGGCCACTCCAATACCTTGACTTTGTTGTCCTTAAGCTATTTTGGCACAACTTTGGAAGTATGCTTGGGGTCATTGTCCATTTGGAAGACCTATTTGCGACCAAGCTTTAACTTCCTGACTAATGTCTTGAGATGCTTCAATATATCCACATAATTTTCCTTCCTCATGATGCCATCTATTTTGTGAAGTGCACTAGTCCCTCCTGCAGCAAAGCACCCCCACAACATGATGCTGCCACCCCCGTGCTTTACGGTTGGGATGGTGTTCTTCAGCTTGCAACCCTCCCCCTTTTTCCTCCAAATATAATGATGGTCATTATGGCCAAACAATTATATTTTTGTTTCATCAGACCAGAGGACATTTCTCCAAAAAGTACGATCTTTGTCCCCATGTGCAGTTGCTGATTTCTTTAGATTTTCCCATGATGTCAAGCAAAGAGGCACTGAGTTTGAAGGTAGGCCTTGAAATACATCCACAGGTACACCTCCAATTTACTCAAATGATGTTAATTAACATTAACATTAATTAATTTTCCAAGCTGTTTAAAGGCACAGTCAACTTATTTAAACTTCTGACCCACTGGAATTGTGATACAGTGAATTATAAGTGAAATAATCTGTAAACAATTGTTGGAAAAATTACTTGTGTCATGCGCAACGTAGACGTCCTAACCGACTTGCCAAAACTATAGTTTGTTAACAAGAAATTTGTGGAGTGGTTGAAAAACGAGTTTTAATGACTCCAACCTAGGTGTATGTAAACTTCCGACTTCAACTGTATCATGCTTCTTTAGACCTGTCTAAAATAAGTAATGGCTTTATTGTGAAGGTGTAGGCTATATTACATGGATTTATTAAACTTTTTAAAATAGCTTGTAGGCTTTGTGTGGAAGCAACGAGATGCTAAATGTGTTTGTTAATTAACGGTCAATTACTGTTAGGCCGACAGTTATTTGCCTGGCAATCACCGGCTGACGAAATGTTGTGACCACCACAGCCCTATGCCTACCCCTGCGCTACACGATCAAGAGGGATACTACAGTGTGTAATATAGTATTCTCTAGTAAACTTCACAATTCTAAATTAAGCACTACATGATTGAGGGATACTACAGTGTGTACAGTAATATAGTATTCTACAGTATACTGCACAATTCTAAAGTAAGTACTACACATGATCAAGGGATAGTACAGTGTGTAGTATTCTACAGTAAGCATACACGATCAAGGGATACTACAGTGTGGAGTATAGGATTCTACAGTATTATTATTTTAAACTTTTTTTATTTCACCTTTATTTAACCAGGTTGGCTAGTTGAGAACAAGTTCTCATTTACAACTGCGACCTGGCCAAGATAAAGCAAAGCAGTGCAACACAAACAACACAGAGTTACACATGGAATAAACAAACATAAGACAATAGAAAAAGTCTATATACAGTGTGTGCAAATGAGGTAGGATTACGGAGGTAAGGCAATAAATAGGCCATAGTGTCTAAATAATTACACTATAGCAATTAAACACTGGAATGATAGATGTGCAGAATATGAGTACAAGTAGAGATACTGGGGTGCAAAGGAGCAAAAATAAATAAAATAGATAACAGTATGGGGATGAGGTAGTTGGATGGGCTATTTACAGATAGGCTATGTACAGGTGCAGTGATCTGTGAGCTGCTCTGACAGCTGGTGCTTAAAGCTAGTGAGGGAGATATGAGTCTCCATTCTGTAGCATTCTATAGTATTCTATTGTAAACTGAAGTATTTTTATGTGGGAAGTCAAAGAGTGACAGTGAAATCCATGATGTGTTTAATTATCTTTTTTATCTTATCTTTTATTTAATTATCTTCAAAGATTGAGTGAAGGGCATTTCTTCCGCTAATGGGAAGACAGAGCTACTGTAAGTGCGATGACGATGGCAAAGCACTTTTCAAACTCTGCTGATCAAATCTGAGTGACTAATAGTGTTGGTTTGGCTTAGGGTTGGATAGGCAAGCCAACAGTCAGAAAATAACCAACATTTTTGTTAGCTTTTTGATTTCCAAGTCAAATTCCGGCGGTGCTAATTTGAGTTTTGTCTATTAGGCAGTGTTGAAACAAGTCTAAATGATTGGAATATTCAGGGTGAAACGGATTGAGTGATCGATCGAGTTGGCCTCAAATGTCATTCCAGAGTGGGCTTGATTGCATTCTGTTAAGGGGTGGTTCTGTGATTTTGTTCATGAAAAAATTTAGCCAGATCAGGAGTTTAGGAACAGCTCAGACACCCTTCGACAACAGCTGAGACACCTGTCGCATGCAGAAGGTCAAAAGTCAATTTAGGCTACTTTCCATATTTATTTGACTTGTTTGTACGAGGTAGACCCCACACATAGGCTAATTTGACTTAACCTTTATACAGGGTTTTGCTACAAATACTCTTGTTGTTGAAGTCTTTTTTAATCAAACACTGTCGTTGATGTCCATTTTAAATATGCAAGTTAATGGCTTGGAAAGAGTGCTGTTAGGAAGGGGGACCTGAAGGCAAACAATTACAAACGCTTTAGCTGATGCTTCACAATTCGGAACGGCTCAACAACCAACAAGTATTTATCATTTTTAAGCTGAAAAGAGTGATAAATGACATCCCCCCTTCACCATCATCATTCATTTCTATCACTCCAAAGCCCATCTGCAGGTTTGCAATAAGTTACATTTAAGGCCCTGAGTGACAGTGACATTGCTAAATGTTGTTTTTTATTTGCAGTTAACGATTAAGCTAGGGCTGAGAGCATTGAATGGCAGCATCTGCCGAGAAGCCACAGAGAAACTGGGACGCCATCAAAGAGACTGCCCCATGGCCCTGCACATTTTCTGATTTCCACTCCTCCATTTTCCCTCTCTCTCACACATACACCTCTCTTACAGACGCATGTGCACACACACACAAGCACGCACCTGTGACACACACACACAGGCACACAGGCCCACTCCATTCAATACCACCATGAATGACATCAGCTAGCTGTTTTTCCTTTTTCTCTATTTGCCTCAAATTACCTGAAAACACATTGCAGCTCTCTCCTGAGGTCTAGCAAAGCAGGCTAACGTGTAATAGCTTCTCCAGCTAAAAGCCTCTATATGGGGCTTTGAAATCAAACACAAATCTTTATCTAAACCCATTCAGGCACCTGTCTCTCATTGACTGCTACACCCCCCCCCCCACACCGGCTGCCTGTAACGCTCCCGATCAATCATGCACACGCTACCTTTCTCAAAGTAATATCTCTTTTGAGAGTTTTTATTTTCCCTACAGGGTGGGCGTTGGTAAGAGTTGGGAGGGGGTGGAAAGTTGGTGTGTGGGGAGTGTGCAGGGAGTGTGGGGCTATAGGAGCAAGGATGTATTGAAGGGGCAGTGGCGAACGCTAGGCATCAATCTTTCATATGCTTTGAGGCCACTTGAAATCAATTCCACCCCGGCCGCTCCTCAGCTAATCATGTGGCACAGGGCGGGCAGTGTGCCAAGCTTGTGGATCTTAATGGAGAGAGAGCCAGTCGTACAGACAAAGGGAAAAGCTGCACTGGAGCAGATACAGCAACCTGGGTCCATCTGAAACGATGATGCTATAAAGTTTCCAAACTGTATAACTAGGTACAGTACCTGCAAGATCTTATAGTGTGATAGGTAAGTACATGACAGCCTACAATGAAAGGTACAATCTTCCTAAAGTTAGTTATCTGCTTCTGTAAGAAAGATATTAATATGATGCATCAAAAAATGCACTCATGTTTGAAGCCTAGTTCCACTTCTCTTCAGGTGACAGTCTATGCTTTAGCGTGCGTTTTACAGCTTGTATGATACATTTATGACGCTTGTAACATGTTTGGATCATCATACACTTACACACAACAACAAATAACCATGAGAATAAAGATGGTCATGAAAGAGAATGGCAATATACTGTACGTCCATGTTCACGTCTATGGCATAGTGCAAGTACATTATTAGGCCTTCTATGAACATTCGTAACAGGTCATATCTCTTTACAACCATCGGCACACACCGGGTTGATTCACCATACCTAGGTATGATGAGCCTTTAGTGAGTCAATACTGTGCATGGCTCATTGTTGTGTAAGTGGTGCATATGTACTCCCGAGCACAGTTTCGTTGTTTATTTTATTGACTTATTTATTCTGTCTATCGACTTTGTTGACTGAAGAACAGGCGTTCTTTTTTCCCTTTAAATCACCAGCTCCTAATTATCTTTCACATTTTCTGCTATCCCATGCCAAAGACACACAATGACCAATAATTACCCCTGTAGGCAGCATCTATCAGGTCCCTGCCATTGATTCCATCTACGTCTCTATCTATCTCTTTCTCTCCCTCTGTCATCGTCTTTCCATCTATTTCTCCCTCCCGAGCACTCTCTCTTGCTCCTAATTACTCGTCTCTCCCTATCACTCTCTCTCTCCCTATTACTCTCTTTCTCGATATCACTCTCTCACTCGCTCTCACTATCACTCTCTCTCCCCCCCCCTTACTCTCTCTCCCGCTTTTTATCACTCTCTCTCTCTCTCCCTACAACTGTCACACTCTCCCTATCACTTGCTTTCTCTACCTATCACTCTCTATCTCACTTAACTCTCTAATTTTCTCTTCCTTACAATCACTCTCTCTCCCCCTTGCTATCACTCTCCATATCACTCTCTCTCCCTATCTGTCTCTCTCTCCCTATCACTCTCTCTCACTCTCTCTATCACTCTCTCTCTCCCCCTTACTATCAATCTCTCTCCCCCTTACTCTCTCTCCCTACTATCACTCTCTCTCTCCTTTACTATCACTCTCTCTCCCTATCACTCTCTCTCTCTCGATCCCTATGACTCTCTCTCTCCCTTAATATCACTCTCTCCCTTACTATCACGCACTCTCCCTGTCACTCTCTTTCTCCCCCCTTACTATCACTCTCTCTCTCTCTCCCTATCACTCTCTCTCTCTATCACTCTCTCTCTCCCCTTACTATCAATCTCTCTCCCCCTTACTCTCTCTCTCACTACTATTACTCTCTCTCTCTTTCTCTCTCCCTTACTATCACTATCTCTCTCTCTCCCCCTTACTATCACTCTCTCCCTATCTTGCTCTCCCCTTACTATCACTCTCTCTCCCCCTTACTCTCACTCCCACTTACTCTCTCACTCTCTCTCCCCTTACTATCACTCTCTCTCTCTCTCTCTCTCTCTCTCTCTCTCTCTCTCTCTCTCTCTCTCTCTCTCTCTCTCTCTCTCTCTCTCTCTCTCTCTCTCACTATCACTCTCTTCTTTACTATCGCTATCTCTCTCCATATGACTCTCTCTCTCCCCTTACTATCACTATCTCTCTCCCTTAATATCACTCTATATCTCCCTATCACCCTCCCTCTCTCTCTCTCTCTCTCTCTCTCTCTCTCTCTCTCTCTCTCTCCCCTTTACTATTACTTTCTCTATCTCCCTCTTACTGTCACTCTCTCTCTCCCTATCCTTCTCTCTCTCCCTATCACTCTCCCCCTATCACTCTCTCCCACTATCACTCTCTCTCCCTCCATCCCTATCACTCTCTCTCCCGTACTATCACTATGTATCTCTCTCCTTTACTATCACTCTCTCTCTCTCCCTATCACTCTCGCTCTCTCCCTATGACTCTCTCTCCCCCTTAATATCACTCTCTCTCTCGCTTAATATCACTCTCTCCCTTACTGTCACTCACTCTCTCTCTCTATCACTCTCTCCCCCCAAACTATCACACTCTCTCCCCCTTACTATCACTCTCTCTCTCTCCTTTACTATCACTCTCTCTCATTATCACTCTCTCTCTCTCTCTCTCTCTCTCTCTCTCTCTCTCTCTCTCTCTCTCTCTCTCTCTCTCTCTATGACTCACTCTCCCACTTACTATCAGTCTCTCTCTCTCTCTCTCTCTCTCTCTCTCTCTCTCTCTCTCTCTCTCTCTCTATGACTCACTCTCCCACTTACTATCATTCTCTCTCCCTTAATATCACTCTCTCCCATACTATCACTCACTCTCTCTCCCTATCACTCTCTCTCTCTATCAATCTCTCTCCCCCTTACTATCACTCTCTCTCCTTTACTATCTCTCTCTCTCTCTCTCTCTCTCTCTCTCTCTCTCTCTCTCTCTCTCTCTCTCTCTCTCTCTCTCTCTCTCTCTCTCTCTCTCTCTCTCTCTCTCTCTCCCCCTTACTATTACTCTCTCTCTCCTTTAATATCACTCACTCCCTTACTATCACTCACTCTCTCTCCCTATCACTCTCTGTCTCTATCACTCTCTCTCCCCCTTACTATCACACTCTCTCCCCCCTTACTATCACACTCTCGCCCCCTTACTCTCTCTCCCCTTACTATCACTCTCTCTCCCTTAATATCACTCTCTCCCTTACTATCACTCACTCTCTATCAATCTGTTTCCCTATCACACTCTCTCCCTATCACTCTCTCCCTTACTATCACTCTCTACCCCTTATTCTCTCTCCCCTTACTCTCTCTCTCCCTTATTATTACTCTCTCTCTCCCTTACTATCACTATCTCTCTCTCTCTCTTCCTTACTATCACTCTCACTCTCTCCCTTACTATCCCTCACTCTCTATCACTCTCTCCCTCCCTATCACTCTCTCTCTCTCCTCTTACTATCACTCTCTCTCTCCCTATCACTCTCTCTCTCCCCTTACTATCACTCTGTCTCTTCCTATCACTCTCTCTCTCCCTTAACTCTCTCATTTTCTCTCCCATACTATCACTCTTTCTCCCCTTTGCTATCACTCTCTCTCTCCATATCACTCTCTCTCCCTATCACTGCCTCTCTCCCCCCTTACTCTCACTCCCCCTTACTATCTCACTCTCTCTCCCCTTATTTTCACTCTCTCTCCCCTTACTCTCACTCTCTCTCCCTTAATATCAATCACTCTCTATCACTCTCTCCCCCTATCACTCTCTCTCTCTCTCCCTTTACTATCACTCTCTCTCTTCCTATCACTCTCTCTCTCCCTTAACTATCTCATGTTCTCTCCCATACTATCACTCTCTCTCCCCTTTGCTATCACTCTCTCTCTCCATATCACAATCTCTCTCTATCACTCTCTCTCCCTATCACTCCCTCTCTCCCCCCTTACTGTCACTCTCTCTCCCCCTTACTCTCACTCTCTCTCCCCTTACTCTCACTCTCTCCCCCTATCACTCTCTCTCCCCCCTTACTGTCACTCTCTCTCCTCTTACTCTCTCTTCCCCTTACTATGTCATTCTCTCTCCTCTTACTATCACTCTCTCTCTCCCTTAATATCACTCTCTCCCTTACTATCACTCACTCTCTATCACTCTGTCTCCCTATCACACTCTCTCTCTATCACTCTCTCTCCTCTTACTATCACTCTCTACCCCTTACTCTCTCTCTCTCTCTCTTACTATCATCATCTCTCTCTCTTCCTTACTTTCACTCTCACTCTCTCCCTTACTATCCCTCACTCTCTATCACTCTCTCTCCCTATCTCTCTCTCTCTATCACTCTCTCTCTCTCCCCTTACTATCACTCTCTCTCTTCCTATCACTCTCTCTCTCCCTTAACTCTCTAATTTTCTCTCCCGTACTGTCACTCTCTCTCTGCATATCACGCTCTCTCTCTCCCTATCACTCTCTCTCCCTATCACTCTCTCTCTCCCCCCTTACTGTCACTCTCTCTCCCCCTTACTCTCACTCCCACTTACTCTCTCACTCTCTCTCCCCTTACTATCACTCTCTCTCTCCCTTACTATCACTCACTCTCTATCATTCTCTCTCCCTATCACTCTCTCTCTCCCCCCTTACTGTCACTCTCTCTCCCCCTCACTCTATCTCTCCCTTAATATCACTCTCTCCCTTACGATCACTCACGCTCTATTACTCTGTCTCCCTATCACACTCTCTCCCTATCACTCTCTCTCCCCCTTACTATCTCACTCTCTTCCCTTACTATCACTCTCTCTCTCCCTTAATATCACTCTCTCCCCCTTACTATCACTCACTCTCTATCACTCTGTCTCCCTATCACACTTTCTCCCTATCACTCTCTCTATCACTCTCTCTCCCTCTCTCTTTCGCCCTTACTTTCACTATCTCTTCCTATCTCCCTTACTATCACTCTCTCCCTTACTATCCCTCACTCTCTCTCTCCCCCTTACTATTACTCTCTCTCTTCCTATCACTCTCTCTCTCCCTTAAAACTTCTTCTGGATCGGTGTCCCTTCCACGGGACGGTTGAGCTAACGTAGGCTGATGCGATTAGCATGAGGTTTTAAGTGTCAAGAACATTTCCCAGGACAATGACATATGTGATATTGGCAGAAAGCTTAATTTTTTTTTACTTCACTATCCAATTTACAGTAGCTATTACAGTGAAAGAACACCATGCTATTGTTGGAGGAGAGTGCACGCTGTTGAACATGAAAACTTATTAATAAACAAATTAGGCACATTTGGGCAGTCTTGATGCAACATTTTGAACAGAAATACAATGGATCAGTCTAAAACTTTACACATACACTGACGCCAAAAATCCAAATTGCAGCTGGGCTGGAATAATACATTATGGTCTTTCTCTTGCATTTCAAAGATGATGGTACAAAAACCTCTTAACTCTCTCATTTTCTCTCCCTTACTATCATTCTCTCTCCCCCTTACTCTCACTCCCCCTTACGATCTCACTCTCTCTCCCCTTACTATCACTCTCTCTCTCCCTTAATATCACTCTCTCCCTTATTATCACTCTCTCCCTTAATATCACTCTCTCCCTTAATATCACTCACTCTCTATCACTCTCTCTCCCTATCACTCTCTCTCTCCCTATCACTCTCTCTCCCTCTCTCTCTCCCTTACTATCACTCTCTCTCTCCCCCTTAATATCACTCTCTCTCCCTTACTATCACTCTCTCTCTCTCTCTCCATATCACACTCTCTCTCTCCCTATCATGCTCTCTCCATAGCACTCTCTCTCTCCCCCCTTACTGTCACTCTCTCTCCCCTTTACTCTCAATCCAACTTACTCGCTCACTCTCTCTCTCCCTTACTATCACTCACTCTCTATCACTCTGTCTCCCTATCACACTTTCTCCCTATCACTCTCTCTCTCCCTATCACTTTCTCGCTCTCTCCCTATCACTCTCTCTCCCTCTCTCTCTCTCTCTCCCTTACTATCACTATCTCTCTCTCTCTCTCTCTCTCTCTCTCTCTCTCTCTCTCTCTCTCTCTCTCTCCCCTTACTATCACTCTCTCTCTCCCTTACTATCACTCACTCTCTATCACTCTCTCTCCCTATCACACTCCCTCCCTATCACTCTTTCCCTCCATATCACACTCACTCTCTCCCTATCACTCTCTCTCCCTATCACTCTCTCTCTCCCCCTTACTGTCACTCTCTCTCCCCCTTACTCTCACTCCCACTTACTCTCTCACTCTCTCTCCCCTTACTATCACTCTCTCTCTCCGTTACTATCACTCACTCTCTATCAAATTCAAATTCAAGCTGCTTTATTGGCATGAAAAACATTGTGTCAATATTGCCAAAGCAACAACGTATACAATATACATTGTAATAAAATTATAAACAATAACAAATAATAATATAAAATGGTAGTAAATAATAATAGACAATTAAATACTAAAATAATAACAATAAAATGGTAACAGTCAATAGTAGAAATGTAATAAATATAAAAATCAATTAAACTATAACTAACTTATAACTAAATTACCGTCATCTACCGTCTGTACTACAACTACCATCATCATCACTACTACTGCTATCACCATCATCATTAAACTGCTATCATTACCATTACCACCCAAACCACTATTATACGGAATGATAAACAACAATAATAATAGAAGTAACAATAATAGTAATAACAATAACAGCAATAATAAGTAAGTTACTGCTTACTATGCAGATGTTACTATTCAGTGTCCCTCAGGCTATGGCAGGCAAATACATACTTGGCTGCAAGAGGAGCCATTGCTCCTTCGCCAATGAGTATTTTCTGTTTTTCCTCTGGGTTTAATAAGTTAAAATTTGGAAGAAATGTAGTCATTTCTGTGAGCAATGTATCTCTTGGTGAGGAATATTTATAACAGTAAAGGAGAAAGTGCATCTCTGTTTCTATCACTCTCTCCCTATCACTCTCTCTCTCCCCCTTACTGTCACTCTCTCTCCCCATTACTATCTCACTCTCTTCCCTTACTATCACTCTCTCTCTCCCTTAATATCACTCTCTCCTTTACTATCTCACTCTCTCTCCCTTAATATCACTCTCTCATTTTCTCTCCCGTACTATCACTCTCTCTCCCCCTTACTCTCACTCCCCCTTACTATCTCACTCTCTCTCTCCTTACTATCACTCTCTCTCTCCCTTAATATCACTCTCTCCCTTACTATCACTCTCTCCCTATCACTCTCTCTCCCTATTTCTCTCTCTCTCTCTCCCTATCACTCTCTCCCCCTCTATCTCTCTCTCTCTCCCCCTTACTATCACTCTCTCTCTCTCCCTTACTATCACTCGCTCTCTATCACTCTCTCCCCCTATCACACTCTCTCCTTATCACTCTCTCCCTATCACTCTCTCTCCCTCTCTCACTTACTATCACTATCTCTCTCCCTTACTATCACTCTCTCTCTCCCTTACCATAACTCTCTCTCCCCTTACTATTACTCTCTCTCTCCTCTTACTATCACTCTCTCTCTCTCTCTCTTTCTCTCTCTCCCTATCACTCTCTCTCTCCCTTACTATCACTCTCCCCCCTTATTATCACTCTCTCTCTCCCTTACTATCTCACTCTCTCCTCTCCCTTAATATCACTCTCTCCCTTACTCACTCACTCTCTATCACTCTGTCTCCCTATCACACTCTCTCCACCATGTACTGTCTGTTTAGAGCCAAATAGCATTGAAGTTTACTTTGATTGTCTGTGGTGTCTTTCCAATATTAGTTTATAAAAAAGACCTGGCTCTCTCCATTAAGATCCACAAAAAATATAAATGTTTTTGTTTGTCAAATGTTATGGTCAGAATAAGGTTGATTGGACATCAGAAAAGGACTACAACTTTACCACAGGTGTCCTTATGCTTATCTGATGTCATTCAAAATACTGTATGTACTATATGCTTAACACATTTTTTGGTGGGTAATTCATTTCTTTGAAATTACTATTACAGTGTTGTCACAACAAATGTGACTCTTACAGATCCTCAGCAACAATTTTAGTAACAAAAAAATAAAATGGCTGCAATGTGAATTTAATTTCTTTGCCATTCCATTTTCCCCATGTACCAGTCTCTCTGACAGGTGCTCATTCTCTCCTGTGTCAACGCCGCATGGATTTTTCAATGTGACACATCAAATATCTCCTCCTGAGTGTGGTTCTGTATATGATAGCAAGTCAGCCTAAGACAAAGGGAAGCGGGAAGAAATGAATGAGTGACATGCCCAAGCCATGTTTCCGAGGGATGCATTTTATGCCTAGGTTTCTCCAGCAGCAAGAGATTGAGAGAGGGTGGAGTGATAGTAAGGGAGAGAGAGTGATAGGGAGAGAGAGAGTGATAGTAAGGGGGGAGAGAAGGTGAGTAAGGGGGAGAGTGAGTAAGGGGGAGAGATAGAAAGAGAGTAATGGGTAGAGAGAGTGATAGTAAGGGGGGAGTGATAGTAAGGGAGAGAGAGTGATAGGGAGAGAGTGACAGGGAGGGAGGGAGGGAGAGAGGGAAAGAGAGAGAGAAAATAAAGAGAGTGATAGGGAGAGAGAGAAAATAAGAGAGTGATATGGAGAGAGAGCGAGTGATAGGCAGAGAGAAGGAGAGTGATAGGGGGGAGAGAGAGTTATAGTAAGGGAGAGAGAAAGAGATAGATAGAAATGGAAAGAGAGAGAGTAATAGGGAGAGAGAGCGAGTGATAGGGAGAGAGTGATATAGAGAAAGTGATAGTAAGAGGGAGAGAGAGTGATAATAAGGGGGAGAGAGAGTAATAGTAAGGGGGTAGAGAGAGATAATAAGGGGGAGAGAGAGAGAGAGAGAGATAGTAAGGGAGAGAGAGGGATAGTAAGGGGGAGAGAGACGTCTTCCTCTGTGCCACATACATTCTCCCGTCAGAGTCACCCTACTTCAACGAAGAGAGTTTCTCCATTCTAGAGGGGGATATTAGTCACTTTCAGGCCCAAGGCAACGTACTGGTCTATGGAGACCTGAATGCTAGAACAGCAGAAGAACAAGACACTATTAACAGTCATGGGGATAAACACCTACCAGGAAGCAACAACCTTTCCCTCCCCACAGAAACAACTAGGACAAAGTGAAAAACAAAAATGTACAGCTCATGAAGCTCTGTCGAACACTGGGTCTGTACATAGTCAATGGTAGGCTGAGAGGGGATTTTTTTTGGTAGGTACACCAACAGCTCATCCCTTGGCAGCAGCACTGTAGACTACTTCCTCACCGACCTAAACCCAGAGTCTCTCAGAGCCTTCACAGTCAGCCCACTAACACCTCTCTCAGACCACAGTAAAATCACAGTGTATCTGAGAAGAGCGGAACCCAACCATGAAGCATCACGGCCCAATAAATGTAATTCACATTGCAACAATTTTATTTGTTTGTTACTAAAATTGTTGCTGAGGATCTGTAAGACTCACATTTGTTGTGACAACACTGTAATAGTAATTTCAAAGAAATTAATTACCCACCAAAAAATGTGTTAAGCATTTAGTACATACAGTATTTTGAATGACATCAGATAAGCATAAGGACACCTGTGGTAAAGTTGTAGTCCTTTTCTGATGTCCAATCAAACTTATTCTGACCATAACATTTGCCAAACATAAACATTTTTTTTTTATGCCTTGACATTTCCAGAATGTGTTCCTTGAATAAAATTGGACAAATAACTGCTCCCCACTCTCGGAATAGACGTCAGTAGAGTCAGAGTGATGACAGGGTCCCAGAAGGGATGTATATCTCTGACACTAATTTATTTTGAGTGCTAGTTGCCAGAGGTGTAGAGAGCGAGAGACACTCCTCCGCATCAGCTTTCCGGACTCCTCTACCCCCTCTCCCAAAAAAGCGCCACCTCGCAGATCCACAGAGCCCGGCGCTCGTGGGTCATTAAGGCCAGCTGTCATAGCTACTGTCATAAGGCTAGCCTGCCAACAACCCTTCATTCACACACCTCAACGAAGAGGACTGTGTTCAGGGTCCAGACATAGCATCCCACTCACTAGGTCTATTGTTGCAACAGCTCAGTGGATGGGGAAAATAAACATATTTACCTACCACTGGACCTAGCGAGTGGCCAGTGAAAATATAAGACAGCTTTATTCAATTAAACACAGTTATCTGGCTTATAAATTCATATTAATTTTGTTGTTGGTTGACACAGCAAACACATTTTTAAAAGTTAACTATCTGAATGTAGACTAGCAGCACAAGGACAATTAAGCAATAATACATGAGTCCATGTGTTATGACATTTTTATCATGGCTGTGACGTGGTCAGAGCCATGAGCAGAAGCTGAGTGGAGTAGACCACCACAGCCATGATACAAATGTCATAACACATGGACTTGAGTGTATTATTGCTTTAACTTAAGAATCAGACCCTTTTTTAGCCTAAAATGACATACCCAAATCTAACTGCCTGTAGCTCAGGACCTGAGGCAAGGATATGCATATTCTTGATACCATTTGAAAGGAAACAGGTTTGTGGAAATGTGAAAGGAATGTAAGAGAATATAACACATTAGATCTTGTAAAAGATAATACTAAGAAAAATGTTTTGTTTTTTTGTATTTCTTTTGTACCGTCATCTTTGAAATGCAACATATTGTATTATTCCAGCCCAGGCGCAATTTAGATTTTGGCCACTAGATGGCATCAGTGTATGTGCAAGGTTTTAGACTGATCCAACGAACCATTGCATTTCTCTTCAAAATGTTGTATCAAGACTGCCCAAATGTCCCTAATTGGTTTATTAATACATTTTCAAGTTCAAAATTGTGCACTCTCCTCAAACAATAGCATGGTATTCCTTCACTGTAATAGCTACTGTAAATTGGACAGTGCAGTTATATTAACAAGAATTTAAGCTTTCTGCCCATATCAGATACAGTGGGGAAAAAAAGTATTTAGTCAGCCACCAATTGTGCAAGTTCTCTCACTTAAAAAGATGAGAGAGGCCTGTAATTTTCATCATAGGTACACTTCAACTATGACAGACAAAATGAGGAAAAAAAATCCAGAAAATCACATTGTAGGATTTTTAATGAATTTATTTGCAAATTATGGTGGAAAATAAGTATTTGGTCACATACAAACAAGCAAGATTTCTGGCTCTCACAGACCTGTAACTTCTTCTTTAAGAGGCTCCTCTGTCCTCCACTCATTACCTGTATTAATGGCACCTGTTTGAACTTGTTATCAGTATAAAAGACACCTGTCCACAACCTCAAACAGTCACACTCCAAACTCCACTATGGCCAAGACCAAAGAGCTGTCAAAGGACACCAGAAACAAAATTGTAGACCTGCACCAGGTTGGGAAGACTGAATCTGCAATAGGTAAGTAGCTTGGTTTGAAGAAATCAACTGTGGGAGCAATTATTAGGAAATGGAAGACATACAAGACCACTGATAATCTTCCTCGATCTGGGGCTCCACGCAAGATCTCACCCCGTGGGGTCAAAATGATCACAAGAACGGTGAGCAAAAATCCCAGAATCACACGGGGGGACCTAGTGAATGACCTGCAGAGAGCTGGGACCAAAGTAACAAAGCCTACCATCAGTAACACACTACGCCGCCAGGGACTCAAATCCTGCAGTGCCAGACGTGTCCCCCTGCTTAAGCCAGTACATGTTCAGGCCTGTCTAAAGTTTGCTAGAGAGCATTTGGATGATCCAGATGAGGATTGGGAGAATGTCAGATGAAACCAAAATAGAACTTTTTGGTAAAAACTCAACTCGTCGTGTTTGGAGGACAAAGAATGCTGAGTTGCATCCAAAGAACACCATACCTACTGTGAAGCATGGGGTGGAAACATCATGCTTTGGGGCTGTTTTTCTGCAAAGGGACCAGGACGACTGATCCGTGTAAAGGAAAGAATGAATGGGGCCATGTATCGTGAGATTTTGAGTGAAAACCTCCTTCCATCAGCAAGGGCATTGAAGATGAAACGTGGCTGGGTCTTTCAGCATGACAATGATCCCAAACACACCGCCGGCAACGAGAGGTGGCCGTAAGAAGCATTTCAAGGTCCTGGAGTGGCCTAGCCAGTCTCCAGATCTCAACCCCATAGAAAATCTTTGGAGGGAGTTGAAAGTCCGTGTTGCCCAGCGACAGCCCCAAAACATCACTGCTCTAGAGGAGATCTGCATGAAGGAATGGGCCAAAATACCAGCAACAGTGTGTGAAAACCTTGTGAAGACTTACAGAAAACATTTCACCTCTGTCATTGCCAACAAAGGGTATATAACAAAGTATTGAGATAAACTTTTGTTATTGACCAAATACTTATTTTCCACCATCATTTGCAAATAAATTCATAAAAAATCCTACAATGTGATTTTCTGGATTTTTTTTTCCTCATTTTGTCTGTCATAGTTAAAGTGTACCTATGATGAAAATTACAGGCCTCTCTCATCTTTTTAAGTGAGAGAACTTGCACAATTGGTGGCTGACTAAATACTTTTTTCCCCCACTGTATGTCTATGTCCTGGGAGTTATTTTTTTTACATTCAACCTCATGCTAATAACATTAGCCTACATTAGCTCAACTGTCCCACTGGGTTGGGACACCGATCCCGTAGAGGTTAATACAATGGGTTACCAGCATTAAAAAGCAAGATGCTTTCCCAAACCACACATTTTTCAACAAAACGTGATGCCACATTAACTAACACTAGTTGTCAAGTGCAAGTCGTCCTCATCCTGTGCTTGTGGGGGAGACACTGCAGGGACGTAACGTCTACTCTAACGTCTGACACACTCCAAAACAGGAAGAGGGATTTGTTGTTTTAGAACAAGAGGGAGCAGACGTAAAATGCTATCAGCGGGGAACCGTGGGGAGTGTGTGTGAGGAAGGGAGACGAGCGTTGCTGTAACACAGCTCAGATCACTACTGACACATCAGAGGAAGAGAGCCCAAGCCCTACATGTACTGTATGAGCCCCGCCTGTCAACCTGGAGACAGCCACACAGAGAGAGTACAGAGGGGGAATCAAACAAAATGTAAATAATGCATGGAAATGGGCTGTGAGACGTTGTGTCTGTGTGTGTGGGGACGAGGTAGTGTGTGTGTGTGTCTGTGTGTACATGCATGGGTTTATCTATGGCTGAATGTGTGTGCATGTTCACCTTTGGTTGGGTGTGTCTGTGTGTGGGTGTGTGTGTGGGTGGGTGGGTGGGTGCGTGCATGTATTAATCTTTGCCTTCATATGCATCTGTGTGTGTATACATGTGTGCGGTTGCCCGAGCGCGCGCACAAGTGTGTGCATGTGTGTGAGGTTGCGTCTCTGTTTGTACCTGTGTGTGTGTGGTCATTGTTCTATACCAACCGCACCACCTACTGTAGATCCCTTGGGGCCTCCTTGTGATTCATTCTACTCTGGTTGCTGTAATCATGTTGCTTGCCACCCTGGTTTCTAAACCTGATTTGTCCAGATTGTTACACCCCCTCCTCCTCCTCCTCTCAGTAATGTCAGCTGATTGATGGAGTTTGTTTAGCTTTAATTAAACTGCAGGTGAGTTGCCAGGCCTGTGCACTCCACTGAAGCAGAAAACTCAACTTGGTTAGGTTAGAAATTGGATTTCCGAAATGAAATAACACTATACAGGTAGGTGTTGTTGTTTTTGTTGTTTTTTAACGAAATGTGAGTGTCTTTTTTTGTGCCTCTCGGGACTTGAAACAAGTTGTTATTTGCGTCTGAATTTTCCAACTACAATTTCTAAACCTCATGAAGATTTCCCACAATTCCCCAAACTATGTTTTTTTACCCTATACTGGATCACCACACAGCTATGTGCATATATATGTAATTGTAATCATTCTAAACAATACAGAGAGCAATTATTTTACCTCCAGAACATGTGGTAAAGACAATATCAATGTTTTTACATAGACAAAAGTGTCTTTCTGTTTCATGTACAGAGCCAGTGCAGTAGCTCTCCCTCGCATAGAGAGTGGAAGCAATGGCAAAACCAACAGTACTTGATACTTGATTCCTTTTCCTGATATAAATTTTTCCTGATATTAATTTTCCTGATATTAAAATGGATTAACCATTTTCAGAAAATATTCACACCCCTTGATTTTTTCCACATTTTGTTGTGCTACAGCCTGAATTTAAAATGTATTAACTTCTTAGGGATCGGTGGGGTGCTAGCGCCTGCGACAACATCCGGTGAAATTGCAGAGCGCCAAATTCAACAAAAAAAAATCGTAATATTAAACATTCATGGAAATACAAGTGTCACACATGATTCAAAAGCTTAGAATATTGGTAATCTAACACTGTTGTCAGATTTAAAAAAGGCTTTACGAAGAAAGCATAGCATTTGATTGTCTGAGGACAGCGCCCTGCATACTTACTCAATTAACATAATTTCATAACCAGCACAGGTGTCACAAAACTCAAAAATAGTGATAAAATAAATCACTTAACTTTGAAGATCTTTCTCTGTTGGCAATCCCAAGGGTCCCAGCTACACAATAAATGGTTGTTTTGTTCGATAAAGTCCCTTTTTATGTCCCAAAAACTCAGTTTGGTTGGCGCGTTTTGTTCAGTAATCCACCTGTTCAAAGGCGTTCAAACATGCAGACAAATAAATCCCAAAAGAACCGGTAAAGTTCATCGACACAAGTCAAACAACGTTTCTAATCAATCCTCAGGTACCCTAATATGCAAATAAACGATAAAATTTCAGACGGAATGTACTATGTTCAATCTCGGAGATAAATAACGAAGAGCATGCTCTCAGTCACGCGCGCCACAGGACTACAGACCCCAGGAGGTACCCCATGAAAAACTACTACTTCTTGGTCATTTTTCAAAAAACAAGCCTGAAACCTTGTCTAAAGACTGTTGACATCTAGTGGAAGCCATAGGTACTGCAATCTGGGAGCTATTCCTTTCAATGTTCTATAGCAAAGCATGGGAAAAGTCAGGGAGCTGAAAAAAGCCATTTCCTGGATGGATTTTCCTCTGGTTTTCGCCTGCTATATCCGTTCTGTTAAACTCACAGACATTATTTTAACAGTTTTAGAAACGTCAGAGTGTTTTCTATCCAAATCTACCAAATCTACCAATATGTATATCCTAGCTTCAGGGCCTGAGTAAGGCAGTTTACTTTGGGCATGCCAGACTCTCCGAACTTCCAAACACTGCCCCCTAGCCCTAACAGGTTTTAACAAATACATACAGTTAAAATTGGAACTCAGTTTTTCACAATTCCTGTCATCTAATCCTAATCAAAATTCTCTGTCTTAGGTCAGTTAGGATCACCACTTTATTTTAAGAATGTGAAATGTCAGAATAATAGTAGAGAGAATGATTTATTTCAGCTTTAATTTATTTCATCACATTCCCAGTTGGCCAGAAGTTTACATACACTCAATTAGTATTTGGTAGCATTACCTTTACATTTTTTAACTTGGGTCAAACGTTTTGGGTAGCCTTCCACAAGCTTCCCACAATAAGTTGGGTGAATTTTGGCCCATTCCTACTGACAGAGCTGGTGTAACTGAGTCATGTTTGTAGGCCTCCTTGCTCGCACACGCTTTTTGAGTTCTGCAATATTAGCCACTTTCAATGCAACATATCGAAACAAAACGAACTATGCAAGATATTTTGTTGTAGGCAGAACTCCTCGGAGTAGGATTCTATTGTGCACGGCTCATCCCGTACTCTACCCAGACTGGTGCAGCAAAGCCAATCAAAGCTGCAGTAGGCCTATACGCAAATAGACCATTGTCATATAGGGATCTGTGCCATTTACTTTGAACTGGACTGTGTTTACAGCTGTGGTCATGAGTAGATGCGCTTGTTTTGAGATCAAAGCAAGAGCTGCATGTAGCCATGTGTGCACATTTTGTTCATATCCTTTGCTAGTTAGTGAGTTATTAGCCCAGTTATAGATCATTTGTAGTCAGCAATAGGGGAGTGATTACTGGCTCCAGGACATCTACAAGTCTCTGCTAGGTAAAGCCCCGCCTTATCTCAGCTCACTGGTCGCTCCAGCAGGTATATCTCACTGGTCACCCCCAAAGCCAATTCCTCTTTTGGCCGCCTTTCCTTCCAGTTCTCTGCTGCCAATGACTGGAATGAACTGCAAAAATCACTGAAGCTGGAGACTCATATCTCCCTCACTAGCTTTAAGCACCAGCTGTCAGAGCAGCTCACAGATCACTGCACCTGTACATAGCCCATCTGTAAACAGCCCATCCAACTACCTCATCCTCATACTGTATTTATTTATTTATCTTGCTCCTTTGCACCCCAGTATCTCTACTTCCAGTGTTTAATTTCTATATTGTAATTACTTTGCCACCATGGCCTATTTATTGCCTTAAATCCCTTATCTTACCTCATTTGCACGCACTGTATATGGACTTTTATTTAATTTTTCCTACTGTATTATTGACTGTATGTTTGTTTATTCCATGTGTAACTCTGTGTTGTTGTATGTGTCGAACTGCTGTGCTTTATCTTGGCCAGGTCGCAGTTGTAAATGAGAACCTGTTCTCAACTAGCCTACCTGGTTAAATAAAGGTGAAATAAAAAATATTTTTGACATTTTTAAATAGCTTTTTTTTCAAGGGGCAGCGTTGTGTTTTGAGACAGGCTTGAATAAAGCTAACTAGCCAATAGGCAGAGGGTAACATAATTTGTCTGATTCTCTGTAATAATGGTATGGGAATAGTAAAGCATTTGACTTTGTAAAGTGGTTTCTTGCATCAAACAACAACAACATTTTCAGTCAACTGCTTGTCTGAAGGACAAGTGTATAAACAGGTCAAGCCCTACATGTTTTTTTTCATGTTTTTACTGTAGGCTGAATGATACTTGGCCATTGTTAAAACTATTACTTAAAGCGTGTACAGCCTCAGTGTTTACAGTAAACATTGCACATCATTTCTGCGTTCAGCAGACCTTAAATTTGCTCACTGCCCCAAAAATCTTGAGGGAACATTGGTCAGCAGCCGTGTTGACATCTATTTTGTGTACAGATACAGGGGGTTTTGTGCTTACATTTGTCATGGTAGTATTCTCACAAGGCCAATGCTGCTGCTGGAGACCAGGAATCTTTGGTCATTCCTGGATCTGGCTTCACTGCAGACAAACTTTGTGAAGTAGAAGAAGGGCGAAAAGCTATAATTTTGTTCATCTGCATACTCTGTAACCTGGAGGACCCACTTGTCCTGGAGGCCATATGGCAGCTTCTCCATTATTGGAATGATTCCGCAGGGGTGTCCAGGTAGGCCAGACTAGGTAGGTATCAGTCTTGTCTTGCAGCCAGTAGTTCCATCAGAAGTTCTCCTAGCTTGAGATTGTCTTTGCTGGAGATTCTGGGGAAGGTATCTAACCTTTTGATGATCGAGAGCTTGTTGACTACTAATGAACCTTAGCACCGGTTTGATCTGTCCCAGGCTGATTTTAGTGTTGCTCTGTGGTTATTGATATGGACTGCGCAAATCCTTTTTATATGTTCCACTGACACCTTACTCAGCCATTTTGTCAACAGATCCAGCACCTCCCTCGCAGCAAAGTCCAGTCCTTGTATAGCGCCGTTGAATGATGATTGCAATGCCCTGAAGCCTTCAGGCTGGTTGTCAAACTACCTCACAATGTGCTAGGTGCTTAGTTTTTGTTTAAAAAGTTTAAATGAAATTGGGATCCTCAACGTTCTGAAAAATCCCTAACTGAAAAACGATGCCCCCACACAAATTTAAATTAACAGTGCAGTTATCACAAAACATATTATTTTCTGTGTTATAGCCTAACTAGATGATAGGCTATAAAGGCCTAAGGATTGTCCCTTCAGCGTTGCTGATCATGGTGAATTGGTGGGTTTTAGTCAAATGGGGTTGTCCTCGAAAGTAGGATGTCGTCTGAGTGGGTAGCTGAGGGTGACCTGATGTCGTCATGGGCTGGTCCTAGGTAAGTAATGACGGATGCTGTGTAACTCTAGCTGCAGCAGCCGATAACATGGATGTACAGGTACTGGTTGAACTGGTCTCTGAAGCGTGGTCGTCTACTCTAGCCTCTGCCATGTTGCAGGTTCCTCTATACTGTGTGTTGATCCTCTGCCGTAGTAGTTGTTGTGCAGCTGGTCACTTGCTTTTTCACTGTACCCTGAGGTGTTTCTAACCAAAATTAGAATCAGCCAAATTCAAGAACGGCATAGGTAAGGAAATAGCCTCCTAGCTCCAGTGGTTTATTGAAGTCACACGGGCATGAAGTCAATGAATAAGGCTGGGATCATCAACTACAGTGCAAAGGTATTCATGACGTCTTGACTTTTTCCACATGTTGTTACGTTACAGCCTTATTCTAAAAATTGATTAAATGGTTGTTTTTCCCTCATCAATCTATGCACAATACCCCATAATGTCAAAGCAAAAACTGCCTTTTAGAAATGTTTACACATTTATTTAAAATAAAAAACTGAAATATCATATTTACATAAGTATTCAGACCCTTTACTCAGTACTTTGTTACTCAGCACCTTTGACAGTGATTACAGCCTCAAGTCTTCTTGGGTATGATGCTACAAGCTTGACACACACCTGCATTTAGTGAGTTTCTCCCATTCTTCTCAAGCTCTTCACAGCTATTTTCAAATGTCTCCAGAGACGTTCGATTGGGTTCAAGTCCAGGCTCTGGCTGGGCCACTCAAGGACATTCAGAGACTTGTCCCGAAGCCACTCCTGCGTTTTCTTTGCTGTGTGCTTAGAAACTCTCTGTACTTGCCGCTGAAAAACATACCCACTGCATGATGCTGCCACCACCACGCTTCACAGTAGGGATGGTGCCAGGTTTCCTCCAGACGTGACGCTTGGTAATTCAGACCAAAGAGTTCCATCTTGGTTTCATCAGATCAGATGTTTCTCATGGTCTGAGAGATGTTTCTCATGGTCTGCCTTTTGGCAAACTCCAAGCGGGCTGTCATGTGCCTTTTACTAAGGAGTTCCTTCTGTCTACTATAAAGTCCTGATTGGTGCAGTGCTACAAAGATGGTAGTCCTTCTGGAAGGTTCTCCCATCTCCACAAAGGAACTCTGGAGCTCTGTCAGAGTGACCATCAGGTTCTTGGTCACCTCCCTGACCAAGGCCCTTCTCCCCCAATTGCTAAGTTTGGCCGGGCGGCCAGCTCTAGGGAGAGTCTTGGTGGTTCCAAACGTCTACCATTTAACAATGATGGAGGCCACCGTGTTCTTGGGGACCTTCAATGCTGCAGAAATGTGTACCCTTCCCCAGATCTGTGCCTCGACACAATCCTGTCTCGGAGCTCTATGGACAATTCCTTTCGACCTCATGGCTTGGTTCATAATCATGTCCAATCAATTTAATTTACCACAGGCAGACTCCAATCAAGTTATATAAACATCTCAAGGAGGATCAATGGAAACAGGATGCAGCTGAGCTAAATTTCGAGTCTCATATCATGTAAATAAGGTATTTCCGTTTTATTTTTATTTTTTGCAAAACAAAATCATTATTGGGTATTTTGTGTAGATTGATAAGGGGGGGAAAACAATTCAATCAATTTTAGAATAAGGCTGTAACGTAACAAAATGTAGAAAAGTCAAGGGGTCTGAATACTTTCCAAATGCACTGTATATAAGTGATAGGATGTATAGACATTACGGGCAGTATGTGGATAGAATATTTAGTATATCTGAAGAATACGTAGGATAGAATAGTATATGTACAGCAGTAGTTGAATAGGATGGAATTGACTACAATACAGCATATATGTATGAAATGGTAAAACAGTATGTTCCATACAGTATCTATGTACATAGGGCAGCAGCCTCTAATGTGTAGGGATGAGTAACCGGGTGGTAGCCGGCTAGTGACAGTGACTAAGTTTAGGGCAGGGTACTGGGTGGAGGCCGGCTAGTGATGGCTATTTAACAGTCTGATGGCCTTGAGATAGTTGTTTTTGGATAGGGCAGTGTAAATTGTAAAGGCGATTGCATCATCCGTGGATCTATTGGGGCGGTATGCAAATTGCAGTGGGTCTAGTGTGTCGGGTAAGGTGGATGTGACATGCTCCTTTACTAGCCTCTCAAAGCACTTCATGATGACAGAAGTGAGTACTACTGTGCAATAGTCATTTAGTTCAGTCCTCTTCTCTTTCTTGGGTACAGGAACAACTGTGGACATCTTGAAGCAAGTGGGGACAGCAGACTGGGGATAGGGAGAGATTGAATATGTCTGTAAACACTCCAGCCAGCTGGTCTGCACATGCTCTGAGGACGTGGCTAGGGATGTCGTCTGGGCCAGCAGCCTTGCGAGGGTTAACACGCTTAAATGTCTTACTCACGTCAGTCACGGAGAACGAGAGCTCACAGTCCTCGGGAGCGGCCTGTGTTGGCGGCACTGTGTTATACTCACAAGCAATGCTTAGCAAAAGGACGGCAGCAGATCATCATGACTACCTAACTGTCCTCATATTATGTGCTTAATAAAATGAAGCACTTCCTGCTTCCTGTTAACACTATTGAAGAGGAAGGTACAGTTAACTATGTGCAATAAATGTTATGGCCAGCAGATGGCGCTAAATCACAAAGTGCATGCATAACATGAATGAGAGGCAGAACAGCATGTGGAGAATAATTTTGAGCAGCATCTGAATTTGAACAGGATGTACGAGCAGAAATACTCATATTTTCATTGCAGGGATCCTACTCTCCTATCTCCATATGCCCCCTACCTCTTCCCCTCTCCTTCCCCTTCAACTATTTCTGCCTCTCATTTACAATACTATGTGTCTCTCTCTTACCAGCCTACAATTAACTTGGAAAATGTCCATCTCTCTGTCTATGACAAGGGATGTATGGCTGCACAGCAATGTACCCAGTTAACTATGTGACATGGTTAGCAGCGGGCTATGTTACATAGTATTCGTGCTGATGTCGTCAGATAAAACCTTAAAAACAAATCCCCTATCACAATAATTCAACCTTAGTCTATACTTCTGTCAAGATCATTCTATTTTCAAGTATTTTTGCATCAGTCGTGCTTGTGCTTGTTGGATTTTATTAGGGATTCTGGTCACTTTCCTGTGTGGTGGTGATGGTTTGTGTGTTTATAGGACACGACTCTGCCTCTGGACCATCAAGGAGCTTCTTCTTACTGTTGTTTTGTTGCTCTGTCAAGGTGAGAGGCAGTGGCGGTGTAATGCACTCAGCGAAGAGAGAAGACAGTTTTCCCCGAATGTGGGATTAGGAAGACGTGTTGTTAAATGACACGGATCAGGAGCAAGTTCCTCTCCTCCGCCATCTCCCCCACTTCCCACTGCCCCTGTCATTAACGTTTACTCCTCTTTTTTCCCTGACAGCCCAATTCCCCAGTTGTGGCCATTTACGATTCCCGCTCGCAACTCCCCCTCTGTCTTTTCTTCTAGCCATCTTTCCAGCGGCTACATCTCATTGGAGGCAATGGGGTTCTGAGTCACTGGCCGCTCTCACCGACTTGTCTTGCTGGGGACAACTTGGCTTGGCTGTAGTATCCATGCTTCAGTGCTCATTCTGGAAAACCTGTGGTGCTTCATTATAACTTGGCCCTTGAATAACAACCCTTGCCCCCCGATCCAATCTCCCTCCACACTGAGTCCCCACTGAGTCACACTGAGTCCACTGACACGTCCCCCTGTCTGTCTACCCCGGACCCCTCTGTGCCCTCACAAGAGACTTCTGCCTGTTGGCATCTCCACTCTCAGTATGTGAGAATGTCAAGATAGGTTTCATCAACCTTTAATCGGATAAACATGTCTTTCGGAGCTTGTCTCTGTTGCCTGTAGCATATGGTTTGAAGTCCAAATAAGACATTAAACTGGAAGGGCCCTCTTCTCTGTGTGTGTCTGTGTGTGAATTGTTGCACCTTGTCATCTGGTATGGTCTAATTTGTGTCGCAGCAGAGTTGTCATGTCTGGTTCATTGAGTCGTGTCCCAGGGAGTGTCGGAGCGCAACGTTCGTCCATTATTGATGACTAGTCGTGTCCCAGGGCGTGTCGGAGCACAACGTTCGTCCATTATTGATGACATCCATCAGGGGGCGGGCTCTAGTGAACATAAGAGCATTGGACTGGCTGGTACAGATTGAGTCTAATGAAGCCTCACTACGCATGCTACGCTGGCCACTTTTTGTTTTGACAGCCGTGCAGCACTCCTCCCGTCATCAATGCTGCCTGCAACATGGACCACGTGAGCAGCATGTTAGTGTAACAACAACATGTGCAGCTTGCCTGCCTGGAGAGTATATTTACTCTATAATTTCTCGTGCTTAATTTGGACTATTCTGTTCCTATTTGGCCGGATCCGATACCTTTCGAGGCATGGAAAATAATTAAAAGTGATTAAAGTTCATTCGAGTTGCCTCTCATCACACCAGCGTTACACTTCATCATTTATTTCCTTATAGAATCATAGCCAAGCAAAGGGTTCTGGAGAAGCTGCAGCACCCTTTATGAATTGAAATACATTTGCCCAAGTTATAGAATTGCGGGTGTCTGTTCAGAAATAAATACAATCATTCAGAATAGCCTACTACAGTACACCATGAGAAGGCCTATAATTTAGCCACAGAGGATCAATGGCTTCCTTAAAAAAAAGTAGCCTAGCAGTGGACTGTAGCTCAATAACAAGGAATAGCCTAAAGTCAAGAACATGAGGCAAATCTGTGAGTAAAAAAACAGCATGCTGACAAAAACAGGCCATTTCGCAATATTTAAAATACAATCGAGGGAAAACACAGTTTGGAAAGCAAATGGATGGCTCCTGCTGAAAAGAGAAGACTATGCTGTAGGCTACCAAAATGTTTGATCAACTTCCAAATATTGTTTTACACAAGAGAAAGAGAGAGATACTTTTGCCACGAGCGCATTGGCCATCACCAGCGATTGTCAGTGAAACTGGAAAGCATTTTTAGGACTATAATTTCCTCCTCACATTGGAGCCTACAATGTGTGTCTCCACACACCTAGGCCTAGGCTATTGATAGATTCAAGACAAGGTCGTTTTTTTAATCTCAGATTCTCAGTTTGTCACTGTCAAAGTAGCCTGCCATTTCAATTATTTGTGTGCTATTAAAACAGATTCTAACAAAGTCTCCACATGTAAAATGAAGTAGAATTGCAGGGAATGCGTTTATAAAAGGAAAGATTTTTCACAGACCCTATGGTACACATTTCATTCCCAATGTCTGCAACTTCTGTACGTGCCTCTACTCTACTGCTTTATCATGTCGATTTTAGCATGTCAAACTTGGTGGGGCAAACATTTATTTTTTATTAGGGATGCATGCCAGCAAAGCCACTACACACCACAACACTAAACAATACATTAATTGCACTATAACTGTGACAAACCGTGCCCACAAATTGTTAGGGCCTACATAAAGCTGTCCCAACAGCAGAGTCCCAACACCTTACCACTGCTACACCTGGCTATCAGCGTAGCCTTGTCTGGCAGCTAAACAGTTCATTCAGCCTCATTTACTGCCTTTTAAAAAAAACAGAGCTGATATGGCTGACTTCCTTAAACAAATGTGGTGTTTACTGACAATTGAGATGTACAAACTATCACATAAGGGGACGACAGGCGGATAAGAGGCAATCCGTAATTTAGATTAAGACATTAATTAGCAAGCTAGGACAGACATACTCAATATAACTATTGCTTCAGCACAGAATAGTTACAGAATTCAGAACATGGGCCGTTCTTACAGTATTCTCCTTGTACGCCAAGTCAGAACTGTAGGGTAAATAAAGGGGGCATATAAGCAGACAATGAAAGCTCTTATAATATTTGTTGATTACATTTCTCTAAAACACGTTATAGGCTACATGTGCACCACCAAGTCAGAACAGTAGGCAAAATTAAGAGGGGAAAATAGACACTATGATTAGGGTGAGGCACATGGGCTACTAACAGTTTACTACACAACATACACTTAGTATTACTTTCTTAGCTACAGTATACATATCTCCCTGGCATATTATATCATTTATGCAGCAGCATACAATACATTTCTGGACTCATCTTTTGTGCTGTGCTCACTTGAACAGAAAGGTGGCACAGCGGTCCTTCATGGGCAAATTTTATCATCAAACTTTGTCGTCAAAGTCTGTCATTCTCTGGATTTATGGGGCTTTCAAGACAACTGGAAACTCTGAAAAAAACAAGGTTGAAAAATTATGACGTCAGTGATCTTCAGGTCGTAGCTCTAGAAAGAGGCCTGAGTTCCCGACTTACAATTCCGATTTGGATGACCGTTCAAAACGTATTTTCCCAGTCGGAGCTCGTTTTTTCCGTGTTCCCAGTTGTCTTGAACACACTGAAGTCAGATTTCCCAGTACCAAGTTAACGGTTGTTTTGAGCGAGGCAGAAATCATACTGGATTGACAGGATGGCCAATGTTAACTGTAGCATTTTAAGCTTGGAAAAGAGACCTTTAAACCCAGAATTGGGACCACACACCCAACTCCACTGAATAGCAGGCTAGTGATTGCTTTGCATTGCTTGTAGTTAGTCACTGATTAATCGATACGAGCACCGATACACTGATGAGCACCGATACGTTATATCTATAATTTCTCTTCATTATTTTTCTTCACATGACAAGGATTAAAAAGGATTTGCCAGTAGATTGTTGACTTGATACATGATGATGACTGGTAGCTAAGATTTTGAAAGTATGATGTTGACAGTCCAATCAAAGCTATTGTAGTCCAATCAAAGCTACGTCATTTTCACTGTGGGCAATGACTTTAAGCCTTCTTGGATGGGCACTTCTAATGTAACTATGGCAGCACCCAAGGGGCTTGCATTTGCGAGCTCTACCCTTAGATTTGGCAGTGACGTAGTGTCCCCATAAGTGACAGAACACTGAGCCAATCACGGCGCAACTAGAGAACATTACCAACCCCTACATTCCGTTTTTTTTTTCTGGCTGTCCCACCACCACAGAAAGCACTGAGCTAGGCTGAAACACCTGCATTTTGGAGGTACCTTACTCAAGAAAGCAAAAAACAGACTATGTTTGTCTGGAGGCTTTATTAACTCAATGATGTTTTCAAACTGATATGTAACACGTATTAATGCCTAAATAACATGCAAACTAGGCAGCCACATTAGCTAAAAATGTGGGGCTTAAAACACCTGCCCTGAATGACGGGTCGCCACTGATGCCACTACGCAAATGCAGTAATATGCATGCAATGCTTTACTTTAAAGTTGTTGTTTTTTGTCATGCGTTCCGGTACCTCAGAACTCCCCAGGTCACCCCCCTCTCACGCTCACTTTCTCCATGCAACGCTATAGCAAAATAGTGTAGCGTCAGTAACTAACTAATTGTAAATACATGTCAACAACTCCAGCAATTATCTACCACACCTTCTATTTTCGCTAGTAACAGTAACACTACTTCATACCTCTGAAACTAACTATATGGCTCCAGTAATGTTTACATTTTGGCATTTGTAACATATCCACTTTCCAACCGTATTATAACCATCTTTCGAAATGCACAGCAAGCCAGTGTAACAGAGAGGGCACTATGCATGAATGCATTGTACACACATCAGTCATAGAAAATGTAAATGCATCTGTATGGTAAGAAATGCCTTAGTTTGAATATTCATTAACAATGACCTGAGGTCAGGGGAGAGGGAAAATCCGATGCCAAGCTTCTGCCGCTTCTACCATTTCATTGCCATTCATTGGAATAAATAGAGGATATGATCAATGCAGCGGTGGAATTAATGAGCAGTGCCCCGCTCCTGCAATTTGTCTGCAGCATTATTGAGTCATCTTATTTCAATGTCTAATTTGTTATTGCTCCGTACATCTCTCTCCCCCTGGGCAATGCGTGGGCAGTTTCCTAACAAACACCTCTATTGTGGCTGCCAGTCACAGGCATTTTGTAGAGTTGTGGTGTGTGTTTTAAATGAGGACAGGGAGACAGAAAGAAAGACTCAGAGAGAGAGGTTGATTCATTGATTGTTCTTGATTGGTTATTACTCTGTGTTCTCTTGGTTTCACAGCATTGTTTTGGATATAAAAGTACAACATTATATGAATAATCCCCATTAAAACAGACATTAAGGCCAGGCACCACTCCCTAATAGGGATGTTTTCTCTTAATCATATCACAATCAACTTTTACCAGGTACCTGTAGAAACATAAAATACTTTTTTGTATTACAATATTTCTAAACTATGCATACCACACAAATACATTTTTCTAGAACACTGGAGGAAGTCAGCCTCAATATTTTGGTTTCATTTTGTTAATGATGTTTGCAAACTGATATGTGACGTATTAATGCCTAAATAACATGCAAAACAGGCAGCCACATTAGCTAAAAATGTGGGGCTCAAAACAACTGCCCTGAATGACGGGTCGCCACTGATGCCACTATGCAAATGCGATGATATGCATGCAATGCTTTACTGTGAAGGTAATTTTTTTTGTAATGCGTTCCGCTACCTCAGAACTCCCCAGGTCACCCCCCTCTCGCACTCACTTTTTGTTCCGGCACCTCCCGATTTACAAATTAAGCACTGATGATTTCCTATAGCTTTCTGTAAAGCATGAACACCTGATTGAGTGACTATTTTTTTTAACACACTCCAGGACTGGACTTGTCCAGAGCAGATTGTGGACAAATGCTTTTTTCATCTTTCTATCGGTAAAATATGCAAAAGACATGTAGAATAAAAAGTCTAGAATAAAGACTTGACAGAATATCAACAATTCCCTCTGGGAAGTCTGGAGAATATATCTAATTATTACCACATAAAATCTGGTGAATGCAGATTCTTCTGAAGCTGAGAAAAATGTGTTGGCGTGTAGGATGAGTGACCTTCGAGAAATGGAAGTTAAAGACAAGTACACTGAATTAAGACTACCAAATGCCAAAACCCTATTTAGACACAATCACCATCTCTTCAAAGTAATTTACTAAATGTAATCCAGTTTGTTATATTCTCTATGAAATGGACTTTAAAATTATTTGTAATTTAATGTAGTGAGCTGTGAAATGATCGATGTATGTCCATTTTAAAGTGGTTAAAATGAAATGTTCATGTAAACTTTTTGAAAACACTAACATTAATGGACCAAAATACCACAAATCTCAAAATGTATATTCCAGCCTGTGGTGTCTGGCCTTAAATAAACAGTGTGGAAAATCTCTAATGGTATTTGGAACTCCACTTGCCTTGGGTAATGTGCTATCATGTAGTAATTTGTATCAGTCTGTGGGCTTTTTTTTAACAAACCTAGCAATGGTACATTTTAATGCTGGTGGTATAGCTACAGGTCTAGGGTTGGGTCAGAAATATTTTTGCTATTTTCACTTTAGGAATTATGAGCGCAATAGCTGGCAATGGCACGAAAGGACTTGGTTTAGATAAATAAATTAAATATACAGTTGAAGTCGGAAGTTTACATACATTTAAGTTGTTAACAAACTATAGTTTTGGAAAGTCGGTTAGGACATCTACTTTGTGCATGACACAAGTAATTTTTCCAACAATTGTTTACAGACAGATTATTTCACTTTTAATTCACTGTATCACAATACCAGTGGGTCAGAAGTTTACATACACTAAGTTGACTGAGACTTTAACTTCTTAGGGAGCAGCGCCCGAGGTGACCGTTTTCCACCAATTTCCGCCGTTACATGTGGGCAGAACTGAAAAAGCATGTGCGAGCAAGGAGGCCTACAAACCTGACTCAGTTACACCAGCTCTGTCAGGAGGAATGGGCCAAAATTCACCCAACTTACTGTGGGAAGCTTGTGGAAGGCTACCAGAAACGTTTGACCCAAGTTAAACAGTTTAAAGGCAATGCTACCAAATACCAATTGAGTGTATGTAAACTTCTGACCCACTGGGAATGTGATTAAATAAATAAAAGCTGAAATAAATCATTCTTTCTACTATTATTCTGACATTTCACATTCTTAAAATAAAGTGGTGATCCTAACTGACCTAAGGCAGGGATTTTTTACTAAATGTTAGGAATTGTGAAAAACTGAGTTTAAATATATTTTGCTAAGGTGTATGTAAACTTCCGACTTCAACTGTAGGTGTGACAAGGACTTGGCCACTCACTTTGCATTGTCATCAACTCTAATTTGGCTGGGATTGTGGTTTGATTCAGTTTAGCAAATAGCATAGGCTACAGTCATGAGTAATAGCAACAATAAACAAAACAAAAATGTGTTTGCTCAATACATTTGGAGTGTTGACAACATTGTTGTAATTGGCTTCAACGACAAGTATAGGCCTTTACGCATAAATGTTATTTTATGTGTGAGGCACGTTCTCAATAAGCAAGATAAGCCTAGGCCTACCTGTCACGCCCTGACCGGTAGGAGCCTTTTATGTCTCCTTTTGGTTTGGTCAGGGTGTGATTTGGGGTGGGCATTCTATGTTATAGTTTTTGTATTTCTTTGTTTTGGCTGAGTGTGGCTCTCAATCAGGGACAGCTGTCTATCGTTGTCTCTGATTGGGAACCACACTTAAGCAGCTATTTTTCCCTCCAGCTTTGTGGGAGGTTGACGCTGTTATTTGTGTGTATGCTGTTGGTGCTACACCTATTTGATCTTCGTTTTGTTGTTTTTGTATTGTGTGAGTTTAACAATAAATATGTTTAACTCAACCCGCTACGCTGCGCCTTGGTCCGTCAATGAAGATCAGGACAGAACCTCCCACCACCAAGAGACCAAGCAGCGTGCCTACCTGGAGTCCTGGACATGGGAGGAGATCCTGGACGGGAAGGGACCCGGGAGGCAGGCGGGGGAATACCGCCGTCTGAAGGAGGAGCTGGAGGCAGCTAAGAAGGAGCGGCGCTTCTATGAACAGAAATATGCGGGAACACGGCTGGCCTTTAAGCCCGAGAGGCAGCCCCAAAACATTTTTTTGGGGGGGCACACGGGGAGTTTGGCTGGACCAGGTTGGAGACCTGGGCCAGCTCCCCGTGCTTACCAGAGTGAGCAGCACACTGGTAGGGCACCGTGAGGCGGTGAAACGCTGGTGTTGCCAGTGCGTGTTCACAGCCCGGTGCGTGACATGCCAGCTTCCCGCATAGTTTTTGTGAGTAGGAGTGTTCAGCCTGGGAGGAGTATGCCGGCTCAGCGCTCTTGGCCTCCAGTGCGCCTCCTCGGACCAGGATATCCTGCGCCGGCTCTGCGTACTGTGTCTCCGGTGCGTCTCCACAGCCCGGTACGTCCTGTGCCAGCGCCCCGCAGGTTCAGAGCGGAGTTATCCATTCAGCCAGGACGGGTTGTGCAGGCTGTACGCCGGAGACCTCCAGTGCGTCTTCACGGCCCAGTGTATCCTGCCCCTGTTCCACGCCTCCCGGATCCCTGTGCGTGTGGTGAGCCCAGCATGCACTGTCCCACGCTCCCGGATCCCTGTGCGTGTGGTGAGCCCAGCATGCACTGTCCCACGCTCCAGGATCCCTGTGCGTGTGGTGAGCCCAGCATGTACTGTCCCACGCTCCAGGATTCCTGTGCGGCGTTGTGCGCTCGAGCCCGGCACGGCCTGTGCCCGCTCCACGCATCAGGACCCTGTGCGCCTCCAGAGCCGGCGAGGCCTGTCCCTGCTCCACGCACCAGGCCCCTGTGCGCCTCCAGAGCCCGGCGAGGCCTGTCCCTGCTCCGCGCACCAGGCCCCTGTGCGCCTCCAGAGCCCGGCGAGGCCTGTCCCTGCTCGCGCACCAGGCCCCCTGTGCGCCTCCAGAGCCCGGCGAGGCCTGTCCCTGCTCCGCGCACCAGGCCCCCTGTGCGCATCGAGAGCCCGGCACGTCCTGTCCCTGCTCCGCGCACCAGGTCCCCTGTGCGCCTCCAGAGCGTGCCGAGGTTGCCCGCAGCGAGGGTGCCCAGTCCGGGGCCCGCAGCGAGGGTGCCCAGTCCGGGGCCCGCAGCGAGGGTGCCCAGTCCGGGGCCCGCAGCGAGGTTGCCCGCAACGAGGGTGCCCATTCCGGGGCCCGCAGCGAGGGTCCCCAGTCCGGGCCCGCAGCGACGCGTTGCCCGCAACGAGGGTGCCCAGTCCGGGCCGCTGCGAGGTTGCCCAGTCCTGGGTCCGCAACGAGGGTTCCCAGTCCGGGGCCCGCAAGGGGGGAGCCAGAGGTGGTGCGGGGTCTACGTCCCGCACCAGAGCCGCCACCGCGGATAGATGCCCACCCAGACCCTCCCCAATAAGGTCAGGTTTTGCGGCCGGAGTCCGCACCTTTGGGGTACTGTCACGCCCTGACCGGTAGGAGCCTTTTATGTCTCCTTTTGGTTTGGTCAGGGTGTGATTTGGGGTGGGCATTCTATGTTATAGTTTTTGTATTTCTTTGTTTTGGCTGAGTGTGGCTCTCAATCAGGGACAGCTGTCTATCGTTGTCTCTGATTGGGAACCACACTTAAGCAGCTATTTTTCCCTCCAGCTTTGTGGGAGGTTGACGCTGTTATTTGTGTGTATGCTGTTGGTGCTACACCTATTTGATCTTCGTTTTGTTGTTTTTGTATTGTGTGAGTTTAACAATAAATATGTTTAACTCAACCCGGTACGCTGCGCCTTGGTCCGTCAATGAAGATCGTGACACTACCGTTGATATGGCATTATAGGACTGAATAATTTGAATATTTTAGGATAAGCGGCACTCTTTGAAAATGGAGATTGATACAAGCCAAAAAGAGTAGCCTATGCACTGTAGGTAGTGCTATGTGAATTGTGAATAATGTAAAAGCATGATGTCAAACTACAAAAGCCTCAGAAGAAGACCATTAGAAATGTTCATGGATAGGCTACTTGGCTAATGCATGGCTAAGAAAGACACCAGACGCATTGCTGTTGAACCAGCTTTCGTTATAATTGGATTAGGGTAGCCTATAAGGGTTTGTTTTTTTTTAAGAAATTTTAAAACAAGCAGGAAAATAACTTCAATGTTTCTACAAGATGTACAAAAATAATGTACAATAGTGTCACAAGGTGGGTGTAGCTGGTGTAAAGAGTAAGGCGCAGGAGAGCAGAGATGAGTGAACTAAGCACTTTACTAGGCAATGTCAAAGTACAGAACGCAACCGGGTCATAAAACAAATGCCCAAAAACCCAAGTAAGGCAGCACAAAGTACAAAATAACCGCACAATACAGGCTGCACAAAGCACGGGTGAAAACATACAACCCGGCATACCAACATGCCAAAACAAACAATTCCCCAAACAGACATGGGGGGTTACAAAGGGGTAAATGGACAACAGTAATGAATGAAAATGAAAACCAGGTGTGTGTGAAAACAAGACATAACAAATGGAAAATGAAAAGTGGATCGGCGATGGCTAGAAGACCGGTGACGTCGACCGCCGAAAGCCGCCCGAAGAAGGAGAGAAACCGACTTCGGCGGAAGTCGTGACAAATAGCCAACATAGATAAAAAGGGCATGCTTCCAAACTTGAGCTATTAGCCCTTTCCTGAAGTCAAATTACCTAGTGGCCTCATGGGTGGAATGTTGTTAATATTTTTCATAGTTTCATAATCAATAGACAACTCAGATGGTGCCGACAGAGAGGGCTGCCTCGCTTATAGTTCTTAGGAAACTTTGCAGTATTTCTTTTTTTATGTATTATTTCTTACAATCTTAGCCCAGAAAATTGTATGTGATATTACATACAGCCGGGAAGAACTATTGGATATCAGAGAGGAGGTAACTCATCAGGACTACCAGCATTACGACCAGGAATACGACTTTCCCCAAGCGGATCCTGTGTTCGCACCACCCAGGGCAATTGAACTGATTCCAGAGGCCGACCCAAAACAACGCTGGCAAAGAAGAGGTACTCAGAGTGGTCTTCTAGTCCGACTTAGGAGGAGCCCACTGCTTCTGAGTATATTACTCGCTAATGTTCAGTCCCTGGATAATAAAGTTGACTAGCTCAGGACAAGGGTTTCTTTCCAGAGAGACATCAAGGATTGTAACATACTACACGGAAACATGGTCCAGCCATCTGGATTCTCAGTTCATCGCGCCGACAGGAGTAAACATCTCTCGGGGAAGAAGAAGGCCGGGGGTGTATGTTTCATGATTAACGGCTTAGGAACTCAAGTAATTTTGTTCATCCGACCTAGAATACCGATCATATTATCTCCCAAGAGAATTATCGTCGGGAATAGTGTCTGCCGTGTATATCCTCCATCAAGCCGATACCACGACGGCAAGGAACGTCACTGGACTTTATGCAAACTGGAAACCATATATCCAGAGGCTGCATTTGTTGTAGCTGTGGATTTTAACAAAGCAAATGTAAGATGTTTTACCCACTGTAACTATTAAAACCTACCCTAACCAGAAACAGTGGATAGATGGCAGTGTTAGCGTAAAACTGATAGCTCGAACCACCGCATTTAACCAAGGCAAGGCGACTGGGAATATGGCAGAATACAAACAGAGTAGTCATTCCCTCTGCAAGGCAATCAAACAGGCAAACATCAATATAGAGACAAAGTAGAGTTCAGCAATTCAACGGCTCAAACACGAGACGTATGTGGCAGGGTCTACAGACAATCATGGACTACAAAAGGAAAACCAGCCATGTTGCAGTCACTAAAGTCTTCCTTCCGGACAAGTTAAACACGTTCTTTGCCCACTTTGAGGATAACACAGTGCCACCAACACGGCCGCCACCAAGGACTGTGGGCTCTCCTTTCTGCTTGGCTGACGTGGGTTTTTTAACTAGGCAAGTCAGTTAAGAACAAATTCTTATTTACAATGGCGGCCTACACCGGACGACGCTGGGCCCTATGGGACTCCCAATCATGGCCGCCCTATGGGACTCCCAATCACGGCCAGATGTGGTGCAGCCTGGATTCAAACCAGATTTTGCAGTGATACCTCTTGCACTGAGATGCAATGCCTTAGACCGCTGCGACACTCGGGAGCCCGAGAAGGTAAGACATTTAAACGTGTTAACCCTCGCAAGGCTACCGGCCCAGACGGCATCCCTAGCCGCAGCCTCAGAGCATGCGCAGCCAGGTGGTCTGCGCATGCTCTGAGGATGCGGCTAGGGATGCAGTCGTGGTATTGACATATTCAATCTCTCCCTATCCCAGTCTGCTGTCCTCACATGCTTCAAGATGACCACCATTGTTTCTGTGCCAAATAATGGAAAGGTAACCTAACTAAATGACTATCGCTCCATAGCACTCACTTCTGTCGTCATGAAGTGCTTTGAGAGGCTAGTTAAGGATCATATCACCTCTACCTTACCTGACACTCTAGACCCACTTCAATTTGCTTACTGCCCCAATAGGTCCACAGACGATGCAATCACCATCAAACTGCACACTGCCCGATGCCATCTGGACAAGAGGAAAACCTTTGTGAGAATGCTGTTCAATGACTATAGCTCAGCATTCAACACCATAGTACCCTCCAAGCTCATCATTAAGATCAAGGCCCTGGGTCTGAACCCCGCCCTGTTCAATTGGGTCCTGGACTTCCTGATGGGCCACCACTAGGCGGTGAAAGTAGGAAACAACATCTCCACTTCGCTGATCCTCAACACTGGGGCCCCACAAGAGTGCATGCTTAGCCCCCTCCTGTACTCCCGGTTCACCCATGACTGCGTGGCCAAGCCCGCCTCCAACTTAATCATCAAGTTTGCAGATGACACAACAGTAGTTGTAGCTTGACTACCAACAATGACGAGACAGCCTACAGTGAGGAGATGAATGCTCTGGGGGTGTAGTGCCAGGAAAATAACCTCTCACTCAACGTCAACAAAACAAAGGAGATGATCGTTGACTTCAGGAAACAGCAGAGGGAGAACCCACCTATCCACATCGACGGGACAGCAGTGGAGAAGGTGGAAAGTTTTAAGTTCCTCGGCGTACACATCACTGACTAACTGAAATGGTCCACGCACACAGACAATGTGGTGAAGAAAGCACAACAGCACCTCTTCAACCTCAGGAGGCTGAAGAAGTTCTCACAATCTTTTACAGATGCACAATTGAGAGCATCCTGTCGGGATATATCACCGCCTGGTATAGCAACTACTGCCCACAAACGCAGAGCTCTCCAGAGGGTGGTGCGGTCTGCCAACGGATCACCAGGGGCAAACTACCTGTCCTCTAGGACACCTACATCACCCAATGTCACAGGAAGGCCAAAAAGATAATCAAATACACCAACCAGCCAAGCCACTGCCTGTTCACCCCGCTATCATTTAGAAGGCGTGGTCAGTACAGGTGCATCAAAGCTGGGACCGAGACACTGAAAAGCAGCTTCTATCTCAAGGCCATCAGACTGTTAAATAGCCATCACTAGCACAGAGGCTGCTGTTTATATACACAGACTTGAAATCGTTGGCCACTTTAATAAATGGAACACTAGTCACTTTAATAATGTCACTTTAATAATGTTTACATATCTTGCATTACTCATCTCATATGTATATACTGTATTCTAAACTATTCTACTGTATATTAGTCTATGCCGCTCTGACATTGCTCGTCCATATATTTATATATTCTCAATTCCATTCCTTTACTTAGATTTGTGTGTATTGGGTATATGTTGTGAAATTGTTAGACATTACTTGTTAGATATTGCTTCAATGTCGGAACTAGAAGCACAAGCATTTCACTACACCCTCAATAACATCTGCTAAACATTTGTATGTCACCAATAAAATGTAATTGTATTAAATATATAGAATTTAAAAAATTAGCCTTAAATGTGATAACTACCTTAATGGCTGCCTGATGGGGTACATTGTCAAAGCTTGATTGTTTATACAAGTTGTTTCAATTATGATAAAGAAATACCCATATAATCAAATTATACCCATTGACCATCTATTGGCTATTGGAACTGTTTTAAGCAATCAAAGGTCCCTCAGTGGAATTCTTCTTCTTTTGAAGTTACTCTTTGGTGTATTTGCCAGCCATTGTCATATAACAGGTTTTGACTAGGCTTTGGTGCCATTTTAATGGCAGTGGTTTTATTGGTGAATGCGTCATTGTTACACCGTTGTCAGACCAACAATCTGTGTCCCAAATGGCCCCCGATTGCCTGTACAGGGCACTACTTTTTACCAGGGCCCATAAGGAAAAGAGTGTAATTTGGGACGCAAGCACTATCTCAGTCAACAGCTTCTTGGTTAATTACGTGGGGAGCACTAGGTTGGTATGAAAAAAGCCCAGCCTAACTGAAGGCGAAAGGGTAATATCTCCAGTAAATCATTTCTCTCAGAGATCTTGTGGAGGTAAACACAGTGAAGGATGAGCGTCATGAGGTCCTTGAGTCTAAAAGCAGACAATGCAGTCATTTAGTTTAGATCTCGAGAGGGATTATCAAACATTGACAAAAGCTAGATAAACACTGGCTATTTGTTACTGCCGTTACACCGCTGACAGCCATTCCTCTCTCCATGTCCACTTACGTCTGCTTGATTTACGTCTGGGTTTGGAATAGTCACTATTCACATAGTAAGTGGAGTCATGGCCGTGAATGTCACACCGCTACATGCACAGCTTCACAAACTGAGATACTGTAGGCCTACATATAAGTGCCCTCTATCTCTCACGTCATGCACATTAACAACACAGCATTAACGGGATGGTTCCATGTTCTTTCATAATTTGGGGGTATTTATCTAACCTAAGAAGTGTTCTTTAGGCCAGTATTTATGATTGTTAACTTATCTTAATCTACTGCATCCTAACAGCTAGCTTTGTCTATTTCTTTACGATCCCCTCCGATTAGCATATTGCCTAAATCGGCTAAAAGTGTAATCAAAGCAAGTTTTGTAGCAACCTAATGCAAAAAAAGTGGGTATGAATTGTATGCATTCTAGTAATGTGATTTATCATACATACAGTACTTAATGGATAAAACAATACAAAAACAGTATAAAACAGCTAAGTATTTGTTGCTTGGGCTTCAAGAATGTGACTGATCAAAGTGCCTCAGGCCTTGAAAAATAAATAATTGAACTGATTGAAAGTAAGGGTATATAAGTGAAAAAAATATTTTTTAGTTTAGAAAGTGATTTCTCCTCAGAAGCGACAGTTAGCTTACCGTCTTTGGTTACAGGGATGGTTAAAACAGCTTGATTTCCGTTGCGACATCAGGGAAACTGTAAAGCTGAACTTCTGTGATGTGGATTGAATAGAGTCCTTAGTTTAAGTTGTGTGCAGTGCAATGGAAATATAATGCACAATGTCTCAGGAAAGACTGTCTGAGTATCACGTTTCAGGGAAGACCCAGATGCAGACAGTGTCGAAGTAACAAAAGTTCATTAATAGAACAGGGGGCAGGCAAAACGACAGGTCAAGGGCAGGCAGAGGTCAGTAAACCAGGTCAGAGTCTAAAAGGTACAGAACGGCAGGCAGTCTCAGGGCCAGGGCAGGCAGAATGGTCAAAACAGGGAAAACTAGAAAACAGGAACTTTAGAAAACACAGGAGCAAGGGGAAAAAACGCTGGTAGGCTTGACGAACAAAACGAACTAGCAACAGACAAACAGGAGACAAAGTGCTGTGAGACATTGGTTTGATTCTAGACACATGAAAAGTGCGATGTATACGGAGGGTCCCGGGCAACAGAAGACGGACAGCAGAGGGGCTAATGATTTTGGAGATGGGGAAAGGGCCGATAAACCGGGGGGAAAGTTTGCGGGACTCCACCCAGAGGGGCAGATCACGGGTGGACAGCCATACCCTCTGCCTGAGACGATACTGGGGAGCCGGGGTCCAGTGGCGGTCCGCTTGTCGTCAATACCTGGAAGTGGTCTTGAGAAGAGCCTACCGGAGTCTCTTCCAGGTACGAGGACAGCGGCGGACAAACATCTGGGCCGAGTGTATGCCAACCTGGCCGACGACCCAATGAGTGTGCAGAACACCTTCCAGAACCGGGACGAGAACTGGGAGTCCATGGATCCAGACGACGTGCTGCACCATAAGCTGGGCTGTCTCTTTGGCAGAGGGTAGCTTGGGGAGAGGAACGAAGTGGGTGGCTATGAAAAACCGGTCCACAACTGTCAGGATGGCGGAAAATCAGTCAGGAAGTCCACCGACATGTGCGACCACAGCCGCTGTGGAACGGGTAGGGGCTTCCCTCTGGGCAGGTGTCTAGGAGCCTTGCACTTGGCGTACACCGAGCAGGAGGAAACATAAACCCTAACGTCCTTAGCTAGACTGGGCCACCAGTACATCCCACTAAGACAGCGCACTGTCCGACCGATGCCAGGATGACCCGAGGAGGGTGACGTGTGGGCCCAATAGATCAACCGGTCACAGACAGCAGACGGAACGTACAGATGCCTAGCTGGACACTGAGAGGGAGTGGGCTCTGTACATAACGCCCGCTCGATGTCCGCGTCCAGCTCCCACACTACCGGTGCCACCAGGCCGGGAGTATGGGAGTGTGATCCATGGACCGCTCCTCTGTGTCATACATCCGGGACAGTGTCTGCCTTAGCGTTCTGGGAACCTGGTCGGTAGGAAAGGGTGAAAACAAAACGGGTAAAGAACATGGCCCACCTTGCCTGGCGAGAGTTTAGTCTCCTCGCCGCCCGGATGTTCTCCAGATTGTGGTGGTCAGTCCAGATGAGAAAAGGGTGTTTCACCCCCTCAAGCCAATGTCTCCACGCCTTCAGAGCCTTGACGACAGCCAACAGCTCCCGGTCCCCCACATCCTAGTTTCGCTCCGCCGGGCTGAGCTTCTTCGAAAAGAAGGCACAGGGGTGGAGCTTCGGTGGCGTACCCGAGTGCTGAGAGAGCACGGCTCCTATCCCAGCCTCGGACGCGTCCACCTCCATTATGAACGCCAAAGAGGGATCCGGATGAGCCAGCACGGGAGCCGAGGTAAAAAGAGCCTTCAGGTAACCAAAAGCCCTGTCCGCCCCAGCCGACCACTGCAGTCGCACTGGTCCCCCCTTCAGCAGTGAGGTAATTGGAGCCGCTACCTGACCAAGGCCCCGGATAAACCTCCGGTAGTAGTTGGCAAACCTTAGGAACCGCTGCACTTCCTTTACCGTGGTGGGAGTTGGGCCAATTACGCACGGCTGAAATGCGGTCACTCTCCATCTCCACCCCTGACATGGAAATGCGGTACCCAAGGAAGGAGATGGACTGTTTGAAGAACAGACATTTCTCAGCCTTGACGTACAGGTCATGTTCCAACAGTCGACCAAGCACCCTGCCAAATCTACATATTCTGAGGGGATGCGCACGGTGGAGACCTGGTCTGGACTTTCCACCGTAGTCGCACTGATGAAAACCCCTATACACCTACCTGACCAGTCTTGTGACCATCCCTTGAGAGCCCTCTGTTGCCACGAAATAGTGGGGTCATGACAGGCCAACCAGGGTAGGCCCAGCACCACGGGAAATGCAGGAGAATCAATAAGAAAGAGATTGATTCTCTCCTTGTGACCCTCCTGCGTAACCATGTCTAGTGGAGCGGTGGCCTCCCTAATGAGCCCTGACCCTATTGGTCGACTATCTAGGGCGTGCACAGGGACGGGCATATCAACAGGAACAATGGGGATCCCTAAACTATGGGCGAAAAGAACGGTCAATAAAATTCTCAGTTGTGCCTGAATCTGCGAGTGCCTTATGCTGGGAATGCGGGAAAACTCAGGAAATTCAATAAACACATACATGTGAGCAACAGGGGGCTCTGGGTGAGCCTGGTGCCTACTCACCTGGGGTGACACGACAGTGCCCTGCCTGCTGCCTCGACTCCCTGAGGAACCCCCCAGCACCGACCAGCAGTGTGCCCTCTGCGGCCACAGATTGTGCAGGGAATGGCCCCTCCTCCGGTCGCCCTAAGTGCGGCACCTCCCAGGTGCTGGGGTATGGAACTGACAGGCCCCGATACGGACATCCGCGGGTGGCCAGCAGGTTGTCAAGCCGGATGGACAGGTCCACCAGCTGGTCCAATGTGAGGGTGGTGTCTCGGCAGGCCAACTCCCGAAGGACGTCCTCGCGCAGTTCCATCCCGCACTGGCTGGCCAGGGTCCGAAAGTCCAAAGCGAAATCCTGTGCGCTCCTTGTCCCCTGCCTCAGATGGAACAGACGTTCACCCACCGCTCGACCCTCAGGCGGGTGGTCGAAAACTGTCTGAAAGCGGCGGGTGAACTCTGAGTAATGATCCAACGCCGTGTCTCCCTCAATTCATACGGCGTTGGCCCACTCCAGGGCTTTGCCTGAGAGGCAGGAGACGAGGGCGGACACGCTCTCACGTCCCGAAGGAGCCGGGTGGATGGTCGCCATGTAAAGTTCCAGCTGGAGTAGGAACCCCTGGCATCCGACAGCCGTCCCATCATACTCCCTCGGGAGCGCGAGCTGAATCCCGCTGGGACCGGGTGAAGGAGGGTGATCAGCGCTGTCCTTGTTGGTGCTGGTGGAGATGCTGGAGGAACTCCTCTTCTCTCCCACCGCTCCATTGTCTGTAGGATGCGATCCATTGCGGTGCCGAGATGTTGCTACTGCTCCTGCTGACTTCATTTGTGGTGCGTGATTCTGTCAATGCCAGTGTGTGTAGCTGGTGTAAAAGTCAGGCGCAGGAAATCAGAAATGAGTGAACAACGTATTTAATAAAAATACGGAAAAAAGGTAACAAATCCAATGTGCCCAAATAACACACGGGCGAAATAACCAGCCGTAAATAAACAGACAAAGAACAACAAACAATCATGCACAATAAAACATGAGTAAAACAGAGGGTTAAATAATGAACTTGCAATTTAGGAATTAAAACCAGGTGTGTAAAACAAAGACAAAACAAATGGAACATGAAAAATGGATCGGCGATGACTAGAAGGCCGGTGACGTCGACCGCCGAAAACCGCCCGAACAAGGAGAGTGACTTACTTCGGCGGAAGTCATGACAGCTTCGTAAAATGCTAAGCTTAACATGAGAAATGTATGACCAAATAGGCCAACCAATAAACGTTTATCCATTTGCTAAAGCAAACTACATGCCCTGACACCACAGAAAGCCAAACGTCGATTCGATAGGCAGCCGCATAGAGATGTCACAATTTTAGCACAATGGAAATGACAATTTGTCTATAGGCCTACTTTGTGAGTGGCTGTCTGGCTGACACATTCATTTGTATTTTTGTGGGAGGGTGGGGGGACTGGGCACCATCCATTGATTTGATTTGATTTGATTTAATATGGAGGAAAAAAAACAAAAAGTAGATACAATTTCACCCTAGGAGAAACAATCCTGACATACACCACCACCTATACTGACCTTGGTCTGACTATAAATTAATCTGGGTGGTTTGTCATGGCCATACAGTCTATAACAGATAAAGCACACAGAGCATATTTAACAATTAGTATATATTTCATCCACCAATTAGAATTTGGCCTAAATTATTTGACTGTCATAACTCCAGTCCTTCTATATAACCACTTTACAATTTAGACATTCGTCATGGGATAAAAGCCACAATGAACTGTTATACCTGGAATTATAAAAAAATATTCTCTGTGATTTGATTTGGTTTAGGTATGCACAGATAGTGACCATAGCCTGGCATAAGTCTCTACATTCTTAATTTCTTCCTTTGTTTGAATTATTTGATTTTGACAAGGTGAGGATAATATTCTGGATCACAGTGTGCTATGTGAGTCCAGACTTTGGTTACTCTAGTCTTATTTTAGAGCGCTAGGGAGAATCTCTCAAGTTCTGCCCTACAGGCAGAATTCTGGACTCACCTAACACACTGTGATCCAGGATATTATCCTCCCAAGGCTTTCTTATTAGCACAACACCTTGTCAAAATCAAAGCGTTCAAACAAAGGAAGAAATTAAGAATGTTGAGATTTAGTGACCATAGCCTGGCAATAGAGACGGAATAGAAAAACATGGATGTCAGAGAAGAAAGCCTATGTAAGCACTGTTGGTCGGGTGAAGTAGAGAATTACCAACACTTCCTACTCAACTGCTCCAAATATGACTCAGAGGTATTTATCTCCTGAAATGTAAAAAAAGAATTGCAGGATTGCTTGACCTGCCTGTTGAGGAGAAAAATTGAATTTTATTTGGAGAACTTAGATACAGTAGATCTTGCTGCAGATTATGTCCTGGCCTATTATGGTCATAATATAACAGAGACAATAGCCTCCGCCATGCCAATTGTTGCTGTTTGTTTTCTTTTTTGTGTATTATTATTTTCCATCTTTAATTGTTTTTGTTGATATATTATTATTATTACTCAAACATATTGTTCATTGCTTTGGTAACATTGGCAACCACCCATTTCATGCCAATAAAGCATTTATTGATCTACAGATACAGATTCTCTTTTGATCTGGCGAGCTGCTGTAATATTGATCAGTGCGTTGTGCTGCATAGAGCGGTGGGTTAGGTCCCACATTCCAAACGGGCCCGAGAACTGAAACGCAGAGACGAGGGGGGTGCAAGCTAGGCTGACAGGACCTTAGGCTACCATTTCTGAGACGCGTGGCACAATGGCGGCTGAGGCAACAGGTGGCCGACACGCTTCAGGGTAAAAGACTCACCCGGCGGGCACAGGCACACAACCCCCGCCAAGACAAATCAAGTGTTTGATCTCCACAGAGCGGCTGGGGAGAGTGCTGCAGCTCAGATCAAGCACAAATCAGTCCCGTCCAAGTTCACCATCAGAATGTTGAAATGCAAACCCACTATCCTGTCCTGTCCTCCAAGCTTGCGTTTGGAATAAATTCCGTCTGGCCTTACTAACCAAAAAGCATCCTGAGTGTTTATAAACCTAGTTGCAAATTACTTTAGAAAGGCTCAATTCAGTTCAAACATGCATTAATATATTTACGAAGAAGAATGTAAACCGATTATTTTTCATTTTCTGTCAAAGAAAATCACTGAGTACTGTTCAAGGGGCAGTCACTGAGGGGCAAAGTAATTGACCAACTTGTTTTGAACAATATTTTTTTTTAACAGGAAAATGTACACCTTCAACACACTTGTATGTGGTCTTTTAAAACATGATCAATTAATTACAATATTAATATATATATATATATATATATATATACAGTGAGGGAAAAAGGTATTTGATCCCCTGCTGATTTTGTATGTTTGCCCATTGACAAAGAAATGATCAGTCTATAATTTTATTGGTAGGTTTATTTGAACAGTGAGAGACAGAATAACAACAAAAAAATCCAGAAAACTCTTAAAGGGAGTGCTTAAAGGGAGTGCTCCTAATCTCAGCTCGTTACCTGTATAAAAGACACCTGGGAGCCAGAAATCTTTTTGATTGAGAGGGGGTCAAATACTTATTTCCCTCATTAAAATGCAAATAAATGTATAACATTTTTCACATGCGTTTTTCTGGATTTTTTTGTTGTTATTCTGTCTCTCACTGTTCAAATAAACCTACCATTAAAATTATAGACTGATCATTTCTTTGTCAATGGGCAAACGTACAAAATCAGCAGGGGATCAAATACTTTTTTCCCTAACTGTGTGTGTGTGTGTATATATATATATATATATATACACACATTTTTGGGACCAATCACTAGTTTTTTGTTTTTGTTGTGGACCAAATACAAGTGGGGAGCCATCCCTCTCGCACCCTAATGTGTGGGCCGCCACTGCATTTGATATCTGTTTATGTTTCAGTTGTGGGTGGGATGCAGATTTTTATTTGTCATGATTCTCTGCACAAGGGGGCAAAAAAACTGCTTTAATTCCGCTGGTGGTAAGTAATTTTCATTAAATGTCAATTTGTTATTAATTCAGAGCAAAGCTGAAATAAAATTGTGTTCATTAATCACTTTGCCGTCCAGTGGGCCGCTAATTAAAACGTTGTGGGGCTAGCTCGTTAGTCACCGGCAGATTGTTGATTGTTAATGTCGACTCATTGTCCTCCTTCACACCGCCATCATTTATTTTCTTTGGTATTCTTGTAAACTCTTGTTAATTATTAAATTGCTTTTTTTTGTCCCCCTGTGACACTTTTCGGATAACCATCAAAGGGGCTGCCAATGAGAGGAAGCCGTGGATGCTGTGTTCTGTGTCGGGGCGATGAATACGTAACCAAATATCGATAACGGCTTCTCACCCAGTGGTATTTGTTCTCTGTCTTTTGTTCTGTCGTGTTCTTGTGTTTGATCATCACATTATGTCTGGGAGATACCGGCACAATTCTTTGGATTCTTTCAAAATGTGAAGAATCAGATGTTCATCATCATCAAATCGAACAATTCTGCCATTTAATAAGTATAGATTGAGGAGGATTTCGGGGTAGCAGGGTTTCTGCAGGCCTGTCTAACCTTTAATAAAGACTGTGTGAGAATTCCATAACATCTACACCAGGGGTCCCCAATTACATTCAGCCGTGGTCCGATTTTTCAGTGATTAATTTATTTTGCTTAGAAAACTTGAGGGGGCAAATGAAATCACCTGCGGGCCGAATTTGGCCTGTGGGACCGCATATTGCGGAAGCCTGCTCTACACTTTCATTTAAATGGTGTGTGAAATGAGCTATAATGGAAACTCAGTATCCTTAATGAAATGTATCTAAATGTGTGAGGACCATAAGGCCGGCATGCCTCTATTTGGCCATGAATAATGTCCTACAGCTTACGAGTGACAGGTTTTGAACACTTTATTTGAGTGTCTATTTGACCTGGGAATGGCAGTGTCAGAGGAAATAATCCCACCCCTAAGGTGCCATCAACATTCATGATCGACCATATCAAATAACATACTTTTTATGACACAGTGGATCTCATCAAGGGAGTGATAGGGGCAGTGAGTGGGCAAAGGATTTAATCAAGGTAGCCTTTTATAGTTTACCATAGACAGCCTGTGTATAGCCGAGCTACACGATGTCGACCAGAGAGAAGGAGCAGCCTTCTCAAGTTCCTTTACAGTCAAAGTGGGAGACCTTGACCCAGCATTCCAGCATCCCCCTTTTTCCTTCTGGTGCCACCTGAGACCGGCACACACCGTCATTCATTTATTCATTACCTCACTTTTATCTGAAAAAGAGGGGGATAAAACAATCAAATAGAATCCTATCACGGGAGGATATGGAGGATGATGACGGAAGTGATCGTCCTTGCATCACTTTTTGTAATTAATCAAGGTGAATCCACCCAGGATTGTTTCAGCTTGAATAGTGATGATGATATCTTGAACGCTAGCATAATAATTAATGGTCGGGTCCCGACAGAGGTCTCTTTTCTCCTCAACAATAGCGGTGAGAGAGAGCGAGGTTACCTCCACGCCCGCTGCCAAGGAAATAACCTGTTTCCTAGCCCCTCAATTATGCACGTTATCCACCGCCAGTCATATGTCTCTGTCACTGCCATTTCTCAGAGTTCTCGGGGTGTGTGTACGGGTGGGATTTGTGTGTGTTAAATAATGCAGAGCCGAAAGGTCATGGGGAGACGCGGGGAGGGTCGATGCTTGGGCGCATTGTGCAGGGCTTGCTGCGGCCCATGCCGGCAACCGTTAATTTTCAGGTCAGTTCCAATAATGAAATGCATACGGTAAATGTCAAACACCGGCAGTCGAGGAGTAATCCACCTCTGGTGGGAAGTAATGGAAGACTTTTCTTAAGAACCCGACTAACTCAGTCTTTATGGAGAAAATGGACTACCAACAGCAATGAAATGCAGTGCATGGTTGTCCAACATACACTTTTTAAGCAGACCCTGTGCATTTGAACATACCTGTAGTCATACTTTAGGATAAACCCTATCAGATTTGAATAAATCATCATTGAACATGTCACGTTTATCCAGTACAGGGAGGCTAAATCCTAACGCTATTTGATAATTAGTAAATGAGGCTGCAGCAAACCACTAGTCCCTCCTTTATACTTGATTCACCAATTTTATTAAACCTTAAACCCCTAATAATCCCTACAAATAAGACCTGCAAAAACACACCCTTATTGGTATAGCTAACAGTATAAAAGCATCACAACAATTTTGTTTTTTTAGCAGACGCTCTTATCCAGAGCAATTTACAGTAGTACGCACATTCATTTTCATACTGGTCCCCCACGGGAATCAAACCCGCAACGCTGCCGTTGCAAGCACCGTGCTCTAGCAACTACGCTACATGGGACCACAACAAATGCAATTTAGAGGAGATTCTAGAACAGCATCCAAAACACTCACATAGTACACCTGCTCTTAAAACACAGAAGATGCACAGCACACCTCTCTGTTTTATTGCTATAAATTATTGAAGTGATTGTTAGGATGATAACAACAACAACAGGCCTCCTCTTAGTAGAGGAGAACACACAAATAATGAAAGGGTGGGGGGACTCAAGGTGAGTTAGAGTCACAGACTACATTATCTGCGGTGGTTCGGCACCCAATGTCAGTGCCAAAGACAGATTCTCCTTTCATCTCCGGTCTTCTTCATCACGATACCCAAGGTGTGTTTGTGTTTGTGTGAGAGGGAGATGCCTTATCTTGGTGTGTGCATATGTGTGTGTGTGATGTAGTATTTATAGGAGTGCTAGCTGGTTGGAGGGGTGTGAGGTGGGAAGATGTGTTGAAATGTCTAACAGCCTTTAGTGTAATTAATGAGGACAGTCTTGATTTCCTAAGATAATTTAGCATGGTTGCGAGAGCTGACTTCTGATCTCCATTTACCCTCTCTCTGTCTCTATTTAGATACGGGATACGTGGGAGGAGTGTTTTAACCTTGGACATCACACACAGATATAGAGAAACACACAAAGCCTTATCCACATTCACACACACACACACACACATACGCGACCCAACCCTCAAACCACCCACCCACGCATACACATAAACATTTATCCCCCACCACTCTCTCCCTCCCTCTCTCTCGCTTGCTCTCGTTCTCTTTCACACACACACACACACACACACACACACACACACACACACACACACACACACACACACACACACACACACACACACACAAACACACAAACACCTAAGGCACTGGAATAAATGCATCTTTAATGATAGCAGATAAGGACTCCCAACCACCCCTGTAGTCATAGCTCAGTGATTTGGCTAGCAGAGAAGGGGATTCAGGAATGGAAAACAAGTGAGTGGAAACTTACAGAGTTCTAAGAGTCAGCCCAGGAAAACACATTCAGTCAGTACGACATGGTGGAAAAGCATTTCAACAACTAATTCACTAACCTTTTGATGATCGAAAACTATTTACTCTCTTTAGTTTGTTCTCAGTGACTTCAAAGTTTCTCTTGAGAGTAAGATATCATTTGAGGAATGTACTGTGCAGACATTAACGTGATGACGTGCATCCAAAATGGCACCTTATTCCCTATACGGGGCACTACTTTTGACCAGAGTCCATAGGTTGCTATTTGACACGCACATATGGTCAGACCTGCAGGTGAAGCAGCCTAAAGCCAAATTAGACTGGACTTCTGCGATGACATGGCATGTTGTTAGTGTTTATGTTGCTGTACATTGAAATTACAGAGAGGTGTAACCTTTAATGGCTCATTGTTGTTAAACCTACAGTATCACGTTACCAACCGTTGATATACAGTATGTTGAGTGTAGTGTTGAGGTATTGGAGAAGCTCTGATTGACATGCAAGCACTACACTCCCTTTTTCATTCACTACTATTCAAACATCAATGGCACAGGGGCGTATTGCTAGTAAGAGCTAAACAAATGGCACAGCAGTCCCAAAGGCCAGTCTACTGACATTTCCTATGTCCATTATGCATGTGGATAGGCAGCAGGGAATGAAGGTGTGGCTACATGATAGAAGTAGTCACTTCTATGTGTCCTACTTGTGGATTTGATTTGTGTGTCTAACAACAACATGAATGCTCGGATGGCTGTCTGAAATATTCAGTATTCATAACTTCCAAAAGTAAAACAAATGATTGTACACTCTTAGAAAAAAGGGTTCCAAACGGGTTATTCGGCTGTCCCCATAGGATTACCCTAATTGGTTCCAGGTGGAACCCTTTTCGGTTCAAGGTAGAACTCGTTTGGGTTCCATGTAGAACCCTCTGGGGAAAGGGTTCTACATAGAACCCAATATGGTTCTAATGTCAGATGGGTGGGTGTAGCTTGTGTATGAAGTCAGGCGCAAGAGAGCAGTGATTCCCTAGCAGAGAAGGGGATTTGGGGTGGCAGGCTAGCCTGGTGGTTAGAGTGTTGGACTAGTAACCGAAAGGTTGCAAGTTCAAATCCCCAAACTGACAAGGTACAAATCTGTCGTTCTGCCCCTGAACAGGCAGTTAACCCACTGTTCCTAGGCTGTCATTGAAAATAAGAATTTGTTCTTAACTGACTTGCCTAGTAAAAAATAAAAAAAGATGAGTGAACCAAACGCACTTTACTTAAACAGCACAAAGTAAAACCATAATGCAAAAGAATGGTTGCCACAGTACATGGGTGAAATAAATGCCACCCAGCACAAACCAGCCGGAACAATACTGACCTGAACAACAATCACACAGAAAGACATGGGGGAAACAGAGGGTTAAATACATGACACTTAATTTGGGAATTGAAACCAGGTGTGTGGGAACACAAAACAAATGGAAAATGAAGTGGATCGACGATGGCTAGAAGACCGGTGACGTCGAACGCTGCCCGAACAAGGAGAGGGACTGACTTCGGCGGAAGTCGTGACATCTAACTGGAACCAAAAGGGTTCTATCTTGAACCAAAAACAGTTCTTCAAATGGTTCTCCCATGGGGACAGCCGAAGAACCCTTTTAGGGTGTAGATAGCACCTTTTTCCCCCAAGAGTGTATTCATTAAATACATGATACAGTTATGCATAGATGTTTCAACAGGTTTTAAGGACAGCTGACAAACAGCTGTGTTTATTTGAATGTGCTAAAATGTCAATCACCCTTCCTAACATATGAGTACACTGGGTATTGGAGATGGGCAATTATCTAGTGATAGTGAAATCCAAAATGGGAGCAGGGGGAGAATTGTGGAGGTAAACCCCGCCCTTTACAGTATCACTCCCTTAGTTCAAATGTGATCACTAATTTATCAGGAACCATACACAGCTAGGTGTTGTGCCATAGATGGCCCATAGCTCATTTCCATCGGTGGTTGGTCCTTGTGTATTTAAAAACAGGTCAGCATTTAGAGCAGCTCAAGCCAATAAGCCCACCTGTCTTTGTGGCTGTCTCTTAGGTTGACTAGTTCCTGGTAATTAAACCAAACACATGCACAGTATGGCACGAGAGCCCCCCACAGGCATGAATAATGCATGGGTGTAGGTATGTTTTGGGACTTTTAGTAATGAGCTCAAAGCTAGCCGCTGGGAGCCAAACATACCGGCCCGCTCGCCACCGAAGAGGGCAACAACCTTGGCACGGGGGTCGGAGGATTCAAAACATTTTTGCTCTGCCAAGTGTGTATGTCAAACAGAGCACCCCGCACCATGCCACGCCACACAGACGATAAACCCTTAATTCAAATGTAAAATAGAGACAGAGAGGGGCAGTCCAAATGATCCTGTACTGCATGAAACTCATTAATCAGTAAACCGCTAATTTCCCCTTTGGTGGCTACTGGAATGCAACTAAAATCCGAGCCAAAGGGTAAAATATGCCTTTAATGATTCAAACGTTTCTCCCCATGGATTAAAGATTTTCTCTAGAGATGGTGTTTGCAGGTCATCCAATTTATAATGATCCACACGCTCAAGCACGTATGCATGCGCGTATGTACACATGCATGTACTGTATATGTACACGCACACGCCCACACACATACTATCAGCAATCATCTACAAATTACAAAAAAATCTACCAGGATATGTCCAAGAGGACCTTACAAGAAAATGAAAGAAACTGCTAAACAAAAAAATGTGTCCTTGAAAGAAAAACAAACAAACAGCGCAACAGAAGCACAGAGACCATTTACGTCACCTTCTGAACACCGACTCTTTATCTAATCCTGAAATTATAAATCATGCTATCAAATCATATCCCATTTTAAAGAAAAAGAAAAAAAAAAGATGCATCATCACAAAAAAAAGGGAACAAAAAAAGGTCTGTCAAGGGTATTATGGAAGCGTCTCAACAGGAAGCCCATAGATCAAAGCAGCGGACAGCCATTTGTTCCAGCAGAATAATAGCTTTGATATGTGTCGGCCCCGCTGACCTGCTGGGACAATAAAGCAGCTTTGGAGCTGCCTAAGAGCAATGACCTTGTGCTGCTGAAACCTGGCCAAAAAGAAAAAAAAAGAGATGGATGGAGGGAGACACATGGGCAGGGAGAAACAATTACAATCTATATAAAGTCTGATCCTGTCCACCACAACTCACATGGGAGGGAGAAGATTGTTGTCGGGTTCCTTTTGTAAAAAAAAAAAAAAAAAATAAGGAAAAACCTTTTATATAGGAGATGAGGAGTGCAGAAGTGGCAATGTCACTGCAATTGTGAAAGTGCTGCTCTGTTGCTGGTACTGCAGCCACCACTACTGCTGTTTTTACTGCTACTACAATTACTACTGCTACTGCTATTACTACTACTACTACTACTACTACTACTACTACTACTAGATATAATGCCACTACAGATATTGGTAATGAATGACAATCATCATCATCCTTCCCTATCATCATCATGATACAGTTCTGAAAAGAGAAGATATTGTTTTGACCGTGCATTACTGTATAGGATATACAGATGGACATATCAGTTGCGATTGATCATTCTTGATGTAATTCTGTCCTGACTTATTATCTGATATCAACACCATTGACATTGATAGAGACAGAGTACAAGGTGTATCCTATGCCCATCGGAAATGGCCCAGCTCTGCTCAACTGGCCTTAACTGGAGGCACTTTTCTTCTTTTCTGAGCTGAAAAGCTATCTGGTGTGAGAGAAAACTGTAGAGGAACAATCAAAAAGAGAGCCATTCAGCTGCCTTGGTTCTCGGAGAGAGGTCACAAAAGGCGCCCACAAGCCGTGTACTTTTGTGCCACCCAGATAAAGGTCTGGGAGAAATGGGAGAGCAGCCCGGTATTCATGGTGTGACATGGGGGGGAGAGAGAGGAGGCTGAGGTGTGAAAGGAGCCATTCGAGGTTGAATGGGTGAGAATGTGATCTGATGAGGAAATGAAAGAGTGCATGGCTCCAACATGCCATTGACCACTATAGGATGATATGGTGAAAGAGTATTGCGACGCTAAATGTCTGCATTTGTGCTTTGTCTCTTTTGAGGCTGGGCAAGTGGCCTGGAATATACTGTGTCTCCAACAGGCTAAGTGGACCATGGCACTGGCTCCAGTTGGGACATAAAGTCAATGATGGTTCTACTGCCAACATCAGATGAGATGAAGGATATCAAGGTTACCATCAGAGTGCCTTTCTTGCCCCCTCCCTCCCAGCATTTACATGTATCAATGTAGACTGGGTTTTAAGTTCACACTCTAAAATTGGCACAAACGTCTAAGAAAGTGGCACAGAGTTCTAGAGTACATTTAGTCCCAATGACATGGGCTATGCTGATTAATTGAGGCACAGGAATAGGTCTGAAAAGAAGGGAAACCTATCAAAGAGAAGAGTGGTTGCAGAGATATGAGATATAGTGTGAGTCTAAAAGCCTTGAGACTAAAAGCCTTGCAGAAGTTCTGGTTGTTTGTTTGTCCCACTCGTGACATAATTCATGTGTCATTTCAAACTTGACACTAGAAAAAGCATACAAAAATACATAAAAGTTTTGAAATTCTTTTGAAAAAAAATTGTTACTGGCTAGCTACCTTTTGAGTTATGATTCCGAGATGCGGTTGGCATCAGTTGCTGGTACCGCTACTATTTGTCCAGTAATCCTGCCGACCAAGGCCGGGTCTGAGGAGCTCTTTGGCTCAGCAGCTAGCTTAGCTGCTAGCTGCCTGCCAATCAAGCTTGCGGGCTTGAACGCAGTCCACGACACGGTTAGCCATTTAGGCTGGGACCCGCGGATTGTTCCAGACTTGTGGCTGTGTAGACCCCTGCTGTTTGTTGTTGTTTTTTTTCATTCTTCCCTGCGACCTGCCTTGTCTGGATCTGCGAGGAGTAACAGCGTAACCTACTGTTGTTACCACGACAAAGACCAAAGCTGGCGGGAGTGCCATTGAGGACAGTGGTGTCTTTCTATCACAGGTGAAGGATCTTTTAAACAAACAAAACTAGTTACACAAGCAGTTGTTACAACAATAATAAAATAGCTTCAAGTGTTTTGTCCAAATACTGGTGGAGTCAACTAATAAAAGAATGGATGATCTGAACAGAGAGGTCCAGGACCTGAATAACAGTTTGGAGTTCTCCCAGGGTCAGCTCGATAAGTTCAAACAAGAGAACAGCAAGATGACAGCAATCTGTAAATCATTGAGGACACCAGTTCTGTATGTGGATCCATGACAACAATGATGGAGAAATCAGATTATCTCGAGGGACAATCAAGGTGGAACAACATAGTGGTCAAGTTCCTGAGGTTCAAGGACAAGGTAGCTGTTTTCAAAAGAGCCAAGAACTTGAGAAGAACGTATATCTTCCTCAACGAGGACTATCCTGAAGCTGAGCACCAGAAGAGGAAAGAACTTATCCCAGCCATGAAACCCACCAGAGCACTTGGGGACATTGCTTACATCCACTATGACAGGCTGATTGTCCACCTTCCCTCTCAAAGCCTGGAACCCCACAGCACACACACACAGTTACACACACCCTCTGATTAATGGACTGCTGAATGTATAACTTTTTCTCTTGCTTTGTTTATTGTTTTCCATATTATGTATATCTCTGATAAGCTACCCAGGAAAGGGCTGAAAATAATATTGTGCATTCAGAAAGTATACAGACCCCTTCACGTTTTCCACATTTTGTTACGCTACAGCCTTATTCTTAAATTGATTAAATTAATGTGTATCTGTGTCAATCTACACACAATACCCCATAATGACAAAGCAAAACTACGTTATTAGACATTTTTGCAAATGTATTAAACATTAAAAACAGAAATACCTTATTTACATAAGTATTCAGATCCTTTGCTATGAGACACGAAATTGAACTCAGGTGCATCCCGTTTCCATTGATCATCCTTGAGATGTTTCTACAACTTGATTGGAGACCACCTGTGGTAAATTCAATTGATTGGACATGATTTGGAAAGGCAAACACCGGTCTATATAAGGTCCCACAGTTGACACTGCATGTCAGTGCAAAAACCAAGCAATGAGGTTGAAGGAATTGTCTGTAGAACTCCGAGACAGGATTGTTTCGAGGGACAGATCTGGGGAAGGGTACCAAAAAATGTCTGCAGCGGTGAAGGTCCCCAAGAACACAGTGGCCTCCAATATTCTTAAATGGAAGAAGTTTGGAACCACCAAGATTCTTCCTAAAGCTGGCTGCCCGGCCAAACTGAGCAATCGAGGGAGAAGGGCCTTGGTCAGGGAGGTGACCAAGAACCTGATGGTCACTCTGAAAGAGCTCTAGAGTTCTTCTGTGGAGATGGGTGAACCTTCCAGAAGTACAACCATCTGTGCAGCACTACACCAATCAGGCCTTTATGGTAGAGTGGCCAGACGGAAGCCACTCCTAAGTAAGAAGCACATGACAGCCCGCTTGGAGTTTGCCAAAAGACACCTGAAGGACTCTCAGACCATAAGAAACAAGATACTCTGGTCTGATGAAACCAAGATTGAACTCTTTGGCCTGAAAGCCAAGTGTCACGTCTGGAGGAAACCTGGCAGCAACTCTACTACAGTGAAGCATGGTGGTGGCAGTGGGGATGGTTTTCAGTGGCAGGGACTGGGTAAGTAAAGATGAACAGAGAAAAGTACAGAGAGATCCTTGATGAAAACCTGCTCCAGAGCCCTCGGGACCTCAGACTGGGGCGAAGGTTCACCTTCCAACAGGACAACGGCCCTAAACACACAGCCAAGACAACGCAGGAGTGGCTTCGGGACAAGTCTCTGAATGTCCTTGAGTGGCACAGCCAGAGGCCGGACTTGAACCCAATCGAACATCCCTGAAAATAGTTGTGCAGCGATGCTCCCCAACCAACCTGACAGAGCTTGAGAGGATCTGCATGGGAGAAACTCCCCAAATACAGGCGTGCCAAGCTTTTATGACAACCAAGAAGACTCAAGGCTGTAATCGCTGCCAAAGGTTCTTCAACAAAGTACTGAGTAAAGGGTCTGAATACTTATGTAAATGTGATATTTAATTATAAAAAATAATGTTATACATTTGCAGAAATGTCTAAAAGCCTGTTTTTGCTTTGTCATTATGAGGTATTGTGTGTAAATTGATGAGGGAAAAAAACGATTCAATCAATTTTAAAATAAGACTGTAATGTAAATTTGTTTTTGAAAAAGTGAAGGGGTCTGAATACTTTCCGAATGCACTGTATGTAGCCTTAGGAATAAGGTTAATGAAATTAATAACGTTTAGCATCAAATAATAATAATATTTTAGCCATTTCTGAGACTCACTTACAGTGGCAAGAAAAAGTATGTGAACCCTTTGGAATTACCTGGACTTCCTCATAAATTGGTCAAAAAACAAAGTCACAACAATAGAGAAACACAGTCTGCTTAAACTAATAACACACAAAAAATGTTTTATACGTTTTCATGTCTTCATTGAACACACCGTGTAAACATTCACAGTGCAGGGTGGGAAAAGTAAGTGAACCCTTGGTTTTAATAACTGGTTGACCCAACTTTGGCAGCAATAACCTCAAACAAACATTTTCTGGAGTTGCGGATCAGACCTGCAAAACGGTCAGGAGGAATTTTGAACCATTCCTCTTTACAAAACTGTTTCAGTTCAGCAATATTCTTGGGATGTCTTGTGTGAACCACTCTCGAGGTCATGCCACAGCATCTCAATCAGGTTGAGGTCAGGACTCTGACTGGGCCACTCCAGAAGGTGTTTTTTCATCTGTTAAAGCCATTCTGTTGTTGATTTAATTCTGGATTTTGGGTCGTTGTCCTGTTGCATCACCGAACTTCTGTTGAGCTTCAATTGGCAGACAGATAGCCTTACATTCTCCTGCAAAATGTCTTGATAAACTTGGGAATGAATGTTTCTGTCGATGATAGCAAGCTGTCCAGGCCCTGAGGCAGCAAAGCAGCTCCAAACCATAATGCTCCCTTCACCATACTTTACAGTTGGAATGAGGTTTTGATTTTGGTGTGCTGTGCCTTTTTTTCTCCACACTTAGTGTTGTGTGTTTCCTCCAAACAACTCAACTTTAGTTTAATCTGTCCACATAATATTTTGCAAGCAGCGCTGTGGAAAATCCAGATGCTCTTTTGTGTGCAGCAATGTTTTTTTTGGACAGCAGTGGCTTCTTCCGTAGTGTCCTGCCATGAACACCATTCTTGTTTAGTGTTTTACGTATCGTAGACTCGTCAAAAAAGATTTTAGTATGTTCCAGAGATTTCTTTTTCTTTAGCTGACACTCTAGGATTCTTCTTAACCTCATTGAGCATTCTGCGCTGTTCTCTTGCAGTCATGTTTGCAGGACGGCCACTCCGAGGGAGAGTAACAACAGTGCTGAACTCTCCATTTATAGACAATTTGTCTTACTGTGGACTTACTCAAGGCTTTTAGAGATACTTTTGTAACCCTTTCCAACTTTATGCAAGTCAACAATTCTTAATATTGGGTCTTCTGAGATCTCTTTAGCTCGAGGCATGGTTCACATCAGGCAATGCTTCTTGTGAATCGAAACTCAAATTTTGTGAGTGTTTTTATAGGGCAGGGTAGCTCTAACAAACATCTCCAATCTCGTCTCAATGATTGTACTCCTGACTCCAATTAACTTTTGGAGAAGTTATTAGCCTTGGCGTTCACATGTTTAAATTATGTATTCAATATAGACAAGAAAAATACAATAATGTGTGTGTTATTAGTTTAACTTCTTAGGGAGCGGCAGCTGAGGTGTTGATTTTGGAGAGTCTGGCGTGCCCAAAGTAAAAGGTCTGCCACTCAGGCCCAGAAACTAGGATATGCACATAATTAGTACTATTGGATAGGAAACACTCTGACGTTTCTGAGTGTTAAAATATTGTCTGTGAGTATAACAGAACTGATATAGCAGGTGAAAACCCGAGGAATTTCTGTCCTGGAAAAAGTGTTTTTGACACATTGCCTCATTTTGAACCTCTCCCTATTGAAAACAGCCATTTCTGGGAGTAAGATTGCAGTACCTATTGCTTCCACTGGATGTCAACAGTCTCTAGACAGTGTTTGGTGATGTTAGGTTGCTCTGGATGGTAATAGAAGAAGAATTTCGAACTAGTCATCGGATGTAAACAGAAGAGGAGGCGCGTTCACGGGCTCGCGCGCGCTGTGTTTTTTTCCTTTCCTATCGTCCAGTTAATAATCCAGTTGAAATATTATAGTAAATATACATAAAAGTGTTCCTAAGGATGCATTATCAATGATGTTTGATTGTTTGATTGTTCTTGGACAAGTGTATAGGTATAGGTTGAACGTGTTCTCTTCACAGTTCAATGGGCGAGTGGGCACTGTATTTTATGAACATAACGCACCAACTAAACGGAGATTTATGGATATAATAAATGACTTTTTCTTACAAAAGAACCATTGGATGTCTTCGTTGGACACTTGGGAAGCCCTCAGCAGAAGTTCTTCGAAAGGTAAGGGATTTTTTATTAGCGATTTTCTGCGTTTTATGAGACCCGCTTTGGTTATGGATTTATGCTAATGCATAAAATATGAGAGGGACTATCCTCAAACAATCAAATGTTGTGCTTTCGCCGTAAAGCCTTTTTGAAATCTGACAACGCTGTGCTATTGCCAAGAATCAGAGCTTTTGATGAATTTGAAACACTTGTATATTGATGAATGTTTAATAGTTCAACTTTTGGATTTTGAATTTGACGCCTTACATTTCACCGGGTAGTGTCGGGAGTGGGGCGCTAGCGCCCTAAGTAGTTAAAACCTCTTACAGCTAGGGTCCCATTTTCCGAATTTTTGCCTGTCTGACGTGCCCAAAGTAAAATGCCCGCCACTCAGGGCCAGAAACTAGGATATTCACATAATTAGTACTATTGGATAGGAAACACGCTGAAGTGTCTAAAACCATTAAGATATAGTCTGTGGGTATAACAGAACAGATATAGCAGGCAAAAACCTGAGATATTTTTGTCTGGAAATCCTTTTTCTTTTGCCCTCCATTCACTTTGAAGGCCTGGTAATAGAAGTCAATGGGGAATAGGACACAGGTTGCAGTACCTATGGCTTCCACTGGATGTCAACAGTCTCTGGAAAGTGTCTGGAGGAAATAGCCCTGAGGAGATCCTTGTAGAAGAAGAAAGACTACAGGAAGGGAAAAATGTAAACAACTGTGCACGTTCACGAGAACGTGAACGTGCCCAGCTTTCTTTTCCTCTTATAACGTTTCAGTTACCATCCGTGTAAAATATGATCGCTATTATTCATAAAAGGATATGTAAGGATGCATTATTAATGATATTTGATTTGTTTGTGAAAAGATGAGAGGTATAACTTGAACGCGTTTTCTTCACTGTACAACGGGCGAGTAGACTGACAATGCTTGGTGGAGTAGCTGAACATAACGTGCCAACCAAACGGAGATTTATGGATATAATGAATTACTTTTTCTAACAAAAGAACCATGGATTCTCTGGTTTGGACACTTGGGAAGCCCTCAGCAGAAGTTATTTGAAAGGTAAGCGATTTATATTAGCTGTGATATGGACATTTTGAGAACCGAGCTGGATATGAATTTATGCTAATGTAGAAAATATGTGAGGTACTAGCCTCAAACAAACAAATGTGGTGCTTTCGCCGTAAAGCCTTTTTGAAATCTGACAACGCAGTGATATTGCCAAGAAGCAGAGCTTTTGATGGCTATGCAACACTTGTATATCGAAGAATGTTAAATATTACGAATTTGTATTTTGAATTTGCCGCGTTATGTTTGCTCTGAAAACGATACCACTAGCGGGATCCGTGCGCAGAGAGGTTAATCAACCTACCTGGGTGTTTACAAACACTACAGGAACAAGATCATCCACATGTATTGATCACATTTTTACTAATACTGTTGAACTTTGTTCTAAAGCTGTATCCATACCCATTGGATATAGTGATCACAATATAGTGCCTATATCCAGGAAAGCCAAAGTTACAAAAGCTGGGCCTAAAATAGTGTATGAGATCATAAAATTATTTTTCTGTGCCTCTTATTTGGATGATGTTAAAAATATTTATTTGTTTGATGTGATTAATAAAGAGCATCCACATGCTGCACTTTATGAATTTATGAAATTGCTTCTTGCAATTATTGATAAACATGCACTTGTTAAGAAACTTACTGTTAGAAATGTTGAGCCTCCATGGATTGACGAATTGAAAAACTGTATGGCTGAACAAGATGGGGTAAAAGGAGTGGCTAATAAGTCTGGCTGCACATCTGACTGGCTGACTTAGTGCAAATTGAGAAATGATGTGACTAAACTCAACAAAAAGAAGAAGAAACTGTATTATGAAGCCAAGATAAGTATTATGAAGCCAAGATCAGTGATATAAAGAATGATGAAAAAAAACTTGAGTACATTAAATGAATTTATGGGCAAGCCATTCTTTCATTGAATCAGATGGCTTATTCATCACAAAACCATTTGATTTTGCCAGTTATTTTAATGAGTACTTTATTGGCAAAGTGTGCAAACTTAGGCAGAAAATGCCAACAGCGAACAGTGAGCCATCGTACTCATGTATAAAAATATAAAAGAATAGTGAAAGAAAAGCATAGACAGTTTGAATGTTGTAAAGTTAGTGTGGGAGAGGTGGAATTTTTTTTGTTATCGATCAATAATGATAAACCTATTGGCATTGACAACTTAGATGGAAAGCTCCTGAGGATGGTAGCTTACTCTCGAGCCACTCCTATCTGGCATATCATTAATCTGAGCCTAGAGGAAAGTCTTTGTCCTCAGGCCTGGAGGGAAGCCAAAGTCATTCTGCAAGCCAAGAGTGGTAAAGCGGCCTTTACTGGTTCTAACAGCAGACCTATCCGCTTGTTGCCAGCTCTTAGCAAACTGTTGGAAATAATTGTGTTTGACCAAATACAACGCTAATTATTTGTAAACAAATTAACAACAGACTTTCAGCATGCTTATAGAGGAAAGGCACTCAAAGTTTACTGCACTGACACAAATTGCTGTTGAAAGAAACTGATAATATGAAGATTGTGGGAGCTGTACTGTTAGATTTCAGTGTAGCCTTTGATGTTATTGACTATAACCTGTTTTAACCTCCGTCATATCGTGGATTCAGAACTATCTATCTAATATAACTCAGAGGGTTTTCTTTATTGGAAGCTTCTCTAATGTCAAACTTGTAACGTGTGGTGTACCACAGGGCAGCTCTCTAGGCCATCTACTCTTTTCAAGTTTAACCAATGACCTACCACTGGCATTAAACAAAGCATGCATGTATCCTGCATGTATCCAAAGCATGCTAATGATTCAACCATATACAAATCAAATCAAGTAAAATGTTATATGTCACATAAACCGGATACAACGGGTATAGACCTAACAGTGAAATGCTTACTTACAAGCCCTTAACCAACAACGCTTTAAGAAGATAAGAAGAAAAATGTATTAACTTGTTAGGGAGCGGCAGCTGAGGGGTCGGTTTTGGAGTGTCTGGCGTGCCCAAAGTAAAATGCTTGCCACTCAGGCTCAGAAAATAGGATATGCACATAATTAGTACTATTGGATAGGAAACACTCTGAGGTTTCCATCCGGAAATGTCATTCTGGTGGCTTATGGCTCACTTTGAGACACTGCCTATTGAAAAGTCTTTAAAACAGGACACTGAATGTAGTACCTATTGCTTCCACTGGATGTCAGCAGTGTATATGTAAAGTTTCATAGCAATCGGAACTAATGTGTTCAATAGGTAGGGGTTTTGGTGAGAGGAGCTCTATTTCGGTTGCACGTTTTTGGGCGCACGTTTGGCTGAGCGGTTCACTTTATTTGACTTATATAACATTTAGGTGACCATCCAAGTGAAAGATTATCACTTTTATTCATAAAAGATAAGCTAAGGATGCATTTTAATTGGTTTTTGTTTTGTTGAGGAAAAGTTTATAGGTTTAGTTGAACGCGTTCTCTTCACGTTGGATTTTCTGAACACAAGGCGCCAACCAAACAGAGATTTATGGATATAATAAATTACTTTTTCTAACCAAATACCCATGGATTGTCTTCGTTGGACGCTTAGGAAGCCCTCTGCAGAAGATCTACAAAAGGTAAGGCACAGGTTTTCCCTGTGAAATGCATTTTCTATCGACCGCGCTGGCTAAAGATTTCATGGTTATGGAAAATATTGAAGGTGCTACCCTCAAACAATCAAATGTAGTGCTTTCGCCGTAAAGCCTTTTTGAAATCCGACAACGCTGTGATATTGCCAAGAAGCAGAGCTTTTGATGAGTATGACACACTTGTATATTGGTGCATGTTTAATAATTCAACTTTTGGATTTTGCCTTCCATTTCACCTGGTAGTGCATTTCACCTGGTAGCGCCCCACCACTACCTAACAAGTTAAGTAAAAAATACAGTGAGGGAAAAAAGTATTTGATCCCCTGCTGATTTTGTACGTTTGCCCACTGACAAAGAAATTATCAGTCTATAATTGTAATGGTAGGTTTATTTGAACAGTGAGAGACAGAATAACAACAACAAAATCCAGAAAAGCGCATGTGAAAAATGTTATAAATTGATTTGCATTTTAATGAGGGAAAAAAGTATTTGACCCCTCTGCAAAACATGACTTAGTACTTGATGGCAAAACCCTTGTTGGCAATCACAGAGGTCAGACGTTTCTTGTAGTTGGCCACCAGGTTTGCACACATCTCAGGAGGGATTTTGTCCCACTCGTCTTTGCAGATCTTCTCCAAGTCATTAAGGTTTCGAAGGCTGACATTTGGCAACTCGAACCTTCAGCTCCCTCCACAGATTTTCCATGGGATTAATGGCTGGAGACTGGCTAGGCCACTCCAGGAACTTAATGTGCTTCTTCTTGAGCCACTCCTTTGTTGCCTTGGCTGTGTGTTTTGGGTCATTGTCATGCTGTAATGCCCATCCACGACCCATTTTCAATGCCCTGGCTGAGGGAAGGAAGATTTGACAGTACATGGCCATTGGCCCTTTGATGCGGTGAAGTTGTCCTGTCCCCTTAGCAGAAAAACACCCCCAAAGCATAATGTTTCCACCTCCATGTTTGACGGTGGGGATGGTGTTCTTGGGGTCATAGGCAGCATTCCTCCTCCTCCAGAAACGGCGAGTTGAGTTAATGCCAAAGAGCTCCATTTTGGTCTCATCTGACCACAACACTTTCACCCAGTTGTCCTCTGAATCATTCAGATGTTCATTGGCAAACTTCAGACGGGCATGTATATGTGCTTTCTTGAGCAGGGGGACCTTGCGGGCGCTGCAGGATTTCAGTCCTTCACGGCGTAGTGTGTTACCAATTGTTTTATTGGTGACTATGGTCCCAGCTGCCTTGAAATCATTGACAAGATCCTCCCGTGTAGTTCTGGGCTGATTCCTCACCGTTCTCATGATCATTGCAACTCCACGAGGTGAGATCTTGCATGGAGCCCCAGGCCGAGGGAGATTGACAGTTCTTTTGTGTTTCTTCCATTTCTTCCAACTGTTGTCACCTTCTCACCAAGCTGCTTGGCAATGGTCTTGTAGCCCATTCCAGCCATGTGTAGGTCTACAATCTTGTCCCTGACATCCTTGGAGAGCTCTTTGGTCTTGGCCATGGTGGAGAGTTTGGAATCTGATTGATTGATTGCTTCTGTGGACAGGTGTCTTTTATACAGGTATCAAACTGAGATTAGGAGCACTCCCTTTAAAATTGTGCTCCTAATCTTAGTTCGTTACCTGTATAAAAGACACCTGGGAGCCGGACATTTTTCTGATTGAGAGGGGGTCAAATACTTATCAGTGGTGCGCTAGCGCCCCAATCCCGACACTACCAGGTGAAATGCAAGGCGCCAAATTCAAAATCCAAAAGTTGAATTATTAAACATCCACCAATATACAAGTGTTTCATACTCATCAAAAGCTCTGTTTCTTGGCAATATCACAGCATTGTCAGATTTCAAAAAGGCTTTTCGGCGAAAGCAGCACATTTGATTGTTTGAGGGTAGCACCTCACATATTTTTGCCATTACCATGAATTCATTAGCCTTCACGGTTCACACAAACCACATTTCACAGCGAAAACAAATCAATTACCTGTTGAAGAACTTCTGCTGAGGTCTTCCTAAGTGTCCAACGAAGACAATCCATGGTTATTTTGTTAGAAAAAGTAATGTATTTTATCCATAAATCTCCATTTGGTTCGCGCGTTATAATCAGAAACTACAGCCTCCACTCCTCCATTGAAACGTGAATAGAACTCGTTCAACTTATACCTATAAACTTGTCCAAGAACAATCAAACAGTTTTAAATGTATCCTTAGGAACACTTTTACGTATATTTACTATAATAATTCAACCTGGAATATAAACTGAGCTATAAGAACGGAAAACAACACAGAGCGTGCCTTCTCGGGAGCGCACGTTCCCTTCTGTTGACATTCAAGGGGACACTTCCTGTTTTCCTCTTCTTCTCTGCTCTAATGCATCCAAAACAAAACTGAACACTGTCTCGAGACTGTTGACATCCAGAGGAAGCGATCGGTACTGCATTCCTATGCCCTTATATGGGCATTTTCATAAGGAAGGGGTTCCAAATGAGGCACTCTGTCAAAACCACATCCGTGCCGTTTTACTCACAGACAAATGGTTAACACTTTTAGAAAATACAGAGTGTTTTCTATCCAATGGTACCAAATATGTGCATATCCTATTTTCTGGGCCTGAATGGGAGGCATTTTACTTTGGGCACGCCAGGCTCTCCAAAACGGTCACTTCGTGCGCTGATCGCTAAGAAGTTAATACAGGATCGGTGTCCCCACCACGGGACGGTTAAGCTAACGTAGGCTAATGTGATTAGCATGAGGTTGTAAGTAACATGAACATTTCCCAGGACATAGACATATCTGATATGGGCAGAATGCTTAAATTCTTGTTAATCTAACTGCATTGTACAATTTACAGTAGCTATTACAGTGAAAGAATACCATGCTATTGTTTGAGGAGAGTGCACAATTATGTACTTGAAAATGTATTAATAAACCAATTAGGCACATTTGGGCAGTCTTGATACAACATTTTGAACAGATATGCAATGGTTCATTGGATCAGTCTAAAACCTTGCACATACACTGTTGCTATCTAGTGGCCAAAATCTAAATTGCGCCTGGGCTGGAATAATACATTAGGCCTTTCTCTTGCATTTCAAAGGTGATGGTACCAAAAAAAACATGCATGTTTTTTTATTTGTGTTATCTTTTACAAGATCTAATGTGTTATTTTCTCCTACATTAATTTCACATTTCCACAAACTTCGAAGTGTTTCCTTTCAAATGGTATCAAGAATATGCACATCCTTGCTTCAGGTCCTGAGCTACAGGCAGTTAGATTTGGGTATGTCATTTTAGGCGGGGGAAAAAGGGGCGGATCCTTATTAAATAACAGTTGTGAATCTTCAGTATGTTATATTTATGAGGTTTGTTTTCATGAACACCACTTTCAGTGCTTGTTAATGCTGTTTGATAGCCTCCTGGAGCCCTTTTCTACACTCTTAGAAAAAAAGGTGCTATCTAGAACCTAAAAGGGTTCTTCATCTGTTACTGTAGGAGAACCCTTTGAAAACCCTTTTTTGGTTCCAGGTAGAACTCTTTCCAAAGAGGCTTCTAGATGGAACCCTCTGTGGGTTGTACCAAGAGCCAAAAAGGGTTACCCTATGTGGACAGCTGAATAACCCTTTTAGAACCCTTTTATCAAAGAGTGTATCAAAACAAAGAGTGTATCAAAGAGTGTATCAAAATAACTTCAGCTTAGCTTTCAGGAAAAGGTGACACAGCATTCTTTCTCTAATATGACAAAGGTTTGAATTCATATGCATTGTTGAAGGTTCCTTCCAATACACACGAATTGCTGAAGCATTATGCTATGAAATATAACTTCTGGTTAGTTTTCAGGACAAGTCGAACAATGTACGCTGAGAGTCGGGAAGCAAGTTCAGGGAGTGAATACATTTAATAAATAAACAAACAACAAGAAACATGAGCAGCGCACCAACTTGATACAGAAACAATGACGACTGGGGAAGAAACCAAAGGGAGTGACATATAAAGGGAAGGTAATCAAGGAGGTGATGGAGTCCAGGTGAGTGTCATTATGTGCAGATGCGCGTAATTCTGGTGGCAGGTGTGCGCCATAACGAGCAGCCTGGTGACCTAGAGGCCGGAGAGGGAACACACGTGACAACAAGTTGAAAAAGCCTTCTTTCTCTGCTATAAAAGGGGTATGAGGGGCCCCCGTGTTGAGGTTCAGCGTGGCGGATGTGTTGTTACCTACCCTTGGAAAACAGAAAGGAAAACGCTGCACACTGCTGCTCATGCTCCCAGGTGATATTTATTTACAACGTTTCAACCCTTAGGTTTTCATCAGGCATCCATATCCCAGGTGGGGGTGGAAGCTCCTATATATATATAGGGGCAGTACTCAGTGACATCACTTCCTGAAACAGGAGGTAAAAAATGTATAACATAGTTTCACAATATTAACATTCAATGTATCAAAATATATGATCATACACAGAGAATGTGATCAATATTTATAGTAATATACATACACACAATATTCAATTATAATTATTTTTATTTTTTTGACTTTTTAGATTGAAACTATAAAAACGGTTTCAAGTCAAACTCCTCGTTAAGGCCAAGAGGAGACAGTGTGTTCACCCTGTGGTTCCAGAAAGATTCCCTTTGAAGAAGTGTCACGACTTCCGCCGAAGTCGGTCCCTCTCCTTGTTCGGGCGATTTTCGGCAGTCAACGTCACCGGCCTTCTAGCCATCGCCGATCCATTTTTCATGTTCCATTTGTTTTGTCTTTGTTTTACACACCTGGTTTCAATTCCCAAATTACATGTTCATTATTTAACCCTCTGTTTTCCCCATGTTTTTTGTGCGTGATTGTTTGTTGTTTTCTTTGCCGAGTTCTACGGCTGGATATATTCGCCCGTGTGTTTTTAAGGGCACGTTGGATTTGTTATTCCTTTTCCGTATTTTATTAAAATACGTTGTTCACTCATATCTGCTTTCCTGCGCCTGACTTCTCAACGTCCCCTCCCCTGCGTGACATCTTGACCATTTCTATTCCAATGTATCTCAGAGAACTAATAGGTTGTCCAGCTTGTATAAAATGAGCAGCAACAGGATTTTTTGTCTCACCTGTCAGGATATTGTTGAGGTGCTCACTGATCCATGTCTTAAGGCTTCTACGGGGTTTTCAACATGTAAAGGACATTTCAACATGTAAATAACATTGGTGGACATGCAGGTAATCAGGAACTTGATCTTAAATCTTTGTCTTGTGCGGGGGTGGGTAAATTAGTTGTATTTGTACGTAAAGCTGCATTGAGCACATTGGGCACATTTGTAATTAACCTCTCTGCGCACGGATCCTTTCCAGAGACTGTTGACATCCAGTGGAAGCCATAGGTACTGCAACCTGTGTCCTATTCCCCATTGATTTATATTACCAGGGCTTCAAAGTGAGAGGATGGCAACAGAAAAAGGAATTCCGGACAGAAATTTCTCGGGTGTTTGCCTGTATATCTGTTCTGGTATACCCACAGACTATATCTTAATGGTTTTAGAAACTTCAGAGTGTTTCCTATCCAATAGTACTAATTATGTGAATATCCTAGTTTCTGGCCATGAGTGGCAGGCATTTAACTTTGGGCACGTCAGACAGGCGAAAATTCGGGAAAATGGGACCCTAGCTGGAAGAGGTTAAAGTTTCCCTTTTCTCTGGTGGGTAATTTAAGATTTAAGATTTAACCACAATATCTCTCATGTTTGGAGGTCTTTTAAAAACCATACTTAAAACCATATTTAAAAATGTGGTTCAATTGTGGTTCAGTATCAATAATGTACCGGTGCTTCCTGATAATGTTCTTAAATGCTTCCCCAATGGTGAGTATTGGGTAAAGGATGATGGGACATTTTTCTTTTACTTTTGGTTTTAGACTTTCCAACTGTGTTAGTCCTTCAAAACGATCATTGGCATGTTTTACCCAATTGTCAGCATCAGAGCTGCATATTCTTCTGATTTGACTGAATTGACTTATAGGGGGACTTTTAAAAAGTGGACGTGGATGTAAGCTGTCACCTCTAAGGAGGGTATTCCTGTCCGTAGGTTTCCTATAGAGATCTGTAGAGAGGGAGGTTTTGTCCTTAAGAACCATCACATCAAGAAAACTGATTTGTCATAGTTAAAGGTCATAGTTAAAGGTGAAGTGAAGGTGTTCATTCATAGAGTTTAGATAAGCATGGAATTTCTGGGTGCCTGTATAGATCACGAAAATGTCATCCAAATATCTCAGAATTAGGAGCATATTAGAGAGAAAAGGCCTGGATTCAGCACCATGTGTTTTTCAAACATACCTAGATATAGGTTAGTATAATTAGGAGCCATAGTGCTCCCCATCGCTGTCCCTTTGGTCTGGAGGAAGAAGTCTCCTCCGAAGGGAAAAAAGTTGGAGGTTAGTACCAGTTCAGCCAAGTCCACAATACAATTGGTGCTGGGTAGAGCATTTGAGGGACATTCATTGAGTTAGAACTTGAGGGCCTCTAGGCTGACGTGATGGGGGATGTTAGTATATAGACTGGTAACATAAAAAGTGCACAGAATAGAATTTTCCGGTATATGGTCCAAAGATTTCTTTAAAATGCATAAAATCAATAGTCTCTAGTATATGTGGGGAGGGAGATTGCCCAGGGTTTTACAAAATAGTCTACAAAGGAAGAGATATTCTCTGTCAGAGAATATCCATTACTGCTCACAATGGGCCTGCCTGATATAGGTGGTGTCATGTTCTTGTGAATTTTTGGTAGAGCGTATACGACAAGTGTGGTTGGGCACTCAACTTTCATGTACTCATATTCTGTCTTTGTAATTTCCCCTTCATTCAAAAATGTATACCATTTTTCATGGATCAGAGACTTGAATTGATTAGTAGTGTCATTTGGGAGTCTTTTGTAAAATTCATCATCACTAAGTTGTCTCAGAATTTCCTTTTCATAGTCTGCATTTAGTATCACTATTGCTTTTCCTTTGTCGGCAGGTTTTATACTGATACTAGAGTCCTTTTTAAGTTCCATAAGAGATTATTTCTCTGCTTTGGACATATTGTGGAATACTTTGTATTATTTTTTCTTATCCAGGAGATTATGGACATCTTTCTCAAATTGGCAGCAATATGTTTCAAGAGAGGGATTTCCTTTGGGTGGTAAGAATGTGCTTTTCCTCTGGAAATATGTATTTGCCCTTGTCATGTCCTCAGGACGAGAATGAAGTTCATTGTCATTGAGGTTATCAATGGGAAAAACATTAGGACTTTTTCCTGTCTGGTTACTAATATCCTTCAATAGATTAACATTGGCAGGTGCATAAGGAGCAACCCCATTACCAAAAAACTGTTACCTACCCTTACCACCTGGGGGCGGCGCGTCAGAAAGTCCAGGATTCAGTTGCAGAGGGAGGTGTTTAGTTGCAGGGTCCTTAGCTTAGTGATGAGCTTTGAGGGCACTATGGTGTTGAATGCTGAGCTGTAGTCAATGAAAAGCATTCTCACATAGGTGTTCCTTTTGCCAAGGTGTGAAAGGGCAGTGTGGAGTGCAATAGAGATTGCATCATCTGTGGATCTGTTGGGGCGGTATGCAAATTGGAGTGGGTCTAGGGTTTCTGGGATAATGGTGTTGATGTGAGCCATGACCAGCCTTTCAAAGCACTTCATGGGTACAGACGTGAGAGCTACGGGTCGGAAGTCATTTAGGCAGGTTACCTTAGTGTTCTTGGGCACAGGGACTATGGTGGTCTGCTTGAAACATTTTGGTCTTACAGACAGACAGGGAGAGGTTGAAAATGTAAATGTTGACCTGTTTAAAGGTCTTACATCGGCTGCAGAGAGCGACCGGAACAGCTGATGCTCTCATAGAAGTTATTTAGCTCGTCTGGTAGGCTTGTGTCACTAGGCAGCTCTCGGCTGGGCTTCCCTTTGTAGTCTGTAATAGTTTGCAAGCCCTGCCACATCCGTCGAGCGTCGGAGCCGGTGTAGTACGATTCGATCTTAGTCCTGTATTTACGCTTTGCCTGTTTGATGGTTCGTCGGAGGGCATAACTGGATTTCTTATAAGCTTCCCGTTTAGAGTCCCACTCCTTGAAAGCGGCAGCTCTACATTTTTAGCTCAGTGCGGATTTTGCCTGTAATCAATGGCTTCTGGTTGGGGTATGTACATATAGTCACTGTGGGGACGACATCATCGATGCACTTATTGATAAAGCCAGTGACTGATGTGGTGTACTCCTCAATGCCATCGGAAGAATTCCGGAACATATTCCAGTCTGTGCTAGCAAAACAGTCCTGTAGTTTAGCATCCGCTTCATCTGACCACCTTTTTATTGACCAAGTCAATGGTGCTTCCTGCTTAAATTTTTCCTTGTAAGCAGGAATCAGGAGGATAGAATTATGGTCAGATTTGCCAAATGGAGGGCAAGGGAAAGCTTTGTACATGTCTCTGTGTGTGGAGTAAAGGTGGTCTAGAGTTTCTTTCCCTCTGGTTGCACATTTAACATGTTGATTGAAATGAGGTAAAACTGATTTAAGTTTCCCTTCATTAAAGTCCCCGGCCACTAGGAGCGCCGCCTCTGGATGAGCGTTTTCCTATTTGATTATGGTGGTATACAGCTAATTGAGTGCGGTCTTAGTGCCAGCATCGGTCTCTGGTGGTATATAGACAGCTACGAAATACAGATGAAAACCCTCTAGGTAGATAGTGTGATCTACAGCTTATCATGAGATACTCAGGTGAGCAAAACCTTGAGACTTCCTTAGATATCGTGCACCAGCTGTTGTTTACAAATATACATAGACCGCCACCCCTGTCTTACCAGAGGCTGATGTTTTATCCTGCCGATAGTGTATAACCCGCCAGCTGTATGTTCTTAATGTCATCGTTCAGCCACTACTCGGTGAAACATAAGATATTGCAGTTTTTAATGTCCCATTGGTAGAGTATGCGTGCTTTTAGTTCAACCCATTTATTTTCCAGTGATTGTACGTTGGCTAACAGTATGGATGGCAAAGGCAGATTAGCCACTTGTCGCCTGATCATCACAAGGCACCCCGATCTTCTTCTGAGAATGAGATGAGGGCCTGTTCGGGTGTTTGGAGTAAATCCCTGTCGTCCGACTCATTAAAGAAAAATGTGTCTAATTCAAAGTGAGTAATCGCTGTTCTGATGTCCAGAAGCTCTTTTCGGTCATAAGAGATGGTAGCAGCAACATTATGTACAAAATAAGTTACAAACAATAGGAAAAATCTAACAAAATAGCACGGTTGGTTAAGAGCCAAGAAAATGGCAGCCATCGTCTCTGGCGCCATTCAGAACAGTGTAGGTGTTTTTCTCTCTTACACTTAACTCTTCAGGATACAGGATTTATCTGAGTAGAGTTTTGCATCAATATCCAATGGAACATCTTTTCCTCTACCGTCACCACTACTGTGCGGTGATCCTCTATCTGCAATTGATTGCATTTAGACTTTTGACTCTTGCACCAACTCTTACTCTGACAAACAGATGAGTGATGACCATACAATCCATTTACCACATAGGATGAAGCTGCTTTAAACCAAGACAGTTTATTTTTACTACCCTGAGCATCTCTTCCCACTTTCACGTTCTTCTCTTGTTATCAGTTAAGCTGAACGCCACCAGTTCATCAATCAGTTACGTTAATTGGGTTTCAATTAGATAACTTATATCCGTGATACAGAAAATTTGATTTTCTACCAGAACACAAAGTTTTGTCAAATTTAGTTGTAATTAGGTGTGCATCGCTGGGCAACAAAATCCTGCTAATTTTGGGGGAAATTGCTTTGTCAGCATTTTACCATTAGCTAAAGCTTGTGTGCTAAATTTTACATAAAAAATATCATCAAGCCTGTTTTCATTATAGTTGCCTGTTACTCCAAAAATTGGATTAAGGTTATGTGAGGGGGGAATGGTGAAACTAATCATAATGTAAATCAATCTCCATTACCTTTCCTGAATGTATAATGGCCAGAGTAACCTTTGGATTAATCCTGTTAAATTGTACCTAAGAAATTTCAATAAAGGATATTGCTTTAAGAGTTAATAGGTATTTGGGGTATCTTTTCCTTTAGAGTCGAATGGGGGGTGAAACCCTCAGAGGAGTTGAGATGAGAAGGAGGGGGAATCGTAATAAGTTGATAAATAAATAAGAGGCCCTGCAATGTTTCCAGTACTCAGGCTGAGAGAGAGGGAAAGAGAGAGAGAGAGCCTGGGGCGAGGATTCGTCTTGTCAAAGTGAGACCTTTAACTGGGTCCTGAATTCTGTCTACACGATTCTTTCACACTCTTACACTATTTCAATCTGCGGTTTGGTCTGGGGGTTGGGTGTGTATGGGAGACTTGTAGCATGTCGTCAGTTGACATGGGCTTAGACCCTGAATTTGAGACAGCCATGTGAAGCACTAGGCAGTGGGAAGTCTTTGTGGAGGCTGGGGTATTCATCCACTGTTAACTATTCAAGATAGGTAGTTGTCTTTTGAGATAGTATTCCTAGGCTCAGTACATTGCCCAAGTCCCTCAGGATAAAATAGGCAAATGCATAAAAGGAAGCAGCGCTTGTTGCGCTAGGGGTGCTCAGAGGTACTTTTCCAAATGAAAATATTTGTGTTAAAAGCTCTGTGGAGATGATGCATTGCATAATGATGTCTCCATAACTCTAGGTCTCTAGCCATTTTCATACTGTCCAGGTCACATATTTGGAGCCTTTTGGATTACATAAGCAATTCTCTGTTCCCCAATGAGTTATTTATTAACATGCTTATCTGAATAATCAGGAAGAACAGGAAAGAGTGGGGTGTTAAAATGCATTTTATTATAATTAGGTAACCCAAACCACTTGTCAAATTACTTTCTCAAACCTCATAGTAAACAATTATCCTTTGAAACAATATAGAAAGATACATTCAAGCCTTCTTCAAAATTAACCCCCAAAACTAAAGTAAGATGTGAATTATCCTTCCCTTTCTATGCCACCAATCCACATTAAACAATTGTGGTCCACCACAACACATTCATAACGACCCCACTTTATTCTTCAGAATGTGCTCTTTTCAACCACATTTCATCTCTTCAGCATTTTTTCCTCAGAAGACATTCTGTTGCTTTGGCTCCACTTTGGTAGGAGGATTTTAATTAACATGTTTCAAATGGGTTTCCAACTCAAAGCAGACCATTCTGATGACAAATTCTTAAATAATTTCCTTTACTTTCAAAGCTAAAGCTAATGTATCCTTGGCCCAAACGACTTTACTGGTGTCTCTTTGAGAAGCAGAAAGAGGTGAAGTCTGGCAAAGTTTGATAAGGCTCTGTAACAGTAATAATACAATTTTCAGAAAGCTCATTAATTGAGAGTCTGCGAGTAATTGTCACGTATCCTGCGGGCTGACGATGTTGCTAATGCTGACAACTGTCAAACTGACAAACAACGAGTTGTGGAATATGGATTTTCTTCCTTGCGTGTGTTAATAACCGCCATCGGAGCATTGCCAAAGGAAACTGTCAAGATGGAATCAGTGATAAAATGTTAACATGTGACAAACGGCACCTGCCCGGGAGAATAACAATTCAATTTAAAATTGAATTTGTAAGACTTTCACAAACCCATTTCTTAAGCTCAGCCGGAGGGGAAGTAATATTGATTAAGGAGAGAAGAACAGGTTGAATGTTTTTCTTTACTTCTTCATCATTAGTTGTGGGCCACACACATTTGTATCAGAGGTTTAGGAGTCTCTCACTGGCCTCCTATTACACATAACTTGATTTGGGAACCCCAAAGTTAGACTGAGCAATGTTTTCAAACATGGCACCCTTGGGTAAAATGATATCTACATGTTAATACTGGCATAATAGCATTAGTATTGGTGGTCTTGTCACATCCCAGATACGCATCAAACGGCGTACTGTAGTTAGTTGGCTTCTCCGTCATTGAAAGCCCTTAGTTAAACAATGCCTTTTAACTAACCTTCTACATGACAAATACATGTGTCAATGTTCAACTAATAAGCTCAAGCCATGGTTTGGACGAGGTCCTTAATTGGCTAAATAACTGGCTAGTCCCTGACCCTTAACCTCTCTTTGCCCTTCTCTGTTCGGCCTCATCACTTTAATTGCAAAACCCTCCAGAAACTTCACGAGGAGACTATGACACTGTGAGCTATGATCTTCACGCAATGGAGAACGATCCAATGGTGTGCCGTTTCAGGGACACTCTCTCTCTCTCCTGGCGTCCTGTCATCCCCCAGACACCAGGTGGTGTCGAGGCAGCCCGCAGAATGCAAATGCCTTCCCAACAATGCTTCAAACGCTAGGATTCCCCATTTTTCATACACTATGTTCATTACCCACTGCTTTGTGCCCAGAATTAGTGTCGGAACAAGACATCCTGGCTGTGTGATGAATCCTGTCGCCGCCTCCATTGACACTTGCTGCAGATTGAAGGCTTTCCTATCCTTCCCTCCCCCCCCATTTGCCTCCTCTATGTCCTTCACATCTCTGTGCCTCTGTTCTTTATTTTTCACCCAGAAATATTAGTCAACAAAGCTCGGCGGCGGCGCCGAGGCCCTAACCACACCTCGGAGGACGCCACCTTCCAGATGGTGCACTAATGTTGCGCTAGATATCAAGGTGTTCCAACTCATCATAATAAGAGGAATCTGTCGCTTCAACTGTCATTGAGTTATAACCTTCCCACTGTAACACAGCATTTTACCGGATGTGTGCGACTGCTATAATGCTCCCACAACCTTGTCATAAGGACACCAGAATGACATGTCTTGATAGATGAAATGGTCTGAAAAGTTCCATGGGTCATGACTGCGTTTTGGGCTGTGAGTAAATGCCACATCATGCCATGACAGGAGTTAAGTCATGGTTTTGACGGTGTTGTCAAAGTGTTATGGCAATGCAACTCTAATCATTTTACTACAGTGCATTCGGAAAGAATTCATACCCTTTCACTTTTTCCACATTTTGTTACATTACAGCCTTTTTTTCCTTATGAATCTACACACAATACCCCATAATGACAAAGCGAGAACAGGTTTTAAGAAATGTTTGCAAATAAAAAACAGAAATACCTTATTTACATTAGTATGCAGACCCTTTGCAATGAGACCCAAAATTCAGCTCAGGTGCATACTGTTTCCACTGATCATCCTTGATATGTTTCTAAAACTTGATTGGAGTAAGGTCCCACAGTTGATAGTGCATGTCAGAGCAAAAACCAAGCCATGAGGTTGAAGGAATTGTCAATAGAGCTCCGAGACAGGATTGTGTATAGGCACAGATCTGGTAAAGGGTACCAAAACATTTCTCCAGCATTGAAGGTCCCCAAGAACACAGTGGCCTCCATCATTCTTAAATGGAAGACGTTCGGAACCACCAAGATTCTTCCTAGAGCTGGCCGCCCGGCCAAACTGAGCAATTGGGGGAGAATGGCCTTGGTCATGGAGTTGACCAAGAACCCGATGGTCACTCTGACAGAGTTCCAGAGTTCCTCTGTGGAGATGGGAGAACCTTCCAGAAGTACAACCATCTCTGCAGCACTCCACCAATCAGGCCTTTATGGTAGAGTGGCCAGACCGAAGACACTGCTCATTAAAAGGCACGACAGCCCGCTTGGACTTTGCCAAAAGGCACCTAAAGGACTGAAGAAACAAGATTATTTGGTCTGATGAAAGCAAGATTGAGCTCTTTGGCCTGAATGCCAAGCGTCACGTCTGGAGGAAACCAGGCACCGCTCATCACCTGGTCAATACCATCCCTACGGTGAGGCATGGTGGTACAGTAGCAACATCATGCTGTGGGGACGTTTTTCAGTGACAGGGACTAGGAGACTAGTCAGGATCGAGGGAAAGATTAACGCAGCAAAGTACAGAGTGATCCTTGATGAAAACCTGTTCCAGTGCGCTCAGGACCTCAGACTGGGGAAAAAGTGAAGGGTGAATACTTTCCGAATGCACTGTATATGCTTTAAATTACCATAAGATGGTAAATCAAACTGGTGAAACTATCCTACACAGAACAAGTGTTCTTATATAGTTTGGTTAGAACTATCTCTCATCCAGCCTCCATAAATTAACCACTAACATGACATACCTGATATTACAATGCAATTGTATGTAACAACACAACATGGCTTAGTTCAACAACTGGCTTTGATCAGTTTAGGCATTCATGTGACAGATGTCATGCTGTGTCTATAATAGCCTTATGGGGATCATCATTCATGGTGTGACACCATAGACATCTCATATGTCTTACTTATGTCAAGTATAATGGCAGAGAAATTATGGCTAATTTTACATTGCGTAGGCCTATTTCTCATTTTCCAAATGTAACAGTTATTTTACCCAACAAGGCCTATGTGTGTGTGTGTGTGTGTGTGTGTGTGTGTGTGTGTGTGTGTGTGTGTGTGTGTGTGTGTGTGTGTGTGTGTGTGTGTGTGTGTGTGTGTGTGTGTGTGTTATTGCGTGTGTGCATGCATATTTTGTGTGAGTGCATGTGTGCATGCAGGGCCGGATTAAGAAATCATAGTCCCCGGGGCTTTGTTTTTTTATTGGTTCTACAGACAGATTAGTTTTCTCTTTTCAGCAGTAGGCATTTGCTTTCCAAACTGTACGTTTTTCCAGCGATTGTATTTTGAAATTTGAAAAAGGCAAACTGACAGCCGCAACCAACCATAGAAATATAATCCATAGATGGCAGTTCCCATTCAAGTCAGGACTGGCAGCCATTGCTAGAGTACCCATGAGTTTAACAGTCAATTTACCAACGGAAGAGGTTCAAAAACCTTTCTATGAATTATATGTCTCTGGCCTTAACTTAACAAGCTGTTCTAGATTTGGCGCACATGCTGTCCAAATTGCATCCTTCTCGAAATTAGGTATACTGGTAACTGCCAAAATAACGAAAACACTTGAGTAAATGAGGGATTCAATATGTTATGGTGTGGGGTGCATTTTCCTGGCATGGTTTAGGTCCACTTGTAGAATCTAAGCCAAGGAGCATTGAAGCTGTTCTGGCAGCTTGTGGTGGCCCAACGCCATATTAAGACGCTTTATGTTGGTGTTTCCTTTATTATGTCAGTTACCTGTATGCGCTTGAGATCAAATTTAATCCACAGTTATTTTTAGAAAGTATTGATCCTCTGTGGCTAAATTATACTCTCTGGTGTATTTTGAACATTAAGAGCGGGCTCCTGTGGTTGGAAAAAATAAATATATATACATAACTATTTTCTTTGCCTCTCGGGCTTGGGCCCAGGAACTTCCCTGAAAGCCCTTGCATTAATCTGTCCCTGCGCACATACCTGCGTGTGTGTGGGTGGATGCATGCGTGTGTGCGTTTGTGTGTGTGCACTCGTATGTTTATGTGTGTCCTCTCCTTAAGCTGAAGGACTGACTCTGTAGAGGTGTCTCCTCTGAAGTAATCTAGGAGCCACGGATAGGCCGGTCAAAGATGTCAGAGGAGGCTGAGGACAAAGAGAGAGCCAGAGAGAATCTTGGGACAAAACAACCAGACACCCTTCACTTCCGCCTTCATGACAATAGGTCACATATTTTCCTACCCTGACACCTGTGACATGTATTTATGGAGGCTGTTCCGAGACAAATGCCTCCTGTAATGAATGCAAAGCTGAGATGACAACGTTCTGTCACCAGAAGGAGAAAGCGGCCCCACCCTCCCCAGCAGGAGGACGCCATCCAATGTCCCTCCGCCTTCCCTTCCATAATTGGTTTTACCGACCTCTGTCGTGCCTAATACTTCATGCTTCGCACAACATCACCCAACATCAGTTGTCAGACAATGTTACTCATCAACACGCGTCCCGTGCTACATGGACGTCTCCCGTCTCCCTCCACCCCCACTGGTGTAACAAACAGCTCCAGTTGCCATGACGATAAGAGTGATAACATCTGTGGTTGGCGTGGTGATGACCCTGTTGATGGTCTAATGAGAGGGTATGTTTGATAAACAGCCGTCAGATTGAACAGAGAACACGGGACGACATGAAGATAATGAAGAACAATGACTGGAGGAGATATAAACACTTTGAACACCCAAGAGTTGCAGAGAATCTGAACACAATTTGATTTGATTTATTAGGATCCCCATTAGACGACGCCAATGGCGACAGCTAGTCTTACTGGGGCATGACATATAACGAAAAATATATTACAGACAAATTACTTTACAATTTACATATAAAAATATTAACATATAGTGTGTGTGCATCTGTCAGTGCACATACATGTCAGTACATATACACAACAAGTAGGTCACATGGGGGGAGAGGCGTTGTGCTGTAAGGTGTTGCTTTATTCGTTTTTTTGAAACCAGGTTTGTTGTTCACTTGCGCTATATAAGATGGAAGGGAGTTCCATGCACTCATGACTCTGTATAATACTGCATGTTTCCTTGAATTTGTTCCAGACCGGGGGGACTGTGAAAAGACCCTTACTGGCATGTCTGGTGGGGTAAGGATGTGTGTCAGTGCTGTGTGTAAGTTGACTATGCAAACAATTTGGAATTTCCAACACATAAATGTTTCTTATAAAAACAAGAAGTGACACAGTCAGTCTTTCCTCAACTCTTAGCAAAGAGAGACTGCCATGCATAGTATTAATATTAGCCATCTGATTACAATGAAGAGCATGACGTGCCACTCTGTTCTGGACCAGTTGCAGCTTAACTTCTTAGGGAGCGACTTTTTCTAACAAAAGAACCATTAAATGTCTTCGTTGGACACTTGGGAAGCCCTCAGCAGAAGTTCTTTGAAAGGTAAGTGAAATATTTTAGCTCTTATATGGGTTTTGTGTGACCTGCGCTGGATATGAATTTATGCTAATGTGGAAAATATGTGGGGTGCTATCCTCAAGCAATCACCGTAAAGCCTTTTTGAAATCTGACAACGCTGTGATATTGCCAAGAAGCAGAGCTTTTGATGACTAAGCAACACTTGTATATTGATGAATGTTTAATAATTCAACTTTTGGATTTTGAATTTGGCGCCTTACATTTCACCGGGTAGTGTCGGGAGTGGCCCGATAGCGCGCCGCTACTCCCTAACTAGTTATCTAGGTATTTCTTCGTAACACTTAACCTATTAGGGAGTGGCATCAGTGTTCGGAGTTTTGGAGAGTCTGGCGTGCCCAAAGTAAAATGCCTGGTACTCAGGCCCAGAAACTAGGATATGCACATAATTAATAGTATTGGATAGAAAACACTCTGAAGTTTCTAAAGCTGTTAAAATAATGTCTGTGAGTATAACAAAACGGATATAGCAGGCGAAATCCGCGAGCACGCACCTCGGATTTTCCCTTTTCTATCGCTCAAGATATTATCCGTGTGAAATATAATCGTTAATAAACATAATTGTATACCTAAGGATCGATTAGAAACGTGATTTGATTTGTTTGGACAAAGTTTATAGGTATATTTTTACCGGTCTCTGTGTTTTCTATTTGGGGCGAGTGAACGGTGGATTTTCTGAACAGAACGCGCCAACCAAACTGAGATTTATGGATATAAATAGGGACTTTTTCGACCAAAAGGAACATTGGATGTCTTGCTTGGACACTTCGGATTACCATCAGCAGAAGATCTTTAAAGGTAAGCGATTTATTTGAGCTCTTTTTTTGTGTTTTGTGACAACCGCGCTGGTTTTATTATTATGCTAATGCAGAAAATATGTGGGGCGCTGTCCTCAGACAATCAAATGTTCTGCTTTCGCCGTAAAGCCTTTTTGAAATCTGACAACGCTGTTAGATTGCCAAGAGTCTAAGCTTTTGAACAGTGTGCAACACTTGTATTTTTATGAATGTTTAATAATACTACATTACTACATAAATTTGCCGCTGTACATTTTTCAGGATGTTATCAAGGATGGGGCGCTAGCGCCCCACTGCTCCTTAATTATCCCCAAGAGGTCAACATTCACAAGGCCGCAGGGCCAGACGGAATACCAGGACGTGTACTCCGAACATGTGATGAGCAACTGGCAAGTGTCTTCACTGACATTTTCAACCTGTCTATGACTGAGTCTGTAACACCAACATGTTTCAAAAAGACCACCATGGTCCCTGTGCCCAAGAACACTAAGGTAACCTGCATAAATGACTACTGACCCGTAGCACTCACGTCTGTAGCCATGAAGTGCTTTGAAAGGCTGGTCATGGCTGACATAAACAGCGTTATTCCAGAAACTCCAATTTGCAACCCTAACGAACTTGGACTCCAAATACACCCTTGCTGTTTTCAACCAAGATCTCAGCGATCACTGCCTCATTGCCTGCATCCGTAATGGGTTTGCGGTCAAACAACCTCCTCTCATTACTGTCAAACGTTCCCTAAAATACTTCAGCGAGCAGGACTTGGAAGGATATTGACCTCATCCCATCAGTAGAGGATGCCTGGTTATTCTTTAAAGTGCCTTCCTCACCACCTTAACCTGTTACGGATTTTGACAACATCCGGTGAAATGCAGAGTGCCAAATTCAAATTACAAAAAGACTCATTTCAGACATTCATGAAAATACAAATGCTGCACACCCTTCAAAAGCTTAGACTCTTGTTAATCTAACAGCATTGTCAGATTTCAAAAAGGCTTTACTGCGAAAGCAGAACATTTGATTGTCTGAGGACAGCACCCCCACTCAAAAACTCAATTAGCATAATAACATAACCAGCAGAGGTGTCACAAAACTCAAAAATAGCATAAAATAAATCGCTTACCTTTGATGATCTTCCTCTGATGGCATATCAAAGCGTCCAGGTTACACAATAAAAGGTCCTTTTGTTCGATAAAGTTCCTCTTTATATCCATATAGCTCCGTTTTGGTTGGCGCGTTTTGTTCAGTAATCCACCTGCCCAAAGGCTTTCATCCATGCAGACAAACGATATCCTAAAAGTATCCTTAAAGTTTGTCGAAAAAAGTCAAACAGCATTTGTAATCAATACTCCGATTCCCTAAAATGAATATACACTATAATATTTCAGACGGAATATAACCTGCTGAATAGAAGAGAAAAATAACTGAGCACGCATTCCCTGTTACACGCAGAATCCAAAACAGGACACTTGACGTGAACCCAGGAACTAGTGGTCATACTCCCTTGATTTTCATGATTGAACGTTCCAACCTTTTTCTAAAGACTGGTGACATCTAGTGGAAGCCATAGGAACTGCAATCTGGGGGTTAACCTATTAGACTTTGAGTAGCTGGCCTATTGAAAACAGTGTGACATGACTGATTCAGACATCCTGGATGGATTTTGCTCGGGCCTTTGCCTGCCATATCAGTTCTAGTTTTAGAAACTTCAGAGTGTTCTCTATCCAAAGCTCCTAATTATAAGCATATCCTTCATCCGAACTTCAAAATACTGCCCCCTAGCCCTAAGAAGTTAAATAAGCATGCCCCATTCAATAAATTTAGAACCAGGAACAGATATAGCCCTTGGTTCTCTCCAGACCTGACTGCCCTTGATCAGCACAAAAACATCCTGTGGCGTTCTACATTAGCATTGAACAGCCACAGTGATATGCAACTTTTCAGGGAAGTCAGGAACCAATATACACGGGCAGTTAGGAAAGCCAAGGCTAGTTTTTCAAGCAGAAATGTGCTTCCTGTAACACAAACTCAAAAAGGTTCTGGGACACTGTAAAGTCCATGGAGAATAAGAGCACCCCCAGCTGCCCACTGCACTGAGGACAGGAAACTCTGTCACCACCGATAATTCCACTATAATTGAGAATTTCAATAAGCATTTTTCTACGGCTGGCCATGCTTTCCACCTGGCTACCCCTACCCCGGTCAACAGCCCTGCACCCCCCTCAGTAACTCGCCCAAGCCTCCCCCATTTCTCCTTCTCCCAAATCCAGTTAGCTGATGTTCTGAAAGAGCTGCAAAATCTGGACCCCTACAAATCAGCCGGGCTAGACAATCTGGACCCTTTCTTTCTAAAATTATCTGCCGAAATTGTTGCAACCCCTATTACTAGCCTGATCAACCTCTCATTCATGGCGACTGAGATTCCCAAAGACTGGAAAGCAGCTGCGGTCATCCCCCTCTTCAACGGGGAGACACTCTTGACCCAAACTGCTACAGACCTATATCCATCCCACCCTGCCTTTCCAAGGTCTTTGAAAGCCAAGTTAACAAACAGATTACCGACCATTTTGAATCCCACCGTACCTTCTCCGCTATGCAATCTGGTTTCAGAGCTGGTGATGGGTGCACCTCAGCCATGCTCAAGGTCCTAAACAACATCATAACCGCCATCGATAAGAGACATTACTGTGCAGTCTATTCATTGATCTGGCCAAGGCTTTCGACTCTGTCAATCACCACATCCTTATCGGCAGACTCAACAGCTTTGGTTTTTCAAATGATTGCCTCGCATGGTTCACCAACTACTTCTCCGATAGAGTTCAGAGTGTCAAATCGTAGGGCCTGTTGTCCGGGCCTCTGGCAGTCTCTATGGGGGTGCCACAGGGTTCAATTCTTGGGCCGACTCTCTTCTCTGTATACATCAATGATGTCGCTCTTGCTGCTGGTGAGTCTCTGATCCACCTTTATGCAGACGACACCATTCTGTATACTTCTGGACCGTCTTTGGACACTGTGTTAAACATGACATAGCTACAGTTAGCACGCAGCTAGGTCAACCAGGGCCCTGACCCTATATATACCGTACTCGACCACAATGTGACTTTGTGACCTCACTACCATACCATGGAGTGACCACAATACACAATCTGTTATTTCCATCCAGGGTGTTGACAAGCGTTTTCATCTCTGTGGCCTCTTATTGATGAGTTAATGTGCTCTTTTAGCTTTTCATCTGAGCTCATTCACTGGCAAGGTGAACCTCCCCGGGCTCTTATGGGAGAACAGAGCTTGGCGTAGGAGAGAGGGAGAGAGTAAATCCTCTTCCTCCACACTGCTAGATAAATCAGAGAAAAGGAGGAAGGAGAGGAGAATGAGGAAGCTGGGCTGTGGTAGAGGAGAGGAGCTGACTAACTGTTTGTTTGGAATGCTTTAGGAGGTTTAGGAGTCCTTGGTTGCTCTATCTGCGGTTGTCTGTTTTGTGAACACATTTCCTGGAAAGAACTATATTACATACAGTGGGGCAAAAAAGTATTTAGTCAGCCACCAATTGTGCAAGTTCTCCAACTTAAAAAGATGAGAGAGGCCTGTAATTTTCATCATAGGTACACTTCAACTATGACAGACGAAATGAGAAAAAGAAATCCAGAAAATCACATTGTAGGATTTTTTATTTATTTATTTGCAAATGATGGTGGAAAATAAGTATTTGGTCAATAACAAAAGTTTATCTCAATACTTTGTTATATACCCTTTGTTGGCAATGACAGAGGTCAAACGTTTTCTGTAAGTCTTCACAAGGTTTTCACACACTGCTGGTATTTTGGCCCATTCCTCCATGCAGATCTCCTCTAGAGCAGTGATGTTTTGGGGCTGTCGCTGGGCAACACAGACTTTCAACTCCCTCCAAAGATTTTCTATGGGGTTGAGATCTGGAGACTGGCTAGGCCACTCCAGGACCTTGAAATGCTTCTTACGAAGCCACTCCTTCGTTGCCCGGGCGGTGTGTTTGGGATCATTGTCATGCTGAAAGACCCAGCCACGTTTCATCTTCAATTCCCTTGCTGATGGAAGGAGGTTTTCACTCAAAATCTCACGATACATGGCCCCATTCATTCTTTCCTTTACACGGATCAGTCGTCCTGGTCCCTTTGCAGAAAAACAGCCCCAAAGCATGATGTTTCCACCCCCATGCTTCACAGTAGGTATGGTGTTCTTTGGATGCAACTCAGCATTCTTTGTCCTCCAAACACGACGAGTTGAGTTTTTACCAAAAAGTTCTATTTTGGTTTCATCTGACCATATGACATTCTCCCAATCCTCATCTGGATCATCCAAATGCTCTCTAGCAAACTTCAGACGGGCCTGAACATGTACTGGCTTAAGCAGGGGGACACGTCTGGCACTGCAGGATTTGAGTCCCTGGCGGCGTAGTGTGTTACTGATGGTAGGCTTTGTTACTTTGGTCCCAGCTCTCTGCAGGTCATTCACTAGGTCCCCCGTGTGGTTCTGGGATTTTTGCTCACCGTTCTTGTGATCATTTTGACCCCACGGGTGAGATCTTGCGTGGAGCCCCAGATCGAGGAAGATTATCAGTGGTCTTGTATGTCTTCCATTTCCTAATAATTGCTCCCACAGTTGATTTCTTCAAACCAAGCTGCTTACCTATTGCAGATTCAGTCTTCCCAACCTGGTGCAGGTCTACAATTTTGTTTCTGGTGTCCTTTGACAGCTCTTTGGTCTTGGCCATAGTGGAGTTTGGAGTGTGACTGTTTGAGGTTGTGGACAGGTGTCTTTTATACTGATAACAAGTTCAAACAGGTGCCATTAATACAGGTAACGAGTGGTGGACAGAGGAGCCTCTTAAAGAAGAAGTTACAGGTCTGTGAGAGCCAGAAATCTTGCTTGTTTGTATGTGACCAAATACTTATTTTCCACCATAATTTGCAAATAAATTCATTAAAAATCCTACAATGTGATTTTCTGGATTTTGTTTCCTCATTTTGTCTGTCATAGTTGACGTGTACCTATGATGAAAATTACAGGCCTCTCTCATCTTTTTAAGTGAGAGAACTTGCACAATTGGTGGCTGACTAAATACTTTTTTGCCCCACTGTATATTGAAAAGCATTTTTGTTTATTTATTTGCACCAAAGAAAACAACTGACAGACAACAATACAGAGAAAACAAAAGCAGTGTGCAGGTGTGGTTGGAAGCCCAAGGGATTACAGTATGTGAAAACCACACCACACAAAAAACGATATAAAGTACATAACTACAAAAATAAAAAGGTTTGTTAAAACATATAACAGAAGCTAGTAATTATAAAAAAATATATATATTTTTTTAAATGTATGTGTGCATGTGCGTGTGTGAGAGTTAGGCTATGGAGGAGATTACTGAGTAGTTTGGTTCCTCAGCCTGACCCCTAGTCTTCACTTGAAGTTATTGAGGGATGATGATGTTTTGGCAATGTGAAGATAAGCATTCCAGAGTATGGTACCTCTGTATCTGGTAAAGAATTGACTACGTGGGTGAACATTATTGCAGTGTCTTGTGTTATATATACTGAACAAAAATATAAACGCAACATGCAACAATTTCAACGATTTTACTGAGATACAGTTCATATAAGGAAATCAGTCAAATGAAATAAATAAATTAGGCCCAAATCTTTAGATTTCACATGATGGCCAGGGGTGCAGCCATGTGTGGACCCGGGAGGGCAAGGGCCCACCTACTTGGGAGCCAGGCCCACCCACTGGGGAGCCAGGCCCAGCCAATCAGAATGAGTTTACCCCACAAAATGGCTTTATTACAGACAAAACTACTACTCAGTTTCATCAGCTGTCTGGGTGGCTGGTCTCAGACAATCCCACAGGTGAAGAAGCCGGATGTGGAGGTCCTGGGCTCGCATGGTTACATGTGGTCTGCAGTTGTGAGGCCTGCTGGATGTACTGCCAAATTCTCTAAAACAACGTTGGAGGTGGCTTATGGTAGTGAAATTAACATAAAATTCCTGCATGCCAATTGCACGCTCCCTGTGACAAAACTGCACATTTTAGAGTTGCCTTTTGTTGTTCTGAGAGCAAGGTGCACCTGTGTAATGATCATGCTGTTTAAACAATTTCTTGATATGACACACCTTTAAGGTGGATGGATTATCTTGGCAAAGGAAAAATTCTCACTAACAGGGATGTAAACAATGTGTGCACAACATTTGAGAGAAATACGCTTTTTGTCAGTATGGAACATTTATGTGAACTTTTTTTCCTCTCATGAAATACGAGACAAACACTTTACATGTGTTTAGATTTTTGTTCAGTATAGATCGATTTCAGAATTAACCTGGAAGAATCCATTGACGGGTTTTGGTAAACTGTCTGGGAGTTATGAGTATTTGTAGATGAAAGTGCATAATTGCCGTATATTAATATCATAAATAGATATTGAGTTTCTTAAACAAAGGTGCAGATGGAGCCAGGTAATTAGAGGAGTCTTGCAAATGTATTTTGTATGATGAGTAATTTGTGTAGGTAGGAGGCATGTGTACTGGCTCAGACAATATTACAGTGAATGAGATATGGTTAAATTAAGCTATAGTTATAGAGTTAGGAAGCAAGCCTGATTAAGCAAACCACTAATCTTTCTGATAATTCCAACAGATTTAATCAATTTGCTGCACACAAATTAAATATGATCTTTTCAGGATAACTTTTCATCAATTCAAACTCAGAATCTAGTGGATCTGACTTGTTCCATTTCATTCCCACTAATTGAGATTGATCTTTTTTTTTAACAATATTTCTTATTCTTACTAGTGAATACAATACAGTTCGATTTTTTTAACATTAAAATATCAACAAAAAAACATATGGAAACATTCAGAAAATGTGGCTATGCCTGAGATGGCTTTATTAATTAGAAAATCTAAATTATTGTGTGATAAAATCAAATTGGTATCATCAGCAAAGAGAATGGGAAATATGGTAGAATGGGAAGTATGGTAGAATGGGAAGTATGGTAGAATAACAAAGGTCCAATTATCGAACCCTGTGACATGCCACAGGATATCTTGGTAGATTCCCATCCATTTGCATAAACAAATTGTTCTCTATCCTATACGTAACTATATAACCAATTATATGTATAATCATGAAAACTGTAATAATGCAATTTAGAAAGTTATATTTAATGATCAACCGTGTCAAATGCTTTGGATAAATCTAAAAAGATGCCAAGAGTGTATTCATTATTGTTCAGGGCTGTAAAAAATGCATCCACAAGTTGCAAAAGAGACATATCTCTGGAGTAGTTTTATGAAAACCATAATGGTGCTCATATTGGATACAGTGTTGATTTAACAATTTCAACATTCTCTAACAGACCAATTATTCTGGAATTTTAGAAAAACATGGTAGTACAGATATTGGGTGATAATTGGTCAAATATCTTGGATCCCCAGATTTATATAGGGGGGTGACTTTGGCAAATGTCAAATCTTTAGGAACAATACAAGTTTGCATAGATTTGATGAAGATATATGTTACAGGCTCAGTAATCGAGGAAGACACTGAGGTCACCAAAGAGGAAGCAATCTCATCATGACCTGCTGCTGATATTTTTAAGTTACCAATTACCTCCATCACCTCAATTACAGGAGGATCAAACTGATGCAGAGAAGGGAAATTCTCTTAATATAATCCAAGGGATTTCCATCAATTTTCTCTATTTTATTTGACAGAGGAGAACCCACACTCACCAAAAAGTTATTAAAGTCATATGAAATAACATCAGGATCACTATAGATCAAATTTCCAACAATACATTGAAATGGGATAGTTGTAGATTCCCTTTTCTTATTCAACAGTTGATTGGTGCTTTTCCAAGTTTACTTTATATTATTTAAGGATTTTTGGAATTTGTTAGTAATCTAAAGTTATTTGCATATCCGAAGTAGGTGAATACATTGGTTCGTATATTTTTTGTAATTTGCAGAATTGAGGGGAGAGGGATTTGTGAGAAACCTTTTATTCAATTTTTTGAGACCTGTTGTAAACCAAGTTTTCCAGAACCCTTCTGCTGCTCTCTTACATGGTTTAACAAGGGAAAGCAGTGGTGAAATACAGAATTGAAAGATGTGAGAAAGGTCTGGAAAGCGGACTCCATATCGGCCTGATTATAAACGTTTTCCTATGAAATATAATCAATCAACGTCTTAAAGCTCTCACAATTATTTTTGTTAAATATTCTACCTTTAATGCTACTAATCTTTCCCATCTGTTCATTTCCAGCTGCCAAAGAGAAGTGGAACAATGGAAAGTGGTCAGAAATGTCAGTATAAAGTATAACTGTATTAGCCACATTATTCAAAGAATTCGTAAAAATACTACTAATAAGGGTGGCAGATGAACTGGTCACTCCTATATGCTTATAGATGAGGGTATTTTTAATTTTTTATTTCATTTCACCTTTATTTAACCAGGTAGGCAAGTTGAGAACAAGTTCTCATTTACAACTGCGACCTGGCCAAGATAAAGCAAAGCTGTTCGACACATACATCAACACAGAGTTACACATGGAGTAAACAAACATACAGTCAATAATACAGTAGAAAAACAAATCTATATACAATGTGTGCAAATGAGGTAAGTTAAGGAAGGTAAGGCAATAAATAGGCCATGGTGGCGAGGTAATTTCAATATAGCAATTAAACACTGGAATGGTAGATGTGCAGTAGATGAATGTGCAAAGTAGAAATACTGGGGTGCAAAGAAGCAAGATAAATAAATAAATATGGTAGGGGATGAGGTAGTTGGTTGGGCTATTTACAGATGGGCTATGTACAGGTGCAGAGATCTGTGAGCTGCTCTGACAGCTGGTGCTTAACTTCTTAGGGAGCGGCTGCATAGGTGACGGTTTTCGAGAGTCTGGCGTGCCCAAAGTAAAATACATGCCACTCAGGCCCAGAAAATAGGATATGCACATAATTAGTACTATTGGATAGGAAACACTCTGAAGTTTCTAAGAAAGTTAAAAAATAATGTATGTGAGTATAACAGAATTGATATAGCAGGCGAAAACCCGAGGAAAATCCATCCGGATTTGCAGTTTATTTTGTAAATGAGCATCTTCTCCATTGTGCTTATTGCATACAACTTTATGTAGGACTGAGACTGCAGTACCTATGGCTTACACTAGATGTCAACAGTCTATATACCAAGTCTGGGAATTCTAGGAGTGACCAGAACAGATAGGAACAGGAAATTGTCAGGCGACCACTTTTGTAAACAAGGTTTGACCCGCGCGAGATTGTGAACGCCCACCGCTAGCGCCCCACCACTCCGTAAGTAGTTAAAGCTAGTGATGGAGATAAGTGTCTCCAGTTTCAGAGATTTTTGTAGTTTGATCCAGTCATCGGCAGCAGAGAACTGGAAGGAAAGGCGGCCAAAGGAGGAATTGGCTTTGGGGGTGACCAGTGAGATATACCTGCTGGAGAGCGTACTACGGGTGGGTGCTGCTATGGTGACCAGCGAGCTGAGATTACAGCAAGGCTTTACCTAGCAGGGACTTGTAGATGACCTGGAGCCAGTGGGTTTGGTGACGAGTATGAAGCGAGGGCCAGCCAACGAGAGCATACAGGTCGCAGTGGTGGGTAGTAAATGGGGCTTTGGTGACAAAACAGATGGCACTGTGATAGACTGCATCCAGTTTGTTGAGTAGAGTATTGGAAGCTATTTTGTAAATGACATCGCCGAAGTCGAGGATCGTTAGGATGGTCAGTTTTACGAGGGTATGTTTGGCAGCATGAGTGAAGAATGCTTTGTTGCAAAATAGGAAGCCAATTCTAGATTTAATTTTGGATTGGAGATAGTTTTGAGTCTAACCAGACACCTAGGTATTTGTAGTTGTCCACGTAATCTAAGTCAGAACCGTCCAGAGCAGTGATGCTGGACGGGCGGGCAGGTGCGGGCAGCGATCGGTTGAAGAGCATGCAATTAGTTTTACTTGCATTTAAGAGCAGTTGGAGGCCACGGAAGGAGAGTTGTATGGCATTGAAGCTTGACTGGAGGGTAGTTAATAACTTCTTAGGGAGCGGTGGGGCGCTAGCTCCCGACACTACCAGGTGAAATGCAAGGCGCCAAATTCAAAATCCAAAAGTTAAATTATTAAACATGCATCAATATACAAGTGTTTCATAGTCATCAAAAGCTCTGCTTCTTGGCAATATCACAGCGTTGTCAGATTTCAAAAAGGCTTCACGGCGAAAGCACCACATTTGATTGTTTGAGGATAGCACCCCACATATTTTTCTCATTACCATAAATTAATAAGCTATCACGGTTCACAGAAAACACATTTCACAGCAAAAACAAATCAATTACCTTTTGAAGAACTTCTGCTGAGGGCTTCCCAAGTGTCCAACGAAGATAATCCATGGTTCTTTTGTTAGAAAAAGTAATGTATTATATCCATAAATCTCAGTTTGGTTGGCACGTTACAATGAGAAAATAGAGCCTCCAATCGTCCATTGAAACGTGAAGAGAACTCGTTCAACCTATACCTATAAACTTGTCCAAGAACAATCAAACATAATTTTAAATGTATCCTTAGGAACACTTTTATGTATAAATAGTACAATATTTCAACCGGAATATAAACTGGGTGATAAGAATGGTACTAAATATGTGCATATCCTATTTTCTGGGCCTGAATGGGAGGCCTTTTACTTTGGGCACGCCAGGCTCTCCAAAACGGTCACCTCGTGCGCTGCTCCCAAAGAAGTTCATACAGTGTCCAAAGAAGGGCCAGAGGTATACAGAATGGTGTCGTCTGCATAAAGGTGGATCAGAGACTCACCAGCAGCAACAGCGACATCATTGATGTATACAGAGAAGAGAGTCGGCCCAAGAATTGAACCCTGTGGCACCCCCATAGAGACTGCCAGAGCCCCGGACAACAGGCCCTACGATTTGACACACTGAACTGTATCGGAGAAGTAGTTGGTGAACCAATCGAGGCAATTATTTGAGAAACCAAGGCTGTTGAGTCTGCCGATAAGGATGTGGTGATTGACAGAGTCGAAAGCCTTGGCCAGGTCAATGAATACGGCTGCACAGTAATGTCTCTTATCGATGGCGCTTATGATATCGTTTAGGACCTTGAGCGTGGCTGAGGTGCACCCATAACCAGCTCTGAAACCAGATTGCATAGCGGAGAAGGTACGGTGGGATTAGAAATGGTCGGTAATCTGTTTGTTAAATAAGTTTATGTTGTAATCACCCAATTGAAAACATTTTATCTTCATTATTAATCAAATCCAAGGTTGTTGCAAGGATATCAATGAAACTACCAATGTCAGAATTGGGTGGCCCATAGATGCAGGCAATTACCACTTTTTTAACACAAAAGAAATTAACAGGAGGTAATTTCTATGAAAATAGATTCAATATCAATGTTCTCAGATGTAAGTGTGAGGAATTGAAAAGGTTTGAACAAAAATGGTCACTCCTCCTCCCACTCTTGATATTCTACAGTGGTGAACAGCTTTATAAGGAGACATGTCATAAAGCATGGTTGTCTCTTCAGTCAACCATGTTTCTGAAAGGGCAACAACTGAAAATTCATGATTGAGAGAAGACAGATAATGAACAAGGTGGTCGTGATTTTTAGGAAGACTGCGAACGTTCAAATGAAAGGTAGAAAATAAGCTTGTCTTGGAAATAGATAAACTGCTATACAGGTCATTAAATTGCTTAACATTATAGCAATCACACGTGATGACTCATCTCTGGTAAACTTCAGGAAATGTGACTATGGATCAACACAATCATTATATTTATCATTCGCTTCATTGATATCTAATGCCTTAAAGACCATGTTATCAGGGTTGATATTCTGCCCAACTAAGAGATACACAGTCGGAATCATCCAGAGAGTGGAACAGAAACATAGAAGTGCATGCCTCACATGTCCAATACAACCATACATTTGTGTTAGTTTTATCAATAGAGGTGCACTTCCTATGGAATGCACATTGACACAGTGCACATAACACCACTGAAGACTTCAGAGGGTTATGACATTCAGAGCAATGTGTGTTTTTGTTCATGAGGTTAGGTGAAACATATGAACAACGTAGAATAAATATGTATGTATGGTGTGTGCGTATGTGTGGGTGTGTGTGCGTATGTGTTTCAAATCAGTTGACTATAGCGGAGTGAGTCATAGGCCTACGTTAGGGGGGTGAACGAACAACTGATCATACTTCAGTTATGTGATGTTGCCTTTCTTTCGTTCTTCAATTAGTCGTGGCAGCAGTTCCTTTCGAGGCATACGTTTTCAGAGAAGTCTTCATTGATGAAGATGTTGGCTCCCTTCAGGCACTTGGCTCTCCTGAGAATCTCCTCCTTGTCTTTGAACCTGAACAGTTTCACCACTATAGATCTGGGCTGTTCACGACAAGAAAGTGCCATTCCTATGCGCCCTCTCCATCTTAATGAGTTTAGGGTCCAGTTTGAGTTGATCTGCCAGGAGTTTCTTGGCCTTGACTTCTGTGTCATGCCAAGTTTCAGTCTTTACATACTCAATTCCATCAATTAAAATGTTATTGCGCCTCGAAGTGTTGTATGGACAAAAAATTGTATGGACAATTAAAAAAAAAAATCCATTACATCTTTAAACAAATCATCAACCCTTTTGTTGGTAGAAGTCATAGAGAGTTGCAAGAAGGACTTAAAGTTATTTTCCTGCAGATCTATTAAATCTTTATAGAACTGTTTTTGTTGACCGAGTAGTTCATGGAATGTAGTGCTTGATAAGTATTCCTCTTCCGCATTGATCTTTGCAGCGTTTTTCTGTCTAGTATTAGCCATGCTACATTCATTAGCAATACCAACATGTTTTTTTTCTTCTTCACTTTCCCTGTGTATTTTATGGTGTTGTTTTGGCCTTATAAAATGCCCCTAAAGCACATGTTAGGTTCGTCTCTGGATGGGCTTAATATTCATTTAACAAACCAGAAATCCTCTTGACTCTATTTCAAAATGAGAGATTGTTCTCAGACTAAACGAAGAGGATGGACAGCTGTACATGGAGTGAGAGGAGAGCAGAAACTTGAGATGAGAGCTATTTTACCAGGTTGACAAATAGGCTTTGACATCCTCATTTCCCACTCCAATGACAACAAGACCCCATCATATCTTTGACAAAATTAATCTACCTTCTTCAAACTGTCAGTCAGCAATGATATTTCAGAAATGCAGAGTTTTAGAAATGGTCCTTTTCAGCAGATTAATTTGACTGAAGTATGACGGGTAGAAATGAAACGAAAACGTATGACAGACGATTTCTCCCATTTAATTGTGTCTTTTACTGTGTCTCGATCGTCTTTTTATTTACTCAATATGTATTTGACAGGCGGCACATTGATGCACCGGAATTTCTGTCTTGCTAACACAAAATCACCTGGACCCACTGTGAACAAAATACAACTTTTTATTATTAGTATTTTTTTTATATACACTATCATTCACAAGTTTGGGTTCACTTAGAAATGTCCTTGTTTTTGAAAGAAAAGCACATTTTTGGTCCATTAAATTAACATCAAATTGATCAGAAATACTGTGTAGAAATTATTTATGTTGTAAATGACTATTGTAGCTGGAAACGGCAGATGTTTAATGGAATATCTACGTAGGCGTACAGAGGCCCATTATCAGCAACCATCACTCCTGTGTTCCATGGCACATTGTGTTAGCTATTCCAAGTTTATTCTTTTAAAAGGCTAATTGATCATTAGAAAACCCTTTTGCAATTATGTTAGCACAGCTGAAAACGGTTGTCCTGATTAAAGAAGCAATAAAACGGGCCTTCTTTAGACTAGTTGAGTATCTAGAGCATCAGCATTTGTGGGTTTGATTACAGGCTCAAAACGGCCAGAAACAAAGCACTTTCTTATGAAACTCGTCAGTCTATTATTGTTCTAAGAAATGAAGGCTATTCCATGCGAGAAATTGCAGAGAAACTGAAGATCTCGTGTACTACTCCCTTCAGAGAACAGCTCAAACTGTCTATAGAAAGAGGAGTGGGAGGACCCGGTGCATAACTGAGCAAGAGGACAAGTACATTAGAGTGCCTAGTTTGAGAAAGTCTTCAACTTTAAAATGATAAATATGCAAATTTGAAACTGTCTCATTAAATATGTGCATATTTGCATAACACACAAATTATTTTTCTGGACACTGGATGAAGTCAGCCGAAATATTTTTGTTTCAGGTCCCGGACTTGTCCAGTGCAGATTGTGGATAAATACTTTTTCATCTTCCTATCTGTAAAATACTGAAGACGTACGTAAAATGCATTATTGGCAGATTTTTCAAATGAAATGTTATCTAGAATAAAAAATGTACAGCATATCTGTAATTCCCTCTGAGAAAGTCAGGAGAATATATCTAAGGATAACCACACAATGTGTTGATTGGGGTGGCAGGTAGCCTAGTGGTTAAAGCGTTGGACTAGTAACCATGAAGGTTGCAAGATCGAATCCCTGAGCTGACAAGGTAAAAATCTGTTGTTCTGCCCCTGAACAAGGCAGTTAACCCACTATTCCTAGGCCATCATTGAAAATAAGAATTTGTTCTTAACTGACTTGCCTAGTTAAGTAAATCTAAAAATATATATATTTTCTAGAAGACTGGATTAAGTCAACCTAAATATTTTGGTTTCATTTTGATGAGACACTCCAGGACTGGACTTGTCCAGAGCAGATTGTGGATAAATGCTTTCTTCATTTTTGTATCTGTCAATATGCGAAAGACATGTAAAATAAAGAATCTAGAATTAAGAATTGACAGCATATCAACAATTCCCTCTGGGCAAGTCTGGAGAATACATCTAAGGATTACCACATGAAATTTGGTGCACACAGGTTCTTTTGAAGCTGAGAAAAATGTGTTGTGGTGTGGGAAGAGTCTGACTTTTGGGAAAGGCTAGTTAAAGACAAGCACATTGAATTCATACCAAACGTCAAATGCCTATTCAGACCCAATTACAATTTCTTCAAAATAAATTACTAAAAGTAGTTCAGTTTGTAACATTCTCTATGAAATAAGGTTTTGGAATGATGTGTAATTAAATGTAGCGAGCTTTGAAATGATTGATGCATGTCTATTTTAAAGTGGTTAAAATTCATACACATTTTGATGACGGTAGTATGATAAACGAAAGAAAATATACATTTTCATCAAGTTTTTGAATTTTTTGTTTACTTTTTGAAAATACCAAAATTGTTAGGTAGATACAAAACAGCCATTTTAGTCTATGGTGCCGGGCCTTAAGTTTATTAAGGGGTGAAATAACTGTATCTGATGAAATCAGAAATTGACATTTCAATCTATTGCAATGTGTTTTGTTCCTGACAATAATACTCTAGATGTCTTTCTATTTCCTACTGTAATTTTCAAGAAAACAACGGGTTTAGAAAATCTAAGGCATCAATGTTATCCCAAGCTGCTCTACTGACAACTCCAAGGCTTTGCATTGCAAAGACAAAAGACAAACACAGTTTTGAGATGAATTTAATTATTTTCTGAAACAGTGTCTACAACGCTGCTGTCACCATTGCCATTACATACCAGTTTAGTGAGTAGGATGACATACAGGTTCATCAGCATGCTATTAGGATGATAGGGCAGGAGACATTAAACATTAAAGTAAATGTCACTATTTGATTCCCTGAATACAAAATGTGTTTTCTGACAGATGAAAGGGAAATCAAACGAGAGTGCACACACCGCGAGAAGCCTTTCAGTGTCAGTCTGTCTGTGCACTGGGCTGTTAGTGGGAGCTGTTCTGCTACAAGAGATCAAACATTCTGTCGGATGGGGGAGCATTTGATTTGTTTGACGAGCGGTTCAATATGTCGATCCCTCTCCAGGGAGAGCTAAATCATAATCTGGGAGTATTCCGATGACGAGCCTGATATTCACACAATTACAAAGTACACGGTGTATACAAAACATTAAGATCACCAGCTCTTTCCATGACATAGATTGACCAGATGAATCAAGGTAAAAGCAATGATCCTTTATTGATGTCACTTGTTAAATCCACTTCAATCAATGTAGATGAAGGGCAGAAGACAGGTTGAAGAAGGATTTTTAAGCCTTGAGAAAATTGAGATATAGATTGTGTATGTGTGCCATTCAGAGGGTGAATGGGAAAGACAAAATATTGAAGTGCCTATGAGTGGGGTATGGTAGTAGGTGGCAGGTTTTGTGTCAAGAACTGCAATGCTCCTGGGTTTTTCACGCTCAATAGTTTCCCGTGTGTATCAAGAATGGTCCACCCCTCAAAGGACATCCAGCCAACTTGACACAACTGTGGGAATCACTGGGGTCAACATTGGCCAGCATCCTGTGGAATGCTTTCGATACCTTGTAAACCTTGTAGAGTTTATTTATTTTGTTTAACCATTATTTAACTAGGCAGTTAAAAGAACAAATTCTTCTTTTCAATGACAGCCTACCACAGCCAAACTTGGAGATTGTCACGACTTCCGCCGAAGTCGGTCCCTCTCCTTGTTCGGGCGGCATTTGGCGGTCGACGTCGCCAGCTTTCTAGCCATCGCCGGCTTTCTGGCCATCGCCGGCTTTCTGGCTATCGCCTCTCCACTTTTCATTTTCCATTTGTTTTGTCTGTGTTATACACACCTGGTTTCAATTCCCCTATTACATATTCATTTTTCAACCCTCTGTTTTCCCCATGTTTGTTGTGAGTTATTATTCCTGATTTGATGTCAGTCCTAATTTTGGTGGGCTTGGAATTCATGTACTTTGTATTCTATTGAGTAAACTACGTTGTGTTACTCATCTCTGCTGTCTTGCTCCTGACTCTTCTGCACCAACTACACCAAGCGTACTGACAGAATAACTCACCCAAGAATGGAGTCAGCAGGAGCAAACACCCCTGTGTTGACAGTCGAGGAGAGCGTTCAGCAGCAGGCGACCATGTTGCAACATCTCGGCACCACCATGGATCGCGTCATGCAGGCGATGGACCGCTGGGAGTGAGGAGGAGTTCCTCCAGCACCTCTACAAGCACCACCACAGGCACCACTGCTCAACCCTCCTTCAACCGGTCCCAGTAGGATTCGGCTTGCACTTCCGAGGGAGTATGATGGGGCGGCTGCCGGATGTCAGGATTTCCTACTCCAGCTGCTCTACCTGGCGACCGTCCACCCGGCTCTTTCGGGTCGTGAGAGCGTGTCCGCCCTCGTCTCTTGCCTCTCAGGGAAAGCCCTGGAGTGGACCAACGCCGTATGGGGGGAATAAGAAGCGGTGTTGGATCACTACAAGGATTTCGGGCGGTTTTTGACCACCCGACTGAGAGTAGAGCGGCAGGTGAACGTCTGTTCCAACTGAGGCAGGGGACGAGGAGCGCACAGGAGTTCGCCTTGGACTTCCGGACCCTGGCCGCAGGATGGAACGACGGTGCCCTGATCGATCACTACCGGTGTAGTTTGCGAGAGGACGTCCGTCGGGAGTTGGCCTGCAGGGACACCACTCTCACCCTTGACCAGCTGGTGGACCTGTCCATCCGGCTAGATAACCTGCTGGCTACCCACGGACGTCTAGATCGGGGCCTATCGGTTCCATCCCCCAGCATCACCGCTCCGATGCCCATGGAGCTGGGAGGTGCTGCACTTAGGGCAACCGGAGGGGGGACCGGTCCATGCACCATCTGTGGCCGCAGAGGGCACACTGCCGGTCGGTGCTGGGGAGGTCCCTCTGGGAGCCGAGGTAGCAGGCAGGGCACTGTCGTGTCACCCCAGGTGAGTAGGCACCAGGCTCACCCAGAGCCCCTTGTTGCGCACATGTTTTTGTATATAAACTTTCCTGAGTTTTTCCCGCATTCCCAGCATAAGGCTCTCATAGATTCAGGCGCAGCTGGGAATTTTATTGACCGATCATTTGCCCATAGTTTAGGGATCCCTGTTGTTCCACTGGACATGCTCTTCCCAGTTCACTTCCTAGATAGTCGACCATTAGGGTCAGGGCTAATTAGGGAAGTCACCACTCCACTGGGCATGGTGACACAGGAGGGTCACAAGGAGAGAATTAGTCTCTTCCTTATTGATTCTCCTGCGTTTCCCGTGGTGTTGGGCCTACCCTGGTTAGCCTGTCATGACCCCACTATTTCGTGGCAACAGAGGGCTCTCACAGGGTGGTAACGAGAGTGCTCGGGGAGGTGTTTGGGGTTTCCGTCGGTGCTACTACGGTGGAAAGTCCTGACCAGGTCTCCACCGTCCGCATCCCCTCTAAATATGCTGATTTGGCTCTCGCCTTCTGTAAAAAGAAGGCAACTCAATTACCACCCCATCGACGAGGGGATTGTGCGATAAATCTCCTGGTAGACGCAACACTTCCCAGGAGTCACGTTTATCCCCTGTCGCAAAAGGAGACAGCGGCTATGGAAACATATGTCTCCGAATCCCTGGGGCAGGGGTACATTCGGCCCTCCACTTCACCTGCCTCCTCGAGCTTCTTTTTTGTGAAGAAGGATGGCGGTCTGCGCCCGTGTATTGACTATCGAGGCATCAACCAGATCACTGTGAGGTGCAGTTACCCGCTACCTCTCATAGCCAGTGCGATCGAGTCAATGCACGGGGCGCGCTTCTTCACAAAATTGGATCTCAGGAGCGCTTACAACCTGGTGTGTATCCAGGAGGGAGATGAGTGGAAGACGGAATTTAGTACCACCTCAGGGCACTATGAGTACCTCGTCATGCCGTACGGGTTGATGAATGCTCCATCACTCTTCCAGGCCTTTGAAGACAAGATTTTCAGGGACCTGCATGTGTAGGGTGTAGTGGTGTATATTGATGACATTCTGATATTCTGATATTCTCCGCTACACGCGCCGAGCATGTCTCTGGTGCGCAGGGTGCTTCGTCGACTGTTGGAGCATGACCTGCACGTCAAGGCTGAGAAATGTCTGTTCTTTCAACAGTCTGTCTCCTTCCTAGGGTACCGCATTTCCACTTCAGGGGTGGAGAGTGACCACATTTCGGCCGTGCGTAATTGGCCGACTCCCACCACGGTAAAGGAAGTGCAGCTGTTTCTAGGGTTTGCCAACTATTACTGGAGGTTTATCCGGGGCTTTGGTCAGGTAGCGGCTCCCATTACCTCACTGCTGAAGGGGGGACCAGTGCGTTTGCAGTGGTCGGCTGAGGCGGACAGGGCTTTTGGTCACTTGAAGGCTCTTTTTACCTCGGCTCCTGTGCTGGCTCATCCGGATCCCTCTTTGGCGTTCATAGTGGCGGTGGACGCGTCCGAGGCTGGGATAGGAGTCGTGCTCTCTCAGTGCTCGGGTACGCCACCAAAGCTCCGCCCCTGTGCCTTCTTTTCGAGGAAGCTCAGCCCGGCGGAGCGAAACTATGACGTGAACCCTCGACAGGCAAGGTGGGCCCGTTTTGTTTTCACCCTGTCCTACAGACCAGGTTCCCAGAATACGAAGGCAGGCGCACTGTCCCGGATGTATGACGGTCCATGGATCCCACTCCCATACTCCCGGCCTCTTGCCTGGTGGCACCGGTAGTGTGGGAGCTGGATGTGGACATCGAGCGGGCATTACGTACAGAGCCCACTACCCCCAAGTGTCCAGCTGGGCGCCTGTACGTTCCGTCTGCTGTCAGCGAACGTTTGATTTATTGGTCACCCATGTCACCCTCCTCGGGTCATCCTGGCATCGGTCGGACAGTGCTCTGTCTTAGTGGGAAGTATTGGTCATCCACTTTGGCTAAGGACGTGAGGGTTTATGTTTCCTACTGCTCGGTGTGCGCTCAGTGCAAGGCCCCTAGGCACCTGCCCAGAGGGAAGTTACAGCCCTTACCCATTCCACAACGGCCGTGGTCGCACCTGTCGGTGGACTTCCACCCTCAGGGTAATACCACGATCCTGGTCGTTGTGGATCGTTTCTCTAAGTCCTGCCGTCTCCTCCCTTTCTCGTCTCCCTACTGCCCTACAGACTGCGGCCCTGTTTACACACGTCTTCCGGCACTACGGGGTGCCTGAGGACATAGTATCTGATCGAGGTCCCCAGTTCACGTGAAGAGTCTGGAGGGCGTTCATGGAACATCTGGGGGTCTCGGTCAGCCTTACCTCGGGTTTTCACCCCGAGAGTAACGGGCAGGTGGAGAGAGTAAACCAGGATGTGGGTAGGTTTCTGCGGTCTTATTGCCAGGACCGGCCGGGGGAGTGGGCAGCGTTCATTCCCTGGGCAGAGATGGCCCAAAACTTGCTCCGCCACTCCTCCACTAACCTCTCCCCTTTCCAGTGCGTACTGGGGTACCAGCCGGTTCTGGCAGCTTGGCATCAGAGCCAGATAGAGGGTCCTGCGCTGGACGACTGGTTTAGGCGCTCGGAAGAGACATGGGACGCCGCTCATGTGCACCTTCAGCGGGCCATGAGGCGTCAGAAGGCGAGCGCAGACCGCCACCGCATCGAGGCCCCGGTGTTCTCACCAGGGGACTAGGTCTGGCTCTCGACCCGAAACCTGCCGGAAGCTGGGTCCGCAGTTTGTGCGGCCATTCAAAGTCCTGAGGAGACTGAACGAGGTTTGCTACAGGTTACAGCTTCCCCTAGATTACCGTATTAACCCCTCGTTCCATGTGTCTCTCCTCAGGCTGAGTCTGAGGTGCAGGAGGTTCCTCCGCCCCCTTTGGACATCGAGGGGCCCCGGTGTATGCAGTTCGAGCCATACTGGACTCGAGGCGTCGGGCGAGGGGCCTTCAGTACCTCGTGGAGTGGGAGGGGTACGGTCCGGAGGAGAGATGCTGGGTGCCGGTGGAGGACGTGTTGGACCCTTCGATGCTGCGGGAGTTTCACCGTCTCCATCGGATCGCCCTGCGCCTCGTCCTCCGGGTCGTCCCCGAGGTCGGCGTCGGCGCGCTGCTGGAGCCGCGCGTCAAGGGGGGGGTACTGTCACGACTTCCGCCGAAGTCGGTCCCTCTCCTTGTTCGGGCGGCGAGGGGTTGCAACTCAATATTAGGAAGGTGTTCCTAATGTTTGGTATACTCAGTGTAAATGAGGAGCGATGAGGAGAAAAAAGGAGAAATCACCTCCACTTTAATCAGGGTTTCCGATAGAATCAAAATAATATAAATGGTTTCGCAATGTTGTGTAATTATTTTCTTCCGTACAATGTTCATGTTGAGCTATGAGGGGGAAGATTGGTTGCAAAAGGACATCAAAACACTGAGAAAAGTGTTACAATAATCGCTTGGGGTACTCATATCCTGACACTGCTTCCACCCCGAAATAGTGTTCCGTCTTAATCCCGGTGTGCTTGGGTAACTGGGCACAGGGTTGGTTTAGGTAGACAATTCTTCCCAGTATGAACTCATTCATTTCTCAGTGAAGGGTCCCCATCCAATGTTCCCCCTTTTGTTGTGCTGTGACTTGTGTCATCTTGCAATTTATCGCACTGTGAACGGGCAGTTTTTATCATTAAAGGTGTTCTCTCTCTGCCTCTCTCCTTTTTATCTCTCTTTCTGTCTCTCATTTCTTTCTCTCTCTCTGTCTTATCTCTATTCACCCTCTCTCTCTTTGTCTCTTTATTTCCGTTCTGCTCTGTTTGCTGCCTCTGTAAAGTCTTCTTGAGAGATCTCAGCATTGACACAATCTGGTCACAACACACAAGATTGATTATCTTCCCTTATTTTATGATCTACTGAGGCCCCGTCTCCCAAAACATTTAAGTTCTCCAAAGATATTGCTTATATCCGTGTGTGTGTGTTTGTGTGTTAAGTATATTTTCATTCTGTAAACTAATACAAGTTTTAAGTTTTTATTAAAAGTTATATGTATAATTGTGTTCTGCAAGGAAAAGTGTCAGTTATGATGTTCTGTAGAGCTTTTTAAGTCACCTTTGATAATAGCATTCACTTGAGAAAAACTAACTGAACTGACAAAGTTTGTCGGACAAATTTATTAGGACAAATTTGCAACGACTGAGAATGTGATGATGACAAGACAGGGGAAACAAACTAGATTGTCAATAACAAAACCTGATAACAAGGAAAACCAAAGAGCTCAGATACAAAATGAAAGCAAACAAATAGATTAAATAGACTACTACAAAGAGGCAGCAACAAAGTGTTGATTAGTGGGCTAAATCACTTTACTTTGATGTTGAAATTGGGACTTCATTTCCCCAACTGTGTGTTAATCATTTGCAGCCAAAAAGATGCAGCCCCAAAAAATTACAAAACAAAAGACAATGACTACCATCTTAAAACCGTTCATGACTCATGAATATTTATTGCCACCCTCGTAATGGCCGTTTATGTAATCAACGGAGATGCAGTTTGGAGACGGGATCTTGGTTAATTATCAAGAGGAGATTTCATTGCATTCTTCTCCACTACAATGGTCTTAACGATTTAGTGAGAGAGTGGGAGAGGAGGGAGATGAGGGTAAAGAGGAGGAGGAGACTGAGGGGTTGAGGTATCGACAGAGCCTATCGTGGCTGATTTGGAACTGGCGAGGGAGGAAGTCGTCATGTTATTTGTTGGTCCATCCAGGACTTGAGTAGAGTGGATTTATTGGAAGCCAAGCTGACTTGGGTCTGGTCCGTGGCCTGGTGAAAGTCTGGGGAGATGCCTGCTCAAGTGGAGATAGTGGAGAACAAAGTCTTTATCCCTCCCGGGTGTCTCGCCCTCTTAACCCTACAATTGTTCCAGAGGCTTCCGTTTTCTTTTTCCTCATCAGCGCTACACAGCCCTGAGCTGGCATGCCAAGTCCACTTTCAGTTGCTCTGTTGGTGATGGTGAAGGTTGTGTATTCTTTATGGTGTGTTTCTAAAATGACACACATTTTCGGCTTCTTTTTCCTTACTCATGCACTTGAGGCTGTACCTAACTTGAGATACTTGCATATAACTTAACCTTGCATGATAAAATTACACCTATGCCAGTGGCGGTCGGTGCCATTTAAGATGAGGGAGGACGAAGATTTTTTTAATGAGCATGGCCTTATTTCTAGTAGAGCATATTGGAAGACTGTCATTCATATTCTATTCACTCAGCTCAATGTGTCATCGATAGGTTTAGGCTACTACATGATACTCACATTTTCCCAATACCCATCATGCGGTTGCTACAACCTAGCCTATGTAGGTGCAAAGTTCGAGAGAAATTTGAGTAATCAAGATGACAGCCATTGACACATTCAATACTCTTGCCTGCATCTAGTTGATCTAGGATGTAATCATTAGTCTAACAGTTGCAAACAAGAGTTTCTATTGGACAAATTCAGGTTTGTTTATCCCCATTTCATTCACTTTTCACTGACAGGCCATAGACTCCCGTAATAAATAACTGTGGAAAGAAGAAACAATGTGCTGAAGTGTTCAAATGGGTAAAAGCTGTATAGCTCGGACAGTCAACTACCAAGCGGTTGATTCTTTTTACCAACACTGTCAGCCATTAATGATGAAGTCTGTGTGTGATGGAAACGTACCCTTAGGGAAGGGGAAGGTAGAGGTTGGATAATCCAACAGGGAGATCAGCTGGTGAAGGAAAGGAGGAAACGGGACCAGAAGTGGGTTCACCAACTGATCCTGTTAATGACAGAGGTGGCCTTCCCTTTCTCCCCTTCCAGAATCACTGGTGCTTCTCTAGGACACATAAATCACTGCACTACCCTCGTCATCGTCCGTTACCACAAACCATTCATGTAGCCTGCCCAAGCCCAAAAGAATGGTCTGTCATTTCTATGGTTAAATTCAATCCCATCCACTTGAACATGCAGCGACAGGGACCCGTCGAGACGGGAGCATCATTCATCACGCTTGAGCTGGCGTTGGCGTGCACGGCGCGGCCCAGATTTGTCTTTGAGTCGCGGGGGAAAGATGATGGGAGCAGCAACGTGATCGGCAAAGCAATCGAGCATTTAAGCCCACATCAGAAAGCATGAGATTATTATTTTTTCTATTTTTTTTCCTTCTGTCTCTATGACGGGAGAGGAGGAGAAGAGGAGAACAAAAGCTCTGGTTGTCTAGTCTTCACCCCCCGTCCCCATCCTATTCACCCCACTAAGCTTCAATATTGGCAATTTTAGGGTCACAATGGAGCCCAGCGGTAGGGAAAATGGATGTGGGGGGGGGGGGTCAAGCCATACACCTGTAAATCCCTCCTGTGTGTTTTCCCTTTTCTCTAATCATTTAAGACAGCCAACAATGCCCAGGATTTAAAGGGGAGTCTCACAGGGTTTATTTTGTGCAATTGTATTTTCTTTCTTCTCCCTCCATTTATTTTCCATTCATCTGGGTGACATGTGGGAGGGGAGATTGACAGAAGGACTACTACTGGTGTACCTTGTTCCAGAGTATACTATAGTATACGTTATACGGAGCCCTCCAAAATGGTTTTATGAATGAGTAAATAATGCCTTATGTATACCCCCGTCAAATAAAGTGTTATCTAACATTTAGAAATGTACATGGGCTACTTTATGGTATCTGTCATGCCGTGAAAACAAAGTGGGCTGGCTAAGTTAAATATGTTGGTATTAATGGCTACCATGGCTACTTTCCCCATCTGTTAGCCCGATTATGACAGATGTTATGTGCCAGCCATAAGTTAATCTAAATACTCCCTTCCATTATCATTTTCTAAATGTGTGTGCATCTTCTGGTTGTACATTTACAATGCTGCTCATGTTGAATTACAATTTCCTTGTCTGTTGTGTGCTGTGGTTATGAGTTGGTGTTCACCGATAGTGACTTCAAATAAATGCATTACTCTTTCTTTCTTTGTTAACGAACAGGCTTGCACTGTTTGAATTTAAATATAACTGTATCTTATTACTACATGACCAACAAAATAAATCTGAGCCTAAGATCCTTTAAAATTACTTCCCTGAGACAATATCAACAGAATTTTAAATGTATTGTATACAAGCAGCTTTCATGGTGGCGTATGAACCCACCCCAAAAAAGTATGGCCCCATTTGTCTGAATTGGCCTCACTGTCTTCCACTTCAGCTGAGTGAGGAATATTCCCTCCTACTACAGTGTTTGGCCCCTTAGGGGAGGCCGGGCACAAACAGTTATGCAGCTTTATTGGACTTATATATCTGTTTAATGTATTACCGGGCACATAGCGCTGAAATATTTACATTATCCCGGACACAGGCGAGAGGAGAGTTCGCAAAGTGCCTGCAATCTAAAAACAATAAAGAGCAGTCTATCTCTTTATCGCTGCCATTTTATGAAATGACTTTTGGCAGAAGATGATTTTATTTCGGGAGTGTGGAGGCCAGCGTTTTCTTCCTCTGTTACCAAGTCCTTTAAGGGCTTTATGAATAGCAATTTAATGTGCCTCCATCCGCTATAGATGCAGGCTTTTAGAATAAGTGAGGGGGTCACGATGCATATTGCAAAATCATTCGCTACTGGTAAACTTTTTAAGTCTTTATTAACTGAGAAGAGGTTCATATATTGTGGAATAAAAAGGATTACGCTTATTTCTAGTGTTTGTGGCTCCAGGGCACCTCTTAAGGTTTATTTCATGAGTTCTTTCCAGGGCTAACAAGCTTTATAAAACAAATATAAGCTTGCATGCATTTCCATTTTTCTAAATTTCATATTTTAAGGACAACTACCTATTCTGTAATACACTAATGAAGACTTTCTAAAGTCAAAATAATTTCTCCTCATTAGCTCATTCTCTTCATCACCTCATTTGATCCAACCTACATAGAGGCATATTGAGTTGCCTGAACGGCTTTCTGTGTCCCAAATGGCACACACTTCCCTATAATGTGCACTATTTTTGGGGCATAGGGCGCTGGTCAAAAGTAGCACACTGTACACGGAATAGGGTGTCATTTAGGATGCAGCGGCTGCTGGGCTTGTATGGCTCTGACCTCATGAGTGGCCCATCCTGGAAAAAGATGACCCCAGAACAGCTTGGCCAGTCAGGCCCACATATGTCTCCTGAGAAGAACTAGGCCAGACATGGTAACATCTGTTCTGTTCTGCACAGGAAGGCATGCCGAGACTGGCTCTGTGTCTGTGTCTGGGTTTTGTCTGTCCACTGACCAGACTGACCAGACCTTATACGCTTCAAGGGTGGCGGAGGGGAGGGCGGAGTGAGGTCACTTGACACACAGATGGTCAGGCAGGGTTGTGCATACACAAGTGTACACAAATATATACAGTACATACACAAGAGTAAAAGTGAACAAGCACACTTGAACAAATAGGGCATAAGGCATGTGCAGAAAATAATAAGAAAATGTATTACTGTTATCATGAACCATGAGCAAACGCTTCAACGTGTGAGCAAATCAAGAATCAATGTAATGATATGGCTCATTAAGTTATGAAATGAGGTTCTTCTCAAATTGTTTTGCTTCTGGTAGATTTCACAAAATGTGATAATGCATTGGAATGATAAACACTGCAACAAACAACTCTACTTCAGGCTCAATATCACTGTTTTCTTGTTCTGGATTTGTTGGATAATGTCCATAATGAGTCAAATGTCAATATTTTAGCAGGGGGTGAAGGACCACTCATTCATTGAGCTCTTTTTGTTATCTTGGCCTGGGTTCTAGCATTCATGTACCAATCCCCCTCCAAAGTAACATGTGCGAAGGTTGCCACATGTTAACACTATCATCATGATCATGTTAAAGGCTGTCTTTCACTCATCCCCTCCTGTATCAGCACCAGGAGGTAGGTGTTCTGTAGATCCAGCTTGGAAAACATGGTGGCCCCCTGGAGCGGCTCGAAGGCCGAGGAGATGAGTGGTAGCGGGTAGCAGTTTTTCACCATTGTGTAATTGAGTCCCCTGTAGTCGATGCACGGGCGCAGGGTCTTGTCCTTCTTCTCCACGAAGAGGAACCCTGTGCCGGCAGGGAGAGGACAAAGGACGTCTGAATCCTGCAGCTAGGGAGTCCCCAATGTAGGTGTCCATATGGTGAGGAAAAAAGTATTTGATCCCCTGCTGATTTTGTACGTTTGCCCACTGACAAAGAAATGATCAGTCTATAATTTTAATGGTGGGTTTATTTGAACAGTGAGAGACAGAATAACAACAAAAAAATCCAGAAAAACGCATGTGAAAAATGTTATAAATTGAATTGCATTTTAATGTGGGATATAAGTATTTGACCCCCTCTCAATCAGAAAGATTTCTGGCTCCCACGTGTCTTTTATTAAGGTAACGAGCTGAGATTAGGAGTACACTCTTAAAGGGAGTGCTCCTAATCTCAGCTGGTTACCTGTATAAAAGACACGTGGGAGCCAGAAATCTTGTCCACAGAAGCAATCAATCAATCAGATTCCAAACTCTCCACCATGGCCAAGACCAAAGAGCTCTCCAAGGATGTCAGGGACAAGATTGTAGACCTACACAAGGCTGGAACGCCAAGCAGCTTGGTGAGAAGGTGACAACAGTTGGTGCGATTATTCACAAATGGAAGAAACACAAAATAACTGTCAATCTCCCTTGGCCTGGGGCTCCATGCAAGATCTCACCTCGTGGAGTTTCAATGATCATGAGAACGGTGAGGAATCAGCCCAGAACTACACGGGAGGATCTTGTCAATGATCTCAAGGCAGCTGGGACCATAGTCACCAAGAAAACAATTGGTAACACACTACGCCGTGAAGGACTGAAATCCTGCAGCGCCCGCAAGGTCCCCCTGCTCAAGAAAGCACTTATACATGCCCGTCTGAAGTTTGCCAATGAACATCTGAATGATTCAGAGGACATCTGGGTGAAAGTGTTGTGGTCAGATGAGACCAAAATGGGGCTCTTTAGTGGTGTGGGGGCTGTGCTTCGGCAGAGTGGGTGGGGTTATATCCTGCCTGTTTGGCCCTGTCCGGGGGTTTCGTCGGACGGGGCCACAGTGTCTCCCGACCCCTCCTGTCTCAGCCCCCAGTATTTATGCTGCAGTAGTTTATGTGTCGGGGGGCTAGGGTCCGTCTGTTATATCTGGAGTATTTCTTCTCTTATCTGGTGTCCTGTGCGAATTTAAGTATGCTCTCTCTAATTATCTCTCTCTTTCTTTCTTTTTTCTTCTTCTCTCTCTCTCTCTCTCTCGGAGGACCTGAGCATTAGGACCATTCCTCAAGGCCTACCTGGATGTCCCGAGTCCACCTGGCCGTGCTGCTTCTCCAGTTTCAACTATTCTGCCTGTTTTATGAACATTTTAAAATCTTGTCCATGTTCTGTTATAATCTGCACCCGGCACAGCCAGAAGAGGACTGGCCACCCCTCACAGCCTGGTTCCTCTCTAGGTTTCTTCCTAGGTTTTGGCCTTCTAGGGAGTTCTTCCTAGCCACCGTGCTTTTACACCTGCATTGCTTGCTGTTTGGGGTTTTAGGCTGGGTTTCTGTACAGCACTCTGTGACATCAGCTGATGTAAGGGGGGCTTTATAAATACATTTGATTTGATTTGATTTTGATTTGGCATCAACTCAACTCGCCGTGTTTGGAGGAGGAGGAATGCTGCCTATGACCCCAAGAACATCATCCCCACCGTCAAACATGGAGGTGGAAAAATTATGCTTTGGGGGTGTTTTTCTGCTAAGGGTACAGGACAACTTCACCGCATCAAAGGGACGATGGACGGGGCCATGTACCGTCAAATATTGGGTGAGAATATGACCCAAAACACACGGCCAAGGAAACAAAGGAGTGGCTGAAGAAGAAGCACATTAACCTGTTACAGCTAGGGTCCCATTTTCCAAATTTTCGCCTGTCTGACGTGCCCAAAGTTAAATGCCCGCCACTCAGGGCCAGAAACTAGGATATTCACATAATTAGTACTATTGGATAGGAAACACTCTGAAGTATCTAAAACCATTAAGATATAGTCTGTGGGTATAACAGAACAGATATAGCAGGCAAAAACCTGAGAAATATCTGTCCGTAAATCCTTTTTCTTTTGCCCTCCACTCACTTTGAAGGCCTGGTAATAGAAGTCAATGGGGAATAGGACACAGGTTGCAGTACCTATGGCTTCCACTGGATGTCAACAGTCTCTGGAAAGTGTCTGGAGGAAATAGCCCTGAGGAGATCCTTATAGAAGAAGAAAGACTACAGGAAGGGAAAAATGTAAACAATCGTGCACGCTCACGAGAACGTGAACGCTTCAGCTTTCTTTTCCTTTTATAACGTTTCAGTTACCATCCGTGTAAAATATGATCGCTATTATTCATAAAAGAATACATAAGGATGCATTATTAAAAATATTTGATTTGTTTGTGAAAAGATGAGAGGAATAACTTGAACGTGTTTTCTTCACTGTACAACGGGCAAGTAGACTGACAATGCTTGGTGGAGTAGCTGAACATAACGTGCCAACCAAACGGAGATTTATGGATATAATGAATTAAATTTTCTAACAAAAGAACCATGGATTCTCGTTTGGACACTTGGGAAGCCCTCAGCAGAAGTTATTTGAAAGGTAAGTGATTTATATTAGCTGTGATATGGACATTTTGAGAACCGAGCTGGATATGAATTTATGCTAATGTGGAAAATATGTGAGGTACTAGCCTCAAACAATCAAATGTGGTGCTTTCGCCGTAAAGCCTTTTTGAAATCTGACAATGCAGTGATATTGCCAAGAAGCAGAGCTTTTGATGGCTATGCAACACTTGTATATTACGAATATTTATTTTGAATTTGCCGCGTTATGTTGGCTCTGAAAACGATCCCGCTAGCGGGAACCGTGCGCAGAGAGGTTAAGGTCCTGGAATGGCCTAGCCAGTCTCCAGACCTTAATCCCATAGAAAATCTGTGGAGGGAGCTGAAGGTTCGAGTTGCCAAACATCAGCCTCGAAACCTTAACTACTTACGGAGTGGTGGGGCGCTCGATTCAAAATCCAAACGTTGAATTATTAAACATTCATCAATATACAAGTGTTGTATAGTCATCAAAAGCTCTGATTCTTGGCAATATCACAGCGTTGTCAGATTTAAAAAAGGCTTTACGGCGAAAGCACAACATTTAATTGTTTGAGGGTAGCACCTCTAATATTTATGCATTAGCATAAATCCATAACCCAAGACAGGTCTCACAAAACGCATACAATCGCTAATATAAAATCGCTTACGTTTGATGAACTTCTGCTGAGGGCTTCCCAAGTGTCCAACGAAGACAATCCATGCTTCTTTTGTTAGAAAAAGTCATTTATTATATCCATAAATCTCCGTTTGGTTGGCGCGTTATGATCATAAAATCCACCCTTGAGTCGCCCATTGAACCGTGAAGAGAACACGTTCAAATTATACCTATACACTTTCTACAAACAAATCAAACATCATTTTTAATGTATCCCTAGGTATCCTTTTGGGTATATTTGCTGTTATATTTCAACCGGACGATAACGTGAACGATAGGAAAGAAAAATAAAGTGGTGCGCGTTCACAATCTTGCGCGCGTCAAACCTTGTTTTCAAAAGTGGTCGCCTGACAATGTTCTGTTCCTATCTGTTCTGGTCACTCCTAGAATTCCCAGACTTTGTAAATAGACTGTTGACATCTAGTGGAAGCCATAGGTACTGCAGTCTCAGTCCTACATAAAGTTGTATGCAATAGGCACAATGGAGAAAATGCTCATTTACAAAAAACACTGCAAATCCGAATGGATTTTCCTCGGGGTTTTCGCCTGCTATATCAATTCTGTTATACTCACATACATTATTTTAACACTCTTAGAAACTTCAGAGTGTTTCCTATCCAATATTACTAATTATGTGCATATCCTATTTTCTGGGCCTGAGTGGCATGCATTTTACTTTGGGCAAGCCAGACTCTCCAAAACCGTCACCTATGCAGCCGCTCCCTAAGAAGTTAATGACTTGGAGAAATCTGCAAAGAGGAGTGGGACAAAATCCCTCCTGAGATGTGTGCTAACCTGGTGGCCAACTACAAGAAACGTCTGACCTCTGTGATTGCCAACAAGGGTTTTGCCACCAAGTACTAAGTCATGTTTTGCAGAGGGGTCAAATACTTATTTCCCTCAGTAAAATGCAATTCCATTTATAACATTTTTCACATGCGTTTTTCTGGATTTTTTTGTTGTTATTCTGTCTCTCACTGTTCAAATAAATCTACCATTAAAATTATAGACTGATCATTTCTTTGTCAGTGGGCAAACGTACAAAATCAGTAGGGGATCAAATACTTTTTTCCCTCACTGTAGCCTTGGTCTCCAGTCCCGACAGCAGGTACAGTCGTCCCCGGGGCAGAGTGGTGCTAGGGAGAAGGTCAATCCCGCAGTCATATGGTTGGTGCGGCGGAAGCGAAGTGGCCTGGGCCTTGTTGAACACCTCCCGAAGGTCCTGGTACTCCGCGGGAATGGCGGAGAGGTCCGGGGCACCTTCCGAGCCCCCAGGAAGATGTCTCAGGGCAGGTTGCGCTGAGATTTATACTGGTTTCATCACAGCAGAATGGCATGAACAGGGGTGCAAGCAAGGGAAGCAGGAATGTTCTCCATTTGACCCACCAGAGTATTCGCTCCTACCAGTGAGCCTGATCTTTTTAAAGGACAAGAGGACACAAAGTTACCAAGAGTCCCACAATACAGACAACTCTTCATGTTGATCCTGTAATACCGTTCCGCTGGCGATAGCCCAGCTCTACCTAGTTGCATAGGCTCGGTAAGCGGTGACTCACCGTCTTCGGTGACTCTCTGGGAAGTTCGGGAAGCCTCGGGTTCTCTCGGCAACGGGATCATTGGGGACCTCCGGGATGACTCGGAGGCAAGGTGGAATCCCTGGACGTGCGAGCAAAGTCGAATTTCCTCTTTCTCCGTCCTTCCCGTAGTCGCCCATCGATTCGGATGGTCAAAGCGATGAGGGAATCAAGATCCGTAGGTAACTCCCGAGAAGCAAGCTCATCCTTGGCCTCTGAGACACCGTGCAGGAACATATCGAACAGTGCTTCTTGGTTCCAAGCACTCTCCGCTGCCAACGTGCGGTATTCCACCGCATAGAAGTCCTGCAGGAGTCCTGCCGAAGCTCGATTAGCTTCTGGGCAGCTTCTCTCCCAGAGAACGAGGCATTAAAAACTTTCTTCACCTCTACCACGAACCCCTCCAGACTAACGCATATGGCCGGCTGTCCCATACAGCAGTAGTCTAGGTGAGAGCCCTACCGGACATCACCGTGATGAGATAGGCTATCTTGGAGCGATCCGAGGGGAAGGAGGAGGGCTTAAGCTCAAATGAGGGCACACTGAGCTAGAAACGCCCGACAGGTGCTCAACTCTCCATTGAAGCGTTCTGGGGGGTAAACGGGGCTCCCGAGAAGGTGGAGTGGCCAATGAGACGGCGCTGCTAGCAGCTGTCTTACTGAGGGGCTGTGGGGCTACCACCGTGGTAGGTTGCCTCCCAGACAACTGCTCCAGCAAACTGTCCAATGCCCGGTCATGGCATTCAGCCAACGTTTGGACCCCCTCCATAAGGCTACAAAGCAGTTCCTTGTGCCTCCCGATGGTGGCTCCTTGGGAGGAGATGGCGTCGTGCAGCTGGCCCAGGTCTGCTGGGTCAGTCATGGCCAGTTCGTAATATCAGATTTGAAGGTAAGACCCAGATGCCGACTGTGTCGGAGTAACAATGTTTATTACGGCAACAGGGCAGGCAAACGACAGGTCAAGGCAGGCAGGCAGGGGTCAATAACCAGAGTAGTGGGGGGAAAGGTACAGGACGGCAGGCAGGCTCAGGGTCGGGGGCAGGCAGAGTGGTCAGGCAGGCGGGCTCAGAGACAGGACAGGCAAGGGTCAAAACCAGGAGGGCGAGAAAAGGAGAGACTGGGGAGAAGCAGGAGCTGAGACAAAAACGCTGGTTGACTTGACAAACAAGACGAACTGGCAACAGACAAACAGAGAACACAGGTATAAATACACTGGTATAAATACACAGGGGATAATGGGGAATATGGGCGACATCTATAGGGGGGTGGAGACAATCACAAGACAGGTGAAACAGATCAGTGTGTGACACTATCATCATGATCATGTTAAAGCTATCATCATGATCATGTTAAAGCTATAATCATGATCATAATAATCATCATTACCTCGAAGAAACATCTACATATTTTGTGTTTTTATTCCGTAGACATACATGTGAAAACATTGATGAGCATGTTCAGAAAATCGTTGTGAAGCCCAAGAATCTTTTAAATTCCCTGGTTGAATTTAAATGTTATATCCTTCAGAATTTCCCCCCCAACTTAGCATCTCCATTTCAAGCTGGGAACTAAATAGTGTTCCACATCCCACTATGAAAAATACATTCAATTATTTGTTAGGGTATTTATTAAAAGTGAAGCGCCTTAGACATTAGATATGCATAAAATATATGAAAATCATCACATCTGTTCTGTAATGAAAGGCCCCTCCAACAGCTGAAACGTTGGCATTTCTATTTAAGAAATTGAAATCCCAAACACCATTTGTGGAAAAATGCAAATGCATTATTAATATGAAAGGGGAGCATTAGTCATGGATTCGAATGAAAATGTTTTGTATTTGGTAACATTTGTAAGAGAAAATAAGGGGTCAGGAAAAAGTTCCAGTGCAGCACTTTTTGGTAAGAGGAAGACACTGGCAGCCCCTATTCTCCACTGCAGCTGTAAATTTCAAATTTTAATTATGAGGGAATGGAGCTCAACTTGCCAAGGTGAGAGGAGATACATTTTGACTCTCAAATCAGATCTTAGAGCCAAGCTGAGTTCAAGTAAAGCTAAAGCGTGAGGCATGCTGTCCTAATGTCCTCATAATGCTGTATGCTAGCTATTTTGATTAAGTTTGTTGCTGTAAGACCTTTGTAATAGGGATATTAAAGATAATTGAAATTCATGTTTAGGCTTCAAGTGATCAGCACCTGTATAGCATTTTAAAGTATCTGGAAAATGACACATGCGGTGTAATGTGAAGTACTCACAACATCTGAAGATTAATGACAACTCATAACACTGACATGAACTACAGAATATCAGGCTCGGTATCTTGCTTCATGACACAATATTCCTAAAGAAATGTTATTCACTATGACACAATATTCCTTACGACACACTATTCCTTATTTCCTTATGCAGCAATGGTGTTCCAGCAACACACACCCATTTCTGGCCACCGCAAGTCCCAGAGAAAACCTCCATGCTTCTCCGCCTGATCATGCCTCCAATGGAATTGATTGGTAATTAAAGCCGAGTCGCCCGGCTTAAGTCCCCATTACAAGGAGTAAAAAATATAGGTCCATTAAGGGCCACTTTAAGCCAACAGTCCTCCGAGGCCACGGGGCTTCATAAGAAAGTTAGTGCCTGTCATAATTTAGCTTGGTGGATCACAGTTCATTAGCGTCCAGCGAGGCTCCAGAGGCCAGGGGTGGGGAAGGGGGTGGCATGTTATTGATTGGGAGGTGATCAGGCTCCCACCCTCCCCCACCATCACTACCACCAGTCCCCAGAGCACTCCACCCTATCCCCCCACCACCACTCCCCGGACCACTCTACCCCACTTCACTTCACTCCACCCTCCTCTGCCATCACCCTACCCCCCTCTACCCCATCCCACCCCATCCACATCCCTGCATGGCCGGAGCTTGACCTCTGTCAAGCCTGTCTGCAGCGGCCTGCTGATGACTCAGCAGATTTGCTGCAGCGGTGCTGAGGAATAGGGCCATGGAGGAACGGAGGAGGACTAGGGCTGGCACCCAGCCCACCCATCAACCATCAAGACAGGGTGTGTGTGTAAGAGAGAGGGGGCGGAGGGTGGAGGGAGTGGGGGACTGGAGAGAGGGGAGCCTGACATGGTGATGTCATATGCTGCTTGGAGTGATATATAACCTTACACGCAGACACGGACACAGGCCGCTAGAACACAGCCATCCACCCACACTCCTGCTCAGAGTTCTCCTCTGGCATTAAAACACTTCTTTGGCTCTGATGTCTTGTCACTTATCTTAAGCACTGGGAGGATGTCTGCTGGGGGATGGAGGGATGAGGAGGAGGAGGGGAGAAGGGTGGTGGATGACACACAACCAAGCTCTGTACTGCTGACTGCTCAATTTTAGGCATGGGTGAGAGTAGATTAACAATGACGGCATGTGCTAACATCAATCCTATGTGAGGAATTAATCATTTTCACCGTATTATAAGTATATTTATAATCATCTAAAGTTAAGGAGTGTCAAAAAACGATTAAACAGGCCATTATGGCCCCAGAGTATTCTGGTGATTAGTCTTAATCTTATTTTATTGACTGTGAATCCTTTAAAATCAGAATACTCTGCATATACAGGTACTGTATTTTACATTTGTGTTTATTTGCAATGCAGCAGCCATTGATAGCAAAATGTCTCTTTCCTTGTTGATACTAACACAGCTGGTTCCAAGACACACTTGATATTGGAACAGCTCCTCTTGGATACAATTTCCAAATCTTTGTTCGACAACCAATGCACTGCAGTCTTGTTCCATTCTCATTCACTCTGAGCTCTAGAACGGCATTCATATTAGGTAGTCTCTCAGTCGTCAGATGAAAGTCCCTCAGTTGTCACTTGACAACTTCAGTCTGATTTCCTACTATGGATGCCATATTCCAGCATTCCTGTTGGCTCCTTTTCCCTGTTAATTTCCTCGAAACTGTCTTGTTCCCAGGCCTTAATATTCACCCCCCACCCCACATCTCAGTTTCAAATCACAGTTGTTGTTTGTTTCCTTTGAACCCACGTCAGTGTGGGGGTGTTTTCTTCCCCCTTCTCTTTCTTTCCCTTTCTCTCCGTTCTCATCGTTGTCAACATCCTCCTAGGGAGAAGAGAGGAGGTCTATTTTAAGCGATGCGGCGCCATGCACCAACCACCCACACAGTGCAGGGGAGAGACTGGCACATCTCATGCAGTTCATGGGGAGGGATTCAACCCCCCCCCTCTCTCCTTCCCTTCTTCCATCCTTACCACCTTCAATAGCACAGTCCATCAAAAGCAAAGGCGCAGTGGCTGCAACAGTTTATCAAACGCGCCATATCTGAAAGCAGAATTTGTATCTCACTGCTGGAGTCTTCAACAATATGACATTGGGGTCTGACGATGTGAAATGCCACAGGGCACAGAGACGTTGAGGAAGAAATTAGGCAACTCCGAATCTGCATTGCCAAACTATTTCTTAGTCCTTTGTTAGTCTGTCTTCTGTCTACCTAAGGGCCTGAAATGTGGTAGGATTTAATGCTTGGTAAAGCTAATTCTGCCTTGCTGGAGAAATTCATCTCAGAATACTGTATGTATTGTGTAGCTGAGTTAATTCTGAAGCCTTGCAAAATCGCACAGTTGTGCAAAGTAGAATTATTGATTCAGCATGGATTGCACATGAATTCATGTCCTTTTCGAAGAACACAATCCAAATATCGACGTTTTACACACAGTGAAACCATGAATTAAGTGAACTCCTCATTCTCTGATGAAAACACACACACAGACACACACACATACACACACAACATGTTTTTCAACACATAGTATATGTGCTGTATACCTGAACAGAGTACACCCTCATATGTGATCTCTTTGACTGTGTGTGTCTGTGCCTTTTATCTATGGCCTTCTTCATCACGACACCCAAAGTCTGTGTGTGTACGTGGCGTTGTGTATGCGTTTGATAATTTGGCCGTTCATCTTCTTCTTTTTCTCCTCCTCCTCGTCCTCCTCTCGGAGAGATGAGTGCGAGATGACTTGTGGGACGAGTAGGCACTGGGCACACGCCGGGCTCAGGTAATGAGAAATGATGTTCATGTCAGCGGCAGAATTGTCTAAATCATTCCCAAGTAGAGTTACATAATTCAAATATTATTCCGCCACTCTGCCCCCCGTTATCCCTTATCACCGCCTTGTCCTCTGGCTCCTTCCCTCCTTCCCCGCTCCGATTTCAAATAGATATTTTTTTCATCCCTCTCTTTCGGGCGACATGTTCTCCACCGAGGAGGGTAGTGCGGGGATTTGAGCGGGGCTCAAGTCATCCAAGGGAGCAGAGCATGCTGGTTCAAAAGATTACAATAAAAAGTAAAGAAGAAAGTCATATGTGTGTCCTAGTACCCAATGTGAGACCCGTCCACAATGATCCTATTCTTGGAGGTGGAATTAATGTTAAATACTTCCGAACACAACGCAATAGACAGAATAACTATATTGTTGCTGACAGAGTGTAGTTCATATAGGAACACTTGGAAAAGGACTTGCCTGTTTTCACAGTGCTAAGGCTTTCACAAACAATGTGTTGATGTGGTGGCTACGTGTTTGATCTTGTCTGACCCAGAGTGCTATTGGTGGTCAGCTGGTGCAAACGGACATGGAGTTCACAATTGGAGATTGGTTTTTGGAATTTGAATGGAACTTTCTCGGCGGACCAAGACGGAATTGGAACCAGATTGAACCGAGATGGAGTTGGAATATGAACAGAGAGATGAAGTTGACCTCAAGTTTCCCCTCCCTGCCACCCCTCCCTTTCCAATCTTAACAGACACTTACATGGCAGAGAAGAAAATGTACTTTTAACCGTGGGATAGTCCCTTTAACTCCTATCTCTTTTTATTCGCAGCCACTCATCTTTCCTGCAATTCTGCTTTGTTAAACTCACTCTCTCTCTTTCTCTCTCTTACTCTCTCTCTCTCTGTCAATGGTCTGACACTGATGTCTTGGCAGTCCTTATTTCATCTCTCCTGAAATTTGGAGGAGAGAGAGCGGAGTGTGTGAAGGGCACTGGCGGTTCTGGGGGGCATTGCCCTGTGACAACAATTTTGGACCCCCTTGTGGCCCCCCTAAATGTGGAGTATGAAATAATTTTTGCATAACTCATTTTTGCTATCGTTCCTTTTTTTACATCCGTTATTAGACAGTGGCAACGTGGAACACTAATTAAACCCACACATTTACTAGAGGGACATGGTCTTTTGCCTACTAATGCCTGCAATGAAGTGAAGAAAACGATATGAGAACAAAAACGTCTAATGTAACTGGCCCCTCTAACAGTACAACTGGCCCCAGCTTGGCCCCCCCAGTTGAAAGGGTCTAGAACCTCCACTGGTGAAGGGGAGAGAGAGGAGTGTGTGGAGGGGAGAGAGAGAATAGTGTGTGGAGGGGAGAGAGAGAAGAGTGTGTGGATGGGGAGAGAAAGAGGAGTGTGTGGCGGGGAGAGAGAGAGGAGTGTGTGGAGGGGAAAAAAAGAGGAGAGTGGAGGAGAGAGGGAGGAGTGTGTGGAGGAGAGAGAGAGAAGTGTGTGGAGGGGAGAGAGAGAAGAGTGTGTGGAGGGGAGAGAGAGAAGAGTGTGTGGAGGGGAGAGAGAGGAGTGTATGGAGGGGAGAGAAAGAGGAGAGTGTGGAGGAGAGAGAGGAGGGTGTGGAGGAGAGAGAGACGAGTGTTTGGAGGGGAGAGAGAGGAGTATGTGGAGGGGAGAGAGAGGAGTGTGTGGAGGGGAGAGAGCGAGGGGTGTGTGGAGGGGAGAGAAAGGTAAGTGTGTGGAGGAGAGAGAGAGAGGAGTGTGCAGAGGAGAGAGAAAGAGGAGTGGGTGGAGGGGTTGGGATGCATGTGTACTGAGGAATGAAGTACCCTCTGCGCCCCTGGACAGGCCCCGTCTGTCGGTCCAAGGGGAGCTCAGGCGCTGTGATTCAGCTTTTCTGGATCCTGGCCAACTCTTGCTCACTCCCTCTTCCCCTATATTGAGATATGTGTGCATAACTCTAACCTTTTAAGACATATGCTTGCATGATTTATGCAAGAGTGGTGGCCATGTATAATAAGGACAGAATTAAGACCTTGGTGTTTTATGTTGTGGAGGCCGATTTGGAATTGTTTGAAGTAATTCAGTAATGCAGCAAACAGGTATTAGTCCAATGTAACAAGATGTCCCAATACTACATTTACAGTGGGATTACATACCAATGCTATAGCTGTCTGTGGCGTAACATCAATTCTAAAGTGGTACTGTAACCTTCTGTGGCCGGTATTCAATCTGATCGCACCTGTCGACAATGCACCATTTAAAGGTAGCGTCTCTGTAAAAGTTTAAAGGTCTCTGTAAAAGTTAGATAATGCCTGTTATGCTTGATATCATAATGGGCATTGTGGCATGGTATCTTCTGGAACACAAATACAGTTGAAAAGTCAAAGTCAAAACTTTAAATAACTACTGGGCCAGCAAATCAAATCCAATTGTGTTTGTCAAATGCGCTGAATACAACATGTGTGGACCTTTGTGAAATGCTTACTTACAAGCCCTTCACCAACAATGCAGTTCAAGAAATAGAGTTAATAAAATATTTACTAAATAAAGTAAATCTAATCAATCAAAAAGTAACACAAGAAATGTACATAACAATAACAAGGCTATATACAGGGGGGTACCGGTACCGAGTCAATGTGCGGGTGTACAGGTTAGTTGAGGTCATTTGTAAAGTGACTATGTATTGATAATAAAACAGCGAGTAGCAGCACTGTAAAAACAAAGGGGGGTCAATGTAAATAGTCCAGGTAGCCATTTGATTAGTTGTTCAGCAGTCTTATGACTTGGGGGTAGAAGCTGTTAAGGACCCTTTTGGTCCTAGACTTGGCACTCCAGTACCGCTTTCCGTACGGTAGCAGAAGGTGATGCAACCGGTCAGGATGCTCTCGATGGTGCAACTGTATAACTTTTTGAGGATCTGGGGACCCATGCCAAATCTTTTCAGTCTCCTGAGAGGGAAAATGTGTTGTCGGGCCCTCTTCACAACTGTCGTGGTGTGTTTGGACCATGATAGTTTGTTGGTGATGTAGACACCAAGGAACTTGAAACAGTCGACCCACACCACTTCAGTCACATCGATGTTAATGGGGGCCTGTTCAGCTCTCCTTTTCCTATAGTTCACGATCAGCTCCTTTGTCTTGCTCACATTGAGAGATAGGTTGTTGTCCTGGCACCACACTGCCAGGTATCTGACCTCCTCCCTACAGGCTGTCTCATCATTGTCGGTGTTCAGGCCTACAACTGTGGTGTCGTCAGCAAACTTAATGATGGTGTTGGAGTCGTGCTTTGCCATGCAGTCATGGGTGAACAGGGAGTACAGTAGGGGACTAAGTACGCACCCCCGAGGGGCGCCAGTGTTGAGGATCAGCGTGGAAGATGTGTTGTTGCCTACCCTTACCACCTGGGGGGCGGCCCGTCAGGAAGTCCAGGATCCTGTTGCAGAGGGAGGAGTTTAGTCCCAGGGTCCTTAGCTTAGTGAGGATTTTTGTGCGCACTATGGTGTTGAATGCTGAGCTGTAGTCAATGAACAGCATTCTCACATAGGTGTTCCTTTTGTCCAGATGGGAAAGGGCAGTGTGGAGTGCGATTGGGATTGCGTCATATGTGGATCTGTTGGGGCGGTATGCGAATTGGAGTGGGTCTAGGGTTTCTGGCATGATGCTGTTGATGTGAGCCAAGACCAGCCTTTCAAAGCATTTCATCGTTACCGACATGAGTGCTACGGGGCAGTAATCATTTAGGCAGGTTACCATCGCTTTCTTGGGCTCAGGGACTATGGTGGTCAGTTTGAAACATGTACACTACTGGTCAAAAGTTTTAGATCACCTGCTCATTCAAGGGTTTTTCTTTATTTTTACTGTTTTCTACATTGTAGAATAATAGTGAAGACATCAAAACTTTGAAATAACACATACGGAATGATTAGTAATCAAAAAAGTGGTAAACTAATAAATATATTTTATGTTTGAGATTCTTCAAATAGCCATCATTTGCCTTTGATGACGGCTGTGCACACTCTGGGCATTCTCTCAACCAGCTTAATGAGGAACGCACCTGGAATGAATGTCAATAAACAGGTGTCCCTTGTTAACTTCTCAGGGATTGCTGGGGCGCTAGCGCCCCAATCCCGACACTACCAGGTGAAATGTAAGGCGCCAAATTCAAAATCCAAAAGTTTAATTATTAAACATCCACCAATATACAAGTGTTCCATACTCATCAAAAGCTCTGTTTCTTGGCAATATCACAGCGTTATCAGATTTCAAAAAGGCTTTACGGCGAAAGCAGCACATTTGATTGTTTGAGGGTAGCACCTCACATATTTTTGCCATAGCCATGAATCGATTAGCCATCATGGCACAAACATAACACATTTCACAGCGAAAACAAATCAATTACCTGTTGAAGAACTTCTGCTGAGGTCATCCTAAGTGTCCAACGAAGACAATCCATGGTTCTTTTGTTAGAAAAAGTAATGTATTTTATCCATAAATCCTCCATTTGGTTCGCGCGTTATAATCAGAAACGACAGCCTCCACTAGTCCATTGAAACGTGATGCAAACTCGTTCATCTTATACCTATAAACTTGTCCAAGAACAATCAAACATAGTTTTAAATGTATCCTTAGGAACATTTTTACGTATATTTACTATTATAAATCAACCGGAATATAAACTGATCGATAAAGACGGTAAAAAAGACACTGTGCGCCTTCTCGGGAACGCGCACTGGGTCCTGTTGACATAAAAAGGTCACTTCCTGGTTTGCTCTTATTCTCTGGTCTAATTCCTCCAAAATGAAATTTTACACTGTCTCGAGACTGTTGACATCTAAAGGAAGCGATGGGTACTGCATTCATTTGCCCTTATATGGTCATTTTCATGAGGGAGGGGTTCCCAATGAGGCACTCTGTCAAAACCACTTTTTCCAGGACAGAAATTCCTCGGGGTTTCGCCTGCCATATGCGTTCTGTTTCACTCACAGACAAATGGTTAACACTTTTGGAAAATTCAGAGTGTTTCCTATCCAATGGTACTAAACATGTGCATATCCTATTTTCTGGGCCTGAATGGGAGGCATTTTACTTTGGGCACGCCAGGCTCTCCAAAACCGACCCCTCAGCTGCCACTCCCTAACAAGTTAAAAGTTAATTGGTGGATTTTCTTTCCTTCTTAATGCATTTGAGTCAATCAGTTGTGTTGTGACAAGGTAGGGGGGTATACAGAAGATAGCCCTATTTGGTAAAAGACCAAGTCCATATTATGGCAAGAACAGCTCAAATAAGCAAAGAGAAATTACAGTCCATCATTGCATTAAGACATGAAGGTCAGTCAATATGGAACATTTCAAGAACTTTGAAAGTTTCTTAAAGTGCAGTTGCAAAAACCATCAAGCGCTATGATGAAACTGGCTCTCATGAGGACCGTCACAGCAATGGAAGACCCAGAGTTACCTCTGCTGTAGAGGATCAGTTCATGAGAGTTACCAGCCTCAGAAATTGCAGCCCAAATAAATGCTTCACAGAGTTCAAGTAACAGACACATCTGAACATCAACTGTTCAGAGGAGACTGTGTGAATCATGCCTTCATGGTCAAATTGCTGCAAATAAACCACTACTAAAGGACACCAATAAGAAGAAGAGACTTGCTTGGACCAAGAAACACGAGCAATAGACATTAGACCGGTGGAAATGTTTCCTTTGTTCTGGAGTCCAAATTGGTGATTGTTTGTTCCAACAATTGTGTCTGTGAACGGATGATCTCCGCATGTGTATTTCCCACCATAAAGCATGGAGGAGGAGGTGTTATGGTTTGGGGGTGCTTTGCTGGTGACACTGTCTGTGATTTATTTCGAATTTAAGGCACACTTAACCAACATGGCTACCACAGCATTCTGCAGCGATACGTCATCACATCTGGATTGGGCTTAGTGGGACTATCATTTTTTTTTCAACAAGACAATGACCCAACACACCTCCAGGCTGTGTAATGCTATTTTTACCAAAAAGGAGAGTGATGGAGTGCTGCATCAGATGACCTGGCCTCCAAAAAACCCTGACCTCAAGCAAATTGAGATGGTTTGGGATGAGTCGGACCACAGACTGAAGGAAAAACAGCCAACAAGTTCTCAGCATATGTGGTAACTCCTTCAACACAGTTGGAAAAGCATTCCAGGTGGAGCTGGTTGAGAGAATGCAAAAAGAGTGTCCAAAGCTGTCATCAAGACAAAGGGTGGCTATTGGAAGAATCTCAAATATAAAATGTATTTGGATTTGTTCAACACTTTTTTGGTAACTACATGGTTCCATATGTGGTTTTTTTCGTAATTTTGATGTCTTCACTATTATTCTACAATGTAGAAAATAGTAAAAATAAAGAAAAACCCTTGAATGAGTAGGTGTTCTAAAACTTTTGACCGGTAGTGTAGGTATTACAGGGAGAGATTGAACATGTCAGAGAAGACACTTACCAGTTGGTCCACACATGCTTTGAGTAGACGTCCTTGTAATCCGTCTGGCCCTGCGGCTTTGTGAACGTTAACCTGTTTAAAGGTCTTGCTCACACAGTGTCCGGAACAGCTGGTGCTCTCATGCATGCTTCAGTGTTGCTTGCCTCGAAGCGAGCATAAAAGGCATTTAGGTCATCTGGTAGGCTCGCGTCACTGGGCAGCTCCCGGCTGGGTTTGCCTTTGTAGTCTGTAGTAGTTTTCAAGCCCTGCCACATCCGACAAGTGTCAGAGCCGGTGTAGTAGGATTCAATCTTAGTCTTGTATTGACACTTTGCCTGTTTGATGGTTCGTCTGAGGGCATAGCGGGATTTCTTATTAGTGTCCCGCTCCTTGAAAGCGGCAGCCCTAGCCTTTAGCTCGGTGCAGATGTTGCCTGTAATCCATGGCTTCTGGTTAGGAAATATACGGTTCCTGTGGGGATGACGTCGTCGATGCACTTATTGATGAAGCCGGTGACTGAGGTGGTGTACTCCTCAATGCCATTGAATGAATCCAGAAACATATTCCAGTCTGTGCTAGCAAAACAGTCCTGTAGCTTAGCATCCACGTCATCTGACCACTTCCGTATTGAGCAAGTCACTGGTACTTCTTGCTTTAGTGTTGGCTTGTAAGCAGGAATCAGGAGGATAGAATTATGGTCAGATTTGCCCAAATGGAGGGCGAGGGAGAGGTTTTGTGCATCTCTGTGTATGGAGTAAAGGTGGTCTAGAGGTTTTTCCTTCTGGTTGCACATGTGACATGTTGGTTGAAACGATTTAAAATGGATTTAAGTTTGCCTGCATTTAAGTCATCATCTCAATTTATAAAGATCTGGCAGTATGGCATGTCCCTCTTATGCCCTCACAAGACGTGACTATGTGAACTGCATAACCATCTACAGTACAGTTGGCCCCATTGCGTCCAGGTAAGTTAGCGTCTCCATGACTGTACCAGTTGTGACAGACACCTGGGGTGACCTACAGACATACTCTGCTCGCATGTCCCTCTATGCTGGCGTGTCCCTCTAAGGCTACTGTACTGGGCAGACCCTGTGAAACCTGGCCTGTCGCTTGCTCCTCTGTGGCTCTTGAGAACAGAGGCCTGGGGAAAGGGGAGGGCTCTAACTGTGCACATGCAAACAGGTCAACTGCTCTGAACGTTGACCGTGTGTGTCTGTGTGCGTGCATGTGTGTGTTTGTGCCATGGAAATGTGTTTGTTTGCAAATGGGAAGACCTGAGAGTAATGCATGCAAGCCCATGCATAAAGTATGGCATGGATGCTGAAATGATAAATAAAGAGAGAGTGAAAGAGAGAGAGAGAGAGAGAGAGAGAGAGTGGGGGACGAGACAGGAGTGAGGGGGAGCGTGACTACTGCCATAACGTCCTCTGAGATGCATTTGGACAGAGCGAGCATCTGTCAAAATGCGCCAGCCTCAACTGCCGCCTTGCTAATGGCCACAGACGTGAAGGGAGGGAGGAGAGAGAGAGAGAGAGAGAGAGAGAGAGAGAGAGAGAGAGAGAGAGACCTTGTAATGGCTATTGAATTATTTTATTTTTACCACTTTGTGGCTTGTTTGTGATTGTGTGTGTCTGTGTGCAAGTGCGTGAATGTGTGTTTATTTTCTCGGTGTCATATATCTGAGACAATCACTCATTTTGATGAATTGGCTTCGCTGTCAATCATTCATCTGAATTGTTTTTGAGGCAATTTGGACCGAATCGTTTTTTTCCTCTTGGAGAAACAACCACCAGCAATCATCCTAAGGTTTAAATCATGTCATCGCAGGGAAGGCAGGTTCGCTGGGAAAAGTGCTAAAAATTACACAGCAAATTACACATACTTGAAAACATAGCATATTTTACACATTGTTAGTCACATTTCCCTAATGCAAAACAGCACTGAATGGTGCAAAACATACTGCTTAGCTCACAATACCCTGCAACATGTTTTATGTTGTTACTTCACACTTATGTCTGTAAAGATGAGGCAATTAACAGATGTTGAAAAACGACTGCAAAAATGCTGTTCAATGGTCAACAATTGCAACATTACGCAATTGTTAGCTCTAGAAACTCACCTTGGATAATGTACCATTCCATCTATTTAAAAGTAATTTTGTGTAACTTTTCTCACTGTGTCGGGTGTTATGCACAAGGAAAATGTCCCTCTGTGTCGCCATCTAGTATTACTAGCTATCCTAGCTAGGTGCTGGTGTTTCAGATTGAGATTGTACCGCATAAACTCACTCACAACTTGAAATAGTGCCACTTAATTGGATCATTTTCAGTGTTGCAACTGGTTGGTTTGTTGTCAACTGGGCGTTCATGTGTGTTTGTGATCAGAGGACGACTAGTTTGAGCCCACTAACGGGATGGGGAAAGTGGGGGAAGCGATACTGTTAGCAACACAGTGACACCATTTACATTGGAAAACCTGTTTATTAAACAATTCAATATAATTTATGTATGATTACATGAGTCTAATGCATTAAATGTGAGGACATAGAAAAACAAAACAAATTTCCCTTCTGGAAACATAAAATAAAAAAAATTGCGTATGTTCCTACCAAGTTCACCTGCTTCCAATTGCCCAAGGCAACTCCAACTGTGTTCACAGCAGGCATCCAACCAAAAACACCAAGTTCCATTATAAATGTTAACTAAATTACTTTACTCTGTAAAGTATTAATTAAATCCTCCAAACCTTTTCTGTTTATCTTAAAGCACTAGGCTCTATCATCTGTGCTTTGACTGTGCGTTGTATTTATCCTCCTGATCCTAAACAGCTCCTATCTGTCGTTCTATGTTCTTAGAATGTATTGTGCGTGCCATGGAGCAGGAATACAAGAGGTCTGGCATAAGGCCTTCTTAAGGTTGTAATGAGAATGACAACTTGTCTTAGACTGAAGCAGTAGTGGTGCGTGGGTAAAATCACTGGGGAAGCCAAGCCAGGAAAAAAATGTCCATATTACAACCTATATGTTGTGATAATTGCGTTGTTTGTTCTATAACCTGTTAGTTCATATGCCTTGCCAATGTGATATATAGGCCTTAGGCCGAGACAATAAGATGACACAGTGGCAGAATAAATTCAATCACACCTGTGTTTCATTAAAATCGGAGAGCAATGTCTGTTACATGACCTACAGCATGGTCAAGCAAGTTTATGTGTCCGACATTTTCGGACTACTAAACAACAATTGATATAGAACCACAGAGAGTTAGGCTACCTCAAGTCACAAAGAAAACAGGAGCTGACTCCACTATTCCAGCATCATTTCAACTTTAACATTTAAACATCATCAAATCACCTATGCTTAGTCTAATACAGTGACGACCAGTAATTTAGCATGTCAATCTTGGTGGGGCAAACCCAATTTTTGTTGTTGTTGATGCATGCCAGCAAAGCCACAACACTAAACAATACATTAATTGAACTATACCGGTGACAAACGGTACCCACAAACTGTTAGGGCCTACATAAAGCTGTCCCAACAGCAGCTTCCTTTTAAGCACCATGGAGTGAATCCTTACCACCGCTACACCTGGCTATCAGCACAGCCTTGTCTGGCAGCGAAACAGTTCATTCAGCCTCATTTACTGCCTTTTAAAAATATATAGCTGATATGGCTGACTTGCTTAAACAAATGTGGTTTCTACTGACAATTGAGATGTACAAACTATGGCAGAAGGGAACAATGAGCAGAATTTAGAACATGGGCCGTTCTTACAGTATTCTCCCTGTACACAAAGTCAGAAACGTAGGATAAATAAAAGGGGAAAATAAGCAGATAATGAAAGCTCTTACAATAATCGATGATGAAATTTCTCTAAAACAGGCTATAGGCTACATGTGCACCACCAAGTCGGAACACTAGGCTAAGTTATGAGGGGGAAAGGGACCAAATTATTAGGGTGAAGCACATGGGCTACCAACAGCTTACTACACAACATACATTTAACATTACTTTCTTAGCTACGGTATCCATATCTCCCTGGCATGTTACATAATTTATGTAGCAGCATACTATACATTTTAAGACTCACCTCACTTGAAGAGGAAGGAGACGAGGCGGTCCTTCTTGAGGGCAAAGTTTGTCATCAAAGTCTGAAAAAAACAAGGTTGAATCATGACGTCAGTGATCTTCAGGTCGGATCTCTAAAAAGAGGCCTGAGTTCCCAACTTGGAAATATGAGTTGGATGACCGTTGAAAATGTATTTTCCCAGTTGCAGCTCATTTATTTCCGAGTTCCCAGTTGTCTTGAACTCACTAAAGTCTGAGATTTCCCATTTCCGAGTTTCCAGTTGTTTTGAACGTGGCAAAGGTCATGCCGGATTGAAAGCATGGCCAATGTATTCAGCCTTTTCTGGCCCTTGGTGTTGCATGTGAATGGTTATCCTTTTAAGCTTGGAAAAGAGACCCTTTAAACCCAGACATGGACCACACATCCTCTCCACCAAATAGCAGGCTAGTGATTGCTTTGCAAAGCTTGCAGTGAGCCACTGATTCCTTCCAAACCACTCATTGTTGAATTTGCGATTTACAACTTGTGGTGCAATGTTTATGTCCAATGGCCGATAAGCACCAAAACGTTTTATCTATAATTTCTCTTCATATGACAAGTATTGAAAAGGAATTGCCAGTAGATTGTCGACTTGATTCATGATGATGACTGCTTGTCTAGCTTGCTAGCTAAGATTTTGAAAGTATGATGTTGACATGATCAATCCAATCAAAGTAGATAAAATGTGATTTGACGTAATTTTATCTGTGGCCAATGACCTTGAGCCTTCTTGGATGGGCACTTTGAATGTAAATCGATGGTAGCACCCAAGGGGCTTGAACTTTCTAACTCTCCCTGTAGATTTTGCGGTGACGTAGTGTCCCCATGAGTGACAGAACACTGAGCCAATCACAGCACAACTAGAGAACATTACTAACCGCTACGCTCAGTGTTTTCAGTTGGCTGCCCCACCATGTGCCTGTCCATGGAACTCATTTCTGTGTACGTATGTGTGTGTTTGTGTGTTTGCAATACAAAAAATACATTTACTCACCCTACTTGTAGAGAAACGTCAATGCCATCCTCTTCTCTTTCATGTTGACGAAATGATCATACAGTACACTCTCTTCATTTTTGTTATCCTAGTCTACCTGCCTAAAATGCTTGCTTGCTAGCTACCCTACCTTTCTTTCATGGGTAATGATGCGCCAGCTAGTTAACATTAACCTACTACATCTAGCCACATATTGAACTTCCATCCTCTCAGGCAAGGGGCACAATGTATGAATTTATGGTTGGATCAGAATTGCCGTTATAGCCATTGGCCAGCACCGAGAATTAAGTATTTCTTTCACCTTTATTTAACCAGGTAGGCCAGTAGAGATCAAGTTCTCATTTACAACTGCGACCTGGCCAAGATAAAGCAAAGCAGTGCGACAAAAACAACAACACAGAGATACACATAAACAAACGTACAATCAATAACCCAAAATAAAGAAAAATTGAAAAATCTATGTACAGTGTGTGCAAATGTAGAAGTGTAGAGAGGTAGGCAATAAATAGGACATAGAGGTGGAAAATAATAATTTAGCATTAATACTGGAGTGATAGATGTGCAGATGATGATGTGCAAGTAAAGATACTGGGGTGCAAAAGAGCAAGAGGGTAAGTAATAATATGGGGATGAGGTTGTCGGTGTGCTATTTACAGATTGGCTGTGTACAGGTACAGTGATCGATAAGCTGCTCTGACAGCTGATGCTTAAAGTTAGAAAGAGAGATATAAGACTCCAGCTTCAGAGATTTTTGCAATTCGTTCCAGTCATTGACAGCAGAGAACTGGAAGGAAAGGCGGCCAAAGGAAGTGTTGGCTTTGGGCATGACCAGTGCAATATACCAGTGAGCTGAGATAAGGCGGGGCTTTACCTAGCAAAGACTTATAGATGACCGATTCCAGATTCTAGATTGGACATGCTTAATGTGAGTCTGGAAGGAGAATTTACAGTCCAACCAGACACCTAGATATTTGTAGTTGTCCGCATATTCTAGGTCAGAACCGTCCAGAGTAGTGATTCCAAATCCCTATCTCGAATAATGGCTAATTTAGGAAAGGACCAATTTTAGCTAGCCACCGGATGACATCAACACAACGAGATGCAACAATTCAAGTTTTTGACATTTGGCTTTTGGTGTAATGTGATTGGTGGGAAGGCAAATCCAAACTGGCTTCCCTTGTCACTTTTCACAGTTGAGCTCGCTCAGTTTAGCTAAACGATACAGTGTTTGTTTAAATTTACTTTAATTACAAAAATTGGAGTAAAACAAGCTTATATTCTGATTGGGTACGATGGTTGAACTAAACTCATGAGGCATTTGTAAGTTAGTGGTCTCTATTTACGTTAGTTGGCAATTTCAGCATGTAAAAACTGGTCCTGCAATTTACCTTTCTAACATCAGCTCGCTTGCACTGAGGTGAGGGGTGGCAATATTAGAGGTGAGTCCTTAAAAACAAATACAAAAGTGACAGCTTCCTACAGTGCAAATTGAAAGTTTCAAGACCAACGAAAAGCAGGTCTTAGCATATGATGTTTGGTGGGGGGGGCATAATTTGTTTTTTTGGCCCGCAGTCCTCTAATACAGGACTAGAATTTTAAAAAACAGATTATTCACCTAGTTTGCTCAAGGATTCAAACCAGTGACCTTTCGGTTACTAGCCCAACACTCTTAACCTCTTACGGAGCAGCGCCCCACTCCCGACACTACCCGGTGAAATGTAAAGCGCCAAATTCAAAATCCAAAAGTTGAATTATTTAAAATTCATCAATATACAAGTGTTTCATAGCCATCAAAAGCTCTTGGCAATATCACAGCGTTGTCAGATTTCAAAAAGGCTTTACGGCGAAAGCACAACATTTGATTGTTTGAGGGTAGCACCTCTAATATTTACGCATTAGCATAAATCCATAACCCAACCCGCGTCTCACAAAACGCATAAAATCGCTAATATAAAATTGATTACCTTTGATGAACTTCTGCTGAGGGCTTCCCAAGTGTCCAACGAAGACAATCCATGCTTCTTTGGTTAGAAAAAGTCATTTATTATATCCATAAATCTCCGTTTGGTTGGCACGTTATGTTCATAAAATCCACCGTGAGTCACCCATAGAACCGTGAAGAGAACGCGTTGAAATTATACCTATTATATTTCTACAAACAAATCAAACATCATTTTTTATTTTTCCTTAGATATTCTTTTATGTATATTTACTATAATATTTCAACCGGATTGTAGCCTGAACGATAAGGAAGGAAAAAACTTGGTTGCGCGCCTGCAAAAGCTTGTTGACATCTGAGCTCCCTGGACCATATTCTCTCCCTATCCGTTCTGGTCAGGGCTAACGTTTCCTGCTTTTGTATAGAGACTGTTGACATCTAGTGGAAGCCATAGGTACTGAAATCTCGGAGCTGCTTGCCTTTGAAATAAATAAGGAGACTGTCAAACAGAGCCGATGTGACAAAAAACAGTAATTCCGGATTGGATTTTTCTCGGGTTTTCGCCTGCTATATATGTTCTGTTACACTCACAGACATTATGTTAACACTTTTAGAAACTTCAGAGTGTTTCCTATCCAATAGTACTAATAATGTGCATATCATATTTTCTGGGCCTGAGTGCAACCTAACTTAATATCCTGTGCAACCTAACTTAAACATTGTATGAATGTCATCACAGGTGAGCATATTTTGTGTTTTGGGAACTTGTCTTTTGTAATGTACCTAGACTGTTCCCACAACATAATTAAATGTTCTGGGAAACTCAGAAAGGCTGTTTTGTCAACTTTTTTGCAACATAAGGGAATGTTTTGTACTCCTTGATTCAAACATTATCTGAATGTCAGCACAGCTGGACAGTTTGTGTTTTGGGAAGATATGTCTTCTCATGTTACCACACAATGTTACCACAACCTAATGAAACATTCTGTGAATCCTTAAAGAACACACAAAATGTGTTCTGGAAACATTGTAGAATCATCCTCACAACTGGACAATTTTGGTGTTTTTGGCACATCAGCATTACCGAGAGTCCCGGGACACTTGTTGGGGTCGTATAGAAAAAGGGAGAACACAATCATGTTCGTGAGTCTCCCCTTTCCATGAACAGAGACATTTTCGGGGGTCTGATAAACATCACTGTAGCTCGGCCACCTTCCACCGCAGGTGCGGATGGCCAACAGAAGGGGCTGTGGTGGATTAATATCTCTAGCAAAAAACTGATGGATTTTGATGGGGATTTTTTTATTATGTTACTTAGATTCACGCATGGGTGCGTCAATAGACTCATAAGGATTAATTCATAAGTCGAATATGTATGTAGCAACTGCTGATTTCTCCTTATAGCTAGGTTCATTAAATGCATTGAATGTTGCCTGATGAAAGGGTTCATACAAAGTGATAACAAACATTCTTTAGACTATTATCGGTCCCAAATGGCAACAGTAGTGCACTATAAAGGGAATAGGGTGCCATTTGCGACGCATCCAATGTCTTAGCCAACTAAGCAACTATTATTAAAAACAAACAAACATAGCATGGTTAGTGGTCAAAGGCCTTTCATTTCCACGTTTGTTTTTCAACCAGGTTGCCAAACTACTCTTCCCATCTGTGGCGTCCCTGGGTACAAATATAGACAGAGCTCATCTTTCCATCTCGCCTGTTTGTTGCTCTCTCTCTCTCTCTCTCTCTCTCTCTCTCTCTCTCTCTCTCTCTCTCTCTCTCTCTCTCTCTCTCTCACTTTTTTGCTATTTTCTTGTCTCATTCAAGGTCTGTTTGTACAAGCATCATTAGAAGTGCAGCTGTTTGACTGTATTTTGGTGACTCAAAAATCTGGGTTTAGCAGAGAGAGAGCTTGCATCCCAAATGGCACCCTATTCCTTATAAAGTGCACTACATTTGATCAGGGCTCATAAGACTCCGGTCAAAACAAGAGCACTATGTAGGGCACCATTTGGGACATAGACAGAGACTCAAAGGTATGCCAGCTAAACGGAAGCTAGGGAGGGAGCTAACAATGGGCTGTCACTTTGTGTGTGTGCCACTGCCAAATAAAAATGCAGAGAATGGATTGCTCAGCCTACTTTCAAAAGCATTCTAGCAACAGGAGGCTATATGTGTGGACACGTGCATTTGAATACTGGTAAGCACACATACAGTACACAAAACTATATAACAAAAAAAGTTGATTTTGTGAAAGAATGAACCATTCAATGTAGCACCACCTCTCCCCAACACACGCACACACACACACATTCACATAAAGAAATACAACACACACAACAGAAATACACATTGAATAAACACACATAGTCACAAAAGTAGATATTTTGTGATGCACACACACACGTGCACATGTGGACACACACACGCACACGCACACACACATACACTGATTTTGAAAAACAACAACTGTGACCTTTCAGTGCGCCAAGGCAGCAGGGCTCTGATCACAGGGAATGGAGACAGAGCCAAAGTGAAATGTCAACCGTCCCTGTGGTTTCAGCACTGATGCAAAACTGACTGCCAGGGAGCTATGACAAGTGGAGGGGCTGTGTGCGCGCATGCGTGCTTGCATTTGTGCATGCATGCGTGCGTGGCTTTACCAATGTCATGCTTTACCAGAATCGTTAATTATGAAATCTCTTTCACTTGCAAATAACCATGCAATCAAATGTACCTGGGAAAAAATCCTGAATGGAGCCACATTGGAGACAATTTTAAGACAGAGTTAAAAGGCAAGCTAACACTTGTATTGTTATGAGTTATTATATATACTTCACATGAATACAACACATTTATTAAGAAATACTAAGAAGGAATACAGATATTTACCTCCCAAATTCCTGTCTTCGTAGCAGCACTTTCAATAATTCAACAATAATTCATAATTTTATCACTGAAAAACAGAAAGACAATCAAAGGAAATTCCCCATCGTGGGGCAACTTTTATTCAGAATCTTCAAAGACTCTTCAGTGCACCTAAGCCAAACAAAGAAATTGTGAATCTAAGGGCTCTATTCACACAATAATTTCCTCTTTCATTTTATTATTGTATAATCTTTTTACAGTTGTCATCGGGTAATTTTTTTTTTTACAGTGATTTTCAAAGACTACGAGTTTCACTGTGACACAGAAAGCAGGCAAGTCATTTTTGGAAATCACTGTTAAAAAATAAATACATTCTTGGGACCTTTACTACTTCTCTTTTGGACTACAGAACCTATACTGTAAATGTGCCATTTTCACATACGTAGACACAGTGTTGTAGATAATGGATATGAGGTCAAAAGTGGTGGAGTGCTCCTTTAAGGTAACCAGTGTTCTTAGTGGTGTGGGTGGTGCTATGACAGTGTTTGTAGGCTTAACGTCAAAGCATTTTAAGTCACAGATTTCTCTGCCGGATCATGGTTGTACATGTTCCATTTATAGACTATACCTCCTCCAAATATAGTGGGCCTAGTTAGGAATGCGTCACTGCAAGTGCATATAACTGTCAGGATTGGTGACATAAATCTACAATAGTTAAATGTCACTATGTTGACATATTCTGATGAGACCATGTCGGTCTAATAAAAAAGGGTGTTGACTGTCTTAGGTCCCAGGCAGAAGGTATAATTATGAAGTCTCCATTTTAGATGGCTCAATGGCTTGGAGACCATTGATGGGAATGCTGAGTGACACATCATATTTTTAGCAGGAGAAGAAACACCTTGGGTGAGTGTGTGTTGTGATCCACTCCCCAATGGCCTCCTCACACCACTCAACATTTTCTCACATCTGATTCCTTTAGGAAAAATAAATAACAAAAATGTCCACACACTCCCTGAAAACAGAGAGCGAACACACACACACGCACACAAAAACTCACGCACGCCTCCGTATACATTTCACACTTACTATCCTCAAACACCCATTATTTTTTAAATGATAAAAGTTCCGTTGAGACTGTTGAAGGGGGAGACACTTTGAAAGAACTGTTAGAAAATATCTTCACAACCACAAATAGAGGAATCTAACTTTCAGGTATTGATATCAACTTGTTTTGTTAGAGAATAACTAATTGGCAGTTGAATTATCTTTTTATATTATTTATTTTTATGGTATAAAACATTCTGTGATATCCCTTTTTTGTTTTACAAAAGTATGCACTCCCATCTGTTATATGTGTCTTGGCCGTGTACTCTTATAATATCCACCCGGCACAGAAGAGGACTGGCCACCCCTCGGAGCCTTGGTCCTCTCTAACTTTCTTCCTAGGTCCCTGCCTTTCTAGGGAGTTTTTCTAGCAATTGTGCTTCTGCATTGTTTGCTCTTTTGGGTTTTAGGCCGGGTATCTGTATAGTACTTTGTGACAATGGCTGATATAAAAATGGCTTTATAAAATACATTTGATTGATTCATTGATACCTGTTTTTCTCGTATGTCCAAAGAAGTTGCCCCTCTGGAATAAATAAAGTTTGTTTAATTGAATTGAATTGGATATAGAAGACTAGTAAATATATAAATATTTATTAATTCAATAATATACCTGTTTCCTTGAGATCCTTCTCACATCCCATCCTTTCATAAGATTTATACCTCAGCTCCATTGTCTTTCTCTATATTCATCATATTCATATTCATCATATACGTATATTCAGTATATCATATGATTTAAATTCAGTCTTTGCACCTTCTCTCCCCTCTTCCATCTGCTGGTGTTGGGGGCCCAGGGGCTGTTTGGATGTCACTCTGTCAGTGGGCACCTATGGGTGGCAGCAGCAGGTGCAGCTTGGGGAAGGAATGGATGGGGAGCCACAGGGTGCCTGGAACCCCTTAAGGGTGGAGACATTTGGGTTCTGCTGGAAGATACATGTGGGGCACCCAGACCCCAATGTTTGGGATGGACTGGTGGGAGGAACAGCAGTTGGGACACCGGCACGATTTAGGGTTAAATAACTGTCTGCTGTGGTGTGGCCAGCATGCACACATGAGGCACATGTTCACATGTTCCCACACACACAAACGCACACACACTTCTAAGATAATTATTAACATTTGGTGAGATCAAGACGGCTAACAATCATACTAAAGTATTCCAAATGACTTGAGTAGTGATGCGTGATATTGTTTTTTCTCCACAATCCATGTTAATCGAACCAACCCTGTTTGATATTTCAAATTGTTTAATCTGCGTTGCATGTTGGCAAGGGACTTCAGAAGACGTGTGCTCACTTCCCACGCAACAACGCTATTTAATTTGAATGCAAGTTTGGAAAATCTATTTCATCTAAATAAGCAAATGAAATGAACACATTGCACTGGGTGTACTTGACATTCAAACAAAAAGATAATACAGAATTGTCTTCATTCCAGGCCTACCCATTTTATTATTTACACTGATAATGAAATTGTTATTGCGCTTATAAACCCCACTTTTTTAAATAAAAAAATGATTTGGAAGAGATGAGAAACGGAGCACAGACATACTGTAGCTGTAGGTTTGTTTGGTAGCGAGCTTGTTGATATTTGCTGTTTATTCTGTTTTCATGGTACTGCTGTGTTGTGTTGTGTTGTGTATGCTTGCCAGGGACGATGTTACCCTTAAAAGTACACACACTTTCTTTTATTTCTTAAAAAAAGTGTTTGGGAACTCAGGAATTAAAATTGCAGGTGCTGTTAACAACACCACGTTTATCAAAAGCATTCTGTCGCTTGTGGAAATCCTTTTTATTCACTGTTTATTCAGGGTGTGCTCAGGGGGTACAAAACCCTTAGTTCCAAAACCCTATTTAAAAACTCTTCATATATACTGCTTCTAAAGCCGACATGGTTAGGGGGGTTTAAAATACATTATTTTACCAGTGCAGCATGATGATGAGTGCTAGTGACAGGAGGGGTGATGGGGTAGGGGGGTTAATTAAAAGGGATGCAATGACAGATGAGCCACGATTGAAAGACGGTGGGGTGTGTGTGTGCGCTCACGTACATGAGCCGTATTGCTCTATTGGGATTTTGAAGTGTGATTGACAGGGGAGAAGTCTATTAGCAGAGATTGTTACCTCAGGGGCACGGGCCAGCCTGTTATCGGCTTCAGACAGGCATGCAAGGGGACGGCTGATTCACAAGAAGCCATTGTGAATTTCAAAGGTGTTGTCTGAGTGATTTGGGCCTAGGCCGACACCACACCGAGTGACTGGAGCGTGTGCTGGAATCCACTGTGATCAATGAGCTTCCAGGAGCTCTCTCTCTCCATCTCTCTCTTTTTCTTTCTCTTCTTTCTTTCTTTCTTTCACCTCTGAAGGATTATTTCAATATTTCTTACTCTTCTTGCTTTCTGTTTCTAGTTTAACCAGCTTTCTCAATATGGGTGTATCTCGTCTTCTCTTTCATTCTCTTTCCGTCTGATCTCTTTTTCTCTTTCCTCTATTCTCTTTTTGTCAGTGCTTTGTGTCTTATTTTCTTTGAGTTTCTCTGGAGAAAGGTTAGACTAGTGCAAAGGACTGGAAAAAGACTGGTAGGGTGTATCCGAATATCATGAATGGTAAAATTGCAAGTCATATTGAAAGTGAAGAGGGGTTCAATTTATCTGAATCTTGAATAAAGTACGTGATTTATTCAGTAGCATGAAAACATATTTTTTCTGTAATCAAATAAAAAATCTGACTGGTTTTGCATACTATTAAAAAAGCTTAGTTTATTGCTCCAAAGCAGCCCCTTTATTCTTAGAATAGAGAAAAACAACTTTGTTCACAGTGGCTTAGTAAGATCTAATGATTGTTGACGGCAGGGTCTGCGAGCACTCAGACCACGTTTAAATGGAAAAAATAAACAGTGTGTGTATGTGGGAGTGTATTTGGGTTTGTGTCTGTGTAATGTGTATTCATGCTGAACTCTTTCTGACCTTGGTTTAGATGCAAAAATCTTGCCAATGGGGGCAATGAATGTGTGTGTGTGTGTAAACGTGTGTATGTGCTTGTGCACATGTGTGTGCATGCGTGTGTTTGTGCATGTTTGTGTGTGCCTAAGAACATAATGTGTGTGTGTATATATGTGTGTGTGTGTGTACACGTCTGTGCGCTTGTGCGCGCACACCTTCACATATAAGGTTATCCAATGGCTAAGACAAATGAGAGATGACATTCTGGCTCCATGCGCTGTCTGTCTTGTCGGCTCGACCACAAAGCCCTGTGTCTATCGTCTGAGCCACGGCTCCAAGGGTCGGACCCCCAGAGGACGTCTGCTCTGCTAAGCGTTCCTCCTTCATTGGCCCTGATTCTAAAATGTGATTAACCAGTTCAGCGAGAGGTGAATGAGATATACCGCAGGGAATGTGTCCAAAAGGGTCATTACTTGAAAGGCCTTCTACTTCACTGGTCCAGGAATTGTTTGAACAAAGACTTGGATGGTGTCCAATGTTTTTCCATTATTGTTTGGTGGGTTTTACTGGGTGCATAGCCTACGTGACAAAAAAAAATCTGATGCCCTGAGCAATGGGAGGAATTGCATTAGTAGTCAAAGGCTTTTAGATAGAATAGTACTTGATTTGAAATACTAAATAGAAATATGGTGGAGTGGTCCATGTTATGGTTGCATTCTTACCTCGTAAAAAATGTCTAGCTGAAGGAATCACACATAGAAAGGTTAAAATAAAGGTTCACAGTACTTTCTCAAAAGTAGAGGATTTATTTCAGTAAATACTAATCAATAGCAAATCTGTCATACTTGTAGTGTCTTGGGGATGACAGCACCTGTCATAGAATCTCACAATCACCACAAAAACAGTTTCTTGCCCTGTCACAACTCAAGACCAAAGAGAGCGTGTAGCTACTGTTTGATTGTTCTCCACCTACTTCACTCGTTGGCTACCGTTCCTGTTATTTATTTTCCACATGCTAGTCACAACTGTTTGTATTCCTCTGCCGCTTCACATACAGTGCATTAGGATCGACGTGGAGTGTGCATCTGCAACATCTTCAAACTACCCTTTTTGACCTCAAAAGTAACATGACATTCAGGTATTTGTAACTGTATTCTCAAAAACCACCCCTAGCATCCATCAACAATCAGACTATCAAAATCTTGTTGACTTGGGCATATCGTGTACATAACTATAATGAAAATGTACAGTTGCACTAGAGGCAAGGCTACTCAATTCGACCCTGTTTAGCATCAGATGAAAGCCATCAAAGAGATACATGGTGGAATGGCTGCTGTTCAATTCTACAATGAGTAACAAAAATCCGACAACACTATAATGTGCATGGTATGTTCATGGTATCTGCAATGTTATACGGACAACAGGACATTCTTTTGACAAAGCTGTGTTGTCAGAAGCCGATTCAATGATAGCAGGAAAATAGGTACTTTCCTCCCACTAAATATCAAATTCAAACACAATGCTGTCCTTAGGTGTAGCCTACACAGAGACATGTATTTAGAGAGTTGGGCCAATGTGGTTTCTGCACCTATGTTAGCTTCCCATTAACATTACATGGAGAATAAAGAAAATACTAGAACACTGTCTGGAATGAGCATTATGATGTATTTACACTTCAACATTTTGTTGCGGCTATGTTAGCTCCTCATTAACATTACATGCAAAATATTTAAACAATACTATGTAACTGAATGTCTACAATTAGTAGAACAATATTCACATTTCTAAAAGTTGGACTAACTCTAAATATAGGCACGTTCACACTGCACCTCAGCCCAAGGCTAAGAGCCTCCTTAGTCCTGGGCTAAGGGACATTTTAGCTTGGGGCTAAGCGAGTGTGCACATTCTAAAGTGGGCTATCACCAACCTTAGCTCAGGGCTTTATGTAATTCAGGGCTCATCTGTAAAATAGACCTTGGTCTCAGTATGACTCCCTACATTTTTTAAAATATTTTCCTCCATGCAAAACATTGGTTGCTATGCCTTACAAAAATGGTTGCTATGCAGGCTGGCTAACATCTTCTCACTTAGTGTCACAAGGCAGGCTGGTAAGGTGTGGAGTCAGGCGCAGAGAGCAGAGGTTTGAATGCAGAACCGTCTTTTAATAAGGTGCGAAAATGAAACAATCACAAAATACACCAAACAGGCACACTTAACAAAGACGGCCAACAAAACCAAATACTCATTTACAGAGAATGAGAATAAAACGAAACGTCTACCAACAAACAGAAAACAAGCCCGCACAAAAGGAGGCGGGCCTAACCAACTTAAATAGCCCTAGCCAACAAACTAAACAAGACACAGGTGAAACCAATACAATAGACAATGAGGGAAAAGGGATCGGTAGCAGCTAGTAGGCCGGTGACGACGACCGCCGAACGCCGCCCGAACAGGCAGAGGAGGCACCCCCGGCGGACGTCGTGACAGTTATCCCCCCACCTGATGCGTGGCTCCCGCAGCGCGCCGACACCGGCCTCGAGGGCGGCCCGGAGGACGAGGCGCAGGGCGATCCGGATGAAGGCGGTGGAATTCTCTCAGCAGTGATGGATCTAGGATGTCCTCCACCGGTGCCCAGCACCTCTCCTCCGGACCGTACCCCTCCCAGTCCACGAGGTACTGCAGACCCCTCACCCGGGGCCTAGAGTCCAGAATGGAGCGGACTGCGTACGCCGGGGACCCCTCGATGCGTACGCAGGAGGGACCCCCAGCACCTCACCTTCCTGCAGGGGACCAGCTACCACCGGCCTGAGGAGAGACACATGAAACGAGGGGTTAATACGGTAGTAAGAAGGAAGCCTCACTGTGGTGACGGTCAGCGCTCCTCTTCTGCTGCCCACCAGCTTGTTTGATATGGTCCTGGATGGCTTTCCAGGTTTCCGCTGCACCCACTCCTATACCGCAGGAGCGTCAGTCTGGCTCTGATGCCATGGTGCCAGGACCGGCTGGTAGCCCAACACGCACTGGAACGGTGACATGTTAGTGGAGGAGCGACGAAGTGAATTCTGAGCCACCTCCGCCCATGGGACGTACCTCTCCCACTCACCAGGCCGGTCCTGACAATACGACCGCAGAAACCTACCCACATCCTGGTTCACTCTCTCCACCTGCCCATTACTCTCAGGGTGGAAACCCGAGGTCAGACTAATCGAGATCCCCAGCCGCTCCATAAACGCCCTCCACACTCGTGAAGTGAACTGAGGACCCCGATCAGAAATGATGTCCTCAGGCACCTCGTAGTGCCGGAAGACATGGGTAAACAGGGCCTCCGCAGTCTGCAGGGCCGTAGGGAGATGAGACGGCAGGACTTAGAGAGCCGATCCACAACAACCAGGATCGTCATGTTTCCCTGAGACGGGGGAAGGTCGGTGAGAAAATCCACCAACAGATGAGACCACGGTCGTTGTGGAACGGGAAGGGGGTGTAACTTCCCTCTAGGTAAGTGTCTAGGAGCCTTACTCTGGGCGCATACCGAACAGGAGGAGACATAAAACCTCACGTCCTTAACCAAAGTGGGCCACCAGTATTTCCCCCTAAGGCTCCGCACCGTCCTCTCAATACCCGGATGACCTGAAGAGGGTAACGTATGAGCCCACCGAATAAGTTTATCGCAAACACTAAGCGGCACGTACTGACGACCTTCTGGACACTCCGGAGGCGCAGGTTCCAACTGTAACGCCCGCTCAATGTCCGCGTCCCATACCACCGGTGCTACCAGACATGAAGCTGGAAGGATGGGGGTAGGCTCGATTGACCGCTCCTCAGTGTCATAGAGACGGGACAATGCGTCAGCCTTCGTATTAAGGGAACCAGGTCAATAAGAAATAGTAAACTGAAATCTAGTGAAAAACATAGCCCACCTAGCCTTCCGCGGATTCAGTCTCCTCGCTGCCCGGATATACTCCAGATTACGGTGGTCAGTCCAGATAAGAAAAGGATGCCTAGCCCCCTCAAGCCAATGTCTCCACACTTTCAGAGCCTTAACCACAGCGAGCAACTCCCGGTCCCCCACATCATAGTTTCGCTCCGCTGGACTGAGCTTCCTCGAAAAGAAAGCGCTGGGGCGGAGCTTCAGTGGCGCCCTCGAGCGCTGCGATAGCACGGCTCCAACACCAGCCTCGGACGCGTCCACCTCCACTATGAACACCAAAGAAGGGTCCGGATGAGCCAGCACGGGAGCCTTTGTGAACAGCTCCTTCAGGCGACTGAAGGCTCTGTCCGCCTCCGCCGACCATTGCAACCGCACCGGGCCCCCCTTCAGCAGTGAGGTAATGGGAGCAGCCACCTGACCAAAACCCAGGATAAACCTCCGGTAATAACTGGCAAACCCTAAAAACCGCTGCACCTCCTTTACCGTGGTCGGAGTCGGCCAATTACGCACGGTTGTAACGCGGTCACACTCCATCCTCACCCCAGACGTGGAAATACGATAACCCAGGAAGGAAATGGCTTGTTTGAAAAACTCACATTTCTCCGCCTTGACATATAGGTCATGCTCCAGCAGTCGTCCAAGTACCTTACGCACCAGAGACACATGAGCGGCGCGTGTGGCAGAATAGATCAGGATATCATCGATATACACCACCACACCCTGCCCGTGCAGGTCTCTGAGAATCTCATCTACAAAAGATTGAAAGACTGCTGGCGCATTCTTCAACCCATACGGCATGACGAGGTACTCATAATGTGGTACTGAACGCAGTTTTCCACTCATTTCCCTCCCGGATACGCACCAAATTATATGCGCTCCTGAGGTCCAGTTTCGTGAAGAAACGTGCTCCGTGAAATGATTCCACCGCCGTAGCAATAAGAGGTAGCGGGTAACTAAATCCCACTGTGATGGAATTTAGACCTCTATAATCAATGCACGGACTCAGACCTCCCTCCTTTTTCTTCACAAAAAAGAAACTCGAGGAGATGGGTGAGATGGAGGGCCGAATGTACCCCTGTCTCAGAGATTCAGTGACATATGTCTCCATAGCCACAGTCTCCTCCTGTGACAACGGGTACACGTGACTCCTAGGAAGTGCTGCATTTACCTGGAGATTTATCACGCAATCCCCTTGTCGATGAGGTGGTAATTGAGTCGCCTTCTTTTTACAGAAGGCGAGAGCCAAATCGGCATATTCTGAGGGAATGCGCACAGTGGAAACCTGGTCTGGACTCTCCACCGTTGTGGCACCGATGGAAACTCCTCTACACCTACCTGAACACTCCTCTGACCACCCCTGAAGAACCCCCTGTTTCCACGAAATCCTGGGGTTGTGACTAGCCAGCCAGGGAATCCCCAGCACCACCGGAAACCCAGGTGAATCAATAAGAAACAGACTAATCCGTTCCCTATGATCCCCTCGCGTTACCATGTCCAGTGGAACCGTAATCTCCCTGACCAACCCTGACCCTAACGGTCTGCTATCTAGGGAGTGCACGGGGATAGGTTGATCAACACTAGCGGAATCCCTAATTTCAAAGCGGGTCCGCGATCTATAAAATTCCCAGCTGCGCCTGAATCGACTAGCGCCTTATGCTGGAGAGAGGGAGAAAAATCAGGGAAAGAGATATGTAAAAACATGTGACCAACAGGGAGTTCTGGGTGAGTTTGATGCTGACTCACCTGGGGTAACCGAGTGGTGTTCTGCCTGCCCTCTCGACTCCCAGAAGAGCTCCTCCAGCACCGATTGGTAGTGTGTCCTCTCCGACCACAATTGGTGCAAGAGGAGACTCCTCCTCCGGTCCCCCTTGAACCAGTCGCCCCTAACTCCATAGGAATAGGACCAGGAGGAGCGGGTGGTGGAACTAACAGAGCCCTCTCAGTCCGCCCGCGAGCAGCCAGCAGGTTGTCTAGTCGGATCGACATGTCTATTAACTCATCCAGAGAGAGGGTAGCATCACGACAGGCTAGCTCCCTTCGGACGTCTTCCCGGAGACTACACCTGTAGTGGTCCATTAGAGCCCTTTCGTTCCACCCCGCTCCAGCAGCCAAGGTCCGAAACTCCAGCGCGAAGTCCTGCGCGCTCCTCATCTCCTGTCTTAGATGGGACAGCCGTTCCCCGGCCGCTCGGCCCTCTGGTGGGTGGTCGAACACGGCCCGGAACCGGCGGGTGAACTCAGGGTAGTCTTCTCTAGCGGAGTCAGGGCTACTCCACACAGCATTAGCCCATTCCAGGGCTCAAACCGTTAGACAGGAGATGAGGACGCTGACGCTCTGCTCCCCCGAGGGAGTCGGGCGAATGTTGGCCAGGTAAAGTTCTAGCTGGAGCAAGAAACCCTTGCATCCAGCCGCCGTCCCATCGTACTCCCTTGGGGGCGCAAGACGAAGTGCGCTGGATCCGGACACCACTGGAGGACTAGGTTGAGGTGGAGGTGAGGAAGGGAGACCACTCCTCTCCCATCGGTCCATCCTCTCCATCATCTGATCCATCGCCGACCCAATTTGGTGGAGGATGGCTGTATGATGAGAACACGCTCCTCCATCGAAGGGAGAGGGGAAGAAGCTGCTCCTGCTGACTCCATCTGTATTTTGGTGCGGGCTTCTGTCACAAGGCAGGCTGGTAAGGTGTGGAGTCAGGCGCAGAGAGCAGAGGTTTGAATGCAGAGCCGTCTTTTAATATGGTGCGAAAATGAAACAATCACGAAATACACCAAACAGGCGCACTTAACCAAGACGGCCAACAAAACCGAATACTCATTTACAGAGAATGAGAATAAAACGAAACGTCTACCAACAAACAGAAAACAAGCCCGCACAAAAGGAGGCGGGCCTAACCAACTTAAATAGCCCTAGCCAACAAACTAAACAAGACACAGGTGAAACCAATACAATAGACAATGAGGGAAAAGGGATCGGTAGCAGCTAGTAGGCCGGTGACGACGACCGCTGAACGCCGCCCGAACAGGCAGAGGAGGCACCCCCGGCGGAAGTCATGACACTTAGCCAATTAAAGCTACAAACTCACCAGTTGAAATGGCAGCAAACACTACATTTTCCTACATTTTCAGAACTTTTCTGTTGACATTTAATTGCATATATCCATGATAGTAATATTGTTGCATGATTTCACCTAGATCAGAGAGTGTTACAAAGCATCACTGCTGGAATTCAAAATGCTAGTCCAGAAGCAAGAGGAAATAACGTGTTAATGTCCTATTATTTATAACGTTGGTCGCGAGTCCGAGATAGAATGTTGGTCACATGTTGTCATTGACAGTTAGCCCAGAGCTTTGGAATACTAGTCTGAATCCTTAGCCCAGGGTTAAAGCTTAGCCCAGGGTTAACAAATACATGTGTAAACACAGGCTAAGCTAGCCCAGGGCCAGTCTAGCCTGGGGCTAAGATTGCCCTTGTGAAAAGGCCTCATATGGCTCTGGGTGTACAAATACTCACAGCAATTGGATTCTGTATCTATAACAACTGATGCATATAGTGGACTGTGCTTCAAACCCCTACAAGGACTGAGTGTATGGATCTGGTCAAAGCAATTCAACATCTCAGAAAATGGCAAAAGCAGGGCCCGGAACGACATTCACGTGATTGTAAATGTTTAAATGTGATGTTTCCCTGACCAACGCGTGTGAAACGAACCACTGTATGAAAGCGGTAACTGGCATTGCAGAGAAGCAAATGCCTTTGAGGAGCATCCCTCACACCTGTCCGATACATTATTGATACTAATCCTCATAGTGTAGGGATGTTACCTGACAAGCAAATGCCTTCATGTCTGCATCCCCAATTGCACCATATTCCGTATAGAGTGCACTACTTTTGACCAGAGCGCTGTGGGCCCTGGTCAAAAGAAGTGCACTGTTATATAGGGAATTGTCACGATCTTCATTAATCGACAAAGGCACAGCGTGCCGGGTTGAGAAAAACATGTTTATTTCTTAAACTCATGTTTATTTCTTAAACCCAAAACAACAAACGAAGATCAAATGGTGTAGCACCAACAGCAACATACACCCTAACAGTGTCAACTTCCCACAAACACTGGAGGGAAAAAGGGCTGCTTAAGTATGGTTCCCAATCAGAGACAACGATAGACAGCTGTCCCTGATTGAGAGCCATACTCAGCCAAAACAACAAAATATAAAAGAACCTAGAATGCCCACCCCAACTCACACCCTGACCCAACCAAAATGAAACATAAACAGGCTCATACAGGTCAGGGGTGACAGTACTCTCCCAAAGGTGCGGACTCTGGCCGCAAAACCTGAACCTATTGGGGAGGGTTTGGGTGGGCATCTATCTGCGGTGGCAGCTCTGGTGCAGGACGTAGATACTGCTCCACCTCTGGCTCCCTCAGCTTTGGTGGCGCCTCTGCGGTGGGGGCCCTCGCCGCCGACCCTGGACTGGGCACCCTCGTTGAGGGCCCCAGGCTGGGGACCGTCTCTGGAGGCTCCGGGCTGGGGACCGTCTCTGGAGGCTCCGGGCTGGTCACCGTCTCTGGAGGCTCCGGGCTGGTCACCGTCTCTGGAGGCTCCGGGCTGGTCCGTGAAGCAGGCACTGGATACCTGATGCATGGAGCAGGAACAGGCCGCGCCGGGCTCTCGATGCGCATAGGGGACCTGATGCATGGAGCAGGGGAAGGACGTTCCGGGCTCTGAAGACGCACAGGGGACCGGATGCGTGGAGCAGGGACAGGCCGTGCCGGGCTCTCAATGTGCACAGGGGACCTGATGCGTGGAGCAGGAACAGGCCGTGCCGGGCTCTCGATGCGCACAGGGGACCTGATGCGTGGAGCAGGGACAGGACGTGCCGGGCTCTCGATGCGCACAGGGGACCTGATGCGTGGAGCAGGGACAGGACGTGCTGGGCTCTCGATGCGCACAGGGGGCCTGATGCGTGGAGCGGGAACAGGCCGTGCCGGGCTCTGAGGGCGCACAGGGGGCCTGATGCGTGGAGCAGGCCGCGCCGGGCTCTGAACACGCACTGGTGACACCGTGCGTTTCACCGCCTCACACGGTGCCTTACCAGTGTGATGCTCCCTCTGGTAAGCACGGGGAGCTGGGCCAGGTCTCCAACCTGGCCCAGCCAACCTCCCCGTGTGCCCCCCCCAAAGAATTGTTTGGGGCTGCCTCTCGGGCTTAAATGCCAGCCGTGTTCCCTATACTTCTCCTGATCGGGTGTCCATACTCCATATTTCTCCTCATAGAAACGCCACTCAGTCTTCGCTGCCTCCAGCTCCTCCTTAGGACGGCGGTATTCCCCAGCCTGCCTCCAGGGTCCCTTACCTTCCAAAATCTCCTCCCATGTCCAGGACTCCAGATACGCACGCTGCTTGGTCTCTTGGTGGTGGGAAGTTCTGTCACGATCTTCATTAATCAACCAAGGCGCAGCGTGCCGGGTTGAGAAAAACATGTTTATTTCTTAAACTCACCCAAAACAACAACCGACCGAAGATCAAATTGTGTAACACAACATACACCCTAACAGAGTCAACTTCCCACAAACACTGGAGGGAAAAAGGGCTGCTTAAGTATGGTTCCCAATCAGAGACAACGATAGACAGCTGTCCCTGATTGAGAGCCATACTCAGCCAAAACAATGAAATATAAAAGAACCTAGAATGCCCACCCAAACTCTCACCCTGACCCAACCAAAATGAAACATAAACAGGCTCATACAGGTCAGGGCGTGACAGGAATACCGTGCCATTTGGGACGCAAACTAGGTGTGCATCGGCAGATGAGCTAGAGGACTGGAAATGAAATGCAGCTTTAAAACCTTTTAGGTGTAAAGTCCCCTGTCTACCTGTGGACACCGTAGATCGAAATGGCTTGCCTTAGCCCTGGATCTCATGGGACACACTCTTTTCATACCATTTCACCCGGTGGGTGGTGCTAAAGATCACGGTAAGAGTAGATTTCAACGAGCATACGGATGCACACAGTGTCGAACGAGCCGAGCATTCACTCATGTCCGGAACGTGGAATTTATTCAACACACCGCTGAAGCCAGCAAGCACACGTTGGCTAAAGCTGGGTGTACACTACACGATTTTGGTCCCAATTTTTGAGATTGGAGACAAAATCCACATGTAATTTCCTACTAGGGGCTCGCGGCTGTCACCAAGGCTTGTTTAAATTTGTTAGGGAGTGGCAGCAGAGGGGTCGGTTTTGGAGAGCCTGGCGTGCCCAAAGTAAAATGCCTCCCATTCAGGCCCAGAAAATAGGATATGCACATATTTAGTACCATTGGATGGGAAACACTCTGAATTATTTTCCAAAACTGTTAACCATTTGTCTGTGACTAAAACAGAACGCATATAGCAGGCGAAACCCCGAGGAATTTCTGTCCTGGAAAAAGTGATTTTGACACATTGCTCATTTGGGAACCCCTCCCTCATGAAAATGACCATATAAGGGCATATGAATGCAGTACCCATCGCTTCCTTTAGATGTCAACAGTCTCGAGACAGTGTAAGTTTTCATTTTGGATGAATTAGACCAGAGAAGAAGAGCAAACCAGGAAGTGTATCTTTTATGTAAACAGTACCCAGGTGGATGTTCATCATCAAATGTACTTCTGTTGAAACGGGACAAAACAAATGCTACGAAACATTTCATATACACAACAGCTGTTAGATACTGCTACCTGACAGATAGCTAGCTAGAGCTGATCTGGCTGTGGTAGCTACTAGCTAGCCGTCATTGTAAATAAGAATATGTTCTTAACTGACTTGCCTAGTTAAATAAAGGTTAAATACATAAAAAATAAACAGGTAATTCACTTCAGTCAAGAGGGGATGAAACATTAGCTAACATGTCAGATACACTACTAGCTCAGCACTGGCAATAAATCATTTTGTTTCTGTCAAACAGCATTTACCTTGCCAGCTAGATCAGTCAACTAAAGATTAGCCAGTTTCTGCTCTGCTTGCTTTTACAACTCAGGGAAAATGTGCAACACAGACAGCTGCTGCCTCTGTTCATCTCTCCCGTGCTGGTCCTATACACCAGTCTTTCAGCAGCTTTACCTTCTCACATCCTGTTCGCATGCTCTGTGGTGTCCATGTGGTCCTAAATCCAGCCGGATGAAACCGGAAAGCAGCCTACCCAACTTTTTTGGACATTTATGAATGTGTAATTAAATATGTTATTCCCCAAAAATATATCAATTTTTTTTATATACCTGAAGGGGTCCTAAAATTCTAAATCAAATAGCTAAATGATCCATGGTATGACCATCTTAAAACAATTCCATATGTTAGCTTAGTAGAACCCACCCCCAAACGACTTTCAGAGGTTAGTAGATCATTTGTTTTATTACTTGTGAGGCACAGCTGAGTGAGCATAACAATTTGCTATTTTTATTTTACTGGACTGTTGGCCTGCATCTGATGGTCAGTCAGAGGGGAGGGAGGGAAAGAGCAGTGGTGAGGCTGCCTCTCACCTGACTCACCGTCCCTCCGCTCTCCCTCCCTCCCTCCGCTGAGTTTCGCCAAGATGCACTGCATTATTTCTGCCTCAAGCACCAATTCATTTTGTTAGTCCTACGGCCAGAGAAAGTGAAATAATAATCAATAGGAAACTGTAACTAAATGTAATCTAAATGTTATAAAAAACAGTAATGGTTTTAAATGTTTTTTGAAAACTCACAGCATCAACTTTGCTATGCCCTCGAGGCTTCTTTTTACAACCTTTGGCTCAAGGAAACTATGCAGACACGGTGAGCTGAGCTATCCGATTGGCCAGTGATAGGCCTATACAGTAGGTGAACTTGATTTGCTCTCTGGGCCGGCCGGGTATGCAGAGTTCTATCTTCAGACACAAAATATTGTAAAAATTGGGAACACTTTGCCTTCCAGGCGCTAGGACTGCTGAATCAAGTGCACCTACCACAAACAGCACAAAACAAAAAGTTAAATAGGAACACAAGGATTTATCGTTGTTGGTTTTTACAGAAAGGTTTTGTGATCTACTACGAATGCCTTGGAGATTGACCAGTTGACCGCGATCAACCGGTTGGTGAGCACTGCTCTAGCAAATTCAGAGATCGATTTATAGCCAACTTGATCAAAGTAATCTAAAAAAGCACTTTCTGTTTATCATATATGGACAAGATGAAAGGCACGTTCCTAACGAGTTCAGGAAGCCATGCTAGAGTTCTGCGTGACTTTCACAGCGGTGAGGGCAGACGTCAAGAGAAATATCCACATTTTCCGTAACACGAAAAATACAAATATGTATTTTACAGTTATAAGGAAGGTGAAATCTTATAGTTAGACGTTTTATAATTTGATTATACTATATTTAGAAAGCATATAAGTAATTTCAAGCTTCATGCAAACAGTTTTGTTGAATAGGAAATACATCATATTTTATATTTTCATATTTTTTATCATATTTGTGCCTCAAAACTGACCACACCTGAGCAATTTATAACTTTTTTTTTACCAGAGAGGTAAGATTTGAACATTGCTTGGAGTATGCAGCATTACCAGCTTTGTTTACCAGCTTCTTGAATGAAGGCTGTAGGTCAGAATCAACTGCTGTTGTCATCTGATTTCTGCCAAGTCCTTGCGAAGTTCAAACAAGTGAGTTTTCATTCAATCAAATCATATGTACTGTATACAGCAAGCAGAGGTGCCAACAGGTAGGAAAAATTTCCCAAGGTAGAAAGAAACCTTGAGAGGAACCCTTGCACCATTTCAACACAGCCCCCCTCTTTTTCCTCTCTTATGTCTTATATCCCCTACTAGACAAATCATCCTCCTCCTGCTCTTATCTGGACCCAAGTCCTCTCCTCTCTCTTCCATATCCCTCTCTCCCTATCTCTCCCAGGCTGGGTAATCCACTCCTCCTGGTACGTCTGATGCATGCTCTACTCAGCAGCTGCCTGGATTATCCCCAACCCTGTCGCTGCTGTCGCCCACTACTGCTGGGGAGCCATCACAGACTCCTGCCTACCATAGCCAGCAGCTCTGCTCTTCTCTGCTTAGAGCTCCCTTTCCCTTCATACACTCCCTTGGGAATGTGTGTGTGTGTGTATGTTGCCACTGGGCACATCACATCATTTCAACGTGAAAATGTTGGTAATTTTTGGATGAGATGTTGATCAATGAGATTCACCCACTCAAAAAGGCAGTCAGAAATGTCTTCAATTCCCAGTGTGTTATCACTATGCTTTAAACCATCTTAAACCACCTCCAAATTCCAATGGAAAAACAATGTTTGATTTTTTGTGTAGTTGTCATCTAAATGTGCTATCACTGCACTTTCAACCAGTTCACATGGGAATACAATGTCAGACATTTTGTATGTATACAACAGCTTAATGTGTTATCACTGTGCTTCATCTTGGGGCGACAGGTAGCCTAGTGGTTAGAGCGTTGGACTAGTAACTGAAAGATTGCAAGATCGAATCCCTGAGCTGACAAGGTACAAAAAAATCTGTTGTTCTGCCCCTGAACAAGGCAGTTAACCCACTGTTCCTAGGCCATCAATAAGACTTTTTTCTGAACTGACTTGTCTTGTTAAATAAAGGACAAATAAAAAAATGTAAAAGCAGCACAACCAAATGACCTGGATTGTAGTTGAGATTACTTTGAAAGTACATAGTGCAAGGGATCAATGCTGTTATTTCTAGATATTTATATTGTGAAGGTCTCCACAGACCTGTGACTTTTGCATGCTATCTTGAACATATGCACGCTTTCTATGATTACAAAATACGACTTTTACAGTTACAGTAACATCAAAATGTGGCCATGGAGGAGTTAATGTACTCATTTTAAGGTCGAATAAAAACTGTTACTTTAGTTTATAAGACAGCCTTAACTGTTGCCTATTTTCTGTTTTGAAAAAAGTAATATAGAAATGTGTCATATCAATATCAACATTTAAAGAAGATGTATCTAATGCTTGGATAGTTTCATCTGAGCCACTGACTTAATCCTATTGTTTAACTTTTATTTTTGGTTTAGTTGGAGACACAAATCCAGCATACAATTTTTTTAATTGTATATTTTGTGCCACTGACTTAGTCTGACTTCAATTCCAGTTTGTCTACGAATTCATAATTGATATGCTGGATTCAAGTCTCCATCTCAACCAAAAATCTAAGTTAAAGAAAAGGACTAAATCAAATCAAACTTTAAATGCACTTAGATTTTTGGTTGAAATGGAGACGTAAGTCCAACATATTCATTACTAACTTGAAGATGAAATGTAACATCAACCAAAGCATGAAACTCTAGGTCTATATGTATTGTCTATTTTTAGTTGTACCCTGGGTTGATTTGAAAAAATGGGTGACTTCGCAAATGCTAGAGTATGGTTACATTTCATTTTCTCTGTTAAACCTTCCCTTTGGAATGACTTTGATAGCAACAGTGCATATTTCCTTTCTCTGTAAAGCTTTTAAGCCAGAGGACAATTTTCCCAGCAAATTAGATCTGCCCTTAGAAGTACAGTGCATTGCTTCCTTGGGGAGACTATAGGTTGTTCTGTCTTTGAGGTCAGTTGAAATGGAAACAACCTGGAAACCATAACATTGTCTGTTGCCCTGTAGAACACAATGATTTAGCCCCCCAGGCCTTCCCACTTTTTGGTCATGAATCCCACATTTCCCCAAAAAAGACTTGAAGAATCTTGAAACCGAAGTTCTAGGTACAGTAATGGGAGTCATAGTTGCATAAATCATGCTAGTTCTCAAGTTTCAAGAAACCTTTGTCCTAGTTGATGTGGGCTGAAGCAGCCTTCTAGTATGCAGAGGGAGGGGGCATATGGAGAGGGAGAGGAATATGGAGAGGGAGGGGAATATGGAGGGGAATATGGAGAAGGAGGGGAATATAGAGAGGGAGGGGCATATGGAGGGGAATATGGAGAGAGAGGGGAATATGGAGAGGGAGGGAAATATGGAAGGGATTGTGGAGAGGGAGGGGAATATGGAGAGGGAGGGGAATATGGAGAGGAATATGGAGAGGGAGGGGAATATAGAGAGGGAGGGGCATATGGAGGGGAATATGGAGAGAGAGTTGAATATGGAGAGGAAGGGGAATATGGAAGGGATTGTGGAGAGGGAGGGGAATATGGAGAGGAATATGGAGAGGGATGGGAAAATGGAAAACTGTATATTCTATGAGGATTTGATTGATGTGTGGTGACACAATGGCTTGAGCTCAGATGCATCACTTTACTGGGAGCTCTGTGGACAAAGGGAAATTAACAGTCAGCTTTGAGTGGCAGGGCCAATTAGCTGAGCTAAATGAGGACTGTCATTGGTCAACAACACTACCTGTAAATATCTATCCTCACTTTAACTAATAGTTATCAAATAGACCCACCCTGCTGTACTTTCTGTACCGTGCACAGGAATGTGGACACATTATAGAGGTTATGTCAATCAATAGTAAGCCGATATAGGTTTTTATAATACTTTCATGTGCATTAGATGAAATATGATAGAATATGATACGTTCATGATCAGCAACCATTTTTCAGTATTTAAAATGTCATGGTTTCCTGCATAAAATATAATTTTATTTGCTGTACTTTCACCTCACGCATCAACCAACATGCCAAACAGAAACATTGTGCTTGTCACCCGAGTAATATGCCTCTTGCATTGCCAAACAGAGCAATGGCATTTTTATACAATGTCATTTTATGTAACCATAAATGATAGCGCCATAAATTCAGCCTGAATGGTTAAGCATGTGAATTATGGTCACAATCATAATGAGATTGTATAATGTTATGTGCGATACCATAGGTTCTGAAGTGAAAGGAGAAATTCTACCTGGCACAGTCTCCAATTTCATCGCCAGGACCAGGTTCAGAGGCAATTCTGCCGTCTATCGGATTTTAAATCAGTATCTCCCTCCCACGCTCCATTTTCTTATTCAACCCCTCTTCTCAGAATGATCTCGCATCCAATTGTCTATCTTTCTCCCCCATCCATTCCTTTCTTTCCCTTCTCGTGCTGTAGAGTTTAGAATCAGGGATGGAAAGCTTCATAAAGATATTTTTTGAGCCCTGCCGATGAGCCATTTTTACAGTGTGTGAACGCCATGCCAATTTCCTGAATCCATACTTCACACCCTTCCTCCCCCCTCCTCTTCTCTCTACCTTGCTTGGCTCTCTCTGTCCATCGAAACAATGTCCACCTTAAGACAATTATACCCACTCTCTGGCACGTACTAACTCTGTGTGTTTACCTCCGTAGGGCTGGTGGCGGCAAAGCAATTTCCTCCCAACACGCTGCAGCTGTATATCTCTCTCTCCCTCTCATTCCTCCCCTACCCCTGCAGACATCTGATCTCATAAGCGATATATCCTGTAAGGGCCAATAGCACCTCCTCACAAGCGGCCACTGGCTCTTGCCATGGCTGGTTATTTCTTTGGGGAGGCGGCAGAGCTGTGACAGCAAGGAGCGTCAGGGAACAGGCATTCGGAGGCTCCGATGTGGGAGATTAGAACCACCACCCGAGGCCCTCCTCACTTCCCTCTCTGTCTCAGCAGGAGGCCAGACATTTTGGCTCACCACTTCCTCATAGACTACGTCCCAAATGGCACCCTATTCCCTATATAGTTCACCTACTTTTGACCAGAGCTCTATGGGCCCTGGTCAACAGTAGTGCACTATGGAATAGGGTGCCATTTGGGATGATTACATGGAGCCACATTCACATTTCCCTGGGTGAAGAGAAGTGCCCCAGTCACAACATTATGACTGGATCCATCATCGTGTATTACCATGTTTTTTCAGGGCCACTGAGACTATGGAGTGGGCAAACATCAAAATGTGATTTGGGGTGGAAGCAAGTGAATAATTAACAAGGATATTAAAACATTTTACTAAGCCAGGAACAGAAGCCATCCCTAGAAGGTGCGTTTGGAATACATAGCGTATATACACAGGGTCCAAATGACTGAAAATCAGGAGGGAGAGAGAAGACACTGATAGTGCATCCTGATAAGCGTTCTGATGAGGAGAGGGAAACATGATGGAGGTTTTGGCAGTGTGTTGGCTGAGTGGCAGGGCCAATGGACCCCCTGGGTAGCCTAATGAAGATTGCTTCTCGCTGCACTACACACACACACACCTTCCCACCGCTACCAAGCCTTCCCTACCTAGCACCATACAGCGCTCCCTTCCTTATAATTAGGGCCAAGGCCAAAGCGGCAAAACCGCGTTCCCCGGGCGAAATGCATACTCATCCTTGAGGACAAGAGAAGGGGGGAAGGTGTGCAGAAATGTGTGTGGGTACGTGGGTGTTTTTGTGCTGTGATCAGTATGCAGGTCTAGTGGTAGAAACACAAAGAAACATTATGCTCACTTGCTTTTACAATGACAATTCTGTTTTAACATCTTACCCATAGAAATATGCCTTAAACATAACCTTAACCTTTTCCAAACCTTTAAACCCAAATGCCAAAGGCTAAAAAGTGTTGGATGTTGGGTATTTATGGAATTCATATCAAATACAATAAAATACCACCCATGTTCAACACTCGATCAGGTACAAATACTGAAAACCCAGCTAACAACAAACGTTCCCACAACTTTAGAGAACGTTCCCTTAAGAGTCTGATTACCTAATGTTTTCATAGGAATGTTCCAGTGTAAGGACTGTTTCCAAGAGACCATTGCCTTAATGTCGAACAGAACTTACCGAAAACGTGGTTACCATGTTCTCAGAATATTCAATATTAATGTTCAAGACAAGTTTCATCGGAACATTGCAAGAATATTCCAATGTCAAATGGGGTTAGGAGAATATTCCATCAACGTCACACCAAACATATACAGAATATGGTTACCATGCTCTCAGAATACAATACATTAATGTTCTAGACACGTTTCATGGGAACGTTGTGAAAGCATTCCTGTCACCAATGTAGGGCTGTGGCGGTCATGAAATTTTGTCAGTGTTATATTGTCATGAAAAAGACTACCGGTCTCACGGTAATTGGCCGTTAATTAACATAAACACGTTTAGCATCTCCAGGCTTCCACGCATACATGCCGCTGATGCACACCTTTGGAACATCTACATTAAAAAAATATTTTGTTACGTTACAGCCTTATTCTAAAATATGATTTTTTCTTCCTCAATCTACACACAGTACCCCATAATGACAAAGCAAACTTACATAAGTATTCAGACCCTTTACTCAGTACCTTGTTGAAACACCTTTGTCAGTGATTATAGCCTTGAGTCTTCTTGGGTAGGACGTTATAAGCTTGGCACAACTTTATTTGGGGAGTTTCTCCCATTCTTCTCTACAGATCCTCTCAAGCTCTGTCAGGTTGGATGGGTAACCGCGCTGCACAGTTATTTTCAGGTCTCTCCAGAGATGTTAGATCAGGTCAAGTCCGGGCTCTGGCTGGGCCACTCAAGGACATTCAGAGACTTGTCCCGAGGCCACTCCTGCGTTATCTTGGCTGTGTGCTTAGGGTCATTGTCCTGTTGGAAGGTGAATCTTCGCCCCAGTCTGAGGTCCTGAGCGCTCTGGAGCAAGTTTTCATCGAGGATCTCTCCGTACTTTGTTCCGTTAATCTTTCCCTCGATCCTGACTAGTCTCCCAGTCCCTGCCGCTGAAAAACATCCCCAGAGCATGATGCTGCCACCACCATGCTTTACCGTAGGGATGGTGCTAGGTTTCCTCCAGATGTGACGTAAGAAAATGTGGAAAAGGCGAAGGGGTCTGAATACGTTCCAAATGCACCGTATGAATTTTGTTTTTTTCAGAAGAAGAACAGAATATGAGTTTGCCTACCATGTGCTATGCACCATGCAATAAGCTGTAGGCTTGTTCATAATTTTTTATTATATGATTTTATAGTAAGAAGAATATAACTGAATTTAGCTGAATAAAACAGAAAGGATATTTTTCCCATTCCGGAGCGAGAGTGTGCGTAAGAAGTGGCTATGTTGAGCGTGAAAGGGATCATTTGAAACAGGCCATATATGCTTGATTTTTTGTTATTTGGCAACTTTAGTTGTGAATGATACAAACCATGGATTGCCTTAGAAATCAACAGATATATGGGCTGAATGATGCGACTATACGCTATTGATGATTTGAGAAAAAAAAGTTGTGCTCTGTTCCTTGCCTGTTCTCTCATCAACTGATCATAGTTTCACCCATCAGACTATTTTCAATGTAATCTTGTCTTTACTAATATGTAAAATTTGTTTTGATTTAGAATGGCCCGTTATCAAATGGGCAGGAACAGGGGCAGGGGGAAAAATACATGTTATCGCTACGCAATCGAATAGTGAATGGAGGCCGCCTTCCTGCTGGTTCGTTTCACTCATGTACAGTAGGGCTACTCCGGTTATTTTGTGGCCAGACAGGTGATCTTCCTCCCAAACTCTGTATGCCACGGGCTCTCCAACCCTGTTCCTGCAGCTACCCAGTGCTTAATTTCGAAAACCAATACAATCTGTTTGGGAACATTGATAGTAACATGTTTTCACAACAAAACATTTTTGATTGAACTGCTGACAGCCCCTCTCTCTGCACGCTGGAGAAAGGAATGAAAACGAGAGGGGAGGTGACAGAAACACACGCTGGAGAGATATTCTGTAGCTAAATGTAATGTCTGCCTATTAATTAGGAAAATATAAAAAGGCCCAATTTTTAGGCTATTCAAAATCAATACAAATTCACTATAATTGTAGGCTAACTCTGAATTTGTTTAATTTAGGCTAGACCAATTATTTAACAAATATCTTAAATCAGTATTTTTTTATGTTCTTCTGCAATGTATAATTTGCGGTAAGCTATGTGTTGTATAACACACAATCATTATTTTAATTCCGTTTAGTTTGGGGGGGGGATTGGGCTCTTATATAGGACTTATGAATATGCATATAGGTGTTTTTAATTAATCATCACCTTAGAAAGCACTGTCCATTTCGTTGTGTTAGGCTTTGAAACAACATCCACAACGACCATGTTTTCCATTCAGTTTCAACCTGTTGTTGAACTTCTTTCTTCAAATTGATCAATCACAGGGATGTGAGTTTTAAAGCACATACTGTTTTGATAAGCGTTTGATGTGATTTTTGATTGCGGTTGCATTGATGTCAGAGTAGTTAGAGGGACAATAGAGCCCTGAGTACCAGGCCATTAGTGACCTGATGATCATTAGCGAGTTGGGTACTACTAACACATCTCCAGAGTGCATAAGAGGAGATTACCGTGACTCATTGTCCCCTGGAGGTTTTGGTCTAGTTCCCAGCTTGTTCTGGGGATGTCCTAAAATACATTTTCAGGACTTCGCCTGATGGTCCCAAAGAAACGTGCTCACCCCTAAAAATGTTTTAATTAGTCATCACCCCTATTTACTGTTGCGGAGCCCATCAAGGCCCTGCTTGTTGAACCACTGATAGATTTTTGTAAGGTTAGGGACACCGCCACACACAAACAGTGCTTTCAACAGTTTCAACTTACATATTTAACATACATGATTACATTGTGAATGTTAATTTATACAGTCGTCATTATTCAACATGTCCTCACCTGGAATTTGAACTCACAACCGCTTAGTTCACAGCATTCCAATCTTCCCGCAAGGACACCACATCTTTGTTGATAACTGATTTCATCTGCATTTCTACACTTTGCAGTTCAAAGTCAATCTCAGCACTGTTAAAAGTACACTCAAGAATTATAATTTTTGGTCATAGTAATTAATATCTTAAATTCTGAGAACATATGTATGTTTAGTGTCACGTTGATGGAATATTCTCCTAACCCTCAGAAAACTGGACACATAAATGTTCTTGCAAAATCCCATGAAAGGTGTCTAGAACATTAATATTGTATATTCTGAGAACATTGTAATAACGTTCTGGGTAAATTCATTTTGACATTAAGGGAATGTTCTCCTAACTGTAATGCCAAAACATGTTAAATAGGTTCTTATGAGGATTTTACTAACTTACATAGAATGTTCCTGTCACGTCCAGGCCTGAGTTCAGGCTGGCGTGTTTAGTTTCGTTTTTGGTTTAGGAGGGTTTTGAGTTCTAGGTTGTTTATTTCTATGTTGGGTTAATGGTTCCCAATTAGAGGCAGCTGAGTGTCGTTACCTCTAATTGGGAACCATATATATGTTTGTGGTTTTGCACTAGGGTTTTGTGGGTTATTGTTTGATACATAGCTTAAGTGTTTAGTCTATGTCATGTTACGATCTTCGTTCATTTATTGTTTTTCCCCAGTTACGTTACGCAAATAAAGTATGTATACTGGATACCTCGCTGCGCCTTGGTCCGTCCCTCAAGGAGATTGTGACAGAATAACCCACCATAATAGGACCAAGCAGCGAGAGAACAAGGCGTCCTGGACATGGGAAGAGATATTGGCTGGAAAGGGACCCTGGACTCAGCCTGGAGAGTATCACCGTCCTAAAGAGGAGCTGGAAGCAGCGGCGGCGGAGCGGCACTATTACGAGGCTAAATATGGAGCATGGAACCCAGAGAAGGAGAGATATGCTGGAACACGCCTGGCTAGGAAGCCCGAGAGGCAGCCCCAAACATTTTTTTTGGGGGGGCACACAGGGAGGTTGGCCGTTTCAGGGTGGACTCCTGAGCCAACTCCTCGTGCTTTATGGAGGGAGCGTCGCACTGGTAAGACACCGTGCTATGCAGTGATGCGCACGGTGTCTCCAGTGCTCGTTCATAGGCCGGTGCACGAAATTCCAGCTCCCCTCATCTGTCGGGCTAGGTTGAGTGTGCAGCCTGGAAGAGTGGTGCCGGCTCAGCGCTCCTGGTCTCCGGTGCGCCTCTTCGGACCAGGATATCCTGCACCGGTTCTGCGTGCAGTGTCTCCGGTGCGTGTCCACAGCCCGGTGCGCGACATTCCAGCTCCACTCATCTGTCAGGCTAGGGTGAGTGTGCTGCCTGGAAGAGTGGTGCCGGCTCTGCGCGCTAAGTCTCCAGTGCACCTTCTTGGACCAAAATATCCTGCGCCGGCTCTGCGTACGGTGTCTCCGGTTCGCGCCCACAGCCCAGTGCGCGACATTCCAGCTCCCATCATCTGTGAGGCGAGGGTGAGTGAACAGCCGGGTAGAAGGGTGCCGGCTCCGCGCACCAGGGCCCCTGTACGCTTAGAGAGCCCAGTACGTCCAGTCACTGCTCTGCGCACCAGGCCCCCTGTGCGCATAGAGAGCCCAGCACGTCCTGTCCCTGCTCCGCGCATCAGGCCCCCTGTATGCATAGAGAGCCCAGCACGTCCTGTCCCTGCTCCGCGCACCAGGCCCCATGTGCACATAGAGAGCCCAGCACATCCTGTCCCGGCTCCGCGCACCAGGCCCCCTGTGCGCATAGAGAGCCCAGCACGTCCTGTCCCTGCTCCACACTCCACGCTCCAGGATCCCTGTGCGCGTTGTGGGCCCAGCATGTACTGTCCCTGTACCATGCTCCAGGATCCCTGTGCGCGTCGTGAGTACAGCACGGCCCGTTCCTGCTCCCCGCACCAGAGTCCCAGTGCGCATCGTGAGTCCAACACAACCCGTTCCTGTTCCCCACACCAGAGTCCCAGTGCGCATCGTGAGTCCAACACGGCCCGTTCCTGCTCCCCGCACCAGAGTCCCAGTGCGCATCGTGAGTCCAACACGGCCCGTTCCTGCTCCCCGCACCAGAGTCCCAGTGCGCATCGTGGAGTCCAACACGGCCCGTTCCTGCTCCCCGCACCAGGTCCCCTGTGCGCATCGCGAGTCCAGCACAGCCTGCTCCTACTCCCCGCACCAGGTTCCCTGTGCGCATCGTGAGTCCAGCACAGCCTGCTCCTACTTCCTGCACCAGGTCCCCTGTGCGCTTTGTGAGTCCAGTACGAACTGTTCCGGCTTCTAGCCGCGGGCCTCCGGTGCGACTTCTCGGACCGGCACCGGAGCCACCACCTAGATCAAGGAGACCCACTGAGGACCCCCCCATGGGACTTTTGGCACGGTCGGAGTCCGCGCCTTCGGGTAATGTCACGCCCAGGCCTGAGTTCAGGCTGGCGTGTTTAGTTTCGTTTTTGGTTTAAGAGAGTTTTGAGTTCTAGGTTGTTTATTTCTATGTTGGGTTAATGGTTCCCAATTAGAGGCAGCTGAGTGTCGTTACCTCTAATTGGGAACCATATATATGTTTGCGGTTTTGCACTAGGGTTTTGTGGGTTATTGTTTGATACATAGCTTAAGTGTTTAGTCTATGTCATGTTACGATCTTCGTTCATTTGTTGTTTTTCCCCAGATACGTTACGCAAATAAAGTATATATACTGGATACCTCGCTGCGCCTTGGTCCGTCCCTCAAGGAGATCGTGACAGTTCCCATAACTAACGATAAACTGGATACACAAACATCAGGGGAACATTACAGGTAACATTTTTTTTAAAATCACTCTCCCTAGAATTGTTTGCTGGGATACACTTCAGTTGCCCACACATTGCAACATGTTCTGCCAATATCATGGCACATTGAATTTTTCCAGTTATCGAAACTGTACCTTTTAAAACAACTTGCTAGACAAACATGGTAACAAACTCCCTTAGAGTTTTGTCCCTTGGAGGTCTTTTCTCAATATTACCAGAGTGTTTACATGTGGAAGCTTGTGGGCCGCGAATTAGTTTGATCCCAAATGACAGCTATTGAGCATTCCACTTGGATGGGTCACACACATTCTCCTCTGGGGCATCCCTCTCTGCACGAGGACATATTTGTAATCCAGGATTTTAACTCCCCTTTCACTGGTGCCATATTAAGGAAGAAGCATATTGGATTGCTGTCTCCCTCTCTACCTCTATGTCTCCCTCGCTTTCTATTTTTCTTGGCCTCTGAATCTCAGTCCCATAAGTGGGGTGTATTGTAAAAGTGACTTTAAAGCAGTCGTTACCAATCCGAATCCTAGAACAATACAGGGTGTGGAGGGTTTTGTTACATACCAACATCATTTTTACCTGGTTCAGCTGACCATAGGGGGCCAGGCCTGTACTACTTGAAATGGGTTTAAATTATAATATTCATAAAAGCACATTCTTTCAGTGTCTTAAGGTAAGCGAGTATGGGGTACCACAGTATGAGTCACAATACCCATAAAACCTAGCAATCAAACAGGGAAATAGTTTAAATCATTTTTCCAACATACATTTTTCCCATAGGGGATTTTAGAAACACTTAAAATAAGGGCTGTGTTTCGTTTAGGCTTACCTTGGCATGACGTTTTCTCTGTAGGACAAGGTGACATTCATCAATATATTTGCCTGTATTTACCCCCCCCCAAAAAAAATGCTAACTGTCTGCTAATGTGCTAACTACAAATGCCATGAGCTGGACGAGATTGCCGAATCGAGGCAAAGGTAAGAATCTCTGGATTAACTATCTAATGTTAGCTAAATGTAGTAATGAATAAATTGGATACATTTTTTATATGGACAATTCTGTGAACTGTCTTTAAATTGATGCAATGCCTGTTAGCAAAGGTGTCAGCTAGAGATGATGTGCAGGAGCTTGCAGGAGCTTGCAGGGATTTGTAGTTTTGCATGATGTCTACTTTTATGCTAATTAGCATTTTCGAAATCTGAGAGTAAATAGAGATAAATATATTGAGAAAAATCACCTTGTCCGAGAGAGATTTATATGGTTATCAAAATGTCATGCCAGGGTAAGCCTACACGAAACATCCCTTATTTTAAGTGTTTCTAAAATCCCCTATGGGAAAACTAATGGTGGAAAAACAATTGGAACCATTTTTCTGGTTGACAGCTAGGTTTTATGGGTATTATGACACCTCTACTGTGGGGCTCTATTGCCATCAGCAACAGTACTATTTTATTGTATTTTATTATCTGAATGCTTGGCTATGAAAAGCCAACTGACATTTACTCCTGAGGTACTGACCTGTTGCACCCTCTACAACCACTGATTATTATTTGACCCTGCTGGTCATCTATGAACGTTTGAACATCTTGAAGAACAATCTGGCCTGAAATGGCCATGTACTCTTATAATCTCCACCCGGCACAACCAGAAGAGGACTGGCCACCCCTCAGAACGTGGTTCCTCTCTAGGTTTCTTTCTAGGTTCCTGCTTTTCTATGGAGTTTTTCCTTGCCACCTTGCTTCTACATCTGTATTGTATGCTGTTTGGGGTTTTAGGCTGGGTTCTCTGTATAGTACTTTGTGACATCTGCTGGTGTAAAAAGGGCTTTATAAATTCATTTGAAATTTGAGAAACTAATTAAAGGATGGGGATGGAGTCATCTTCATCACATTGTCATTATACGGAAAGGAGCAATGGAAGTAAGGGGACGTACTGTTGGTTCCTGCTGGCTCCCAGGGCTCCAGCGGAGAGTGAGGCGCTAATACACTTAGCCATGGATCCACTTTAATTGTGCAGAAAATGTGATTTGTGTCCCAGCTTCACTTCCTTGGGAGAGTGGTGTTCACAGCAGGGTGGATTCCGGTCGCTTGAATAGCTATTCATCCACCAGGGAACCGTGTGTGTGTGTGTGTGTGTGTATGTATATGTGTGTAATCTGCTCATATTTTCTGTCCTATCAGTAAACAAGGTGCAAAAATAACATTACCCACTGTGTGATAAAAAAAAGCAACAGAAAACTGTAATTGATATGAATATGCCTAGTTCAATATCATAACAATATGCTTTGTGTCAAGAACATTTTCAACATTTTATTTAAAACAACCTGACCATAAATCATGGTGACATATTCTGTAAATACAGTAGGATACTGCGTGTAAGTACAGAAACTGGTAGGGAGAAACAGAGGGGATATCTTGGGCTATGGAAATGATAACATGAACATGAACTGCCACAGCATTGTGTCACTCTCCCATTGGTTCTCTTGTCGCTGGAGGCTGATAGCACAGCATAAGATGAGAAAAAGATGTATGGAGGGGCATGATCTCGGGATGAGACTCCAAACACATGGGAATTCTCACTACATGCAGTGACAGAGAAGAGGAAAAGATGGAATGAGGGAGGGAATGTGAATGAAACAGGGGGATAGGGGTTTGAAAATATCTCCAGGGAGACAATGAAGAGGGAGAGTTGCCAAGAGTGAGAATGAGAGGGACTAGTAGAGAGAGAGAAGAAGATTGGCAGAGGGTCAGAGAAGCAGAGAGAGAGCGGTAAAGAAAGCTGTGTGAGACAGAGAAAGAGACTGATAGGGGAGAAATTCTTTACATTTACTCTTCTCACCTGGATCTGCCGTTCGTGCTCTGCGCCAAAAACTGCTGATGGGACATGAGCACGAGAGCGAGCGTTTCAGCTCAGAGAAAAGTGCTTACTGGCTCTTCTTGTAAGGGAAAGGCTTGAGGAACACGTCTCACATATCCTCTTTGTTTGGAGACTTTTCAGTGGCCAGCACTTTCTATTTCCCTACCTATCTGTTCTCCCCTTTTTTTCTTATTCATTCCGTTTGTTCTGCTGCTCCTTAACACTTTGCCGGGACCGAGGAGCAGCAGTGCTAGACAAGCAAGCATTTTTGGATCGATTTGGTCCAGGTTAATTCCTGGAAGTATTGATTTGGCTAGTTTGCAGTTGCTTTTTCAGATCAACACGGTTTTGTTTTGGACCATGGTCATGACTGGGAAGTGATGAGAAAGTGTTGTTAGCCAGAGTGGTGTCTGCCACTGTTAGCGGCCACGGTAAAGTGGTTAATTAACTGACAAGTCCAGTTCCCATCCCTCCATTCTTTATCCTGGTAAAACAGCAGTAATTTTCCACATTTGGATAAAAAACCACAACACCTTTCTTACTGTAAATATAATTACAACGCAATATACATACAAAGGAAGGAAACTGATTGTATAAACTAACCCTGCCTCTACCTATGCCATCTCTCTCTCTCTCTCTCTCTCTCTCTCTCTCTCTCTCTCTCTCTCTCTGTTGTCCCTTTCTCTTGATCTGTTTTTCCTTTTCAAATCGATTCCGATGAGAAAGTGCAAAGTGAAATAATAGCCTGAGCATGAGAGAAAAGTACAAGGGAATTATCCCATCTCAAGGTTTGTCTTTCTATTCAGAAACCCCTGTGGCTTTGTAATCAGTCTTCATAAACCATCTTAATCTCTTAATTCACTTGTATCACTCCGATGGCTAGCCTTTTTTTTCTTCCAAAAGGCACTTTTGTAGCTCCTAATCCTCTAAACTGCTGGAGATTTTCTACATGCCTTCAAATCACTGCAGAGACATTAAGAGACATAAGCAACCACAAATAAAAAGGATAACAGGCAGGATGATAATACCATCCATGGGATGAGATGTTAAACTAGGGGGTCGGAAGAAGCACTTCTAGGTGACTAGCCATAAGTGACTTTGCTTGAGGCTGAGGGTGTCATAAAATGGACACCGTACACCTCTTAACTTATGGCTCATTGTCTTGTGATTCTTCTGACCCCCAATGGATTTAAACATCATCCTCCGAATCTCACTCACCTATGTTTTGGGAGCATGACATGATATCCTCTCCAAAAACACCACAGAAATCATGACAGTTAGCGCACATCTGTGCGGCCAACACATAAAGTACAGTAAATAGTCTGTATAACACCCCTGTCTCAACTGGAATCCCTCCCCCTTGCCCAGATATCGCCCTCCTTTTATCCAAAGAAAAAAAAGAAAAATGTTTGAACTTTTTCCTGACGGACGAAAAATAAATTGCATTTACAAGATCCAAATGACATTGTTTAACCTCAAAATGATTGGCCTGTGCCTGAACTCTTTGGGCCTGATGTGTATATGATGTATGGGTTTAGTTTCCTCGCCACAAATCCAGGGTGCACTGCAGCCCCAGGGGTGGGGGGCGGGAAGCAGGGGGCAGAGAGGGGAGGGGTGGGCAGACACACTGCGCTGAAGCACTGTGATGGAGCGGCCTTTAATGTTTAATAAGCCCTTCTGCACTCCTCTTTAATTTAGAAATATGAGGCTACGTGTTGAAAGAGGGGATTATTAGCTAGTGCTAATCTCTGCCTGTTTACTGTTGTCCCCACCTTTCCACCTCTCCCTTTCTCCACCCCCACCCACAAATCACATGCGAAGAAGAAGAAAAAGAAAAAGGAAAGAGAGAGAAAACGAAATAGCTTTCTCTTTTTTTGTTGTGTCGGTCATTATGTTGCAGGTGCATAATAAGGTTTTGTAAATGTCAGTGGTTCAACTGGTAGCCCTCAGGAAGTGCATCTATTGGGATTTGTCTATTTGACTATCTGTGGTAGGTGTGTGTTGGTGGGGAGGTGTGGGTGTGTTCAGGGAAGTGTGTATATTAGCTGTGGCTACTGGTGGATTGCAACCAGCGGATGCACCTTTAACCAGATGCTAAAATAATTCAGCAATATAAATGTAGGGTTGACCTATCGCTTCAAGTGATATAAATGTTCAAGTTTTGCTTGAGACAATATTGCCACATGACTCCATATGTGTTATTTAATAGTTTTGATGTCTTCACTATTATTCTACATTGTAGAAAATAGTAAAAATATAGAATATAGTAAAAATATAGAATAACCCTTTAAGGAGTAGGTGTCCAAACTTTTGACTGGTACTATATATATATATATATATATACACATATATAGTTGAAGACACAAAAACAAGGACATTTCTAAGTGACCCCAAACTTTTGAACGGTAGTGTATACATACACACACACACTGCATGTATAAAACATTAAGTACACTTTCCTAATATAATATTCCCAATTTTTCCCTCAGAACTAACTCAATTGGTCGGAACATGGACTCTACAAGGAGTCGAAAGCGTTCCACAGGGATACTGGCCCATGTTGACTCCAATGCTTCCCACGGTTTTGTCAAATTGGCTGGATGTCCTTTGGGTGGTGGACCATTCTTGCTACACACGTGAAACTGTTGAATGTGAAAAACCCAGCAGAGTTGCAGTTTTTGACACAAACCGATGCGCATGGCACTTATTACTATACCCCATTCAAAGGCACTTGAATCTTTTATTCCTGCCCATTCATTCTATGAATGGCACACATACACAATCCATGTATCAATAATGTCTCAAGGCTTAAAAATCCTTCTTTAACCTGTCTCTTCCCCTTCATCTACATTGATTGAAATGGATTTAACAAGTGACATCACCTGGTCTTCACCTGGTCATTCTATGTCATGGAAAGAGCAGGTGTTTTTAATGCTTTGTACACACAGTGTATTTATTTATATTCCCGGACTTGTTGCACGTTCTGGTATTTTTGAATTTTTTTATTTTTTTGATTATATGCGTATAGTTGTTGAATTGCTAGTTATTATTACTGAACTGTTGAAGCTAGAAACACAAGCATTTCGCTGCACGTGCGATAACAGCTGCATATCTGTGTATTCGACCAAGAAACTTTGATTTGATTTGTGTCTTTATGGTAATGTTGTTTCTGGCTCTGGGTGTGTGCTTCTGAATATAATATACAGTACATGAGATTGAATGTGTTGACTGTTGTCTATCTACTTCTGAATTCTGGAGAAAACTGAGGTTGGATCAACAACATTGTAGTTACTCTACAAAACTAACTTAAATGACAGAGTGAAAGAAGGAAACCTGTACAGAATATAAATATTCCAAGGCATACATCCTGTTTGCAATAAGACACTGGAGTAAAACTGAAACAATTATGTCCTGGATAAAAAGCGTTATGTTTGGGGCAAATCCAACACACACATCACTGAAAAACACTCTTAATATTTTCAAGCTTAGTGGTGGTTGCATCATGTTATGGGTATGCTTGTCATTGGCAAGGACTTGGGAATTTCTTTTAGGATAAAAAGAAAAGGAATAGAGCTAACCTAGAGGTAAAACTGGTTCATTCTGCTTTCCAAAAGACACAGGTAGACAAAATCACCTTTCAGCTGAACAATAACCTAAAACACAAGGCCAATTATACACTGGAGTAGCTTACCAAGACGACATTGAACGTTTCTGAGTGGCCAAGTTAGAGTTTTGATTTACTTTGGCTTGAAAATCTATGGCAAGTCTTGAAAATGGCTGTCCAGCAATGATCAACAACCTACTTGACAGAGCTTGAAGTATTTTAAAAAGAATAATGTACAAATATTGTACAATCCAGGTGTGCAAAGCTCTTAGAGACTTACCAAGAAAGAGGTGATTATAGCATGTATTGACTCAGGGGTGTGAATACTTATGTAAATTAGATTTTTCTGTATTTCATTTTCAATCTGTGTTATAACATTTCTAAAAACAGGTTTTCACTTAGTCATTATGGGGTATTGTGTGTAGATGGGTGAGAAAAAAAGCATCAATTTTGAATTCAGGCTGTAACGCAACAAAATGTGGAATAAGTCAAAGGGTATGAATTATTTCTGAAAGCACTGTATGTCCATGCATGTTTGTGTGTGTGCACGAGTGTGTGCGTTTGCATGTGCGTTTGTGCCTTGTTTGTGTGTCACCAACCCCATTTCTATGGAAATCAAACGCAGTGGCAGTCACAAGTTTACACATCCCCTTGTTTTGACTCCATTCAATCAACTGTGTGCATAATTACCCCTGTGCTCTATGGTAATCTATTGGGACCCAGTTTGACAAATCCTTCATTTGTATTCAGACGCCACACAAAGCATCAATCGTGCTTCAGCACACAGGCTGTTTCCCCCCCCAATTCCCTAGAAAACAGAGCACTGTGGAAGCAGCACGGCTTGATTAGAACTGGGAGACATGCTGGGATCTGTGTTTGTCATTAATATTTCCCTCATCCAGATGGCACTTTCCAGGTATTGGGATGCACGAGATTCCGCTGCCATTGGACCCCTGTTCTGTGTCCCAAATGGCACCCTATCCCCTATATAGTGCATTAGTTTTGACCAGAGCCCATAGTGCACAATACAGCAAATACGGTACCATTTGGGACGCACACCCAATACTGGGGAAGGAGGTAGGGGGGGTAAACACAGATCCGTATTTTCTGAGTTTTCTGATCACCCTCCTCGCGCTCCAAGGAAGTTTGATGCCTTCATTGCTGTGGCTGCAGGATGGCTTTCTACACTCGTGCCAAAGTCTTCTTGTCACGTCCAGGCCTGAGATGACAGGCTGGAGTGTTTTGGTTTCGTTTTTGGTGTAGGGTTTTTTATGTTCTAGGTGTTCTATTTCTATGTTTGATGTAATGGTTCCCAATTAGAGGCAGCTGTGTGTCGTTGGCTCTAATTGGGAACCATATATATGTTTGTAGTTTTCAATTGGGGTTTGTGGGTTATTGTTTGAGCATAGCTTCATTGTGTGTCGTGTGGGTAATAGGTAATGGTGTGGGTGTAGGTGTGGTAATAGGTAATGTGTAATAGTGTGGTAATAGGTAATAGGTGTAGGTAATAGGTAATAGGTAATAGGTAATAGGTGTCGTGGTAATAGGTAATAGGTGTAGGTAATAGGTAATAGGTAATAGGTAATAGGTAATAGTGTCGTGTAGGTAATAGGTAATAGGTAATAGGTAATGGGTAATGGTGTGCGTTCACGATCTTCGTTTGTTTTTTGTTGTTTTTGCCCAGTTACGTGAGTTTCGTTTTCTAAAATAAACATGTGTACTGGATGCCTCGCTGCGTCTTGGTCTGTCTATCCCGAAGATTGTGACAGAATAACCCACCACCAAGAGACCAAGCAGCGTGGCAAGAAGGAGAGGGGGTTCTTGACCATGGCGGAGATCAAGGCGGATTGGGAGGTCTTTCCTTGGCGGGAGCTCCTGGGGGGTTCGTGGCCACAGCAGCCCCAAATATTTCTTGGGGGCACATGGTGCGGGCTCCACGCATCAGGCCCCTGTGCGCATTGAGAGCCCGGCACGTCCTGTTTCGCCCGGCGCACCGGGCCCCCTGTGCGCTTAGAGAGTCCAGCACGTCCTGTTCCGGCTCCGCGCACCAGGCCCCCTGTGCGCTTAGAGAGTCCAGCACGGGGCACATGGTGCGGGCTCCACGCATCAGGCCCCCAGCGCATTGAGAGCCCGGCACGTCCCAGCCCGCCCGCGCACCAGGCTCCTGTGCGCTAGAGGACTCAGCACGTCCTGTCCCTGCTCCACGCTCCAGGATTCCGGTACCCGTCGGGAACCCAGTTCGGCCAGTTCCTGCTCCCCGCACCAGAGTGCGCGTTACGAGCCCATTTCGGCCGGTTCCTGCTCCCCGCACCAGAGCGCCAGTGAGGGTCCCCAGTCCGGGGCCGCCAGTGAGGGTCCCCAGTCCGGGGCCGCCAGTGAGGGTTCCCCAGTCCGGGGCCGCCAGTGAGGGTTCCCCAGTCCGGGGCCGCCAGTGAGGGTTCCCCAGTCCGGGGCCGCCAGTGAGGGTTCCCCAGTCCGGGGCCGCCAGTGAGGGTTCCCCAGTCCGGGGCCGTCAGTGAGGGTCCCCAGTCCGGCGCCGCCAGAGAGGGTCCCCAGTCCGGGGCCGCCAGAGAGGGTCCCCAGTCCGGGGCCGCCAGTGAGGGCCCTCAGTCCAGCAAATGGCCCAGGGCCTCCGGTGCGTGACTTCGGACCAGCACGGCCAGCACCGGAGCCGCCACCTGGGACAAAAACCCATTCAAGACCCCCCCATGGACTTTTGGGTGGCGCGGTCGGAGTCCGCGCCTTTGGGGGGGGGTACTGTCACGTCCAGGCCTGAGATGACAGGCTGGAGTGTTTTGGTTTCGTTTTTGGTGTAGGGTTTTTTATGTTCTAGGTGTTCTATTTCTATGTTGGGCTAACGGTTCCCAATTAGAGGCAGCTGTGTGTCGTTGTCTCTAATTGGGAACCATATATATGTTTGTAGTTTTCACTTGGGGTTTGTGGGTTATTGTTTGAGCATAGCTTCATTGTGTGTCATGTCATGTCATGTCATGTCATGTCATGTCATGTCATGTCATGTCATGTCATGTCATGTCATGTTTCAATGTTACGATCTTCGTTTGTTTTTTTGTTGTTTTTGCCCAGTTACGTGAGTTTCGTTTTCTAAAATAAACATGTATACTGGATGCCTCGCTGCGTCTTGGTCTGTCTATCCCGAAGATCGTGACACTTCTTTGTAAAATGGTTATCAGCTTCAGTTTACAGTATTTATATTAGGACTGTCTTCAACAAGTCATTGAAGTGTGTCAAAATATCTAAAAATCTGTTTTCGCTTTGTCAGTATGGGGTATTATGTGTAGATTGCTGAGGGTTTAAATTTTTTTTAATCCATTTTAGAATAAGGCTGTAACGTAACACAATTCAGAAAAAATAAGCTGGTTGAGAGAATGCCAAGAGTGTGCAAATAGTTTACTACTTTACTAGTTTACTCCAAATATTTGACTTGTACTGTGTGTATATATATATATATATATATATATATATATGTGATAAAACCTGACAGGATGCTCTCAATGGTGCATCTGTAGAATTTTGTGAGAGTCTTAGGGGCCAAGCCAAATTTCTTCAGCCTACTGAAGTTGAAGAGGCGCTGTTGCAGGTCATCAGTGATGTACACACCGACGAACTTGAAGCTTTTTACCCTCTCCACTGTGACCTGTTGCTTTCTTTGTTTTGTTGACATTGATGGTGAGGCTATTTTCCTGGCACCACTGCACCAGGGCTCTCACCTCCTTCCTGTAGGCTGTCTCATCATTGTTGGTAATCAGGCCTACCACTGTTGTGTCGTCAACAAACTTGATGCTTAAGTTGGAGACGTGCGTGGCTACGCAGTCATGGGTGAATAGGAATTAAGGGTTGATTTAGAGGTAGAAAGCTAACTAGGACTGTGATTTATGCAAGCACCCTCATAGAGTTCAATCATCCCTCAGACAGGGAAATGGCATGTTCTATCTGTCTCTTTATTGTACTCACTTCCATTTGAGATTCTGTCTTTTTATCATTATTCTTCTGGAATTAAGCTCAGAGTGAAACAAATGCTTCAGGCCTATTGTTGTCACATAGACTCACTATTTCTGACGTCATCAAAAAGGTTTTTCGTTTTGTTTGCCTGTATCATCCCTTCTCTCTAACTAAACAAATAGATTGTTTTTTCTTTAAGTACAATTTATCAATGCGAAGCAGCTCAGTATTACAACAAAAGTAAATTGGTATATGTTCTTTAATGTTGACAAAGAAATTAAGAACATAAAGTAATAAAACATAGGAGGATGGAAATGAATCTTAATCTTTATTTTATTAAATGGAAAGCAAGCATTTTTGGGAGAAATCTGAAAATACATCCTTCTGCCCTCTTTCTGGAAGTAATCACTGATCTAACACAACTGCTATTTTTCTCTGATCTGAGAACCTTAAGAAATAATTAATTGTCTTCAACCCACAAATCATTATGCTTAATTTATCTCCTACTCTATTGAACTAATAATGTGGCAATCAGATTAACTGCGTGTGTTAAAGTTCCAATTCATTCAATTTAACTAATGTCACCAGGCAGGCCAAAACTACATCCCATCACAACAGGCTTACATTTCTACCGGCCTTTTCAAACAGCTCTTACACTAGAAGGGCATTATCACAGTTTTCACAGTTTCACAGGATTATTCCAACCTCATAGCGTGACAATATATATAAAACACAGGACAATCAAATCTTTGATTGTGCTGGGCCTTTGAAGGCAAAGACTGTAGACTTTGGATGCCAGTAGAGCCTGGATAGTATAATTTATGCACCAAAATGCCATAGAGCCAGGCTATAGCATCATTTAAAGACAGATATACCATTTAAGTCAGAGTATGCTTTAATTTGAGGACAAGCATATCTTCGGGCCAGGATGTGGTACCTATAATTCGAAGAGGGGCGCCCGGCACTGTATGCGTTTTACAAGACCTTCATCCTCTGCTACAGATCCAGGCCTGTGATGTATAACATTAGTTGTTGGAGGCAAGGCTTCCTCTATGTTCAAACAAAGCTTCAGAATTAATGCATGCTGCAGACCCCCTGACCTCCTGATTTACATCCTATCTCAAAGACATGGCTTATAATGAAAAGCACAACCCCTGCTCTGCAGCACTCCTGGCTAATGAAATACACAGTGAGAATGGGCTCCAACAGGGCCCCAAAATGAAAAACCCTCCGTAAATCAAACAAGGACCTCTTTTTTTTGTAAAGAATCTTTTTTGATTATTATTTTCAGAGAACATTACATACTCACACACTTTTGTTCACGCACCCACTGTAAGTGTGAAGTTACCTATGTGTAGTGTCAAGTGACTTAATAGACATGACATGAAAAAGGGACGACGGCAAGCTGATGGGAATTCATCTGCATTAAGTCTGTAAAGAGCCTTGAGAAAAATCTACCAAAGGGGGTAGTAGGAATAGAGTTGTAGTTGTGGTGAAAACAAAACAAAACAGACAAAAACAGAATGTTTTATGGGCTCTCATGCTCTGAAGTAAAACGCCACTGGAGTGGTTGTTATAGAGTGGGGGGGAAGTAAATAAGACTAGATAACAGATTCTGACCACACCAATCCACTTCACTGTGACAAACACACACACACACACTCTCTCTCTCTCTCTCTCTCTCTCTCTCTCTCTCTCTCTCTCTCTCTCTCTCTCTCTCTCACTGACAGACAGAGGTCTGGACGGAACCTCGGTACAAGGTTGAGGGGGTCTCTGCTGATTGGCGAAGACATTTCTCTCTCTGCACCGACACCTACCCAAACCCACCCCCAAGCCCAGAGGGGACTGTTCGGCATGACCTGAAGAGAAAGATTGAGGGAGAGAGATTCTCCAACTGAATCAACAGCTGAAAGATTCTCGCCTGAGGCTGATCATACCCGATCATAATGGTGCCTGTTGTTGTGCAAGGACACACAGGGTGCATCCCAAATGGCACACTATTCCCTTTGTAGTGCACTACTTTATTGCAATATATAGGGAATAGGGTGCCATTTGGGACACAGTCAGAGTCAGCCTTGTCCCCAGACAGGTTCAACATAGGGAGACAGCAGGGCGAATGAGAGGGGTGTTGGTGCAGCTGAGCTCACTAATGAATAGGGACAGACAGGTAGGTAGGAAAGGTGTTCTCTGTATACTTCTCTGGCCTCTAGGCACCACCCTACATCCTATCAACCCAATCTGAACAGACCAGCAGGGGCAACAGGGGAAACAAGGGCTGCAGGGCATATATGGGCTTTGGCCGGACTCATGAACTCGATCTCAGTGAATGTCTGGGGAAATGCCTTTAAAGACGAATTGAATCCTGGCCTTAATTATCTATGTATCTCTCTATAAGAGCCTTCATAAATACGCACAATGTCTATCATGTGTTTATAATAATGCATTGAGCACAGATGGCTATTGTACAGTGTGTTACCAAAATCTAAAATTTCAAATTCCTGTCACCAGTCCACACACACACACACACACACACACACACACACACACACACACACACACACACACACACACACACACAGCATTGTACAGCTAACCTTCTGGGGACACACACACAATTCAGTTCCTAAACCTAACCCGCACTCTTACCCTAACCCTAATCTTAACTCAAAAACACACACACACCTCTGAGGCTCCAGTGTGCCAAAGAAGCAGAGCAGGGTGAGAGGAGACCCCTGGTTGGGACATCCAGTATAATCACTCTGCTGCCTCTGATAGTCCAGACCCATCTCAACAGTCGCCCCCTGTGTGCCGTTCCACCCACACTCACCCACTCTCACATGAGTGCTTCATTTAATTAATAATCAAGCTAATTGGATATTAGTCCCTATATAGTTTTAGTCGGTGTGTGTGTTTGTGTGTGTGTGAAAGAGAGAGAGAGTGATGGAGAGAGAGAGGATATACAAATGGAGAGAAAGAGAGTGAGAGAGAGGGAGTGAAAGGATATACAATTGGAGAGACAGAAAGAGCGAGAGAGCGAGAGGATATACAAATGGAGAGACAGAAAGAGAGAGCGAGAGAGAGAGAGAGAGAGAGAGAGAGAGAGAGAGAGAGAGAGAGAGAGAGAGAGAGAGAGAGAGGGGTGGGATACGAGTCATCTATCATTAACTTCTACAGTCTAGGTGTAAGCAGAGAAGGATTGTAAAATTATATGCTACTCGAGAGGGAGTTTCCTTTTTATAGAAACCCTTTAGGTTGGAAAATCATGTACATCATGTACACTAGCATTGATTTAGCTGATTGCTCGATAAAGTGGCTATCATTAAAGTCAATGCTAGTAAGGAGGAAAAAAAGTCAAGTGCGAGTGTTAGTTTATGAATGTATTATCTTACATTTTTGTGATTTAACGAGGGGGTGAGGAGGGGATGTGAAGGGGTTGCTGTGGGATTATTTAAAATACTCTTTGAAGAGGTAGTGTTTCAGATGTTTTTCGGAAGATGGACCGGAACTCAGGGGGAAGCTGGTTCCACCATTGTGGTGCCAGGACAGAGAAAAGCTTTAACTGGCCTGAGCGGGAGCTGCCCTCCCTTAAGGGTGGGAGGGCCAAGACACCAGAGGTGGCAGAACGGAGTACTCAGGTTGGGGTGTAGGGTTTGAGCATAGCCTGATGGTAGGGATGAGCCAGCCAACAACAAGATGCAGTGTCCAGACAGTAGATGACTGGATTAGGACCTGCGCCACTTCCTGTGTGAGGTAGGGTCATAATCTATGGGTTGTAGAGCATGAACCTGCAGAAGCGAGTCACTGTTCGAGTCACTGTTTGCATAAAACAACAGGGTGTTCTCCAGGGTCACGCCAAGGTTATTTGCACTCTGGCAGGGGGACAGCGTGGAGTTGTCAACCGTGATGGAATAGTCTTGGAACGGACAGGCCTTTCTCGGAAGGAAGAGAAGCTCCATCTTGTCAAGGCTGAGCTTGAGGTGGTGGGCCGACATCCAAGCTGTGATATCTGCCAGACACGCAGAGATGCATGTTGCCACCTGGATGTCAGAAGGAGGGAAGTAGAAAAATGTTGAGTGTCATCCGCATAGCAATGATAGGAGAGACCATGTGAGGATATGACAGAGCCGAGTGACTTGGTGTATAGAAAAGAGATGGCCTAGAACCAAGCCCTGCGCGACACCAGTAGTGAGAGTCAGTGCTGCAGACACAGATCTGCTCCACGTCACCTGGTAGGAGCGCCTGCCAGGTAGGATGCAATCCAAGAGTGTGCAGAGCCTGAGACACCCGGTCCTGAGAGGGTGGAGAGGAGGATCTGATTTCAAAGGTAGCAGAAAGAAGGATGAGAACAGAGGAGAGAGAGTCAGCTTTGGCAGTGCGGAGAGCCTCTGTGACACAGAGGAGAGCAGTCTCCGATGAGTGACCCGTCTTTAAGCCTGAATGGTTAGGGTCAAGAAGATAGTTCTAAAAAAGAGACAGCATCCTCAAGTGTTTTGGAAAGAAAAGAAAGAAGGGATACCGGTCTGTAGTTTTTGACATCAGAGGGGTCAAGTGTTGTTTTTTTGGTCAAGTGTTGGTTTCTTGAGAAGGGGAGTGACTCCGGCAATTTTGAAGTCAGAGGGGGATGAGTTGATGAGGGAAGTGAGGAATGGGAGAAAGTCTCCAGAAATGGTCTGGAGAAGGGAGGAGGGGATGGGGTTGAGCAGGCAGGTTGTTGGGTGGACGGATCTCACTAGTAGCAGGATTTCATCTGGAGAGAGAGGGGAGAAAGAGGGCAAGGCGTAGGGTAGTTCTGTGTGAGTGGGACCAGTGGACCCAATAGGCTGAGTGCATGAGGAGCGGATGTCGTCCACCTGCTTTTCAAAGTAGTTGACAAAGTATTCCGCTGAGAGGGAGGAGGGGTTGGAGGATTAAGAAGGGAGGAGAAGGTGGACAATAGTTTCCTAGGGTTAGAGGCAGAAGCTTGAAATGTAGAGTGATCAAAGGGGCTTAATCAGCGGAAACAGAGGAAGTGAAGGTAGAGAGGAGGGAGTGAAAGGATGATAGGTCCTCCGGAAGTTCGGTTTTTACTAAATTTTGGCTCAGCTGCCTGCAGCCCTGTTCTGTAAGCTCGCAATGTGTCACTCAGCCATGGAACAGGAGTGGAGGGCCAAGTCGGCTGGAAGGAAAGGGGGACAGTGCGAGTCATAAAATGTGGAAAGGGAGGAGAGTAGGGTCGAAGAGGCAGAATCAGGAGACAGGAGGGAGAAGGATTTAGCAGAAGGGAGAGATGATAGGATAGAAGAGAGAGTAGTGGAGAGAGAGAGTGAAGATTGTGATGGTGCATGACCATCTGCATGGGGGCTGAGTGGGTAAGGCTGGAGGAGAGGGAAGCAAAAATGGAAACAAAGTAGTGATCAGAGACCTGGAGGGGGGGGTTGCAGTGAGATTAGTAGGCAAACAGCCACTAGTAAAAATGAGGTCAAGCGTATTGCCTGCCTTGTGAGTGGGAGGGGACTGGGAAAGGGTCAGGTCAAATAAGGCAAGGAGGTGGAAAGAAAGAATTGGAAAGAAATGAATAGAAGGCAGACATTGGGACGTTGAAGACACCCAGTACAAAGAGCGGTGAGCCATCGTCAGGAAATTAGCTTATCAAGGTGTCAAGCTCATTGAGGAACTCTCTAAGGGCACCTGGTGGGTGAGAGATGACAACAATGTTAAGCTTGAGTGGACAAGTGACAGTGACAGCATAGAATTCAAATGAGGAGATGACAGGTGAGAGAAAATATCCACTTACGAGAAATTAGTATCCTTATGCCACTACCTCGGCGACCAGATGCTTTTGGAATATGAGATAACATGTAGTCAGATGACGAGATAGCGGCTGGAGTAGTAGTGTTCTCTGGGGTGATCCATGTCTCCGTCAGGACCAAAAGTTCTAGGGACTGAACGGTAGCATAGGCTGAGATGAACTGATCTGCAGTTCCAAACACTGCCGGAGACCAGGAATTCCACATGGGATGTGAAATTTGAATTTCTAATTTGTACTAATGCCTTATAAAATGCACTATGCGGTATAAAATTATGGGTTGAGAATGATCCTTTTGTTTTATTAATTCCATTGCATGAAGGACTCTAATTTGACCCATTCACTCCAATCTCTTACCCATTCATTGGGCATCATTCATTGGGCTACACATTGTGCAGGGATAAAAGATGAGAACTACAGATGTCAGATCTTAATTTGATCACCCTGTTGTTGCAGGAAATTTCCTGCACAGCATTCAGACGTGGTTTGCCCTAACAAAAAATGTATCAACCCCTACAAAAAGACACATTAATTATAATCTACACAATAATTCACATTTCCTGTTGCTTCAGGATTATTTTCATGCTGCGAGAAACTGGTCAAATTAAGAACCTACATTTGTACATGTTTTGCATCTATTATCAATATATCATTACTCCTTCAATTCCTCTTTTGTTGCAACAGCACTATCAATGTTAATGCTGTTGTCATGCATCAATGATTGATTTTATGAATGTTGTTCATCAATGTTGATATTCCTGTGACTCTACCTAAGTGATCAAACATACCATCTTCAAAAGGCAGTAATAGTTATGACATAAGAGTAATGACAACCCCTGCCATTGAAATATGGTGTGTCTCATGGGTTTTTCCAGGGTCATGCCAGTTGACGGTCATGACAGGTAGGTTGTCATTTAACTGATATGGTATGTTAAGTCAGTCTAACAGCTTTATGAAGGCATTGCATGTGTTTGGCACTTGTTCTCTAATCTCTCGTGGACAGATGCACGTTGACGACAGACTGTGGGATGTGACAACTAAAAAGGAATTGTCTTACCGGTACACAGATTTTCCATAACTAATCATTTGGACAAATTACGATCTGCAGATGCTTGCATCTTTCGAATTTCAGAAGGGGAGGGGACATTTTGCCCATAGACTTAACCGAAACTGTCTGAGAGGTTCTAAGGAGTGAGATTTGTTTCTTTATTCTGTAAATATGTCTAACAAAAGCTGTGTGTATATTCAACATAACTCACAAATAGAACTATGATCTGTGACTATATTAAAATATTGAGTAAATTTAACCATGATCTGTAAATATGTAGTTTTTCAAAAGAAAAGAAATAAAACCATATCCGGTGAATATGTAAACATATTTTACAAATGAAACCGTGATCCATCTATGTATTCATCTTAAGTTACAAAATAATCCATGTAAATATGTTCAACATAGATCACACATTTTAATACCCCCAGTCACTACAAAGATACAGGCGTCCTTCCTAACTCTGTTGCCGGAGAGAAAAGCAACCGCTCAGGGATTTTACCATTAGGCCAATGGTGGCTTTAAAACAGTTATAGAGGTTAATTGCTGTGATTAGAGAAAACTGAGGATGGATCAAAAACATTGTAGTTACTCCATAATACTAACCTAATTGACAGATGAAAAGAAGAAAGCCTGTAGAGATTAAAACTATTCCAAAACATGCATTCTGTTTGCAACACGGCACTAAATTAATATTGCAACAAATGTGACAAAGCAATTAACTTTTTGTCCTAAATACAAATTGTTATGTTTGGGGCAAATCCATTGTGATAATTAATTGGCACATTGAACCATGTCGTACGCCGTAGTTTAAATCCTTAAGAGTCCACTGGTGTGTCAATAGTAACATAATAAAAATATCCCCATCCAAGTCCGTCAATTTAAACTACAGACTTTTTTTTTGCATGGGCTGCGTCTCAATCCACCACATCAGACTATGGCGGCCTTCCGCAGCTGTGGTGGAAAAGACATCCAAAAGGCATCCAGAAAAGTGGTCTTCTCACAAAAACATATGTAGCGTCCGTTTCGCTCTACGACCCCCACAAGTGTCATGGGAATTTTCTGAAGGTAACCCATGCAAACAAATGGAAGTACGGAGTTAGATTTGTGCCCAAAAAATAATGAGTTAAATATGTATAAATACATATATATACAGTTGAAGTCGGAAGTTTACATACACCTTAGCGAAATACATTTAAACTCAGTTTTTCACAATTCCTGACATTTCATTCTAGTAAACATTCCCTATCTTAGGTCAGTTAGGATCACCACTTTATTTTGTGAATGTCAGAATAATAGTAAAGAATAAAGAATGTGAATGTCAGAATAATTGTAGAGAGAATGATTTATTTCAGCTTTTATTTCTTTCATCACATTCCCAGTGGGTCAGAAGTTTACATACACTCAATTAGTATTTGGTAGCATTGCCTTTAAATTGTTTAACTTGCTAAAACGTTTCGGGTAGCCTTCCACAAGCTTCCCACAATAAGTTGGGTGAATTTTGGCCCATTCCTCCTGACAGAGCTGGTGCAACTGAGTCAGGTTTGTAGGCCTCCTTGCTCGCTTTTTCAGTTCTGCTCACACATTTTCTATAGGATTGAGGTCAGGGCTTTGTGATGGCCTCTCCAATAACTTGACTTTGTGTTCCTTAAGCCATTTTGGCACAACTTTGGAAGTATGGGGTCATTGTCCATTTGGAAGACCCAATTGTTACCAAGCTTTAACTTCCTGACTGATGTCTTGAGACGTTGCTTCAATATATCCACATAATTTTCCTACCTCATAATGCCATCTATTTTGTGAAGTGCACCAGTCCCTCCTGCAGTAAAGCACCCCCACAACATGATGCTGCCACCCCCGTGCTTCACGGTTGGTATGGTGTTCTTCGGCTTGCATGCCTCCTCCTTTTTCCTCCAAACATAACAATGGCCATTATGGCAAAACAGTTCTATTTTTGTTTCATCAGACCAGAGGACATTTCTCCAAAAAGTACGACCTTTGTCCCCATGTGCAGTTGCAAGCTGTAGTCTGGCTTTTTTATGGCGGTTTTGGAGCAGTGGCTTCTTCCTTGCTGAGCGGCCTTTCAGGTTATGTCGATACAGGACTTGTTTAACTGTGGATATAGATACTTTTGTACCTGTTTCCTCCAGAATCTTCACAAGGTCCTTTGCTGTTGTTCTGGGATTGATTTGCACTTTTTGCACATAAGTACGTTCATCTCTAGGAGACAGAACGCGTCTCCTTCCTGAGCGGTATGACGGCTGCGTGGTCCCATGGTGTTAATACTTGCGTACTATTGTTTGTACAGATGAACGTGGTACCTTCAGGCATTTGGAAATTGCTCCCAAGGATGAACCATACTATAACCCTTAAGTTATACCCAAACCCATCTGGTTTGCGCTTAGTAGGACTATCATTTGTTTTTACAGGACAATGACCCAATACACCTCCAGGCTGTGCAAGGACTATTTGACCAAGAAGGACAGTGATGGAGTGCTGCATCAGATGACCTGGCCTCCACAATCATCCGACCTCAACCCAATTGAGATGGTTTGGGATGAGTTGGACCCCACAGGGAAAAGCAGTGCTCAGCATATGTGGGAACTCCTTCAAGACTGTTGGAAAAGTATTCCAGGTGAAGCTGGTTGAGAGAATGCCAAGAGTGTGAAAAGCTGTCATCAAGGCAAAGGGTGGCTACTTTGAAAAATCTCATATATTTATTTATTTATTTTTATTTACCCCGGACAACACTGGGCCAATCACAGCCGGTTGTGATTCAGCCTGGAATTAAACCAGGGTCTGAAGTGTTGCCTCTAGCACTGATATGCAGTGCCTTAGACCGCTGCGCCACTCGGGAGTCTTATATAAAATATATTTTTTGGTTACTACATGATTAAATATGTTATTTTATAGTTTTGATGTCTTCACTATTATTCTACAATATAGAAAAACCCTTGAATGAGTAGGTGTGTCCAAACTTTTGACTGGTACTGTATATATATTGATCTGTCTTTTTTTGCTTTCTTATATCTCCTAGATATAGGACACACATTTCAAAAACCTAATTCCTTATGATTTATTTTCTGACTGTCTTTTTTACCATTTATAAATGTGTTATTCAACGCGTTATTATGGGATATAGTTGTAAAGGCCAAATGCTATATTTAAAAAAAAAGAAATGTTTGATAACTTAAGGGTTACTGAAATGCACAATCAAATAGCTAAAGGATCCATGGTATGACCATCGTAAAACAATAGCCCTTACGCAACCTGGAGGTGTGTCTTGACTTGACTTGTTCTCAGAAAATGTATTGGTTTCTTCTACAAAATGGGATTTTGACCAGTGGCAGCCGGTGACAATTAAGATGAGGAGGACGATTTTTTTCTGAGCATGGTCTTATTTCTATTACAGCATATTGAATGACTGTCATTGTTATTCCATTCACCCAATTCAATGAACGATCGATCGGTTTAGGCTACTACATGATACTAAAACTGTCCCTATACCCATCATTAGGTTACTACAACTTATCTTATGAATGAAAGTTTACAACATAGGTGCACAGGTCAAGATAATTATTTGAGTAATCAAGGTGACAGACAGAGAAACATTCAATACTTCCTTGCATACTTTTGTCTGCATATAGCTGATCTAAGGTCTAATCATTCGTCCAACATTTGTACACCCTCACATACTGATCTGTTTCACCTGTCTTTGTGCTTGTCTTCACCCCCTTCAGGTGTCTCCCATCTTCCTCATTATCCCCAGTGTATTTATACTGTACCTGTACCCTTTCCCCATATCCAAGATCATTAGCCCCTCTGCTGTTTGTCTTCTGTTGCCCTGTACCCTCCGTATTCATCCCACCTTTTCATGTGTCTAGGATTAAACCTAGGTCTCACAGCCCTTTGTCTCATGTTTCAAGAAGAACTGTAACGCTGCTGGATTTTTCACACTCAACCGTTTCCCCGTGTGTATCAAGAATGGTCCACTGCCCTAAGGACATCCAGCCAACTAAACACAACTGGGGGAAGCATTGGAGTCAACATGGGTCAGCATCCCTTCAGAATGTTTCCAACACCTTGTAGAGTCCATGCCCCGATGACTTGAGGCTGTTCTGATGTCTCTTTTACTCTTTCTCTCGCTAAATGTCCTCCTAACTCCTCTTACTCCCACAATCTGTGTGCATCACTGTCACACTCTCGCTCTCTCTGCCTCATGTGTTGTTATTGTAAGGTAGTGATTGCCAGGAGGCCTTGATGGGTACTAGATTTATTCCCTCTGTGTCCTGTTTGCCTCCTCATAATGCCTTCTAAACGTAGCTTCCTTGGAGAGAGAGAGAAAGTGAGAGCGAGAGAGCGATATTAGACTGCTCCATCCCTCACAGTCCTCACAGTCAAAGCCCCTGAAAGAACACACGCTGTGAGATAATTTATCACTACAGAACTGACAGCAAGTGATACCCATCAGTATGATCTGGACTTGTCCTGCATGTTACGCTGTATGCCCTACATAAGCCTTTAAAGCCACACTCTTCAATCTCTGCCTCCACCCACAGTGAGCCCATAATATATGTGTTTGTAAACTGAGTGGTGGGACTTGGCAAATTTAACTGCGACAGAGTTATTTAAATTCAGTGTGAACTGCCCCCTTGTTTTGGTTTTGGTTCAATAACTAATTTGCTGAATTTGCCAAGACCCAACCCTCACTTTACAGTTTACAACTTATGGCTCGCTGTGGGTGGGAGAAAATGAGAGGTGTGGCTTTTAAGCAGGGAAAACCACTAATTACATATGGTAAAATTATGTACTTGATAATGAACATACAGTGCCTTCAGAAAGTATTCACACCCCAAGACTTTTTCTACATTTTGTTGTGTTACACCCTGAAATTAAAGGCAAGGATGGTCCTTAGCTTCCTCCTCTGAGGAGCCTCCACTGACTTTGACGTCCTGCCTTGGGTCGTCACTAGTTACCACGGCCACAAAGTCATAAACTCCACCTAATTTTAGTTTTCATTCATTTTTACAATATAGACAATTTTGACTTTGTGGCTGTGCTATCTATTGGAAACCCCTGCCATGACGTCATCACACTGAACCTTTGCTCTACGACCCTCACAAGCTTCAAGGGACTCTGAAGGGAGGGACTCGTCTGAAGTCGGTACCACGTATCAACTTCTGTTTGTAGCATCTGAATGGTTTTTATTCTCTCGGGTGTTAGCGGTAGAGACCTCGCTAGTCTCGTTAGTACATTTTCTAACACGTCTCCCCCAGAAATGAATCGAGCATCTGATTGAATTACATAAGACTTTAGTTCTGAGTGTATGCGATTACTTATTCTCAGACCGTCTCTAGATTTCTGTGAATGGCGTTTGGTGTTCAGTCACTTTGCCAACGCTCCCTGGTGAGTGAGACTGACTGTGGAAACTCTCCCTCCCTCCCCCTTCCTGCTCTGTGTTTGTGAAGGTTGGAATGGAAAAGCATTGGACCTGCAGGGCATTTTCTTTTAAATATTAGATGTCAAGCTTCAGATAAAGACTCAATCCACTTGGTAAACACTGACAGTTGCTACAGAGGATATTTTGTCTGTGAAATGGGAATGGAAAAAGGGAAAGAAAGAGAGAGCAGCAAACTCACTTCTTTTTTTAATACAACTTTGGCCTGCTGATGTATTCGGTTTGAATTGAAAAGCCAAATGTAGGGTTGAGATATATTTGCCTGAACCAAAGTTGCTGTAGCTGTAAAAACACCTGCACTTAGGTCTTGATTAGATACATTAAACTTATCTAAGCTATAGCTCAGCAGGCTATCACAGTCTTGTAGCATGCAGTAGACATGGGTTCGAACCTTGTCGGTTGCATTGGTGACATAAGTTGTTCATTACATTTGCCATAGGTAATACTGCCATTGTATACTGTGGTACTGTCTTGTATTTCGTTAGTAAATAATAAGAATTTTGAATGCTTAATGCAATAGCCACCCTGAAACAAGGCCTTACAGTAGTCCAAACCTCTTTCCTGCATGCATCTTTCTTTCGATGCAAAACACACCACTGGTGTGCGTGGCCAACGAGCTCTATTTTCAGGTCATCCAACAAATGTAAATGCCTGGTTCTGTGGTCAGATGACATGAAAAATAGAGCTCTTTGGCAATGCACACCAGTGGTAGGTTTTCCGTCGAAAGAAAGATGCATATGCAGAAAAGGGAAAGGGGATACTTAGTCAGTTCTACAGCTGAATGCATTCAACCGAAATGTATCTTCCTCATTTAACTCAACCCTTCTGAATCAGAGAGGTGCAGGGTGCTGCCTTAATCGACGTCATTGGCACCCAGGGAACAGTTGCTTTTGGGGGTTAACTGACTTTCTCAAGGGCAGAACAGCAGATTTTTTCCACCTTGCCGGCTTGGGGATTCGAACAAGCGACCTTTCGGCTAGGCCACCTGCCACCCCAAACCTACTGTAAAATATGGTGATGTATCTTTGATGTTATGGGGCTATTTTTCTTCCACTGGTCCTGGGGTCCTTGGGTCAACGGCATCATGAACTTTACCCAGTACCAGGACATCTTCTAGGAGTCTGAAACTTGGCCGCAAGTAGATGTTCCAGCAAGACCATAACATCAAGCACACATCAAAATCAACAAATAAATGGTTAATTGACCACAATATCAACATTTTGCAATGGCCATCTCAGCTTCTGGACTTGTGGTTCGAATTGAAGAGGGCAGTCCATAAGCGTAGACAAAGGATATCAAGGATCTGGAAAGATTCTTTATGGAGGAATCAGATCCCTCCCAATGTGTTCTCTAATCTCATAAAACATTTTAGAAAAAGGCTCAGTGCCGTTAGCCTCCGCAAGGTGAGGTATTGAAAGATATTGAAAACAGCGGTGCCAATATTTTGGACCCCTATCTTTTTGATAAAAAAAAGTAATGCTTGTTCAACAGAAACTCTTCCTCTGAGCAATTGTATTAGTATAAAATAATAATAATAATTTTCAAATGTTTTTTAAGTGTACAATATAGCTCAGTTTTTGTATTATTTATTTAGTCTTTTATACAGTATTTTTTGCTCATCATTAACAAGGGTGCCAATAATTTTGGACCTGACTGTACCTTGCAACTTTAAAGCTGTTTATGACAGCATTAAAATCGTTCAAAATAGAATGTGTGTGTGTGTGTGTGTGTGCGTGCGTGTGTGTTAAAGAAAGAGACAGAGAGACAGAGAAAGATAGAGGAAGAGAGAGTGAAAGGCAGGGGGGCATTTCTTGGATGTGTGAGATTCAGTACGCAAAATAAAATTTGAATGCAAATCCAGCTGTATTTCATGACAGCCTGTGATAAAACCCTATTGTGTTTAATGATATGCTTTGAATGTGCATGAGCGGAGACGAAATTGAAACCGGGGGGCTGCACATTGCCTGTGAAGGTAGGGGGGAGGAGAGGGGATCTTTAGGCAAGGGGGGTGACTGGTGATTGGAGTCGATTATTTAGCTACTTCTGATACAGCAAATGGAGCTTTAAGAAATGCTGTAGCACCATTGCAACAGCTCTCAATGTTCTGTTGAATCAGCTTTGTAAGTTCCTTTCCTACCTAGATTACTGAAGTAAGGTATGCAGAACATATATTATTCAAATGGCTCAGCTGAAAACTTTCTTATACTCTTTTCTCTTTTTCGGGCATTTGTCCCTCATTCAGATGTTTCAGAAACTCATGCTCCAATTTCTTACATTTACTGATAATGCATTCGTTTATTGAGTGGCTGTCTTTACCATGGTAACTACGCTTTGACTCAGGTTTTTCACTCTAGCCCTTTCCTGCAGTCAATGACCAAAAGCACCCTCTTTGGCCCCATGGATGGAATGTTACGAATATTTGTATATATATATCTAATAATAATAAAATGCTATGTCAATCGGTTTTGTTATATTTCAGTCTTCTGTGTACACTACCGTTCAAAAGTTGGGGTCACTTAGTTGGGGTCCATGTTTTTATGCACATTTTATGTCCATTAAAATAACATCAAATTGATCAGAAATACAGTGTAGACATTGTTAATGTTGTAAATGACTATTGGAGCCGGAAAAAGCATATTTTTTATGGATTATCAGCAGCCATCACTCCTGTGTTCCAATGGCACGTTGTTTTAGCTAATCCAAGTTTATAATTTTAAAAGGCTAATTGATCATTAGAAAACTATTTCGCAATTATGTTATCACAGCTGAAAACTGTTGTGCTGATTAATAAAGGTTTTGTTCGGCTACCGAGAGCATTATCACACAGTACTCCAGAATAGCTGGTGCTCTTATGCATGCTTCAGTGTTGCTTGCCTCGAAGCGAGCATAAAAGGCATTTAGCTCGTCTGGTAGGCACTGGGCAGCTCGCATCTGAGTTTCCTTTTGTAATCCGTAATCGGAATCAATCTTAATCCTGTATTGATGCTTTGCTTGTTTGATGGTTCGTCTGAGGGCATAGTGGGATTTTTTATAAGCGTCTATATTAGTCTCCCACTCCTTGAAAGCGGCAGCTCTAGCCTTTAGCTCAATGCGGATGTTGCCTGTAATCCATGGCTTCTGGTTGGAATATGTACGTACAGTCATTGTGGGGACGACGTCATCGATGCACTCATTGATGAAGCCGATGACTGAGGTGGTGTACTCCTCAATGCCATTGGATGAATCCTTGAACATATTGTAGTCTGTGCTAGCAAAACAGTCCTATGGTGTAGCATCTGTGTCCTCTGACCACTTCCGTATTGAATGTGTCACTGGGATTACTGCTTTAGTATTTGCTTGTAAGCAGGAATCAGGAGGATAGAATTATGGTCAGATTTGCAAAATGGAGGATGGAGGAGAGCTTTGTATGCATCTCTGTGTGTGAAGTAAAGGTGGTCTAGGATATTTTTTGTGACATGCTGGTAAAAATTTGGTAAAACTGATTTAAGTTTGCCTGCATTAACCTTTGAAATGCAAGAGAAATGCCATAATGTATTATTCCAGCCCAGCTGCAATTTAGATTTTGGCCACTCCATGGAGTCAGTGTATGTCTAAAGTTTTAGACTGATCCAAAGAACCATTGCATTTCTGTTCAAAATGTGTATCAAGACTGCCCAAATGTGCCTAATTTGTCTATTAATAACTTTTCATGTTCAACATTGTGCACTCTCCTCAAACAATAGCATGGTGTTCTTTCACTGTAATAGCTACTGTAAATTGGATAGTGCAGTTAGATTAACAAGAATTTAAGCTTTCTGCCAAAATCACATATGTCTTTGTCCTGGGAAATGTTCTTGTTACTTACAACCTCATGCTAATCGCATCAGCCTACGTTAGCTCAACCGTCCCGTGGAAGGGACACCGATCCAGAAGAAGTTTTTAACTACTTAGGGAGCAGTGGGGCGCTAATTATGTGAATATCCTATTTTCTGGGCCTGAGTGGGAGGCATTTTACTTTGGGCACGCCAGACTCTCCAAAACTGTCACCTCGGGAGCCGCTCCCTAAGAAGTTAACAAACTATAGTTTTGGCAAGTCGGTTAGGACATCTACCTTGTGCATGACACAAGCAATTTGTCCAACAATTGTTTACAGACAGATTATTTCACTTAGAATTCACTGTATCACAATTCCAGTCGGTAAGAAGTTTACATACACTAAGTTGACTGTGACTTTAAAGATCTTGGAAAATTCCAGAAAATTATGTCATGGCTTTAGAAGATTCTGATAGGCTAATTGACATCATTTGAGTTTATTGGAGGTGGATCTGATGTATTTTAAGGCCTACCTTCAAACGCAGTGCCTCTTTGCTTGACATCATATGAAATGGAGACCAAACGGATATATTTATGGATATAATAAATGACTTTTTCTAACAAAAGAACCATTGGATGTATTTGTTGGACACATGGGATGCCCTCAGCAGAGGTTCTTCGAAAGGTAAGTGATTTATTTTAGCTCTTATATGGGTTTTGTGTGACCTGTGCTGGATATGAATTCATGCCAATGCATAAATATTAGAGGTGCTATCCTCAAACAATCAAATGTTGTGCTTTCGCCATAAAGCCTTTTTGAAATCTGACATTGCTGTGATATTGCCAAAAATCAGAGCTTTTGATGACTATGCAACACTTGTATATTGATGAATGTTTCTTATTCAACCTAACGTCATGAAACCCTGTCTAAAGACTGTTGACATCCAGTGGAAGCCATAGGTACTGCAGTCTAAGTCCTAGATAACATTGAATCCCATAGGCAGACAGGAGAAAAAGGTCATCTAAAAAAAACTGCAATTCCGGATGGATTTTCCTCAGGTTTTCGCCTGCTATATCAGTTCTGTTATACTCACAGACATTATCTTAACGGGTTTAGAAACTTCAGAGTGTTTCCTATCCAATAGTACTAATTCTGTGCATATCCTAGTTTCTGGGCCTGAGTGGCAGGTATTTTACTTTGGGCACGCCAGACTCTCCAAAACCGACACCAAATTCCAGAAAAAGATGTAATGACTTTAGAAGCTTCAGATAGGCTAATTGACATCATTTGAGTCAATTGGAGGTGTACCTGTGGATGTATTTCAAGGCCTAACTTCAAACTCAGTGCCTCTTTGCTTGACATCATCAAAAGAAATCAGCCAAGACAACAAGTCTGGTTCATCCTTGGGAGCAATTTCCAAATGCCTGAAGGTACCATGTTCATCTGTACAAACAATAGTATGCAAGTATAAACACTATGGGACCACGCAGCCATCATACCGCTCAGGAAGGAGACATGTTCTGTCTCCTAGAGATGAACGTACTTTGTTGCGAAAAGTGCAAATCAATCCCAGAACAACAGCAAAGGACCTTGTGAAGATGCTGGAGGAAACAGGCACAAAATTATCCATATCCACAGTAAAACGAATCCTACGAGCTACTGCTCCAAAACCGCCATAAAAAAAGACAGACTACGGTTTGCAACTGCACATGGGGACAAAGATGGTACTTTTTGGAGAAATGTCCTCTGGTCTGATGAAACAAAAATAGAACTGTTTGACCATAATGGCCTTTGTTATGTTTGGAGGATAAAAAGGGGGAGGCTTGCAAGCCGAAGAACACCATCCCAACCATGAAGCATCATGTTGTGGAGGTGCTTTGCTGCAGGAGCAGTTCACAAAATCGATGGCATCATGAGGCAGGTAAATTATGTGGATATATTGAAGCAATATCTCAAGACATCAGTCAGGAAGTTAAAGCTTCGTCGCAAATGGGTCTTCCAAGTGGACAATGACCCCAAGCGTACTTCCAAAGGTGTGGCAAAATGGCATTAAGGACAACAAGGTCAAGGTATTGGAGTGGCCATCTCAAAGCCCTGACCTCAATCCTATAGAAAATGTGTGGGCAGAACTAATAAAGTGTGTGAGAGCAAGGAGGCCTACAAACCGGATTCAGTTACACCAGCTCTGTCAGGAGGAATGGACCAGAATTCACCCAAATTATTGTGGGAAACTTGTGGAAGGCTACCCGAAACATTTGACCGAAGTTAACCAATTTAAAGGCAATGCTGCCTAATACTAATTGAGTGTATGTAAACTTCTGACCCACTGGGAATGTGATGAAAGAATAAAAGCTGAAATAAACCATTCTCTCAACTATTATTCTGACATTTCAAATTCTTAAAATAAAGTGGTGATCCCAACTGACCTAAGACAGGACATTTTTACTAGGATTAAATGTCAGGAATTGTGGAAAAACTGAGTTTAAATGTATTTGGCTAAGGTGTATGTAAACTTCCGACTTCAACTGTACCAAGACAGTAATGAAGACTACACGACAAAACTTTTTCCGAATCAGTAGACTGAAAAGATATGGCATGGGTCCCCAGATCCTCAAAAAGTTCTACAGCTTCACCATTGACAACATCCTGAATGGTTGCATTACTGCCTGGTATGGCAACTGCTCGGCATCTGACCGTAAGGCGCTACAGAGGGTAGTGCGAACAGCCCAGTACATCACTGGGGCCAAGCTTCCTGCCATCCAGCGCTATACAATAGGCGGTGTCAGAGGAAAGCCCATAAAATTGTCAGAGACTCCAGTCACCAAAGTTATAGACTGTTTTCTCTGGTACCGCACAGCAAGCGTTACCAGAGCACCAAGTCTAGGACCAAAAGGCTCCTCAACAGCTTCTAACCCCAAGCCATAAGACCACTGAACAATTAATAAAATCACCAATGGACAATTTACATTGGCCCCCCTCCGTTTTTGAACACTGCTGCTACTCGCTGTTTATTATCTATGCATAGCCACTTCACCCCCACCTACATGTACAAATGACCTCATCTAAACTGTACCCCCGTACGCTGACTCGGTACCGGTGCTCCCTGTATATAGCCTCGTTATTCTTATTCTTATTGTGCTACTTTTTATTATTACTTTTTTTTTTGTCTACTTGGTAAATATTTTCTTAACTCTTCTTGAACTGCACTGTTGGTTAAGGGCTTGTAAGTAAGCATTTCACGGTAAAGTCTACGCTTGTTGTATTCTGCGCATGTGACAAATAAAGTTTGATTCGATTTGATTTGACTACTATGATTTCCCATTGTTGCCAATTGAATAGCAGTATTTCCGTTACAGATTCTGTTACCGATTTGGTATCAGAACTGCAAGTTTCACATAATAATTCATCAACAAACTTGATATCAGTATAACTAATTGGTAGGTAATTTACTTGTTACTTCTGTGAATAAAAATTATTTTACAGTGCAAACTGGCTCTATCCAGAATAGAAAGAGGAGTGGGAGGCCCCGGTGCACAACTGAGCAAGAGGACAAGTACATTAGAGTGTCTAGTTTGCGAAACAGATGCCTCACCAAAACCAGAGATACACTGGAATGTTTTATGCTGTAGGATCTTAATTTGACAGTTTAAACAGGAGAAAATGTTTTGTTTCTGAGGAAGTAGCCTTGTATTTATTTATTTTTATACTTTTGTAGGCTTTTTTAATGGTATTCAATGTGCAAAAATCATCTTCAGCACAAACACTTACCTTTAATGACCATGTTTTCACTCATTTGATTATATATTCATCAAGCCCATTCAAAAGATTCTGGGACATGATATGGAAGTAAACCGAAAGAGGTGCTTACTTTTACAGGGTATTATTGTGTGGATTATAATTAATGGACATTTCTTTTGTTAGGGCAAATCAAGTCTGACATTTTTAAATTGAAATTACAATCTTTAGAAGCCTTTTTGAATAATCCTAGAGTACACTGAAAGCTTGCATTTCCATTTGGATCCTGGACATTGTGGGAACATATGTTTTTGCTTTCACATTGGTTGTGGGAACGAAGCCATACATTTTCGAACTGGTAAAGCAGAAAGTCCTTTAAACGTACAGAGAACAGAAGTGAACATTTTGCCTGTTCTGGGAACATTTATTTTTAGGTTTCAGGGGGGTTCTGAGATGGTTTGATTCAAGTTCCTTTAAAGTTTTCTTGGGAGGTTTACGTTCTGAGAATGGAAATGATGTTATTTGGAGGTTTTTTAATAACTTCCATAAAATGTTCACTGAATGTTTCAATAAGACTTTTGATAACACTACTAGCTTATTTTGGGATCAACTTTTTTGAACTCCAAGCACAATTAGGACACATGGAAATGAATTTCCTTAGGCATATCTATTTTATTGTGACACAGCATCAGTGAGATTTAAACCTATAATATGCTGTTGTTTATCCAGGGAATTAGTCCACTGTGCCACGAGGATGGAACTAGCATGCCATGTTTTTTTACACATACAAAGCTGTTAATTTTTGTCTATTCAAACAGACCCCATTTCAATGCAAACAATCACTAATTAAGATTAGGTGTGGCCAATTAGTGGGCATGGCCAACACACCTGAACAAAGTTAACAAGATAGAGGATAGAGTATTGTTGATGGTGAGAACGGAATGTATATGTTTATAAATAACATTCTTAGAACATTCTCTGAATGTTACTAAAGTTTTCTTGTGGTTTTTATGGAAAGTTTTCTTAACTTTCTCAGAACAATTTGAGAACATGACTTTAAATAGAACCATGTGGAAACCTGTAAGAAACGTTTTTCTGAAGAACAGAAGAACTTTGTTTCTTAACGTTCTCTGAACTACACTGAGTGTACAAAACCTTAGGAGCACCTTCCTAATATTGAATTGCACCCAATTTCGCCTTCAGAACAGCCTCAATTCGTCGGGGCATGGACAACAAGGTGTCAAAAGCCCATGTTTTTGTTGACTCCAATGCTTTCCACAGTTGTGTCAAGTTGGCTGGATGTTCTTTGAGTGGTGGACCATTCTTCATACACACGGGAAACTGTTTAGCATGAATAACCCAGCAGTGCTTATCTTGACACACTCAAAACGGTGCATTCCCAATGTCAAACGAGTTGTAGAACATTCCTAGAACATTACCAATATTTAAATGATATGTAACCATGTTTGAACTTTTAGGAAACATTCCGATAAATTTGTGAAATACCAAGAAAATTAAAAAATAATTGCTAAGTTCCTTAAATGTGCTAAGAATGTTTTAAAACCAAGCAACTATATTGCACCATTCCAAGAAAGTTGTGGGAAGGTCGTATGCAAAATATCCATAAGACGCTTTCACCAAGCTCTAAGAAACAGATGGTTCTTAGAATGTTATGTGCTTGCTGGGGTCATTTCATATTATACATTTTCATTTTGACCATAATTGTTTGGGAGTGGCGTAGTCATAATAGCAGGTTAGCTTAATGATCAGTAAGGTTTTTCCTTAAGATCAAATCAAATCAAATCAAATCAAATCAAATTTTATTTGTCACATACACATGGTTAGCAGATGTTAATGCGAGTGTAGCGAAATGCTTGTGCTTCTAGTTCCGACCATGCAGTAGTATCTAACAAGTAATCTAACAAATTCACAACAACTACCTTATACACACAAGAGTAAAGGAATGAATACAGTATGTACATATAAATATATGGATGAGCGATGGCTGACCGGCATAGGCAAGATGCAGTAGATGGTATGGAGTACAGTATATACACATATATATGAGATGAGTAATGTAGGATATGTAAACATTATATAAATGGCATTGTTTAAAGTGGCTAGTGATACATTATTTCATCCAATTATAATTATTAAAGTGGCTAGAGATTTGGGTCGATGACCTAAGGCATAGGCAAGATACAGTAGATGGTTTAGAGTACAGTGTATACATTTGATATGAGTATGTCGGATACGTAAACATTATATACAAAATTGTTTAAAGTGGCTAGTGATACATTTGTTACATCCAATTCCTATGTATAAAGTGGCTAGAGATTTAAGTCAGTATGTTGGCAGCAGCCACTCAATGTTAGTGATGGCTGTTTAACAGTCTGATGGCCTTGAGGTAGAAGCTGTTTTTCAGTCTCTCGGTCCCAGCTTTGATGCACCTGTACTGACCTCGCCTTCTGGATGATAGCGGGGTGAACAGGCAGTGGCTCGGGTGGTTGTTGTCCTTGATGATCTTTTTGGCCTTTCTGTGACATCGGGTGGTGTAGGTGTCCTGGAGGGCAGGTAGTTTAACTCGGTGATGCGTTGTGCAGTCCTCACTACCCTCTGGAGAGCCTTTACGGTTGTGGGCGGAGCAGTTGCCGTACCAGGCGGTGATACAGCCCGACAGGATGCTCTCGATTGTGCATCTGTAAAAGTTTGTGAGTGATTTTGGTGACAAGCCAAATTTCTTCAGCCTCCTGAGGTTGAAGAGGCGCTGTTGGCGCCTTCTCTTACCACGCTGTCTGTGTGGGTGGACCAATTCAGTTTGTCCGTGATGTGCGCCGAGGAACTTAAAACTTTCCACCTTCTCCACTACTGTCCCCTCGATGTGGATAGGGGTGCTCCCTCTCCTGTTTCCTGAAGTCCCGATCATCTCCTTTGTTTTGTTGACATTGAGTGAGAGGTTATTTTCCTGACACCACACTCGAGGGCCCTCACCTCCTCTCTGTAGGCCGCCTCGCCGTTGTTGGTAATCAAGCCTTCACCACTGTAGTGTCGTCAGCAAACTTGATGATTGGAGTTGGATGCGTGCTGGCACACGCAGTCATGGGTAAACAGGGAGTACAGGAGAGGGCTGAGAACGCACCCTTGTGGGGCCCCAGTGTTGAGGATCAGCGGGGTGGAGATGTTGTCTACCCTCACCACCTGGGACCGGCCCGTCAGGAAGTCCAGGACCCAGGCTGGGTCGAGACCCAGGTCTCGAGCTTAATGACGAGCTTGGAGGGAACTATGGTGTTAAATGCTGAGCTGTAGTCGATGAACAGCATTCTTACATAAGTATTCCTCTTGTCCAGATGGGTTAGGGCAGTATGCAGTGTGATTGGCGACAGGCTGCCTGTGGACCTATTGGGACGGTAAGCAAATTGGAGTGGGTCCAGGGTGTCTGGCAGGATGGAGGTGATATGATCCTTGACTAATCTCTCAAAGCACTTCATGATGACGGAAGTGAGTGCTACGGGCGATAGTCATTTAGCTCAGTCACCTTAGCTTTCTTGGGAACAGGAACAATGGTGGCCCTCTTTGAAGCATGTGGGAACAGCAGACTGATAGGGACTGATTGAATATGTCCGTAAACACACCAGCCAGCTGGTCTGCATGCTCTGAGGACACGCCAGGGATGCCATCTGGGCCGGCAGCCTTGCAGGGGGTTAACACATTTAAATGTTTTTCTCACATTGGCTATGCGGTGAAGGTGAGCCCGCAGGTTTTGGTAGCGGGCCGTGTCGGTGGCACTGTATTGTCCTCAAAGCGAGCAAAGAAGTTGTTTAGTTTGTCTGGGAGCAGGACGCCATGGTCCGCGACGGGGCTGGCTTTCTTTTTGTAGTCCGTGATTGACTGTAGACCCTGCCACATTCCTCTTGTGTCTGAGCCATTGAATTGTGACTCTACTTTGTCTCTATATTGACGCTAGCTTGTTTGATTGCCTTCATGGAGGGAGTAGCTGCACTGTTTGTATTCAGTCATGTTTCCGGTAGCCTTTACCTGGTTAAAAGCAGTGGTTCGCTTTCAGTTTTTGCGCGAATGCTGCCATCAATCCATGGTTTCTGGTTGGGGAAGGTTTTGATATTTGCTATGGGTACAACATCACCAATGCATTTGCTAATAAACTCGCTCACCAATCAGCGTGATACATCAATGTTGTTGTCAGATGCTATCCGAACATATCCCAGTCCACGTGCTCAAGCAATCTTGCAGCATGGAATCAGATTGGTCGGACCAGCGTTGAACAGACCTGAGAACGGGCATGCTTTCCTGTTTTAGTTTCTGTTTGTAGGCTGGGAGCAACAAAATGGAGTCATGGTCAGACTTGCGAAAGGAGGGCGGAGAATAGCCTTGTATGCATCACGGAAGTTGGAATAACAGTGGTCCAGGATTTTACCAGCCCGGTGGCACATTCGATATGCTGGTAAAATTTCGGAGCCTTGTTCTTAAATTAGCCTTATTAAAATCCCCAGCCACAATAAATGCAGCCTCAGGATATGTGGTTTCCAGTTTACATAGAGTCCATGAATTTCTTTCAGTGCCGTCGATGTATCAGCTTGAGGGGGATGTACACGGCTGTGATTATAATCGAAGAGAATTCTCTTGGTAGATAATGCGGTCTGCATTTGATTGTAAGGAATTCTATGTCAGGTGAACAAAAAGGACTTGAGTTCCTGTATGTTGTTATGATCACACCACGCCTCGTTAATCATAAGACACACACCGCCCTTCTTCTTACCAGAGAGATGTTTGTTTCTGTCGCGCGATGCGTGGAGAAACCAGGTGGCTGTACCGACTCTGATAACGTGTCCTGAGTGAGCCATGTTTCCGTGAAGCAAAGAACGTTGCAGTCTCGAATGTCTCTCTGAAAGGCAACCCTCGATCGGATTTTCGTCTACTTTGTTGTCAAGAGACTGTACATTGGCGATTAAATACTCGGGAGAGGTGCACGATGTGCCCGTCGACGAAGCTTGACCAAAAGACCGGCGCGCTTTCCCTCTCCGGCGCCGCCGTTGTTTTGAGTAGCCACGTGCATATCCAGTCTGTTGTTGTGTTTGGGTTAACGAAGGAGAATCCTCTTTGGGAAAGTCGTATTCCTGGTCGTAATGTTGGTAAGTTGACGTTGCTCTTATATCCAATAGTTCCTCCCGGTTGTATGTAATAAAACTTAATATTTTCCGGGGTAACAATGTAAGAAGTAATACATAAAAAAACAAAATACTGCATGGTTTCCTGAGAACGTGAAGCGAGGCTGCCATCTCTGTCGGCGCCGGAAGTAACAAATAGAGAATAGATAGAGAATAGATACCAGCGATTAGTTCTCCCGCTGTTTTATTGTGCAACGTTTCGACACGGTTTCTTTTTGTACCCAACACCTGCAAAGGTATTGGATGTGCACATACACTACATTTCCAACAAGTTCCTTTAAGATCATCCATGAACCACCTCTCCCATAGGAGCACCACAGGGTGGTGTGGGGCTTTTAGTTTGTTGTAGTCTTCACCAGGGCTGACCGCATGTTCACTGACCTTTTGCTTTTCAAGGCAAAGCAGGTGATATTGAGCTCAAACATGTATCCTCATCAATTGACACACACACACACACACACACACAAACACACACAAAGACACACTCATATTCCAACACTTTTGTTTGACAAATGCAGCTGCTCACAAAATGCACACACTTGCTGAACGGTGTGGCCAACTCAGCTGACAGTAAACCTTGGACATGTGGAAAGGAGCATTCATCCTCATTAGGCTTAATATCTCACAGAGATAGAGCTAGCTGCTTATTGAAGATGTTTGATTACATCTTTCTCTCTATGGTATTATTGCAATTTTGCAGGAGACCACATCTTTTTCAATGTGAGTTCCCATTTTTGTTACTGTTCTATAATTTTCTCAATGTCATCAAGTGAGCAAAGCTAATTTCCTTTCTTACTGACAATGTATTACGATATTCCTCCAACCTAACATCAGTGATGCATTTGGCACAGTTATACAATAGTTGTTGGTCAGTGTACCATTATGGCCCTGTTTGGCCTGGGTACGGTTCAGGGGTGAGACCATCCAGGTGGAATCAGAACAAACAAGCTGTCAAGGATGGTCACATCTCCCAATGTGAAACACGCGAAGCTAGGCCTCATAAAGCTGTCCATCATGTGTAGGGGCCAGTGTCTGGGCCTGGAGGGCCACGTCAGTGAGAGAGAGGCAGTGCGAACCCTGCGTGAATTGTTTTACATGAGAGAAAACAAGACATCCTCTCAGGACTCTTACTCATTCAAGTCACTTACATGTACAGTTGAAGTCGGAAGTTTACATACACCTTAGCTAAATACATTTCAACTCAGTTTTTCACAATTCCTGACATTTAATCCTAGTAAAAATTCCATGTTTTAGGTCAGTTAGGATCACTACTTTATTTTAAGAATATGAAATGTCAGAATAATAGTAGAGAGAATGATTTATTTCAGCTTTTACTTCTTTCATCACATTCCCAGTGGGTCAGAAGTTTACATACACTCAATTAGTATTTGGTAGCATTGCCTTAAAATTGTTTAACTTTGGTCAAACGTTTCAGGTAGCCTTCCACAAGCTTCCCACAATAAATTGGGTGAATTTTGGCCATTCCTCCTGACAGAGCTGTTGTAACTGAGTCAGGTTGGTAAGCCTCCTTGCTCACACACGCTTTATCAGTTCTGCCACAAAGTTTCTATAGGATTGAGGTCAGGGGTTTGTGATGGCCACTCCACTACATTGACTTTGTTGTCCTTAAGCCATTTTGGCACAACTTTGGAAGTATGCTTGGGGTCATTGTCCACTTGGAAGACCCATTTGTGACCAAGTTTTAACTTTCTGACTGATGTCTTGAGATGTTGCTTCAATATATCCACATAATTTACCTGCCTCATGATGCCATCTATTTTGTAAAATGCACCAGTCCCTCCTGCAGCAATGCACCCCCCACAACATGATGCTGCCACCCACTTGCTTCACGGTTGGGATGGTGTTCTTCAGCTTGAAAGACTCCCCCTTTTTCCTCCAAACATAACAATGGTCATTATGGAAAAACAGTTCTATTTTTGTTTCATCAGACCAGAGGACATTTCTCCAAAAAGTACCATCTTTGTCCCCATGTGCAGTTGCAAACCGTAGTCTGTCTTTTTTTATGGCGGTTTTGGAGCAGTAGCTCGTAGGATTCGTTTTACTGTGGATATAGATACTTTTTTTTTGTTTCCTCCAGCATCTTCACAAGGTCCTTTGTTGTTGTTCTGGGAATGATTTGCACTTTTTGCACAAAAGTACATTAATCTATAGGAGACAGAACGCGTCTCCTTCCTGAGCAGTATGACGGCTGTGTGGTCCCATGATGTTTATACTTGCGTACTATTGTTTGTACAGATGAACGTGGTACCTTCAGGAGTTTGGAAATTTCTCCCAAGGATGAACCAGACTTGTGGAGGTCTCCAATTTTTTGTCTGAGGTCTTGGCTGATTTCTTTTGATTTTCCCTTGATGTCAAGCAAGGAGGCACTGAGTTTGAAGGTATGCCTTGAACTACATCCACAGGTACACCTCCAATTAACAAGACATTTGTGGAGTGGTTGGAAAACGAGTTTTAATGACTCCAACTTAAGTGTATGTAAACTTCTGAATTCAACTGTACCTTAGCTAATGTGGACAAAAAATCTGAGTTATTTTCATTTCACAATAAGGTTAGCAAAACCCTAGTGACAGTTAACGGTGTTCCAGGTCATCTTCATTGCAGTCGCCCTGCATAGATGATCAGATTTCACAACACCTTGAGAAGTGTCTTAACAGTTTAACTGATTTTTCTTAGTATAATTGTATTGGTTCATTCAACATAACCTTGTTTACTACAAAAAGAGCAAAAGTTAGTTGGAAGCTTAGTTTAAAAGTTTACTCTGAACAAAACTACAGTACTGTACTCTTAAAACTCTGTGAGGCAGCGTCCTTCTCAGGCTGATGTTTACTTGCGACAGAAACACGTTCTTATTTTAATCCCCTCTCTTTGAATGACAGGATCATTTTTTTGTGGTTAGAAAACTTTGCAGATAAGTATCATTATCTTCTTTACCATCACTCGAACTCCAGGTTATTGAATATCCCAGTGGAGGAGAAAAACTAATTACAAAACGTGTCTGGCAAAGAGAGTTATCTCAAAGATAGCCTGCAGTGCAGCCACATTTTAGCCATTGTTTTTTTTTTTTGCGCAACACTAATTACATTTTTGTACAAATAGAGAAAATTGTTCCTCAAACCTGTTCATTTGCAGAAGTAATGCATTTGATAAACACTATTTAGATTAGCCTAAACTCATTAGGGTGCTATGCTCCTACACTTTGGATTAAAGTCCTGTTTTGTTTTGACGTAGGTAGAGCATTTACTGACATTACTTTTGTTATTAATACTCCCTAAACTTTGGTAAAAATTAAATGGTGTATGTACCTGGAGTGCATGTTCCTGCCTCATTGATGGGGTTGCTACTGTACTCATTAGATAATGATTTGGGTGAGTCTGGAATGTCAACTCATTGCATACATACCAGTAGATTGTTGTATTTGATAAAATGTGCAATACACACCAATTGGCACTATTACAAAACGATTCAATGTCCTACCACATAACCAAAATGCTCTTGGAGATCCCGAATGAAAACACTCCGATAATACCTGTTCTATTTCAAATACTCGTTTCGATGTCTCACTATGGAATACACCTAGAGGGCATGTCACAAGCTCCAAGCATCATCTGTTGGAGACAGACAGGTCTAGTGGCGAATGAGGTGAGCTCCTCTCCTCTGTAAAGGAAGACACTCACCCGACAACTGGTCATTCTCGCCTCTCTTCCTTGCGGAAGTGACCGCTTTCACAAAAAGCTGTCCTCAGCACGACTACATACTTCCCTTCCTACTGAACTGTTCTCAGGCAAACAATGAAGTTAGCACTCCCAAATGTAGGATCTCAGCTCCTGTCGGTAGTTGAGTAAGGAATGTTTTGCTTAGAGTAGAACGCACTTTCTACTCGTTCAGTCTCTGGTTTTAGCTAGCGTCACACGGTTAGCTACCGAGACTGGGTTAGCCCTTGCTGCAAGGCTTCAGCTAACTAGGTTAGCACACGCAAAGTTGGCCAAAGTAAGGCTTTTGCCAAGTTTGCTAGCTTCAAAGCTAGCTGACCACACTAACAAAGGGCTAGCTCCCACCGCAAAGCTAACCTGTCTAGCTATCTACAAAGCAAACTACCCACACCAGAATTACTACCTGCAATACGGTACTATTGCTAGCTGTCTTCTCTCATCTAGATAAAACCTACATTTACTCGTAAAACCTACATTTGCTCGTTCATGTTTACTAGACCAGCTGGCTGGCCTCAACTCTACATTTGTGGCAGAATATTTACCCGAAGTCGAACTGCCCACACAAGGTTCCCTCCCGGCCAGCAATATGCTAGCTACAGCATATCTTAGCCATAAGGCAGCTGCTAGCTAGCTCATACATTACTAGCTTCATGTAGAGTTCAAACTGTGCTAACGCTAGCTAGCATTAGCCGCAAGGCTTCTAACTAGCTAGCTTATGGTGGCTAGCTCGCTGGAAAGTAAGTTAACCACACTGGCATTCCTACCTGCACATATGGTGGCATAAGCATGTCTAACTTGGAAACGAGTACCCTACCTACCCAGACGGTAGTATTGCTAGCTCCCTTCTCTCATTTAGTAAAACCTGTGTTCACTTGTTTTTGTTCACTAGACTGATTTGTTTAGCCTCATGGCATTACGGTCGTGGGAGATTTTCAGCCGGGATTCAAACAACGCACCCACTCTGTTCCATTCGGCTAGCACTGTGCTAAGCTATAGCTTATCCTTAGCCTCATGAGGTAGTTACTATCTAGCTAACACTTACACTAGCCTCATGGCTATAGGATTAATACAATACTCACTTCAGCTAGCCGCAAAACTTCTAATGAGCTGGCTCACACCTGTGAAGGCTAATTCATGGCAATGCTGAAAAGCCAGCTACTACTAGCCGCCTTGCTTCTTTTGTTAAGTACATCTAACGCTCACTTGTTTTCAGCTACACCTCATGGTACTATGGTCAAAAGAGAATCAAGATTGTAGAAACAACTCTAGTCACACGGTTGTCTTCGGCTAACGTGGTTTTAGTTAGCTAAGCCATTAGCCAAATAGGTGAACACTACCTAGTTAAGCTATCAAATGAGTTCGGTGTTGTAAGGGTTTACCATGTACCTAAGCCATGCTACTAGTCCGCATGACTAACACCAGCGATCTAATCAGTCTAGGTATTGCTAGATTAGCTCTCGTATTTAGTTTGCTTAGTTCTTAATAACTGAGCCGGCCCCACTATGAGACGGCTTGAAACAGGCTAGCTGACGCGTCAAGGCTGGCTGTACCACTGCTAGCTTGGCTCTCTAGCATTGTTCATGTAATGTTCAGTCGTTTTTGTGCTAACTTACCCAAGTGCCCTCCAAGTTAAATCTCTCCTCTTAGCCCCTTTTGAGGTTCAAACCGAGGCTGGACGAGTAAATGTTAGTCACCAACAAGCACTGTCCTCACTCCGTGCCTAACAGCACTGTGCCTCCATAAATACATCACTCTCTGACTCCTTGAAACCAGGAGCACAGACCTGTGTTATTTAGATAAAAGTGATTCTCTTTTAAGTCACCAGAGGATGAAACCACAATATCTATGTTGACCACGAGTCATCAGGATTGTGGACAGCTCTTTCTCATAGCGGAGAATTGATGTGCAAGAATTGATGTCAACTATTACAAAGGGATACAAGCTTCAGTTCGTTATGAAAACACCCATTTCCTAGAGTGTTACATTTTCAATAAATCTTCACTGACATTTTCAACCTCTTCCTGTCCGAGTCTGTAATACCAACATGTTTCAAGCAGACCACCATAGTCCCTGTACCCAAGAACACTAAGGTAACCTGCCTAAATGACGATCGACCCGTAGCACTCACGTCTGTAGCCATGAAGGGCTTTGAAAGGCTGGTCATGGCTCACATCAACACCATTATCCCAGAAACCCTAGACCCACTCCAATTTGCATCCCACCCCAACAGATACACAGATGCAATCTCAATCACACTCCACACCGCCCTTTCTCACCTGGACAAAAGGAACACCTATGTGAGAATGCTATTCATTGACTACAGCTCAGCGGCTTCTAAGAAGCTTCTAAACAGCTTCTACCCCCAGGTCATAAGACTCCTGAACATCTAATCAAATGGCTACCACAGATTATTTGCATTGCCCCTCCCCCTTCTTTTACGCTGCTGCTACTCTCTGTTAATATCTACAGTGAGGGAAAAAACGTATCTGATCCCCTGCTGATTTTGTACGTTTGCCCACAGACAAAGAAATTATCAGTCTATAATTTTAATGGTAGGTTCATTTGAACAGTGAGAGACAGAATAACAACCAAAAAATCCAGAAAAACGCATGTGAAAAATGTTATAAATTGATTTGCATTTTAATGAGGGAAATAAGTATTTGACCCCCTCTCAATCAGAAAGATTTCTGGCTCCCAGGTATCTTTTATACAGGTAACGAGCTGAGATTAGGAGCACACTCTTAAAGGAAGTGCTGCTAATCTCTGCTTGTTACCTGTATAAAAGACACCTGTTCACAAAAGCAATCAATCAATCAGATTCCAAACTCTCCACCATGGCCAAGACCAACGAGCTCTCCAAGGATGTCAGGGACAAGATTGTAGACCTACACAAGGCTGGAATGGGCTACAAGACCATCACCAAGCATCTTGGTGAGAAGGTGACAACAGTTGGTGAGATTATTCGCAAATGGAAGAAACACAAAAGAACTGTCAATCTCCCTCGGCCTGGGGCTCCATGCAAGATCTCACCTCGTGGAGTTGCAATGATCATGAGAACGGTGAGGAATCAGCCCAGAACTACACGGGAGGATCTTGTCAATGATCTCAAGGCAGCTGGGACCATAGTTACCAAGAAAACAATTGGTAACACACTAAGCCATGAAGGACTGAAATACTGCAGCGCCTGCAAGGTCCCCCTGAACAAGAAAGCACATATACATGACCGTCTGAAGTTTGCCAATGAACATCTGAATGATTCAGAGGACATCTGGGTGAAAGTATTGTGGTCAGATGAGACCAAAATGGAGCTCTTTGGCATCAACTCAACTCGCCGTGTTTGGAAGAGGAGGAATGCTGCCTATGACCCCAAGAACACCATCCCCACCGTCAAACATGGAGGTGGAAAAATTATGCTTCGGGGGTGTTTTTCTGCTAAGGGGACAGGACAACTTCACCGCATCAAAGGGACGATGGACGGGGCCATGTACCATCAAATCTTGAACCTCCTTCCCTCAGCCAGGGCATTGAAAATGAGTCGTGGATGGGTATTCCAGCATGGCAATGGCCCAAAACACACGAGCCAAGGCAACAAAGGAGTGGCTCAAGAAGAAGCACATTAAGGTCCTGGAGTGGCCTAGCCAGTCTCCAGACCTTAATCCCATAGAAAATCTGTGGAGGGAGCTGAAGGTTCGTGTTGCCAAACGTCAGCCTCAAAACCTTTATGACTTGGAGAAGATCTGCAAAGAGGAGTGGGACAGAATCACTCCTGAGATGTGTGCTAACCTGGTGGCCAACTACAAGAAACGTCTGACCTCTGTGATTGCCAACAAGGGTTTTGCCACCAAGTACTAAGTCATGTTTTGCAGAGGGGTCAAATACTTATTTCCCTCATTAAATTATAATCTTTTTATAAAAAAATTCACATTCGTTTTTCTGGATTTTTTTGTTGTTATTCTGTCTCTCACTGTTCAAATAACCCTACCATTAAAATTATAGACTGATCATTTCTTTGTCAGTGGGCAAACGTACAAAATCAGCAGGGGATCAAATACGTTGTTATCACTTTAATAACTCTACCTAAATGTACATATTACCTCAATTATCTTGACTAACCAGTGCCCCCACACATTGACTCTGTACCGGTACCCCCTGTATATAGCCTCACTATTTTACTGCTGCTCTTTAAAAAAGTAAGAAATAAAAGTAACAAATTAAGGGCTTGTAAGTAAGCATTTCACTGTAAGGTCTACACCTGTTGTCACATCTGCTCCTGCCATGCCCTCTTGTGGTCATCCGGTGTCTTCTTGACCTTCCGCCACTCCCCCAGTTCTCTCTCTCTCTCTCTCTCTCTCTCTCTCTCTCTCTCTCTCTCTCTCTCTCTCTCTCTCTCTCTCTCTCTCTGTGATTGTGTGGGGGGAGACAGGTGTGCTGGAGTCAGAGCAGATCCCCACCAGCTGCAACCTGTTCTATAATCAAGACCTCTACAAATACTCAGTCCTGACACTTCCACACTGCCAGATCGTAATCTCTGCCCAGTCAGTCCATGTTTCTAGCCATTTGATCCTGTTGTCCTCTTGTGCCTGTTTTCCCTTGTCTGACGCTGATATCCTGTGTCCAGTGTCCAGTCCAACTTCTCGTCAGTCCTGCTACTCTGTCCTGGATTCCCCACTCTATGCTCCCTTGGTTTCCCCTACGGACCTGCTTACCCTGTCCCCACACCTCTCGCTCCAGCCTCACCTGGTTTCCAGCAACCTGCCCAAGTTCCCCTGGCCTGCACTCAATCTTTCAATAAATACCTTGGTTACCTCATCCCAGTCTCCTAGCCTGAGTCTGCTCTTGGGTTCACCTGTTCCGCTCTGCGTGACACTGCTGTATACGGCGCATGTGACAAATACAATTTGATTTTGAACATTGAAATGTTTACTTACGGGTCCTTTTCCAACAATGTAGAGATAAATATAAAAACATGAAATAGAAATAGTGACACAAGGAAGAAATACAGTGAATAACGAATGACAATAACGGGTAAAAATAACATGGCTATACAGGGAGTACCAGTACCGGGTCGATGTGCAGGTGTATGAGGTAATTGAGTAGTGGCTAATGCCTAGGAATACTAGTCCCTGATGTTGCATATTGCGTTCAGCCAATCAGGTCTGCTAATCAGGTCTGTAGCAGTCTGTAGTTTACCTCTGGCTAAACACGGGGTGCAACATCAGGAAGAAGCATTAGCCACTCTAGCATGGTGGTGGAAAATGGTGTTTCATGAAAAAAATGTAATATAGTTAAATAGGAAATCTCTCCATATGTTTGGGGCAGCAGATTCTTGCCTAACAGTGGCTATCCAGGCTTGTCATAAAGCAGGCTCAAAGATGAGGGATAAGCCTGTTACCTGTCTTAGAGTAGGGGTGTCAGGCATATAGAAAAGGATTTACCATTGATAAGGTGTGCCGGTGCTTCCACCTATAGTGGTGCGTTATCATCATGTAGGGATGGTGTCTCCAAAAACCCTCATAGGATTGTCAGTTCTAAAAGTCTCTTGAGCCAGTTTGGATAGATGTGGAGGGTGGCAGGAGGAGGGGGGGGGGCAGAGAGTGTGTCCCAATTACCTGGGATACCTCGTAAAGCGTCCGAGGCGTGTGAGCATGTGTTTGTTGCAAAACATGCTTGATCTTCTTCGACTGCGTCCCTAGCAGGTGGAAATATGTATGGCTATATAGTGTCCCTGAGCGGGGCTTTTGCGCCAGATGGAATGACGAACTGCCAATGGAATGACGAACAGTGTCAACCGGTGTGGCTAAAAGTAAGAAGGAAATGTGCTGTTAAACATTTTCAAAATTCCACTTTGCCCACTTGTGTTCTATCTCTGGCCCAACCCATTGGTTTCTATAAGCAATCAGAACGGTTAGAATGTGTTTGCGTTCTAGAAATCATCTAGGTGGTAGTGATATCCAGACACATTGCAGAGATGAAACTAACGTCCATGGACGGGGGCATAGTGTTTGGCCGGAGCAAGGAGTTTGGGTAGCCAGGCAAGCATACTCCCTCGATGTGGGAGCCTCTGAGGGCTGATGCTGTTGGAACTACCCTGGCTTTGGACAGCATGTCTGTGTTATCGGAGTTGGCCATATCCTATAGCGAGACATCGAAACGAGTATTTGAAATAGAACTCAAGGGCCCACAAGGGGAGTCATTCAGCCTCAGGAGGGTGGTAGAAAACAGATTCTCTGTGCAGCATCAATGGAATGAAAATGGGAGAGGTCATCCTCCTATCGAAAGACAAACTCCTCTCTTCTTCCCCGTTTACGACTATGAATAGCCCCGAGGGCTAGCAGACAGAAAACAGACCATCTTGTGATCTGCCTGGGTTAAACTGAATGACTCATGACATGTTAATATAATGTGATATTTATCTTCTGGTCCTCCTAGGGCATTAAAAGGAGGTATGATGTGTGTTTCCCTGTAACATCAAATGTATGGATTTTACCATGGTCATATTTGTACTCTACAGACTACATATTTCATCCTAGAGATGAAAAACATTCTGTGAACACTTATGAGCAAATCTCAGGTTTTGTTTCAATATTGACATGCCCTGTGGTAAACTCAAAGGAGTGACCGGGCAGTCTTTGTGACACTTCCTGGCTGAGCCCTCCTACACTATAAGTAGTGAGACTCTTACTCAGATCTTCGTGACGTGCGGCCACGCCTTAGAGATTAAATTATCAATTGTTGTGAAAAACCTAATGTACGTAATTTTGACTTGCACCATCCTACTCAAACAGAAGAATCACCTGAAAGGAATTTTGCTGAACAACACACTCTGATCACTCATGACGAACCGTTGAGTCTTCATCTCTCCCAAAAAGGGGATCCGAACCTTACATTGCACCCTAGTGCAATCAAACACGGAAACTCAACTGAACCAGACAACACTCGGATTCACGTAAATGCTTCATTGCATTGAATTCCCCTTTTGTGTGACGCTGTGTCTGTGTAAAAGTGTTGGCACTACATTTTTATTGTAATTACATATCATGATTATTACTGTCGATGCAATGTCAACATTCAGATGCGAACCCCACTGGCGATTCCCGGTTAACCTCTCAGGGATTGCTGGGGTGCTAGCGCCCCAATCCCGACACTACCAGGTGAAATGTAAGGCGCCAAATTCTAAATCCAAAAGTTGAATTATTAAACATCCACCAATATACAAGTGTTCCATACTCATCAAAAGCTCTGTTTCTTGGCAATATCACAGCGTTGTCAGATTTCAAAAAGGCTTTACGGCGAAAGCAGCACATTTGATTGTTTGAGGGTAGCACCTCACATATTTTTCCCATAGCCATGAATCGATTAGCCATCATGGCACACACATAACACATTTCACAGCGAAAACAAATCAATTACCTGTTGAAGAACTTCTGCTGAGGTCATCCTAAGTGTCCAACGAAGACAATCCATGGTTCTTTTGTTAGAAAAAGTAATGTATTTTATCCATAAATCCTCCATTTGGTTCGCGCGTTATAATCAGAAACGACAGCCTCCACTCATCCATTGAAACGTGACGCGAACTCGTTCATTTTATACCTATAAACTTGTCCAAGAACAATCAAACATAGTTTTAAATGTATCCTTATGAACACTTTTACGTATATTTACTATTATAAATCAACCGGAATATAAACTGATCGATAAAGACGGTAAAAAAGACACTGCGCGCCTTCTCGGGAACGCGCACTGGGTACTGTTTACATAAATGAGTCCCTTCCTGGTTTGCTCTTCTTCTCTGGTCTAATTCATCCAAATTGAAAATTTACACTGTCTCGAGACTGTTGACATCTAAAGGAAGCGATGGGTACTGCATTCATATGCCCTTATATGGTCATTTTCATGAGGGAGGGGTTCCCAAATGAGCAATGTGTCAAAATCACTTTTTCCAGGACAGAAATTCCTCAGGGTTTCGCCTGCCATATGCGTTCTGTTTCACTCACAGACAAATGGTTAACACTTTTGGAAAATTCAGAGTGCTTCCTATCCAATGGTACTAAATATGTGTATATCCTATTTTCTGGGCCTGAATGGGAGGCATTTTACTTTGGGCACGCCAGGCTCTCCAAAACCGACCCCTCAGCTGCCACTCCCTAACAAGTTAATGAAACTATAATTTTGCGATTGTGAAGTGTTGGTGGAGCCCCTCATATTTTCCATCTCAATTGATAAGACCATCTCGTCCTCAAAAGTCTTGTGAATATATGTACTGTTGTATTCGCTGAGTTTGAGTATGGAAGTTTATACTGAGCTGTGGAGATGCTCACCTCAATAACTGTGTTGACTAGGGTCAGTCTGTTATATCTGGTGTCCTGTGTGAATTTAAGTATACTTCCTTTAATTATCTCTCTCTCTCCCTACCCTCCCATAGGACCTGAGCCCTAGGACCATGCCTAAGGACTACCTGTCCTGATGACTTCTGGCTGTCCCCAGTCCACCTGGTCGTATTGCTGTTCCAGTTTCAACATCTGCTGATGTAAAAAGGGATTCCATTAGCCTATACCCTGCCTTACCATCATATCCATGAACAACCTCATTTTCCAACTTATTTAGACTGGTGAATAAAACCTTAAAATGAATTATCTGTGGCCTTGAGCTCATTTACAAGCGATTGCGTCCGTGAAGTATCCAAGCCTGACAACTTTCAGAATGAGAATATGCAGTTGAAGTCGGAAGTTTACGTACACTTAGGTTGGCGTCATTAAAACTCGATTTTCAACCACTCCACACATTTCATGTTAACAAACTATAGTTTGCCAAGTCGATTAGGAAATCTACTTTGTGCATGACAAGTAATTTTTCCAACAACTGTTTACAGACAGATTATTTCACTTATCATTCACTGTATCACAATTCCAGTGGGTCAGAAGTTTACATACACTAAGTTGACTGTGACTTTAAACATCTTGGAAAATTCCAGAAAATGATGTCATGGCTTTAGAAGATTCTGATAGGCTAATTGACATCATTTGAGTTTATTGGAGGTGTACCTGATGTATTTTAAGGCCTACCTTCAAACTCAGTGCCTCTTTGCTTGACATCATGGGAAAATCTAAAGAAATCTGCCAGGACCTCAGACCAAAAATTGTAGACCTCCACAACTCTGGTCCATCCTTGGGAGCAATTTCCAAACGCCTGAAGGTACCACGTTCATCTGTACAAACAATAGTACGCAAGTAAAAACACCATGGGACCACACAGCCGTCATTTTACTCAGGAAGGAGACGCGTTCTGTCTCCTAGAGATGAACGTACTTTGTGGTCGCAAATGGGTCTTCCAAATGGACAATGACCCCAAGCATACTTCCAAAGTTGTGCCAAAATGGCTTAAGGATAACAAAGTCAAGGTATTGGAGTGGCGATGACAAAGCCCTGACCTCAATCCTATAGGAAATTTGTGGGCAGAACTGAAAAAGCATGTGAGAGCAAGGAGGTCTACAACCCTGACTCAGTTACACCAGCTCTGTCAGGAGGAATGGCCCAAAATTCCCAACTTATTGTGGGAAGCTTGTGGAAGGCTACCCAAAACGTTTGACCCAAGTTAAACAATTTAAGGCAATGTTACCAAATACTAATTGAGTGTATGTAAACTTCGGACCCACTGGGAATGTGATGAAAGAAATAAAAGCTGAAATAAATAATTCTCTCTACTATTATTCTGACATGTCACATTCTTAAAATAAATTGGTGATCCTAACTGACCTAAGACAGGGAATTTTTACTAGGATTAAATGTCAGGAATTGTGAAAAACTGAGTGTTTAAATGTATTTGGTTAAGGTGTATGTAAACTTTCGACTCTGACTGTACATGATGTAACCTCTGCTTCTCATAGGTGTTGACAATGGTGTATATATTCCTACTCTGCCTTGTCTCAGGATGGTAAGTTGGTGGTTGGAGATATCCCTCTAGTGGTGTGGGGGCTGTGCTTCGGCAGAGTGGGTGGGGTTATATTCTGCCTGTTTGTGTCTCCCAACCCCTCCTGTCTCAGCCCCCAGTATTTATGCTGCAGTAGTTTATGTATCGGGGGGCTAGGGTCAGTCTGTTATATCTGGAGTATTTCTCCTCTCTTATCCGGTGTCCTTTGTGAATTTAAGTATGCTCTCTCTAATTATCTCTCTCTCTCTTTCTCTCACAGGGGACTTGAGCATTAGGACCATTCCTCAAGTCCTACCTGGCCTGATGACTCCTTGATGTCCCCAGTCCACCTGGCCGTACTGCTTCTCCAGTTTCAACTGTTCTGCCTGTTTTATGAATATTTTAAAATCGTGTCCATGTTCTGTTATAATCTGCACCCGGCACAGCCAGAAGAGGACTGGCCACCCCTCACAGCCTGGTTACTCTCTAGGTTTCTTCCTAGGTTTTGGCCTTTCTAGGGAGTTTTTCCTAACCACCGTGCTTTTACACCTGCATTGCTTGCTGTTTGGGGTTTTAGGCTGGGTTTCTGTACAGCACTCTGTGACATCAGCTGATAGCACATTCTTGCATACAGTTGATAAGAAACGTCACTTCTGGGGCTGGGCTTTCCTACATATACACATATCAACAAGGGGAAGTTAAAAAGCATTCAAAAAATGTTGATTTCCCATTAATGTGAAATGTTTGCAAAGAGCGTCTAACGACCCATAGACCAATTAAATAAGGTTGATGTACAACAATGTGTTGGTTATTTTCCTTAGGCCATGTTGAATGGTTTTGTATTGGTTTAGGTTAGTTTCTCCCTATGGTTCCTGGGCAGGGCTTGGAGTGATCTACGCTGGTGGGAATCTACTTTGTTTCCCTGTGAACGTTAAGCTATCAGCGTAATGATGAACCCGCGATAGAAGCCACCGCAAACAGTCTCGGCGCCCAGAGTTATGGCAGTGTTTGGTAACGAATCTAGACACAAGAGATAACTCCCAGGTGGAGAGACACACACGCACAACTCCCCTCCCTTTTTTCCTCACTCACGCCCTCTCTCACTCACTCCCTCTCTCACTCACTCTCTCTTCTCTTCCCTAGTCTTCCTTCTTCTCATCTGTTGTATATCTACTGGGAGAGAGGTGGAGAGCTTCTATCTATTTTACCTTTTTCCCCATCCCATCATTGCAAGGTTGCCTGATGAATGCCATCCCTGGTTATGCCATGTGCACACATTTGTATTGATGCTCTTGAGGTAGCCTAGCTCCCCTGGAACCATTGTGGTCTGATCTACCCGGTTCACTGCAAAGGGAGCAGATACATGTTCATTTTGGGAAGAGTAGCGTCAAAGGTTATCAATGCACTTTAGTCAATAGGGTCTATCTATCGATCTATCTCTCTATCTGAAGATTGACATTTCTCTGTGCTCCTTTAAGTAACAAGAAATGAGTCCAGTGCAGTCCAGTGCCATTACATGTGTTTCCTTATTGGGAATTGTTGTATCTCGTTTGTTCAAATATAACCAGTACATAACTCACATTACTAAATGCATAAATAGAGATAGCAATAACTGCATGTATTTACTAGCATGTTATATTGTAATAACACAGATTATTACATTTTAATATAAGGCCTAAAGTAAAGGGCGACTAGGCATTTTTCTCAATACTGTTGCAATTGTTTAAATCAGTGATTTGTGAGCATAGAGACAATTCATAGTGTAAATGAAGCCTGCAGTGAGGAAAAAGCACCAGAGAGAGTTTATGTCACAAATCTCCTCCCTCTGACAGCTGTCATCACTCACTTTTTGGCTAGAAAAGAAGACCAGTTTAATTATGAGGGCAGAGGAAGAAAATTGTATTGAATAACCCCTCTGGTCAAATGTTTTTTTAGGAATTTCAGGCAGTGTGATAAATTAGGTGGCCTCTCGATCGATAACTGCTTCTTTCTTCATAGCTCAAGATGGGATTTATCAAAATAGGAACTGGAGTGAAGTCCATTCAGTTCACTGCACTGACTGGGTGCAATTTCGAGGAAGGTAGAAGACAATAGGAAGAAGTGTGTGTGTGTGTGTGTGTGTGTTGCTATGTAGTCCTCCGTGTGTTTGAGACATAAACAGAGAGAATACTGTTTGTAAGGTCAGCGCATACGCAAGCCTTAACATTCACTATTTTCATCACGCTTTGCAGTAAGTTTGACCATAATACCATATTGCACAATGCTTTCACATAACTGAATTCAAGTCAGTTGCACATCAGGTGCACACAGTGTACATATGAACTGACCTTGAAGTCCATATACCAGTTACATATCTCCTTCATTCTCCATCTCACTGACGTCCCTCCATCAAGCTACAGCACCATATCCATGTGCTCATCATCCCACCATCCGAGTTAAAGAAACACCACTAAAAGGTGACATATCGTCATTTGATTACCTTTACATTTGACCTACTGGAAATTTCACACAATATTAACCCATTTTGTTTGCAATTCTAACATGTTTTATGGCATGTGGAATGGCGTGATAACCTGTTTTCAATACATTTGAAAGGTGGGAACCTACTCTTATGTCCCAACAAGCTCTTCATGGTTTCAGATTAAAGCAAAGATATGTTACAATTCATTTTTGACATGTTACAATAATTACACAATTATTATTGTATTTTCAACAAGTGTTTAACATGTGGGCCTACATTTATGGTAGGGTTCTGTGTGTGCGTGCCCAACTTTGTGTATTTGTGGTATAAAGAAATTGGTTAGTGTGTAGTTATTGTATTTCCAACAAATTTTTTAACATGTACATGTTCTGTAGTGCTCTATGTACGTGCCCAACTTTGTGGCACATGCTAATATGGAATCTTCTTAATTAAAATGTCAAGGTGGCGTGATGTCCCATTAAGGCTGTTTCCCCCTCGCCTTTTCTCTCCTCTGATCCTCCCGGGGGACCTATTAAGCCCGGGCCAAAATGATTGAAGTTCAAAGAGGTGAGCCTGAAGGTCTGAGTCCCAAATGGAATTCTATTCCCTATGTAGTGCACTACTTTTGAGCAGAGCCTTGGCAGAGACCCAGGCTCTGGTCATAGGTAGTGTACTATAGGGAAAAGAATGCCATTTGAGACACAAGCCTGAAGGTTTCAGCTCACCGCTCCCCTCTCTACCAAGTGCTCGTCCCAGCATCCTCCTCCAACCCTGACCTTTACCAAGACAGCCGTTGCCGCTAATGCGCTCGCATATCTAATGAAGGGTTCAGACGTGGCCCTGACAGCCCTATGTGTGCAATAATGCCACCCACCACCCCTCCCCCTCCCAACAAAAGAAAAGAGAACTTGCCGCCTTGTTCTAATGTTGTTAAAATGTTGAGTTATTCTGCCACCATCTGTCTTTTTCTCCTCCTCCTCATTTCTCTCTATCTCTTTTCTTCTTCACTTCTTTTGTCTGTCTCTTCCTGTTCTCCAGGGAAAGGTTATTTGAAAGGACAGGGCACTGCCTGCTTTTCATAAAAGCGGCACTGCCTGTCCGTGAGTGGCAGTGGAGATTCTAATGATGCTCTCACTTGCGTGTATAATAGACCTTCTCAACCATAAATCATCTCCCGTAGCAGTGTCAATAATATTTATGTAATCATTAATGGACAAAGCCTTGTGGACATTATTGGATGTCTTTGTCAGGCTCATGGCATCTTAAAGACTTCCTAGCTACCTAGCGGAATGCCAGTCATCGATCTAGTCATCCAGAACCTTTGGAACAGCATGGAATTCAAGGTGACATCGATTGAGTTTCATTTAAATTGGAACATGTTATTTCAGAAGCTAAAATTAAATACATTTGAAAAAAACGTCTTCTACATGTGCCATCATTTTGTCAATAACAGTTTGCACTGTCCTGGTACACAGGAAAGGAGGAGGCTTGAGAATGACATGGATCTCTTTGGTAGTCAAGAGCGTATTAGAATGCAGCTCTTGAACTTGCAACCCAGATGTGTGCTAGGCCTTTCCCCTAGAGGCCTGGGAGGCAGGGGGTTGGTGGTGGGAGGGGTGCACATCATCAGGGATTCAGAGCACAGCTCATGTCTCCCTTGCAACTCATACTCCCTCCCCCTCCCCACCCTCTCTCTCTCCCCTCCCTCCCTCTCCCTCTTCCCCCCTCATTCTTTGCCCTCCAGGACCCCAGCCGTTTCCCCTGACGAACCCAGAGACAATTATCCATGTTTCCAGCCAGTCCCAGGTCGTCCTCTTGGCAAGCCTAATGACTGTGGTTGGGATGGGCCCATGGTAATCACTGAGATATGCATATTTTTACCCACTCACTTCATCAGTGGAGATTACCAAGGCTGAGTTCCAAATGACACCCTATTCCCTATATAGGACACTACTTTTGACCAGAGCCCGATGGGCCTTGGTCAAAAGAAATTGACTAAAAAGGGAATAGGATGCCATTTAAGACAGAGACCAACAGGGGAATCAATGAGGGGTGTTCTAATGAAAACATCTACACTTGGTGCCCAATGGGCTGTTAGTTTATCTTTTTCCTAATATGATATCAATGAGGTCGTCGTGGAGATGTATGATATATCATGCATGCCATGTTGTAAATGTGTATGGTGCCGGTGGGTAATATATTGACTCAGAGAGTCAAGGGGAGGGGAGGGCCTACTGTGCACCTGTCTGTGGAAGATAGATGGGCCTCTCGGCTTGCACAAGGTCTGTCTGAAAATCTCAGTAACTAATATGTGTATATGAAGTACATTTAACATTCTTATGCAATTCTCCATATGTGCATGGGTGCTGTGTGACTACTTGTAGATGTGGGTGTATTGAATTAGTGGAAACTGACGCTGTTCTCATGGCAGGCCTGCCAGTTTTTACTATAATAACTTACTTTTGCAGCAGGATAGGAGAATTCAGTTAAGGTTAGGAAAAGGGTTATGTACCTAAAATGTGACTTGAACATACACTATACATACAAAAGTACGTGGACACCCCTTCAAATTAGTGGATTCGGCAGGTGTATAAAAACGAGCACACAGCCACACAATCTCCATAGACAAACATTGGTAGTGGAATGGTCTTACTGAAGAGCTCAGTGACTTTCAACATGGCACCATCATAGGATTACACCTTTCCAACAAGTCAGTTCATCAAACTTCTGCACTGCTAGAGCTGCCCCGGTCAACTGTTATTGTGAATTGGAAACGTCTAGGAGAAAAAACAGCTCAGCTGCGAAGTGGCAGGCCACACAAGCTCACAGAACTGGACCGCCGAGTGCTGAAGTGCTTAGCCCGTAAAAATCGTCTACAGTGAGGGAAAAAAGTATTTGATCCCCTGCTGATTTTGAACGTTTGCCCACTGACAAAGAAATGATCAGTCTATAATTTTAATGGTAGGTTTATTTGAACAGTGAGAGACAGAATAACAACCAAAAAATCCAGAAAAACGCATGTGAAAAATGTTATAAATTGATTTGCATTTTAATGAGGGAAATAAGTATTTGACCCCTCTGCAAAACATGACTTAGTACTTGGTGGCAAAACCCTTTCTTGTAGTTTGCCACCAGGTTTGCACACATCTCAGGAGGGATTTTGTCCCACTCCTCTTTGCAGATCTTCTCCAAGTCATTAAGGTTTTGAGGCTGACTTTTGGCAACTCGAACTTTCAGCTCCCTCCACAGATTTCCTATGGGATTAAGGTTCTGGATACTGGCTAGGTCACTCCAGGACCTTAATGTGCTTCTTCTTGAGCCACTCCTTTGTTGCCTTGGCTCTGTGTTTTGGATCATTGTCATGCTGGAATGCCCATCCACGACCCATTTTCAATGCCCTGGCTGAGGGAAGGAGGTTCTCACCCAAGATTTGACGATACATGGCCCCGTCCATCGTCCCTTTGATGCGGTGAAGTTGTCCTGTCCCCTTAGAAGAAAAACCCCCAAAGCATAATGTTTCCATGTTTGATGGTGGGGATGGTGTTCTTTGGGTCATAGGCAGCATTCCTCCTCCTCCTCCAAACACGGCGAGTTGAGTTGATGCCAAAGAGCTCCATTTTGGTCTCATCTGACCACAACACTTTCACCCAGTCATTCAGATGTTCATTGGCAAACTTCAGACGGGCATGTATATGTGCTTTCTTGAGCAGGGAGACCTTGCGGGCGCTGCAGGATTTCAGTCCTTGACGGCGTACTGTGTTACCAATTGTTTTCTTGGTGACTATGGTCCCAGCTGCCTTGAGATCATTGACAAGATCCTCCTGTGTAGTTATGTGCTGATTCCTCACCGTTCTCATGATCATTGCAACTCCACGAGGTGAGATCTTGCATGGAGCCCCAGGCCGAGGGAGATTGACAGTTCTTTTGTGTTTCTTCCATTTGCGAATAATCTCACCAACTGTTGTCACCTTCTCACCAAGCTGCTTGGCGATGGTCTTGTAGCCTATTCCAGCCTTGTGTAGGTCTACAATCTTGTCCCTGACATCCCTGGAGAGCTCTTTGGTCTTGGCCATGGTGGAGAGTTTGGAATCTGATTGATTGATTGCTTCTGTAGACAGGTGTCTTTTATACAGGTAACAAACTGAGATTAGGAGCACTCCCTATAAGAGTGTGCTCCTAATCTCAGCTCGTTACCTGTATAAAAGACACCTGGGAGCCAGAAATCTTTCTGATTGAGAGGGGGTCAAATACTTATTTCCCTCATTACAATGCAAATCAATTTATAACATTTTTCACATGCGTTTTTCTGGATTCTTTTTGTTGTTATTCTGTCTCTCACTGTTCAAATAACCCTACTATTAAAATTATAGACTGATCATTTCTTTGTCAGTTGGCAAACGTACAAAATCAGCAGGGGATCAAATACTTTTTTCCCTCACTGTCCTCAATTGCAACACTCACTACCTGGAAGCAACGTCAGCCCAATAACTGTTCATCAGGAGCTTCATGAAGTGAGTTTCCATGGCCGAGCAGTCGCACACAAGCTTAAGTTCACCTTGTGCAATGCCAAGCGTCGGTTGGAGAGCCATTGGACTCTGGAGCAGTGGAAACACGTTCTCTGGAGTGATGAATCACGCTTCTCCATCTTGCGGTCCTACGGAAAAATCTGCTCTTGGTGGATGCCAGGAGAATGCAACCTGCCCCAATGCATAGTGCCAACTGTAAAGTCTGGTGGAGAAGGAATAATTGTCTGACATTGTAGATATTTCTGTGCTTCCAACTTTGTGTCAAAAGTTTGGAGAAGGCCCTTTCCTGTTTCAGCATGACAACGCACAACACAACAAAGCGAGGTCCATACAGAATTGGTTTGTCGAGATCGGTGTGGAAGAATTTGTCCTGCACAGAGCCCTGACCTCAACCCCATCAAACACCTTCGGGATGAGTTGGAACGCCGTTTGCGAGCCAGGCCTAATCACCCAACATCAGTGCCCAACCTCACTAAAGCTCTTGTGGCTGAATGGAAGCAATACCCCACAGCAATGTTCCAACATGTAGTGGAATGCCTTCCCAGAATAGTGGAGGCTGTTATAGAAGCAAAGAGGGGACCAAATCCATATTAATGCCCATCATCATGGAATGAGATGTTCGCCAAGCAGGTGTCCACATACTTTTGGTCATATAGTGTATCTAGCTGCAACCAGGTCTTCCCTGAGAACAGCCTAAATTTCCACTAATGCGATTCTGCATAGATGTGTGTCTCAAAAATGTTTAATTGATCTTTGGAGCTCATGGCGTTGTATATTAGGTATCATAGAGTACAGTAAGATGTACAGTATATTCTCTATGCATGGGCATTTTGTGAAGCACTGTCAAGGACGTAAGGTTTTGTTGTTAACACTCACTATTCAAGCTGCCCTTCCACTAAATAATTTATCAACCCTGCATGTCCATTTCCCTATTTTTGTTCAGAATCGCTTGTCATCTTATGATAAAGCCCATTGGTGCCTTCCTGGAGAGTTAAATAGTAGTGGTTGGATAATGTTTGGATGGTGAAAAGATTAGGCTTAACTCATGAGCTATCAAGCTTATCCCCAGATGTTTCTCTGCTTGCCCATACATGGTAACAGTGACATAGTGGTAAAAACAATATGTGGGTAAACTGTTTACCGGTCGCTTTGAAAAGTTACGCTTCCTATTCTTTCACTGCATTTTTCTGCAAAAGGTGGGTAAACTTGGGCAAGAAAAAAATGTGTGCAAACTGTGTTTACTTTCCACTGCACCACTGCATGGTATCAGCTGACACGAAACGTATATTTGAAACCACCCACAATATTAACAAGGTATCATTTAAACAGACCTGTGGTCAAATTAAACAGTGTCATAACTCTCCCGTGACGATCTGAAGGATCAGGTTACAGTGGGTCCGTTCTACAGCGTGCTCTCTCTCATGGAGGGGGAGAGTGGGAAGTCGGCTGTTTTATGCTCAGTCATAAAATACGCTGCCCCTATGCTCTTTAGTGTTCGAAATTGGAATGTAAATTGTCGGACACAGAGACACTTGGACATCAAAAGTTTGAATAATTAAACAATATTTCTATTTTTGAGAATGTGGGAGTGGTTCGTGGACACTTAAGGGACAGTCGTGACGAGCGTGTTTCATTTAGTGATCTCATGAAGGACAGGAAACACACATAACTGTATCTCTTAAAGTGTACATTTCCCAGCTGTCAGGTTTACATCTAAGTATTGTGAAATGTATGTGATTAAACATTAAACTATTTGTGAAAAGATGTAATGTGATGTTAACCTTCTAAATGAGAAAATATGGGATTTCATATAAAGTTAACCATATCAATGGCCACGCCCACGTGAGCATAGACAAAATCGCCCCCTTTTTCCACAGAGTATAAAACCCACTTCTGACGAAAAGTACATTAGACCAGAAAATATGGAGCTGACGCTACAGGTTGAAATGGTTAAGAACTAAAGCTCAATAGGCCCCGGAGACAATACAACTGTAGTGGTTGGCTACATGGCTGGAAATGGTTAAACTCAGAGACTATCGATCACTACAGAATTAGAGCAAATCCTATACGTATAATTACTAGTCTGCTGGAAATTACGTAAGTCTAATACGAGAATAACAACAACAGCGGAAGCATCTATTCTATGCAACGACCATCTGTAGGCCTGACGTATCCATTACAACAGACACTATCCAGAGCCGCAGAGAAAGCTACAACCACGATGGACATTGTGACTTCTGGGGAAGTTAACCAGAGACTCTCTGATGAACTGACTCTCCAGCAGACGGACCGGCGATTCCAAAATAGAAGACAACAATGACATACAGTCGTAAATATATACATTGCAATTATTCTCTAATGAGCAGCCATTCATGTGCAAAGGATTAGCATTTCAATGAATATAATTATCAACTGTGTATAGTGAGTCCATTTTGTCTTTCCCAATTAGTTTAATCACGTAATAATGATTAAACATAGAGAATTGATTTAAAATAACAGTCTTCACATTTAATGATAGTCACAGACAGTACAACAGCAATACCATTGCAGGTACCATGAGAAATGCCAGGGAGTACCTTATGAGATAATGTACACTGAACAAAAATATAAACGCAACATGTTAAGTGTTGGTCCCATGTATAATGAGCTGAACAAATTAGTTTACATCCCTGTTAGTGAACATTTCTCCATTGCCAAGATAATCCATTCACCTGACAGGTGTGGCATATCAAGAAGCTGATTAAACAGCATGATCATTACACAGGTGCACCTTGTGCTGGGGACAATGAAAGGCCATTCTAAAATGTGCAGTTTTGTCACACAACACAACGCCACAGATGACTAAAGTTTTAAGGAAGCGCGCAATTGACATGCTGACTGCAGGAATGTCCACCAGAGCTCTTGCCAGATAATGTAATGTTAATTTCTCTACAATAAGCCGTCTCCAACGTCGTTTTAGAGAATTTGGCAGTATGTCCAAATGGCCTCACAACCATAGACCACGTGTAACCACGTCAGCCCTCCACATCCGGCATCTTCACCTGTGGGATCGTCTGAGACCAGCCACCCGGACAGCTGATAAAACTGTGGGTTTGCACAACCAAAGAATTTCTGCACAAACTGTCAGAAACTGTCTCAGGGAAGCTCATCTGCGTGCTCATCGTCCTCACCACGATCTTGACCTTACTGCAATTCGTTGTTCTCACCACGGATGAATCCCATTTTCAACTGTACCAGGCAGATGGCAGACAACATGTATGGCGTTGTGTGGGTGAGAAGTTTTCTGATGTCAACGTTGTGAACAGAGTGCCCCATGGTGGCGGTGGGTTTATCGTATGGGCAGGCATAAGTGACGGACAACAAACAAAAGTGCATTTTATGGATGGCATTTTAAATGCACAGAGATACCGTGCTGAGATCCTGAGGCTCATTCTCGTGCCATTCATCCACCGATATCACCTCATGTTCCAGCATGATAATGCAAGTCCCGATGTTGCAAGGACTGTACACAATTCCTGGAAGCTGAAAATGTCCCAGTTCTTCCATGGCCTACATAATCCCCAGACATGTCACCCATTGAGCATGTTTCGGATGATCTGGATCGATGTGTACGACAGCGTGTTCCAGTTCCCGCCAATATCCAGCAACTTCTCACAGCCATTGAAGGGGAGTGGGACAACATTCCACAGGCCACAAGCAGTAGCCTGATCAACTCTACTTTTACAGTGTTAGTTTCATCAGCTGTTGTATAACATGATATAAAACGCATGAAAAACTGAATTTTGACTGCACTGGGCCTTTAAAAACCTTTGCAAGCCTCACCTGATGAGTTTTCTTTACTTTAGAAGAGCAGTCTTATGACAGTGCCTCACACACTTGTTCAGACTCACACAACTCACACTTCATGCTCTCTCTCACAGACACTCTCACAGACACTCACTCACACACACACACACACACACACTAGCATTGACACACACTCGCATACACACCACTCGCGTACACACAAATACACTCTCTCTCACACACACACAAAAACTTGGCGCTGCATTCCGCTCCGTCCGCTGCGCTCCACTGGCCCTATCTTATTAAAGCCCGTCAGCATAGCTAGCGCTATCATAAGCATTTTATTATTGACTCTGAAAATATGATAATTTTGAAATCAAATGGTGCCTCCTAAAGACGCTACCGTCACTTTCAATTTTAGACATTCCTCTCCCTTTTAATGGGACTGATGCGATAGCAGGAACTTCATAAGCTTCTCAGGTTTCCTCCACATCTTTTTTTTTTGTCGGGATACATTTATTTATTTATTTTTGTGTTTTTTTTAATTAGAACGTTATAATTGAGGTCTCTCACCTATTGCACCTTGTAAGAAAACTAAAACAAATTTAATTAAAAACTGTATCTCCTTTCATAGGGGAAATTGAATTATGCTTGAAGTGGGAGAGATTGCAAACTGACAACATGTTTTCTTTATTAACTCAGTATTTTCTGAGCTTTTTACCTCTTCTCTCCCGCTGTCACCTGAAAAGAAATCTCCATGCAATTTCATTTCTGACACTCCTTGCACAGCTATTTCCTTTCTCATTATAAGATTATTTATGTTAAATGAGCGCAGTGTGAAAATTCATTTTCTGCATTATAGATGAAATTGAGAATTAGTGATCTGAAACTGAGTACACTCATTTCTTCTGCTGCCGGCAGGATTTGTCTCGAAATGTACCGCTGGCAGAGGAATAGAAAATAACATTTTAGATACATGCTTGAAGCAGAAGATGTGGACACAAATACACCAATGTACACACAACCTTTCCTCTCCTCTAGTCCTCGCCTACACCTTCCTCTCCTCTTTTTTTCCTCTCCTCCTCTCTTCCTCTCCTGTACCGATTTCCAATCCCTCCCCTGTCAACTCTTGTCCTTCTCCCCCTCAGCCCTCAGTATTCTCAGATTAGCTCCATATCTGGTCTTCACATTCCCAGGGGCCTCCACACAATCCATAGTTGAACAGGGCTCTTCTCGTGACCGAAACTGGATGTGAACTATGCCATAATCTCTATCCGGCACCGCTAGCTTTAATTGGAGTGACCACTGTAGCTTCAATATCTTATTGACCCTCTCTCTTGATAAGCCATCATTGGCTTTTCTAATCTGTGCCAAAAGGTGTTGAGTGTCCATGCATTAGAGTGTTGTGGTTCTCCGGTTGGACGGTCAGGCTGGGGGACAGCTGTGGACTCTGCTGATACATAGTAATCCTTTTTGGCAACTTTGCCACACTGATAATGGCCAGTCGGATGGTCAGTCTGGCTCCTGCAGAGTAAAAAAAAGTAGGAAGTTACCCCTGAGCACTGATCCAGGGTCAGTTTTATACGTTTAATCAGATCTGTCTTCTATTTAGGAGTGGGGTTGGGAAAGCTGATCCTAGAACAGTGCATACGGGCATGAAGGGCCACTGATGGGGATGTGGAGAGGTATTGGAGCGATCGTTGATTATTTGGCCAGGAGAGTAGCCGAGGACCAAATTCATTCAAAATGTATTGTTTATCTGGGTTTGAAATATAACACTATTATTTGTGTACTGTGACAAAGTATGTGATATGAAGTTATTATTATTTTGTATTTTTTTACACAGTCTGAAACCGAGCCTTATTCAATCCTCTCATATTCTCAGACAGTTGTACAGTAAGCAATCTAGTGCTAACTCCACCTTGCCAAATAGAAGGTTAGGTGGAGATTTACTTACACCCATCCAACCATGTAATATCTAAAAATTAAGCCAGAGCTAAGCTGTTGATTTTCAGACAAGGCAATCTTCCATTCTCCATCACAGCAGAATCACTCCCAATTTCATCAATTGTAAAGAAAATGTGAAATTGTCCTTTGAGGTAATTCACATGCTTGTTTGATATCAATTCTCATCCCTGCATATAATTCAACAACACTCAGATGAGAGTGCGTGTAGGGGAAGGGGAGAGGGACAGCGTGATTCCGGAAGATAATGTAACTATGTCCCTTTTTACATTGAAAACAGATGCTATTACAGCCAGAGAGATCTCTCCCCAGGGCAGCTCTTCTTCTACATGGAAAGTGAAGGATAGAAAATTGGCAGAGGCGAGCGGCAGAAAGCTAATGGATAAAAATTACCCCAGTCAGAAAGTTTTGACGAGAGCTGACGAAATTGCTTTTTTTTCGCCCCGCATCTCAATATGAAATTCAGACAGAGAAATCCATCTGTAACGCAGGCATTGTCAGCGTCTCGCAATTTACACCCATTCCTCTCTGCAGCTGTTCCTGTGCTTGATGGCGTGATAAATTAATATTTTTCCGTGCCACTGCGTCAATTCTTTTAAAATAATACATTAAGGGGCGTTAGAGACGTTTTTCCTGGAGTACATTTTTTTTTCTATCTCCCCCATGACAAATCATATTCTCCTGAGATGAAGTAAGAAAGCCAAGAGAAAACATTAAAAGTGAGGAGAGAGCAGTGTGGAAGGGGAGAAATACATTTAGACGAGCTGAAAGCAGCGCAGAGATGCAGACTCAGTCAAAGCGCATGATTTGAGTGTTCGTCAACATTTCCCGTGGGCAAATATAGTGGTCGTAGCTGATCAAGCATAATGTCTGACATCAATTCTCATCACTTCAGATGATGGAACAAGCAGCACTCGAGCCCATTTCAAAACAGTTCCCTAAAATCAACAGGCAACTGTCATTTGTCTCCATTTGCCTTGGCTGTACTACAAATTGTCCATCTGATATACCACCAGCCATGCATGCCAATATTCATGTTACATACATTGCTAATAGATACGACCCCCATACATGTTCTTGGCAATCAAGAAAATGTAAATCTTAGCTTACCTATGCAGTTATGTCTATTAAAATATTATAAATATAATTGAAGTTTCTCATAAGAAGCTGATCCACGTATGAGTTAGCCTACAAAAGCCCTCTCACAAGGGTTTCCTTGTCATTTCAAATAGCTACCCCCTTAAATACACCCCAGAGCCGGGCTTCCTAGGGATCATCCCTGCTTCCAGCGCAGTACGAGAGGGACTTTAGGTGAGAGGGCAGCCAGGTTTAGCTCCAGGGGGTGGATGAGAGGGAGGCCAGATCCTCCAGGATCCACTAAGGGGTATGGAGGCCCTCGGTTCCCCACGGCTCAGGACTTCCTGCTGGGCTCATCACCCCCCCCCTCACCCTGATTCTCCTCTCATAAAAGACTGACCCCTTTAAAGAGCAAAAGATGGAAGAGAGAGAGAGGGAGATCAGTCATCTTTACTGGGATATAAAAACTAGGAGGCAAAGGCTAACACCCCCTTAAACCTGGGTCTTAGATGTGCATGCTAACAAATGTGAATGTATGCTAATGTGCACACCCACGCAGTAACACACATGCATATGCACACTCACACACACTTTGTAGCTAAATTCATGTCAAAACAAGATCACCCCTCCCTTATGGTGAATCGCATGAGCCATGGGATTATCATGGGTGACATGATGCCATACTCAGCTGATAGGGGACTTGCTTTTAAGAACCTTGAGGGCCATGAAGTAGTCATCAAGAAAATATATGTCATGTGTATTCATATGTGATTATATATCTGTGTTCTCCTTTTATTTACCCACTCAAGTACAGTTGTTTTCTTCCAGTCCTTCAACTACCGTACAGGCTTGAAACTGACTCGCTATCTTTCTCCCCCTTTCCTTCTCTTCCTGTCTCTATTCAGATACAAATGGAGCGCTCTTAAAAATACATTTTCCTTACAGCCCTAAGAGTGTCTATTTCACACGCCAGGGTATATACCGCCACCGCAGCAACAGAGCCAGCCGGGCACGTGGAGAGACTGAACAGATTTATGGGCCATATGGGGACATATGGGCCCCTATGTTATACCAACACAGAATCCCCTTAGCTCTACTGTAGCCTATAGTTACTGCACTATATAGGGAATAAGGGTGCTATTTGGGACGCAAGCATGTGTGGGTGGATTCCTTCCTGCACTAGTCCTATTTGAACCCTAAGTCAGAATCTTTTCAGGGCCATTCCCAGGGGTCAAAGACAAGCACATGCACCATATGGAAGATGGAGGAAATACTCGGGAAACACACCAAGATACATTTTTATTTGTGTAATAGGATAAGCAACCAATCATGTTCATCTAGTTTCCTGAAGACAGATCAACCAAAAAAGACATGACAGGGGCCAACTGAGTTCTTTAACCAAGATTTGTCAGAAAAGTTCAGTCGGGGCCTCCTGTAGTGAACAAATTAAAGATCATTTTTTTCTTGGAGAAGAAAGGCTACGATGCAGAGCCGAAACACCCTGCTTAGAAGCAATTAAAATCCTGGTCTTGTGAACGTTTTTCTGGTCTGGTTTTCAGTAGGTCCAGAAAAACAATTGTCTAGTCGCGGACCAGAATAGCTGTGACTTCTGGAGGATAGTGTTGTGACTCCGGCACTTATATCCCAATGCTCTGGATGCGGCAAAGATCTTCTTTTGGGAAGAATGGCTTCATTGGTGGGTTGGCAAGGTCGATGGATCAAACCCACCCTTTACTTTCGATATGTTGGGGTCATATGTGAGGATAAGTGGGTATGGTTAGGAAATCAGTGGGGCGCCTTGGACTTGAGATGCATAAAATGTGTGGGTGTGCGTCTTGAAGAAATTGGATAGTAAATGGATTGTTGCTTAACCCTGCCAGGCCTGGAGTGGCTTACTGATAGGGACCACTGTAGCAAGTCTAGGTGCCCAGGTTCCTGTTGAGGGTAACCACTAGAGCAATCAATAGTTCATGGGTGGAAGGTAGCCAAGCAGTTAAGAGCATTGGGCCAGTAACTGAAAGGTTGCTGGTTTGAATCCCCTAGCCGACTATGTGAAAAATCTGTCGATGTGCCCTTGAGCAAGGCACTTAACCCTCATTGCTCCTGTAAGTCGCTCTGGATAAGAGTGTCTGCTAAATGACTAAAATGTAATTTAGAGGTCCAGAATCAAATCACACTTAATTTGTCACACGCGCCAAATACAACAGGAGTAGTCCTTACTGTGAAATGCTTACTTACAAGCGTTTAACCAACAATGCAGTTTTAAGAAAACACCTAAAAAAAAGTAAGAGATAAGAATAACAAATAATTAAAGAGTAGCAGTAAATAACAATAGAGGGGCTATATACAGGGGGTACCGGAACATAGTCAATGTGTGGGGGCACCAGTGTCGAGGTAATTGAGGTAATATGTACATGTAGGTAGAGTTATTAAAGTGACTATGCATAGATAATAACAGAGTGTAGCAGCAGCGTAGAAGGGGGGTGGGGGTAATAACAGAGTGTAGCAGCAGCGTAGAAGGGGGTTGGGGGAAATACAAATAGTCTAGGTAGCCATTTGATTAGATGCTCAGGAGTCTTCTGGCTTGGGGGAAGAAGCTGTTTAGAAGCCTCTTGGAACTAGACTTTTCGCGCCGGTAGCACTTGCCGTGCAGTAGCAGAGAGAACAGTCTATGACTAGGGTGGCTGGAGTCTTTGACAATTTTTATGGCCTTCCTCTGACACCACCTGGAATAGAGGTCCTGGATGGCAGGAAGCTTGGCCCCGGTGATGTACTGGGCCGTATGCACTACCCTCTGTAGTCCTTTACGGTCAGAGGCCCGAGCAGATGCCATACCAGGCAGTGATGCAACCCGTCAGGATGCTCTTGATGGTGCAGCTGTAAAACCTTTTGAGGATCTGATGATCCATTCCAAATCTTTTCAGTCTCCTGATGGGGAATATGTTTTGTTGTGCCCCCTTCACGACTGTCTTGGTGTGCTTGGACCATGTGAGTTTATTGGTGATGTGGACGCCAAAGAACTTGAAGCTACCAACCTGCTCCACTACAGACCCGTCAATGAGAATGGGGGCATGCTCGGTCCTCCTTTTCCTGTAGTCCTCCTTTTCCTGTAGTCATCTCCTTGATAACGTTGAGGGAGAGGTTGTTATCCTTACACTACAAGTCCAGGTCTCTGACCTCCTCCCTATAGGCTGTCTCATCGTTGTCGGTGATCAGGCCTACCACTGTTGTGTCATCGGCAAACTTAGTGATGGTGTCGGAGTCGTGCTTGGCCGTGCAGTCAAAGTGAACATGGAGTACAGGAGGGGACTGAGCACGAACCCCTGAGGGGCCCCCGTGTTGAGGATCAGCATGGCGGATGTGTTGTTACCTACCCTTACCACCTGGGGGGGCGGCCGTCAGGAAGTCCAGGATCCAGTTGCAGAGGGAGGTGTTTAGTCCCAGGGTCCTTAGCTTAGTGATGAGCTTTGAGGGCACTATGGTGTTGAACGCTGAGCTGTAGGAAATGAATAGCATTCTCACATAGGTGTTCCTTTTGTCCAGGTGTGAAAGGACAGTGTGGAGTGCAATAGAGATTGCATTGTCTGTGGATCTGTTGGGGTGGTATGCAAATTGGAGTGGGTCTAGGGTTTCTGGGATAATGGTGTTGATGTGAGCCATGACCAGCCTTTCAAAGCATTTCAAGGCTACAGACGTGAGTGCTACGGGTCGGTAGTCATTTAGGCAGGTTACCTTAGTGTTCTTGGGCACAGGGACTATGGTGGTCTGCTTGAAACATATAGACTCAGACAGGGAGATGTTGAAAATGTCAGTGAAGACACTTGCCAGTTGTTCAGCGCATGCTCGGAGTACACATTCTGGTAATTCAAAAGTTGAATTATTAAACATTCATCAATAACAAGTGTTGCATAGTCATCAAAAGCTCTGCTTCTTGGCAATATCACAGCATTGTCAGATTTCAAAAGGGCTTTACGGAGAAAGCACAACATTTGATTGTTTGAGGGTAGCACCTCCAATATTTCTGGATTAGCATGAATTCATAAACCATCGCAGTTCACACAAAACACATTTCACAGCGAAAACAAATCCCTTACCTTTTGAAGAACTTCTGCTGAGGGCTTCCCACGTGTCCAACGAAGACATCCAATGGTTATTTTGTTAGATAAAGTCATTTATTATATCCATAAATCTCCGTTTGGTTGGCACGTTATGTTCAGAAAATCCAACGTCGAATCGCCCATTGAAAAGTTAAGAGAACGCGTTCAAATATACCTATGAACTTTTCCTAAACAAATACCAGTGAAATGCGTCCTTAGCTATCCTTTTATGAATATTAGCGATAATATTTCACTCGGATGGTCACCTATACCTTACATAAGTAAAATAAAGTGTGGCGCGCAGCCAGACTCGTGCCCGAGAAAACTTGTTGACATCTGAGCTACCTTGGCCATTTCCTGTACCTATTCGTTCTGTTTACTCCAATCTCTCTGAGTCTTTGTATATAGACTGTTGACATCTAGTGGAAGCCATAGGTACTGCAGTCTCAGTCCTGGTTACAAATGGATTCAATAGGGAGTGTGTCAAACAAAGCAATAGGTCACCAGAAACTGATTTCCGGATAGATTTTTCTTGGGTTTTCGCCTGCTAAATGAGTTCTGTTATACTCACAGACATTATGTTATACTCACAGACATTATGAACATGATGCCATCACCCCAGTGCTTCACGGTTGGGATGGTGTTCTCGGCTTGCAAGCCTCCCCCTTTTTCCTCCAAACATAACGATGGTCATTATGGCCAATAGTTATATTTTTGTTTCATCAGACCAGAGGACATTTCTCCAAAAAGTACGATCTTTGTCCCCATGTGCAGTTGCAAACCGTAGTCTGGCTTTTTTATGGTGGTTTTGGAGCAGTGGCATCTTTCTTTCTGAGCGGCCTTTCAGGTTTTGTCGATATAGGACTCGTTTTACTGTGGATATAGATACTTTTGTACCTGTTTCCTCCAGCATCTTCACAAGGTCCTTTGCTGTTGTTCTGTGATTGATTTGCACTTCTCGCACCAAAGTACGTTCATCTCTAGGAGACAGAACGCATCTCCTTCCTGAGTGGTATGATGGCTGCGTGGTCCCATGGTGTTTATAATTGCGTACTATTGTTTGCACCTTCAGACGTTTGGAAATTTCTCCCAAGGATGAACGAAACTTGTGGAGGTCTACAATTATTTTTCTGAGGTCTTGGCTGATTTCCTTTGATTTTCCCATGATGTCAAGCAAAGAGGCACTGAGGTTGAAGGTAGGCCTCCACAGACTCAAATTATGTCAATTAGCCTATCAGAAGCCTCTAAAGACATGACATCATTTTCTGGAATTTTCCAAGCTGTTTAATGGCACAGTCAACTTAGCGTATGTTAACTTCAGACCCACTGGAATTGTGATACAGTGAATTATAAGTAAAATAATCTGTCTGTAAACAATTGTTGGAAAAATTACTTGTGTCATGCACAAAGTAGATGTCCTAACCGACTTGCCAAAACTATGGTTTGTTAACAAGAAATGTGTGGAGTGGTTGAAAAACGAGTTTTAATGACCCCAATCTAAGTGTATGTAAACTTCCGACTTCAACTGTATATGCTTCCCGTCTGACTCATTAAAGATATACATAATATAATACAAAATGAAATAATGCACAAAAGAATACATTATAGTCATTATAGTCACACTCAAACACAAACAGTTTAGGTAATGCAAACATTGTTTGGAAATATGCACTGGTGGCCAGGTAGGCTCTTTGTTTGAAAGATGGCTCACGTCAATCTTAGTAACTCTGGATGCCTTCAGAGAGTTTATGACTTCTTTATGGAGCAGTAGCATTATTGCCTGGCTGGTTCCCGATGAAGAAGAAGAAATGAGCATGAACATGAGTCAATAGTATACCGAAGAATGAATACAAAATGCTATGCAGACATATTATTAGTATAACGCAGTAGTTGCCATCAGCAGCAGCCAAAAAAGGGATACTCTCTGCTGGATAGTTGGTTTCAGCGGCAACATGACTAGTCACCCCATCCGACTCCAGGATGAAATACTGAAATAAAAGTAACAATTAGCTAATTGCCAATGTAAGGCTGGATCTGTAGCTCTATTTGGCACATTCAATAAGTAAAATTAATGTTTATTTGTAACAGTTAGCTAGCTTGTAATGTGGCTAGCTAATTTAAAGGTTTTATTTTCCTAGGCTTAGCTAGCTAGGTAACAAATAGAAGCCTAATTCTCAAACGCTGAAAACTTTATATTTCTAGCCTATAGTTTATCATATGATAATATGATTTATTTGTATTATAGAGGCACTGAGGTTAAGTTCTTCCTCCAGGTTTGAACCTTTTTCTGAAAACATTTTGACCAAAATGTTCATTATGGAACCCCAGTTAACCCTTTTTTCTAAAAGTGTAGAATCAGTAGAGCAATATTTTGGTTAGAGTTGTGTTACTTGTAAGGTTGCTTGACTATTTTCTTTCTAGAGTTCTATATAATTGCACCAAGCATGGGAGAAGGCTGTCTGAACATATGTCTAACCATCATAACATTGTTGTCGTGGGGAAATCATGTTGTCATGTACGTAGGGTGACATAACAGAGACATGTCTTCGCTTTGCGTGCCAATTGGCGCGGCAAGATGAGGTTCTGAGACAGATGAGGAGTGTGGGATGTAAAGAGGATGAGAGAGAATTACGGAGGAGAAGGACACGATTATAGGGGAACTATGACTTCAGAGGAAAGAGGATTCACAGAGCCAGTAAAGAGAGATGGAGAAAGAGAACAAAGAGAGATAGGAAGATGCTATTTAAGCATTTAGTGTAAACACAAAAACAACAACAAACACAAAAAAGTTAAAACAAATGGTTCTATTACAGTGCCATTCGTTTTTTTGGTGCTGTATGGAACCTTTTTTTGAAGGTTCTATAAAGAACCATGTTCATGAGGTTCTAAATGGAACCTGTTTGGTGATATAAAGAACCCTTTCCTAAGGTTCTATGAAGAACATTTAAAAAATGTTCTATATAGCACCAAAAAAAGATGCCTCTACGGTTACAACCCTTTTGGTGGCTATATAAACTAGGCAATTAAGGTCACTGTTATGAAAACTTAGGACACTAAAGAAGCCTTTCTACTGACTCTGAAAAACACCAATAGAAAGATGCCCAGGGTCCCTGCGTGAACGTTCCTTAGGCATACTGCAAGGAGGCATGAGGACTGCAGATGTGGCCAGGGCAATAAATTGTAATGTTCGTACTGTGAGACGCCTAAGACAGTGCTCCAAGGAGACAGGACGGACAGCTGGCAGACCACGTGTATCAACACCTGCTCAGGATCGGTACATCCGAACATCACACCTGCGGGACAGGTACAGAATGAGAACAACAACTGCCCGAGTTACAGCAGGAATGCACAAACCCTCTATCAGTGCTCATACTATCCGCAATAGGCTGAGAGAGGCTGAGAGAGACTGAGGGCTTGTAGGCTTGACGTGAGGCAGGTCCTCACCAGACATCACCAGCAACAACGTCACCTATGGGCACAAACCCACTGTCGCTGGACCAGACAGGATTGGCAAAAAGTGCTCTTCACTGACGAGTCGGGTTTTGTCTCACCAGGGGTGATGGTCGGATTCGCGTTTATCGTCGAATGAATGAGCATTACACCGAGGCCTGTACTCTGGAGCGGGATCGATTTGGAGGTGGAGGGTCACCATGGTCTGGGGTGGTGTGTCACAGCATCATCGGACTGAGCTTGTTGTCATTGCAGGCATGACCCTCCAGCATGACAATGCCACCAGCCATACTGCTCGTTCTGTGCGTGATTTCCTGCAAGTCAGGAATGCCAGTTTTCTGCCATGGCCAGCGAAGTACCCAGATCTCAATTCCATTGAGCACGTCTGGGACCTGTTGGATCGGAGGTTTAGGGCTAGGGCCATTCCCCCCAGAAATGTCCAGGAACTTGCAGGTGCCTTGGGGGAAGAGTGGGGTAACATCTCACAGCAAGAACTGGCAAATCTGGTGCAGTCCATGAGGAGGAGATGCACTGCAGTACTTAATGCAGCTGGTGGTCACACCAGATACTGACTGTTACTTTTGATTTTGACCACACCTTTGTTCAGGGACAGATTATTCAATTTCTGTGGAACTTGTTCAATTTATGTCTCAGTTGTTGAATCTTGTTATGTTCATACAAATATTTACACATGTTAACTACTCCCGACACTACCCGGTGAAATGTGAGGCGCCAAATTCAAAATCCAAAAGTAGAATTATTAAACATTCATCAATATACAAGTGTTGCATAGTCATCAAAAGCTCTGATTCTTGGAAATATCACAGTGTTGTCAGATTTCAAAAAGGCTTTACGGCGAAAGCACAACATTTGATTGTTTGAGGGTAGCACCTCTTATTTTGTACGCATTAGCATAAATCCATAACCCAACACGGGTCTCACAAAACGCATAAAATTGCTAATATAAAATCGCTTACCTTTGATGAACTTCTGCTGAGGGCTTCCCAAGTGTCCAACGAAGACAATCCATGCTTCTTTTGTTAGAAAAAAGTCATTTATTATATCCATAAATCTCAATTTGGTTGGCGCGTTATGATCATAAAATCCACCATTGAGTCGCCTATTGAACCGTGAAGAGAACGCGTTAACATTATACCTATACACCTGTCCAAGAACAATCAAACATCATTGATAATGTATCCTTAGGAACACTTTTATGTATATTTACTATAATATTTAAACCGGATTATAAACTGGACGATAGGAAAGGAAAAAACCACAGCGCGCGCCGTGAACGCGCTTCCTCTTCTGTTTAAATTCTTCTTCTATTACCACCCAGAGCAACCTAACATCACCAAACACTGTCTAGAGACTGTTGACATCCAGTGGAAGCAATAGGTACTGCAATCTTACTCCCATATATAGCTGTTTTCAATAGGGAGGGGTTCAAAATGAGGCAATGTGTCAAAAACACTTTTTCCAGGACAGGAATTCCTCTGATTTTTGCCTGCCATATCAGTTCTGTTATACTCACAGACAATATCTTAACACTCTTAGAAACTTCAGAGTGTTTCCTATCCAATAGTACTAATTATGTGCATATCCTAGTTTCTGGGCCTGAGTGGCAGGCCTTTTACTTTGGGCACGCCAGACTATCCAAAACCGACACCTCAGCTGCCACTCCCTAAGAAGTTAAGTTTGCTGAAAATAAGCGCAGTTGACAGTGAGAGGACGTTTCTTTTTTTTGCTGAGTTTAGAACCCCTTTTCAATGGTACACTTTTTTATGGTTCTTTACAGAACCTTTATGGATAACAGTTCTATATTCTGGTTTAATGGCCATATTATATTGAAAAAATTCCATACGATTATAATTTGTGTGTATTAACAAGTTAAATCAGGTGTACAAACTGGAACAGCTGGGGGGTCCTGAGAAGAGATTTGAAAACTGCTGACTTACTCAACCATTCTCATTTGATACATGGCCATACAGTATGTGAGTCTTTCACAAGACACTGTCACCAGCCATAGTTTTACATAACATGTAATAGCATAATACAACACATTAGAACAACTGGAATGACACTCTCACTCACAGAAAGAGCTGTGAGCAAACCACACCCCAAAATATTTGATGAGCCGCTGCCCCTACATTTTAATTACCACTAAAAGAGAAAAGATACCTATTTTGAACTGCAAAGAACCATTGAAGTGCTCAATGGGTTATTTGAGTCAGTATGGTTCCACATAGAACCATCACCCTTCCCAAAGAAACCTTAAGGAGCCCTCATTTTGTTGTGTGTAGAGAATTTAGATATACCTGTGTCATGTGGTAACATGCCAGAATACACACAGACCTAAAATAACCAACCACAAATGGTGAGATTGAATTGAACCATCCATTTTTCATTTAAATTGGGCCATTTTCTGCTCTGTCATTCCTCCTTTGTTCCTATAGTGGGTCTACTTGGCATCCACACGTTTCTGTTCAATTTCAAACTCAGTCAGACATATCACATGTCACCAAGCAAATTATATAAAAGGGGACACAATACACATTATTTCCTGGCTTCCATGTGTCATGTCGTTAATAGACAATGAGTAAATGTGAAAAGCGGGAGTATTTTCATATTTTTCTTCTCCCTCCTATACCTGCATGGCGAAGAAGTAATGCATGTAAATTAGCTATCTGGGTGGAGGGGTAGAAAACAATTATTGAAGCATCGCGCCTGCGAGAAATGGGTCTATTGCCCGTCCTGTAATGAAGTGGAAAGTTGACATGCCGGCTTTGTGAAACTCAGAGATTTGAATGGGAGGAAATGACTCTTCTGTATTGCCAGAGCCAGAAAAGAATAGCCAATTATAACGGATGGCATCCAATTGGTGCTTAGGTAACATTTATAGTGATGGATAGGGACAGACAGAATATTTAGCGAATGCAATTTTTAATTTTTTTTTACATTCAATGAGTCCTTGTAGAAAACATTCCCACAGAATGTTCATTCAAAACAAGCATGATATGTTGTGAATCCAAAATATTTTTGTTATGGACCCATTAAAGACATCAAGAAGAATAGAACTACAGTACAGTATCTTATAAGCAAGCACATTTTACTTTTCACTTGCCTGTACAGTACTCCCTTCTCCAGATATTAGAAACATTTTTAACATAGTTCAACTAATGTTCTGCTTTAATCTTGCTAAAATAATATAGCCTAATGATTAACATTGTGAACTAATTCCCCAGATACCAAATTAACTTTAGCATGATGGGAATAATGCTATTCTTTCGCCATGATTGGTCCACCCCTGTGGGTGCCAATTGCCTTATAAACCTAATTGGCCTCATTTGCTGCCCTGACTCACATTGGATCTCAAGAAAATGGACTTGAGCAGATGACAAAGGAGGACTTTATTGGTTGGAGCATGGTTGACTATACTCAACTTGAGTTCACCGTAAATAATGTCAGAAATGAATGTGTGTGTGTGTGTGTGTGTGTGTGAGTCTGTGTCTTTGTGTGCGCTAATCCGTTCCTCTCTGGGTTCTGGGGGGCGTTGACTTGAATGGAGCCCTGCTAATAAGAAGCAGGATAAGCCCAGTCTCATTCCAGGTTACTAAGTAGATCTCTAAATCCCATGATACTCTATCTCTATCTCTATGTCTATGTGTTTCCTTTCTTTCCCTTCTTTTCCTTTATTTCATTCTTTCTTTCGTTTCATTTGATCTCCTGCAGGTACTCAGGAGAGCAGAGTTCATTCTCAGACAGCAGTCATTCTCCCTCACCCTTTTTTCCCCCCATCTATGCAATGTTACTGTTGTTAGATCTTCATAGCAGACTGGTGCTGAAATTCTGTGAAATGTATAAAGGGCATGCTATGCAAGCCACAATGTCTCACTGTTGTCTTTTGCTCTTATATACAGTGAAAGAATGTCATGCTACTGTTTGAGGAGAGTGCACAATTATGTATTAATAAACCAATTATGCACATTTGGGCAGTCTTGATTTGCTTTGATTGACTAGTCAAGGATCATATCACCTCCACCCTACCTGTCACCCTAGACCCACTCCAATTTGCAGCCCAATTTGCTTACAGGTCCACAGACGATGCAATCGCCATCACACTGCACACTTCCCTATCCCATCTGGACAAGAGGAATACCTAAGTAAGAATGCTGTTCATTGACTAAGGCTCAGTATTCAACACCATAGTACCCTCCAAACTCATCATTAAGCTTGAGACCCTGTATCTCGACCCCGCCCTGTGCAACTCCTCCCTGGACTTCCTGAAGGGTCGCCCCCAGGTGGTGAAGGTAGGAAACAACATATCCACTCCATTGGGGCCCCACAAGGGTGCATTGTCAGCCCTCTCCTGTACTCCCTGTTCACCCACGACTGCGTGGCCATGCACACCTCCAACTCAATCATCAAGTTTGCAGACTACACTACAGTGGTAGGCTTGATTACCAACAACGACGAGACAGCCTACAGGGAGGAGGTGAGGGCCCTCGGAGTGTGGTATCAGGAAAATAACCTCTCACTCAATGCCAGCAAAACAAAAGAGATTATTGTGGACTTCAGGAAACAGCAAAGGGAGCACCCCCCTATCCACATCGACAGGACAGCAGTGGAGAAGGTGGAAAGTGTTAAGTTCCTCAGTGTACACATCACGGACAAACTGAAATGGTCCACCCACACAAACAGTGTGGTGAAGAAGGCGCAACAGAGCCTCTTCAACCTCAGGAGGCTGAAAAAATGTGTCTTGTCACCCGAAAACCCTCAATAACTTTTACAGGTACACAATTGAGCGCATCCTGTCGGGCTGTATCACCGCCTGGTAGGGCAACTGCACTGCCAACAACCACAGGGCTCTCCAGAGGGTGGTGCGGTCGGCACAACACATCACTGGGGGCAAACTACCTGCCCTCCAGGACACCTACAACACCCGATGTCACAGGAAGGCAAAAAAGATAATCAAGGACAATAACCACCCGAGCCACTACCTGTTCACCCCGCTTCCATCCAGAATGCGTGGTTAGTACAGGTGCATCAAAGCTGGGACAGAGAGATTGAAAAAAAGCTTCTATCTCAAGGCCATCAGATTGTTAAACAGCCACCACCAGCACAGAGAGGCAGCTGCCTACTTACAGACTTGATATCATTGGCCACTTGGAACACTAGTCACTTTAATAATGCCACTTTAAAATGTTTACATATCTCGTATTACTAACCTTATATGTATATACTGTATCCTTCACTATTTATTCTTTGCTATCTTTTGCATCTTAGCCACTCTGTCACTGCTCATCCATCTATTTTATACTTATATATTCTCATCCCATTCCTTTACTAGATTGTGTGTATTAGGTTTTGTTGTGGAATGTGTTAGAGATTAGGTTTTGTTGTGGAATTGTTAGATATTACCTGTTAGATACTGCTGCACTAGAAGCATAAGCATTTTGCTACACACGCAATAACATCTGCTAAACCATGTGTATGTGACCAATAACATTTGATTTGATGTTATACAACATTTTGAACAGATATGCAATGGTTCATTGGATCAGTCTAAAACGTTGTGCATTCACTGCTGCCATCTAGTGGCCAAAATCTAAAATGTGCCTGGGCTGGAATAATACATTATGGCCTTTCTCTTGCATTTCAAAGCTGATGGTACAAAAAAACCTATATTATCTTTTGCCAGCTCTAACGTGTTATATTCTCCTACATTAATTTCACATTTCCACAAACTTCACGAAAGTGTTTCCTTTCAAATCAAATGATATCAAGAATATGCATATCCTTGCTTCAGGTCCTGAGCTACAGGAAGTTACATTTGGGTATGTCATTTTAGGCGAGAATTGAAAAAAAGGGTTGGATCCTTAAGAGGTTTTTAAACTCTGTAACTGTTTTAAAGTCACCATTAGCCTCATGGTGAAATCTCGGAGCCATTTCTTTCTTCTCCAGTATCTGAGTTAGAAAGGACGCCTGTATCTTTGTAGTGACTGGGTGTATTGATACACCATCCAAAGTGTAATTGATAACTTCACCATGCTCAAAGGGATATTCATTGTCTGCTTTTTTTACACATCTACCAATAGGCGCCCTGCTTTGCGAGGTTGGTCCTGTGTTTCAAGAGCTGAAGTAAACGCTGTCCGAAAAGCTTATTTCTCTCAAAAGTTTGAGCACAAATTTGTTTACATCCCTGTTAGTGAGCATTTCTCCTTTGCCAAGATAATCCATCCACCTGACAGGTGTGGCATATCAAGAAAGTGATTAAAAAGCATGATCATTACACAGGTGCACCTTGTGCTGGGGACAGTAAAAGGCCACTCAAAAATGTGACCAACCACCTGGATTCGGTCCTATGTATCAACATTTGAAATTGTGTTTTTTACATTAGATAAAAGTATATACTCAGAGCTAGAAATTTGTATAGCATACGCTGCAGTTGAGGAACAATGGGAACGTAGTTATGCTTTGAAAGTTGATAAACTTGTAACCCCGCTTTTGAATGTTTTGTTAAGTCAACTGGAGAGCTCTTCTTTGTCTCCACCCATCCAACATTGTTCATGCCCTCTTAAGCCTTAGCCCCACCAGTCTCTTGAGGCCATGTGCTAAACAGAGTGAGTAGTGTAGTAAACAACCAAATATTTCAAGAATAAAAGTGGTAAAATTAGTAGCCTACAATTAGGAAAAACTCCAGGTAAAAATTCACTTTAACTAGTCGTTTTCCTATATCCTAATCTGACTTTGGTGCAGGTTATGTTGTTCTTCACATTACCATCTCTGGTATATCAAATTTGGTATAGTTAATTTGTCACATGCACAGGATACAGAAGGTGTAATTGGTACAGTGAAATGGTTACTTGCATATTTGCAAAGTAACATTATCAAAAACAGAAAGCGTCCATAGAAAAATATTTTATAACTATTTTATAAGTATTAGATGACTCCTACACTTCTAAATTAATGGATCATGTGAAAGAAATGCTATAACCACCCCCCAGCCACATCTAGCTAAGTGAAAGGGTCACTAATGTCTAGACATGTACACAAGTTCATGAAAAACAAAAGATGGCCGTAATCACCCCCAGACACACCTGGCTAACTTGATGGGTCATGTAATCACTTGGCGAAGTGTAGTCTTTAGTTTAGACAAGTAGCTAGTTAGCTAGCTAAACAATGAACTGGCATAATCGCAACTCATACTACTACCAATACAAGCTGATTGTCATAGCTGTAGTTTGAATCAGCAGGTAGCTAAAGCTAACCAACTAGGTTCAATGTTATCTAGCCAGCTAACATTAGGCTTTAACTAGCGATGTAAATGGATTTCTGATTCAAATAATATTACTACACAGACCATACAAGCAACATTAGCTAGTGAGCCAGCAAGCTAATATTTGCTAGCTAGGTAGCAGTACACTTTAAATTGCAATGAAAATGACTTTCTGGTATAATTAGAAATGTATGATATCTGAAAATGTAGCAAGACTCTTACCCGTATACATGGATGAACGCTTCACGGCAGACTGGAACCACTTAACTCTGTTTTGTTTGTAGCTACAACTACCGTTCAAAAGTTTGGGGTCACTTAGAAATGTCCTTGTTTTTGAAAGAAAAGCAATTTTTTTGTCCATTAAAATAACATCAAATTGATCAGAAATACAGTGTAGACATTGTTAAATAGTACCCGCAAAACACCAGTCTCAAAGTCAACAGTGAAGAGGCGATTCCGGGAAGCTGTCCTTCTACGCAGAGTTCCTATGTCCAGTGTCTGTGCATTTTTTCTTAATCTTTTATTTTTATTGGTCTGTCTGATATATGGCTTTTTCTTTGCAACTCTGCCTAGAAGGCCAGCATCCTGGAGTTGCCTCTTCACTGTTGACGTTGAGACAAGTGTTTTGTGGGTACTATTTAATGAAGCTGCCAGTTGAGGACTTGTGAGGCGTCTGTTTCTCAAACTAGACACTCTAATGTACTTGTCCTCTTGCTCAGTTGTGCACCGGGGCCTCCCACTTCTCTTTCTATTCTGGTTAGAGCCAGTTTGCGCTGTTCTGTGAAGGGGAGTAGTACACAGCGTTGTAAGAACTCTTCCGTTTCTTGGCAATTTCTCAGATGGAATAGCCTTCATTTCTCAGATCAAGAATAGACTGACGAGTTTCAGAAGAAAGGTCTTTGTTTCTGGCCATTTTGAGCCTGCAATGGAACCCACAAATGCTCATGCCCCAGATACTCAACTCATCTAAAGAAGGCCAGTTTTATTGCTTCTTTATTTAGAACAACAGTTTTCAGCTGTGCTAACATAATTGCAAAAGGGTTTTCTAATGATCAATTAGCCTTTTAAAATTATAAACTTCTATTAGCTAACACAAAGTGCCATTGGAACACAGGAGTGATGGTTACTGATAATGGGCCTCTGTACGCCTATGTAGATATTCCATAAAAAATCTGCCATTTCCAGCTACAATATTTTAATGGACAACAAAATGTGCTTTTCTTTCAAAAATAAAGACATTTCTAAGTGACCCCAAACTTTTGAACGGTAGTGTACATCTTGTTTATCCAGCGTTGTGTCAAGTCACTCCGGTTCACACTGACCGTGGCGTGTGCAGAAAATCGCCCATGACAACATTTTCCAGCTGTCGATAGCCCCTGCTAAATTCAGGGCATCAATGCTGTTGAGAAAAGTAGCAAAATTGTTGCAGTTCTCAATGGCTAATGTTATATCTTTCAAAAAAGCCGCGGCAGAAAGGATTATCAAAACATACTGAGCAGCTCATGTTAAAGACCGAATCATGCTACATGGCAGACCAATCCAAACTCATCTCCCGGCATGTCCAGCCCAGCCATTATCTCAGCCAATCATGGCTAACGGGAAGGATCCCGTCTTTTTCTGTGGCTAAACCAACTAGGCTTGTCATTTAACAATTTTAGTCATATATACAGATGGAATACAAGTTTTTTATTAACGCACATGAAAGTTCACATGTTCCAGAAGGCATTTTTGCCAAAAAACGCATTTTGATAAAAAAACAGACGTGCTCATTTTGGAAGCGGGTTGTTCTTTTGACTTCTACATGGAGCAGACCTTTGCTGACAATTTGCTGAATTACATGCGCATTTTGTCATGCTTGAACAGCTTTTGTTATCAATGCAAACTTGTAGTGCTGATATTCGTGAGTCTCGGCCATGTACTATACCAGGGCTGACAATATGTGTCCTTCAGACTGCAGGCTTGCATAGGACAAAAGCAAAGCAGCTAGCGGAGGTATTTTGCCAGCTGTCACGGGCAGCTTAGCTGTTTGGAGAGTAAAGTGATTTCTGTATCCATAAGTGTCCAGATAGCTCTGTCCTTTGAAGTGTTTGAATCCTTCTCGACTGTAATGTGTTTTATGGATTCAAATAAAGTATTTCAAAATGGGGGGGGTGGGTGCTTGATTGACAATTCTCATCAGGGGCAGCTTAATAGCACCCCCCACCACCAGCTCATCAAGGTCCACGATTGAATGTTGTTAATAAATAATTGATGCCCACCGTAATTCCACATAATCTTGATATTAGAAAGTCAAAGGCGTATGGATTATTAATGGTTGCCAAATTAGACTTTAATAACTGCTCCGGCGAATCCTACACTGAGGAGGAATTGACTTATGTTAATGCAGCTTTATTATTAATAGGGCAGCCATTTTCTCAAATGTTAACTGACTGGGACACTCTAGAGGCACTTGGCAAGATTGACGACCCTTCCAACGGGGGGGGGGGAGCTTGCGTATTTATTTATTCAGCTACCTGTAGCACATCGGCCCAGATCCTTGTGTCAATAATTTCCTCGTCAAGTCATTAGTCACAGTCTCAGTGGCACATTCAAGTCTACCATGTGTGCAATGACAATTGTACATAATTAGCCCTGTAATGGCATGTGTTACTCAGACTACTTGTAAACAAACAGAGATGATTAGAGGGGAATGCCATCTTCTAGTATCGTGCAAGTCAATATATCTTTTCTGAGGTTTAAGAGGGATTTAGGTGTATGGTTGGGTGTGTTTAATCATGTTTTTGGACAACTGTCTTCTGTAAATGCTCCCGAGTGGCGCAGCGGTCTAAGGCACTGCATCTCAGGGCAAGAGGTGTCACTACAGTCCCTGGTTTGAAACCAGGCTGTATCACATCCCGCCGTGATTGGGAGTCCCATAGGGTGGTGCACAATTGGCCCAGCGTCGTCTGGGTTTGGCCGGGGTAGGCCGTCATTGTAAATAAGAATTTGTTCTTAACTGACTTGCCTAGTTAAATAAAGGTTCAATTTAAAAGATACATATATATATATATATATATATATATATATATATATATATATATATATATAAAAAATGCAGTGGGACATTCACAATGTTATGAGTTTATAACAAAATGTGTGTTTTAGAATTTCCCGGGACCTGGCGTACAAATGAGATGGTAGGGCCCCCATACGCATGAAAGCAGGACTTCAGGCTAGTGTGCGGCTGATTGGCCATGGAAATCCATTTCACGACAAACAGTTATTTTGCTGACGTTGCTTCCAGAGGCAGTTTGGAACTCGGTAGTGAGTGTTGCAACCGAAGACAGACGATTTTCACACACTACGCGCTTCAGCACTCAGCTGTCCCGTTCTGTGAGCTTGTGTGGCCTGCCACTTCGCCCCTGAGCCGTTGTTGCTCCTAGACAATTCCACTTCACAACAACAGCACTTACAGTTGACCAGGGCAGCTCTAGCAGGGCAGACATTTTAGGAACTGACTTGTTGGAAAGGTGTGCCACGTTGAAATTCACTGAGCTCTTCAGAAAGGGCCATTTTACAGACAATGTTTGTCTATGGAGATTGCATGGCTGTGTGCTCGATATTATATACCTGTCAGCAACGGGTGTGGCTGAAGTAGCCGAATCAACGAATTTGAAGTGGTGTCCACACACTTTTGTATATACAAAATAGTGTACCTCTCCACATTTATTTGTTGTATAGCAGACCTGTTATCTCTACTATGTCAGAGGCTTGCTGTGGCTCCCTGATTTAAATTTGCCCTCTTTTTTAGCTCAGTGGGAGCCTGCTCTCGACATCTGAGACAATTTGGGGTAGGGCATCTAAGAACGAAAAGCGACAGACTAGCTAATATGTTCTTTTATGGTATTTGCATAATGTCCGTGGAGCATCACCAGAGCTGTTCTGCTCCACTTCCTCCTGGTAATATATCTGGCAGCAGTTCTGAAACACACTTGTCGCTGGCACTACTTTACAGATCCTACGTTGCCTGAGACACATCCAGCAATATCAGAGCAAACAACTCTTCAAAATATTTGTTTACCATCTGCTTTTGGAACAGGTCTCGCAATAATCAAGGGATGAGATACGCTGTTCTGTTCTCAGGAATGCCATTCCTATCACATTGTTTTTTGGTCCTGTAAGCCATTTTTATGGTAGGCTAATATAAGAACAGGAAGGAAGACAATGCGTTGTATGACAGCAGGGGTCCACAACCCTAAACATTTCTTGGCACAAATTCACACAGGACCTGGAGCACCTGTCCCCTGTCTTTCTTGCATTTGGTGGTAGAAGAGGGACCCAATTTATCTTGTTGTTTTAACGGGATTGAACTGTGCATGGCACAAGGACATGATATAACCATGGCAACATATTTTAAATACAATTTCGGAAGCAATTTTTCAACGGTGCAAACGTGTGAGTTTAGTCCTGGGACCACATTATCCTTTTATTTTAAAAGCACTATCATGCTGTTGCAACCCAAGCAGTTGGATTAATTAACTGCCATTCGAGGGCTTCTCACACTGCTAACTATTTGACTGTTGCTGAACGGTTGCTCGGGAACAACTATTGTTTATTGGGTTAATTAACAACTGTTATCGGTGCAATAATCGACATACTCCACCCCTCCCCCCTCCTTTCCCTTTCCATTCCTCTCAACCGTCTCATCCTCTTTCATTCCCTCCTCATTACTCCTTTTGTGCCCTGTTGGTTTCTCTCTTCCTCTCAGCAGAACCACCTCATCAAACGGGGCAGGTGTTTTCTGTTCAACATCAGGCTTTTCTGGAGGGGGGAAGGTGGGGTATGTGTTTGTGTGTATGGTGGGGGAGGGGGAGGGGGTGGAGGTGGGCTGACAGGCAAGGCCTGGCTGTGTGAAAAGCCTGTAACCAATTTCCTGACATCCCAGTCGATATATTGACAGTGTTTCTTACTCGGTAGAGCTTTGCTTCATATTACTGAGCAGCACCAAGCCAAGGAGGATACCTGTCGCTTCGATTCCCTGTCGCGGTGCCTCAGTAGCCGGGGAAAATCGCACAGCGTCCTGGCCAGGAGGCTTTGACAGAGTGGAGGATTCCTCCCCCTGCATTGACAAGAAATGTCTTGAGTCAATAAGTATTCAACCCGTTTTTATGGCAAGTCTAAATAAGTTCAGGAATAAAATAAAAATGTACTTAACAAGTCACATAATAAGTTGCACGGACTCTGTGTGCAATAATAGTGTTTAACATAATTTTTTATTGCTACCTCATCTCTGTTCCCCACACATACAATTATTTGTAGGGTTCCTCAGTCGAGCAATGCATTTCAAACACAGATTCAACCACAAAGACCAGGGACGTTTTCCAAATCCTCGCAAAGAAGTACACCTATTGGTAGATGAGTAGACATTGAATATCCCTTTTTGCATGTTGAAGTTTTTAATTACATTTTGGATGGTGTATCAATACACCCAATCACTACAAAGAACAGTTGTCCTTCCTAACTCAGTTGCTGGAGAGGAAGGAAACTGCTCAGAGATTTCACCATGAGGTTAATGGTGGCTTTAAAACAGTTACAGAGTTTAATGGCTGTGATAGGAGAAAACTGAGGAAAGAAAGAAGTCTGTACAGAATAAAATATTCCAAAACATGTATCCTGTTTGCAATAAGGCACTAAAGTAAAACTACAGAAATGTGGCAAAGAAATAAATGTATGTCCTTGTCACGATCTCCGTGAGGGACAGACCAAGACGCAGCGATGCTTCAAGTATACATTTTATTAAAGACGAACGTAACTGGGAAAATAACAAAACATAAACGAAGATCGTGATGCTGAACATAACTACAAACACAACAAGCTATGCACAAACAATAACCCACAAACCCCTAGTGAAAACTATAAACATATATATGGTTCCCAATTAGAGGTAACGACACTCAGCTGCCTCTAATTGGGAACCATTACCCCAACATAGAAATAGAGAACCTAGAACAGAAAAAACCCTACACCAAAACAAAACACAACATGCCAGCCTGTCTTCTCAGGCCTGGATGTGACGGTCCTGAATACAAAGCGGTATGTTTGGGGCAAAACCAACACAACACATCACTGAGTACCACTCTTCATATTTTCAAGCATGGTGGTGGCTGCATCATGTTATGGGTATACTTGTCATTGGCAAGGACTAGGGAGTTTTATTTATATAAAAAGAAATGGAACAGAGCTAAGCACACGCAAAATGCTAGAGGAAAACCTGGTTTAGTCTGCTTTCCAACATACCCTGGGAGACAAATTCATCTTTCAGCAGGACAATAACCTAAAATATAAGGCCAAATATACACTGGAGTTGCTTACCAAGATGACATTGAATGTTCCTGAGTAGCCTAGTTACAGTTTTGACTTAAAATCGTCTTGAAAATCTATGGCAAGACTTGAAAACTTGTACTGGGTGTGAAGTGCAAATGTATGCAGATGATACAGTGATTTATGTGCGTGCAAAGAGCAAACAACAAGCTGCACAAGAACCACTACTGCTATGGTCCATGTTACAAAGTGTCTCAGTGACTCATGTTTGTATCTCAATGCTGTCAGAGCAGCTCACAGACCCCTGCACCTGTATATAGCCCATCTGTAAATAGCCCAACCAACTACCTCATCCCCTACCGTATTTATTTATTTATTTATCTTGTTCCTTTGCACCCTAGTTTTTCTACATTGCACATTTATCTACTGCACATCTACCATTCCAGTGTTTAAATGCTATATTGTAATTACTTTGCCACCATGGCCTATTTATTGCCTTACCTTCCTCATTTGCACTCTTTGTATATAGATTTGTTTTTTTCTACTGTATTATTGACTGCATGTTTGTTTTACTCCATGTGTAACTCTTTGTTGTTGTATGTGTCGAACTGCTTTGCTTTATCTTGGCCAGGTCGCAGTTGTAAATGAGAACTTGTTCTCAACTTGACTACCTGCTAAATAAAGGTGAAATAAAAATAAACGAAATGCACTGTTGTTTGACGTGACTGTGTTAGCCAAAGTTGACTAGCTAGCAAGCATGTTATAAGAACATTGCCAGCCATCATGGCAGCGAAACAGTTAGATCGAACGACTGGGTCATGTCCATAGATTTAGAACGAAAATACTTAACGACTGGGTCACGCCTTTGGCAACCGAACCGATAGAACGCACGACCAGCTGGCTTGGATAGCAACCCTAGATTTGTGGGGCTGTATCTCGTGGAAGGTTGAAATATTATGAATCATGCTGTGGGGATGTTTTTCAGGGACAGGGAGACTAGTCAGGATCAAGGGAAAGATGAACGGAAAAAAAGTACGGAGAGATCCTTGATGAAAACATACTCCAGAGCACTCAGGACCTCAGACTGGGGCAATTGAATAAGTATTTTAATATGTTGGTAACTCGTTGTATAAAAGTGATAATGCCCTCGAAGCCAGTGTTTGTAGGATATATTGGCACGGGTGTTGTTAGGCCGCGCCAATATATGCTCCAAACACCAGCTTCTCGGGCATTATCACTTAACCCTTGTGTAGTCTTAACACTCCCCTTGTCCTAAGGGTAAAAAAATGACCCGCCTTCACTAAACCCCTAAAATAAAGCAGCTTAATTGAATTTTAAACCCCAAATCTATTTTGCATGAAGAAACAACCTGTCATTCATCACAAACTTTGTGAATATCTGGGTTTTCCCTCTTCACAATGGAGAAAGACTGCATTTAACTTGTTAGGGAGTGGCAGCTGAGGGGTCGGTTTTGGAGAGCCTGGCGTGCCCAAAGTAAAATGCCTCCCATTCAGGCCCAGAAAATAGGATATGCACATATTTAGTACCATTGGATAGGAAACACTCTGAATTTTCCAAAAGTTTTAACCATTTGTCTGTGAGTGAAACAGAACGCATATATGGCAGGCGAAACATCGAGGAATTTCTGTCCTGGAAAAAGTGGTTTTGACAGAGTGCCTCATTGGGAACCCCTCCCTCATGAAAATGACCATATAAGGGCATATGAATTCAGTACCCATCGCTTCCTTTAGATGTCAACAGTCTCGAGACAGTGTAAAATTTCATTTGGGAGGAATTAGACCAGAGAAGAAGAGCAAACCAGGAAGTGACCTTTTTATGTCAACAGTACCCAGTGCGCGTTCCCGACAAGGCGCGCAGTGTCTTTTTTACCGTCTTTATCGATCAGTTTATATTCGGTTGATTTATAATAGTAAATATACGTAAAAGTGTTCCTAAGGATACATTTAAAACTATGTTTGATTGTTCTTGGACAAGTTTATAGGTATAAGATGAACGAGTTTGCGTCACGTTTCAATGGACTAGTGGAGGCTGTCGTTTCTGATTATAACGCGCGAACCAAATGGAGGATTTATGGATAAAATACATTACTTTTTCTAACAAAAGAACCATGGATTGTCTTCGTTGGACACTTAGGATGACCTCAGCAGAAGTTCTTCAACAGGTAATTGATTTGTTTTCGCTGTGAAATGTGTTATGTGTGTGCCATGATGGCTAATCGATTCATGGCTATGGGAAAAATATGTGAGGTGCTACCCTCAAACAATCAAATGTGCTGCTTTCGCCGTAAAGCCTTTTTGAAATCTGACAACGCTGTGATATTGCCAAGAAACAGAGCTTTTGATGAGTATGGAACACTTGTATATTGGTGGATGTTTAATAATTCAATTTTCGGATTTTGAATTTGGCGCCTTACATTTCACCTGGTAGTGTCAGGAGCAGCCCGCTAGCGCCCCAGCAATCCCTGAGAGGTTAATCAATGAACACCATTCGTTTTTATTACAACACACCTGTCATAATTGTTTTCTGTACTAAAGTAGAGGTTTATTATTATTATTATTGCAAAAGGTACTGCATAGATGTAAACATAATTTTTTTAGCAAGAGATAGCACTTGTATAGCCTAAGAAAGTAGCAGAAATGTGCAGAAGGTAGTTTTGGATGCATTTTATTGAATGGAAACAATAACAGTTTTGAATGTTTTTGGCAATATATTCTTATATACTGTACAATGAGAAATTCAACTACAAAATACTAGTCTTCTCCCATTTTTTTATCATTGTCCCCACCCACAGGGTGTATAAAAAACAACAATAAATAAGAATAAAATAGACGCAAAACAAAAATGTGAAGTACATAAATCAATCAACTCTAATTAGCACACTTAGGACAGTATGCAAGTGTGTGTGCATGGACTTTGCAGATGTATTTCTCACATGTGCAGCACATAGTGTTTGTTTTACAGTCCTTCTTTGGGGGCAGAATTGGCATCTCCTCCTCTTGCCTGCCCCAGCTGCAGCCTCAGGTGGATCAGGACAAGATTCAGCCCCCTGAACAGCTTTCACAAGCGCTGCAGAGGCTGCTGTGCGGGGGGGAGGCGCTCCTCCCCCACACAGCAGGGGAATGTGTGTGGTTACAAGTGCCTTTCCCAGCTGCTCCAGGAACACCCTCCTCTTGTTCCACTTATCAGGGTTGATCTTCTTCCATATCACGAAGGCATTGTATGAGGACACATCAATGATGTTATGGAAGATGACCAGAGGCCAGCGGCCAGTCATCCTCCTGCAGCTGTAAATTCCAATCACCTTGTCCAGGTTGTCCACGCTTCCTTTGTTGTGGTTGTAGTCCAGGATGATAGCTGGCTTCCTGTCCTCACGATCACTGATCTCAGCCGTTTTGTGCAGTGTGCTCAGGAGGACGACATTCTTGTTCCTCTTTTGGAGGTAAGAAACTAGAATGGTGGTGGGGGTGAAAGCAAACTTTGATGAGAATGCCTCTCTCCCCCTTGTTGGGAGGAATGCAGGGGGGAGTTCAGGCTTGTTCTTTCTAACTGTGCCAACCATGGTGATCTTCCTCTTCGGGAGCTGCTGGCTGAGTTCATTGAGGTGAAGAAATTGTCACACGTGACATTGTGCCCCTTCAGTCCATCTGTCACATCAAGCACAACCCGCATCCCCTTGTTCTTCTCCGGGCCTCCACTGTTCGGCTTCCCTGTCTAGACTTGCATCTTCCAAGCATAGCTGGATTGTGCGTCACAGGCCACTCATATCTTGATGCCATACTTTGCTGGCTTGCTGGGCATATACTGCCGGAAAGGACAGCGACCTTTTGACAAAAGAGATTGCTATCAGTAATTAGTATCAGTGTTACAGAAAACAATCACATAAATCAATGATATTACAGCAATACATAATACAATAAACAGTGAAAATCACTTACATTACAGATATAAAAATAAAAATGTACCTTTGAATGGAACCATTTGCTCATCCACTGTTACTTCAGGCCCAGGGTTGTAAAGGTATGGCAGACGCTCCACCCACTTCTCCCAGACCTCTCTTATGGCCGCCAGTTTGTCTCTCACACGTTTTGCAGGTCTTGACTCATGGTTATCAAATCATAGCATTCTTGAGAAAGTGTGAAAGACTTTCAGTGGCATCGAGGCACGGAAAATCACCCTTCCACTTTCTGCATCCCAGAGACTACATGTAGCCTCACCTCGGGACCTATACACACCCGCTAAGATTAGCAGCCCTATGGAGGCACACAGGTCAATCTCATCCATCCTTTTGCAGTTGTCTCCATATTTACGGGATGATTTTTTCAATGGCTGGTGTGATGAACATGTATAATGTTGAGGCATTGTCCTGGGCATGGTCAACTGCATGTCTTGTGGGCCCTGGGGTCATCCTTATGATAGTTTGTGCTACCATCCTGCCCTGGTTGTCATATGGTGACAAAGACCATGTTATTTTGCTGTTCTTTGACAAAAATGTTTCTCTTTCAGCTTGGGGGATTTCTTCTTCATCTGAAGATGATGCATCGTACTTTGGGTTGTATTCCTCCCCATCTTCTTCTTCAGATACTTCCTCCTCTTCTAAATCATTGTTCTCTTGTTCCTCCTGGACATCTGAAAAAATAAGATCTACGACCTGTTGGGCACTGAAACGTGCACTTATGGCTTCAGCAAAGAGAGAATTGGGCGGACTGTCATCTGCAGCACCTGTATAGCCTCTGACTGCATTCCCCATTAGTAAACAATGCTTCAAGAAAAGTTTATTTTGTCTGAAATTGTGTTTATTTTGTCCGGAATTTGGTATATTTTGTCTGTGAACTTGAGTCATGTGTGGGTTCGTGGAGGGGAGATGCTGCACATGCACAATAACGTTTTTGTTTTGTCTGCTTTCAATCAGTAGCACACACAATCTCAATTTCTCATTGTGTGTGTGTGTGTGTGTGTGTGTGTGTGTGTCTTTGTGTTTTTTGTGGTGTGTAAATTATTTTATAACTGCGGGGTCAAATGACCCTAAGACAATCTTTGTACCCTGGTGGTGTACAGCTTTCATGGAAATATGAACAAAGGTGATGTTTAAATCTAGGAAAAGTAATCAAATTTCTGATACATATGAAATTGTTTGACTACAAAGGCAGAATAACTGTGATATGACACTCCCCCACGTAGCATACTGCTTGACCCCATCCACGTATTACTTTTATCAAACAGAAAACCCAAACACATGGCAGCAGATGCACAAGGTTTGCCATGAGAGGTGACTGTATAGTTCCCCGAAGGAAAAGCACCTTTGGTCAAACTACTTTCTCTTTGAGAGCTTCCAATGTCTGGAACACACTGCCATCAGACACACGTAACTGCACCACCTATCGCACCTTCACAAAAAAATATAAAGGTATGGCTTAAGGAAAATCAGAACATAATCCCTAGCTGTGTATTGTCGCTTTCCATGTTATCTTTTGTCTGTAGCTTGTGAGGTGTGTAAGCACTGTCACTTTGATCTATTTTGTTTTGTTGCTTTTTGTGCTATTGCTCTGTCTGTCTCCGTGCTACGTGTTGATTGTCCTATGTTGCTCTGCATGCGCTCACTACTCATTGTTTGTGCGACATTGGATCAAATCTCTACTGCAGAAAATATTTACTACCGGTATAGTATACCAGAAATAATGGCCAGACACACTCAATAACCGAAAGAAACCAGAAACAAACAAAAAAACTGCAAATATGAAAGATTTGACTAAATCACTGACTACAGACACAGAGAATGAAGCTAGCCTCTGGTCTAGCCTTTACACAAAGGATGTTGGGAAAGGGGTTGGGGGGTTGGAATATGGCCTTCACACTGGATTTCACTCACACACTGTTTCTCCAGGGGAAATTACTTCCTTTGGTGTTCGCATTTCCGCAGTGCACCCTTTCAAATCATAACTAAAGCCCCCCGCAAGAACACACCAGAGGTTGAAAATGTTAAACGTTGGCCTGTTCTTTCTCTCTTTCCAATTCCATTGGCTTCTCACAACTCCATTTCTCCTCGCAACCTCGTCTCCTTTGTCCACTCCTCTTTCAAAAAGGGCGAGAGAGAAAGGGGTGGGGAGCCATGCCAGCAATGTCACGGTTGGAGAAAGCTTATCCAGGATAGAGTGGTCTGTGGATAGAGTCAATCAGAGTCTACAGACCCTCAATTGCCATTGACATTTACCGGGGACCTATTTCCAATTAATCTTCAAGGGCCTTCAACTCTTGAAGCCTGATTACCTATTTTTTTGCGGGACAAACTAGCTAATTTGTAATTGGCCGTGGGTCTGAATGGAGAAGAGCCTTTATCATTGAGAGATTGGGACATGGAAGTGAGTGATAGGGGAGGGAAAGAATCCAGTTGGAATCTGTCACTCCTAATGCAGATACTTCCATAGCTTTGTGTTTAGACGTTCACACATACGATATGTTTGAACATTGGAAAAATGCTTTTATCCAAAGGGACTTACTAACGCAGGTTTTCAGTACATGCACATCATGCAGGAATTAATGATGGACTTATTTTCATTTATAAACAAACATAAGAAACACAAATATAGATAACAAAACAGAACGATCCAAGACATGCTTTAGCAATCTGTTAATTTTCTCAGATGTTCCGTTTCTCAGAGATAAAAGAGAGATGGAGGAAATGTGTGAGAAAAAGAGAGAGAAAAAGAAGAGAGAAGAAGAGGGAGAGATATTTTCACTCCTGACTGAATGAGAGGCGTATTGCAAGATTATAGTGAGATGTTTGCATCATATCTTGCTTGGCAACATGCGTTGTGCGTGTGGAGATATATTGTAGTGAAATGGCATTTTGTAGGTTAGGAGTTGTTAGTAGATCAACCACTGCTGAGAATATATGGATACATAAATACACATGATGTGGCCCGCATGCTGTGAAACACTTATTGAGACTCAAAAGCCGGGGTGCATGCAAGCGTGCGCACACACACACACAGAAATTAAATCACAATGTATTCAGACCCCTTGACTTTTTCCACATTTTGTTATGTTACATGTTAAAATTCTTCATCAATCTACACACAATACCCAATAATGACAAAGCAAAAACAGGTTTGTAGACAAAAATAAAAAACGGAAATATCTTATTTACATAAGTATTCAGACTCTTTGCTATGAGACTCGAAATTGAGCTCAGGTGCATCCTGTTTCCATTGATCATCCTTGAGATGTTTCCACGACTTGAATGGAGTCCACCTGTGGTAAATTGAATTGATTGGACATTATTTGGAAAGGCACACACCTGTCTATATAAGTACCCACAGTTGACAGTGCATGTCTGAGCAAAAACCAAGCCATGAGGTCGAAGGAATTGTCCGTAGAGCTCTGAGACAGGATTGTGTCAAGGCACAGATCTGGGGAAGGGTACCAGAACATTTCTGCACTATTGAAGGTCACCAAGAACACAGTGGCCTCCATCATTCTTAAATGGAAGAAGTTTGGAACCACCAAGACTCTTCCTAGAGCTGGCTCGCTTGGCCAAACTGAGCAGTCAGGGGAGAAGGACCTTGGTCAGGGAGGTGACCAAGAACCAATGGTCATCAACCATCTCTGCAGCACTCCACCAATCAGGTCTTTATGGTAGAGTGGCCAGACAGAAGACACTCCTCAGTAAAAGGCACATGACAGCCCGCTTGGAGTTTGTCAAAACGCATCTAAAGGAGAAACAAGATTCTCTGGTCAGATAAAACCAAGATTAAACTCTTTGGCCTGAATGCCAAGTGTCACGTCTGGAGGAAACTTGGCATCCCTATGGGGAAGCATGGTGGTGGCAGCATCATGCCGTGGGGATGTTTTTCAGCGACAGGGACAGGGAGACTAGTCAGGATCAAGGGAAAGATAAACAGAAAAAAGTACGGAGAGATCCTTGATGAAAACCTACTCCAGAGCACTCAGGACCTCAGACTGGGGCAAAGTTTCAACTTCCAACAGGACAACCATAAGCACACAGCCAAGACAACGCAGGAGTGGCTTCGGGACAAGTCTCTGAATGTCCTTGAGTGGCCCAGCCAGAGCCCAGACTTGAACACGATCGAACATCATGAACAACATGGAGAGACCTGAAAATATCTGTCCAACAACGCTCCCCAACCCGACAGAGCTTGAGAGGATCTGCAGAGAAGAATGGGAGAAGCTCCCCAAATACAAGTGTGCCAAGTATGTAGCGTCAAACTCAAGAGGACTCGAGGGGTCTGAAGTACCAGTCAAAGGTTTGGACACTCATTCAAGGGTAGATGTAGAATATTAGTGAAGACATCAAAACTATGAAATAACACATGAAATCATGTAGTAAGCAAAAAAGTGTTAAACAAATCAAGATATATTTTATATTTGAAATTCTTCAATGTAGCCACCTTTTGCCTTGATGACAGCTTTGCACAATCTTGGCATTCTCTCAACCAGCTTCAGCTTGAATGCTTTTCCAACCGTCTTGAAGGAGTTCCTACATATGCTGAGAACTTGTTGGCTGCTTTTCCTTTACTCTGCACTCCAACTCATCCCAAACCATCTCAACTGGGTTGAGGTTGGGTTATTGTGGATGCCAGGTCATCTGATTCAGCAATCCATCACTCTCCTTCTTGGTCAAATAGCCCTTACACAGCCTGGAGGTGTGTTGAGTCATTGTCTTGTTGAAAAACAAATGATTGTCCCACTAAGCCCAAACCAGATGGGATGGCATATCGCTGGAGAATGCTGGTTATGTGTGCCTTGAATTCTAAATAAATCACAGACAGTGTCACCAGCAAAGCACCCCTACACCATCACACTTCCTCCTCCATGCTTCACGGTGGGAACCACACACACGGAGATCTTCCGTTCACCTGCTTTGCGTCTCACAAAGACACGGTTGGAACCACAAATCTCAAATTTGGACAGATTTTCACCGGTCTAATGTCCATTGCTCGTGTTTCTTGGCCCAAGCAAGTCTCTTCTTCTTATTGGTGTCCTTTAGTAGTGGTTCTTTGCAGCAATTCAACCACGAAGGCTTGATTCACGCAGTCTCCTCTGAACAGTTGATGTTGAGATGTGTCTGTTACTTGAACTTTGTGAAGCATTTATTTGGGCTGCAATTTCAGGCTGATAACTCTAATGAACTTATCCTCTGCAGCAGAGGTGACTCTGGGTCTTTCTTTCCTGTGGCGGTCCTCATGAGACCCAGTTTCATCATTGCGCTTAATTGTTTTCGGGACTGCATTTGAAGAAATGTTCAAAGTTCTTGAAATGTTCCGGATTGACTGACCTTCATATCTTAAAGTAATGATGGACTGTCGTTTCTCTTTGTCTATTAGAGCTGTTCTTTCCATAATATGGTCTTGGTTGTTTACCAAATAGTTCTATCTTCTGTATACCAATCTTACCTTGTCACAAAACAACTGATTGGCTCAAACGCATTGAGAAGGGAAGAAATTAAAATGGAATCCAGGTGACTACCTCTTGAAGCTGTTTTTTTATTTCATTGTTTTATTTAACTTGGCAAGTCAGTTAAGAACAAATTCTTATTTACAATGACGGCCTACCAAAAGGCGAAAGGCCTCCTGCGGGGACAGGGGCCTGGGATAAAATAAAAATAAATATACAATATAAATATAGGACAAAATATAACCTATAACCAGGTTATAACCAAGGTTAACATCAGTATTCAAAACACTCTTCCTTAACCACATCTCAAGTAATGACCAACACATCTGGATTGGAGCATTGAACCCACACTTTCAATTGATCTATTTTAGGTAATAAGCTTCTACTGTTAACATGCAGAAAACCCAGTTAATTACGAGAGCAGAAATCAGTGAAGCAGATATCAGTGCTCAAGTCAGAATTAGGGCTACAACAGTAGATGGGCCAGGGTATACATGCACATTTCCAGATATCATCAACAGTAATACAATCAGGGCACGGCAGAGGACAGGGGAGAGCTCTGCAGTGCTGATTTATGACAGCTGAATGTGCATCAGATGGCAACAATATCATATTGTACAGCAATTTCATCAGGTAACATGAATACAAAGCCGGCGAGAGGTGGTTAGAAAAGGATGGGAGGCCAAAAGTCTGTGTAACCAATAGAGAGTCAGAGTCCCGAGTGTGGGAACAAACATAGTCTGTCCCACGGTTGGGTAAAGAAAGTTTGTAGTCAACAAAGTATGCAGGAGTCATGAGACAAATTGCAAAATAGCAAAATGCACAATAATGTTTGTAAATATATAACAACTTGGGGCTAGCCATTGTAAGTTCAGAGTCACTCGCCCCAACAGTGCGTGACTGCTGGAGGCGAGCGAAAGCTCGGGAGAGAGGGGGTGAGTGTGGTAGGGGTACCTGTACCAGACAGGGGGTGACACGCCAGGGCAGACGGTGAACAGATCGCCAGGTAGAATTCAAGCAGCAGCGCAGCAGGCAAGGGGAGTAAGGTGTCACACCCACTTGGGAGAAGCTTTTATTTCTGGAGGCAGATTTCTTGTAGAAAATGCCAGTGAATGGTCTTTGAACAGCAGGAGAGGGCACTTCAAAGACTCCTGGCACTTGTTGGGCCCAAAGGCCTCAACACCTTTTACTTCACACCTTAGTGCTAATTGAATTTGTATCTGTCCTTGCAAGCCTGGGAGCCTTAACTCAGCATTCAGTCCCCATAACATAAAATATATCATTGTAATGTACTTTATTTTTTATTTTTCTTCTTGGCTTTCAAAATTACATCAGACCAAATACCACTCATTCAATTCCAGGTTGGATAGTGTCCTCAGGTCTCTGCTGTTTGTTTGCTAGAGCACCCTCTGTATAGCTTGGAAAAATAAACCTTGGAATCAATAATCTCTAAGGTTAATTTTGGTTAAAAATAGGTAGTAGGTTTGGAGTTTTGATCTGGTTGAGAGAATGCCAAGAGTATGCAAAGCTGTCATCAAGGCAAAGGATGGCTACTTTGCAGAAACTATAAAATATATTTAAAATTTTAGATTTGTTTAACACTTTCTTGGTTACTACGAGATTCCATATGTGTTATTTCATAGTTTTGATGCCTTCACTATTATTCTACAATGTAGAAAATAGTCAAAGTAAATTAAAACCCTTGAATGAGTAGGTGTGTGCAAACTTTTGACTGGTACTGTATGTAATTATGATTTTTCAGTTTTTTATTTCTAATACATTTGCTAACATTTCTAAAAACCTGTTTTTGCTTTGTCATTGTGGGATTGATGAGGGGGGAAAAAACTATTGTGGAAAAAGTCAAGGGGTCTGAATACTTTCCGAATGCACTGTGTACTCTACATTCACACTTTATCCTGCACAGAATCCTCTCTCTCTCTCTCTCTCTCTCTCTCTCTCTCTCTCTCTCTCTCTCTCTCTCTCTCTCTCTCTCTCTCTCTGAGGAAGAGGGGGATGGGGAGCGGGGCAGTCATGGAATTCCCAACCTGCCACTCTGCCTAGCCCTGCAATGCCCTGATAACGCTGTCCGCTTCTTCTCTCCCCTCCTCTTTTCTCCATGCCCACAGGCTTGTGCCCCAGTGGCCGGCCGGCGCCCACAGCCAACCCACCCAGGAATCTTATCTCACGTCCAGCCACAGGCCCTAGCTCTGTCAGGGCTCTGAGCATGGGGCTCCGGTCACTCAACACAATGAGCTAGCTCACAGAGAGAGAACCCTAGGCTGCTATGGAGGCGGCTTGCGCTGCATACAAAGCAACCAAGTTCAGCTGGGAGGGAGTCAGGGCGAGGGACTGTCCACTTTTCACTGTGTTTATATTACTGCTTTATAGTGCCGTTCCTTGTGTGGCAGATCATTTGAACTCTCCTCGTAACAGATAAATGTTTTTTTATGATGCCGATATAATGTATTTTTTTTCAGCTTCCTTTTTTCTATTCATTCCCATGTAATTTTTTGTGACCACCCAAATGTTACTGGCAGGTATCCCATAGATCACTAGGAAATAGTTTGGGGCAATGCATTTTCGAGACGTGTGTGTGTGTGTGTGTGTGTGTGTGAACAATCATATATGTTCTTATAGTTTAATGCCATTGTAGTGGAGTGTTACTTAAGGTTTTAATTGAGAGATGTAATACGAAAGGATTCTCTGCCTTCCACATGCTACAGGGGTGACACACACACACAGAAACACACACACACGGCAAGCAGGCAGGCAGGCCTCTTGGCTGCGGCATTACATTCAGTCAGTGCTACGGGGTCCTTCCATTCCTTCTTCTAAACAACAAAACAAGCTGGACTTGGGGGTTGTTGTACTTAAGGTAAAAGGAGAGGATAGATGGCTTCACCTTTGGCCCCTAACAGACAAATAAACACACACAAAAACGAATGCTCAGCCTTCCAAAGCCTCTAACCAGTGGCAAAAACCATTCTCCAACTGCCTCGTCTCAGGCCGAGCGAGACGCAGACTAATGTTATCCCTCTAATAAAATGGGAATTAACATAATATCTGGACCTCCCTCTGGGAAATGGCCTTATCTGTGAATGGCTTCCTAGGGTACAGAAACAGACGGCAGGCGCTTCAGCGAACTAATCCCCACCTCCTGTTAGAAAGCCATTCAAATCACAACACCACAACAACCATTTTCCACAGAAGGGTAGGAGGTGAAGGGATATCCCCTGGTCGGTTGTTGCGTGGTGGAAGATCAACCAAACTGACAGTATGACAACAATGGTCCTTCAGGAGAACATCTTGTTTTCAACCTAAATCTGTCTTCAGGTGTTTTCCAGGATAACATTCCTTTTAGTACAAAGACAGTGTTTGTTATGTGAAACAAAAACCAATAAATGGATTCTGCAGTTATTCAAACATGTTGCATATTGAAATGAACCATGAACGATTCTCCTAGCTGTTTAAATTGAACAGGGCCCTACGTTGGTACGGTTCTTTCCCAAGGCAGCAAAATAATTTTGTCAACTTCACCTGAGTAACTGGCGGTAAGTACATTCAGATAAAGAAACTGTAACAACCACATCATATCAACATTGTAAGGAAATACATATTATGATGGAAGCTCAACCAACCAACAACATGACGCTGAAAAAGTGGAGGACAACCAAGCTTTATGCCAAAAAAGTGAATCAAACTTAAGGTGATATCAATATGAAAGACATTGCCATTGACTCAGTATAGCACAGTGTATAATGTGCAGACACATATAACATTGCTTTTTTACAGCAGTGATTCAGACAACCTGTACGCGCACCACAGTTCTTGAAATGTGTACCGAAAGTAATATAAAAAAATATGCAGGGATTTGAAATCAGCTCATGCCAAAGCTGCATTACAAAGACAAGGGTGAAATCAACTCATGCCAAAGCTATAATACAAAGACAACGGGTCAATGTCATGGTCAACTGTCTGTCTCCTTCTATGTGTAGGAATTTGAAAAGGTTTAAAATGGACTGCAGTTGTAACTCTGTCATTTCTTAGAAAGAACACAATCTACAGAGTAATTAGCCTTCAACTACTCTGCAGGAGGATTGTTGAGAGCTGCTTTACAATCTCTCCTCTTTTCTCCCTCTTTCTCTTTCTTTCTGCCCTCTGCTTTGTCCCTTATTTGGTATTTCTTAATACCCCCTTTCTCCCTTTTGATTGAATAAGCAGAATGGACTGACTAGAGCAAGGATGGGAAACTGGCGGCCCTCCCTTTTGTAGGCCGGCAAAGCCATTTTTTTTTTTTTTAAGAAAAAAATACATTATATACAGTACTAGTCAAACGTTTGGACACAGCTAATCATTTAAGGAGTTTTTCTTTATTTTTACTATTTTCTCAGTGTAGAATAACACATATGGAATCATTTAGTAACTAAAAAACTGTTAAACAAATGTTTGATTCTTCAAATTAGCCACCCTTTGCCTTGACGACAGCTTTGCACAGTCTTGTTATTCTCTCACCTCGAATACTTTTCCAATAGTTCCCACATGTGCTGAGCACTTGTTGGCTGCTTTTCCTTCTCTCTGTGGTCCAACTCATCCCAAACCATCTCAATTGGGTTGAGGTCAAGTGATTGTGGAGGCCAAGTCATCTGATGCATTATTCCATCACTCTCCTTCTTGGTCAAATAGCCCTTACACAGCCTGGAGGTGTGTTGGGTCATTGTCCTGTTGAAAAACAAATGATAGACATGCTGTGGTAGCCATGCTGGTTAAGTGTGCCTTGCATTCTAAATAAATCACAAACAGTGTCACCAGCAAAGCACCCTCACACCATCACACCTCCTCCTCCATGATTCACGATGGGAACCACACATGCAGAGATCATCCGTTCACCTACTTTGTGTCTCACACGACGGTTGGATCCACAAATCTCAAATAATGTCCATTGCTCGTGTTTCTTGGCCCAAATAAGTCTCTTCTTCTAATTGGTGTCTTTTAATAGTGCTTTCTTTGTAGCAAAAATCAACCACGAAGGCCTGATTCACGCAGTCTTCTCTGAACAGATGAGGTTAAGATGTGTCTGTTACTTGAACTCTGTGAAGCATTTATTTGGGCTGCAATTTATGAGGCTGGTAACTCTAATTAACTTATCCTCTGCAGCAAAGAGAATTCTGGGGCTTCCTTCACTCTGGCGGACCTCATGAGAGCCAGTTTTATAATAGCGCTTGATGGTTTTTGCAACTGCACTTCAAGAAACTTTAAAAGTTCTTGACATTTTCCGGATTGACTGACCTTCATGTCTTAAAGTCATGATGGACTGTCGTTTCTCTTTTCTTATTTGAGCTGTTCTTGCCATAATATGGACTTGGTCTTTTACCAAATAGGGCTATGTTTTGTGTACCAACCTTACCTTGTCACAACACAACTGATTGGCTTAAACGCATTAAGAAGGAAAGAAATTCCACAAATTAACTTTTAACAAGGCACACCTGTCATTTGAAATGCATTCCAGGTGACTACCTCATGAAGCTTGTTGAGAGAATTCCAGGAGTGTGCAAAGCTGTCATCAAGGCAAAGGGTGGCTACTTGAAGAATCTCAAATATAAAACATATTTTGATTTGTTTAAAAAAATGTTGGTTACTATATGATTACATGTGTGCCATTTCATAGTTTTGATGTATCACTCCTTTTCTACAATGTAGATAATAGTACAAATTAAGAAAAACACTTGAACTAGTAGGTGTGTCCAAACTTTTGACTGGTACTGTATATAAATACAGTTATTATTATTATTATTATTATTATATTTATTTTTTTACTCTCTCGGAGTCTCAACTTACTGTTGAGTGTGAAAATAATATAATACACAAGGTGTAAAACTGCAAATGTTTCTCTCCGCCCATGGACAAATGAGTAGAATTGCAGCAAACTTGCTTTAAAACAGCAACATTTACTCTTCGCCCCATGTCAAAATGTCCAGAATTGCAGGTGTGCATGTGTGTGTGTCTGTGTGTGTAATGGTTGGAAAGGAAAACATGGAACGGAGTCTAACATGTGGTTTCCATATGTTTGATGTGTTTGATAGCGTTCAATTTATACTATTCTAGCCATTACAATGAGCCCGTCCTCCTATAACTCCTCCCACCAGCCTCCTCTGGTGTGCATATGTGCGTGCGTGTGTGTAGCACCCCTACACCCCTGTACCTCAGAGGGGAGAACAGTAATTATATACATCACCACCTGAATAAGATGTTTATGACACAAGCCCAGCCACAGCATCAGAGCCAGAAGCCAGAATCCCCCCATGCCAATCATGCATACAGCCGTCAGACTATATCCCAGTTTGAATGGCTCATAGTACGTTTTACCCCCACACACACTTCATCTCTGCTCTGCAGTGAGAAGACAGAAGCTATAGCTTACAGTTCTCCTGACAAAAGAGGTGACAGTGTGCTGGAACTGAAAAGGGTATTGTACGTGGTTAAAAAGAGATGTACAAAAAAGAGACATGTGCTTTGGAGACGGTAACCTTTTTCAAATGCTGATTTAGTATTCATTATTAATGACCTTTCATACGTGCACAGAGCTGTCATCAAACAGGAAACAGGCCAGAGTGTTTGTGCCCATCAGAAGATCCTCTACTGACTGTAAGGCAGGTTGTTTTGCAAAGGCACCTCATATACAGTGAGGGAAAAAAGTATTTGATCCCCTGCTGATTTTGTACGTTTGCCCACTGACAAAGAAATGATCAGTCTTTAATTTTAACGGTAGGTTTATTTGAACAGTGAGAGACAGAATAACAACAAAAAAATCCAGAAAAACGCATGTGTAAAATGTTATGAATTGATTTGTATTTTAATGAGGGAAATAAGTATTTGACCCCTCTGCAAAACATGACTTAGTACTTGGTGGCAAAACCCTTGTTGGCAATCACAGAAGTCAGACGTTTCTTGTAGTTGGCCACCAGGTTTGCACACATCTCAGGAGGGATTTTGTCCCACTCCTCTTTGCAGATCTTCTCCAAGTCATTAAGGTTTCGAGGCTGACGTTTGGCAACTCGAACCTTCAGCTCCCTCCACAGATTTTCTATGGGATTAAGGTCTGGAGACTGGCTAGGCCACTCCAGGACCTTAATGTGCTTCTTCTTGAGCCACTCCTTTGTTGCATTGGCCGTGTGTTTTGGGTCATTATCATGATGGAATACCCATCCACGACCCATTTTCAATGCCCTGGCTGAGGGAAGGAGGTTCTCACCCAAGATTTGACAGTACATGGCCCCGTCCATCGTCCCTTTGATGCGGTGAAGTTGTCCTGTCCCCTTAGCAGAAAAACACCCCCAAAGCATAATGTTTCCACCTCCATGTTTGACGGTGGGGATGGTGTTCTTTGGGTCATAGGCAGCATTCCTCCTCCTCCAAACACGGCGAGTTGAGTTGATGCCAAAGAGCTCCATTGTGGTCTCATCTGACCACAACACATCACCCAGTTGTCCTCTGAATCATTCAGATGTTCATTGGCAAACTTCAGACGGGCATATATATGTGCTTTCTTGAGTAGGGGGACCTTGCTGGCGCTGCAGGATTTCAGTCCTTGACGGCGTAGTGTGTTACCAATTGTTTTCTTGGAGACTATGGTCCCAGCTGCCTTGAGATCATTGACAAGATCCTCCTGTGTAGTTCTGGGCTGATTCCTCACCGTTCTCATGATCATTGCAACTCCACGAGGTGAGATCTTGCATGGAGCCCCAGGCCGAGAGAGATTGACAGTTCTTTTGTGTTTCTTCCATTTGCGAATAATCGCACCAACTGTTGTCACCTTCTCACCAAGCTGCTTGGCGATGGTCTTGTAGCCCATTCTAGCCTTGTGTAGGTCTACAATCTTGTCTCTGACATCCTTGGAGAGCTCTTTGGTCTTGGCCATGGTGGAGAGTTTGTAATATGACTGATTGATTGCTTCTGTGGACAGGTGTCTTTTATACAGGTAACAAACTGAGATTAGGGGCACTCCCTTTAAGAGTGTGCTCTTAATCTCAGCTCGTTACCTGTATAAAAGACACCTGGGAGCCAGAAATCTTTCTGATTGAGAGGGGGTCAAATACTTATTTCCCTCATTAAAATGCAAATCAATTTATAACATTTTTCACATGCGTTTTTCTGGATTTTATGTTGTTATTCTGTCTCTCACTATTCAAATAAACCTACCATCAAAATTATCGACTGATCCTTTCTTTGTCAGTGGGCAAACGTACAAAATCAGCAGGGGATCAAATACTTTTTTCCCTCACTGTAGTTTAATGGAATTTCAATTTCTTACACAATATACAACAATGAATTTAAAAAAAAAATGAATATTCCCTATTCACCCCTTACATCCCAGTTCAGTATTGTTTTATGGATCTTATCTGCAGTTACTGTGTGCAGCTGAATATTAAGGGTACTTTCAATTTCCAGTTCAAGAGTCATCAAAGGGCATTATGGGGAACTGAGTTGAGGAACTTTCAATAGACCCAGTTCAACAACAGGAGACTGTTCTTTTCTTCAAGAATGATGATGGAGACTGTCTCTGTAGGAGCTTACACTGCCTGTTCTATCTGGCTTTGCCTCTTCATATGTGCTCCTACTGAATCTTATTGAATCCCTAAGCAGAACCAGGCGTGTGTGGTACAGGCAAAGGCTGCCTCCCAAATGGCACCCTATTCCCTATATAGTGCACTACTTTTGAACAGCTTTCACAGGGCTCTGGTCAGAAATAGTGCATTATATAGGAAATAGGGTGCCATTTGGGATGCATTCAGATAGACAGACAGGCAATGTGAGGAAGCCTGGTCTCCCAGTCGCCTGGCATTTAGTGCCAGCTATCTCATCACACCCATTCTGATGCTAATGTACTTAAAGATCAACCAAGCGGATGGAGGAGTCCCAATGGGCACAGACGTCAGCTCAACGTCTAGTTTTGATTTACATTTGGTTGAGTTGTCAACTAATGTGAATTCACCAAAAGAATTCAGGTTTAAAGTTTGGTAAATAAAATATCTAATGCCCTTAAGTTGATAACTTTTTGGTGATCACATTAACTTCTGGGGTTGAAATAACGTGGAAACGACATTGATTCAACCAGTTTTTGCCCAGTGTGGGTGTATGTGTGTGTGTGTGTGTGTGTGTGTGTGTGTGTGTGTGTGTGTGTGTGTGTGTGTGTGTGTGTGTGTGTGTGTGTGTGTGTGTGTGTGTGTGTGTGTGTGTGTAGTGCATATGCACTCACTCAAACTCTACTATTCAGACGCACCTACAGTACTGTATGATACATTACACTGACAAGTGACATTCACTCTGAAAGGCACTCACACAATCAAATTCTAACATCTGAATATTCTAATCTATCTCTGTTTGTCTGTTTATCTACATACATCTGTCCTTCTGACTGTTTGTCTGTCTGCTTGTCGGTCCGTCTGTCTGTCTGTCTGTCTGTCCATCAATATACCAATCTACTATCAATCTATGATGGCTCTATTCTGGTTCTACATAGTCTATTTTCTAATCATGCTGTACTCTGTGACCAGGGCTTGTGCCCACCGTGGTCAAAGGGGTTAGAGTTGTACAGTAATACAACACTTGCCTCTACAATTCCCCCAAGGACGCATGCTTTAAAAAGCCACACTAAAGCCAGCAGAATTAGCTATTCAGGTAGAGAGAATAGGGAGGGACAGTCAGAAGAACTGATAGCATTTCAATGCTATAGAGACAAACACTATAAATACTAGTACTACAGTGAAGGATGACATTTAATGTCATTCTGTTTGGCACTGCATGCCCCTAGGGTGACCACATGTACCGGATTGTGCGGGATAGTCCGGCATTTTGGCCCTTTGTCTCGCGTCCCATCACCAAATAATCATGTCCCACATTTGATCAACATTATCAATTTACAAAAAAAGGTACATTTGTCCATTATTTCATCCAGACTTCCCATTCATTTGATGAGAATTGACATTCCTGTCTCTTTTGCAGTCACATTGCACTTATGACAAGATATACAGTGAGGGAAAAAAGTATTTGATCCCCTGCTGATTTTGTATGTTTGCCCACTGACAAAGAAATGATCCATCTATAATTTTAATGGTAGGTTTATTTGAACAGTGAGAGACAGAATAACAACAAAAAAATCAAGAAAAACGCAAGTGAAAAATTTTATAAATTGATTTGCACTTTATTGAGGGAAATAAGTATTTGACCCCTCTGCAAAACATGACTTAGTACTTGGTGGCAAAACCCTTGTTGGCAATCACAGAGGTCAGACGTTTCTTGTAGTTGGCCACCAGGTTTGCACACATCTCAGGAGGGATTTTGTCCCACTCCTCTTTGCAGATCTTCTCCAAGTCATTAAGGTTTCGAGGCTGACGTTTGGCAACTCGAACCTTCAGCTCCCTCCACAGATTTTCTATGGGATTAAGGTCTGGAGACTGGCTAGGCCACTCCAGGACCTTAATGTGCTTCTTCTTGAGCCACTCCTTTGTTGCCTTGGCCGTGTGTTTTGGGTCATTGTCATGCTGGAATACCCATCCACGACCCATTTTCAATGCCCTGGCTGAGGGAAGGAGGTTCTCACCCAGGATTTGACAGTACATGGCCCCGTCCATCGTCCCTTTGATGCGGTGAAGTTGTCCTGTCCCCTTAGCAGAAAAACACCCCCAAAGCATAATGTTTCCACCTCCATGTTTGACGGTGGGGATGGTGTTCTTGGGGTCATAGGCAGCATTCCTCCTCCTCCAAACACGGCGAGTTGAGTTGATCTGACCACAACACTTGAGTCTCATCTGACCACAACACATCACCCAATTGTCCTCTGAATCATTCAGATGTTCATTGGCAAACTTCAGACGGGCATGTATATGCGCTTTCTTGAGCAGGGGGACCTTGCGGGTGCTGCAGGATTTCAGTCCTTCACGGCGTAGTGTGTTACTAATTGTTTTCTTGGTGACTATGGTCCCAGCTGCCTTGAGATTATTGACAAGATCCTCCCGTGTAGTTCTGGGCTGATTCCTCACCATTCTCATGATCATTGCAACTCCACGAGGTGAGATCTTGCATGGAGCCCCAGGCCGAGAGAGATTGACAGTTCTTTTGTGTTTCTTCCATTTCTTCCAACTGTTGTCACCTTCTCACCAAGCTGCTTGGCGATGGTCTTGTAGCCCATTCCAGCCTTGTGTAGGTCTACAATCTTGTCCCTGACATCCTTGGAGAGCTCTTTGGTCTTGGCCATGGTGGAGAGTTTGGAATCTGATTGATTGATTGCTTCTGTGGACAGGTGTCTTTTATACAGGTAACAGGCTAAGATTAGGAGCACTCCCTTTAAGATTGGGCTCCTAATCTCAGCTCGTTACCTGTATAACTTCTCTGGGAGCAGTGCATGAGGTGACCGTTTTGGAGAGCCTGGCGTGCCCAAAGTAAAATGCCTCCCATTTAGGCCCAGAAAATAGGATATGCATATATTTAGTACCATTGGATAGGAAACACTCTGAATTTTCCAAAACTGTTAACCATTTGTCTGTGAGTGAATCCGAACGCATATAGCAGGCAAAACCCTGAGGAATCTCTGTCCTGGGAAAAGTGATTTTGACACATTGCTCATTTGGGAACCCCTCCCTATTGAAAATGACCATATATAGGCATATGAATGCAGTACAGGTCGCTTCCTTGTGATGTCACCAGCCTCGAGATGGTGTTTTCTTCCATTTTGGGTGAGTTATCCCAGAGAAAACGATGAAACCATGAGGACCCCTCTTTATGAAAACTGTTCACATTCTTGTGCACACGAGAAGTCACGCCGTGTCTTATTTATCGTCTTTAGCGTTCAGTTTATATTCCGGCTGATTTATAATAGTAAATATACGTAAAAGTGTTCCTAAGGATACATTTAAAACTATGTTTGATTGTTTTTGGACAAGTTTATAGGTATAATTTGAACGAGTTCGCGCCGCGTTTCAATGGAGGAGTCGACGCTATATTTTCTCATTGGAAGCTGTCGTTTCTGGTTATAACGCGTGAACCAAATGGAGGATTTATGGATAAAAGACGTTACTTTTTCTAACAAAAGAACCATGGATTGTCTTCGTTGGACACTTAGGATGACCTCAGCAGAAGTTCTTCAACAGGTAATTGATTTGTTTTCGCTGTGAAATGGGTTATGTGTGTGCCATGATGGCTAATCGATACATGGCTATTGGAAAATATGTGAGGTGCTAGCCTCAAACAAATGAATGTGCTGCTTTCGCCGTAAAGCCTTTTTGAAAGATGACAACGCTGTGATATTGCCAAGAAACAGAGCTTTTGATGAGTATGGAACACTTGTATATTGGTGGATGTTTAATAATTCAACTTTCGGATTTTGAATTTGGCGCTTTACATTGTCGCTGGTAGTGTCGGGATGAGCCCGCTAGCGACACACTGCTCCTTGACTGGATAAAAGACACCTGGGAGCCAGACATATATTTAGTACCATTGGATAGGAAACACATTCCAAAACTGTTAACCATTTGTCTGTGAGTGAATCCGAACGCATATAGATTTTCGCTGGTAGTGTCGGGACGAGCCCGCTAGCGACCCAGCAATCCCTGACTGGTTAAGGATGTAGTACTGGTGATAACACTTGTCCAATCGTTGAGGAGGTCTGATATTCTACACAGCGCAAGACAAGACATAGGCCAATGTCATATTGTTAACCAATCACATTTGTCAAATCCTTTTGGGCAAAATTCCATCTAAAGTTGGAGAGTACAATTTTTTTATTTAACCTTTATTTACAGTTTTTCTCAGTCACTTTGGTGCATTTCTTAGATCAAAAGTGCAATTCTTGATACTACTTGTACAAATTCCAAATCATCTAGTCACTTGTGCACATCATTAAAGCAATTTCTTATTCATTTGAACAAATTGCAATTGCTTTTGTACATATTGCAATTGATAATGTACAAGTGTCAGCTTTTTTCCACATTTTCAATTGCTCATGTCATGTTGATCAAAATATAGTAGATGGTTCTCTGTTGAATAGTCTTATCACTCAAAACATCTAGGCATTTGTTCCTTGCATAAGCCATTACATGCAAAATTGTTGAACTATTTGTCATAAACTGTCAAGCATAGTTTTACACATTTCTATTAGACCTTTTGTACAAAAACGTGAATTGATGAATCGTGCAGGTGAAATTGACCCTCACTCATGAAGGAATGTAAAGTGTTAGTTCAACCAACAATCAACCAGTTGTCTAAATTGCTCAAAGGTGCATCTCATGAAGAATCAATTGGCAAGCATATATAGACAGACCACAACACAGAGTTGCAATTTTCCAATAATGGATGGACCAGGAAACGAACAGGGTCAACAGCCAAGAGGAGGAAGAAGAGGAGCAAGGATGCGTGGTGGAAGGCAAAACAGAGGAAGAGGCAGAAGAGGACTACATAAGGGCCACTATTGTAGACCATGTTGTCAATCATGGCCTTACAATGGCTGAGGTGGGTCGAAGGGTGCAACCGTGTCCTCGATAGTTCAAACGTTTCGAAGAGAGAACAGGTATGTCCACCAATGTACAGTGTACTGTTACTGTATATAAGCAGTATACTGTATACTTCCTACAATGCTTCATATTACAGTAGTCCACTTGTATTTCACAGCATACAGAAATATACTCTATACAGATACATACTGCACCTTACATGCACCCACCTGTATGTTTTACAGTAAAATGTGTGTTCGCATAGTTTTTGTCTATGTGAAAGTGTGCGATGCATCACTGCATTTTTCCCCACATAGGACTGCAAGATTACCTCAAACCGGTGGCAGAGGACGCCTTTTCACACCTCAACAGGAGGAGGCTATTTGCACCATGGTTCGAGCAAACAATGCCATGAGACTCAGGGAAATACAAAGGACCATTATAGAAGACAACGATGTCTTTGAAAACATACATACTGTTAGCATCTCAACCATCGACAGGGTGCTGCATAGAAACCAGATGAGTATGAAACAGCTGTACCGTGTACCATTCCAAAGGAATGAGGACAGCGTTAAGGAGCTACGGTACCAGTATGTACAGGTAAAACATATATCTATGTAACTACTTTACAGCAACATTTTATAGTGATACATAGTACAGTACGCATAAACTGCAGACATTTCCATTGCTGTGGAAGGAACATGTAATATATGTACATTTTATGTCACTCTTCCTTACCAAAACAAATTCAACTGTGTGTTCTGGGATATAGCGTATAATAGAGTTGGAATCAAGTGAACCCTCTCACAACTTTGTATACGTGGATGAGGCTGGCATCAACCTGACCAAATGCAGAAGGCGGGGTCGGAATATCATCGGTCACAGAGCTACTGTGGATTTGTCAGGCCAACGGGGAGGAAATATCACCATGTGTGCTGCTATTTCGGAGCATGGTGTCCTAACCCATATCCCCCTTATAGGGCCATACAACACCCAGCATCTATTTAACTTTTTAGAGACTCTCTACAGGGCTCTCCTCCCTGATGATGAGAGGGGTCTGTTTAGAGAGGATTTGCCAAAGTATGTGGTCATTTGTGATAATGTGAGTTTCCATCGATCAAACATCATAAGGCAATGGTTTGTGATCCACCCGAGGATGCTCATAGAATTCCTCCCACCTTATTCACCATTCCTTAATCCAATTGAGGAGTTCTTTTCAGCATGGAGGTGGAAGGTGTACGATCGTCAGCCACACACACAGATGACCCTGCTGGCTGCAATGGATGCAGCATGTGAGGACATCACAGTAGATGCCTGCAGAGGATGGATAAGGCATTCCAAAAGATTCTTTCCACGTTGCATTGGAAGGGAAAATATCCGGTGTGATGTGGATGAGAATATGTGGGCCGACAGACAGGAACGTCTGGATGTGTAGAGACAGCACTAGAACAGTGCTGCGGGCAAAGTTGTGCCTTAGGGGTGGTTTCCTGTGTTTCTTTCTAATTTAGTTTTTTTTCCTTTGTGCCCCTTGGGTTGTCCAGTCTCTTTCAATCAATAACCCACATACAGTAATATGTAAATAGTACTGTTGAAATTGATATATGCCATAGAAGTGCAGCCTTGTGCATTTTCAATACAGTAACTGTCATCCAAACTGTAGCCTAAGTTTACATCAGGTAATACTGTCAAAGTACACAGTTACATTGACAACATGCCTCAACATTTTGACGACCTTGTTCGTGAACAAGACTCAATGACTTATCATTCTGATGACACTGACATGATCATTGGCATGAATATTTACTTTTGAGAGATGTACTAAGGATTTTTAGTGACTGACTAGCTTTAGAAACATATCTATTGTATATTGCAGTTTGTACAAATTGCTCTGAGAAATGCACTTATTATTTTGCACATGTTAGGGATGATGTGAAAAATGCACCAAAGCGACTGAGAAAAACTATAACTAGGCAAGTCAGTTAAGAACAACTTCTTATTTACAATGACAGCCTAGGAACAGTGGGCAGAACGACAGCCTTGTCGACAGATTTTTACCTTGCTAGCTCGGGGATTAAATCTAGCAACTTTCCGGTTACTGGTCCAACGCTATAACCACTAGGCTACCTGCCGCCCCAATTAACCAACCAGAAATGTTTCCTTGGCCAAATATGCCTAGATTTTTATTAACAGCCACACATGTGGTCTCAAAAAACATATTCATGTAGGCTACACTGTCCCGCAAAATCATCCCGTTGTACCTCATTTGGGTATTTTAAATGTGGTCACCCTACTTCCATCTCTGCTAGTCCTCTAGGCCCTATTTTCCACCTGTACATAAACATGTCTTGTTTAACTTCATGTTAATGTAGGGTTTTCTCTTGTAAAACATGGCATTTGTCATTCAGGGGCCTCCACTAATGTTTGAGTGACTATTTGTCGATTGTTGGAGTTACTCACATGCATGAACCACGTTCAGTGTGTGTGCATGTGCGTGCGTGTGTGTGTGTGTGTATGTGTGTGTTGAAGCACCTCCAGGAATCAGCAAGCAAACAATCAAATAAAAAAGTGCACACATCCACACAACCCCTCCCCCCAAACACACGCTCACAAAATACCCAACACCTTTTCCACTCATCCTCCACCTTCGGACAACAATCAAAAATAGAATCAGATGGCGGTGCATCCTCACACTCTCTCCAAATCACCTTCTTCTCCCTCCCAAAGCAATTAGATGCATTGTGGGGTCAGGGACCCCCAGACACCAACATGGCTGCCATCAAGCCTGGGGCGGTGCAGACGCCTGACACCCAGGTCACAGCCACTCTGCGACAGCCGCAGTGTCAGAGGTTGTGATAGCCTGTGACCTATCCCTGGAATTGATCTGTTGTGATGAAATGGGATTTGGAATGGCCAGATAGATAGATAGATAGATAGATAGATAGATAGATAGATAGATAGATAGAAATACCTTGTTTACATAAATATTCAGACCCTTTGCTATGAGACTCTAAATTTAGCTCAGGTGCATCCTGTTTTCATTTGATCATCCTTGAAATGTTTCTACAAGTTGATTGGAGTCCATCTGTTGTACATTCTAATGATTGGACATGATTTGGAAAGGCACATAACTATATATATAAGGTCGCACAGTTGACAGCGCATGTCAGAGCAAAAACCAAGCCATTAGGTCAAAAGGAATTGTCTGTAGAGCTCTGAGACAGGATCGTGTCGAGGCACAGATCTGGGGAAGGGTACCAAAACATTTCTGTAGCATGGAAAGTCCCCAAGAACACAGTGGCTTCCATCATTCTTAAATGGAAGAAGTTTGGAACCACCAAGACTCTTCCTAGAGCTGCCCCCCTGACCAAACTGAGCAATTGGGGGATAAGGGCCTTGGTCAGGGAGGTGACCAAGAACCCGATGGCCACTCTGACAGAGCTCCAGAGTTCCTCTGTGGAGATGGGAGAAACTTCCAGAAGGACAACCATCTTTGCAGCACTCTACCAATCAGGCCTTTATGGTACAGTGGCCAGACGGAAGCCACTCCTCAGTAAAAGGCACATGGCAGCCCGCTTGTTTTGCCAAAAGGCACCTAAAGGACTCTCAGACCATGAGAAAGGAGATTCTCTGGTCTAATGAAACCAAGATTGAACTCTTTGGCCAGAATGCCAAGTGTCACATCTGGAGGAAACTTGGCACCATCCCTACAGTGAAGCATAGTGGTGGCAGCATCATGCTGTGGGGATGTTTTTCAGTTACAGAGACTAGGAGACAAGCCAGGATCGAGGGAAATCTGAACGGAGGTAGGTACAGAGAGATCCTTGATGAAAACCTGTTCCAGAGCGCTCAGGACCTCAGACTGGGTCGAAGATTCACCTTCCAACAAGACAACGACCCTAAGCACACAGCCAAGACTTGAACCCGATCGAACATCTCTTGAGAGACCTGAAAATAGCTGTGCAGCAACGCTCCCCAACCAACCTGACAGAGCATGACAGGATCTGGGAGAAATAAAGGTGTGCCAAGCTTGTAGCGTCATACCCAAGAAAACTCGAGGCTGTAATCGCTGCCAAAGGTGCTTCAGCAAAGTACTGAGTAAAGGGTCTGAATACTTACTTAAATGCCTAATTTACATTTGCGATTTTTTAAATGTGCTTTGTCACGATTGGGTATTGTGTGTAGATTGACGAGAGAGAAAAACAATTTAATACATTTTAGAATAAGCCTGTAACATAACAAAATGTGGAAAAAGTCAAGGGGTCTGAAAACTTTCTGAATGCACTGTAGATAATAGATAGCTCTACCTTCCTACCACCACTTTAAAGAAAATATGTTTTTCCCAAACGGTACACTATTCAACATATTGTGCACTACTTCTGACCAGGGCCCACAAAAGTAGTGCTCTATGTCGGGAAAAGGGTGCCACTTGGGACGTGACCAATCAGAGAGATACTTTCCCTCCCTCTGCTTTAAAGATGTCTGTTTTGACTGACAAGGAGGCCCGCAAGAAGATGTTTTGAACCTTGTTTTAAGACAGGTGAAATGCAAATTAAAACAGAGCCACAATAACAAAAAAGCGAGTTTGTCTGGGTCGGGTCTGCCTCCCCCTCTTTCTGTGTTTCCTGCTGTGTGTGCGTGTGTGTGTGTGTGTGTGTGTGTGTGTGTGTGTGTGTGTGTGTGTGTGTGTGTGTGTGTATATGTGTCTGTGTGTGTTGTTCGTTGGATGGCTGTGTTTTCAGGGAAGCTCATCCGTCATGTAGGGAACCTGTCTGGATGGTTCTCTGGTGGGACTCAGCATGAAAAGAGACACCCACCCGTGTCAAGTGTCAGAGCACTGATTTCTCCCTAGTGCAGCCCAGGTAACCGCCGCATTATTTCCAGGAAACAAAAACAATGCACAAACTTATGGCACAAATAAAAGGTTCAATCAAGCATGCAGTGCAGCAGTACCTGAACACTGTCATAAATATATACTTTTAAACTATGATGGTAACGGAAAACTGTAATTTGTAGAGTCATTTTACTGTTAATAATACCAAGAATATCATGAAACATTTTCCTGCATCTTACTGTGAATTATGGTGGATTGTGGGAAAAAAAATTGGGCGGGGTAAGAATTGCTGTATTTCAAATGGTACTGTAATTCCGTCCCACAGAATACAGGACCGTACCGTATTTTTGGAGCGCTAAAACCCTTTTGATAACTAGTGTGTGCATGGTATTGTGCCTTCTAAGAGTCTCCATTTGTTGCACCTATTAGTGAGAGTGGTGTACCAATTTAACAAGTACTGTATGTGGTAATAGTTCCCCATTAATTTAAAATGTATAGGGGACAGATTGGAGAGGCAGCAAGTCTTAAACCTATATGTTATTCCATGTCCTTTCGGCCTTTTTTGCTCTGTAGTCGATGCAGGTTTGGACGCCTTTGTTAAAAGGGCCAATCTGCAGTTGCTATGTATTTTTTTTTATTCATAAATTTATTCGATTTTCCCATTGATTCTTGAATAATATATGTTTTAAATGCCTCATGAGCTTAGTTCAACTGTGTACCCCATCAGAACCCAAAATATAAGCTTGTTTTACTCCAATGTTTGTAAACATTGTAAATGTAAACAAATGCTGTATAGCCTCAAAAATGCTTAAAACATACATTATTATACCTTGGTTGGTCAATCCTTGCATCCATAGCTCTGACCATCAATTTGAGAGTGGTTAGATATCTCCAGGTCCATCCCTCAGCTTTTTTTTTTACCAAAACAAAGGCTTTGCTTTGTTATTGTTTAAATTGAGGATTGCCCCTTTAGGGCCTCCAGAAGTGCATGTGATATAAAACACAAAATATTTGTTGATATGCTGAAATGTGTAAACACATTACCTAACAGCCAACCTGTTTGCACCATTCCCATGTATTTACCGTAAACTACTGTGAAATACAAACCCCCTCTCCCCTCAATGAATATCTTTCATTCACTTTCCCGAGTTGGGCAGCGATCTAACGCACTGCATCTCAGTGCTAGAGGTGTCACTACAGACCCTGGTTTAATTCCAGGCTGTTTCACAACCGGCCATGATTGGGAGTCCCATAGGGCGGCGCACAATTGGCCTAGTGTCGTTAGGGTTTGGCCGGGGTAGGCCGCCATTCTAAATAAGAATTTGTTCTTAACTGACTTGCCTAGATAAATAATTAATTTATTACAGTTAGCATTTACTTTTTACAGTATAATACAGCCAATTCTACTTTCTTTGATAGTGTATTAACATTACAGTAGGTATACTGCAATATGAAAAACAGTAACTTTCTTGCCTCTTCGCTGCCTGTAAGTTACTGTCAAATTGGGCAACCCCTTAACAGTGAAGGTCTAAAGCAGGGATCATCAACTAGATTCAGCCGGATAGTTGGGGGGCCGGAACATAATTAAGGCCTGATGGGGTGTTGTATATGGCCATTATACCATGGCTAAGGGCTGTTCTGAAACACAATGCAAAGCGGAGTGCTTGGATACTGGCCATCTAACACAAACCCCCAAGGTGCCTTATTATGATTATAAACTGGGTATCAACGTATAGTAATTAGAGCAGTAAAAATTATGCATGGGAATACATTCTTAAATTAAAATCACTTGGAGCTCATTTCCTGGTGTTTTTACAATATTTTATGTCCAACAATAAAAAATAATCAATAAAAAAATAATACATTTGGGGGGTGGCAGTATAACTAAATTCAGCCCACAGTTGAGGAAACCTGGTCTAAAGCTTTGTTTGTGTTTTGCACTGAGGATGAAGATGTTGCTTCAGCATTGGCTATACAACCCTTTTCCATTATCTGTGTGTGTTTTTCACTCTACTCTCCAAAACAAAGAGACCCCCTTAGGAAACAAAGACCTCCAATTATTACATTAATATTTGTTTATTTGCAAAAGTTTCTTTGTCTCTTTATGTTTGTTGTGTTATTTAACAGCACATTCCCCCTCTTACCCCAAAAATATTTAGCAGTAGCCTAAAAGTTAAAGAGGACATTCCTACCTCATCCCTTCAAACTTTCAGAGTGTTTAGTCATGCCTGCGCCCTTTCCTCTTTCCTCTCCACTCTTCCCCCTAAATTACAGAGAAGTGATATACAGCCTGACTGACTGAAGGCTCTGGAAGATTTAGAACTTTGTCCCGGATGAAGGTGAGGTGAGAAAAGACATTACTATGCAGAATAGGTAATATCTAAACGCGGCTCCTCTTTATGACTAACCCATGCAGATTATCAATCTATTTGTGTTGTAAATTGCATGGAAAGGATTTCATTTACCTTTCGTTTATTTGCCTTTCCTCAACCTGTTTCAGTGCCAGGACGGAATTGGAAGCCCCATGCAGACAGGAAGCAATCTTCAAATGGTAAAAAAGTCAATGTTCTCCTGCAACTTGATTAGAGCATTAAAAGACCAGGGGTTGGATGATTGAATGAGGTTTTGATACACATAGATACTGAATCTTGAAAAAATACATACTCTTGTCAATAAATGGTTCATGTCGACATATGGTGGACATTGTAGATTGAGTTCAACATGCATTGTAACTAGTTGCTGATTTGTCACATTATGGGTCTCTATACTAGTCTTAACCAAGGCCAGTGACTCATAAAATGGACACAGTGGTCAATGCAGTCTTTCAGTACCATGGACAGCGACCTCACTGCAGGCATAGGCCTAACTGAGTCTGCCTTCAGCTCCATGGACAGCAGCTGAACTACTCTAGCTTGCAGTAAGTGTAACCGCACAATCCCTTGTAAATAAAGAAAGGAGAGGATGTGGAACTTGAAATGTAAAGGATGGCATGTGAATCACTCACAGCTGTAAAACAAATTTGTCCTCAGGTTGATGTAGCCTACTATTTGGCTATATGCTACAGTAGACTAAATCCACTTCATGCAGTGATGTAAGCTTATACAATATACTTAAGATATGCAATATAGGCAAGCAGGAATGTCTGCTTTGTGTGTTTGTTCATTTCAAGGCCTGTGTGGGAGCTATGGCAAATCAGTCTAACTTAACCCATTTGAAAGCTCCTGTGGTGGATTGAGATTTTCTCAGCAAGTCTTTTGCATTTTGAATTTACCATCAGTGGAATTGCCAGGGCCATATTGTCATATTTGACTGTCCCCTAACGGATTGAAATAACTACAATCATGTGAGGGCAAAGACACATTGTTCCATAAATTGCCTGTTAATTGAGTGTTATTATTATCAGTCCGATGGGTTCGCTCAGTGGAAGCGTTTCACTCAGGACGACACGCAGTGCATTGAAAAAATGTCAGAGCAGCCGTACAAGTAGGCCTAGGTGTGTGAGGAGAGAAAGACCGTCGAGGGACGATAATGGCACCATACCTTCTATAATCATCGCGATACTACCCCACTGAATATAATTACAATGATTTGTGCTCTCCCAATTCGCCCTTGTATTAAAAAATATTGCTGAAGGCAAGTCAGGCGTGTATGAGCGCGAGGCAGGGAGGGCCACTGCCGCCGTGAATGGAGTGTCATCCCGGGGGACGCTTGGAGAACAGACCGTGGTGTCACGGCAAAGAAAGCCAACTCACTCCCTCCCTCACTCCCTCCGCCAGGGCCCGGCCATGCCTGCCGTGAGTGTGAGATTATATTAACGGGCCATTAGAGCTGGGCCGAAAGCGCGGGAAGTAAGAGAGGCACTGCCTGTGTCGCCTTCGTTATTTAATGGTTGGCTAACGTTTAGGTGGAGGGTCCATGCATGATAGCCACATAATGAAAACAAATCGAGCGACATATACTCATTGGATTTCACAGACGTAGGCCTACTGCATGTATAGACATAGGCCTATTAGGCCACGTCATTGAATTACGTTGGCTTTTAATTTGAGGATATTGAACCACAAAGAGAGGTGGGAACACTCACATTGTATCATACTAACGTTGTCTACTGTATAGCACATGACTGTATTTAGTCCTGAAAGACTAACTATTTTTGTACCAAGGACATGTAGCGACTCCTACAATGGACACAATGGGCTTTGCCATCTGTTTCGGTGCCATCGACATCGACACCGCACTGAGGGTATAGGCCTAGCTGAGTCTGATTTCAGCACTATGGACAGCAGCTACATAACGCAACTAAGATGGGGACTGGAACTTGGAATCTAAAGAATGGTGTGACTCTCTCACAGACAGCTGCACAGCTGCATTAGCAATTCTCAAAAGTTCTTATTCAGTTCCTCTGACCAGGCTTAATGGTGAAAGCATCAGGCTGAAAACCCTGTTTAATTTTTAAAGACACATGTAGATCAGTGAGTACATGAAGTAGAGGAAGGACACTTAAAAAGTATTTGAACAGGGTTAGAGTAGTCTATCCACTTATCATACAATGTGCGTCCCAAATGGCACTACTTTTGACCAAGGCCCATAGAGGCAACCATAAACAGACAGCATGCCTACAGTATGTCCACCTGATGGTTTTCTGTTTGTTAGTGTTGCTGTTTCTGCCTATATGTGGTCCTGTGATGCAATTTAACAACATTCGTTTTCTCTTCTCACCTCACTGATCAAACACATAATAGAGATGTGTGGGAGGTACCTCCCACAGTCTTCATAAGCAGGTGTTTGCAGTTTGACAGCTGTGTGTCACGTGAAAACGCAGTAGCGTGTGCCATGATGTGTTTGTGCGTGGGCTGACTGCTCACGTGCAACAGTTGCACTGTCAGCGTGAAGTGCACTTGGGCTTTGCTTAGTTCAGTTCTTGTTTGGAAGTTTTTCAGGGAATAAGTGGAAAAAATGAAGTGGTTGATCGATCTTAAATTAGGCCTAATTACTTTAGAGTTAATTAACAATATGCTAACATGTCTTTGCCTGAAGATTTTAAAAAGCGAGGTCAGCATATAAGTCCAGCCACAGCCATCATCATCACCATCAATTAACTAACTAACTTTATTTGAGATCTGAACACGAAATGTAGGTGCACATAATATAGCCTACATCAAATCAGTCAATTCCTCAGTCAATTGCTTGATTACAATGGACACGGTTTTCATTACATTTAGGGGGTTGGTGTGTATATATATATATACAGTCCATTAGGAAATTATTCAGACCCCTTCCCTTTTTCCACGTTTTGTTATGTTAAAAAAGTTCCTCATCAATCTACACACAATTCCCCGTAATAACAAAGCAAAAACAGGTTTTTAGAAATGTTTGCAAATGTATCAAAAAATATAAAAAACAGAAATACCTTATTTACATACAGTGTCAATCAAAGGTCTGGCCACACCTACTGATTCCAGGGTTTTTCTTTATGTTTACTATTTTCTACTTTGTAGAATAATAGTGGACATCAAATCTATGGAATAACACATATGGAATCATGTAGTAACCAAAATTTTTTTTTTTATATTTGAGATTCTTTAAAGTAGCCACCCTTTGCCTTGATGACAGTATTTCACACTCTTGGAATTCTCTCAACCAGCTTCATGAGGTAGTCACCTGGAATGCAATTCAATTAACAGATGTACCTTGTTAAAAGTACATTTGTGGAATTTCTTTCCTTCTTAACTTCTTAGGGAGCAGTGGGGCACTCCCGACACTCAGGTGAAATGCAAGGCGCCAAATTCAAAATCCAAAAGTTGAATTATTAAACATGCATCAATATACAAGTGTTTAATAGTCATCAAAAGCTCTGCTTCTTGGCAATATCACAGCGTTGTCAGATTTCAAAAAGGCTTTACGGTGAAAGCACCACATTTGATTGTTTGAGGGTAGCACCCCATTACCATAAATTCATAAGCCATCACGGTTCACACATAACACATTTCACAGCGAAAACAAATCAATTACCTTTTGAAGAACTTCTGCTGAGGGCTTCCCAAGTTTCTTTTGTTAGAAAAAGTCATTTATTAAATCCATAAATCTCAGTTTGGTTGGCGCGTTATAATGAGAAAATATAGCGTCGACTCCTCCATTGAAACGTGAAGAGAACTCGTTCAACTTATACCTATAAACTTGTCCAAGAACAATCAAACATAATTTTAAATGTATCCTTAGGAACACTTTTATGTATAAATAGTATAATATTTCAACTGGAATATAAACTGGGCGATAAGAAAGGAAAAAACCAAAGAGCGCGCCAGCCGTGAACGCGCATTTACTTCTATTGACATCTGTGTGGCCACTTCCTTATTCGTCTTCTTCTATGCTCTAAAAGCATCTAAAAAGAATCAGAACACTTTCTCGAGACATCCAGAGGAAGCAATAGGTACTGCATTCTTATGCCCTTATATGGGCATTTTCATAAGGGAGGGGTTCTAAATGAGGCAATGTGTCAAAACCACTTTTTCCAGGACAGAAATTCCTCGGGTTTTCGCCTGCCATATCCGTTCTGTTATACTCACAGACAAAATGTTAACACTTTTAGAATATTCAGTGTTTCCTATCCAATGGTACTAAATATGTGCCTATCCTATTTTCTGTGCCTGAATGGGAGGCATTTTACTTTGGGCACGCCAGGGTCTCCAAAACGGTCACTTCGTGCGCTGCTCCCAAAGAAGTTAATGCATTTGAGCCAATAATTTGTGTTGTGACAAGATAGGGGTGGTATACAGAAGATAGCCCTATTTAGTAAAATACCAAGTCAATATTATGGCAAGAACAGCTCAAATAAGCATAGAGATACGACAGTCCATCATTACCTTAAGACATCAAAGTCAGTCAATCCAGAAAGTTTCAAGACCTTTGAAAGTTTCTTCAAATGCAGTCACAAAAACCATCAAGCACTATTATGAAACTGGCTCTCATGAGAACCCGCCAAAGGAAAGGAAGATCCAGAGTCACCTCTGCTGGAGAGGATAAAATCATTGGAGTTAACTGCACCTCAGATTGCAGCCCAAATAAATGGTTTACAGAGTTCAAGAATCAGACACATCTCAACATCATCTGTTCAGAGGAGACTGTGTGAATCAGGCCTTCACGGTCGAGTTGCTACAAAGAACCACTACTAAAAGACACCAATAAGAAGAAAAGACTTGCTTGGGCCAAGAAACACGAGCAATGGACATTATACCTGTGGAAATCTGTCCTTCGAGTCCAAACTTGAGATTTTTGGTTCCAACCGTCATGTCTTTGTGAGACACAGAGTAGGTGAACAGAGGATCTCTGCATGTGTGGTTCCCAACTTGAAGCATGGAGGAGGAGGTGTGATGGTGTGGGGGTCTTTGCTGGTGACATTGTCTGTGATTTATTTCAAATTCAAGGCACACTTAACCAGCATGGCTACCACAGAATTCTGCAGAGATACGCCATTCCATCTGGTTCGGTTAAGTGGGACTATCATTATTTATTTATTTTACCTTTATTTAACTAGGAAAGTCAGTTAAGAAAAAATTCTTATTTTCAATGACAGCCTAGGAACAGTGGGTTAACTGCCTTGTTCAGGGGCAGAACAACAGATTTTTACCTAGTCAGCTCGGGGATTCAATCTTGCAACCTTTCAGTTACTAGTCCAACACTCTCACCACTAGACTACCTGCCTTTTCAACAGGACAATGACCCAACACACCTCCAGGCTGTGTAAGGGCTATTTGACCAAGAATGAGAGTGATGGAGTGCTACATCAGAATACCTGGCCTCCACAATCACCCGACCTCAAACCAATTGAGATGGTTTGGGATTAGTTGGACCGCAGAGTGAAGGAAAAGCAGCTAACAAGTGCTCAGCATATGTGGGATTTCATAGTTTTGTTGTCTTCACTATTATTCTACAATGTAGAAAATAATAAAATAAAGAAAAACCCTTGAATGAGTAGGTGTGTCCAAACTTTTGACTGGTACTGTAAATATTCAGAACCTTTGCTATGAGACTCGAAACGTAGCTCAGGTGCATACTGTTTCCATTTTTCATCCTTAAAATGTTTCTACAACTTGATTGGAGTCCACCTGTGGGTAAATTCAATTGACTGTACATGATTTAGAAAGGCACATAAAATCCCACACTTGACAGTACATGTCAGAGCAAAACCAAGCCACGACGTCGAAGGAATTGTCCATAGAGCTCCGAGACAGGATTTGTCGAGGCACAGATCTGGGGATGGGTACCAAAAAATGTCTGCAGCATTGAAGGTCCCCAAGAACACATTGGCCTCCATCATTCTTATATGAAAGACGTTTGGAACCACCAAGTGTCTTCCTAGAGCTGGCAGCCCAGCCAAACTGAGCAATTGGGGGAGAATGGCTTTGGTCAGGGAGGTGACCAAGAACCCAATGGTCACTCTGACAGAGCTCCAGGGTTCCTCTGTGGAGATGGGAGAACCTTCCAGAAGGACAACCATCTCTGCAGCACTCCACCAATCAGGCCTTTATGGTAGAGTGGCCAGACGGAAGCCACTCCTCAGTAAAAAGGCACATGACAGTCCGCTTGGAGTTTCCCAAAAGGCACCTAAAGGACTCTCAGACCATGAGAAAAGAGATTCTCTGTTCTGATGAAACCAAGATTGAACTCTTTGGCCTGAATGCCAAGTGTCACATCTGGAGGAAATCTGGCACCATTCTTACGGTAAAGCATGGTGGTGGCAGCATCATGCTGTGGGGATGTTTTTTCAGTGGCAGGGACTGGGAGACTAGTCAGGATCGAGGGAAAGATGAACGGAGCAAAGTACAAAGAGTCCCTTGATGAAAACCTGCTCCAGAGCACTCAGGATCTTAGACAAGACCACAACCCTAAGCACACAGCCAAGACAATGCAGCAGTGCCTTCGGGACAAGTCTCTGAATGTCCTTGAGTGGTCCAGCCAGAGCCTGGACTCGAACCCAATCGAACATCTCTGGAAAGACCTGAAAAGAGCTGTGCGGCGACGCTTCCCATCCAACCTGACAGAGTTTGAGATGATCTGCAGAGAAGAATGGGAGAAACTCCCCAAATACAGTTGTGCCAAGCTTATAGGCACATACCCAAGAAGAATCGAGGCTCTAATCTCTGCCAAAGGTGCTTCAACAAAGTACTGATTAAATACTTATGTAAATAAGGTATTTTATATATATATATATATATATATATATATATATACAGTGGGGCAAAAAAGTATTTAGTCAGCCACCAATTGTGCAAGTTCTCTCACTTAAAAAGATGAGAGAGGCCTGTAATTTTCATCATAGGTACACTTCAACTATGACAGACAAAATGAGGGAAAATAATCCAGAAAATCACATTGTAGGATTTTTAATGAATTTATTTGCAAATTATGGTGGAAAATAAGTATTTGGTCACATACAAACAAGCAAGATTTCTGGCTCTCACAGACCTGTAACTTCTTCTTTAAGAGGCTCCTCTGTCCTCCACTCGTTACCTGTATTAATGGCACCTGTTTGAACTTGTTATCAGTATAAAAGACACCTGTCCACAACCTCAAACAGTCACACTCCAAACTCCACTATGGCCAAGACCAAAGAGCTGTCAAAGGACACCAGAAACAAAATTGTAGACCTGCACCAGGTTGGGAAGACTGAATCTGCAATAGGTAAGCAGCTTGGTTTGAAGAAATCAACTGTGGGAGCAATTATTAGGAAATGGAAGACATACAAGACCACTGATAATCTTCCTTGATCTGGGGCTCCACGCAAGATCTCACCCGTGGGGTCAAAATGATCACAAGAACGGTGAGCAAAAATCCCAGAACCACACGGGGGGACCTAGTGAATGACCTGCAGAGAGCTGGGACCAAAGTAACAAAGCCTACCATCAGTAACACACTACGCCGCCAGGGACTCAAATCCTGCAGTGCCAGACGTGTCCCCCTGCTTAAGCCAGTACATGTTCAGGCAAGTCTAAAGTTTGCTAGAGAGCATTTGGATGATCCAGATGAGGATTGGGAGAATGTCAGATGAAACCAAAATAACTTTTTGGTAAAAACTCAACTCGTCGTGTTTGGAGGACAAAGAATGCTGAGTTGCATCCAAAGAACACCATACCTACTGTGAAGCATGGGGGTGGAAACATCATGCTTTGGGGCTGTTTTTCTGCAAAGGGACCAGGACGACTGATCCGTGTAAAGGAAAGAATGAATGGGGCCATGTATCGTGAGATTTTGAGTGAAAACCTCCTTCCATCAGCAAGGGCATTGAAGATGAAATGTGGCTGGGTCTTTCAGCATGACAATGATCCCAAACACACCGCCCGGGCAACGAAGGAGTGGCTTCAGAAGAAGCATTTCAAGGTCCTGGAGTGGCCTAGCCAGTCTCCAGATCTCAACCCCATAGAAAATCTTTGGAGGAGTTGAAAGTCCGTGTTGCCCAGCGACAGCCCCAAAACATCACTGCTCTAGAGGAGATCTGCATGGAGGAATGGGCCAAAATACCAGCAACAGTGTGTGAAAACCTTGTGAAGACTTACAGAAAACGTTTGACCTCTGTCATTGCCAACAAAGGGTATATAACAAAGTATTGAGATTAACTTTTGTTATTGACCAAATACTTATTTTCCACCATAATTTGCAAATAAATCAATTAAAAATCCTACAATGTGATTTTCTGGATTTCTTTTTCTCATTTCGCCTGTCATAGTTTAAGTGTACCTATGATGGAAATTACAGGCCTCTCTCATCTTTTTTAAGTTGGAGAACTTGCACAATTGGTGGCTGACTAAATACTTTTTTGCCCCACTGTATATACATTTGCAAAAAATTCTAAAAACCTGTTTTTGCTTTTTCATTATGGGGTATTGGGGGGGACTATTGAATCCATTTTAGATTAAGGCTGTAATGTAACAAAATGTGGAAAAAGTCAAGGGGTCTGAATACTTTTCGAATGCACTGTATATATGTGTGTGTGTTTGTTTGTCAAGATATATCCCAGCATTCAACTTAGCCTGTAGCATCAGATTGGCACATGTAAGTGGATCCTGGAGCTGTTTCGAATGCTGTAGCCTTCCCTCTCTCTTTGCTGCCCCTTCCGATGTGCCCGTCTATCCTGCTCCGCGGTGCTCCCAGACTTCCTTCTCTTCAAATACATCTACATCAGAATAGATGCCTCCTCGAGCTATAGGCTATACTGTGCGACATTTCTTAGACTGACACATCCTAACATTCCCTGAAACATATTTTAGCCACGGATGTTGCCTTTTAACTCGGCTCGAGGATTTCAGCACCAGGCACTGTCCACCTACCCGCTATTCAAGCAGTTCAAGCTCCTGTTATAGGTATTTAGGTGATTATTCTTCGAATGCTTCTACACCACTTTAATGGCCTTTCACTCCAAATCAAAATGGTTTTCAATCAATCAGTGTTGGTTGCCTATTGGGGTATATTTTGAAAGGAACATATGGTAGAGACTGTATATATATATATATAGAGAGAGAGAGAGAGAGAGAGAAAGAGAGAGAGTGTACGACTCTCGTTAGTCAGCACCTCTTCAAGAAAATTGGGGTGTGCGTCAGCTCATGCTTTTTACTAGATGTATATATATATATATATATATATATATATATATATATATATATATATATATATATATATATTATTATTATTATTGTTTTTATTATTATGCCTATTATTTCCCTGCAAACGTGGCGTGATATACACTTGGTAGACTATTGCACAAAGAACCGTACAAATTCACTCTTTTCTTTATTTATAAACCCCCTTTCTCTTGGTGGAACGTACCAACGGGAAGGGGTAGAGAAAAGGCTCTGTAACACAAACATCGAGTTATAGTGGTTCCCTTTGTTCCATACCTCCCCGCAGTCCTTGCAGCTCTTGAGCTGGCCCCGTTCGTTTAAACGGAGAACACCCATACCGACTTCTCAATGCAAAAAATAAAAGGGAACCCAGAAGCAGGGACTAGGGGAACGAAAGGTGTAAATAGAAAGCGAAAGCTCTTGGTCTCTCTCTCTCTCTCCCCCTCTCTTCTATTTTACTAAATGAATGAATGAATTATTAACTAGGAGTTAAATACAAGGAATCACGCCTCCGCCGGGACCAGCAGACAGCTCCAAGCCTTTGATTTTCGTTTTAGCCCAATGATACATATGTATACTTATCCATGTACATATTTGCCTTTCTAGGACTAGAAGTAGGACCAGCAAGTCTTTTTTGAATAACATTTTTGACCAATACTTCGGAAGCTTCTACACAACGCCACCAAGATTGCGCTGCTGCTGCTGCTGCCGCCGCTGTTACCACAACTCATTGCCGGTCCGAAGATGGCAACTTTAACGAACGGACAGGTGGATGGCACGAACGGGCTAGTGAACGGATTAAGCCACAGTCCAGCGGGCTGCGGGGGCACCATCCCTATGAAGGACCACGACGCTATCAAACTGTTCATCGGGCAGATACCACGCAACCTGGACGAGAAGGACCTCCGGCCGCTCTTTGAGGAGTTCGGCAAGATCTACGAGCTCACTGTGCTCAAGGACCGCTTTACGGGCATGCACAAAGGTGGGTTGAGCCTACTACTCCATCAAAGAGAGAGCGGGATCCCCATCTTCATTCTCTTTTCTCCTCGGCTCCCATCGCCGTTGCCTGTCACGAATGTCTGTCCATGGCTTGCAGTCTTGTTCCCCCTGGTTCGGGAGACAGGACTGACACGTATTGGACACGTGTGGTTGTTGCATAGTATTACTTGCGTATTTTTATAGTAGTCTTTTTGTGTCATTTACTATTGTAGTATACTCTCGACAGGTTTCATGTTATCGGAAAAAGGAATAGTCCATTGCTATAGTCTGGATTCCGTAATGAATATTGAGACATTTCAACTAACATATCCATGTATTAATGTCCTGAGTTATCCAGGCATACAGCGCTGGCACAAATCACGACAGCTAATATTATGTAACAATATTAAGAGCAAGTGACGTTCTCTTGTATCTTTCGAAGTGTATTCTACGTGTTAAGAGTAACGAGTCACACATATAGTAATTGTGCATTCATTCACAAGTGCAGAATCACCCTGCTTAGATGTTAAAACATTTCTCGAATATACCCGATGAGCCCATGGCTTATTGCCCACGGCACCTTGCACTCTGTTGCGCGTGATGGCAAGTTTCCTGCAATAGGAAAGAGGGAGGGAGGGGAATTATATGTGTGTGTGTGTGTGTGTGTGTGTGTGTGTGTGTGTGTGTGTGTGTGTGTGTGTGTGTGTGTGTGTGTGCCCGCGTGCGAGCTCTTGCGTGTTCGCGCGGGCTTTCTGTATGATGTTCTGAGCAAATGTGACCAATATTTGAGATTTTACATAATGCATTCTACGGTATTCCCTACCTAAATCCATTATATGTGGTCCACCCGCCTACCTACCATATGTCATTGATGTTGATGATGCTCTAGTCTAGTGCATGGCATCATGCATGGAGATGTTTTGTGTTCTTGGAGACAGGTGTTTGAATAACCAACTTATAAATAGAGAGAGGACTGAAGGACTGTGCTGTGCAAGTGTGAGATCATAGCCTACCTATTGATATGCAATACCCTTTGAGAGCTTGTCAACCCTTTGGTATTATGATAATGATCAAGTTGTATAGTCAATATGAATCATCCAGAGTCTTGATATTACATAGAGAGTATCAATAGATAACATGAACAATACATTCCATGTGGGTTGAGAATTCTGGACACTACAGTGAACTACAAAATCAGTAATCAGTAATGAAAAAAGCACATGTATAGTTCTTCAATTGAAGGGTTCAGTTGATCTGCAACACCTGGAGGGCATTTTCAGACTCCACGGGCTCACTTCACATGGGGATGTTAAAGTACAAACAAAGCTAGTGTTTCAGCTTTCCAATCCTGGTAGTATCCCCTAACCCCGACCTCCCCCCATCCTCTGTTAACAACGTGAAGTTTTGCATGATGATGAAATACAAATAAAGCAGGAAGGAGGGAGGAGGAGATTGTCAGGGAAGGGGGAACCAAAGAGAGGAGTGTGAAGGGGGAAGAGGAGAAGGAGGAGAGAGAGAAGAAGGGAGGAGGGGGGTATATATTTTATTAATAGCCCAGCTGTAGTAGCGATTCCCTGTCTAACGGTTAATCATGCGTGGCCCGTGAACTATGGGCGGCCACGCCGGGTGATTCTAGGAACTGTCTCCTCACAGCGATATATGGCCTGGCCTCACAGGCAGGCAGGCCCCCTTTCATTAGTGAGCCCCCCTCCGCAGCACCGCTCTCATATTTTAACTAGCTGGAGGTGCTAGCCCCCTCACTGGCTAGCTGGTTGGCCAAGACATTATATATACACACTCCTTCTCCCAGCCAGACCAATAGGGTCTGAGAATATTTGAAGCCTTTTGCCACACTGTAATTTTTTTTTTATTGTTGACTCAACAAAAACAATCTAGGCAACCAGCTGCAATACAATTTCTAGTTTGCTCAACAAAATAGCATTGAAGTTGATTAAACTTAAAATATCAAGACAACCAGCTTCAATACGATTTATAGTGTGCCCAACTTTTGAGCATATTAGCTGAACCAACATACATTCTTAAGTTGAATTCTATGTTCGCTCAACTTTTAATTTTACGTTGATTGAATATAATTCAACTTGAGAATTTATTCAACCTTATTTGCGTATTTCCCAGTGTGCCTTGCCCTTTGATCGAACTGTAGTTACCACCCATTAGTGTATTCTTTAGCGACAGAAACATGCTTGTTGAATTCGTTGGCTTTCAGTCCTGTAGTCTTCACTAAGTGAGTGTCTATCAAGTTTGCTAATGACACGACGATGGTAGGCCTGATCACCGGCGATGATGAGTCAGCCTACAGGGAGGAGTTCAGTGACCTGGCAGTGTGATGCCGGAGCAGCAACCTCTCCCCCAACGTCAGCAAGACCAAGGAGCTGATCGTGGACTACAGGAAACGGGGAGGCGAGCACGCCCCCATCCACATCGACGGGGAGGCAGTGGAGCAGGTATACAGCTTCAAGTTCCTCAGTGTCCAAATCACTAAATACTTAAAATGGTCCAAACACACACGAACAGTGCCTCTTCCCCTTCAGGAGGTTGAAAAAGTTTGGCATGGGCCCTCAAATCCAGAAAAGGTTCTACAGCTGTACCATTGAGAGCATATTGACTGGCTGCATCACTGCTTGGTATGACAATAGCACCAACCTCAATCGCATGGCGCTACAGAGGGTTGTGCGGACAGCCCAGTACATCACTGGGGCCGAGCACCCTGCTATCCAGGACCTCCATATCAGGCGGTGTGAAAAGAAGGCCCGGGAAAATCGTCAAAGACCCCAACCACCCAAGCCATAGACTATTTTCTCTGCTGCCGCATGGCAAGAGGTTCCGGTGCATCAAGTCTGACACCAACAGGCTCTTGAACAGCTTCGATCCCCAAGCAGTACAACTGATAAATAGCTAAAATAGGTACATGGACAGAGTTTCCCTTGTATCTTTATTGGCCTTTTATTTCAGTATTTTACCATGCTTCTATGCACAGTATTTTACATTGTCTCTATGCACACTTACAGTGCCCTACCCACTCACACACACTGTCACTCCAACACAGACAAACACTCACTCATTTTCTCACTCACACATAATATGCACATATGTTTATACTGACCCTACACACCCACACTCACATGCAAGCTGCATGGGGGGGGGCGTCTACCAAGTTATATATAATTGTTTTAAGAAGGCCATACCAAGGATAATTTTGCTAGTTTAATTATAATTCTAAGACCCCTTGAAGTATCAAAATAAAATAAAAACATTATTTGATTAAAGAAATGATTTATCCTTACTGCTATTAGCCCATACAAACACATTGGACAACAAATAGTCCACAAAAAAACATGCAAAGGAAGTTTGTTCTGAAGTGTCCATCCTATATCTGAGAGATATAATGAAGATCGGGAAACATTTGTTATTTATTTTTATTTTTACATGTATTTTAATCCCTTATTTTTGTCGCTAAAGAGTCCATATATACTCCATTACATTTTTTGGACTGTCACCGGGTGACCTTCAGACGAGTCTTGTGAGGCCTGTGGGCATCCTAGAGCAAAACAGCTGACAGGTACGTGTATATTAGTGTGTAGCCCAAACTGTTCGGACACTACACACAGAAGTTGGCAGATTGGCTGTACCGACTTCAGACAAGTCCCAAAATGCTTGTGGCGGTCGAAGAACAAGATCCTGTCCGTGAGAGTCTCATCTTTCCATAGAGGGGTCATAATAGTTTTTAGGCCAAACCATTCAGACGCTGCAGGCGATTTTGTGTGAAGACCGATTTTTGGGATGTCTCATGGTCTGATAAACACGGCTCTACTGTAGCTCTGTCACCTTTCATCGCAGATGCAGAAGAGTTACATAGGTGGATGCATCCAATGCAACAAAAAAAAAACAGATATCTCTAGCTTAAACTGACACATTTTCATGGGGGTTTTATAATTATGCAAATTGAATTTCCGCAGGGGCGTGGACATCGACCTTAGGGGGGTTTTAACAAGTAAACGATTATTTTCTAATACAAATTAGGGGTTAAATTTATTGACTCCCCTAAAGATTCTTATAAATAAAGTAGTCAAAGTTTAGGATCGACACCTTTGCTACTTCTCCTTTCCTCCATATGCTCTATTCCTCTTTGTTTTCCTGCTGTGAAGGGCTTTCCCCCTGTTTTACAACACTGCCCTTTATTTGACCTGATGGACAAACCATTGTTGTTGAAAAAACTCTTAAATTAAATGATTTTGGTTGGTTTTTGACGTATGAAAATACATGCAACAAAGATGAGTGTGATTTAGTGTGATTGCTCAATAAAGCTGTGAACGTGTTAATAACTAACACCACCTATAGATGCTATTAATATGCTATTACTAATGTTAGAGTGACATGTTATAATAGTTAGATAGACAGCCTCCTACTTTTCCCATTGTCTCACATTCCTTGGATACTACTCTACTATACCATTGCGACTCTAACCTGTCCTTCAAAAAACAGTCAAACGCAACCTGGTAAATGTCTCATTTGTCAGAAGCTAAATGTCAGCAGATCCTGCGAAGACATACATGAACTCAATGATTCTGTCCCATCTCTCGTACTGTGTCACAACCTGGTCACAAGCTAGTATCACAGCAATGAAACCACTTTAAAAGCTCTATAAAGAAACTCTGAAAGTGCTGGACAAAAAAAATCTAACACCTGTCCCCACTACAATATCATTAAGAAATACAACCTACTGAGCTTTAAAAGCTTCTTATGCCGACACCTCTCTGCTGTTTAAGATCACTCGTGACATTGCCCCTCCACCTCTTAAGCAGTTTGTTACATTTTGCAAGGACAATACCAGGATAAAAAGAGCTTAAACCAGAGGGGAATGCTCAACTCAATTTAGGTCCACCAAATTTGGCCAGACATTGTTTTCAGTCAGAGCGTCTGGATTATGAACACCTTGCCAACCAGTGTGAGAGAGTGCAGTACCTTTGCTAGTTTCAAGGCATAACCTGAAAAAGTGGCTAAAGGCAAACCAGTCATGTCATATATATATCTGTGACCAACTGATGCATATTTGTATTCCTAGTCATGTGAAATCCATAGATTAGGGCCTATTAAATGCATGTTGCGTTTATATTTTTGTTCAGTATAGAGAATAGAGAGACAGAGAGAGAGAGAGAGAGAGAGAGAGAGAGAGAGAGAGAGAGAGAGAGAGAGAGATTTTAATAGTCTGTTATATTGTAGCATTGTATTGATGTATTCATGTTGTTTGTTTTCTGCCCAGCGACTACAGATGAAAATGAGCTAAATCTGGTTCAATGGCATGTTGTACATGTTCCCTGACAAATAAACAAATAAATAAATAAAATTGCCATAACCATCCCAATAATGACCCCATGTATCACTAGCAATCTAGTGTTTAAATTGCCGGCCCCTTGAAAGGGAGGGGGTGGATAGAGGAGGGTGAGGAAGGAAGGGAACGGGCACAGAGGTGACAACACTAGGCCTACATTCTCCCAATGATTTTATTTCTCTCCCCTCTGCGACTGGGCCGTACTAATAGAGGCCATTTATAACAGTCACCAGCTGCCGCCATGCATGCTGAGAGGGACGCCGGCACAAAGACGGGCCACTTTCTCTCTTTTTTGCAATGCAGCATGGGAGGGAGGGTGGAGATATGAAAGTACACTACCAACCAGGTGACTGCCAGAAACAGTCGCACTCGTAATTCCCCTTGGGTCAATGAGACGCTCCTAGCATGTATGACTGTCAAGTGTCAACGATGTATGTGTCCTTTATCATCAGTTGTTTTGGTGTAATAACAGTGTAATACCCATGTAGTAACAGAGTAATTGCATGTATTGATAAAGCTCAACGAAAATGTCCTCTCTTGTCAGAGTTGCCTTCGGAAGCTCTGCTTTGGGGTTTTCCTTGGAGTCCTTTGAAAGTGAGAGAAGCACCAGGAATAGGTACATTGATATCTTCGGGTGTTTTTTTCAATTGAAAGGCAGACAGAGAAGCTCCCATTGGGCTTTCTGCACTCACCTTATTTTGTCCTAGATACTGGGCAGGCTGGCTGGCAGGTAGTGTAGATAAATTATCACAGGTGATTAATCCTATCTAAAAAATATGCCTTTCAAGATCCCCTATGATCCCCAAATGTTGTCTATAAAAGTAGATATGTCACAAACATCAACATGTAAACATTACTAAAACATATAGGCAAAAAATAAATCAAAATTAAGTGTGTTTTCAAGTGTCTGAGAGATATAAGAAGGCAAAAAAAAATGCCTTATTCACTTCCATAAATTTTTGGGCCCGGTGGAGAACACCATCGTGTTCATGAGAGTCTCCGTTTTCCATATTAGTTTCCAGATCAAACTGTTAGGACGTTTTCGTGACCAATTTTCGTGATATATCCTGATCGCCTGACCTGACAAACACCACTGTAGCTCTGCCACCTTCCACCACAGACGCGGAAGGACAACATCGGGCAGATGCGGTGGATTGAGAAACAGACCATGCAAAAACAACAGATATATCTAGTTTAAACAGACAGATTAAGGGGATTGTTTTATTATGCTAATTAGATTTAGGCGCGGCATTGACTTTAGGGGGTTAAGAGAGGACAGTTCAACTGCTGTAACTTTATAGTGGATTGAGCGGGTGGTACACTGTACAGAGTGTTGATTGGCAGTTTAATCTGGGTCTGGGAAACAACCCCTGGTAGCGTACTTCTAGACCTGTTGGTCCACATTGGGGCCCTTCTTCTTAGAGACACAATGGAAATCCTCATGAAATATAAAAAAAATCTCTTCTTTCATAAAAAATGCATCAAATCTGGATACTGACTGCTTTGAAAACTAGCTGAAACTGGGAACGTCGTCAATGGACATAATGTCTGAAGGCACTGCAGTATCGTAAATGTAATACCCTGTGGCACTCTGTGAAGGTGTTACAGGTTGCCGCATTGGAAGTTCTTCCTGACAGGCAGCGAGGCACTGAAACCAATGTAGCCTTTCAACAAGGAAACGGAAAGAGAGACAGACAGAGAGAGAGACAGCGAGAGAGAGACAGAGAGAAAGAGAGAGGGAGGGGGTGTTTTTCTACCGGGCTGCGTTAATGCACCAAGCGTTTTGGCCGCAGGATTTCACTCTTGTTGCATCATCCCCTCTGTGGGCTCTTTTTTCTCCTCACACCGTTGGTTTGGGGTGTGTGTGTACCCCTCCTTCCCTCTCTCATCCCCTGCCCAGAATTCTCCACTCAGCTCCGTTCGGAATGCACACTCAGGCACCACGTCGTGCCTTGTTTCTATGACGACGTGTCGCGATCGATGTTGAGCGTTTTGTTGGGGAAAAGGGGCAACCTGTGTCACCGACGAGGCCGTGTGTCGCCAAAATCCTCCCACCAGCTCAAACGCCCCACGCACACCTCTTGGTGTCTAAAAACATCCAAGCCTCAAGACGAAAAATAGGGAGGAGAATGTGAGACGTGCCTAATTTGCCTAATTTGTCAGTGGGGACAGTTGTCAAGGTGCCTCGGATGCTGTTGTCCATTATGACTGTCCGGGATCATTAGCCCAGAGAGCTAGTTACTTACAGTAAGCTATGGTCATGTAGGGAGGAGAGGAATGGGGGAGGGAGAAGGGAAACGGTGAGGGGATCAAAGACTAGGTGATTAGCATGCTAACTGCAGGTCGGAGTTATGATTGCTGTCAGGGGGGAAGAGACCTCTTGCTATTGTGACCCCCTCATTGGACTCATTAAAGCCTGTGACCTTTATCATCATGAAGGAATGGGGACAGTCTGGCAGAGGATGCAGTCTCATTTTAGTTTAGGAGATTGACAGACACTGTACAGGTATATGGAAGTGTCGGGAAACTCATGAAGTGGCACTTTTTGCGCACACACATCACACACGCACACACCACATAGCTAATAACAATTTCTCTTCTGAAAGCAGAAGAGAAATTGTTTGACTGATTGTGCAGTAAGAACAGATTATCATCATACGTGACATCTCTTGCTTTTACATGTATCCTCATTCCTCTCAAATTACTTTTGGTGTAGCAGTTGTTAGAACATGATTTAACACCGTAACAAATATGTTGTAACCGAGTAATAACATGTTGTAACCGAGTAATAACATCTTGCGGTTTGTTATTGTTAATCTGTCACTGCAAATGTTGAGTCTTCCAATGTTAAGAGTGCTTGATCGACAACTGGATTTTCAATATGACATTAATGTGACAAAATGTGGTCTACTCAGCATATATGCTCTAATTAGGATGTTGTTCATTTATCCACACAGTAAGGCCCAGGGGATTATTGCTACACTGACCTGGAGGAAAGGGACTCATCCCTTAGGTCAGAGGTGCTGCTGACCTCCGCAATCTTAGGGGAGCACAATGCACAGAGGGGAAGCATAGAAATATTGCACATGGAACGGATCTACTGCTTATCAGACTTCAATTAGAATGACAGATCTATAACTCACATTTCTATCTGACATCATTTGGGCCGTACACATAACTACATAAAAGACCTCTTGTACTATTTGCTTAAAGGCTTTGTTGAGTAATCTCAAAAGTACATTCAAGCAACGGTTGTATATAAGAAGAGTGTCAATATTCCAGGGGCCGCATTTGTCAATATTGCGTCGAAACTATTCTAAAATACTACTTAGGAACGGAATTTAGAATGTTTGTATGCATAGTGGGATTTATCAAACAATCCTAGGATCATCATACGCACACTGCTAGGAGATCACCATTGATAAATATAAATTGTTCTCACCCTCAGGGCTCCTGCACAACCATGGCTATTTGCATTTCAAAATCATCCCTTTAATAAAGCCTGTGGGTAATATACAATGCCGTACCATGAAATACAATGGCGGAACCAAGAAAAGCTAAAATAAATAAATAAATGCAATTCAAAGACTGAAATAGAGTTGCAAGTCTCAGAGATTGAATATAACAAAAAGGTTTTATTTGGCTCGCTCAGTTATGGCTTGACCAGTAAAAATAAAAGCAAAGCTTCAAAAGAGAGGACCATTAGAACATATTAAGTTGCTTTAGCAATGGCAAATATACTTCAAATGAGTAGACAACACTCCCCAATAAGCCATCAATCCTCCACATTCAGCGGCGTCTTCTGCACCACATAACATATCACCTGCACATGAAGTGAGTGGAAGTCTTTTCTGTTCACATAGTTGAACTCGTTTTGGGATGGTGCTTTTATGGCGATGTGGGTGCCGTCTATTGCTCCGTTCATATTTGAGAACCAGGATGGAAAAGAAACCCCTCTTGACTTCAACCTGTTGTGCGATGGTGCATGGAAATTGTATGCAACCGTTCGTGTTGGTGATGATTGCATCCAAACCATCAGCTCATCGAGGTCTATGAGATTTTGATCAGTAAGCTCCCTCTGAAAAGTGCCCATTGCCAAAAACCTGAGGGTGGAGAGCATTTGGATATGCATCGGAATGGCATGTGTTTGCCTTTCTAAAGTAGGTCTTAAATCCTAGAAAAAATCCTATATGATAGATTTTGTGAAACTATCTGATGAGATAATCTGTACTTTCTGCAAAAAAGTCACACCTGTCTCTAAAAACACTCTCTCTGCGAAATGCAGCTTGTGCCAAATCTTCCAACAGATCAGGATCAGCCATCTCTCATTTATTTTCCCATTATCTCAGTTTTATAGTATTTCAACAATGGTTTAACTTTCACACATGCCTCTAATTTAACAAATTACTGTACATTATATGGATTTTTGTTGTAACAAATGCTCTATTATATAATATAGCCTGGCAAGATATGTTGCATGAATTCACAATGGAATTACAATGAAATTGAATGTTCAACATATATTTTCACCATTCACTAGGCTACGCTTGATCACCTTGGCACTGTGCGTACGCATGGTCATAGCTGTGCGTAAATGTACGTACATTCTCAAGTAAATGTTCATATCGATAAATCTCACACATTACATGGAAATGATCCCACGCAAGGTTTACGCACAGATTTGTGCCTACACATGATTGATAAATGAGGTGATGCAATGTGATGCAATGCTTGTATGCCTTGTACAGCCTAGCCTGACCCAAGCAGCCAAGAAAGACCAGCACCTCCAACCCTTATGACAGTACTGGGCCCCGTCTCTGAGAGCCTTTGAACTATGCTTTTTTGGAACAACTGTATACTTTGTATTACTCTTTTTAGCAAAAAGCATCAGATTTACATAGGCACAACGTTGAGACTACATGAAATTCACAATGTACTTACATTGCCGAGACATAGCATGGGGATCTTTTCCTTAAGACAAAGATTATATAGTAGCAAACAATGCTAGGCTCCCTTCAAACAACGGGCCTTCAGCCTAATTCAGATGGTAAATGCTAAGGGGGATGCTTCGGGTGACATCACCCCATTGACTACCAATTGAAGATGGCACATGTGGGTTGGACACGCCTCTAAACACACCCATACCCGCAGCCTTAAAGACCTTTTGCTCAATAAGAAATCGTCAGCACAATACGGTTTAAAAATGCAGGGACAAACTTATTAAAAAATATATATATAATATTTCCCTGAAAGATTTATGTTAACTGTATACACAATCCAAAATGTGAAGCACAAAGCTATGCTTAACTTGGTCAGCCTTTAAACTTTCATCAGCTTAACCTGTTGTTTTCCCTAAAAGAGTCTTAATAAAATGCCAGAAGTACAACATCCTCCTTCCTCATATTAAGATGATGTTTTTATGTTTTTTGCTATTGCCATGTTATTGCTATGGCGATTTTAAGTGCCTGAAAGCTTACTCTAGCACTGTTTTGACAAGGGCTCCTTAGAGGGTTAAATAGTTACTGTTTTCAAGGCAATTGCATCATCGAAGTGTTATTGTGGTCCATGTTCAATGTTTAAAGAGGCTGACGCTTTGGTTCTGTTCGATCCATCTGCTTGTTCCCCTGAGGTTTCAGATAAAGCCTCTGTTCCGGAGTGGGAGAATGCAATACTTTCAAAATATGGGAAACTTTCTGTTGTTTATACAGTTTTTATTAATACATTTCACTTTTTGGGGTTGTTGTGTAGTCACCCCTCTTTATTAGATTTTACAGCGATATCGCCCTGCTCCCTATGAACAGTATGGTGTGTGCGCGCGTGCATTTGTTTGTGTGGTGCCCATTCAGGAATTAAACCATAAACTCCGGTGAGGTAAGCACCGTTCTCCAACCAACTGAGCTAATGTAAACAACCACAATTCTCCCCCATCCCCAACTTTCTCTCTCCTACAGGACCGGTTAGAGGGTTAGTGAGGATAAAGCCTTGCAACATTCTGGCTCGGTTTATATTCCATTGTAGGTCTGATGCACACATCTACTGACATTTAGAAGTTCAACTTCTTAGAGATCAATGGAACATGTAGGTCAGGCTGAGAACAGGAGCGAATTCAACACAGGACTCAAAAGGTCTCCTGAATGAGAATTATCTCCATATTGTGGTGCTGCATGCTTTGTACCATAATGATAGTGAATTACAATCCTCTCTATTGTTTGTTCATAATGCAGGCAATCTCTCTGCCATTCATTACCATACCACACATCTATACTGTGTAGGTGTAATTACAGGGAACACATCCATGCTATATAATTATAGAGCAAGGTACAAGTTCCTTTGTCTATAGGTCCAGTGATTATATAGCTCTGTACTATAGTGCTGGTTGCTAATAACAATAAACCTTCAGACGGTGTGTGTGTTCAGCCATTAGGCCTTTATTTCTAATGCTGTAGTGTGTGGTTACAATCTTTGTGTGTGTGTGTGTGTGTGTGTGTGTGTGTGTGTGTGTGTGTGTGTGTGTGTGTGTGTGTGTGTGTGTGTGTGTGTGTGTGTGTGTGTGTGTGTGTGTGTGTGTGTGTGTGTGTGTGTGTGTGTGTGTGTGTGTGTGTGTGTGTGTGTGTGTGTGTGTGTGAGAGAGAGAGAGATTTGCCTCCATGCTGTCTTGAGGTTTAGGTGGCAGAATGGAATCACATGGCAGGAATGGGAATAGTAAATCAGGTTACTCACATCCAGAAGAGAGCCAAGAAGGCCTGAAATATGTACTGTAATCAGACAAAGACATGATGGCATTAAGCATAATATCACAATTGTTCACTGTCTTACGCTTTCATGATTTCATATACATTTCTACCTTTTTTTTATCATACTATATTTATTGTTTGTAATAACAGATATCATAGCACTTCAAAGATTCCTGGGAACATGAAATGGTGGAGATTTGTTTTTCTTTCTTCTTCTTCTTCTTCTTCTTCTTCTTCTTCTTCTTCTTCATAAATCAGGATAACCCTCGTGAGATGTTTTCAAGGGAACCTGTGGGATTCATCACACCATATCCAATAAAAGTAATATTAGGACAACAGAAAATCAATCAAGTGAAAGTTAATAACAGCAGCCATTAAGTGAGGATACATTAGTTCCATATCGTGAATAATGAGCAAGTCAATGATCTTATAAGCATGGGTGACAAGAAACAGTTGCACCGGTATAAATCAAAATATATCAAAAGGTTTTAGTAGATACAAAGAAATATCTGGTTAAGATCAATATTGGAACAAGGCCCATAGGAGTAGCTACTGTTGATCCTGGAACTGCTGTTGATCTGCTGTTGATCGTAGAACTGCTGTTGATCTGCTGTTGATCCTAGAACTGCTGTTGATTTGCTGTTGATCCTAGAACTGCTGTTGATCTGCTTTTGTTCCTTGAACTGCTGTTGATCTTCTGTTGATCCAAGAACTTTTAGCTACAGTGTAACTCACTGCAGTTGATTCTAAAACTAGCTACAGTGTAACTATGTTGTTTGTCCTAGAACTAGCTACAGTGTACCTCTATGCTGCTGATTATAGAACTATAGCCAGTATTACTTTCCATTGTTGATCCTATAACTATTTTTTATGTTTTTTATATGTTTTATTGTCACATACACCAGAAAGGTGTAGTGAAATGTGTTGTTTTACACGGTCAGCTATAGTAGTACGGCGCCCCTGGAGCAAATCTGTTTATGTGCCTTGCTCAAGGGCACATGAACAGATTTTTCACCTTCTCACATATTCGAACCAGTGACCTTACTGGCCCAACACTCAGCTACCTACAGTCGTGGCCAAAAGTTTTGAGAATGATACAAATATTAATTTCCACAAAGTTTGCTGATTCAGTGTCTTTAGATATTTTTGTCACCAAAAGTAAGTATAATTACAAGCATTTCATGTGTCAAAGGCTCTTATTGACAATTACATGAAGTTGATGCAAATAGTCAATATTTGCAGTGTTGACCCTTCTTTTTCAAGACCTCTGCAATCCGCCCTGGCATGCTGTCAATTAACTTCTGGGCCACATCCTGACTGATGGCAGCCCATTTTTGCATAATCAATGCTTGGAGTTTGTCAGAATTTGTGGGTTTTGTTTGTCCACTCGCCTCTTGAGGATTGACCACAAGTTCTCAATGGGATTAAGGTCTGGGGAGTTTCCTGGCTATGGACCCAAAATATCAATGTTTTGTTCCCCGAGCCACTTAGTTATCACTTTTGCCTTATGGCAAGGTAATCATGCTGGAAAAGGCATTGTTTGTCACCAAACTGTTCCTGGATGGTTGGGAGAAGTTGCTCTAGGAGGATGTGTTGGTACCATTCTTTATTCATGGATGTGTTCTTAGGCAAAATTGTGAGTGAGCCCACTCCCTTGGCTGAGAGGGAACCCCACATATGAATGGTCTCAGGATGCTTTACTGTTGGCATGACACAGGACTGATGGTAGCGCTCACCTTGTCTTCTCCGGACAAGCTTTTTTCCGGATTCCCCAAACACTCGGAAAGGGGATTCATCAGAGAAAATGACTTTACCCCAGTCCTCAGCAGTCCAATCCCTGTACCTTTTGCAGAATATCAGTCTGTCCCTGATGTTTTTCCTGGAGAGAAGTGGCTTCTTTGCTGCACTTCTTGACACCAGGACATCCTCCAAAAGTCTTCGCCTCACTGTGCTTGCAGATGCACTCACACCTGCCTGCTGCCATTCCTGAGCAAGCTCTATACTGGTGGTGCCCCGATCCCGCAGCTGAATCAACTTTAGGAGACGGTCCTGGTGCTTGCTGGACTTTCTTGGGCGCCCTGAAGCCTTCTTCACAACAATTGAAGAAGAACAATGATTCCAAGCACCACCCTCCTTTTGAAGCTTCCAGTCTGTTATTCGAACTCAATCAGCATGACAGAGTGATCTCCAGCCTTCTCCTCATCAACACTCACACCTGTGTTCACGCATCACTGGGGGTAAACTACCTGCCCTCCAGGACACCAACACCACCCGATGTCACAGGAAGGCCAAAAAGATAATCAAGGACAACAACCACCCGAGCCACTACCTGTTCACCCCGCTATCATCCAGAAGGAGATGTCAGTACAGGTGCATCAAAGCTGGGACTGAGAGACTGAAAAACAGCTTCTATCTCAAGGCCATCAGACTGTTAAACAGCCATCACTAACATTGAGTGGCTGCTTGTTGTGAATTTGTTCGATTACTTGTTAGATACTACTGCTTGGTCGGAACTAGAAGCACAAATATTTAACATCAGCTAACCATGTGTATGTGACAAATAAAATAACAATTGATTTAATTTGATTTGTTAACGAGAGAAACACTGACATGATTGTGGCAGGGCTGAAATGCAGTGGAAATGTTTTGGGGGGATTCAGTTCATTTGCATGGCAAAGAGGGACTTTGCAAATAATTGCAATTCATCTGATCACTCTTCATGACATTCTGGAGTATATGCAAATTGCCTTCATACAAACTGAGGCAGCAGATTTTGTGAAACGTTATATTTGTGTCATTCTCAAAACCTTTGGCCACGACTGTATATGCTGTTGATCCAAAAGTTTAGAGGTAAAACTTCTGCCATTATGTCAGATATGCATTTAGCTCTCTCTGGATGAACTTGTAATACCTGTAAAAGGGAGTTGGGTAGGGGGTTAAGGCTTTTGGAAAGATCTCCTTAATTATTTAAGACAAAGTCTGATTCAGAAAATGGAAAAAGGACAATGAATAAGTCATGGGGAAGTTTTCGAGTGTTCAGAGGCATTTGGGGGGGTAAGAGATGGTACTACTAAGAGTCTCAACCAAACTTACAATGAACCAATTGCTAACTTGTGATGTGCGTTTGTAAGGGGCAGGGGGAGAAAAACATAAAGACTGAAATAAAGACAGTGTGTGAAGTGAGCGATAAGATGAAGTAGGGTGAGGCAGAGAGAGCGAGAGAGGCAGAGAGAAAGCGAGAGAGAGAGAGGCAGAGTGGCAGAGGCAGAGAGACAGAGGCAGAGATAGGCAGAGAGACAGAGGCAGAGATCGAGTGAGGCAGAGAGAGAGTAAGGCAGAGAGAGGCAGAGAGAGAATCAGAGAGACAAAGTCAGAGAGAGAGTGAGGCAGAGAGAGGGGAAGAGAGAGAGGCAATGAGGCAGATATAGAGAGGCATAGCGATTGAGAGGCAGAGATAGAGGCAGAGAGACAAAGGCAGAGAGAGAGAGGCAGAGCGAGAGAGGCAGAGAGAAAGGCAGAGTGCGAGAGGCAGAGCGACAGAGAGAGGCAGAAATGCAGAGAGACAGAGGCAGAGATAGAGTGAGGCAGAGAGAGAGTAAATCAGAGCGAGAGGGGCAGAGAGAGGCAGAGAGACAGAGAGAGAGAGGCAGAGAGACAGAGAGAGAGAGAGAGGCAGAGAGACAGAGATAGAGTGAGGCAGAGAGAGAGTGAGAGTGGGGCAGATAGAGAAAACAATGGACTCTCAGAGACAGATGTCCCACTCCCTGCAGATTGATGGCTCCTGGCTCCATTCCATGCTAGGCTCTGACCCCTCTGTCCTTTGTTGTAATTTATAGGTTGTGTTTTGTGAGATTTAAGCACTAGTCTGTGGCCATCATGGCCCTGGAAAGAAAATGACCTTCCTGCAATGGGAGCAGAATTAGGCCTCGCCGCTTAAAAGCCACCCCCAGGGGTGAATAAGTGAGTCACAGATGTAGGCAGGCATTTTTGACAACGTGTTAATGTTGTTGTTGTGCATATATTAGTGACTGCTTTTTTTTCACTGCTACACTTCATGTGAACTCTTATCAGTTGTTAATATTGTCTGCGTTTTATGGAAGGAAGTGGATATTTGACCGGCATTGACACAGTGGTCTAAATAAATTAAGGTTAGGGTTAAGGTTAGGTTTAAGAACACAGGGTAGGTTGTTAATGTAATGTATAGTTTCAGAGAGGTTACAACAAATAAAAAAAAAAATACACAGAAAGATGTTGAGCGTGAAAAACCCAGCAGCGTTGCAGTTCTTTGAACGGGGTATACTACTACCATACCCCCGTTCAAAGGCACTTAAATATTTTGTATTTTCCCATTCACCCTATGAATGGCACACATACACAATCCATATCTCAAATGTCTCAAGGCTTAAAAATCCTAATTTAATATGTCTCCTCCCATTCATCTACACTGATTGAAGTGGATTTAACAAATGACATCAATAAGGGATCATAGCTTTCACCTGGATTCACCTGGTCAGTCTATGTCATGGAAAGAGCAGCTGTTCATTATGTTTTGTACACTCTGTGTATAGTGTAGTTTCAAATATATAAAAGATATGTGTGTATGAATTAACACATCAATACCACAAATGTCACATGATATATCAATATTACGATTTGTGGCCTCTGCCTTAGTATAGATCTGTCTGTAAGCATATGGCTTTGTGTGTGTGTGTGTGCACGCATGTGTGTGTGCATTTGTGTGTGTCTAGCGTTTGTGCGAGTGTGTGTCTATTGCAATCAAATACTTGGCTCAGTGGCTTGTGAGCTCAGCTGGCTCTCTGCTTGGCCATTCAGAGCATAACCCCATGAACAAATCAGTCTGGAAATTATTTGGACAGAAATCCTTCAGCAAATGATTACAGATTTGCAATTGACTGACTTCAAAGGTCTCATCCTAGCCCTAGTATAGGTTCCCTACGAGTCAGAGCCTAGATGTTTTATCACAACAGAGGATGGGAATCTTATCTAAACCCATCCCGGTCCCCTGACACAAACCTACCAGCTCTCTCTGTCTCACGGTAGAATTAGACATTCCTTCATGTTTCTCAAACGTCAGATTTCTAAGTGTTTAAGGTTAAGTTTAGGCATAAACTCCAAATTGTTAAGGTTAGAGTTAAGTTCAGGCATTATCTACAAATTCTCAAGTTAGGCATTCATTCCAAATGGTTAAGGTAAAGGTTTGGGATAGGCAAAAAAATAAATACAAATAGAACATTATATCGCTGGATGCGAACTTGCAACCTTTGGAATCAGGTAACAGGGCTCACTGTTGCCCCTAATGGCCGGTTTCCACGTCATCTCCTGACATCCTCAGACATAGATGGACTTCAAATACTGACTTGTATCATAGGTGACCTGGCTGCACAAACACAGCGTTTGGTGTGCTTTCATAGGGTTTCATGGAGAGAGAAATAGATAGAGGAGCGAGAGAGAGAAATGTGTGTGTGTGTGTCAGCAAAGGCTAAGTAGTAGTAGAGGACCCCATCCTCCCTGACAAAGAGCAGAGGCTGGTATAGATAAAGATAGGCCAGACTGTGAGAATCCTCCATCAGTACTCAGTGGTCTCTCCAAGCAGATCATCCTCATTCTGGACAGAGTTTGCCACTGAGCACTGATCTGACTGAGACCTGCTCGCGATTAAAATAGCAAAACAGATCAAAATGAATTCCATTGTGGTACCTAAGACCAGCCCAGATGTCTGCTCTATGGGCAAGTCATGTTGTATATTCATGTTCTACGATATTGCAAGGATCAGACATCTGAGCTGACCAGTGTTTTGATCTTCCAAACAAGGCCTTTCCCAGAGTTCCATTCGTTCATTCCCCCCTCATTTGCCTCCAATGCAAAATGTAAAAACTCTGTTCCAATCTGCATTTCAATGTCCCAATTTGTTCAAGAGGGAGTTGCAGCTTTCTAAGTGAGCCGGATAAAAGCGTCTGCCAAATGGCTAAATATTTAAAATTATCTGTAGCTCCAGAGCCGATAAAAGGACTTTGAAAATCAACTGCCTGCGCCAAAAGCCTCATTAGTTGGACGACAACAAAATGTCTCCCCACCGAGGCGGGGAGGGAGGAAAAAACAGGTATCTGTGACTAGGCAATTAAAAACAAGTTTTACAGCTTTTTTCTCAAACCGCAGTGCTCCCTATTTAGTATAAAAAAGCCTCTTAATGCGCTAATGCTAATATGCTAATATCTTATGTTATCATATGATTACGTGTTTATGAAGGAATGGTGGAATGAGTCAGTGGTGTGTTGGTTGATCTTATCCATTGCCACGTGTGTTTGCATGGTGTCTATGGAAAATTTGGAAATCCCTGTGCATCTTTCATGTGCCCTTCCTTTAGCGATTGGAGCTCTACGTTAGCTTTGCAAACATCTTAATTGCGTTAAATGGAGGGGAAAAAAGGGCCAGATTAAACGTCATTAATGAGGGTTGTGTGGGGAGGCTGTTATTCCCCGGATGGTGCTTTTGTTCACTTTGGCAAAGCGGGGGAGAAAGAGCGGCTTCACCTTGAAGCTGAAAGCACACCACGAAACAGGGTCATTGTGCCTCCCTCTACCAAAGACAGGAGCACACTTTTCTCCCTCTCTCTCGCTCTCTTGCACAGAATCACACGCACCATCTCCCTCCTCTGTGCCTCTGTCTCTTACTGCCACTACCCATCCCTCTCTCCGGCTCAGTCTTCCCCTTGTCTCCCTTTCTTTCACTCTTTAAATTTCTCCCCCTCTTGTTTTTCCAAATCTCTTTCTCTCTCTCCTCTTCCCCCAGTCACTCTGTCTGAAAGGCAGATAAGCTCACTGGGGGAGACTTTAGAGGACTCTCCATCTGTGTATAAATAGTTTAGGATGAATTATTGAGGGACCTGGGGTTGCTAATAATCCCGCAGGACCCATCTGACAATGACACGGAAGATGGAGGGAAAACAATTACGCAGGGTTTCTCCTTCGCAGGAATTGGATTGGAAGGAGGGTGAGGGGGGTGAGGGGGCCTCTGGGCGTAGAACAGAAGCCCCTCGCGGGCCCAACGTCTTGGCTAATAAAGCCAATTAACTCTCTGGAATCAATCGGCCCAAGAGGAACGTCCTTTTCTTCCCTTCCCTGGGACGCAACAGGAACTGTAATGATTCATGTTTCCTCTCCGCCCATTCCCCCTCTCCCACCCCCAGTCGTCCCTGTTTGAAATGTCCTCTCATCTCGTCTCCCCTGTGGAGGACGGGATAGGACAGGACATTGCGTCTCTCCGCCATCCCTCCGCCGAGGCGGGATAATAGGACAGGAAAGGGGGAATGAGAGGAGAGGAATATTAATGGTGGTGTTTAGGGCTGAAAGTGTTGTAATGGGAGGGCAGACTAACCCCCGTGTCTCAGAGTCAGACCCTTGCTCCTGTTTTTGTCAACCACCCCAAGGTGATTTTGACACGACAAATGACTTTTTTGGGGGGGGTTGGTTTTCTCCTCTGTTGTTCATGTGAAAGGACTTCGAGATGGAAATTAGGTTGAAGTGTTACTGAAATATTTATTTGCACAAAATCTGTTACCTAGGGAGCAATAACCCACAACGGTTGTAAACAAGGGACCAATAAAAGGGACCAGGTTAAATTGATCAACTTCATTATTAATAGTAATAAGAGAATGTGGAATTAACACCTAGCCTATGTCTTTGGGAATGTGATTCATTGTTTAGAATTTGTACTTATTCAAATAATCAGACAACACAAACCAAATGAGTTAAAAAATCAAATCAAATCAAATGTTATTGGTCACATACACATGGTTAGCTGATGTTAATGCGAGTGTAGCGAAATGCTTGTGCTTCTAGTTCCGACCATGCAGTAATATCTAACAAGTAATCTAACAATTTCACAACAACTACCTTATACACACAAGTGTAAAGGAATCAATAAGAATATGTACATATAAATATCTGGATGAGCGATGGCAGAACGGCATAGGCAAGATGCAGTAGATGGTATAGAGTACAGTACATACATATGAGATGAGTAATGTAGGGTATGTAAACATGATAAAAAGTGGCATTGCTAGTGATACATTTATTACATCCAGTTTTAATTATTAAAGTGGCTAGAGATTTGAGTCAGTATGTTGGCATTAGCAACTCAATGTTAGTGATGGCTGTTTATCAGTCTGATGGCCTTGAGATAGAAGCTGTTTTTCAGTCTTTCGGTCCCAGCTTTGATGCACCTGTACTGACCTCGCCTTCTGGATGATAGCGGGGTGAACAGGCAGTGGCTCGGGTGGTTGTTGTCCTTGATGATCTTTTTGGCCTTCCTGTGACATCGGGTGGTGTAGATGTCCTAGAGGGCAGGTAGTTTGCCCCCGATGATGCATTGTGCAGACCTCACTACCCTCTGGAGAGCCTGACGGTTGGGCCGGAGCAGTTGCCGTACCAGGCGGTGATACAGCCCGACAGGATGCTCTCGATTGTGCATCTGTAAAAGTTTGTGAGTGTTTTTGGTGATAAGCCAAATTTCTTCAGCCTCCTGAGGTTAAATGGGCGCAGTTGCGCCTTCTTCACCACGCTGTCTTGTGGACCATTTCAGTTTGTCTGTGATGTGTACGCCGAGGACCTTCGACTGTCCCGTCGATGTGGATAGGGGGCTGCTCCCTCTTCTGTTTCCTGAAGTCCACGATCATCTCCTTTGTTTTGTTGACGTTGAGTGTGAGGTTATTTTACTGACACCACACTCCGAGGGCCCTCACCTCCTCCCTGTAGGCCGTCTCGTCATTGTTGGTAATCAAGCCTATCACAGTAGTGTCGTCTGCAAACTTAATGATTGAGTTGGAGGCGTGCTTGGCCACGCAGTCATGGGTGAACAGGGAGTACAGGAGAGGGCTGAGAATGCACCCTTGTGGGGCCCCAGTGTTGAGGAACAGCTGGGTGGATATGTTGTTTCCTATCCTCACCACCTGGGGGTGGCCCGTCAGGAAGTTCAGGACCAAGTTGCACAGGGCGGGGTCGAGATCCAGGGACTAGAGCTTAACGACAAGTTTGGAGGGTACTATGGTGTTAAATGCTGAGCTGTAGTCGATGAATTGCATTCTTACGTAGGTATTCCTCTTGTCCAGACGGCTTAGCGCAGTGTGCAGTGTGATTGCGATTGCGTCGTCTGTGGACCTGTTGTAAGCAAATTGGAGTGGGTCTAGGGTGTCAGGTAGGGTGGAGGTGATATCCTTGCCTAGATCCTTGCCTAGTCTCTCAAAGTGCCTCATGATGACGGAGGTGAGTGCTACGGGGTGATAGTCGTTTAGCTCAGTTACCTTAGCTTTCTTGGGAACAGGAAAAATGGTGGTCCTCTTGAAGCATGTGGGAACAGCAGACTGGGATAAGGATTGATTGAATATGTCCGTTAACACACCAGCCAGCTGGTCTGCACATGCTCTGAGGACCTGGCTAGGGATGCCGTCTGGGCCGGCAGCCTTGCGAGGGTTAACACGTTTAAATGTTTTACTCACATTGCCTGCGGTGAAGGAGAGCCCGCAGGTTTTGGTAGCGGGCCATGTCGGTGGCACTGTATTGTCCTCAAAGCGAGCAAAGAAGTTGTTTAGTTTGTCTGGGAGCACATTGGCACATTGGCGAGTAGTATACTCGGGAGCGGTGTGCGATGTGGCTGTCTACAGAGCCTGACCAGCAGACCACTCCTTCTGCCATTTTGCGGTGCCGCTGTTTTTGGTCGCCTGCTGGGATCCTGGGTGGTGGACCAAACAGAGGATCCGCTTCGGGAAAGTCGTATTCCTGGTCATAATGTTGGTAAAAATACTGCATAGTTTCCTAAGAACGCGAAGCGAGGCGGCCATCTCTGTCGGCGCCGGAACATCATCTCATATAACATCATCATGTATTTACAAAACATAATGACAGTGTGGAATCGGTCTGAATCGTATAAATGCAAACTGCTGTTTAGTATTGTTAAAGGATAATAAAAATAACAAAGTGTGTGTGTGTGTGTGTGTGTGTGTGTGTGTGTGTGTGTGTGTGTGTGTGTGTGTGTGTGTGTGTGTGTGTGTGTGTGTGTGTGTGTGTGTGTGTGTGTATACCGTATATGCTGGTATGTGTCTGTTTCTGCTTTACTTGTGCACGTGTGTATTGGAGTGAGAGTGTTGTGTGTGTGTGTGCGTGCGGGCGGGCCTGCATGTGTGCTCATACGCGTGCATGCAAGGGTGTACAGTCCCCATCTCTCTGGGGAGCGCGTAGAGAGGTGGACGACGACAACAACACTGTCCTAATGATGCATTTTCTACTCCATTGATTCAGTGGCTCTGCTCTCCAGTAAATCCTTCACATGCAACACATTAAAGCCGGCCCTTTTTCCTCTTCTGCCAATTGATTAGCGAGAGTTCAGGCTGCCTTCCAAATGGCACCCTGTTCCCTGTAGAGGACACTACTTTTGACCAGGGCTCATAGGGCTCTGGTCAAAATTAGTGCACTGTATAGGGATTAGGGTGAGATTTGAGACACAGGCTTACAGTGGAACGCGGTGCATTCGCTGACTTCCACAATGCACACACAGTATCATGCTGTTTTAATGATCCTTTTTGTTATACTTTATACCTTTAAAGGTTTTGTCCAGACCAAGATCAATTTGGGATTGAAAGGTTGTCACTATTACTATAAAGAAAATATAAGAATCTATGTTGTTTTTTTAGGTTTGATTTAGTTTTTTCGCCAAGCACCTGTAAGTGTATTGTGATGGGTTTGTGCCCACATGACAAAATACTATAGTATATTTACTATAGTATAAATACTATAGTATTCACTACAGTGTTTTTTCAGACTTTACTGTAGTATTCACTGTAGTGTGTTTGCAGACTAAAGTCCACAAAAACACTACAGGGAATATTGTAGTATTTACTGTAGTATTTACAGTTAACTATAGTATAAATAATGTAGTAAAAGAAAACTGTAGTATGTACTATAGTAATTAGTTTAGTGCTTTTGCAGACTGTATTATACTGTAGTATTTACTGTAGTGTTTTTGCTGACTCTAGTATACTGTAGTATTTACAGTAGTGTTTTTGCAGACTGTAGTGTAGTATTTACTATAGTGTTTTCATTTTATTATATTTGACATAGAAGTGGAGGCTTTTTCGTTCAGGATACTTACTGGAGAAATACTAAAAGAGCACATTTCCCATAACCTGTAGGTAGGTAGGACTGGGGTCTGAACGGATTGTTCAGAGTTTCTTCTTTTTTCTATATCATCTGTTAAATATGTGTATGTGACCAATAACATTTGATTTGATTTAGGGAACACAATGTATGGTATATTCTTGGCATGTATTTTTCTCACTTATGGGTGGCACAAATTGTGATATGGGAAGGGGAATGGGCAGGGTATATGCAAATTGTGTATTGTAGTATTTACTATAGTTTAAAAAGTGAAGTGTTTTTGAGGAATGTAGTGTTTTTGCGGACATTACTGTAGTATTCACTGCAGTGCTTTTTTTTGCAGATAATACTGTAGTATTCACTATATACTACAACATTCTATGTTGAGTGCTACACATGATCGAGGGATACTACAGTGTGTAGAATAGTATTCTACAGTATACTACAGTTTACTATATAATTCTATAGTAAGTACTGTAGTATTCTTTCATGTGGGTGGGAATGTTACGTTCTAATTCTTCAGCGACTCAAATACATGTCAAGTAGTTAGAGATTGTATAGGTGTGTGTTTACTTTCATTCTCTCTCTCTCTTTCTCTTTCTGTCTGTCTCTACCTTGTGTTAGCACTGTGGGATCGGTATGGTAAAGGAGGTCTGGGGTATTACACACCATTATGAATGCATACCGTCCCTTTTATATATGTTGGCACTCAGTTCTATTTCACTCGGCTAGAATAATATCACACTCAAGACGAGAATTCATTAGTCCATGAAACAGCTCCTGAATTTTTAAGGCCTATTTTACGGAACAAAAAAGCCCTGACGTGGTCTCTGCACAGTAATTGAAGATTTTCTTTTTACGTACTATTCTCCCAACTCATATTGCGGTCTTGAAAGTGCCTTCTTATTTAATCAAGGGTTTACTGCATTCAATTACATATTTTTAAATTATATGGGGGTAGAACCTGCATGGGAGTGTTTCGGGAGATCTTGACTCTGTGTCCCCATACTCTAAGATAGCCCCCTTTCCTCATCTCATTCCCTCCATGAGCACAGATCTGAACGCACATGACAGGTGTAAGTGATATGGTGGAAACCTATCCAGTCCATTCACCTGCCAGGGGTCTTGAAGGAAAGGTGGTTAGGACTTTTAGAAGAATATATGGACACAGCCTTTTTACACACAGAGCGAAGGGCTTCCTGATCAACGTTAAAAGGAATAGTTCCCTCCAAAGATTGTCAGACATGGCAAGACATGGCATGATTGGGTTGGTTTGTAACCCTTCCAACAAGTGACTGTTCTGCTATTGCATACAGAATAGTTTATGGTGCATTATGGTGTCATTAAGTCTCATGCTATAGTTATAATTGAGTTAGAGATGGGGATGTAACGATTCACCAATATGCATTGGTCCCGGTTCAAATGTTAAAGATACTAGTGCATTGATCCAAATTAAGCGTGCATCGGTCAGAAAGAAACCCAGATTCAATCTTGTTTTATTACGAAAATACCTCTTACCAGTTGTGAATTAATTGATGCGTCCTCTCTTTCAGTTCAGTAGCCTATTGAACTTTTATGCATGTAACTGCATATGTCAGATAATAACAGGGTGCACAGTGCGGGGGACACAGATGCTCGCGCCAAGGAGAGGTAGGCCTATGTGGTTCTAATAGGCTATTCGTTCATCTGCACGGAACCTTCAGCATTCAGATGCTTGTAAAATGGCTTTCGCAATGTCAAATCATGGGCTTTATTAGTTGAGTGACAACCAATGTAATGTATCTAAATGCGTATCAAATCGTTCATGAAAGGAGAGATGCACATCCCTAGTTGTAAAGGGTTTATAGCACCTTGTTATAACAAATGTGGCTGGAATTCCTCTCAAGTAAAGCTCACAGAGCGCTGAGGCCCTGCAAAGTAATCTAGTCACGTTTTTCATCTCATAAAATCAATCTTTAAACTGAAGTGAAAACATATTTTGTGTATGGAGAAAAGGCTGTACTTAGTCCTGCCTTTCAGGTCCAGATAAGTGCTAACAAAACAGAGGTGAGAGATCTGGAGATTTTTATTGACTGACTGAATAACATTTTAAAGGTGAGGATTTTCTTTCAGAGTTGCTAATGTGCAAGGCTATACAGTGAGGGGAAAAAGTATTTGATCCCCTGCTGATTTTGTACGTTTGCCCACTGACAAAGAAATGATCAGTCTATAATTTTAATGGTAGGTTTATTTGAACAGTGAGAGACAGAATAACAACAAAAAAATCCAGAAAAACGCATGTGAAAAATGTTATAAATTGATTTGCATTTTAATGAGGGAAATAAGTATTTGACCCCTCTGCAAAACATGACTTAGTACTTGGTGGCAAAACCCTTGTTGGCAATCACAGAGGTCAGACGTTTCTTGTAGTTGGGCACCAGGTTTGCACACATCTCAGGAGGGATTTTGTCCCACTCCTCTTCTCCAAGTCATTAAGGTTTCGAGGCTGACGTTTGGCAACTCGAACATTCAGCTCCCTCCACAGATTTTCTATGGGATTAACCTCTCAAGCTCCAGCAGCAAAGGTGACTGTTTTGGAGAGCCTGGCGTGCCAAAAGTAAAATGCCTCCCATTCAGGCTCTGGAGAGAAGTGTCTGGAGACAGGCTAGGCCACTCCAGGATCTTAATGTGCTTCTTCTTGAGCCACTCCTTTGTTGCCTTGGCCGTGTGTTTTGGGTCATTGTCATGCTGGAATACCCATCCACGACCCATTTTCAATGCCCTGGCTGAGGGAAGGAGGTTCTCACCCAAGATTTGACGGTACATGGCCCCGTCCATCGTCGCCTTGGATGCGGTGAAGTTGTCCTGTCCCCTTAGAAGAAAAACACCCCCAAAGCATAATGTTTCCATCTCCATGTTTGACGGTGGGGATGGTGTTCTTGGGGTCATAGGCAGCATTCCTCCTCCTCCAAACACGGCGAGTTGAGTTGATCTGACCACAACACTTGAGTCTCATCTGACCACAACACTTTCACCCAGTTGTCCTCTGAATCATTCAGATGTTCATTGGCAAACTTCAGACGGGTATGTATATGTGCTTTCTTGAGCAGGGGGACCTTGCGGGCGCTGCAGGATTTCAGTCCTTCACGGCGTAGTGTGTTACCAATTGTTTTCTTGGTGACTATGGTCCCAGCTGCCTTGAGATCATTGACAAGATCCTCCTGTGTAGTTCTGGGCTGATTCCTCACCGTTCTCATGATCATTGCAACTCCACGAGGTGAGATCTTGCATGGAGCCCCAGGCCGAGGGAGATTGACAGTTCTTTTGTGTTTCTTCCATTTGCGAATAATTGCACCAACTGTTGTCACCTTCTCACCAAGCTGCTTGGCGATGGTCTTGTAGCCCATTCCAGCCTTGTGTAGGTCTACAATCTTGTCCCTGACATCCTTGGAAAGCTCTTTGGTCTTGGCTATGGTGGAGAGTTTGGAATCTGATTGATTGATTGCTTCTGTGGAGAGGTGTCTTTTATACAGGTAACAAGCTGAGATTAGGAGCACTCCCTTTAAGAGTGTGCTCCTAATCTCAGCTCGTTACATGTGTAAAAGACACCTGGGAGCCAGAAATCTTTCTGATTGAGAGGGGGTCAAATACTTATTTCCCTCATTAAAATGCAAATCAATTTATAACATTTTTCACATGCGTTTTTCTGGATTTCTTTGTTGTTATTCTGTCTCTGACTCTTCAAATAAACCTACCATTAAAATTATAGACTGATCATTTCTTTGTCAGTGGGCAAACGTACAATATCAGCAGGGGATGAAATACTTTTTTCCCTCACTGTAGAGCCCTTTCATGCAATCGACTCTTTTAAGACTATAGCTGAAATGTTCTGACATATTTTGGGGAATAAAATGACACTTTTTAGTAGAGGGAGCCATGAATGGAAAATGATCAGTAAAGCCAAGACAGAAAAAAAATCCATATTACAACCTATGTGTTGTGATAATTGCGTTTGTTTGCTCTATAACCTGTTAGTTCATATGCCTTGACACCGTGATATATAGACCTAAGGCCGAGACAATAAGAAGACACAGTGGCCGAATAAATTCAACCACACCTATGTTTCATCATTAAAACCAGAGAGCAACCTCTATCCGGTGAAGTCCACAAAACATATTGCATCTAACAAACAGTTACATGACCTACAGCATGGTCAAGCAAGTTAATGTTTCCGACATTTTCCGACTACTAAACAATATTGATTTAGAACCACTGAGAGTTACCGCAAGTTGCAAAGAAAACTGGAGCTGTCTCCTATCATGAAACAAGGCGAGACCCAGATGCAGACACAGGAGGCAGATGGTTGGAGTCTTACAATATTAATATTAATTCAATAGGGTAAGGCAAGAGAATGGTTGTGGACAGGCAAAAGGGTCAAAACCATTTCAGAGTCCAAAAGGTACCAAAGGGCAAGCAGAATCAAGGTCAAGGCAGGCAGGATGATCAGGCAGGTGGGAAAGTAGTCCAGAGTCAGGCAGAGGTCAAAACCGGGAAGGCTATTAAAAAGAGAATAGCAAAAGGAGTACGGTAAAAGCACGCTGGTAGACTTGACTAACATACAAGACGAACTAGCACAGAGAGACAGGAAACACAGGGATAAATACACTGGGGAAAATAAGTGACACCTGGAGGGGGTGGAGACAATCACAGGGACAGGTGAAACAGATCAGGGTGTGACACCTCCACTATTTCAGCACCATTTCAACTTCAACATTTCAACATAATAAAATCACCTATGCTTACTCTAATAGAGTGACAACTAAAAAATACAAAAAATAATTTTGTCCAATCAATGTAAGATAAATATGATGTAGCTGTCAATGTTTCTGATGTATGTGGGTGTGTGCGTGTGTGCATTCGTGCAAGTAGAAAAAATGCCATCCTCCTCTCTTTCATGTTGATGAAACGGTCTATCACTCTGTTAAACAGTACACGCTTTTAGTTTTTGTTGTCCTCGGCTACCTGGCTAAAATGCTTGCTCACTAGCCTAACTTCTATTCATGGGCAACGTTAGCTAGTTAACATTAGCCTTCTACATCTAGCTACATTTTGAACTTCCATCCTCTCAGGCCAGGGGCACAACAATGTATGAATTAATGGTTGGATCAGAATCACCATTATAATCATTGGCCAGTACGGAGAATTATGTAAAACCACAAGTCCAAATCCCTATCTCCATCCATGGTTAATTTAGGAAAGGGACAATTTTAGCTAGCTAGCTAGCCACCGGAGTACAACAACACAACAATGTGCAACAATCCAAGTTGTTTCCGTCAAAGACACATTTCTCTTGATGAGATGTGATGTGATTGGTGTGAAGCCAAATTCAAACTGGCTTCTTTACACTTTTCTTTTTGGTGCGCCAGAACCATTCACAGCTCACTCAGTTTATCAATAACGTTGATTGGCTATTATTTTATACTTTTTTATCACGGGAGGCCAAATGCTCGCTGGCTTCCCTTGCATTCAAGGCTACGGGCAGCAACAATGTCATACTCATTATGACCAGACAGTATCAGATAGATGGCCTACACATATAGAGACAGCGGGGCGCTGTTTGCTCGCTTGGATGCTTTCTCCGGTAAGATACATTCAGCCTCTTGCGAATTGAAGGAATATGAGAAAAACACAGAGAGATGAAAGATAAAGGATTGCATATGTTTTTGCCTTTTTTCTTGGTATATTTTTTGGGAAGCCTGGCTTCCCTTGGCATCCATGATTACAATGCAATGATAATACCAAGTTTCATGATCTCACATCTGTTAAGTCATAATTATGACAGTGTAAAGCATGAGAGGCACTGGCTTAATTGGTGCCAGCAAATCTTCATTTAGAGATCTTGCAATTGGAATCTCTTGTAACAGAGGAGAAGAGAGTTTGACCACTTGGCAATAAACGTACTATCATCGACAGCTTCTTCTCAAATCACTGGTAAGATACATTTATTTTTAACTAGGCAAGTCAGTTAAGAACAAATTCTTATTTACAATGACAGCCTAGGAACAGTGGGTTAACTGCCTTGTTCAGGGGCAGAACAACAGAATTTTACCTTGTCAGCTCTGGGATTCAATCTAGCAACCTTTCGGTTACTGGCCCAACAGCTCTAACCACTAGGCTACCTGCCGTAGTAGTGGTGTCTTTCCAACCCATCTTTCCTACTTTTTAGACATTGTCTCTTTCAATCCCTGTTTACTTTCACTCTCTCTCTTTTACTCCCTTCTGTCTTTCCCGCTTTCTTTCTCTCTCTCGGTGGGTGTGTGTCCCTTTAGGTCGGTGGATGTGTGTCACTTTAGTGTGTCTGCAGTGGTTGAGATAAGAGGCGAGTGTAGGACACAGGGGGATGGTGTTCACAGCAAGGTGATCTTATCTTCGCTCCCTTTCGCTCTCTACCTCTCTCTAACTTTCTCTCTCTACTTTTTTTCTCTCTACCTCTCTCTACCTTTCTCTCTCTACCTCTCTTTACTTTTCTATCTTGCCCCCCACCTCTATCTCTACTCCCTCTCTCTTTCGCTTAGCTTCTTTCTCTGCACCGCTTTCTTCTCCCTTCTCCACCCCCGCTTTCTACTGTTAATTTGCTCTTGCCCTTATCACCCCCTCTCTCTCTCTCTATCTCTCTCTCCCTTTCTCTCTCATTCTTCTTCTTTCTCTTCTCTGCACTGTTGTTGATTTGAATTTGTAGCATTGTAAAACAATGCAAGGCAACAAAAGATGAATGTCTATCCACTGCTCCTACCAGTGTGTGTTTTAGCCAGATACTAGCTAGAGCCAGACACAGCAAGATCCAATCTGAGCCTGACTATGACTGGGGTGTTTGTTGAGTGTTGCTTACTCACACGTGTGTGTGTGTTTAAACTTTACTATCCTTTTGAGTTCCAAAAGTCCTCACAAGGATAGTAAAACAAGGAAAATTTGACAAGTGCGGCCATTTCGGTGGTCCCTAAAAGGAAAAATTCTATTTTAGGCTTAGGTTTAGGATTACAATTGGGGTTAGGCTTTCGGGATAGAATTAGGGTTAGGAGTTAGGTTTGGTTTCAGGGTTAGGGACTTGGGGTTAAGGTTGGGGTTATGTTAAGGTTTAGGTTTAGGGTGAGGGAAAATAGAATTTTGAATAGGAATACATTTTTGTCCCAGCTTGGATAGTAAAACCAACTTATGTGTGTTGTGTACCCCTCTATGAGCGAAGTGTGTGAAGCCCAGGCTTGCACACACACACACACACACACACACACACACACACACACACACACACACACACACACACACACACACACACACACACACTTGCACACACACACACACACACACACACACACACACACACACACACACACACACACACACACACACACACACACGTGTTCCTCCATTGGGAGAGGCAGCTGGCATGTAGCGTAACATGACAGGGAGGAGGTAGGTAGGCAGTAGCAGGCTGTCAGCAGCGAGCTCCCACTCGGGCTAATGAGCATGGCATTAATTAAAAACAGCAACAGGCGGAGTGAGCTCTCCAGCGGCCCGCCATCAGGCCAGCCCAGGGTTAAAGACACAGAGCCAAGCACACACAGCGACTGAGACCAGCTCCTCAGGCATACTAGCCAGCCCTACTCTTCATACATGCTGCAGCTCATCTGGCCCCCACTCTCTCTGCCCATAACATGTCAATATGGAAATAGCCAGATACTACAGATATTAATGATATAACTTAACATTAAAAAGGATGTTGACATGTTGAATGTGAACAAGAGAATGAGAAAGTGAGGCATAGAGCTAGAAAGATACTAGAACTACTCTTCAGGCATCCTTGTTCAGTTCTGTTGTTGACTACTCCCTCCTGTATCAAACCGGCTTTTTTTATGTTTACACAGTCTTTTTGATTACAAAATACTACTCAACGCTCGCAGACGGCTTTTAGTTTGTTCATTATATTTTTTTAACTGTGTACATGTACTGTCTCTAGGACAGTCCTGTGAGGGGAGTCTACCTGGTGTTTTTACAGTGCCCGAAAACATTCTGGGGTTTGAATTTGTAATAAACAGGCACAAACCATAAACTTGCCAGAAATAAAAGATTGGAGAACTTACATCTTTGAGTCTTTGAGTCTTTGAAAAAAAAGTCAAAGTCTAAATGGAAAAACCAAAAAGACAAAAAATGTCACGCCAATCAACTACTAATGCCTTGATGGCGAACTGCCTAATAGGCATCACCAGTACATTGTGTTAACATATTTTTGTACATATATTAACACATTTTCATCCTTTCATTTCTTTTAAAGGCAGTGTTTAATTTCATTTTCACTTCATGCTTTCATGGTAACGCATGTTTTACAATTTGACTGTGGGGAGAATGTGATGTTGAAGCGTAAAAAGGCTCTACAAACAATATCTATTGGGGTCTATGAGAATCATTCCTGGAATGTTTGCATAACGTTTTCAAATGTCCTCTGAACATGGTTCCAGGGTTTCTTGTGTTACATGTTCCTGTTCATGTAGGGTCTCCATAAAAACATTCACAGTCAAAAGTTGGACAGTTCTAAATAAGATTCTCCTTAGCTAACACTATGTCAGCCTTATGACAGCACTACATAGGCTTCCTGTCAAGGGTGCCTGTGAGTGACATGTTCCTGTGGTTTCTCTTAGTTTGCCTGAGTCTCCGGCATCTCCCTGGCAGCCCCCTCACGTCAGCCCAGGTGCTAAGGAAACAGGGGATTGTAGGAACATATGGAGCAGAAAGAAAGACTGTCAGGGAAATGTCTGCCTTGTCACAGCAAAGTGAGGACTGACGCACACTGATGGTCGACTGGATAACTGCAGACTTGCAGGGAGAGAGAGAGAGAGAGAGAGAGAGAGAGAGAGAGAGAGAGAGAGAGAGAGAGAGAGAGAGAGAGAGAGAGGAGAGACAAGATTTGACATGTTTTGGGAGAAAGTAGCTAGTGTAGCTAGATTAGCTTGCACACGTTTATTAATCTCTGCCACAAGAGAAGTGGCAACATGGAAAGGGAAAGTGTATAGTAAACTGTTTAGCATACATACACTGATTATACAAAACAGCATGAACACTTGCCCTTTCCATGACAGACTGACCAGGTGAAAGCTATGATCCCTTATTGATGTCACTTGTTAAATCCACTTCAATCAGTTTAGATGAAGGGGAGGAGACAGGTTAAAGAAAGATTTTTAAGCCTTGAGACAACTGAGACGTGTATTGTGTATGTGTGCCATTCAGAGGGTGAATGGGCAAGACAAAAGATTTCAGTGCCTTTGAACGGAGTATGGTAGTAGGTGCCAGGCGCACCGGTTTGTGTCAAGAACTGCAACGCTGCTGGGTTTTTCACGCTCAACAAGAATGGTCCACCACCAGCCAACTTGACACAACTGTGGGAAGCATTGGAGTCAACATGGGCCGGCATCCGTGTGGAACACTTTCGACACCTTATAAAGTAAATGCCCCGGCGGGGGCAACTCGATATAAGGATGGTGCTCCTAATGTTTGGTATACTCAGTGTATAATAGGCCATGTAGGTAGCATTTCAGAGATAATACTCTTTAGCTGCAGGCTTACCATCTCTCTCTCTCTCTCTCTCTCTCTCTCTCTCTCTCTCTCTCTCTCTCTCTCTCTCTCTCTATTTCGCTCTCTCTCTCTTTATTTCGCTCTCTCTCTCATTCTTTCTATCTCTCTCATTCTTTCTCGTTCTCTCTCTCTCTCTCTCTCTCTCTCCCAGGGACTGCTCTGTTTGTGTTAGTTTGTGTTCTTGGATTTTTGTCTTTGACGAGTTTGAGTGGCCTCCCCGTTCGCTGTCTCTCAGTGTCTGCCCCAGTATGCTAACGTCATTATCCTTTCTCTCCCTCTCCCATCCCCCTCTCTCTGTCTCTCTCTTTTTCGGTCTCTCTCTCTCTCTCTCAGGCTGTGCCTTCCTTACCTACTGTGCCAGAGAGTCGGCCCTGAAAGCTCAGAATGCTCTTCATGAGCAGAAGACCCTGCCAGGAGTAAGTTACCACCACACTGTCATACTGTTTGTACTTTATGGCCCCTCAAGCACCTTAACATGCACCTAGACAAATAAATGTTAAGCAGATTCCGACACATAAAGATCACACACAGCTAGGCACACACACACACAACGCACACAACGCACACACCTTGTATTCAAAGGTGCCACACAATGTCTTTACTGTTGACATACTGTACACACAACAACACACGTACACCACCCGCTTTTCCCGTTTGTTCTCCCTCTTTTTCTCCATGTGTCCCTCTCCCTCTTTCTCCCCCTCCCTCGCCTTTTCATTCTCCCTCTGACAGTCACACAAACCCACGGGGAGAAACCACATAGCATCACATCAGAGCAGGCCTATTTATAGTTGCAGTGTGTGTGTATGTGTGTGTTCTGTGGTAGGGCCAACAATATACTGTAAATATACATACAGTATATTTAACATGTCTAACAACATTATGTTCGCACATACAGAATAAAGGAAACACCTGAGTAAATGAGGAATACAAAGTATATTTAAAGCAGGTGCTTCCACACAGGTTTGGTTCCTGAGTTAATTAAACATCCCATCATGCTTAGGGTCATGTATAAAATGCCCAGTTGGCCATTATTTTGGCTACCATGGCTAGAAGAAGAGATCTCAGTGACTTTGAAAGAGGGATCTCAAAAGAGCAAATGGGGGTTTAAAGGGTGTGTGTGTGTGTACGTGTTGTGAATGTTCGTGTGTGTGTGTGTGTGTGTGTGTGTGTGTGTGTGTGTGTGTGTGTGTGTGTGTGTGTGTGTGTGTGTGTGTGTGTGTGTGTGTGTGTGTGTGTGTGTGTGTGTGTGTGTGTGTGTGTGTGTGTGTGTGTGTGTGTGTGTGTGTGTGTGTGTGTCAGTCACCAGATCGCAACCCAATTGATCACTTATGGGAGATTCTGGAGCGGCGCCTGAGACTGTGTTTTCCACCACCATCAACAAAACACCAAATCATTACATTTCTCGTGAAAGAATGGTATCACATCGCTGCAATAGAGTTCCAGACACTTGTAGAATCTATGCCAAGGCGCATTGAAGCTGTGCTTGTGGCTTTAGTGGCTCGTGGCGGCCCAACGCCCTATTAAGATACTTTAAGTTGGTGTTTCCTTTATTTTGGCAGTTACCTGTATACCATCTGTATGTGCAATATGATTGCAAGCAACACCTCTTACACTATCTGGATCCAATGTATACTTTAATATATGATTATATTTTTTAACCCAGCACACTATGTTGCAGGGCTTTAACATTGTGTATCTGTGCCATATGTGTGTGTCTGTGTGTGTATGTTTGTGTGTTGAGTTTTGATGCGTCTCTGTCAGGGCTCGCTTGGTTGGGTCTGTTCGTTTTTTAATGACGCCTCCAGGGAGGTTGACAGTCGCCATGTTGAGCAGAAAGCCTTTGATGTGAGTGATTATGACATCATAGATGTGCAGTGCGGAAGAGAAGAGTCGTGCGCTGCCTCTGCCGCTGTGGATCCCTCTCTCTTTCTCTGTTTTCATCCCCCCGAGCAGGAATGGCGCAGTCACACACCAAAAAGGAAGATAAATTAAACAAAAATGTGATTTTCCCCTCACACAGACGTTTTTGTCTTATTGAGTGTTGTTGTATGTACAGTACGCGGTACGACATCTATGTTATCACTAAAGGGACCTTTTTTAATGTAGAGATCCATACTTTTTGAAGGCTTTATAGTGATCAGTCTCCGTAGCTTTTGTAAATGTTGCGAGGCGGCGGCAGTGGCGGCGGCAGTGGCGGCGGCAGTGGCGGCGGCAGTGGCGGCAGCAGTGGCGGCAGCAGTGGCGTCACCGTGGTAATCTTGAGGAACCCACAGAAAATTAATTTAATTGAAGTCACTACCCATCACCGTCGTTTAATAAGAAATGCTAATTAGCCAATCCCAGATCGGGCCGCCGGTGATTGCTTAGGTTTGTCGACTCATTGTGAATGCTAAGTAAACAAGTATAATTCTCTAGGACAGTTCTGGTATGAGCAGCCAACCTTAAAGAAGCAGAGGAGTCTGGGAGACGCGGTCTTTGAAGCCTTACAGAGGTGAAGACGAAGAAACACAAGAAATTAGTTAATTAGGGAAAGAACAGGGACTTGGCAGAGAGATGAGAAAGGCAGTAGGACGTTTTATCCGCACTTTGCTTCTTCTCTTCTCTTTTCAACCAACTATCACCCCCTCCCTCCCCATTTTCACTTCACTTGGCATCTTTCTTCTCTAAGTTGTTCCCTCGTGTTGGAAAGTTTTGAAAAGCAGTGTTGTGCCTAGCTCAGCCAATGCCCAGGTGACGCCCAAACTGAGAGGATTTGGATTCCATAGTGAAAATACCCTGAAGGTGCTCCTAAAGGCACTAGGAATTGACATGATACAAGCACCTTGAAATGACTTATTGATATACCTATTGCAGGGATACTTAAATCTGGAGCTTAAGCCCAAGTCCACTGCTGATGTTCCTTCTTGGCCTTTAGTTCACCTTTTGGAAGTTGTATTTTAATTTAAAATTATTTTTGACTTCACTAGAGTGTTGACATTTTCTCCAAAGCATTTTAAAATTGTTAGCTGGTTAACTAGCAACATTCAGAATCTCCTGGCTGGAATTGTTGGACAATGTAGCAAAGCTATTGGAAATGGACCAGGCCTTTGTGTGGAATCAACAATGGTATACAGTAAACTACTCATTTGTATTTTAGTAGGATATGATAAAAAAAGTATGTATCATAGTCACTAGTGATTGACATTGATTAGAGTAGTGTACTTGTGTACACTACATGACCTAAAGTATGTGGACACCTGCTGGTCGAAAATATCATTCCAAAATCATCATCGTTAATATGGAGTCTGTCCCCCCTTTGCTGCAATAACAGCCTCCACTCTTCTGGGAACACTTTCAACTAGATGTTGGAACATTGCTGAGGGGACTTGCTTCCAATCAGCCACAAGAGCATTAGTGAAGTCGGACACTGATGTTGGACAATTAGGCCTGGCTCGCAGTCGGCGGTCCAATTCATCTCAAAAGTGTTCGATGGGGTTGAGGTCAGGGCTCTGTGCAGGTCCGTCAAGTTCTTCCACACCGATCTCGACAAACCATTTATGTATAGACCTCGCTTTGTGCACTGGGGCATTATGCTGAAACAGGAAAGGGCCTTCGTCTAGAATGTGATTGTATGCTGTAGCGATAATGAGTTCCCTTCACCGGAACTAAGGGACCTAGCCCGAAGCATGAAAAACAGCCCCAGACCATTATTCCTCCTCCACCAAACTTTACAGTTGGGACTATGCATTGGGGCAGGTAGCATTCTCCTGGCATCCGCCAAACCCAGATTATTCCGTCGGACTGCCAGATGGTGAAGCGTGATTCGTCACTCCAGAGAATGTTTTTCCACTGCCCCAGAGTCCAATGGCGGTGAGCTTTACACCACTCCAGCTGACGCTTGGCATTGTGCATGGTGATCTTAGGCTTTTGTGCGGCTGCTCGGCCATGGAAACCCATTTCCTGAAGCTGAACGAACAGTTCTTGTGCTGACATTGCTTCCAGAGGCAGTTGCTTCCAGAGGCAGTTTGGACCTCGGTAGTGAGTGTTGCAACTGAGGACAGACAATTGTTATGCTCTACGCTCTTCAGCACTCAGCAGTTCCGTTCTGTGAGTTTGTGTGGCCTACCACTTCGCGGCTGAGCCGTTGTTGCTCCTAGACGTTTCCACTTCACGATAACAGAACTTACAGTTGACCAGGGCAACACTAGCAGGGCAGAAATTTGAGGAACTGACTTGGAACTGAATGTATTATTATTATATTTTTGAACCTTTATTTAACTAGGCAAGTCGATTAAGAACAAATTCTTATTTACAATGACGGCCTACACCGGCCAAACTTGGACGATGCTGGGCCAATTGTGTGCCGCCCTATGAGACTCCCAATCATGGCCGGTTGTGATACAGCCTTGAATCGAAACCAGAGTGTCTGTAGTGACACCTCTAGCACTGAGATGCAGTCCCTTAGACCGCTGCGCCACTCGGGAGCACTCGGGAGTATCCTATGATAGTGCCACGTTGAAAGTCACTGAGCTCTTCAGTAAGGCCCTTCTATTGACAATGTTTGTCTGTGGAGATTGCATGGCGGTGTGCTCGATTTTGTACACCTGTCAGCAACGGTTGTGGCTGAAATAGCCGAATCCACTCATTGAAGTGGTGTCCACATACTTTTGTATAGATAGTGTACTACTTCAGGATTTCACAGGTGCTGGCACATCATTAGGTTGCTCTTCCATTATCGTTATCTTTAACAGAAATCCATTAAAATTCCTTTTACAGAGAAGAACTTAACCAGAGGTCAAACCAATGCCAGACAACAGACAAAAACTGAACATAACAAATGTTGTATTAGTTTATTCAAAGTGTGTGTCTATAAAAGGATTCACCGGGGAGGTTTAAGACAGGTATAAAATGGGACCTGTCTCAAATGTGTGCCTTTGGATGCCATATTTATGATCCTCTCGTGTTTCAGTCTCATACAACAGCATGATGCATCAGAAAGCATCTATTGATTTTGGCACAAGTCCTCCCTAGCAGGGGGTGAGGGAGAAGGAGAAGGAGGAGAGGGCACGACTAGCCGGCACAGTGTGTGTACACACCTACGCGCAAATACTCGCTCAAACTCATAAACACACATTCTCACATAAGGCGTACTATTACACTTGTGTAAAGCCGTGAGCATTAAACACACATACAGACACATACAGGGGCAGACACACAGACTACACACACACACACACACGCACAGACACACACACACACACAGTATTATAAATTGTATTTTAATGTTTAATGACTTGGAGGATTAGTCCAAAAGAGGAATAATCAAATCAAATCACAGTGAAAGACAAATAGACATAGATCTTTCTCATACATCCCCATATAAACACACTTCATACAATTCATTTCTTTCTGTCACTCTCACACCCATATTCACATCTGCACACTCTTACAACACATTCTCCTCCACACTGAATAAACAGCGTAACATACACACACAGAAATCCAGTGCCGACCGACTCACACTGTAATAGCGCAGAGTCAGATGAGAAAACATAGAGGCTCGTGAATCAATGAGTCATTTCAGAGCGTGTTCAAATACACACACAGCCCAGCACCGTTCTACCATCCCTCTTTTCCTCCCTCCCTCCCTGCCTTCCCTCCTTCACTCTTTCCCTTCCTGACACCCGTTTCAGCCCGAGGACAAGAAAACAGAAGAAAAGGAAAGGAAAGGTGGAAAGGGAGCTGGGTGATAGAGGGAGGGAGGGATGTAGGGAGGAATAGAGAGGGATGGATAAAGAGAGAGAGGGGTGGTTAGAGAGGAGGTGAAAGCGAGGTGTCTCCATTCCACTGATTTGTGTCTGTTTCTTTTTTTCTCGAGGAGAGATAATGACTGGGTCTAGAAATCCATGGCATTGATTGGCTACATGACCCACTTTCATGGCAGCTTTTCTCAATAAGCCGCCTCATTGGTCAATAACTGCCTGGCTCTCTGGGTGAGGTGGGGGTTTTATGAGTGTGGCTGGGAGGAGAGAAGAGGGGACTAAGGGGGAGTGCACGTCTGAACCATGGCTGCATCCTAAATGGCGCCCTATTCCCTATATAGTGCAATACTTTTGACCAGATCCCTATCTATTTATTCCCTATGAAGTGCATAGGGCACTCGTCAAAAGTAGGGCACTTTATGCGGAATAGGGTGCCATTTGGTGACGGAGGCCATGTCTCAACTGTTGAAGCTGTGCGTTGGCGTTTTTCATCATGAATCGTGTTCTGGGGGCAGTTCTGCAGAGTGGTCACTAGCAAGCACAATCACAAAGTCATAAAATCTGTTTTAAACTGAACCATATCCTTAACCACACTGCTAACTGTAACGCCTAATCCTAACCTTACATTTTGGTTTTCATACATTTTTACAATATAGCCAATTTTGCCTTTGCAGCTGGCCTATCTAAGGAGAAATCGCTCAGTTCTGCCTCCGGAACAAGACTCAATAAATATCAACCTGCGTTTAAGCTTCCTGTCCTCATCTACTCACTTGACAGGACTTGAATTTTAATAATAATGTATTGCATTCATAAAAACGTTTTCCACTATGTCCCAAAGAGCTTACATAACCTTGTTAAGGGGAGAAACTCACCCCGTTCACCATCACCAATGAGTAGCAACCACCTGGGTCATGGATATGTATGCATACAGCCCATAACCGTAATACTTTGTTTCATCCAGAGGAAGCGTTGGTCCTAAAGCTTATTCCGGTGCCTGTGTGGTACGTGGAGCAACAGCTGGCCAGCCATTGGACAGACGTGATAATGACAACACAGGGAGCGGAGGCGGAACAGTATCAGCCAGGCCGTGGCTCGGCAGCTTTTAATAATTGACGGTGGCCTAGGCCGCGGATTGGGCAGTAATTGCATTACAGGTCACTTCTCAATAGCAATTTGTGAAAGTTGCGGTGATGTGTGCCGGGTGGCGATCAATAGGGGCTGTCCAGACTCTCTCTCTCTCTCTCTCTCTATCTCTCTCTCTCTCTCTCTCTCTCTCTCTCTACTGTATGCAGGCAGGCAGACCTTTTTTTCATCTAATAATGTTGTTTTTATATGTGCTGTATGTAATATTCAGCTGCTAGCAGAATATGACACATGGTATTTTTCAATTCATACATTTCAAAGTGGGTTATAATCACTATTCTAAAGTCCTACGGTGTTTCTTCAGTAGGAACGTGGGCGTGTTCATCAATGCACATTAACCTGGGATTCATTGACATCCCTCAGTTATCATCTACTGCACTGGTGATGCAGTGATGTGTCATTCGCCCTCCATGGACCATCCTCATACCAAACCTTCTACTTTTTGGTATTTGGTATTTTATTAGGATCCCCATTAGCTGTTGCAAAAGCAGCAGCTACTCTTCCTGGGGTCCACACAAAACATGAAACATGACATAATACAGAACATCAATAGACAAGAACAGCTCAAGGACAGAACTACATACATGTTTTAAAAAGGCACACGTAGCCTACATATCAATGCATACACACAAACTATCTTTTTTTGTGACTTTTGAAGATGCATCTCCTTCAGACTGTCCAGCTTGTCTCACATCTGCAGGATTTAGGCAGCGATGCTGCTTGGCGCTGCCTTACCAGCCTCCCAGTTATCCTTAAGCATGTTCAGGAGTCCTCTGACTTGCCTACCTAACAACAGACACAAAAAAGTTCAAAAGAACTGGTAATTCAATTAAATGTTGTTGTTTAACCAAAACACAACTGATAATTCGATGAATATCTTTAACTCGGTACACTGTGATAGCTATACTACTGATCTCACAATGTGTTGCTGTGATACTCTCAAGACCTATTATGTCATGGGAATACAAGGTAACTCAGGCTCTCATTTTGCCATCTCTTGAGTGTCCCAATTTCACATCTCCCATGGGTGAAAGTAAACTGTCATATGTAGTTTACTTTGCCCTCTCCCTGGTGAAAAGAGAAAGTAAATGTTTTACTTTCTCTAGGTGCACTTCCTTCCTTCTCTCTCTCTGGCTCTTCTGTGTCATACTGTACATGTGGCAATTGCTTTTTTTCTGACTCTCTTTTTCATTGCCTTAGAGAAAGCGATTAATTCCGCCCTCTCTCTTGCTCCCTCTCGCACTTTCTTTTTCTGTCTCTCTCGCTACAATATCCCTTTTGCCCTCCCTCTCTTTGTCACACACTATCGCTGTGTCATCCTTGTTCTCTTTCCTTCCTGCTGCATCTGGCCCCCACTCTTTCTCTCTCTTTCTCTGTCTCTTCCCCTATCTCTCTCTGCGTTGTCAGGGGAGGAGAGGTGAGTAGAGGAGACAGTGGATTTTTCATGCTCTAGATACAGTGTGTGTGGGATGGAGTCATCGAGGGAAGCAAGGACAGGAGGGGGGCAGAGTGTCCAATTGAGCATTTTGTGTGTGTGTGTGTGTGTGTGTGTGTGTGTGTGTGTGTGTGTGTGTGTGTGTGTGTGTGTGTGTGTGTGTGTGTGTGTGTGTGTGTGTGTGTGTGTGTGTGTGTGTGTGTGTGTGTGTGTGTGTGTGCGCGCGCGTGCGTGCGTGCTTGCGTGTGTGCCTTCGTGTTCACTCTCTTGTATGTGTGGGGATGTTTAGTCAGGCTGATGTCAAAGACATTTCCTCACCTCTCAACTCTCTTTCTTTATCACTTTCTACATATATCTCTGTCTTTTCCTTTCTCACTTGGGCCTCATTTTGGCCGCATTGCCTTTCTATTGTGCTCTGCCTTTTGCTCTGTCTGTACTGTCTGCTTGCTCACCTCTTGCATGTGCTTTCTGGGGTGTGACGCTGTTGAAAAGTCACCAAAGAGGTAAATTATGATGGGCCATCCATCACTGTTTATGGACTCTATGGCGCTGTAGAGAGTGTCTTTCTTTACTCTGCTGTAGCACCCAGAACGTTCTGTCCTTTCCTATATCCTGGCTGGCAGTTCTGTGTGTGCTTTCCCAGACTGCCAGACTGCGTTCAATGAGCTTTTGGTATACTATGCCCTGATACTGTATTCCACTGCTGCGAGCAGTGTGTGTGACAGAGAGAGAGAGAGAGAGAGAGAGAGAGAGAGAGAGAGAGAGAACCAGTGAAGAACAAACACCATTGTAAATACAACCCATATTTATGTTTATTTATTTTCCCTTTTGTACTTTAACCATTTGCACATTGTTACAGCATAGTATATATACGTGATACGACATTTGTAATGTCTTTATTCTTTTGGAACTTCTGTGAGTGTAATGTTTACTGTTCATTTTTATCATTTATTTCACTTTTGTTCAGTGGTTCCTCCTTTAAAAGTTGTGAGCTTACACCGCGGGATGTAAAGACAACGACTGTGCATATTCTTTTGTCATAAAGTTAATTTACAAAAAAAAAAATCTCAGTCATATCCAATACCAGGTGTATCAAACTCCATTATTTGAATGATGCTGTGACTGCATGTATGTATTACAATTATACACTTCAACTGTGTTTACCACTCCTGCTCCTGGGACATCAATGATTACACATTGTAACTATGCAATAGACAAGAAACACGATTTAAGAAAAGGCTGATTTGTAATTCATATATACAGAATAAAAACAGTACATCCTGCCAACACGCCCACAAGCATGCTGAATGATGCGTGGAAGAGTGCGAGGAACGAGATGGGAGTAACAATACAGGCTATTTGCTCTGAGACCGGCATAATAATGTAATGAAACAAGCAGGGAGCAGGTTTAAAACCATAAACATTCTAGCCCGAAGACCAGCACGCTATCGACTGTGCCCAAATGTATTCATTCGGGTTGGGGCCGATTGTGGCTAAAAACACTTTATCAATTGGAATCTTTAACATGTGGAAAGGGGGAAAAGTATTATAATTAGTTTTTCACAAGCGTAGCAGGATGGGCTATTAGCTGAACAACAGGACCATTCAACCTTTACTAAAGAATTGTCTAATTGCCCCCCCCCCAATAAGTTGGGTGAATTTTGGACTATTCCTCCTGACAGAGCTGGTGTAATTGAGTCAGGTTTGTAGGCCTCGTTGCTCGCACACGCTTTTTTCAGTTCTGCCCACAAATGTTCTATAGGATTGAGGTCAGGGCTTTGTGATGGCCACTCCAATAGCTTGACTTTGTTGTCCTTAAGCCATTTTGCAACAACTTTGGACGTATGCTTGGGGCCATTGTCCATTTGGAAGACGCATTTGCGACCAAGCTTTAACTTCCTGACTGATGTCTTGAGATGTTGCTTCACTATATCCACATAATTTTCCTCCCTCATGATGCCATCTATTTTGTGAAGTGCACCAGTCCCTCCTGCAGCAAAGCACCCCCACAACATGATGCTGCCACCCCTGTGCTTCACGAAAACTCCAAAATAGCGTTACTGAAAAAAAAGATTATTATTCTAAGATATTCTCACAGATCCTAACGGAAAATGCCCCTTGGATATTAATTTAGAGTCCTCCAATCCTCTAAATTTAATTATTGGCGGAGAGTCACATTTTTTTATATACTGTTGGCCTACCATAGGCGAAATGAGTCTCACTAGTGTTGAGTAAGTGCTGTTAAAAATTGTGTAGGTTTTATTTATTTAAAGAGAATATTGAAGGTAGAAGCAAAAGCCTACAACTATTTTAGCATCGTTTCACGCTGCTTTGAGGCAAGCATGGGGACTGGTCTTGATAAATCAATGAGATTTTTATTTTCACTTAATCTCCGTTTGGTTATTGGCTAGACATGAATTATAAAATAAGGGTGCAGAAATGTTATACTGTTAGTGTAACTGTCACGACTTCCGCCGAAGTTGGTCCCTCTCCTTGTTTGTGCGGCAGTCGACGTCGCCGGCCTTCTAGCCATCGCCGATCCACTTTTCATTTTCCATTTGTTTTGTCTTTGTTTTATACACAACTGGTTTCAATTCCCCAATTACATGTTAATTATTTAACCCTCTGTTATCCCCATGTTTGTTGTGCGTTATTATTCCTGAGTTATGTCAGTCCTATTTGGTGGGCTTGGTATATTATCTACTTTGTAATTATATGAGTAAACTACGTTGTGTTGCTCATCTCTGCTGTCCTGCGCCTGACTCTTTTGCACCAACTACACCAAGCGCTTTGACAGTAACCTTTATTTAACTAGGAAAGTCAGGTAAGAACTAATTCTTATTTACAAGGACAGCCTACTCCTTCCTCGTGCCCTGCGGGATTCTTTAGCTAAATAGCCCAGTAGTGTACTGCCAACCGTCAAGTTGTACAGCGCCATAATTTCCGTTCCATCCTAATGGAAACCCAGAGTTTTTTTTAGTTTTTCTTGGAATAGATAAAACATAATATTAATCAAATGAATTAAGCAAAAGTTTGGACACACCTACTCATTCCAGGATTTTTCTTTATTTTTACTATTTTCTACGTTGTAGAATAATAGTGAAGACATCACAACTATGAAATAACACCGGTCTCCCGCGTGCCCCACATTCTGTAGTACAGACATGGCCTGCTCTCCCTTATGTAAGGAATTAGGCACTTTACTACAGTGTGTATTGTAGACTGCTCAGTGGCCTAATAAACAAATAAACACATTTCATTAATAAAATAAAAATACTCTTTCAAAAAAAAAAATGATTTAGTTATGGATCCATAACGAATTACTATGGGAATAAATATCACTGATTTACAGAAATATTAGAACAAATTTGTCTAATGAAGGCAAACAATTTAGAATCCTCCAATCCTGTAGCCTACTCCTGACCATCGCGTTGTACAGCGCCATATTTTCCATTCCATCCTAGTGGAAACCCTGAGGGTTTCGTTTTTGGTTTTTCTCTGAATAGAAACACCATAATATTAATTAAATAAATTAAGCCAAATTTCTTAAAATCAATCCTATATACTATGTTATTACAAATAGATAACGTGCCAAAGAATGCTGCAGCAACCTGCAAGGAGTATGACGTAACTTTTAAAGGAGGAACCACTGTATATTATCTACTTCACTTGCTTTGACAATGTTAACATATGTTTCCCATGCCAATAAAACCCCTTGAATTGAATTGAATTGAGAGAGAGAGAGAGAGAGAGAGAGAGAGAGAGAGAGAGAGAGAGAGAGAGAGAGAGAGAGAGAGAGAGAGAGAGAGAGAGAGAGATGGAGAGTCTGCAAGCTTGTGTTTTATATGTCTGCAAATTGCATAAATATTTCAATACTTTTGGGGGAAAACAATTGTGTTTATTAGTGCTGTAACATTATTTACTCTACTATATTCTTTTTAGCTAGCTTCCTTACCATCAATAATATTTTTACGTTTTTACTCTCTTTTTTCTCTCTTTCTCTCACACCCCTCCCACTGGAAGGTCCGCTCACAGTTCTTTGTGCCACCTTTCTACATGGAAGAACAATCGCTCTGACTGAGTTTTCTATTCTCGCTTCTCCTCTCTTCTCCGACACACTCTCAGATTCAAAGAGAATCTTGCTGTCTGAGCCAAATTCACCACAAACTGTTAGCTTCCCCCCCTCTCTTTCTTCTGTGTTTTTCCTCAGTCTACATGTTTGGTAAAGTGCTTTGACATGTACTGGGTGAGCGCATCAGCAGAATCTGAGATACTGTCGTAGGTAGTCAAGACAGTATTGGGAAAAGAGAAAGCCACAGGAATTAGCTATGGGAGGCATTTTAAGCAAACAATGTTAGGATTCTGAGAAGTAAGTAGTTGATTATTAAGCAAATGTGTAATTCTAAGATTTCTTTAAGAGAAGGCTTTAGCTTTTGGAACGACATACAGGTAATTGCCAAAATAATGAAACACTTGAGTAAATGAGGGATACAAAGTGTATTAAAAGCAAGTGCTTCCACACAACTGTGGTTCTTGAGTTAATGAAGCAATTAACATCCCATCATGCTTAGGGTCAAAATGCTGGGCAGGTCATTATTTTGGCTACTATGGCTGTGCCCCCATAGGATGACAATGACCCCATCCACAGGGCAGGAGCAGTCACTGAATGGTTTGATGAGCATAACATTCTATGTAAATCATATGCCATGGCTGTCTCATTCACCAGATCTCAACCCAATTAAACACTTATTGGAGAATCTGGAGCGGTGCCTGAGACATCATTTTCCACCACCATCAACAAAACACCAAATGATGGAATTTCTCGTGGAAGAATGGTGTCGCATCCCTTTGATAGAGTTCCAGACAGTTGTAAAATCTATACCCAACGCCCTATTAAGAAACTTTGTGGGTCCTTTATTTTGGCAGTTACCTGTATCTACACATGTACACCATCAGGACATACAGTATACTGTCAGGACATGTGTGGTCGCATGCCAATCAAAGCAAACAAAGTTACATTTAGCTAGCCAATCACAACCTTGATTTTTGGAGGTACAAACAAACAGATAGACTGCATATAGGTCTAGTTTTCAGAATAAGACGTGCTTTCTTTACTTTCTTTACGAAATCTGTACTTAGGCTGTAAATGGCATGTTATATAAGTATCCAGACACTTTTTTAGTGACTTCACTTGGTTTTGAGAAACTTACCCCACCACCGATAGACTTCCTCATGCTCGTTCTGCATTACAGAGGCACAGATAAAACATGAACAAAGGATCCAAAAACACCCAAATACGTCCTTTTAGAAATGCCAACGTTCTCAGTATAGTGATGCAGGCCTTTATGAAATGGTGTCATTCCAAGCTTTATCCGCAATGTAATATTCCATTTGTGCGACAATGTAGCCCACGATACTTTTCCATGTGCGCATGCGGCTACACGGAGAAGTATCACTTCAGTCCAAAATAAATATTTAAAAAGTTAATTTGTCATTTAAGTTGCCATTAAGTAGACACTGTCCTATATGTCTTGCTGAAGCATGGGGTGTGAAACCATTCAGAGATAGCTTTTCCTTCACGTTAGCAGAGAGTGAATTACGCTGTCTAGAATTGAGCCGGATTGACTGATCAGGCATGTTAGGCTGTCACTTCCACTTTCAGAGGATCAGATCCTCCTGTTTATCTTCAGGTCAGGAAGGGTTTACAGGGGTCAAATCACCCTGACTTTCGAACTGACCTTTGACTCACACCTTTGCATGTTCTCGCCATGTTCTTCAAACAGCTTTCCTTCTTCCTTGCTTTAGTCATTTAATTGATCTTTGATCTAAGAAGACTGTATAGATGAAAGCCTTCTTGAGGAAGAGGATGAAGGAAGGCAGCATAATGAGAGTTTTGGAACAGGGTTGTGTAGGGAGAGAAGGGAAGACACCCCTGGCCTCAGCTGTAGGCACACTTCAGAGACGCATTTATTAGCTTCCCAAACTTTGGCAAGACGCAGTACCAGCCCAGCCACAGCATCCTTTATGAATGTCACACTGTGAGAGGAAAATTATTACGTTGCAAAGGAGACAGGCCGTTGGAACAGGAGGGGGGAGAAGAAAAATCACTTTGATGGATTACACTCCTTGTGGGACAACCTTGTAACGTTTTTGGACATTCACAACTCTCCCAGAACCTCAGTTATTGTGATGATTCCACCTTTTATTCTCCCTCTTCCTTCCTTTTGTCATCTCTGACGTGTTGGCTGGGAAGATTGCAAAGGCTCTGATACCTAATGATACATCTCTGAGAAACTAATTACTACAAGTGATTAAGAGGGGAGACTTGGTCCTTACCACACATGGTGTCTTTGGGGGCTTCCTAATTGCCTTTTGCCTAATAAATGATGGCCGAAGATGCATGGACCTGCGGTTCTTAATGGAGTCTCAGGCTACGCCCCAGATGGCACCCTATTCCCTACATAGTGCACTACTTTTGACCAAAGCCCTGTGGGCCCTGGTTGAAAGTAGTGCACTACAATATTTAGAGATTAGGATGTTATTTGGGACACAGCCTTAGTGTTGCCGTGGCATAGAGGGATGACTCCATGATGACTGGCGCTCCAGAACACACAGATGGCGCCGCTTGTTCACGGCGAGCCGCCTGTTGTTGATTGACGCGTTAAGGACACCTGCAAAATTAGACCGACAAATGAATTTGCACCGGCTGCATAATAGAATATTAGAGTTTTTGAACAATGGCTTAGCTATGTTAGTGTGTGTTAGCTGTAGTTGTTCAAGGCTAATTTTGAGTTAAAGGCATAAGACATTGGAGGCAGGCAAGTTAGAGTTAGTTTTCAGTATTTATTGTTAAAGGTAGACTCAGCAATGTGGTCACTGTTTACTGTGTTGCTACTGTTCCAGATATCACGCAAGTCAGTAAAAGGGCAGTTGGGGTGTTTTACACCAAAGTGGATTGCATTTACAGTATAAAGCTAATATCACTATGTGTCAAAGTTCTTTACATTCCATGAGGGTATCTCATCTCATTCACCACCATTGTGTAGCTAGCACACACCTGGGTGATGCACGGTAACCACTTTGCTCTAACCAACTCTCTATGTAAAAAGTTTTGAACAGTGAGGCCCTGTTAACACACCCTCGGGAAAGGAGGTGCTTAACCTTCCTTATAAACTATGCAGGGGATTAGATAGAGCAGATAGATCATTCCAAACATATGAGCTTCATGTGGCCCTGGTTGAAGGTGCCTGCTAAGCTATTAGGCAAACAGAAGTGATTGAGCTAGGAACTTTTTTTAGACACATTGTCATTAACTTTACATACCCAACATCCATCAGAGGTCATCAACAGCTGGGAGTTAGTGGTGTCAGTGCATTAGGCCCTTAAGGGCTGGTCCAGGGACAGTTTTGTTGCTACACCAGTAATAGTTAGCATGAGAGTCGGGAGTCCCAAATCAATGTCAAACATCGGCCAGTTGCATCCGTGAATGCATTTGTGTTGGTGTGCGCACATGTGTGGTTACAGATTGAGTGCTGAGCCCAGAGTAAACATCTCAGAGTCAAACATCGGCCAGTTGTGTCCGTGCGTGCATTTGTGTCTGTGTGTGCACGTGTGGTTATTGAGTGCTGAGCCCACAGTAAAAACACAGTCGGCCACAGCATATCTCTCTTTCTCTTTCTCTCTCCCTGTCTCTCTCAGTTTCTCTCTCGTCATCTCTCTCAATCTTCCTATCTGTTTCTCGCTCTCTCAATTTCATTTTCTCTCTTCCTTTTCTCTCTCTCTATCATGCTGATGTCCTGGAAGTGTGCTTTTCATTTATTTGTTCTGCCTGTCTCACACCAACAGGGAAGACCATTGAGCTATCTGGCAGCTCTCTGATCAGCAGGCAAGCGGTCGGGGGTTTCAAAGGAGGCCAGATGTTGAGAATCGCAGTTGACTTCTATGAAGATGTTCCCATTCCTTAATGAAACTTTGGAAAAGTTGTTTTCATCTTTCACTAAGTCGATTGATACTTAAGCAGTTTTTATGGGTTAGTGTATTCAGTTTGGCTGTTTAGTTTTGTTTTTTGCATAATAACACAATTTCAACCAACAGTCATATTTTTATCTTCAAATGACTATAGCTGTCTCGTCGACTCCAGTAGCCTTTGGTTGTTAGACTTACATAATATTACCCTGGGAGTGAGGTAAAAAAAAATGTGGATAAACAAATCTCTTTGAGGGAGTCGCTGGCTATGCTGCCACCAGGCACTACATGCAGAAATGTTGGTTGCTAGACCCATTAAATGTTTGGGAGCATAATTAGAGTGTGCAACTTTCTATATTTATATAGTTTACTCTCTGTTAGTCAGCACCTCTACAAAACAAAATGTGGGGTGTGCATCAGATTATACCTTTTACTGAACTATACATTTAATTACCATTTTTTTTACATGACACAACTGTTTCCAAAACTTTGTTTGAACATTTTTCTAGAAGGCAAAACTGTAATCACACCAATACGAAACAACAGCATCTCAGAACTCATGGCTCATGGTCTGTTATGGAAATGAAAATTGGAATGGGATGTCTAAAGAAGAACTAACAACTGTTTGGAAACGAGAACCAATTAATTTCTGTGAATCTTTGGCTGGAATCTTTGCATTTGTTCTTGGAACATCCTTAGCACCCTGAATAATATATTTAATAATATATTTGCCAGGGAGCTCTATATGGCATCAGCCGTTACCATGTGGGCTCCGGACAGAGCCAGCCATAAACCTCACTCTGCAACTGGGCTGAGATGTGGCCATTTTTAATTATTGATGCTATGATTCTGGTGATAAATTACAGCAATTGGAGCTAATTACATGTTTTTTTATGTATTGAAAATTCTTAGGTGGACCGTCTAAATGGTCATTTTCAGGACGGAAAAACAGTTTCAGTGTCAACTTAAACCCTCTGTTCCCCCCCATGTCTTTGTGTGGGATTGTTTATTGTTAGTGCTTTTGCTTTTTGTGAGTGGTTGCTTGACGGGTTATTTTGTACCCAATTTAGTGTCTCGTATTGTTTTGTACCGGTTTTTGGTATTGTTATTAAACAATTACGATTGTCACCCAGTTTGCTATCCTGCGCCTGACTTTGCTGCCACCAGTTACAAACCAGCCTGACAGAATCCCAAATCTATGGAGTCAGCAGGAGCAGGTGCCTCAGAAGGAGTGGAGGAGCACGTCCGGGAGCAGGCGGCGATGATTCAACACCTTGGCGCCGCCATGGACTGCGTTGTTCAGACCATGGACCGTTGGGAGAGAGAGAGAGTTCCTCCAGTGCCTCTGCCCTCTTTCCCCCGGTCCCAGTGGAATTCGCCTTGCCCTTCCCTGGGAGTACGACGGGACGGCTGCACGCTGCCAGGGGTTCTTGCTGCAGTTGGACCTCTACCTGGAAACCATTCACCCGGCTCCTTCGGGCCGTGAGAGGGTGTCTGCCCTCGTCTCGTGCCTCTCCGGGATAGCCTTGGAGTGGGCCAACGCTGTGTGGGAGGAAGGAGATGTGGCGCTGGACCACTTAGAGGATTTCACCCGCCGCTTCCGGGCAGTCTTCAACCACCCGCCTGAGCGGCAGGTGAACGTCTCTTCAATCTGAGGCAGGGGACGAGGAGCGCCCAGGAGTTCTCCTTGGATTTTTGGACCCTGGCCGCCGGCGCGGGATGGAACGACAGGGCCCTGATTGACCAGTATCGTTGCAGTTTGCGCGAGGACGTTTGTCGGGAGTTGGCCTGCAGGGACACCACCCTCACCTTTGAACAGCTGGTGGACCTGTCCATTCGGCTGGATAACCTGCTTGCTACCCGCGGACGTCCAGAGCATGCTCTGTTGGTTCTATCCCCCAGCACCACCGCTCCGGTACCCATGGAGCTAGGAGGTGCAGTGCATAGGGAGACTGGAGGAGGTTCCGTCTCGTGCACCATCTGTGGCCGCAGAGGTCACACTGCCGGTCGGTGCCGGGTCGGTTCCTCTGGGGATCGAGGCAGCAGGCAGGGTACTCTGGCGTCATCCCAGGTGAGCTGGCACCATTCTCACCCAGAGCCCTCTGTTGCCCACTTGTTTTTGTATGTTACTTTTTCTGAGTTTTCCCACATTCCCAGCATAAGGCGCTCGTCGATTCAGGCGCGGCTGGGAACTTTATAGACAGATCGTTCGCCCTTAGTTTAGGGATTCCCATAGTTCCCGTGGATGTGCCAGGGTCAGGGTTGGCCACCGCTCCTCTGGATATGGTAATGCAGGGGGGTCACAAGGAGAAGATCAGTCTCTTCCTCATTGACTCTCCTGCGTTTCCCGTGGTGCTAGGTCTACCCTGGTTAGCTTGTCATGAACCCACTGTTTCTTGGCAACGGAGGGTTCTCACGGGGTGGTCGTGAGAGTGCTCGGGGAGGTGTTTAGGGGTTTCCGTGGGTGCTACTACGGTGGAAAGTCCAGACCAGGTCTCCACCGTGCGCATTCCCCCTGAATATGCCGATTTGGCTCTCGCCTTCTGTAAGAAGAAGGCGACACAATTACCACCCCATCAATGGGGTGATTGTGCGATAAATCTCCTGGTAGACGCCGCACTTCCCAGGAGTCACGTGCATCCCCTGTCACAGGAGGAGACAGCGGCTATGGAAGCATATGTCTCCGGATCCCTGCGTCAGGGGTACATTCGGCCCTCCACTTCACCCGCCTCCTCGAGTTAATCTTTTGTGAAGAAGGAGGGAGGTCTGCGCCTGTGTATTGACTATCGAGGTCTAAACCAGATCATGGTGAGGTATAGTTACCCGCTATCGCTCATCGCCACAGCGATTGAGTCAATGCACGGGGCGTGCTTCTTCACCAAACTAGATCTCAGGAGTGCTTACAATCTGGTGCGTATCCGGGAGGGAGACGAGTGGAAGACGGCATTCAGTATGACCTAAGGACATTTTGAGTACCTCGTCATGCCATACGGGTTGATGAATGCTTCATCAGTCTTCCAAGCCTTTGTAGACAAGATTTTCAGGGACCTGCACGGGCAGGGTGTAGTGGTGTATATTTATGACCTTCTGATATACTCCACTACACGCGCCAAGCATGTGTCCATGGTGCGCAGGGTGCTTGGTCGATTGTTGGAGCATGATCTGTACGTTAAGGCTGAGAAATGCCTGTTCTTCCAGCAGTCCATCTCCTTCCTAGGGTATCACATTTCCACCTCTTGGGTGGAGATGGAGAGTGACCACATTTCAGCCGTGCGTAATTGGCCGACTCCCACCACGGTAAAGGAGGTGCAGCGGTTTCTAGGGTTTGCCAACTACTACCGGAGGTTTATCCGGGGTTTTGGACAGGTAGCAGCTCCCATTGCCTCACTGGTGAAGGGGGGTGCGGTGCGTTTGGAGTGGTCGGTTGGGGCCGACAGGGCTTTTGGTCACCTGAGGGCTCTGTTTACCTCGGATCCCTTGCTGGCCCATCCGGATCCCTCTTTGGCGTTCATAGTGGAGGTGGATGTGTCCGAGGCTGGGATAGGAGCCGTACTCTCTCAGCACTCGGTTACGCCACCGAAGCTCCGCCCCTGTGCTTACTTCTCGAAGAAGCTCAGCTCGGCGGAGCGAAACTATGACGTGGGAGACAGGGAGCTGTTGGCTGTTGTCAAGGCTCTGAAGGCGTGGAGACATTGGCTTGAGGGGGCTAAACACCCTTTTCTCATCTGGACTGACCACCGCAATCTGGAGTACATCCGGGCAGCGTGGAGACTGAACTCTCGCCAGGCAAGGTGGGCCATGTTTTTCACCCGTTTTGTTTTCACCCTTTCCTACAGACCAGGTTCCCAGAACGTCAAGGCAGACGCACTGTCACGGTGCGCTGTCTAAGTGGGAAGTACTGGTGGCCCACTGGCCAAGGACGTGAGGGTTTATGTGTCCTCCTGCTCAGTTTGCGCCCAGTGTAAGGCTCCTTGGCATCTGCCCAGAGGTAACCTACATCCCTTACCCGTTCCACAACGGCCTTGGTCTCACCTGTCGGTGGATTTTCTTACTGATCTTCCTCCCTCACAGGGTAACACCACGATCCTGGTCATTGTGGATCGGTTCTCTAAGTCCTGCCATCTTCTTCATCTGACCGGTCTCCCTACAGCCCTACAGACGGCGGAGGCCTTGTTTACGCACGTCTTTCAGCATTACGGGGTGCCTGAGGATATAGTGTCTGATCGAGGTCCCCAGTTCACTTCGAGGGTCTGGAAAGCTTTCATGGAACGTCTGGGGGTCTCGATCAGCCTTACCTCGGAGTTTCACCCCAAGAGTAACGGGCAGGTGGAGAGAGTGAACCAGGATGTGGGTAGGTTTTTGAGGTCGTATTACCGGCCGGGGGAGTGGGGGGCGTTCGTGCCCTTGGCAGAGATGGCTCAGAACTCGCTTCGCCACTCGTCCACTAACCTCTCTCCCTTCCAGTGTGTACTGGGGTACCAGCCGATTCTGGCGCCGTGGCATCAGAGTCAGACCGAAGCCACCCATGTTCATCTCCAGTGGGCCGTGCTGCGCCAGAAAGCCAGCGCAGACCGTCACCGCAGTGAGGCCCCGTTGTTCGCACCGGGGGACCAGGTCTGGCTCTCGACCCGAAACTTGCCTCTCCGCCTGCCCTGCCGGGAAGCTGGGTCCGCGATTTGTGGGGCCATTTAAAGTCCTGAGAAGAGTGAACAAGGTTTGTTATAGGTTACCGCTTCCCCCTGATTACCGTATTAACCCCTCGTTCCATGTGTCTCTCCTCAGGCCGGTGGTGGCTGGTCCGCTCCAGGAGTCTGAGGTGCGGGAGGTCCCTCCACCCCCTCTGGACATCGAGGGGGCCCCGGCGTATTCAGTCCGCTCCATACTGGATTCGAGCTGCCGGAAGAGGGGCCTTCAGTACCTCGTGGAGTGGGAGGGGTACGGTCCGGAGGAGAGAGGCTGGGTCCCGGTGGAGGATGTTTTGGATCCGTCTATGCTGCGGGAGTTCCACCGTCTCCGTTCAGATCGCCCTGCGCCTCGCCCTCCGGGTCGGCCCCGAGGCCGTTGTCGGCGCGCTGCTGAAGCCGCGCGTCAAGGAGGGGGTACTGTCACGACTTCTGCCGAAGTTGGTGCCTCTCCTTGTTCGGGTGGTGTTCGGCGGTCGACGTCACCGGTCTTCTAGCCATCATCGATCCTCTTTTCATTTTCCATTTGTTTTGTCTGTGTTTCCACACCTGGTTTCAATTCCCTCATTACGATTGTCAACCCCTGTCCCCCATTGTGTAGGATTGTTTATTGTTAGTGCTTGTGCTTTTTGTGAGTGGTTGCTTCACCCAGTTTGCTCTCCTGCCCCTGACTTCGCTGCCACCAGTTACAAACCAGAATGACAGTAGACTTGAAGAAAATTTGATTTTACAACTAACATTTTCTATACGCGGTCAAGATACCTTTCAAGCTAATAGACTATTTAGAGTTTACAATTTACACAAATTGTTGATTACTTCTACTTGTCATTATTATTCACCTGATGATAAGACAATATTTTATATGACATATGATTGGAGTCCCTGGGTCGCCGGATTGCCAGGTCCCTGGCCAAGAAAAGTAAAAAAAGCTAGACCACCCCAGGCCAATGTTATGAGATTTCTGTTCTTTGTAATTTGTAATGCGGCTCCAACTCCAAAGCTCTCGGAATAAGGTTTTAATGCTGAAAACGTGACTATTTCTGGTGATAAAGAAGCACCTTCTATTGAGCTTTTTTTCTCATGTACATTATATTTAAGCATCTGGTGTAATCGGTTGTGTCAATATACAGTAACTTAGGGAGGGGAGACAAGGTGGGTTTTAGACTATTTTAATAAACATTTACTATATTCAATGAGTCATGGGTCACAGTTACCAGGTGTAGTCAGGGTGGCTGGTTGCTAAGTGCGTGAATATTAATAGACGTTTTGGATCACATAATGTAAGGTAGCGAGGCAGGAGATATTGCTGCTCACTTCCAGACAGGCGCTATTTTGGGGTCTTGTGGGTACTACATTGCTATTATTTTCATATGTGGTACTATAGTAACCCTATACCGCTCCCTCTCTCTGTCTCTTATTCTACAATGCTATCTCTGACTTTACTTTCTCTCTCTCATTGTTGCTTTGACAATATTGACAAAGGGGGAGGTGAGGGGGAGACACGCAGGGCCAGGGCCCCAGAAACTGACCTTTAGAGAGGGGAGAGACGACAGAGCTTAGCTTACTGCATGTACTCCTGTATACATAATGGTCATCATCAAGGACAGGAGTTCAGTCTCTCTGGTCTCTTTATTGGTTGGCAGACAGACCTTACATGCTTACACTCGATCTGTCCAGGCAGGTTTCCAAGTGAACCTGCTCATCTCGTCTGGCTGAAATGTTATGAGAGCTCTTTGGCAGCTTGGTTTCCATTGTAGCCATTGGCTTTTCCCCTCACATTCAGTCAACAATGTCTGCATCCCAAATGGCTCCCTATTCTATATAGTGCACTACTTTTGACCCTGGTTATATATATAGGGTATATGGTGCCATTTGGGATGCAGACAACATTTGAGGCTGTTGCAAAGAATATAAGCGTCCCATGCCTGATATGAAACACTTATATGGGTTATTATAGGCTTCTATTTAGCTGATTAGGACAGTAAAATGAAGCATTTTCATTCATAAAATGGAGGGGGTGAAGGGGGAGTCATGATTTAGCTATTAGATTTTTTATTTTAGGACCTCTGTAGGTATATAACAAAATATTTAAAAAGTATTTGATAAAATACTGCATTTGGCCTTTACTGCTATAGCCCATAAAAAAGCATTGAATACACATTCATAAATGGCAAAACATACAGTCAAAAAATAATAGTGCATATTTAATTCCTTGTTTGGGGGGCACAAAACCATTTCCATTCATTTTTTTAACCGATACCGAGTTACTTTTAGATGAGTCCCGTGACACTTGTGGGGGTTGTAGAACAAAACGGAGAAACATTCATTAGAGTCTCCCCTTTCCATAGTGGGGTCATATTAGTTTGTAGGCCAAACAGTAGCTCTGCCACTTTCCACCGCAGATGCGGAAGGCCGACATAGGCGGATGCGGTGGATTGAGATGTAGCCCATGCAGAAATATCTCTATCTTAAACAGATGTATTTTGATGGGGATTTTTGTATTGTGCTAATTAGATTGACACACAGGTGCGTCAATCGACTCTGGGGGTTTTTAATGAACTATTGAACTATGAGAAGTAAGTAGCTCACAGGAAGTACAGTACCAGCTGTTACCTGCAACAGGGGCATAAAAATCTAACTTTATCATTCAGTCAAATGGGCTGCTTATTAAACCATGTGAAATAGTATTCAAGTCAGTTCATTGTTACCAATTTTTAAAGCTTGTGACAGTGTTTATCTATTATCTCAGAAATTAAATAAAATTCCATTCTTCACTCTGTCTGATGCACATATAATCTGGTGTCATCCTTACTTCTATGTGAACTGCAGTCTCTGTTCTCTCTGCTTTTTGCTATCTCTCTGAGTTCTGCTCTGCTGTGCTCTTCTCCTCATCTCCATAAGCCCCAAACCCTTTGCAATAATGTGGTGCTTCCTAAATAGCACCCTATTCCCTTTATACATGTAGTGCACTACTTTTGACCAGGCCCATCCTATCAGCCCTGGTCAAAATTAGTGCACTTTAAAGGGAATATGGAGTCTTGATTACAGTTCCTCCATAAAATGAGCTTCAGAATGCCAGGTGAAATAATATAATTAAACCCCCTTCCTTCCTTACTCAGATCAGGAAACTAATTCTCTAAAGAGGCAACACAGAGTTCAGTTCAGTGTTCTTCCATTATCTAGCTAAACCTATCATTTTCTCACAAGCTAACAATAAATATGTTTACCTTGTGATAGCTGGCTTAAAACGTGTTCTTTCATAAGCTATAGTTCACTTGAACCCTTTGTCATGAAGCTGTCTGAGGTTGACACGACCTAGCTCAAGTTGTCATAAGCAGTCATTTTAAAGAATATCTCGCTATGTCAGCTTATCTGACAGTCATGACAGATGCAGCAGTATAGCTGGTTAACAAGCTAGACAGGGCTAGCCTGCATTCCGCTTGCGTGCAACATGAGAGGGTTAGGCTATATCGTTTAACCTCAGATATCATGACATTCAATGAGATATCTTATGTCATGAGTGAGGGTTTAAGCAAGGTATCGTTGTTTTTACATTGCATACTTGAGTTAAGTTTTAAATTGTATAGTTGTGCTATAGTAATACTGTTGCATTAGCTACAGTACTTTTTACACTCTTTCCTTTTGGGGTGATTTGAAGAGGATGTCCTTGAGTGGAACCATGCTAGTGTCGCAGCATTTTAGAGCATTGTGATTTTAATTAGTGAAAATTGGCAGTTGTCAACATAATCAGAGGTCCTCTAATTTGTAAGCGAGTTGGCTGGCGTTAGTGTTGCACCATGCCAAGACCCAACCAGACCAATCAGACGGCCACCTTAACCCCCAGAGGAGATGAAGAGAATTAACTAAAGTCAGTCGCATAGCTGGAATACATCCACTACACTGTGAACAAACTGATTTGCAGTTAGTCGCTAAGCAAGCCAAACACCTCCATTACACTGGAACACCTCCACTACAATGGATGCGTCCCAAAAGGCACCCTATTCCCTATATAGTGCATTCAAGTCAACTCAAGTCTCAAGTCAGTCACTTAGACTGGCTTACTTTTCACCAGTGGTGGAAAAAGTAACCAATCGTCATACTTGAGTGAAAGTAAAGATACCTTAACAGGAAATGACTCAAGTAAAAGGGAAAGTCACCCAGTAAAATTCTACTTGAGTAAAATATTTGATTTTAAATATACTTAAGTATCAAAAGTAAATGTAATTTTTTAAACATACGTAAGTATCAAAAGTAAAAGTATAAATAATTTTAAAAAATCCTTACACTAAGCAAACAAGACAGCACCATTTTCTTGTTTTTTTATTTATTTACAGATAGCCAGGGGCACACTCCACTCAGAAATAATTTCCAAACAAAGCATGTGTGCTTTGAGTCCGCCAGATCAGAGGCAATAGGGTTGACCAGGGACGTTCTCTTGATAAGTGCTTGAATTGGACCATTTTCCTGTCCTGCTAAGCATTCAAAATGTAAAGAGGACTTTTGGGTGTCAGGGAAAAGTTATGGAGTAAAAAATACATAATTTGCTTTAGGAATGTAGTGAAGTAAAAGTAAAAGTAATCAAAATTATGTTTTGATTACTAAAGGACAGATACCCCCAAAAACAACTTTAAAGTATTTTTAATGAACTTTACACCACTGCTTTTCACGACTGGACCCCCCCATTGTAGAACATCATTTGTATGTTTATATAAATGTAATCTCAGTTACGCAGAAGTAAAATTATTGCGAAAGTTGTCACTTTCCGTTGAACTTCTGGGAGGAATGACATTGACAATTGCAATTTCCTTTGTTTGAAGGAAGGAAGCGAAGTCTCCTTCCTTGCAAAAGGAAACTCTCAGCCAAATCCCTCACTTCTGCTAATTTCACCAATGTTTATGATCCATGTGGACACGCACGAAGCAGTAAACATGGAAGGAGTGAGTGAAGATGTTTTCAATACAACTATTTCGAATCTTAGCAGAGACCATTCCATCCCGTTGTTTAAGCCACTGCAACAGTTGTGCTTAAAAATGTTGATTGGCAAAGAAGACATTTTAGCATGATTGCTGGCTATGGCAAAATACATCTAGTGATGTATGGAGAAACGTTTTTCAAACAACTGTGTTCAGCAAGCAGTTGATAGGACTGGCAGTGGACAAAGTGTATACTGTTGTTCCCCAGTAAGTCTACAATTCAGATGAACTCCTGGCTAGCCATTGGCATTGCCATTGCAAATAGCTAGCTGTATCATTCATATTACTTTACTATTAACTATCCAGCTGTATCAGGACGCTTTAGATCTGAGGGAAAACAAATATATTTGTTAGCTATCTATATGATGGATGAGGTTGAGAAAATGCTATAAATCCACCATCAGTCTGAGTTGATTTCACCTTAGCTAGCTAAATCGACTGTAGCTAGGTTTCGAGAAAAATAACTAGCTATATAATTGCTAGCTATATTTTAAAGACTAGTTACTGACTATTGAACACTTTTTGTCAAACTACTTTGTTCCCCTGCCTGTTTATTTATGCCTTGGAGACTGACAAAGTTGTCAATATAGCTAAATGCCCCCCCTGATTTTACTGCAAATAGACTGTGTTGCTTTGTTATAATTTGGCTGATTAGGCTTGTGCACAATTACCTGAGTGTTTCATTAGTTCCATCTCAGAGTAGCAGTACTGATTTAGGATCAGTTTAGCCTTTTAGAACACTGGTCCTAGAGCTGGTCCTAGATCACTATTCCTATTCTGAAGACGCTTTGTGAATACGGGCCCTGGAATAAAGCTGTTGCCCAATACCTTGCACAGCATTCATTTCACCACATGATCCTAGAGGTAGCCTATTACACCCAATGCTTATGAACTGAATATAAGTGAATTTCAATGTATAAATGACACTAACAAATAGGTTGAATTGTTCAGCAACATGTGCAGTAAATGCCAACACAGTTTTCGTGATAAAAGGTACATAATGCATTTATTGTCACGATCAGGGCCACTACATGCTGTGACATGGGCCTGGATGGTGACACACATCTTCTTCAAGCTGTCTGACTGAATACTGGGGCTTTCAGTGCATGTGCCTTACCTGGGATAACAGTAACAGTCTCTCTCTCTTTCACAGCCAGCTATCAACATGTATTGTACTGTATGTAACCACAAAAATTTGTCCATTTGACCCATTCTTCAATCTTGACTGGGATATATATTTTAGTTGACATGCCTGTGTGATGTGTCTGATATACATTAATACAAATGTATTCATAATTATACGTGAGTCTTGACAGATTATCGGCGTTTACACATGAATCTGTCCACAAGAGATGACTATAAATGCTATAATTGATGTGAAACAGACAATTATAAACATTTTCATTACAATTGTTAAGTGTTTTCCCACCTCCCTTGACCCCCTCCCCAGGGTTAGGGGTCCTTCAGTGACCCATGAGGGGTGAACAGAGCTCTGTTCCTAGGTGTGCTGTTTCAGGTGAGTGACAGAATTCTGACTGGCCCCCTTCTTTATTTGATTAGGCCTGGGTCTCCCTGGGTCTGTAATTGCATTTGCCAATTGCTGTGTGTTTAAGAATAGCCTTCGGTCCTCGCCACCCTCCCCTCCTGATTTCCCAGCTGCCTCAGGGAGAGCACTCAGGATAACAAGTCGTCATGACAACCGGGGTTGCATGGAAGGGCCACTCCGCCTCTCACTGACTTTGCAGTTTCTGTCCTGCAATTTTGTTTTGTTTGTTGTGCATGTGCACCTCCCCCTCTAAAAGGGACAAAGCTGAACCAAATGTTACATGTGTTGAGTCGCCAGGGGAGGTCGAGGTGAAGTGCTTTGAAATGGGGCTCGAATTTCACTTCCTTTATAATTTTGGAGGCACTGGGCTGAGGATAGGACAATGTGGTAACATGAGATGCCCTACTATGAATCATAAGCAATCTAGGAGACAAAGCGATGGTGACAATATGTTTTGGTTGAGTCAAGAGTAGATCCTCATCATGGGTTTGTTGTTGTCACAGTATCTTAAGGGTCGCAGATGAACACGTCTCGGGTTGTTGGGGGTCATTTACACTTTGTCATAATGTTCCAGGTGCTAGTTAGCACTTCCTTGTGGTGTAATAGGTCTGCATTTACACTGTCATAGACAGTGCCTTGATTGCTGTGGGTTTTGCGCCAATGTTGCTAAACTGCTATGTTGGACCGGCAGGTAGCCTAGTGGTTAGAGCATTTGGACAGTAACTGAAAGAATGCTAGATCGAATCCCGAAGCTGACAAGGTAAAACTATGTTGTTCTGCCCATGAACAAGGCAGTTAACCCACTGTTCATAGGCCGTCATTGTAAATAAGAATTTGGTCTTAACTGACTTGCCTAGTTAAATAAAGGTTCAATAAAAAAATGTTGGATCCTAAAAAGCTGCCTCCCCTTTGTGTTTGCACTGAGTTTTATTGCACTGCAGTATTCGTACAAGACAATGATTTGTATTGTAGGATATGATGATACTGTTTTGATCTTGCAATGGGAGCCGCATGGGAGTGTATCATAAACTACAACCTGTCTGCTAATCACAAATTACAGCTGCCCCCACCCCTTATCCATGGCAGTGCAGGAGGCTCTCTGCAGGGGAGCAAGGGCTTGGAATAAGAAAACTATCCCCTGCCAAGGCACCATGTGCAAGCTCCTACAAGGCACTTATAAATCCTGCCTTGCAGATAGGTCAAGTTTTTGATTTGGTCATGACCCAAGTTCATACATTTCGATGATGTAGGAGCCTTGGTTAAAAGGATTGTGGATCACCTGTAAGAATGGGTCATTCCGATCCCCCCTTCCTTCCCTTCCCTTCCCTTGCCTTCCCAGTCCCATGAGCCACCACAGCGGGCATGAAGAGAGAGCGAGAGAAGCGAGAGAAAGAGATAGAGAGGGCGAGAGAGAGAGAGAGAGAGAGAGAGAGAGAGAGAGAGAGAGAGAGAGAGAGAGAGAGAGAGAGAGAGAGAGAGAGAGAGAGAGAGAGAGAGAGAGAGAGAGAGTCAGAGAAAGAGAGGAGGCAAGTGGGTGAAACAGGCAATCAATAAATCAATATGTTTTGTGCCACTAAGCCTCTCTCTCTCTCCTCTCTCTCCCTCTCTCTCTCTCTCTCTCTCTCTCTCTCTCTCTCTCTCTCTCTCTCTCACACACACATACACACACCTAACACAGTCCCACTCACCCACCACCCACACACTGTGGCCCAGAACAGTGTGGCCCATGCCAAAATACATTTTGTTGTTTTAGGGCTTATTTCTTTCATTCTATTACCCGTTTTGGATCATTAAGCTATTGATTTTTGTTTCACCGGGTAAGTGGTGCGCGAGACCCCAAGGAGAGAGCTGTAAAAACCCAGCAGGACATTCTCTGAGTCTGACAGGCCAGTCCCATAGGCCACCAAAGGCCTCTTCTTTACCAGGAGGAAGAGACTGGGGATGTGTCTCCAATGGCACCCTATTCCTTATGTAGTGCACTACTTATGACCAGAGCCCTATGGGCCCTATGGGACACAGCCTGGGTCTGGTAGAGATTGAAACCCATAGAAAAGGTTAAGTTGGCCGTAACACAGATACATGTTTATGTTAGATACTGTATATAGCAACAAAGATGGATGCACTCAATTTAAAGAACCTGACTTCTTACCTACTGTTAGTCATAAAAATAATACAATAGCTAATAATGGTGGATGAAAATAAATCCTACTCCCTTTATAACTGTTGTAATTTATTCAGAGTATTAAATTTGAACAGTAGTTCAGCAAAACTATTATTATATACATGGTAATGCCACAAAATGATTATGACTGTGTCCCAATAGGGCACCTTATTTCATATAGTGCACTACTTTTGACAAAAGTAGTGCACTAAATAGGGAAATGTGTGCCATTTGGGATGCAGACAATGAAATTGTTACTGATTCCTCACACGGGGCACCAACTATGGATGTAATCCTCACATGGGGCACCAAACAATGGAGGAGATGGTTATGTGATATCTTTCCTTAAAAAGTATTACATTATAACCACCTGTAGGTGAAAAGTATGTATATTATCAGAATTATCTAGGTATCTGTTAGTATAAGAAAGTCGTCACCCTGGAGCTTTGCGTTCTGATAAAGTTCCCTCCCTCTGTATCCATGCTAGACATGGGAGAGATATTTCCAGGAGCAATTTAAGGGTACTATAGGTCCTTGTTAAAAAAAAGTATAGAGAATAGGGTGCTATTTGGGACACACCCTTAGAGAATTCTCTCTCCATTAATAATGAAGACGATTCGCATTCTCCAATGGAGGGTTAGCTGCTGCGGCTTTGCTTTCCTTTCCTTTTGTTAGGCTGCCCTCACCACGTCCTCCGAAGGTGTCCACAAATGAAGCCCTAGTAAATTGAGTAAATGAAGGTGCAGGAAGGAAAGCGGTGGTGGGCCTGCTAATGTTACATCCCACCTCAGGAGGGACGGACATATTTCAGCTTTGTTCAAAGAGCAAATTAGGAGCCGCCGGTTTAATTTCAGCAGTGCAACCGCCCTCATCTGTCTCCTTTCTTTCTTGTTCTCTGTCTCGGGAATTGCGTTTGGAATGATTGAAGTTTTTAAATGATTCTAATCATTCTTTGGTGGGACTGAGAAGACGGTGGCGAGCTGCTCATTAAGGGGCCCTGTTGTTAGAGGGGTAAATAGCTGAAGCGGTATAATGGAATAAAGGCAGGAACGGGGAAACATAGAAAAAGAGGAGGGATAGAGGAGTGTGATTGACAGATGGACTTGTCTGTCCTTGACACTTTGCAAGGGTGGAGAATCGTTCCTGGAAGTGTGTGTGTGTGTGTGTGTGTGTGTGTGTGTGTGTGTGTGTGTGTGTGTGTGTGTGTGTGTGTGTGTGTGTGTGTGTGTGTGTGTGTGTGTATGTGTATGTGTATTTTTTTAAGGAAACAAAAAGGTTCCCTGAACATTTATACACTCTTTTAAGAAGTGTGTCTGTGAGTTGCTTTCCACACAGACTAAGTTACAGTGATCATTTTGCAAAGGCATTATGATGCTGAAAGTGTTTGATGTGTGGGAGAGGGAGATTTCTCACATATATTTCTCATACAAAAATTGGGCAGATGGGGATGGCTTACTGAAAGCATCAATGCTGTTTCTTGGCCAAAAACATATTTGGCAGTATCACACCCCCTCCTCCTCTCTTCCCCTCCCTTTACCCTCCCTTTTCCCCGTCCTCTCTTCCATGTTCTATATTTAATCCGCCAGGGTGAGAGGGAAGGGTGATTATGTGATCGGAGAGGAGGATGAGATGAGGTCAAGAGGGAAGAGGGTGTGTCTGGGCTGTCTGTGTTTGTGAATGTCTCAGGATGTTTGGTTTTAGTGAGACGTTTGAGAAGTGTATGAGCATGTGTGTGTATTTGTGTGTGCTCTTCAATCCATACTCTTGTGTATCTGTGCACACGTGTTTTTATGTGTGTGTGTACTCCAGCCAGAGAGTAGGCAGTTCCCTGCTATAGTAATTACTTACAGCAGTAAATTGTCCCTACAGTCATAGGCCTCAGATCTGCCCTCCCTTTTTGAAAGTGACACTTGAGCATTCTGTCTCCAGGACTGGAGGGAGAGGAGAGGAGAGAAGAGAGAGAGAGAGCGAGAGAGAGAGAGAGAGAGAAAGAGAGAAAGAGAGAGAGAGAGAGAGAGAGAGAGAGAGAGAAAGAGAAAATGTGGGAGGAAAAGAGAGCTGTCAATCTACAGTATTGGACTATTCATCCCCCCACTCTCCTGAGGTGCTGAGGGACTTGGGGCAGGGAGTTTGGAGAAAGATGGAGGTTGAACATTACATAACTCCAGTGGGCATTACTCGGCCATTAATGACATGGATTGTGTGTCTCTCTCTCTCTCTCTCTATTTCTCTCTCTCTCTCTCTCTCTCTTTCTCTATGAGGAGCAGTACAAGGGCATGGTGACTGACTGACAGGTCATTACCACACCCTTCCATCACTCACTCACTCTAACATCCCGAGACAGAAAGAGGAACTAGCTCTCGCAGTCTTACATCAGAATTAGACGTTCATCCATGTTTCTCAAATGTCAAATTTCTAAGTTGTTACAAATGTCAAATTTCTAAGTGTTTAAGTTTAGGCATTAACTCCGAAATCTTAAGGTTAATGGTTGAGATAAGGATTAAGGTTTAGGAAAGGCTTAAAACAAAAATATCAAAAACAACTTTCTATCGCTGGATTCGAACTTGTAACCTTTGGAATCAGAGGCAGATTAACAAAAAATCTCAAAAACAATTTTCTAACACTGGATTTGAACTTGCAATCAGAGGCAGATGCTACATGCATCCCCCATCCCCGTCCACAACACACAAGTAGGCTACCTGCTACGTGGCAGGTAGCCTAGTGGTTAGAGCGTTGGGCCAGTAACTCAAAGGTTGCTGGATTGAATCCCCAAGCTGACAATGTAAAAATCTGTCGTTCTGCCCCTGAACAAGGCAGTTAACCCATTGTTCCCCAGTAGGCCACCATTGTAAATAAGAATTTGTTCTTAACTGACTTGCCTAGTTAAATAAAGGTAAAATAAACTACTTGAAGGTAACAGTGCTCCAAGTTATCTCCTGATGTCCTCCAACATGGATCAACATCAAATACTGACTTGTATCACCTGTGCAGGGGATGCCTTGGATTATGACACAAAACTCAGTCTATGAAGCTTATAAATACCCTTGGGGCAATTACCAAAAGACCACTCTCTCTACCTCAGGGGACAAAGAGAAGGAGGGAAAGAGAAAGATTTTGCCCAGTTCCAAATTTGAATGCTTTTTATTTGTATTTTTTTATTCATTAGATAAGTAAAAGCAAATCAAGTGATGACACACTGTTTGATTTATGCCCACTTCTGGGGAGAGAAAAGATCATTTATAGCTTTCTCTTGCCGTCTAATCGACACTGCAAAACTTATGCATTCTGTTGCAATGGGTTTAGAAAGAGGCCCTGCAAATACTCAACACCCTCTCTTGCTCTCTTTCTCACACACACACACACACACACACACACACACACACACACACACACACACACACACACACACACACACACACTTCTCAATAAACACCTCTCTTTGGCCTTATCTACACTTTTCTCACACCAATTTACTTTTCTAACACTGTCATTCTCTTTCTGCTCTCTCCTTCTCCTCTCTCTCCCTCCTCTCATGCTCAACTTCCATCTCCAACACCTTCTGCCTTTTTTTTATAAAAATCGTATTTTTATCCTGAATAAACATATGAATGCAACATGTAAAGTGTTGGTCCCATGTTTCATGAGCTGAAATAAAAGATGACTGAAACTTTTTGCCACACATTTGTTTACATCCCTGTTTGTGAGCATTTTATCATTTTCCAAGATAATCCATCCACCTGACAGGGGTGTGGCATATCAAGAAGCTGATTAAACAGGATGATCATTACACAGGTGCACCTTATAATGGGGACATGTTTTCGGAAGATGGGCAGGGACTCTGGTCCCGGGACAGAGAATAGGAGTGGGAGGGCCAAGAGACCTGAGGTGGCAGAATGAAGTGCTCGGGTTGGGGTGTAGGGTTTGAGTATAGCCTGAAGGTAGGGAGGGGCAGTTCCTCTTGCTATTCTGTAGGTAAGCACCATGGTCTTGTAGTGACTGCGAGCTTCAACTGGAAGCCAGTGGAGTGTGCGGAGGAGCTGTGTGACATGAGACAACAAAACCAAGCAGGCTGCTGCGTTCTGGATAAGTTGCAGGGGTTTGACGGCACAAGCGGAGAGCCCAGCCAACAGCGAGTTGCAGTAGTCCAGACGGGAGAGGAGTGCCTGGATTAGGACCTGCGGATGTTGTAGAGCATGAACCTGCAGGAGAGGGTCACTGCTTTGATGTTTGCAGAGAACGACAGGGTGTTGTCCTGGGTCACACCAAGGTTCTTTGCACTCTGGGAGGGTGACACTGTAGAGTTGTCAACCGTGATGGAGAGGTCTTTGAGCGGGCAGGCCTTCCCCAGGAGGACGAGCAGTTCAGTCTTGTTGAGGTTGAGCTTGGGGTGGTGGGCCGACATCCAAGTTGAGATATCTGCCAGGCACACAGAGAAGCGTGCGTCAGAAGGGTGAAGGAGAAAAGTAGTTGAGTGTCATCCGCATAGCAATAATAGGAGAGACCATGTGAGTATATGGCAGAGCCAAGTAACTTGGTGTGTAGAGAGAAGAAGAGAGGGCCTACAGTGCCTTCGGAAAGTATTCAGACCCCTTGACATTTTCCACATTTTGTTACATTACAGTCCTAATCTAAAATTGATTAAATATGTTTTTTCCCTCAGCAATACCTTATTTACATAAGTATTCAGACCCTTTGCTATGAGACTAGAAGTTGAGCTCAGGTGCATCCTTTTTCCATTGATCCTCCTTGAGATGTTTCTACAACTTCATTTTGGAGTCCACCTGTGGTAAATTCAATTGATTGGACATGATTTGGAAAGGCACACCTGTCTATATAAGGTCCCACAGTTGACAGTGCATGTCAGAGCAAAAACCAAGCCATGAGGTCAAAAGGAATTGTCCGTAGAGGTCCGAGAAAGGATTGTTTCGAGGCACAGATCTGGGAGAGGGTACAAAAACATTTCTGCAGCATTGAAGGTTCCCAAGAACACAGTGGCCTCCATCATTCTTAAATGAATGAAGTTTGAAACCACCAAGACTCTACCTAGAGCTGGCCGCCTGGCCAAACTGAGTAATCGGGGGAGAAGGGCCTTGGTCAGGGAGATGACCAAGAACCTGATGGTCACTCTGACAGAGCTCTAGAGTTCCTCTGTGGAGATGGGATAACCTTCCAGAAGGAGAACCATCTCTGCAGCACTCCACCAATCAGGCCTTTATGGTCGATTGGCCATACGGATGCCACTCTTCAGTAAAAGGCACATGACAGCCCGCTTGAAGTTTGCCGAAAGGCACCTAAAGACTCTCAGACCATGAGAAACAAGATTCTCTGGTCTGATGAAACCAAGATTGAACTCTTTGGCCTGAATGCCAAGCGTCACATCTGGAGGAAACTTGGCACCATCCCTATGGTGACGCATGGTGGTGGCAGCATCATTCTGTGGGGATGTTTTTCAGCGGCAGGGAATGTGAGACTAGTCGGGATAGAGGGAAAGATGAACAGAGCAAAGTACAGAGAGATTCTTGATGAAAACCTGCTCCAGAGCGCTCAGGACCTTAGATTGGGGGCGAAAATTCACCTTCCAACTGGACAATGACCCTAAGCACACAGCCAAGATAACGTAGGAGTGGCTTTGGGACAAGTCTCTGAATGTCCTTGAGTGGCCCAGCCAGAGCCCATGCTTCCCCACCCAACCTGACAGAGCTTGAGAGGATCTGCAGAGAAGAATGGGAGAAACTCCCCAAATACAAGTGTGCCAAGCTTGTAGCGTCATACCCAAGAAGACTCGATGCTGTAATCAGTGCCAAAGTTGCTTCAACAAAGTACTGAGTAAAGGGTCTGAATACTATTTTGAGTTTTTGATTTTTTATAAATTAGCAAACATTTCTAAAAACCTATTATTATGGGGTATTGTGTGTAGATTGATGAGGTGGAAAAAGGCTGTAACGTAACAAAATGTGGAACGAGTCAAGGGGTCTGAATACATCCGAAAGCACTGTAGAACAGAGCCCTGGGGGACACCAGTCGTGAGTATATGTGGTGCAGACACAGATCCTCTTCACATCACCTGGTAGGAGCAGCCTGCCAGGTAGGATGCAATCCAAGAGTGTGCATAGCCTGAGACACCCAGCCCTGAGAGGGTGGAGAGGAGGATCTGATGGTTCACGGTGTCAAAGGCAGCGGATAGATCTAGGAGGATGAGAACAGAGGAGAGAAATTCAGCTTTGGCAGTGCGGAGAGCCTCCGTGACACAGAGAAGAGCAGTCTTGGTTGAGTGAATCGTTTTGAAGTCTGAATGGTTAGGGTCAAGAAAATCATTCTGAGAGAGGTAACAAGAAAGTTGATCAGAGACAGGACGCGTGTTGGTTTCTTGAGGAGGGGGAGCAACTCGGGGCATTTTGCAGTCGAGGGGACACAGCCAGTGGTCAGGGATGAGTTGATGGAAGGGAGGAATGGGAGTAGGTCTCCAGAGATGGTCTGGAGAAGGGAGGAGGGGATGGGGTCAAGCGGGCAGGTTATTGGCGGCCAGAACTCACTAGTCGCAGGATGTCATCTGAAGAGAGAGGGGAGAAAGAGGTCAAGGTCATAGGGTAGTTCTGTGTGAGTAAGACCAGTGGAACCAATAGGCTGAGTGAATGAGTAGGGGATGTCATCAACCTTTTTTTCAAAGTGGTTGACAGAGTCGTCCACAGAGCGGGAGGAGGGAGGGGGTGGAGGATTAAGGAGGGAGGAGAAGGTGGAAAATAGTTTCCCAGGGTTAGAGTGGTAGAAAATGTCTTTAGCAGCGGATACCGAGGAAGAGAAGGTAGAGAGGAGGGAGTGAAAGAATAATAGGTCCTCCAGAAGTTTAGTATTCCTCCATTTTCTGTGAGTTTGCAGTGAGTCACTCAGCCACGGAGCAGAGAGGAGAGTAGGGTCGAAGAGGCAGAATCAGGAGACAGAAGGGAGAAGGATTTAGCAGAAGGGAGAGATGATAGGATAGAAGAGGAGAGAGTAGTTAGAGAGAGAGAGAGAGAGAGAGAGAGAGAGAGAGAGAGAGAGAGAGAGAGAGAGAGAGAGAGAGAGAGAGAGAGAGAGAGTGAAGATTGTGACGGCGCATTACTATCTGGGTAGGGGCTGAGTGGTTAGGGTTGGAAGGAAAGAAGACAGAAAAGGAAACAAAGTAGTGATCAGAGACCTAGAGGTGGGTTGCAGTGAGATTAGTAGGTGAGCAGCCTCTAGTAAAGATGAGGTCAAGCGTATTACCTGCTTCTGAGTTGGAGGGGATTGGGAAAGGGTGGGGTCAAAAGAGGCAAGGAGGGGAAAGAGAGAGTTGGAAAGAAATTAATCGAATGCAGACATCGGGAGGTTGAAGTCGCCCAGTACGTAGAGCGGTGAGCCATCATCAGAAAATTTGTTTATCAAGGTGTCAAGCCCATTGAGGAACTCTAAGGGCACCTGGTGGGCGATAGATGACAATAATGTTAAGCTTGAGTGGACAAGTGACAGTGACAGTATAGAATTCAAATGAGGAGATGGACAGGTAAGAGAGGGAGAAAAGAGAGAATCTCCACTTACGAGAAATGAGTAGACCTGTGCCACCACCGGGATGACCAGATACTCTCGGACTATGAGAGAAAACATTCAGATGAAGAAAGAGCAGCTGGAATAGCAGTGTTCTCTGGGGTGATCCACGTCTACATCAGGGCCAAAAAGTCAAGGGACTGAAGGGTAGCATAGGCTGAGATGAACTCAGTGTTCTTGACTGCGGCTCGGCAGTTCCAAATGCTACCAGGGACCCGGAATTCCACATGGGTTGTGCGCGCAGGGTACACTAAATTAGAAGGGTTGCAGCCAAGGGGTGGGGAGCGTCTGTAAAGCCTACAGGGAGAGGTGTGAATAGATATAGAAAACACACATACAGTTGAAGTATGAAGTTTGAATACACTTAGGTTGGAGTCATTAAAACTAGTTTTTCAACCACTCCACACATTTCTTGTTAACAAACTATAGTTTTGGCAAGTCTGTTAGGACATCTACTTTGTGCATGATGCAAGTAATTTTTCCAACAATTGTTTACAGACAGATTATTTCACTTATAATTCACTGTATCACAATTCCAGTGGGTCAGAAGTGTACATACACTAAGTTGACTGTGCCTTGAAACAGCTTGGAAAATTCCAGAAAATTATGTAATGACTTTAGAAGCTTCTGGTTGGCTAATTGACATAATTTGAGTCAACTGGAGATACCTGTGTATTTCAAGGCCTAAAATCAAAAGATATCAGCCAAGACCTCAGAAAAAACATTGTAGTCCTCCACAAGTCTGGTTCATCCCTGGGAGCAACTTCTAGGCAGAGTTGCAAAACTGGCCAATAAAAAGAAAAGATTAAGATGGGCAAAAGAGCAAAGACACTAGACAGAGGAACTCTGCCTCAGAGGAACTCTGCCTAGAAGGCCAGCATCCCGGAGTCGCCTCATCACTGTTGACGTTGAAACTGGTGTTTTGAGGGAACTATTTAATGACGCTGCCAGCTGAGGACTTGTAAGGCGTCTGTTTCTTAAACTAGACACTTTTGATGTTATTTTTATGTACATTTATTTTTGCTTTTCTTTCAAAAACAAGGACATTTCTAAGTGACCCCAAACTTTTGAACGGTAGTGTAAATTGGCTTGAAAATCTAGCAATGATCAACAACCAATTTGACAGAGCTTGAAGAATATTTTTTTTTATAATGTGCAAAAATTGTACAAGCCAGGTACGCAAAGCTCTTAGAGACTTACCCAGAAAAACTCACAGCTGTAATCTCTGCCAAGGTTGATTCTAACATACATTGACTCAGGGGGTTGAATACATATGTAATCAAAATATATATTTTTTTACCTTGTAAAACTACAAAACATACGTCTGCACGGATGACTGTAAGTCACTTTGGATAAAAGCGTCAGCTAAATGGCATATATTATTATAATCGCCATGAAAAAGTTACAGAGGCTGTTGATTGCCGGCATACTGTATGTCTAATTATATAACAATCTCTCTCTGTGTGTGTGTGTGTGTGTGTGTGTGTGTGTGTGTGTGTGTGTGTGTGTGTGTGTGTGTGTGTGTGTGTGTGTGTGTGTGTGTGTGTGTGTGTGTGTGTGCGCATTGTAGAGTTATTCTCATCCAAACGATACATCTCCACATTCTATTATTATCTAGCTGTTATATGATGCTGGTTGCATTTCAAATGTGTTTGAAGGCTAAATGAACTGCCATTGTCACAATCTCTAATGGATTTTTTGCAAACAGACTAAAATAAGGCAAATTTATATATTTTTTATATATATATACATTACCAGTCAAACGTTTGGACACACCTACTCATTCAAGGGTTTTTCTTCATTTTAATTTGTATTATATACATTGTAGAATAATAGTAAAGACATCACAACTATGAAATAACACATGGAATCATGTAGTAACCAAAAAAAGTGTTAAACAAATCAAAATATATTTTATATTTGAGATTTTTCAAAGTAGCCACCCTTTGCCTTGATGACAGCTTTGCATACTCTTGCCATTTTCTCAACCAGCTTCATGTGGTAGTTGGACCGCAGAGTGAAGGAAAAGCAGTCAACAAGTGCTCAGTATATGTGGGAACTCCTTCAAGACTGTTGGAAAAGCATTTCTCATGAAGCTGGTTGAGAGAATGCAAAGAGTGTGCAAAGGCACAGGGTGGCTACTTTGAAGATTCTAAAATATGGTTACTACATTATTCCATATATGTGTTATTTCATAATTTTGATATCTTCACTATTATTATTCAATGTACAAAATAGTACAAATGTTGAAAAACCCTTGAATGAGTAGGTGTGTCCAAACTGTTGACTGCCACTGTATATTTTTGTTCAGCCACAGTTAATTTGAATAGTCCCCTGTAAATTGTCTATAGATGCTTAAACTTTCAACAAACTGCAACTTGAAAAGAAAGAGAGCAGACATATTAACAGGATGAGAGATATAGGAGGTAGATTGGTGTGAAACAGTTGAAAGAAAGGATATGAAAAGAGGATTGAAAGAGAGAGTGGCCAGGGAAGACATGATAGCTTGAGCTTTTCCAAAATTATTTTTTATTTTTCTCTCTGCCTTGCATTTGAAACTGTATGTGACTTGACACTCACCCAGTACCATTTTCTGTGAGTTCCTTTTAAGATTAAATGTTTTCTAGAGAGGGGGTAGTTACAATCGAGGAAATTAATAGTGAAAGATTGCGGGCTGCAAATTCTAAATAATTGAAGAAAAAAGAAAATGAGCATGGGTTGTGTTTTGTTGTGATGGGGAAAGGGGTTTTGAATTGATCAGGGGGAAACTTGAATGCTAAATGTGTGTAGTGTGTGTGTGTGTGTCTGTGTGTGTCTGTGTGTCTGTGTGTGTGGGTGGGTGTAGAGATGTACACTGAAATGCATGACTCCTCATTAGTGAAGCAGTGTACGACCATATCAGAGTTTGAGTAGTTGGCTGGCTGCAAGAAAACGACTAGAGAAGCACAGACTGACTGTGCAAATTCATCATTTATCAAGATGTTTTTTATTTAGTATTTGTTTTGCTTCCTCCCCCGTGACTGACTCGCTACACAATCCATGGCCAAACAAGTAGGCCAAGCCATTACATTCTTGGAGAATTTGTCTCTCCTCTCCCATATTTACGAGATGTGAAAGAATATGACTGGCCCTGTCTGACTATTGTGAGGAGGGGTGAGAGAGGAAGCGAGAATTGGTCAAATTTGCTTTACAGTCCCATCACAGATGGTAGTTAGAAAACAACAGTAATAATTTATACTTTCTGGTAGTTTTGAAATTGATTAATCAAATTGCTAACTATTGCCACCACAGTGTGTGTGGTATCCGTGGGGATTAAACAACAGACAACAAAAATACACGTTTCTTTTGATGGCCAATACAATTGTATGTTATGTTAATTAACTACTTAGGGAGTGGTGGGGCGCACTCCCGACACTACCCGGTGAAATGCAAGGCGCCAAATTCAAAATCCAAAAGGTGAATTATTAAACATTCATCAATATACAAGTGTTGCATAGTCATCAAAAGCTCTGCTTCTTGGCAATATCACAGCGTTGTCACATTTCTGAAAGACTTTACGGCGAAAGCACTACATTTGATTGTTTGAGGGTAGCACCTCCAATATTTTTTGCATAAATTCATAAACCAACGCGGTCCACACAAAACACATTTCACAGCGAAAAAACAAATCCCTTAACTTTTGAAGAATTTCTGCTGAGGGCTTCCCAAGTGTCCAACGAAGACAATCCATGGTTGTTTTGTTAGAAAAAGTCATTTATTATATCCATAAATCTCCGTTTGGTTGGTGCATTATGATCAGAAAATACAGCGTCCACTCGCCCATTGAACCGTGAAGAGAACTCGTTCAACCTATACCTATACACTTGTCCAAGAACAATCAAACATCATTGATAATGTATCCTTAGGAACACTTTTATGTATATTTAGTATAATATTTCAACCGGATTATAAACTGGGCGATAGGAAAGGAAAAAAACCACAGCGCGCGCAAGCCGTGAACGCGCATCCTCTTCTGTTTACTTCTGGTGACCACTTGCCAATTCTTCTTCTATTACCATCCAGAGCAACTAAACATAATCAAAACACTGTCTAGAGACTGTTGACATCCAGTGGAAGCAATAGGTACTGAAATCTTACTCCCTTATATGGTCATTTTCAATAGGGAGGGGTTCAAAATGAGGCAGTGTCAAATACACTTTTTCCAGGACAGAAATTCCTCGGGTTTTCGCCTGCTATATCCGTTATACTCACATACAATATTTTAACACTCTTATAAACTTTATAGTGTTTCCTATACAATAGTACTAATTATGTGCATATCCTATTTTCTGGGCCTGAGTGGGAGGCATTTTACTTTGGGCACGCCAGACTCTCCAAAACCGTCACCTCGGGAGCTGCTCCCTAAGAAGTTAAAGCATCAAAGGTACTTAGTGCCACTTCTTTCAATGAATACAGAAGAAACCAAAAGTAAGCTATTAGTAATAGTAATGTCATAACTTTATGCAAAGTCTAAGTAAACACCAGGTAAATTGAATACGGTAGCAAAAGACTACTGCTACGATCTGAAGAAAGAATATGAAAGTAAGCAAGTCTCTTTTTCACTGTAAGAATTTCCAGCAGTGCTCTCTCGTTTTAATAATGAAATGACCTCCCCTCCGGTGTCAGACTTTCTCATAAATGTGATTCACCTTTTTCTTACTGCTATGATGAAAAAGTAGGTGTGTGTGTGTGTGTTCCCATAAAAATCCAAGTCAATGTAGAAATGACTAACCCCTGCGTTTCTATTTAGCAGTGAATCTATGGCAGCAGTGAATGAGGCAGAGTGGTGTAATTGGATTACATAATGGAGGGCAGCAGCAGACAGTGTGTGTATGTGTGTGTTTTATATATACAGTATTCACCCCCTTGGCATTTTTCTTATTTTGTTGCCTTACAACCTGGAATTAAAATATATTTTTGGGGGGTTTGTATCATTTGATTTACACAACATGCCTACCACTTTGAAGATGCAAAATATTTCTTATTGTGAAACAAACAAGAAATAAGACAAAAAAAAACAGAAAACTTGAGCATGCATAACCCCCCACACAAAGTCAATACTTTGTAGAGCCACATTTTCCAGAAATTACAGATGCAAGTCTCTTGGGGTATGTCGGTATAAGCTTGGCACATCTAGCCACTGGGACTTTTGCCCATTCTTCAAGGCAAAACTGCTCCAGCTCCGTCAAGACTCTCAATTGGATTGAGGTCTGGGCTTTGACTAGGCCATTCCAAGACATTTAAATGTTCCCCCTTAAACCACTCGAGTGTTGCTTTAGCAGTATGCTTCGGGTCATTGTCCTGCTGGAAGGTGAACCTCCATCCCAGTCTCAATTCTCTGGAAGACTGAAGCAGGTTTCCCTCAAGAATGTCCCTGTATTTAGTGCCATCCATCATTCCTTCAATTCTTCAAAGTTTCCCAGTCCCTGCCGATGAAAAACTTCCCCACAGCTTGATGCTGCCACCACCATGCTTCACTGTGGGGATGGTGTTCTCAGGGTGATGAGAGGAGTTGGGTTTGCGCCATACATAGCGTTTTCTAGTCTCATCTGACCAGAGTACCTTCTTCCATATGTTTGGGGAGTCTCCCACATGCCTTTTGGAGAACACCAAATGTGTTTGCTTATTTCTTTCTTTAAGCAATGGCTTTTTTTCTGGCCACTCTTCCGTAAAGTCCAACTCTGTGGAGTGTACGGCTTAAAGTGGTCCTATGGACAGATACTCCATTCTCTGCTGTGGAGCTTTGCAGCTCCTTCAGTGTTATCTTTGGTCTATTTGTTGCCTCTCTGATTAATGCCCTCCTTGCCTGGTCGGTGAGTTTTGGTGGGCAGCCCTCTCTTGGCAGGTTTGTTGTGGTGCCAAATTCTTTCCATTTGTGGTTCCATATTCTTTCCATTTCCATTTTTTTGCTCTGTGGGATGTTCAAAGTTTCTGATATTTTTTATAACCCAACCCTGATCTGTAGTTCTCCACAACTTTGGCCCTGACCTGTTTGGAGAGCTCCTTGGTCTTCATGGTGCCGCTTGCTTGGTGGTGCCCCTTGCTTAGTGGTGTTGCACACTCTGGGGCCTTTCAGAACAGGTGTATATATATATATATATATATATATATATTGAGATCTTGTGACGGATCATGTGACACTTAAATTGCACACAGGTGGACTTTATTTAACTAATTATGTGACTTATAAAGGTAATTGGTTGCACCAGATCTTATTTAGGGGCTTCATAGCAAAGGGGATGAATACATATGCACGCACTACTTTTCCGTTTAAATGTTTTTTTATTTTTTTTAAACAAGTAATTTTTTTAATTTCACTTCACCAATTTTGACTGTTTTGTGTATGTCCATTACATGAAATACAAATGAAAATAGGAGAAACGCCAAGGGGGATGAATACTTTTGCAAGGCACTGTATATTTAAATGTTTTATTGTCAAATATACAGGATAGGTGCAGGGAAATGTGTTGTTTTACAGGGTCAGCCATAGTAGTATGGCTGGCACCCCTGGAGAAAATTTGGTTTCAGTACCTTTCTCAATGGCACATCTTAACCAAGATGGCAGCGCAGTAGGACGTGTATATCTGTCTTTGTCTTATCCCGTGTCTTATCCCATGTAAATATCTGGTCTTTTTCGTATATATCTTAATCTCACTTTCTATCTACGAACTAAATGTACTTTCCTGCAACCCGCCTCACCCAATGTGGTACGGATCTGCTATTTTTATTTCTAATAACTGGAACTTCCATCAGGAGCTAGCCAGCTAACTAGCTACTAGTCTTTGTTAGCCACGGCTAGCGGTCCTCACCTTTTTTTCCCCGGCATCAGCCAACTTTAGCTCGGACAACACCTGCCAGTATGCACAGCGCAATATCAACCCAGAGCATATCGGACTGCTTCTCTCTACCATATCACTGGATTCCTGCAACCCGCCTCGCCCAATGTGGTACGGATCTGCTATTTTTATTTCTAATAACTGTAACTTCCATCAGGAGCTAGCCAGCTAACTAGCTACTAGTCTTTGTTAGCCACGGATAGAGGTCCTCGCCTTTTTCCCTGGCATCAGCCAGCCTTAGTTCAGACAATCACCTGCCAGTATGCACAGCGCAATATCAACCAAGAGCATAGCGGACTGATTCTCTCCACCATATCACCGGATTCCTGCCACTCTGGATCATTACACCGGATCATTACTCCGGATCATCGCAGCTAGCTAGCTGCAAACAAGTGGCTACTGTTAGCTAACGCCTCTGTCCCGAAACAAGCACCAGCTAGCCTCAAGCTAGGCCCATATACCAGCTAATTCTAGGGCTACAATACCTCCTTTGCCAATTGGCCTGGACCCTTTATTGTCGACACGGAGCCCCGCCGATCCATCACGACTGGACAGCCGACGTGATCGCCCGACGTGGTCTCAACAGCCTATTCTGTTACGATATCGCCGAATAACCATCTACTAGCCCCGGCCCGCTAGCTTTTCTGAACACTGTGTCCCCTGCTCGCCTAGCGTAGTAATGACTGCCGAATAGAACCCTGACTCACCTATTGCTGCTCTTTTGACCCTATGATCACTCGGCTACACAGCTGATGCCCCCTAGACTGTTTCAATAACACGGTACCTCATTTTGTTTACCTGTCGGCCCAAGCCTCGAACTCAGGTCCTGTATGTACCTAACAGACCCGTTCTGCCCATTCATCGCCATTTACCCGTTGTTGTCTTAGCTCTCCTGATCAACACCTGTGATTGCTTTATGCCTCTCTCTAATGTCAATATGCCTTGTATACTGCTGTCTTGGCTAGTTTTTATTGTTTTATTTCACTGTAGATCCCTCAGTCCCGCTCAAAATGACTTATATAGCTCTTTCGTCCAACCCCACACACATGTGGAGACCTCACCTAGGTTAACTGATGCCTCCAGAGACTAAACCTCTCTCATCAACACTCAACGCATAGGTTTACCTCCAATGTACTCACATCCTACCATACTCTTCTCTGTACATTATGCCTTGAATCTATTCTACCACGCCCAGAAATCTGCTCCTCTTATTCTCTGTCCCCAATGCACTAGACGACCGCGTTCTTATAGCCTTTAGCCGTACCCTTATCCTACTCCTCCTCTGTTCCTCTGAATACTGCAGAGACAGCCTACAGAGTTTTGTCATGCTATCCAGGTCCGTGCCCAAACAGTTCGAGCTTCTACTTTTAAAATTCCACCTTTCCAGAAATAAGTCTCTCACTGTTGCCGCTTGTTATAGACCCCCCCCCTCAGCCCCCAGCTGTGCCCTGGACACCATATGTGAATGAATTGCCCCCCATTTATCTTCAGAGTTTGTACTGTTAGGTGACCTAAACTGGGAAATGCTTAACACCCGGCCGTCCTACAATCTAAGCTAGATGCCCTCAATCTCACACAAATGATCATGGAACCTATCAGGTACAACCTCAAATCCGTAAACACGGGCACCCTCATAGATATCATTCTGACCAACCTGCCCTCTAAATGCACCTCTGCTGTCTTCAACCAGGATCTCAGCGATCACTGCCTTATTGCCTGCGTCCGTAATGGGTCCGCGGTCAAACGACCACCCCTCATCACTGTCAAACGCTCCCTCAAACACTTCAGCGAGCAGGCCTTTCTAATCTACCTGGCCCGGGTATCCTGGAAGGATATTGACCTCATTCCGTCAGTAGAGGATGGCTGGTTATTCTTTAAAAGTGCTTTCCTCACCATCTTAAATAATCATGCACCATTCAAAAAAAAAAGAAGAACAGATATAGCCCTTGGTTCACTCCAGACCTGACTGCCCTTGACCAGCACAAAAAACATCCTGTGGCGTACTGCATCAGCATCAAATAGCCCCCACGATATGCAACATTCAGGGAAGTTAGGAACCAATATACACAGGCAGTTAGGAAAGCAAAGGCTAGCTTTTTCAAACAGAAATGTGCATCCTGTAGCACAAACTCCAAAAGGTTCTGGGATACTGTAAAGTCATTGAGAATAAGAGCACCTCCGCCCAGCTGCCCACTGCACTGAGGCTAGGAAACACTGTCACCACCGATACATCTACAATAATCCAGAATTTCAAAAAGCATTTTTCTATGGCTGGCCATGCTTTCCACCTGGCTACCGCTACCCCTACCCCGGTCAACAGCTCTGCACCCCACACAACAATTTCCCCAAGCCTCACCCATTTCTCCTTCACCCAAATCCAGATAGCTGATGTTCTGAAAGAGCTGCAAAATCTGGACCCCTACAAATCAGCTGGGCTAGACAATCTGGACCCTCTCTTTATTAAAATAATATTTGCTGCAATTGATGCAACCCCTATTACTAGCCTGTTCAACCTCTTTCGTATCGTCTGAGATCCCCAAAGATTGGAAATCTGCCACGGTCATCCCCCTCTTCAAAGGGGGAGACACTCATGCTGCCAAACATACCCTCGTAAAACTGACTATCCTACCGATCCTTGACTTCGGGGATGTCATTTACAAAATAGCCACAAACACTCTACTCAGCAAATTGGATGCAGTCTATCACAGTGCCATCCGTTTTTTCACCAAAGCCCCATATACTACCCACCACTGCGACCTGTATGCTCTCGTTGGCTGGCCCTCGCTTCATATTCGTTGCCAAACCCACTGGCTCCAGGTCATCTATAAGTCTTTGCTAGGTAAAGCCCCTCCTTATCTCAGCTCACTGGTCACCATAGCAGCACCCACCCGTAGCACGCGCTCCAGCAGGTATATTTCCCCCCAAAGCCAACTCTTCATTTGGCCGCCTTTCCTTCCAGTTCTTTGCTGCCGATGACTGGAACGAATTGCAAAAATCACTGAAGCTGGAGACTCATATCTCCCTCACTAACTTTAATCATCAGCTGTCAGAGCAGTTTAACAATCACAGTACCTGTACAGAGCCAATCTGTAAATAGCACACCCAACTACCTCATCCCCATATTGTTTTTTGTTGTTGTTTTTTTGCTCCTTTGCACCCCATTATCTCTACTTGCACATTCATCTTCTGCACATCTATCACTACAGTGTTTAATTCCTAAATTGTAATTATTTCGCCACTATGGCCTATTTATTGCCTTACCTGCCTAATCTTACTTCATTTGCACACACTGTATATAGACTTTTCTGTTGTGTTATTGACTGTACGTTTGTTTATTCCATGTGTAACTGTGTTGTTTGTGTCGCACTGCTTTGCTTTATCTTGGCCAGGTTGCAGTTGTAAATGAGAACTTGTTTTCATTTACAATGATTTACTAATCTTTATAAAATAAATAATACAAATACTGGAAATGACATTATGTTACACTAATACAATTACTCAAAGTAAGAGTAATAAAAGAAATCTCAAAAGGATAGATGTAGAAATTATTAGCACCCCTAAAGATTCTTATAAATAAAATCAAACAAAATAAAATCTGCATTAACATTCAACTTTTTTATGTTCATTCAGTTTAAGGAACCGTATAGTGGCCTTTCAAGGTGTCCTGTTTCACTGGGATATAAAAATTAGGTAACACGCAATTAAAAAACATCCATCACCGTGAGGAAAGGCAAAGAACTCACAAACGAAAAGAGATGAATGGTTGTTGATATTCATAAATCCAACAATGGTTAAAGAATTAAATAATAATAATAAATTCCACTTACCACTATTAGGGCAATAATTAAGACGTTTAAACGACTGGAACAGTGGTAAACTCACTCAGACCACTCCCACACAGTCCTAGCAAAAATGTACTTGAGAAATTGCTCTTTGCTATTTCTGTTTATTTTTGACCATTTTAATTGAAAACAATCACAGTAAGGTACTTAATTGCTATCCAGAAAATAGTTGATATTGAGATAAAAAAAACAGCTGCATTGGACCTTTAAACAACATCTCTTTCTTTGAGAAATTTTATAAAATAATATAATTTTTAAAAATTGCATACAATATAGCTTAGTATCTGTATTCTTTATTTTATACAGTCAATTTTTTTTTCTTCTAATCTTTATCAAGGGTACTAATAATTTTGGAGGTGACTGTATATCATGTTCTCCACACAAAAAGAGCTGCTGCTGCAGGAGTGGACTGTCATCACTGGAGAAACAATGGGCTGAGCTCTGTGTGTGAGTGCCTTTACTAGTAAGAGGAGAAGAAGCATGCTCCCAGAAAGGTGTTTTTGATGTGTGTGTGTGTGTGTTTGCAAGTGTGAATGAAGCAGAGAATTCTCAACTCACATGCAAACCGCACAATGTCTGTTTCTCACTAAAACACCGTGGGTGGATGTGCAAAGTGTGTGTGTGTGTGTGCCTGTGTGTGTGCATGCATGGGAGTGTGTGTGTTTAGTGGTACTCCTTTTTGTGAAATTGAGCTGGAGATGGTATTTTCTCTCTGAGGGAATTGTATAATGGAGAATGTGGGCTATATAGTTGTAGGCTGTTCTAAATTATGTTCAATGTTGCTCAATGCTTCCATCTAGCTGTCTTCTTTTAGTCCCACGTTTTTTATCCTCACTCTAGCCCTCTTTATCTCCCTTTCTCTCTCTCTCACTGTCTTTCGGTCACTCCACTACTCTTTCCCTCTATCGTTCTCTCCACACCTCCTTCTCTCTTTCCCTCTCTCTCTCTTTCGATGTCAACAGCCAGGGTGACATAAATAATGCATCAAAGTACATTAAAAACATTAGCAAGGCGATGAAAGAGAGGGAGGAAAGGAGAGAGAGAAGGGGAAAGGGTGACTGGGTCTTAAACGAAGGAGTGTTATCGTGCATGGAGAGATTTAGCAGACCTGGACTTTTTACACTGAGGAAGAGATGGTTAAAAATACAGTAATATACTAAATTGTTCCCCTAATATTGTCAACCTCTAGTTGTTTACTGTGTTTACAGGTCATTAACGTTAGAGCCAAACATAGCTTTATTGAGCTCCATCTAATCCAGAGTGTTGGCTAGTCCACTAACCATGAATTTAATTCATTACGGTGTATCACTCAACAGTGTTTTTGTTTTGGTTAGTCTGTGCATTGTAATTGCAACAAATTGGGAGAATTTAAGAACCGTGACGCATACACCCTTTCATACACTACCCGACAACACACACACACACAGACACAAACACACGCACAAACATGCGCGCATCCACACACGTACACCCTTCTCTCGCTCTCTTTCCCCTCTGTGGCACGTCGTTCCTGCTCACCGCCGACTCCCTTCCCTCCTGGCAGCGTGGCGATTGGCATATTAAAACATTGATTGGCAGCCAGCGTTTTGCAGCGTGTATTACTGAGACGGAGAGCATTGGGAAAGTAGCCAGGATTGACAGAAAGGCAGTGGAATAATGGAAGGAGGAGTGTAAAGCAGGAATGGAAGGAGTAGTGTAAAGGAAATAGGGGGAATGGGCTGGCCAGCGAGAGCTAAAGAGGGCTCACATGCAGGGTGACAAGGCCTTATAGAAAAACTGGGTGTCTAGAGTAGTTAAACAGATAGACGGCCAGACCAATTCAAAATGATGTATCTACAGTATATAGGGGCTGGTGAACTACAATGTACTTAAACAGAGCCTGCACAACAAAGTCACACTACCAAACATGTAAGAACGCTTCCTCTCTCTTTTCACTCCATCCTTTTTCATCTCCCTCTCTAAATTCCTGCACCTGTACTATCAAATCTCAAGTCCTTCTCTCCCAACCTACGCAATCACATTATACAAAACACATTTACAAGTCGTGTTACTTATTTGCCAAAGCTGTCATCAACATTTAGGAAATGGTGTGTAACTACTTGATGTTGAGTAAGCAATCCTAACCTCTCTCTCTCTCTCCCTCTCTCCCTCTCTCCCTCTTCCTCTCCAGATGAACAGGCCTATCCAGGTGAAGCCTGCGGACAGCGAGAGTCGAGGAGGTAGTGCTCCACTTCTTTAAACTTGGCTGCCGTCCCACATCAGTGTCACCATTACCCCTCTCTTTCCACACACACACACACACACCCAACGTGTCACGCTTAATGGCCCTACCTCGACGGGACCTGACAGACTCCCAGCCAGCCCCCACAGGGTTCTCAAACATTTGTAATGTGTTACATAAACATTGGTTACACTCTCTCTCTGTATTGCTCAACTCTCTTAAAATAAACGTTCTCCGTCCAACACCAATTTAGTTGCGAATTAAGCATAAGCAAGTTTTGAATAGCATCAGCTAGAGAGAGAGAGAGAGAGAGAGAGAGAGAGAGAGAGAGAGAGAGAGAGAGAGAGAGAGAGAGAGAGAGGAGGAAAATAAGTAGAGCATGCAATGAGGAAAAAAATCATATCACTTGAGAGAGATAAAGGTGGAGAATGGGGGAGGAGGCAGGAGAGGGAGAAAGAAAGAAAGAAAGAAAGAAAGAAAGAAAGAAAGAAAGAAAGAAAGAAAGAAAGAAAGAAAGAAAGAGAAAAGTAGAGAGCATGTGAGGGGAAGAAGGACAGAAAGAGAGGGGGAGGGAGAGAGGAGGGAGAGAAGAAGAGAGAGAAGTAGAGAGAGTTACTGAGGGATTGCATGACTTCCTCCCTGTTTATTCCGGTCCTCTCTAACTGTGATTGATGGAGCCGGGGAGTGAAGAGAGAAACAATTGGTGGGAGGGCTAGAGAAGGATTCTTACTTTTCTCCCTCACCCTCTCTCTTCCTCTACCTCTCTCAATCCCCCGTTTCCCACATCTCCCCCTCTCTCTTCTCTACCTTATTTTTCTCTTTCTCTATCCATCTTTCTCTAAGTCCCTCTTCCTCAAATCCGGGCCTCGCACCACTGCTGGTTTTCATTCTTCCCCTCGAACCAGGGACTGATTCGGCCCTGAAAACACAACAGGCATTTTAGCTTATTCGAAATGGAGGTATTGTGACTAGTTTTATGAACACAGATTAAGGGTGTTTTCACACATAGTTCTGAGCTATAGTTCAAATCAGAGTTTTATTATTTGTTACGTTGTATTATTTTTCCATTTGGTCCGGTTGGTTTCACATGCCAAATGTCAAACAAACTAAAATCCCTAAACAAAACCACATGTTAATGCAAGTCATTTGTTAATTGGAGAAAAATGTTCATGTTAAATCCATCTATGATTATCAAAAATAAAAATGTATGTCCCAAACTACATATTACTTTCTTTTTTGGTCTTCCAACAACGTGCGGGAGTAAAGAGCGCAATAGCCGCTCTAACTGCACCTTAAATGGGCTCTTTTCAGTGGCCTGTATTCCCGGTATAGCCCGTCTCCCCCTAATCTGCATCGGATGCGCTCATAAATGCGGTGCGATTTACAATGTTTCAAAGATATCAAGTTATGGTACTGTGTGGATCAAATGTTCATAGTCAAACAACCAATAATAGCTCTTGTTATTTTCCTGTGTTTGGTCTGGACTGCATTCTCATCTGCAGCGAACCGCAACACCATACAAATGGAATCAGACTGAGACCAGCCTTTTTGTGTGAACCATGGTGCGTTGTTTAGAGTGTTCACACCAGTCCAAACTAACCGAACTAAAGGGGAAAACGTGCCAAAGTTGGGAAAAACCGCACCAAACCAATTTGGTGTGAAATCCCCCTAAATCTAGTCCTGGACTAAAACATTATTTAAATTGAGATTCTCCAATGAGCATAGTTTTTAATCCAGGAGTAGGGTTAATCTGTGTCAGGGAAACAGTGAAACTCTCCCCAAAACGGCCTCACCATAGAGTTGGTTCGATGGACATTCTCTAGTCAAAAACCTCTTTATGGTCCTATAGACTTGGTCTGTACACGTTGCATCACTTCAAACATCCCCGCCCTAGAGAGTCAAAGACTTATTGGTTCCTATTGATTTAATCTCAAAATGAATATGTTAGTGTGTTGTGTTAAGCATTGTTTCCCTCTGAGAGATGTAACGATTACTGGTGCCATCCCATGGGAACTGTGAAGACTTTGGCAGTCAATGTGTGTGTCCTCCATCCCTGATCTCCGGGCCACACTTGTAAACATTCCCCCCTGTGCAAGGCCAGAGCCGAGATTAGTCTTGTTGACTCTGCAAGGACAGCCTGTCAGGCAGAGGCAGCGGATGGAGCAGACCCTAAACACACACACAAACACACCCACTCGTAGCCTTGCACACTGAAAACTCGATACACTTGAACACACACACACACACACACACACACACACACACACACTGGTCACAAGTGCGCACACATACCTGTTCATGACCAGTTCCTCTTTGTTTCAGAAGACAGAAAACTATTTGTGGGAATGCTCAACAAGCAGCAGTCCGAAGATGATGTGCGACGTCTCTTTGAGTCGTTTGGCAGCATTGAAGAGTGCACCATCCTTAGAGGTCCTGATGGAAACAGCAAAGGTCAGTGTTTGTGGTTCCACCACCACAGCTATGTAATGTTCATCATCACACCATAGCATTAAGGACATTTCAAACATGTCTTTATTTATTTGGGATTGAAGCAATTAAATCATTGTCACCTTGACTTAACAATAGCCAGATGCATTGTATTCTACCATCACACTTTAGCGTGCTTTAATTTCTGGGATTTATCTTAATTGGCATTTAGCCTATGCCTGGCTAACAGTGACCTTTTAGGAAGCTTCACCATACTCTTCATCAGGATCCGGGGTGAAGATTCCCCTAGGTACAGATCTAGGATCAGATTCCACTCCCTCAAGAATGGCGCTGCAATGGATAGCTGCCGTTTTACGAGCCCCTGACCAATTGTGCTATTTAGTGTTTTTTTGCGTTTTTGTACATAATGTTCCATCATAGTTTCCTATGACCGAAAAGAGCTTCTGGACATCAGAACAGCAATCACTAACCTCGATTTGGAAGATGATTTCTACCTTAGTGATTCAGCAACCCAGGACATACTGCTCACCCCGGACAAGACCCTAATCCCAGAGACTCGGAAAAGGAAGAGACGGCGTAAGAGAGGCCGACGTGCGGGCGCCCTGACGGAACTACGTTGGCGAGTAAATAAACCGCGTCTACCCTCCTGGAAAACAAACTGTACAAGCTCCGTTCGAGACTATCCTATCAACAGGACCTGAAGAACTGTAATATCCTATTTTTCTCGGAGTCATGGCTGAACAAGGACATGGATAAGATACACTGAGTGTAGGTAAAACTTAGGAACACCTTCCTAATATTGAGTTGCACCCCCCTTTTCCCCCAGAACAGCCTCAATTCGTCAGGGCATGGACTCTACAAGGTGTCGAAAGCGTTCCACAGGGATGCTGGCCCATGTTGACTCCAGTGCTTCCCACGTTTGTGTCAAGTTGGCTGGATGTCCTCTGGGTGGTGGAACATTCTTGATACACACGGGAAACTGTTAACTTCTTAGGGAGCGGCAGCAGAGGTGATGGTTTTGGAGAGTCTGGCATGCCCAAAGTAAAATGCCTGCCACTCAGGCCCAAAAAATAGGATATGCACATAATTAGTACTATTGGATAGGAAACACTCTGAAGTTTCTAAAAGTTTTAAAATAATGTATGTGAGTATAACAGAACTGATATAGCAGGCGAAAAGCCAAGGAAAATCCATCCGAATTTGCAGTTTTTTTTGTACATGACCTTTTTGTCCAGCCTGCCTATTCATTTCTATTTTAACTAGGACTGAGACTGCAGTACCTATGGCTTCCACTAGATGTCAACAGTCTTTATACAGTGTCTGGAGGCTCTAGCACTAAGCAGAACAGATAGGAAGAGGAAGTAGTGAAGGGATCACATTTGTCAACAAAGTTTGACGGGCGCGAGATTGTGAGCGCGTCCCACTTTATTTTCCTTTACAAATTGTTCACGTTATCGTCCGGTTGAAATATTACAGTAAATATACATAAAAGGATACCTAAGGATACAATAAAAATGATGTTTGATTTGCTTGTAGAAAGTATATAGGTATAATTTGAACGTGTTCTCTTCACGGTTCAATGGGCGACTCAACAGTGGATATTTTTTAGCTCTTATCTTCTTAGGGAGCGGCTGCATAGGTGACGGTTTTGGAGAGTCTGGCGTGCCCAAAGTAAAATGCCTGCCACTCAGGCCCAGAAAATAGGATTTGCACATAATTAGTACTATTGGATAGAAAACACTCTGAAGTTTCTAAGAGTGTTAAAATCATGTATGTGAGTATAACAGAATTGATATAGCAGGCGAAAACCCGAGGAAAATCCATCCGGATTTGCAGTTTTTTTTGTAAATGCCCATCTTCTCCATTGTGCCTATTGCATAATGTTATGTAGGACTGAGACTGCAGTACCTATGGCTTCCACTAGATGTCAACAGTCAACAGTCAAAGACTGGGAATTCTAGGAGTGACCAGAACGGATAGGAACAGGAAGAAGTCACAGGACCACTTTTGTAAACAAGGTTTGACGCGTGCGAGATTGTGAATGCGCACCACTTTATTTTTCTTTCCTATCGTTCACGTTATTGTCCGGTTGAAATATTACAGCCAAAATACACAAAAGAATATCTAAGGATACATTAAAAATGATGTTTGATTTGTTTGTAGAAAGTGTATAGGTATAATTTGAACGTGTTCTCTTCACGATTCAATGGGCGACTCATAAATAAATGACTTTTTCTAACAAAAGAACCATTGGATGTCTTCGTTGGACACTTGGGAAGCCCTCAGCAGAAGTTCTTCGAAAGGTAAGGGATTTTATATTAGCGATTTTATGCGTTTTTTGAGACCCGCGTTGGTTATGGATTTATGCTAATGCATAAAATATGAGAGGTGCTATCCTTAAACAATCAAATGTTGTGCTTTTGCCGTAAAGCCTTTTTGAAATCTGACAACACTGTGATATTGCCAAGAAGCAGAGCTTTTGATGACTATGCAACATTGATGAATGTTTAATAATTCAACTTTTGGATTTTGAATTTGGCGCCTTACATTTCACCGGGTAGTGTCGGGAGCGGGCCCGCTAGTGCGCCGCTACTCCCTAAGTAGTTAACAGGTAACATTAATAAGAGAGCACAGCTTTCACCTGGATTCACCTGGTCAGTCTATGACATGGAAATAGCAGGTGTTCCTAATGTTTAGTACACTCGGCGTACACCTAGCTGGTTTTTCTATGCATCGGCAGAATCAAACGACAGACTCGGGTAAGCTCAAGGAGGGAGGTGTGTCTCTTTTTTTTAAAACAGCTGGTGTCCAATCTCTAATAATAAGGAAATCTTGAGGTTCTGCTCGCCTGAGTTAGAATATCTCATGTAGACCATACTATTTACCAAGGGAGTTTTCATCTATATTTTTTGTAGATGTCTATTTACAAACTAATGTTTGCACTAAGACCGCACTTATTGAGCTGTATAGGGTCTCCTTCACCCAAATCCAGATAGCAGATGTTCTGAAAGTTGCAAAACCTGGACCCGTACAAATCAGCTGGGCTAGACAATCTGGACTCTCTCTTTCTAAAACTATCCGCCTCCATTGTTGCAACTCCTATTAACAGTCTGCTCAACCTATCTTTCGTGTCGTCCGAGATCCCTAAAGATTGGAAAGCTGCCGCAGTCATCCCCCTCTTCAAAGGGGGTGACACTCTAGACCCAAATTGCTATAGACCTATATCCATCCTGCCCTGCCTCTCTAAAGTCTTTGAAAGCCTAGTTAATAAACAGATCATTGACCACTTCGAATCCCACCGTAACTTCTCCGCTGTGCAATCCGGTTTCCGAGCTAATCACGGGTGCACCTCAGCCACGCTCAAGGTACTAAACGATATCATAATCGCCATTGATAAAAGACAGTACTGTGCAGCCGTCTTCATCGACCTGGCCAAGGCTTTCGACTCTGTCAATCACCGTATTCTTATTGGCAGACTCAATAGCCTTGGTTTCTCAGATGACTGCCTCGCCTGGTTCACTAACTACTTTGCAGAAAGAGTTCAGTGTGTTAAATTGGAGGGCCTGTTGTCCGTACCTCTGGCAGTCTCTATGGGGGTTCCACAGGGTTCAATTCTCGGGCTGACTCTTTTCTCTGTATATATCAATGATGTCGCTCTTGCTGCGGGTGATTCCCTGATCCACCTCTATGCAGACGACACCATTCTGTATACTTCTGGCCCTTCCTTGGACACTGTGTTAACTAACCTCCAAACGAGCTTCAATGCCACACAACACTCCTTCCGTGGCCTCCAACTGCTCTTAAACGCTAGTAAAACCAAATGCATGCTTTTCAACCATTCGCTGCCTGCACCCACCCGCCCGACTAGCATCACTACCCTGGAGCTGTCAGAGCAGCTCACAGATCACTGCACCTGTACATAGCCCAACTACCTCATCCCCTACCATATTCATTTATTTATCTTACTCCTTTGCACGCCAGTATTTCTATTTTGCACATTCATCTTCTGCACATCTACCATTCCAGTGTTAAATTGCTATATTGTAATTACTTCACCACCATGGCCTATTTATTGCCTTACGTTCCTTATCTTACCTCCTTTGCACACATTGTATATAGATTGTTTTTTTCTTCTACTGTATTATTGACTGTATGTTTGTTTACTCCAATGTGTAACTCTGTGTTGTTGTGTGTCGAACTGCTTTGCTTTATCTTGGCCAGTCGCAGTTGTAAATGAGAACTTGTTCTCAACTTGCCTACCTGGTTAAATAAAGGTGAAATAAAAAGAAAAGAAAAAAAGAAAATTCTCATCTAGAGGCGTTACTCCTAATGGCCAGTGATTTTGATGCAGCATATCACCTGTGCAACTAGAGGAGACAAAACTCTAGATTACCTTTACTCCACACACAGAAAACCATACAAGCTATCCCTCTAACTACATTTGGTAAATCTGATCATTACGCTATCCTCCTGATTCCTGCTTACAAGCAAAAACTCAAACAGGAAGTACCAGTGTAGCGCTCAATACGGAAGTGGTCAGATGAAGCAGATGCTAAACTACAGGACTTTGCTGGCAAGGAATGGAATATGTTCTGGGATTCATCCGATGGCATTGAGCAGTTTACCACATCAGTTACCGGCTTCAATATAGTGCATCGACAACATTGTCCCCACAGTGACCGTACATACATACCCCAACCAGAAGCCATGGATAACAGGCAACATCCGCACTAAGCTAAAGGCTCGAGGATCGAATCCTACTAAGCCGGCTCTGACGCTTGTCGGCGTGGCAGGGTTTGCAAACTATCACAGATTACAAATGGAAACACAGCCTTGAGGTGCCCAGTGACGTAGGCCTTCCAGATGAGCTAAATGCCTTCTTTGCTCGCTTCAAGGCAAGCAACACTGAACCATGCATGAGAGCACTAGCTGTTCCAAACAACTGTGTGATCAGGTGAGTAAGACCTTTAAACAGGTTAACATTCACAAGGACGCAGGGCCAGACGCGCACTCAAACATGTGCTGAGCAGCTGGCAAGTGTCTTCACTGAAATGTTCAATACCTACATGCTTCGAGCAGACCACCATAGGTAACCTGTTTAAATAACAATTGCCCATAGCACTCACATCTGTAGCCATGAAATGCTTTGAAAGGCTGGTCATGGCTCACATCAACACCATCATCCCAGACACCCTGGACCCACTCAATTTGCATACAGACCCAACAGATCCACAGATGATGCCATCTCTATTGCACTGCCCTCTCTCAGCTGGACAAGATGAACACCTATGTGAGAATGTTGTTCATTGACTGGAGCTCAGCGTTCAACACCATTGTGCCCTCCAAGCTCATTACTAAGCTAAGGACCCTGGGACTGAACACCTCCCTCTATAAATGGATCCTGGACTTCCTGACGGGCCGCCCCCAGTTTGTGAGGGTAGGCAACAACACATCTGCCACACTGACCTTCAACACAGGGGGCCCTCAGGGGTGCATGCTTAGTCCCTTCCTGTACTCCCTGTTCACCCACGACTGCATTGCCACGCATGACTGCAGAACCATCATTAAGTTTGCTGACGACATGACGGTGGCAGACCTGATCACAGATGATGATGAGACAGCCTATAGCGAGGAGATCAGAGACCTGGCAGTGTGGTGCCAGAACAGGTTGGTTTAAGTGTTGATGCATTGGATTGGTTCCAAAACTACCTTTCTAACAGAACACAGTGTGTAGCACAGAAGGGTATTAAATCTGAGTTTCGAAGACTTACAAAAGGAGTTCCCCAGGGCTCAATTTTAGGTCTGATCCTTTTTCCACTGTATATAAATGACATAGGGAAGACTGTTGACCCTGCAAATCCCCATCTGTATGCTGATGACACAGTTATTTATTCTAGCACATCTGATATTGAGAAGGATTTTCAGGACTTACAGTTGGCTTTTGATGTTATTCAAAAGGCAGCTTTTTGAATTGAAACTTGTGCTTAATGCAAGGAAAACAAAATGTATGGTTTTCTCTTCCCTGAAAGTAAACAGATGGAGTCACTTGCAGAGGCCAGCAAATTGATAGGGTCACCTCCTATAAGTATCTTGTGATTTGGTTTAGATGAAAAGCTGCATTTTTAACAGCACATTAATCATTTGACCAAGAAACTGAAGTTGAGTTGGGTTTCTATTTTAGGAACAAATCTTATGTTAGTCAGAAAGGATCTTGTTCAAAGCACCAGAGTTTTTTTTTATGAGTGCTGGATTATGGTGATGTTGTCTATCCAGGCCTCAGCAAATACCTTAAAAACTCTGGACACAGTGTATCATGGTGTTTTAAGATTTATTACAAATGCTAGTTCACTCAGCCATCACTGTGATTTGTATGCTATGTTGCAATGGACCTGGTCCACTTTTTGTGTACAAAGCATTGATAGGACAACTCCCTTTATATCTCTGTTCCTTACTGACCAGATCAGTCACTCAATACAGTCTTCATTCACTTTCCTTGTCTGTACCTAAGGCTGGAACTGAGATGAGGAAACAATCTTTTTCCCATAATGCCCCTTCATCCTGGAACATGCTTCAAAAGATATTAAAGTTAGGGGAGTTAGTGTCCTTTCCTGTTTTTAAGACTCTGATCGACAACACTGTTTGTGATAGCTGCAGTTGTTTCTAATATTCAATTTAATCCGTAACTTGTGACACTAAGGATATATCATGGTCTGCACACACCAACACAGTCGTGAAGAGGGCACGACAACACCTATTCCCCGTCAGGAGGCTGAAAAGATTTGGCATAGGCCCTCAAATCCTCAAAAAGTTCTACAGCTGCACCATTGAGAGCATTTTCACTGGCTGCATCACCACCTGGTATGGCGCATGCTTGGCATCCAACCGCAAGGCGGTACAGACGTTACTGCGTATGGCCCAGTACATTACTGGGGCCAAGCTCCCTGCCATCCAGGACCTCTATACCAGGCGGTGTCAGAGGAAGGCCCTAAAAATGTTCAAAGACTCTAACCACCCAAGTCATCTCTCTGTTACCACACGGCAAGCGGTACCAATGCACCAAAAAAATGCTAAACTGACCCAAGATCAGCGTCTAGGGGCACCCTACACCCTTCATCAGTGCGCTTCATTGGCAGGCTTCAGTGGTAAACCTCATTAGGTTGGTCAGTGCCGCTTCATTGCTTTACTTCATGTTGTTCATCAGCGGGCTTACACTAATCAATATGCTTCATTGCAACTAAGCCCAATGAATACTGTACGCTTCATCATTCACATTCATCAATAAGCCTCATCAGGGAACTCTGTCAGTGAGTTGAATGAGAACGATGGGGACGCCCAATAATCGCTGAGCTTGATCATTCAGATTCATCACTGAGTTTCATCGATAGTACTGTAAGTGAAATAATTATCGTTGGGCTTCATCAGTCAACTCCTTATGGAAGGGGGTTTAAATGATGTGGATAGTGACAGACTGTCTGACTGATTGTCTTTTCTCTCTGTCTCACTCTCTCCCTGTTTTCCTCTGTTTCTCTCTCTGTGTGTTTCTCTCTCCCTCTCTGCCCTCTCTCTCTCTCTCTCTCTCTCTCTCAGGTTGTGCGTTTGTAAAGTATTCCTCTCACGCTGAAGCTCAGGCAGCTATCAGTGCGCTACACGGCAGCCAGACAATGCCTGTGAGTTCAGTATTCAATATGGTGAGTGTATCAGCTAGTGTGTGTCCTTGGTAGTGTATGTTTGTATGTGTTAACACATGTACTCCTCTGCTCTCTCTCTCTCTCTGTGTGTGTGTGTGTGTGTGTGTGTGTGTGTGTGTGTGTGTGTGTGTGTGTGTGTGTGTGTGTGTGTGTGTGTGTGTGTGTGTGTGTGTGTGTGTGTGCGTGTTTGCGTGCCTGCTTACCTGCGTGTGTGTGGCAGGGTGCGTCCTCAAGTCTGGTGGTGAAGTTTGCCGACACGGATAAGGAGCGCACCATCCGGCGCATGCAGCAGATGGCTGGTCAAATGGGCATCTTCAACCCCATGGCCCTGCAGTTTGGGGCCTACGGGGCCTACGCACAGGTAGGACACACACACACACACATGCAAGTACGCACACGTGCACATACAAAGTAGGGTATGAGCTGAAGCACAAAAACAGTGCAGACTAAACTTGACAAAATGAAGTCACACTCTCTCTCCTTCCCTCTCTCTCTCCCCATATCTCCCTCCCTTCCCCTGGCTCCCACTTTCCCCATATCTCCCTCCCTTCCCCTGGCTCCCTCTCTCCCCATGCAGGTGCAGCAGCAGCAGGCAGCGTTGATGGCGTCAGTAGGTCAGGGGGGCTACCTCAGCCCTATGGCAGCCTTCGCCGCCGCACAGATGCAGCACATGGCCACCATCAACGGACTCCCAGGAGGGCACATGACCCCCACCTCAGGTAAGGGCAGCATTCAAGGGTTCAACTTCTCCACGTATAAGGCAACCATGTTAGGACCTTATCAGCTTGGTCGGGGGCCGGGACTTAGTTGTAAGATAAATCTCCCTTAGTTGTCAGTATAAAACGCACTCAGTGGTCAGTTGTCAGACCAAACTCTGCCAGTTAACTGGCCTGACAACTAACATGTCACCTGCTCATCTCTCTCTCTTTCGTCATCTCTATCTGCCAGGTGGCAGTACCCCCCCTGGAATCGGCGGCCCCACGGTGACCAGTATCCCCTCGCCCATCAGTGTGAATGGTTTCAATGGAATGCCGCCCCCTCAGGCCAACGGGCAGCCCCCTGCCGAAGCTGTGTACACCAATGGGATACACCCCTATCCTGGTGAGCCTCCCACAACCACCCATCCACCCACATTAAAGCTTTAGTCGTTTAGAAGACGCTCTTATCCAAAGCAACTTACAGGAGCAATTAGGGTTAAGTGCCTTGCTCAAGGACACATCGACAGATTGTTCACCTAGTCGGCTCGGGATTCAGCACAACATACACTTGCTTTAGGATATCTAGAGACAATATAACACACACTCACTACCTGCGTGAAACACGCTCGCCATAAGGCATGCAGAGTACACCCAATTATCTACATACAGTAGATGGATAGAATTGTTTTCATGGTTTTTTTACCAGTTAAGTTGACTGAGAACACATTCTCATTTATAGCAACAACCTGGGGAATAGTTACAGGGGAGAGGAGATGAATTAGCTAATTGGAAGCTGGGGATGATTAGGTGGCCATGATGGTATGAGGGCCAGAATGGCAATTTAGCCAGGACACCAGGGTTAACACCCCTACTCTTACGATAAGTGCCATGGAATCGTTAGTGACCACAGAGAGTCAGGACGCCTGTTTAACGTCCCAGCCAAAAGACGGCAGCCTACACAGGGCAGCAGGTAGCCTAGTGGTTAGAGCATTGGACTAGTAACTGAAAGGTTGTAAGATCAAATCCCTGAGCTGACTAGGTAAAAATCTGCCGTTCTGCCCCTGAACAAGGCAGTTAACCTACTGTTCCTAGGCCGTCATTGAAAATAAGAATTTGTTCTTAACTGACTTGCCTAGTTAAATAATGGTAAAAAAAAGTCCCCAATCACTGCAGCATATATTATTTTAGATCAGAGGAAAGAGTACCTCCTATTGGCCCTCCAACACCACTTCCAGCAGCATCTGGTCTCCCATCCAGGGACCAACCCTGCTTAGCTTCAGAGGCAAGCCAGCAGTGGGATGCAGGGTGGTATGCTGGTAGATCCAGAGACTACAGTATATCATATATGTTACATAATATATTCCCCAAGTTTACTCATTTAACGTAATATTGATAAATATGAGTCTGGGTAGAACACCAGGTAAGTTCTAATAGACCTAAGTCCCAAAAAGCCATTGTAACTACTTACGTGTAAAGATGATGTGGCTTTGGAGCAAATCTGTGACTGAGGGTAGTTTGTGCAAGAGGTCCATTTTGCTCCAATTATTTCCCATCCTTTCAGAGGGGCTTGATGTTGGATTCTTGTCAGGAGGGCTGGCTCTGTAGAAAAACGTGTTTGTGTAGTCGACAGGTCTTGAAAAAGGACAATGAAACAAACAGCTGTGTTATGAATGGTAAGAAAGGTGTTTATAAAAGGTTAGAAACTATAAAGGTTGCTTATGTATAGTATGCACTTGTGTCATATTCCAATATTAGCCAGTACGTGTGTCGACGTCCTTGGGTTTGTGAAGAGGGGAGGAAATGCTTCTTTCTCCAATCTCTTTCCAGTGTTGCAGGAGGTGGTTTTTAGAGAGGACTCTGAAAAAAAAACAGCTTGGCTCATCGGAGTTGTTTTGGGGTTCAGGGTGGCTGCTTCCTCTCTTCTCTCTCTGAAGGTACCCATTTCCCCCGTCCTCCCCCCTTTCTTTCTATCAGAATGGTACCCATTCTGCCCGCCCTTCCCCCAATTCTTTCAATCAGAACGATCCTGTTTAGTCTTAGTGTTACATGGTCGGTGTGGTCATATAGTTTTGGTGGTGATGGTAGTGTGGTATGGTGTATGTGAGTGTGTTTGCGCATGTGTGCTGTATAATGATTGTGTGTGTGTGTTTGTATGTGTGGTGCTTCATGATGGAAATGTGGGTGTGTGTTTCCATGCATGTGTGTGACAGCTTGGTTGTGATGAGTATGTGGTGTGTGTAGTAGCATGGTATTGGTGTTGGTTATTATTTAGCTGTAATGTTTCCAAGTCTCTGTGTACTGTATCTGTAATGTTGTTTGGTCCAAAAATGTGCACCACACAGGGATGTGCTGTAATGCCTGTGGTTTTGGGGGAGGAAAGCCAGGAGTTTTGTGTGGAGGTGGTGGATCTACATTATCCTTGGTGTGCTTCAGTTCTAAATCTGCTCATTAAAACTGGTGTGTGTGTGTAGAAATGTAGCCAGTCTCAGACGGCGTCGTTTTTGCTCAGTTGTTTGAGGGGACATGGTGAGAGACAGGAGAAGTTAAGTTCTAATTCCTAGTTTTACTAGATTTCTTAGTCTCTCTCTAACCACTTTATATCTCTCTCCCTATTTCCCTCTTTTTTTATTGCCCCTTCCCATCCTTACCTTTTTTTCCTACTCTTCTCGTCCTCTCTATCTATTTCTCTTATTCTCCACCGCCTCTCTCTCTCTACCTCTCTCTCTCTCCGACTCAACAGCTCAGAGTCCCAATGCAGCAGACCACTTACAGCAGGCTTACACAGGAGTCCAGCAGTATGCAGGTCTGTCAGTTTCACATGGTGTGTGTGTGTGTGTGTGTGTGTGTGTGTGTGTGTGTGTGTGTGTGTGTGTGTGTGTGTGTGTGTGTGTGTGTATGCGTGCATGTGTGCGTACATTCTTATTGTGATATGTAGGTGTCTGAGCCTGTTATTTAATCAATTGGTGTGTGTACATATTTCTGTGCATAGCGTGAGAGTGGGTGTAGGTGTGTGTGCGCGCAGTCTCCAGCCTTTGAGTGTTATCTGATCTGCTTGTGTGTGTGTCTTAGCAGCCTACCCTGCTGCATATGGCCAGATCAGCCAGGCCTTTCCCCAGCCTCCTCCCATCATCCCACAACAACAGAGAGAAGGTGAGGCGTACACACACATACGCCAGCCCTGGCCTATACCAATCTTATAGAATTCTGTGTTAAAGTGGCTTGTATGTTTTGCTTGTCTCCAGGCTCGTACATTGCTAGAAAATGACCAGTCTTTCATAGTGTGTTAATAAGCATTGCCTGACCTACCTGCATTTCCATGCAATCTGCCTCAATTTTACATGAGGGGTGCACCTCAATAGCTTTCTTTCCTTGTGTTATTTACTTCATCCACACTGATGTGAAGAGCAGTCATCACCTAGGAAAGGACACAAGGAAAGGACATACCATAACCCGAATGTCGGCTGTCTGCAGTAGATCACCTGCTGGTGGTGATTCAACATGTAGAATCGTTGGGAAACAGACAGTGTTCTGTATTCAGAGGCGATAGGACAGCCACCCACTGCATTTAACAGTTAGTTTTGCCCTGGAAGAAAGCCAGAGAAAACAAGTGAGACAGAGAAGCACACCGGTAGACTGTCTAGAATCAGCCCATGTGGAGAGAGAACTCATTGACCTGTGTGCTTGATGACTCTGGCTTGGGACTCTGGCTCCCCCCTGTGGAGTGTAGATGAAATGTATGGACATTATTTTTGCATCCCAAATGGCACTCTATTCCCTTCATAGTGCACAACATTTGACCAGAGCCCTATTGGCCAAAGTAGTGCCCTGATCAAAAGTAGTGCACTGTATAGGGAATGGGTTGCCATGTGAGACACAGCCATTGTTTATCAGTTCAGTTGCATCATCATGTTGGTTGGTCCGAAAACTCTTCCTTCCTTTTGTTCTCCCTTGACTTCCCCCCTCTATACCACCACCTGTATCACTCCTTTACTATCACCCCACATACACTCCCCCCCACTCTCCCTGTCCAACCCTGTCCCGTTCTTCCGCCTCGTTCCCACCCCTTTCCTCTCTCTCTCGCTCTCTCTCTCTCTACCCCTTCCCTCTCCTCCCACCCCTCTCTCTTCTCTCTCCCCATATCCTCCCACCCCTCCCTCTCTCTCTCCCACTCCTTTCTCTTCCCCCATCCCACCCTTCCCTTCCCCTCCTCTCTCCACCCCCCTCTCCTTCTCTCTCTGTGTGCAGGGCCGGAGGGCTGTAACCTGTTCATCTACCACCTCCCTCAGGAGTTTGGGGATGGCGAGCTGATGCAGATGTTCCTGCCTTTCGGTAATGTCATCTCCTCCAAAGTGTTTGTGGATCGGGCGACAAACCAAAGTAAATGCTTTGGTGGGTAAAAATGATAAAACACCTGTAAAGATGATTTATTCTTCATTATTATCCTTATTATTATTCTTTCACTAATTACTTTCTTTACCGCAGACGCAACCTTTTTTGAAAACATTAAAAAAAGAAATTGGAAATTCCGGAGTTGCTTGAAAATTGGGGGCCCTGGTGGGTGGAATGTGGGGTGAATGTGTCTTGCGGGTCTTCTGTTACAGATAAATGTAATGCATGTAGCAGTGGGTAACACCTGTAACTGCATCATAAAGAGGTCCTCACTCTCAATAGTATGACAGATTCGATGTTATAAGTTGTTGTTTTAATGTTTTATGTCAGGTTATGACAACATATTGTAGTGAGGGGGTAGCACCGACCGGGACCATCGGCTGTCAAGTCAACAGCTTAACTATTACACCAAGAGGTCCGAACCAAAGGGTAGGTAGCATAAACTTAACCACATGTAACAAATGGATTTGCATTAGTATACACATCAAAAGTCCAAATGCAAAGTTACACCTAACATTTCTATTTTTCCAGTTATTAGCTACATAAACCGACTCATGCTTCCTACCCTTTAAGGTTGCTACAATATGATACATAACATGGGTCTAATCATGACTAGCACACCAGCATGCCGGAAAATGTTTTTGCGTGGTGTGGCGTAATATGGAGGACCCGGCAAGCCAGTCTATTCTCTATAATCTAAACTCCAACAGAAATAACTTAAAATGTATAACTTCAAATTAAACCAAATAGTTTGAAAACATGACTTCAATTACATTTTCAGCCATCTTACAAGCAAATACTTTATAAATAAATTGTTACAAATCAGCTTACAAGGTTGCTAGCCAATTAGCCTGCTAACATTAACCCTACCAGCCTGGTAGCGTTACATTAGCACTGCATGAGTCAGCCAGTTGCTATCAACACCTTGCTAACAGCTACATTAAAATAAACCAAGGTTTTTAAATACATAACCCCATCTAACCAGTTATCAAATAATGTTACCGGTAAATGCAGTTATTTTAGCCAGAAAGCCAGCCAGATAAAGTTATTATTTTAGCCTGCTAGCTAGCCTAGCCAGATAACTAGCCTAGCTAACCAACCACCACGGTCGACAAAGCTGAGTAGTAAGACAGAGAACAACACCAACTAGTCTAGCACAGGCAGGAACCCACAAAACACAATAACAAAAAAGACAGCAAATATAAAGTAGAGAGAGCGGAGACTTACATATTGATGGCTGAGTTAGCTACCAAAGAAGAGTCAAGGAGAGAGGTGCTTCAGAAGGAGAGGCCATTTCACCGGCCGAGGGAGAGTCAGCTAATCCAATGGTGATATATTGAGGTAAATCCAAAATAGAGGCACTAATCCAGAGGCAGCATTGGGGACAGGAGGCGAGGGGAAGAGTCAAGATTAAGACGGAGATTGGAGGAAAGCTCCAGGCAGATGGAAATGATGACAACAGCATAGTCAGTCAGCTACTGTAGCACACTAGTACTAAACCAAGGTTGAAAAACTCTGGTAGCATATTTCACAAAAAACAGGCATCCCCCACATGTGGGGAATCTGATTGGTTGTTTACACCACACCTCCTCGTGATTGGTGGATTGTAGCTCACCACTGCCAACACTCAGTCTGCATGGCTAGTGGCTAACGTTAGCCACCTCGAGCTAGCTAACGCAGAGTAGATTCTTTATGATGTTGAGAAATAGTGCTTGTGGGTAGTTTAGAAGATGAAAAATAAGTGACCAAATGGTAAAAATGGTAAAACTCCAAAACAAAACCATGTTTGCAGTTATAGGTAATCAGATCATGACTACAACTAAGTTATTAAGTCTTTGAACACACTGTGTTGTTACTTTGGTGAGTAAAAACTCATGTTTCCTACCCTTTAAGGTTGCTACAATATGATACATGACATGGGTCTAATCATTTTGACTAGCACATCAGCTAGCTGAGAAATAAGCATGGTTGTAACACTTCCTATGAATACCCTCTTCATAATGCTTTATAGGCATATATATAATGCATTATGAAATATGCATAATGCATTATAATGCATTATGAAGAGGGTATCCATAGGAAGTGTAACTGCCATGGTATATTGGCATATCACTGAAAGCTACCAGGAATGTATTGCAGCATAAACGGACATATCATGACTGCTTATAACAGATGTTATATGCTAATGACAGGCTTATGACATATATATATATATATATATATATATATATATATATATATATATGATTCAGAGTTCTAGTAAAGTGTTACCCCATAAACACTCCCTCTATGGTGATAATCATGACAGGACTAGTTCATATCTTTCATTGAGAAGTAGTCTTTACCATAGATTTACAATATCCGGAATCAAAATAGTATAATTGGGTATAACATAGTAATATTTATTAATAATTTTCATGGGCCTTTTAACAGAGGCAGAATTAAATTAGTATTTATTCTTGCACTTAGAGGTGATGTTATTTTGGTTATTGAGAGTCGGAAATATGTCCGACAAATATTTAAGTGTCGTTTTGACGAATGCTGTCTGTTTTGTCTGTTCTAATTCGACCTAGTGACCTAGTGTTGTGTTTCTATTGCATGTCGTTAGGTTTGTTATTGATGTGGGCATTTGATGTGTCAAACTGTGTCTAATGTACAGTTACTTTAACATGCATTATATTTTAAGATGTCCACGCTATAATATTATAAGAGAACTGCAATTGAAGTGAAGTGTTACTGCATATGTTTTTAAAGTGTTGTAAACTGAGATAAACTGAATGGCTATGGCAGGAAATGTGACAAATAGATAACAGTATGATTAAGTATTAATTGAAGTTAGTGTATTCTTTGTGTGTTGCAAATGTGGGAAAATGTAAGAATCATGTTGAACTGTCTGTCAGCGACTTGAAACCTGAAGTAACTTTTCTCATATCCCTCCCCTCATCCTTACCCTTGCCTGTATCTTGTTTTCTTTCTTTCCTTCCATCTCACACTATCCTTTCATAAAACTTCAACTGTCACTCATACTGTCCTTTCTTTGGTCTTGCACTTACCTAACCTCGTCCCCTCTCTCTCTCTTCTTTGATGTTTCCATCTTCCTCTCTTTCCATTTTTCTCTCTCTCCATCTCTCTTTCTCTCTCTCTCTTTGTGCGGCCCATCCCCCAGGGTTTGTGAGCTTCGATAACCCAGGTAGTGCCCATGCTGCCATCCAGTCAATGAACGGCTTTCAGATCGGCATGAAGAGACTCAAGGTGCAGCTCAAGAGGCCGAAGGACGCCAACCGCCCCTACTAGCCCCTCCCCCTATCAGCCACCCTTGCCCTGAGGGATATGGCAGTCACTGCACACAGGGCAACACAGGTGAGAGGAGTCGCCTGCAATTAGACCCCTAAATTATATAATATATAAAATAGAATGTTTCATACACACATATATTCTGTGTGTATATATATATATATATATATATATAGTTTAATGTATTTATTTACATTAATGTGTATATATTTATATTTCTTGATATATAGTAAAAATGTATTTATTTATACATACATGTATAAACAAATAAGAATATATTTTATTTGACTATGTGAAAATATGTTTTGCTGAGGCAAATAGATCAATGTGAATTTATTGTTAGCAATGAATAAAGAACCATATTCTTGCTTTTATAGGTTTTTATTGAGCTGGAACACATGTTGATTAAATGAACAACGTCATTGAACTGAAAGACCACCGGGACACAGGAATTATTTGAGGCTGGTATGAAACTGGATCATATACTGGGCTGAACATGAACAAATTAAATGACCAAGTAATGGACACCTCTGTTGGATGTACCTTTTGGACCTCAGAGAGAACTCATGCAAGCCTGGGTAGCTCCAGGACTCTTACTCTCTTTATCGCCTCCCCTCCTCTCTTTCTCTCTCCCTAAACCTGCCGGAATGACAGCTACCATACAGGACCACAAGGGAAGTATTATAAAAGAAGAAGAAAAAAAAGGAAAAAAAAAAAGAAAAAAAACACGGAACAGAGATGGAGGAACTATGGATGCCAAGAGTTCCAAGAACTAAACAAACTTTAAAAAAATACTTTATGGGGGAATGCCATAGGAGATCTCTATGTAAAGGTGTTGGGTATGGGGAAATAACTTTTTAAAGAACACTTTTACAGGACTAGGAGGAGAGAACTTTGTAGGGAATGCGATATTTCATGACCCAAACTCACTTTGATTCGGGATGGCCATCTTTAGCTTGGAGTGCCTGTCTGTTTCCAGGGGATACCGTTGCCAAGGAGAGCCATAGCAACCGTCTCCAGGGAGTCTTACCTGTCATTCCTTAGTTGTTTTAGGGACCAAAAGACCAAACATTTTTATTGCTGAGGACTTGTAGCTCTATTAATATACTCGGACCACTGCATCTCTTTTAATCTTTGTTAATCGATTAAAGAGTTGCATTTAAAAGATGTGTACATTTAGAATATATATACAATATATGTATATATACATACATATATATTGCTGTTATGCTTTTTGAATACAGGCAACACTATTTCAGATGACCAATGGGGTCGCTCACTTCGCTAGTTTACAATTAACTATTCAAAATGTTTATTTTTTTCCTCTTCTCATTTTCTCTTGGGGGATGGGATGGACAGTGCATGGGAAGGGTTGTTCCATACTGCAGCCTTACCTTTTCTAACTTGAAATCCTAACCTCATAGTTAAAAGAACATCAAAAATGTTTGAAATATATGAACTTGTTTATATTTGCAGTACATATATATGTATATGTATAACACGCATTCAAGCTAATGTATTCATATATATACATATATACAGTATATATGGATAAATAGATATTAATCAAACTAATATATGTATTTACAGTATATGCACATATTTTATGTGTGTCTGTATATAGAACAGCTATTGACTATGATGAGCTGTCATTTTTTTGTAGATTTTAGCTGGAGTTTGAAAAACTGCTCTGCTTGGGAAGAAGTGCAAATCTGGTAGCTCCCAGAACTGCAGGCATTCCTCTCTCTAATAAACTATATATGCTGATACACACATATTCCTGAATATATGTGTGAAGAGTCACATACACTGTATGTACGTGTACATACCATTTAAAAATGCAAAAAAGCCACTTCTCAGTAGCAGGCTTAAAGAGAATCAGGCTAAATTAATTTTAGAGGTAGGACAAAGATCTTTGACTTGATTCCAAACATAACTTTTCAGCTTCAAAGTACACTCTACACAGACTTAACACGTAAAAACAATGTTCTCTTTGAAATTTGAACCAAAATGGATGAATACCATGACCTTTTCTCTCTCTTAATTGCATTCAGTAAGTAAGTGCATGTAGCGTATGGGCTGTCAACACAAGGTGTGCCTTGTCACCTGCAGAATCTGCCATCAAGCACTGTGCTTTCAAAACATTACTGCAAGCAGCCAACGCGCTACAATGATGTCAAAACTGCAGTCGCATCCATCATGTCATTTCACATCTCCATAGAGAGCTTTAGCAGTAAAGCATGTCAAAGCTAACAAATCGTTCAGATGATTCATCATGGTCCTCTCACACATGGAAATTAGCATCAAGTACTCTGACAGTCACAGACTCATTGTGATGTGTATTTGTCATTACACTTTAAATCAAAGTGGGTATTATATATTCTGCTAGTACATGTACTAACTAAAGGGAGCACTTGGAAATGCTGTGCAAGTATAAGAACCCTTGAGGCTTGGTTCCATTGGGTTTGGTCTGACATTGTGTATTGTATGGTTATAACTTATAGGTGAAGTTTCATGATGTTAACACATTGCAGACCTTGAAAGTGGTTTGTCTACTGAACACAAAGGAACCAGGAAGTGTTTTGTAATGTATACAGCCAGCAGTTGTTGTATGGAGCTCTCTCTAACTGTTCCTCACTACACCATTCCCCTAGTGCCTGCGTCCAACCGTTACAAACAGACAGGGATGTAGTGTTAAATAAAAGGTGTGTAAACACTGAACACCGGTCGAGACCGCCAGGCTGTTCCCAACGTCAATGCTAACAGTGCTAATTTAGCGCACTAGGTGCATAACTGCTATGCTATAGAAATAGAATGACTAGAACGGACATCCCCATTCAAGTCAATGTTGGCATAATGGGTGGACTGGCGGCTATTGTGAGTATACCCATAAGAGCAAAGCTAGGTTGAAGATGACAAACGTTAACCTCTACGGGATTATAATATACCATAACTCTTTGCAACAATGGGACCAGCTATACTTGTTAGCAATGGCGCTGGTAGTTAGCAACGGCTCTGGTCCCAGATTTGTGGCATTGTTGTCTTAACCTGTATATTTTAGACCTAAGAGCAAAGACGGAAGTAAAATATGTGCTAAAATATGTGTAATTTGTTGATTTGACTCAACTGAAATACATTCCATTGCATGAGCCACATCAGTTAACATCATTTTAATTAACATTCTACATTACTGTGGAAATTATTGCATCCCAATACCAGGCAGCCATTACGAATGTACCCATGAGTTTACCAGTCATATTGCTACGGTAAAAGGTTCCGAGACCGTTCTATTCAATCTACTTCTATGTGCTATGCATCATATCAAAACTGTGTTGTGCAAACAGGCCTAAAGATGTCATTAACACTCTCCTTTATTAACACTCTCCCGAAATGCCTCTCCCCATTATTTATCAAAGGTCCACCCTATCTTGAGATCGGTTTCTTGTTGCACAAATTTCCCATTGACATCAACCAATTTATGATTTACTTGAAATTCAAAGTTATGCGTAAATTAGGATTCGGCTTCTAAGTCACTTCAATGTGTCTTCCCAAACCAGTTAAATGTAATGTCAAAATTTGGATTTCTGCCTAAATAGACATACCCAAAAGTAATTATTTATCATGAGAGGGCAATAAACAATACCTAGCAATGCTTATTCTGACAGAAAGATCAAAATGTCACCTTTCCGGTAAAAATAGTTTTAAATTGCTGAGGTGTTGTCACTTTTGAGGACACAAGCTCAAGTACACAGTACAAATATGATAGAAATATGAAAAATCCTACAGGATATGTTTCCTACTCAATAAAAGTGGGGGAAAAGGGCCTGAAATGCTTTCTAAATATAGTAGCAATCAAATAATAAACAACTTACTATAATAATTCACCTTTCTTATAGCTGATCATACTTAGTGACTATGAAACTGGCACCATTTCAAATAGCTGACAACAATTTTCTGCCCAGTGTCCTCTGAATGACTCAAGAGACACCATTGAAATGCCTGCTAACTCGTTACAACTTCAGCTTTAAGCACAAAGAAGCACAAAGTGCTGTGACCAAGACAAAGTGGTCTTGTTTCAATTATTTTGTATTTGTTCATGTTGAGAGCTTTAAATCTGAGAATATCACAGCGAGATGATTATGCTTTTGCTGCAATCGCTAGGCTCTCCTGTTTCATATACCATATTGTAAGTGGAGCTGCGAGTTTCACAGCCAGAGGAAATCGATCCTTTGTCTGGATAGGCCAGAAAATGTGACGTGTCACTCCCTATGCAAATCAGGTGTCAGATTTTACATACTGCATCTCAGATGAGAGCGGAGAGCAGTATGTGAAGCGGGACAACCAGAGCTTTCACGGAGTGCACAGCAATTGATTATGCGCCATCCACAAGGCTCTCTGTATACAAAAATGGCGGTTGGAACTGGTTCAAAACTGCTCAAAGTCCCCTTAACTTCTCTCACTTCTCCCAATGCCACCTTTTACTCAGCTCACGCTTTCCCAATCACGCTCTGTCACACTTTCCAAATGTAATTCATCCCTCACTCTCCATTTTGTTCTGTGTTTAGGTTTATTTCCCTGCTTGCGCCCCTCTCTCTGCCTACTTTAACCCGCATTCCAAGGCCTGAGAGTACTGGATTGGTGTCAGCAATATGGTGGAAACTCCTTTAGCCTTTCAAATAGGCTATAGAGCTATTAGTGCATTTCTTACACCTATGCCAATGCTTTCCAATTGAGTGAATGAAGGCAGAGGGAGAGGAATGACTGGAATTGAGCACCTGTTTCACACGCTATAACTTTCAGCTGCAACCGTTTACATATAAATTGAGAAAAAAACATAGTGGTTCAAAAACAATGAGAAAGAGAGCAGAAGTTTGAATATACATATATATAAATATATACATAAACCAATGAATATACTGTAAATGTTTTTGTTGCTCTGTTTTCCTCTGTACATAGGTTTGCATATTTTATAGGACTTTTACTTCTATCTACAAGGACTGAATAAAAATGAAACTTTAATTACTTCAAAAAGGTGAACGAAAACATATAATAATCAATGAAACCAGGTTTTTAAAAAAAGATTCCATAGGAATATGGTACAACTGTATGACCTGGCCTAGGCATTTAACCAGAAAACAGTCAGGGAGAGCATTGAACTCAATAAGAGCATAGACATGCATTGGCCTTTTTATACAAGTGTTTTGGGGTTTCTTTCATTTATTTATTTATGTATTTATTTATTACTTCTGTTTACAAATGATATGCATGATTTCATGGCATTATTTTTCTATGAGTTGGTATGTGACCAAATAGTTTTTTATATTCATGTATAGGCCTACATTGTGGTACATTGTTGACCACTTATTGTCTACAGGATCACAACTTGCAACAGTTCTTTGAGAAATTGAGATTATGCTCATATTTGCCAAGTTTGTTTTGTTAAGTTTTCTCAGAGGTTTATCTGTTGTTCTTTTTTTCATTTGTGATTCTGTTTTATTCAATATCAGAGCTCTACTGTTATTTTAAAACGTTATGCTGCGGTTTTCGGAACTGTTTTACATTTCACTTCCCCGCTCTTAATATTTAAATGCACCTCAACTGTTCAATCTATGTAGATGATTAAAGCTACGAAGTGCATTCAAATTGCGGTATATTTGTGAACTTTTACATACAAATTCAGCTTAATGTGACAGCGTATAGGTTGCAATGACAATAACATGGCAATTTATTGTTTCAAAATTAAAATTAAACCTTTCCAAAATTAAATAAAAACCTTGTTAGCTGTGATTGTGTTCAACAATTTGAATGCACCTTTGCTGTTTTGTCATTCTGTTTCATAACTGCTCGGTTGTTGACCATCTAAGCTCTTGGAAACATGGGATAAACATTAGGTTCATATTTACCACTCTCCTTAGGCTAAGGTTGCTAAAATATGTCTATCCATGAGAGAAATGTCCTCTCTTACTAAACATTGCTGCTAATGTAGGACTTGAAACCATAATTAACTGATTAGTGCTTATAAATCCCACATACAATGTGTCCCTTATTCTGAAGTGTTAAGAGTTCTGTATTAATCAGAGAAATGTTGTTTCTTATGTCTCAATTATCATATCTGTTTTTTGTAATGTCTTACAGAGCTCTGGTGTTGTACAAGTGTTCAGTTCTATCAAGGGTAAAATACCTATCAAAAACTGCACTATTTCATCAAATATTCAGTTACTTAATTTCCGATCATGTGGTCTACCTTCAATGCTGTTATCATGGGTTTATTCCTACATTTACTTCAATGGATTCAAAAGTATTCTGAAGACAATTTCAGCACATGAAGGGGATGGGGAATTGAATGATGCGTGTAGCGCTTTACCATGTCTGATGAGGTAGGCTTCTCATTGGTTAGTGTGCTTTAGGCTCCCGCCCTCGTCTCTCCAGACTGCACCATGCTCTGATCCCTGGACTATTTTGTAATTTTAATGAATGATGCGTCTCAGCTTAGCCCAATAATAAAGCACAGTCTAGAATACACCTGTGTTGACTCAAACTTACTGCATATTCTAACAGCGCCTCGACCAGGGTAGTATTCATTAGGCAGCAAACGTTAGAAAATATATTGCATTTCATATTGAAATGGACCAAGGTGGTCACGAACTAAGAAGTCACAAGAATTGTACCATTTACATTGAAGTGATAAGAAATCCACGTATGAGAAGAATTAAATTGCATTTAGCTACTTTGTTGGTGACCATGTCACAAAATGTGGAGACCACTACACAAAATTCTTTACATTTATTTACATTCAATATAAAAAACAATCAATATAAAAACAATTGCATTATAAAAATACAATAGTACAATTAACTAAATCATGATTGTCTTATTTGGAAATTTCAAAACAAAACAAAACAGAAGGCACTGACCTCAATTTAAGAGCCAATGGTAAATATCAAGTAAATGATTAAGAATTGTAAGTCCTCTCTCCCACCCCGACTCAGCAGATGAAGAAAATCTCTTCCAGTATCTGGCTCTCCTCCAGGTCCTGTTGGGGGGTCCGGTAAGGGCCAGGGTGGGAGAGCAGAGCTCGGCGGGCTGGTTTGGGGACACTGAGGGGGGGCTGGCGTCGGGTAGGGTTGCCTCGATGGGCGGAGGGGCTTTTTCGCTCAGGCAGAGAGATGGGACTGAAGACCTCCAACAACTCAATCAATGAGGAGTCCAACCTAGAACAAAAACACAGATGAAGAGGAGTCAATGAATGAAAACCCATTTGATAACTGCATGATAAATCTACTTGCTAACATAGTCGCAATATTACCTATGTAATATTGTCCTTTCTTAAATCTCTCCAGCATTCGTGCTATCCTATTGCTTAACAGGAACTAGACAAGGCACGAGGCCAAAGCATGACTGTGGCACAAAGCTTGTAGTGCAAATGTGTAGTGCACCTCGTATTTGTTAAACAGAAGATATGAAAGGATATCCATGTACGGATGAATTGTTAACTCAATGTTTTTGTTCTGTAGTGTCCATTGAAGCGTAACACAACCAGTGTAAAATGTATAAAGCCCTGGGGTGGACAAGCAGAAGGGCATGAGATGTTACAGGTGCAACAGAAAGATCGAGAGCGCACAGGGGCCTTCTCTTCCAGAATAAGAATGAGGGAAGAAATAAATAAACCAAAGCGAGAGATTAAGCTAATAGAGATTCAATCCTTCAGTCTGGCTGCTTGATAAATTATTCAGTGTGTACACAGTTGGACGAGTGCATTCCAGATACAAAACATAAATTCTTAAAGCACGCTCCATCGATGTTTCTAACATAATTCGCTGCTCGTTTTAAAAGCTACGAAGTTAAAACACAGAAAATGTATCACAATAAATATATTGTTAAACAGAAAAAGACTGAGATGGGTATCAGCAGCCAGCATCACTGACCACCCACGCACATGCCAACGAGCGCCGTATGCCAACCATTGGCCCTCAGAACCTCGGAAGCGCGCAGATGCAAATCGATGCTGCTTAAGAAAGAACGATCATTGTAGTTTTCCATCCATTTCTTAAAATCTATGTACTTTGAATTAATCTGTACAAAAGTGTGTGTGTGGGGGGACAAAGGGGACACCTATAGGGGATAACACCCGCTGGGGGGAAAAACAAGATTGAAGCTTAAGTAAATCCGTCTTCTTCATTTCGTCTCCTTTTGACTGTCAATATCAGTTAGTGGGGAGAAGAGTGACAGTGTGTGAGAGAATGTGTGAGTGAGTGAGAGAAATACAGAGTGCAGGGAGGGAGTGTCAGGGTGGAACTTTGGCAGGGCTCCCCTCTTGAAATGTGAGAATTTGCATTTTCATTTGTGGATTTATTTAACGGACAGGCCTCTCAAACAGCCATCCATCAACGGACGACATTTCCGTAATGAATAATGCATCACTTACCGGCGGTCACAATCTATAACAAGGTAAAGGGGGTGATGGGGTGGGGGTACAGTTTGGGAAAGGGGGAATTCAAAGGTTGGGAGGGGGAAGAGAGAGGGAGATGGATAGAGAACAGGCCAGGTGGGGAGAATGCTAATGGTTTGGAGGGGCCATGTATACCAAAGGCCTTCGTTGTTTTACGCAAGGTTCAGTAGCAAATGGCCTGAGGGTATTAATATCACTCAAGGGTGCCCCCCTTTATGAATCTGCTTGACTACTTTCTACGTGCTCACACAGATAAGTCACACAGAAATAAATGAATAAATTTCGCAAAAGAAAAACATGCCTAATCAAAGTTGCTACCCTCCATATCAGACTGGTCACTACATTCTCCAGACATATCGAGCCTATCCTTTCCTGGGTTCCACTCTCCAAGAACTGCAGTTAGTCTATCCACTCTTTGCTCCCTCCCCTTTTCTCACAACTTTCTCAGGTTGTTCCGCTCTTCTCTCATTAAAGATGTCCGTCTCGCCCTAGCGCTCACTTTCATTTGCAGTCCAAACAGTATTATAAAAATCCTATAAAATGGCAGGCGTGTACATCGCACATGTCAATTCCCAGCCAATCAATAGCAGGCGGGAAAGGTGAGGAGGGGGAGGGAAAGAGGGAGGCAGGAGGATGCAATGGAACTCTCATTAACTAGCACAGGAGGCCAGGGATTAACTTGTCGTTTCATGTTTAACCCGGCCCTATTTCTCAATTTGCACCTAAGATTAAATTGGTTAAAAGTTAATGGTTGTTGGGGTTTGCTGCTGAATGAAAAGAGGTGGTTTACATTAGGGCAAGGACCACAGTACAGTGTGTGTCAGATTTTGCTATACCATGGCACTCATTCAATGTTAGTGTGGAATTCCTGAGTTGCCGTGGTTGGTGGCAGGCATACATTAAGGGGGATGCATGGGTATGGTAGGGCTTACCCCTCACTCTCATAACATCTGCAAAAGTCTACATAGTGCCAGGATGACCATGGCCAACCTCCCCTCAAAACAAAAACCCTTAAAATGACATGCTTCTTTGATTCCCTCCACACACACAAAATCAGATTGGGTGTCTGAATAATGCAGGAAGCTGATCTCGGACAGCGGACTACGATAAAATATTTCTGTCCATTCATAAGCTAGCATTCTCCGGTGCTTGTTAGCCTAAGCAGCCCTGCGTCGCTGGGGTTTGGCATTGTCTGGATTAAAGGGCAGGTGAGAGCAGAGCAGAGCAGGCAAAAAGGGGATGATTACGGTCTGTCTGTTGGAAAGGAAAAGAGGAGAGGGTGTTTTTGCTCCACATTTCCTCATTAAAGAATAAGTTCTGACCAGGGTTTTGAGGTAACTCTTGGCTACTAAGCTTGTCCAAATAACCTTCTGCTTCTGAACAAAGGGGAATCCTAAATCCAGTGAATATTGACTACAAAAATAAACTCTTGGCTACTATGCTGGTTGGAGAGCGGTTTAGGAGGCCAAAACTGAATGCTGTTCCCATTTAGTTTGTTTCAATAAATTATCCAAGAAAGACATTTTTGGGTTTTTGAGCATACAGAGTCTGAAAAGTGTAAGACAATCTTGGGTGTCTTTTGGAGACAGTGATTGGCTGAGGTCAGTTTTTATAAAAAAATCTAAAAGTTGACAGTATAACGTTACATCGTCTGACTGAAACTTTAACATGCTAGAAGCTCATAATAATAAAACAAATTGAACGGTGAAGACAACGCTTTAACAATGATGACGTTTGTCGCTGTTAAGAGCAAACCTCTCAGAAGGGCCCTAATGAAATGCTTTCAAAGTTCAGTCATTATAGGTGGTGGGCTGACACCGAAAACAGTCAAGTTGATCGATCTACGTCGAGGAGCTGATTTTCTGTATACGACAATGAAAGATTCTTCTGATTACTGTAAAATCTGTTGGCAGCTTAAATTCTTGCAAATCTTTTCAGAAAAAGTAGTTTTTCAACGCTGTATGCTTCTATCTACGATGTAAACACAGCCTCAGATCTGCTGTCAGTGTATTAAGAGGAACTAACATTAGCTCTGAAAGAATGAAATAAGGTTTGAGTGCACTTAAAATGTAGAATGTAATACGAATGGTCTTGATAATATGAAGAGGTAAATGGCTTGACCATTTAGCCAATGTATTAAAAGCTAGCCAACATCACAGTTGACTAGTATAACCAGCTAATACTGTAAACATCAATGTGCCTGCTCAGGAAGCTAGTGTTTCATTAGCACTCTCTCGGGTAAGTCAATTTAATGTTGAATCATGTTTTGGCATTGATCTCTCATTTCAAAAAACTAGCAGCAGGTTTAAAGAAACATTACATCATATAATTCGCATAGAAACCCAAATAAAAACATGTAAACGAGTGTCATGTGTGTCAGATATGTACGCTAGAATGGAGGTTTAAAAATGACAGCTGCATATACATATTAGCCAACACATATGGCAAACCTTGCAATACAATCTTCTCTAAAAACAGTTGTACAATGCGCTCTGCAATAAGATTTTGAGTTTGCCATATGCGGCTGCCCAATACCATGGTGTACAGTAAGTCAGTAGCCTGGCAAGAGCCTTGTGTGAGCCGGAACAATTCATAGGCTGGAGCCGAACTCCTGTTTCTGTAGCGTGAGACAGCTTGATGTACAAGTACACACCCGAGACAGGACGGACGGAGGGCCTTACCCACAATCTAGCTCCTCAATGCTGAGTGCCAAGCGGAGACGCATCAGGTCCCATTTTTAAAGTATATGGTATGACTTGGCCAGGGATTGAACTCACAACCTTCCAATACGGGGCGGACACTAACGACAGGGCCACTGAGTTGGTGAATATGCATCATGTTGGATGTGTCGGAATATAAGGTGTGGAGAATGATGGAGCCTGTAAGATTATAGAAAAAGTAGTTGGGAAATAAATGTTTGAGTTTCAAAACACTAAATGTTCAGTGAATGCGAGTATATTTGGTGGTTTAGATTATTAACTTTCTAAAAGTTGACAGTGCCAAAATCTTGCCAATCCACTCATTATTCTACTAACTATGACTGAGTGTGAGACATGTTTTCCATAATGTACGTGTCATGCATATACATTCAAACAAAGATCACCAGTGTAACAATTTATTGAGTACAGCGACAAATAGCAAAGGTCTTTTATTTCTACAAGTGTCTCAGGCAGTATTGGAAGTATCTAAATATAGTGTAGCCTACCAATCAACGTAGTTGAAGTCGGAGGTTTACATACACCTTAGCCAAATACATTTAAACTCTGTTTTTCACAATTTCTGACATTTAATCCTAGTAAATATAGTCCTGTCTTAGGTCAGTTAGGATCACCACTTTATTTTAAGAATGTGAAATGTCTGAATAATAGTAGAGAGAATGATTTATTTCAGCTTGTATTTCTTTCATCACATTCCCAGTGGGTCAGAAGTTTACATACACTCAATTAGTATTTGGTAACATTGCCTTTAAAATTGTTTAACTTGGGTCAAAAGTTTCAGGTAGCCTTCCACAAGCTTCCAACAATAAGTTGGGTGAATTTTGTGGAGTGGTTGAAAAATGAGCTTTAATGACTCCAACCTTAGTGTGTGTAAACTTCCGACTTTAAATGTACATCAAGTGCCGTGGAGGGCAAAATCTTACAGTACAGAAAAGAGAGCTATACCATCTATGACAAACACTTGGGCCTCTAAACTAGAACTGTTTTCAATGCATGCTTCAGCATTTCCCCTTCTCTCTAAGAGCATTTTGTGTGCCCCCATAGCTGCATTGAAACGGTCACACCCTGGTCACCAATGTGCTAAGTGCCTTAGCAGAATGCAATCTATAGCTTGTGTGGTCCAGAGACGAGAACTCTACCATCTATGGCAAAAGCCTGGGCTCATGACAGGGAATAGAATTCTCACCATTGTATGTTACAATCAGGGGTTGGAACCATTTCAGCGCACAACCGAAAACCTGAATCAGAAGCAGAAACTAAAGTGATCTATACTGTTTCAGAAACAATATTTTAAAAGCATTTAAAAGCAAAAACGTTCTGGGCATTTTTTCCCAGTCCCACAAAAAAAAAAAAAAAAAAAAAAAATCGCAACAAAGCCCTCACTCTGTCACACAGAAATGTATTCCGGCATCTGCCTGCCAGCTGGAAATCTTTGCCAGTGGATGTGCGTGTATCTAGGCTACCTGCCCCTCCCCTCTGAAGCATAGGTTACTGTAGCCTACTGACAAGCATGATTCAGAAATTCAGTCTGATAGAAGCTGTTTGGACAAGAGGAATACCTATGTAAGAATGCTGTTCATTGACTACAGCTCAGCATTTAACATCATAGTACCCTCCAAACTCGTCATAAAGCTAGACCCTGTGCAACTGAGTCCTGGACTTTGACGGGCCGCCCCCCAGGTGGTGAGGGTAGGAAACAACATCTCCACCCCGCTGATCCTCAACACTGGGGCCCCACAAGGGTGTGTTCTCAGCCCTCTCCTGTACTCCCTGTTCACCCATGACTGCGTGGCCATGTACGCCTCCAACTCAAACATCAAGTTTGCAGACGACACTACAGATGTAGGCTTGATTACCAACAATGATGAGATGGCCTACAGGGAGGAGATGTGGGCCCTCGGAGTGTGGAGTCAGAAAAATAACCTCTCACTCAACGTCAACAAAATCAAAGGAGATGATCGTGGACCTTCTCCACTACTGTCCCCCCATCGCAGGGACAGTAGTGGAGAAGGTGGAAAGTTCCTCGGCGTACACATCACGGACAAACAAAAATGGTCCACCCACACAGACAGCATGGTGAAGAAGGTGCAACAGCGCATCTTCAACCGCAAGGAAGCTAAAGAAATGTTGCTTGGCCCCTAAAACACTCAAACTTTTACAGATGCACAATCGAGAGCATCCTGTTTCTCATGGTCTGAGAATCCTTTAGGTGCCTTTCGGCAAACTCCAATTGGGCTGTCATGTGACTTTTACTTAGGAGTGGCTTCCGTCTGGCCACTCTACCATAAAGGCGTGATTGGTGGTGCTGCAGAGATGGTTGTCCCTCTGGAAGGCTCTCCCATCTCCACAGAGGAACTCTGTCAGAATGACCATCGGGTTTTTGGTCACCTCCCTGACCAATGCCCTTCTCCCCCGATTGCTCAGTTTGGCCGGGTGCCAGCTCTAGGGAGTCTTTGTGGTTCCAAACATCTTCCATTTAAGAATGATGGAGGCCACTGTGTTCTTGGGGACCTTCAATGCTGCAGAAGTTTTTAGGTACTCATCCCCAGATCTGTGCCCCGACACAATCCTGTCTTGGAGCTCTACGGACAAATCTTTTGACCTCACGGCTTGCACTGACATGCACGGTCAACTGTGGGACCTTACATAGACAAGTGTGTGCCTTTCCAAATCATGTCCAATGAATTCAATTTACCACAGGTGGACTCCAATCAAGTTGTAGAAACATCTCAAGGTTGACCAATGGAAACAGGTTGCACCGGAGCTCAATTTCAAGTCTCATAGCAAAGGGATCTGAATACTTATGTAAATAATGTGTTTTTAATTTTATAAAAATGTGCACAAAAAAATACAAACCTGTTTTCGCTTTGTCATTATGGGGTATTGTGTGTAGATTGAGGATTTCTATTTTATTTAATACATTTTAGAATAAGGCTGTAACATAAGTGTTAAGTCAAGGGGTCTGAATACTTTCCAAATGAACTGTATAATTCGGTGGGCCTAATTCAGATGACGCATGTCATTAGATATCCAGCGCTTCAAGGCAAGCGTCCGTCACCCACTGGCTCTCTCCTCACCCGCAAAATGTCCGTTGCATCTCACGCTCCTACACTGGTCTGTCCATAGTGACTGGCAGCACAGTGAGTCTTTCATTATGATTAAACCATGCAGTTAGGGCAAAATACATTTTGCTCTTAAAGACTTTCTTATACAGATTAAATTGCTTATCCACTCCATAGCTTTCTGATTGGTGAAGTAATTTAATGTAAAACATTTTTTTTTTAAAGATTTGAGGTTTAAAAAGGAACAGAAAGGAACGATATAAACCGGTACTTTTTGGGGGGGTTCAAACCAGTTCAGAACTTTACTTTGCTGATTGGGACGGAATGAAACAAAAATAATGGTTCTGTTCAGAACTAAACTATTGGAAAATAATGTTGGTTCCAATAGTATAATAATCTGTTTGTCACATGTTAAATTGATTCTATACTGAACAAAAATACATATGCAACATTAAATAAAAGATCACAGAAATGTTCCATACGCACACAAAAAGCTTGTTTCTCTCAAAAGTTGTGTTCAAATTTGTTTATATCCCTATTAGTAAGAATTTCTCCTCACAGGTGTGGCATATCAAGAAGCTGATCATTAGACAGGTGCACCTTGTGCTGGGGACAATAAAAGGGCACTCTAAAATGTGCAGTTTGGTCACAACACAATGCCACAGATCTGTCAAGTTGAGGGAGCGTGCAATTGGCCGACTGCAGGAATGTCCACCAGAGCTGTTGCCAGAGAAATTTATGTTAATTTCTCTACCACAAGCCGCCTCCAACGTAGGTTTAAAGAATTTGGTAGTAAATACAACCGGCCTCCACGTCCGGCTTCTTTACCTGATGGAGACTAGCCACCCGGACAGCTGATGAAACTGAGGAGTATTTATGTCTGTAAGAAAGCCCTTTTGTGGGGAAAAACTCATTCAGATTGGCTGGGCCTGGCTCCAGTGGGTGTTCAGTATACATTGAATTTAGTCTTCAAAATGCTCAAACAAGCACATGTATCTGTATTTGGTGTTCTTCGAATTTAAAAAGCACTAGACTGTGTAAGACAAAACCCACAAAGAAAGACAACAGACAAAGACATACAGTATGTGGTCCCAGTGTCTACAATGTCTAAATAGCGACAGGATGGTTCTCCTCACAGGTCAGTGAATCAGCTCACGCTTATTGAATAGCACTTGGTTTTTATTTTACCTTTATTTAAGTAGGCAAGTCAGTTAAGAACAAATCCTTATTTACAATGACGGCCTAGGAACAGTGGGTTAACTGCCTTGTTCTGGGGCAGAACGACAGATTTTTACCTTGTCAGCTCGGGGATTCGATCTAGCAACCTTTTGGTTACTGGCCCAACACTAACCACTAGGCAACCTGCCGCCCCATGAAGGTTGATCTCTGATAGTAGGACAAAGGAGAGCTGAAAAGATCACGTGAGACAAAAGGGAGAGACAAGAATGAATAAAATAAATCACAACAAAGGAATGTAGCTTGAGCTAGAAATTGAACATCCTGACAGTCAAACTATTGACAGGGATATTGTGGCCTTTCTTATTTGTCAGTTTAAATTAAAATGAGTGGATCCTTCCTTGATGAATATATTAGCTTTACACTACTTGTCCTATAGATGTTTGTAGTCGTAAATTAATTGGAATAAACTGATAACTAAAACCCTTCTTGTCCAGGAATGACATGCTAGCTAGTGATTAAAGCCATCTACTCCTGCTAGCTAGCAACATATCTACTAGCAAGCTAGCTACATTAAAGGTTGCTGCATTCTATGTTGGGAGTCATTTTACAGCTTCCATCGACGGCATCACGTTTCTATAACTAAATAGTTGATTACAAATAAATAAAAAACTTTACCTGAAAGCAGTTTGTCGGACAGAGATCTCTCTTGAGCTGTCACCAGCTGCGTTTAGTACTTAGATATGGAGAATGGGATTGCAGACAATGATCAGCAGAGATAGTACCGGGAGAGTACACGTTTTGATTGGTTTACAGTTAAGCACTCAGCCGAAGTTCGCCAGTCCAGTTAGCGAACACACATTTCTTTTGTAAGCCTGGCACCTGCAGGATGACTTTGGTCGTCAGTTGAACGGTGTTTCCTCCGACACATTGGTGCAGCTGGCTTCTGGGTTAAGCGGGCGGCTGTTAAGAAGAGCGGTTAGGCGGGTCATGTTTCAGAGGACGCATGACTCGACCTTCGCCTCTCCCGAGCCCGTTGGGGAGTTGCAGCGATAAGACAAGATCCTAATTGGATTGCAATTGGTTAACACGAAATTGGGGAGAAAAAGGAGGTAAAATAAATACATCTAAAGTTCAATGTGCTTCCATCAAATTTTCAACTCTACCGGTCTCTACTGTTGCAACTTCTCAAATACCAGTGGGTCGCTAGCGGGCTCATCCCGACACTACCAGGGAAAATCTAAAGCGCCAATTTTAAATTCCGAAAGTTGAATTATTAAACATCCAGCAATATACAAGTGTTCCATACTCATCAAAAGCTCTGTTTCTTGGCAATATCACAGCGTTGTCAGATTTCAAAAAGGCTTTACGGCGAAAGCAGCACATTCATTTGTTTGAGGCTAGCACCTCACATATTTTCCAATAGCCATGTATCGATTAGCCATCATGGCACACACATAACACATTTCACAGCGAAAACAAATCAATTACCTGTTGAAGAACTTCTGCTGAGGTCATCCTAAGTGTCCAACGAAGACAATCCATGGTTCTTTTGTTAGAAAAAGTAACGTCTTTTATCCATAAATCCTCCATTTGGTTCTAGCGTTATAATCAGAAAGCGACAGCCTCCACTCCTGTTTTGAAAGCGGCGCCAACTCGTTCAAATTATACCTATAAACTTGTCCAAAAACAATCAAACATAGTTTTAAATGTATCCTTAGGAACACTTTTACGTATATTTACTATTATAAATCAGCCGAATATAAACTGAACGCTAAAGGCGATAAATAAGGCACAGCGCCTTCTCGTGTAGCGCAATCTGAAGAGTTTTCATAACGTGGTGTCCCCATTCCATGCTGTGTATCAATGGCCGAAATTCCTCCAAGATGGAGTAAAACACCGTCTCGTGGTTGATGACATCATAAGGAAGCGACACGCGAAACGAGGGAGGCTCGTGGATCTCCGTATTTATTTAGCAACAGCATGTTGGATTCCAGAAAATCCAAAACCGCAGCCACTCCATATTACTAATGACCTGTATCCATGATTTCCTTAGTGGTTTTAATGGCCATCTGCTGGAGTTTGTTCGATTGGCATGGTGGTGGTTACTTTGACCATATTGCATTGTTTAAGATTTACAAACAATTTCTCAGAACATTGTGAAGAGCTTTCCTTCTGGCTGAGTCAGAGACAAGCTGTCTTTATGCTTCATGTTGGCTAGGCTATGGACGACCATGTTCCCAGTAGGACATTTTAAGTTCACACTTGAAGAAATGTGTAATATTCATATGCAGAGACAAAAAGACAGTTGCCAGAAATAAAAAGGAAAAAAGTAGGAAACATGTTCCCCTTCCTTAAAAAAAAAGATCACACTATACCACACAAGCCAAGCAACACACACACACACACACACACACACACACACACGAGGGAAGACGACACTGTCACATTAATTACCTTTCCACACAAGCGGTGGAGAGGCATTTCGTAACAAATTTCCTTCCCTTTTCTTGGTGTGTCTAACGCAAATCAGTGATTCATTCCACTCTCCCTCCTGCTCCACTCCCTATTCCTCTCTCTCCCCCTATTCCCCCTCTTTCTCCCTCTTCCCCCTATTTCTCCCCCTCTCCCTATTCCTCTCTCCCTCTATCCCCCTCCCTATTCCACTCTCCCCTCTCTCTCCTCCCTCTCCCTATTCCGCTCTCCTACTCCCAATTCCTCCCCCCTCCCTATTCCTCTCTCCCCCCTCCCTCCCTATTCCTCTCCTTCCAAATTCCACACTCTCCCCCCACTCCCTCTATCCACACTCTCCTCCAATTCCTCTCTCCCAATTCCAATTCCTCCACCCTCCCTATTCCCCTCTCCCTCCAGATTCCTCCCTCTCCTCCCTCTCCCTCTCCCCCTATTCCTCTCTCCACCCCCTCCCCCTCTCAAGCCTCTCACCTCTCTCTCTCAAGCCTCTGCCCTCTCTCTCTCAAGCCTCACCTCTCTCTCTCAAGCTCCTCACCCTCTCTCTCTCAAGCCTCTCTCTCTCAAGCCCCTCTCCTGCCTCTCTCTCCCTGCCTCCTCTCTCTCGTCCCTCTCTCTCTCAAGCCCTCTCTCTCTCAAGCCTCTCTTCTCTCTAAGCCTCTCTCTCCCTCAAGCTTCCTCTCTCAAGCCTCTCTCTCCAAGCTCCTCTCTCTCTCTCTCTCTCTCTCTCTCTCTCTCTCTCTCTCTCTCTCTCTCTCCTCTCTCTCTCTCTCCTCTCTCTCTCTCTCTCTCTCTCTCTCTCTCTCTCTCTCTCTCTCTCTCTCTCTCTCTCTCTCTCTCCTCTCTCTCTCTCTCTCTCTCTCTCGAGATCTCCCCCTCTGCCCTCTCTCTCGCTTCTCTCTCTCTCTGGCTCTCTCCCCTCGCCTTCTCCCTTTGGCTTCCCCCTCGTCTCTTCTGCCTCTCCCCTGTTTCTCTCTAGCCTCCTCCGAGCCTCCCTCCCTCTCTCTCTGCTTCCCTCTCTCTCTCAAGCTCCTCTCTCTCCCCCTCCCTCTCTCTCTCTCTGCTCCTCTCCCTCCTCTCGCGCTTCTCTCTCTCTCTCTCTCTCTCTCTCTCTCTCTCCTCTCTCTCTCTCTCTCTCTCTCTTCTCTCTCTCTCTCTCTCTCTCTCTCTCTCTCTCTCTCTCTCTCTCTCTCTCTCTCTCTCTCTCTCTCTCTCTCTCTCTCTCTCTCTCTCTCTCTCTCTCTAAGCCTCTCCCCCGCTTCCTCTCTCTCTCTCTCTCTCCTCAAGCCTCTCCCCCTCCCTCTCTCTCTCTCTCCCCCCCCTCGCCTTCCCTCCCCTCTCTCTCTCTCTCTCTCTCTCTCTCTCTCTCTCGAGCTTCCTCTCCCCTCGCCTCTCTCTCTCTCTCTCTCTCTCTCTCTCTCGAGCCTCTCCTCTCTCTTCTCTCTTCTCTTCTCTCTCTCTCTCTCTCTCGTAGCCTCCTCCTCTCTCTCTCTCTCTCTCTCTCTTCTCGAGCTCCTCCCCTCTCTCTCTCTCTCTCTCTCTCTCTCTCTCTCTTCTCCCCCTCGCTTTCTCTCTCTCTCTCTCCCCCTCTCGCTTTCTCTTCTCTCTCTCTCTCTCTCGAGCCTCTCTCGCTTTCTCTCTCTCTCTCTCGAGCCCCTCTCTCTCTCTCCCTGCCTCTCCCCCCCTCGCCTCTCTCAAGCTCCTCTCCCGCCTCGCCTCTCCTCTCGCGCCTCCCCTCGCTTCTCTCTCCCTCTCCTCGAGCCTCCCCTCGCTTTCTCTTCCTCTCTCTCTCTCCTCAAGCCTCTCCCTCCTCCCCAAGCTCTCCTCTCCCGCCTTCCTCTCTCTGCTCCCCCCGCTTCTCTCTCTCAGCCTCTCCCGCTTCTCTCTCTCTCTCTCTCTCTCTCGAAATACCCCTCCTCTCTCTCTCTCTCTCTCTCTCTCTCTCCCCGCTTCTCTCTCTGCTTCCTCCCCTCCCTCTCTCTCTCTCTTCTCTCTCCCCTCGCTCTCTCCCCCCTCGCTTCTCTCTCTCTCTCGAGCTCCCTCTCTCTCTCTCTCTCTCTCTCAGCCTCTCCCTCGCTACGCTTCTCTCTCTCTCTCTCTCTCTCTCTCTCTCTCTCTCTCTCTCTCTCTCTCTCTCTCTCTCTCTCTCTCTCTCTCTCTCTCTCTCTCTCTCTCTCTCTCTCTCTCTCTCTCTCTCTCTCTCTCTCTCTCTCTCTCTCTCTCTCTCTCTCTCTCTCTCTCTCTCTCTCTCTCTCTCTCTCTCTCTCTCTCTCTCTCTCTCTCTCTCTCTCTCTCTCTCTCTCTCTCTCTCTCTCTCTCTCTCTCTCTCTCGAAAGCCTCTCCCCTCGCCAGCTTCTCTCTCTCTCTCTCTCTCTCTCGAGCCCCCCTCGCTTCCTCTCTCTCTCTCTCTCTCTCTCCTGTCCCTCTCTCTCTCTCTCCCCTGCTTCTCTCCTCCCGCTTCTCTCAAGTTCTCCCGCTCTCGCTTCCTCAGCTTTCTCTCTCTCTCACGCCTCTCCCCTCGCTCTCTCTCTCTCTCTCTCTCTCTCTCTCTCTCTCTCGAGCCTCCCCCCGCTCTCTCTCTCTCTCCTGCTTCCTCCCCTCTCTTGCTTCTCCCCCCGCTTCTCTCTCAAGCCTCCTCTCGCTTCTCTCTCAAGCCTCTCCCCTCTCTCTCTCTCTCTCTCTCTCTCTCTCTCTCTCTCGAAGCCTCTCCCCTCTCTCTCTCTCTCTCTCTCTCTCTCTTCGAAAGCCTTCTCCCCTCGCTTTCTTCTCTCTCTCTCCCTCTCGAAAGCCTCTCCCTCGCTTCTCTCTCTCGCCTTCTCTCTTCTCGAGCCTCCCCCCACGCTCTTCTCTCGAGCCCCCCGCTCTTCTCTCTCAAGCCTCCCCGCTTCTCTCTCTCAAGCCTCCCCGCTTCGCTTCCCGCTTCCCTGCTTCCTCCCGCTTCTCTCTCTCTCTCTCTCTCTCTCCCTCGCTTCTCAAGCTCTCCTCTCTCTTCTTCTCTCTGCTTTCCCCCCCTCGCTTTCTCTCTCTCAAGCCTCCCTCTCACTTCTCTCAAGCTTCCTCTCTCTCTCGAGCCTCTCCCTCTCTCTCTCTCTCTCTCTCTCTCTCTTCTCTCTCTTCGAAGCCTTCTCCTCGCTTTCTCTCTTCGCAGCCTCTCCTCTCTCGCTCTCTCTTCTCTTCGAGCTCTCTCTCCCGCTCTCGCTCGCTTTCTCTCTCTTCTCAAGGCTTTCCTCGCTTTTTCTTCTCTCTTAAGCCTCCTCTCTGCTTTCCTCTCTCTCCCGCCTTCTAAGCCTCTCTTGCTCTCTCTCGCTTCCTCCCCGCTTCTCTCTCTCTCTCTCTCCTCCCACGCCTCTCTCTCTCTCAAGCCTCCCGCCTTCTCTCCCTGGGCCTCTGCCTCTCTCTCCTGCTTCCCCGCTTCTCTCTCTCAAGCCTCCCCGCTTTCCTCAAGCCTCCCCGCTCTCTCTCAAATTCAAATTCAAGCTGCTTTATTGGCATGAAAACATTGTGTCAATATTGCCAAAGCAACAATGTATACAATATACATTGTAATAAAATTAGAAACAATAACATATAATAATATAAAATGGTAGTAAATAATAATACAAAATTAAATACAAAAATAATAACAATAAAATGGTAAGTCAGTAGTAAAAATGTAATAAATTGAAAAAATCTAAATATGGAAAATCTCTCTCTCTCTCTCCTCGCCTCAAGCCTCCTCCTCTCTCTCTCAAGCCTCCCCTCGCTCTCTCTCAAGCCTCCCCTCTCTCACGCCTCTCTCTCAAGCCTCCCCCTCTCTCGAGCCTCTCTCCCCTCACGCCTCTCTCTCTCGAGCTCTCTCTCTCTCTCTCTCTCTCTCAAGCCTCTCCCCGCTCTCTTTCTCTCTCAAGCCTCTCCCCGCTCGCTTCTCTCTCTCAAGCCTCTCCCCCGCCGCTCTCTCTCTCACGCTCTCCCCCCCTCTCTCTCTCAGGCCTCCACCCTCGCTCTCTCTCAAGCCTCCCCTCGCTCTCTCTCAAGCCTCCCCCTAGCTCAAGCCTCCCCCTCTCTCTCTCGAGCCTCTCCCTCTCTCTCTCTCTCTCTCTCTCTCTCGAGCCTCTCCCCTCGCTCTCTCTCAAGCTTCCCCCTTCGCTTCTCTCTCACGCCTCTCCCCCTCTCTCTCAAGCCTCCCCTCGCTCTCTCTCAAGCCCCCTCTCTCTCTCAAGCCTCCCCTCGCTCTCTCTCTCAAGCCTCCCCTCTCTCTCTCTCTCTCTCTCTCTCTCAAGCCTCTCCCCCCCTCTCTCTCTCTCTCTCTCAGCCTCCCGCTCTCTCACAAGCTAGCCTCTCTCTGAGCTCCGCCTCGACAAGCCTCCTCTCTCTCTCGAGCCTCTCTCTCTCGAAGCCTCTCTCTCGAGCTCTCTCTCTCTCGAGCCTCTCCTCTCTCTCATCTCTCTCTCTCTCTCTCTCTCTCTCTCTCTCTCTCTCTCTCTCTCTCTCTCTCTCTCTCTCTCTCTCTCTCTCTCTCTCTCTCTCTCTCTCTCTCTCTCTCTCTCTCTCTCTCTCTCTCTCTCTCTCTCTCTCTCTCTCTCTCTCTCTCTCTCTCTCTCTCTCTCTCTCTCTCTCTCTCTCTCAAATTCAAATAAGCTGTTTATTACATGAAAACATTGTGTCAATATTGCCAAGCAACAATGTATACAATATACATTGTAATAAAATTAGAAACAATAACATATAATAATATAAAATGGTAGTAAATAATAATACAAAATTAAATACAAAAATAATAACAATAAAATGGTAAGTCACTTTCCACCCCCTCGCTTCCTCTCTCTCTCAAGCCTCCTCTCGCTTCCTCTCTCAAGCCTCCCCCTGGCTTCAAGCCTCCTCTCTCTCTCTGAGCCTCTCCCCTCTCTCTCTCTCTCTCTCTCGAGCCTCTCCTCCCTCTCTCCCTCTCTCTCAAGCCTCCCTTCGCTCTCTCTCCCCGCCTCTCTCTCTCAGCCTCCCCTTCGCTTCTCTCTCAAGCCCCCCCTCTCTCTCTCTCTCTCAGGCCTCTCTCTCTCTCTCTCTCTCAAGCCTCCTCTCTCTCTCTCTCTCTCTCTCTCTCTCTCTCTCTCTCTCTCTCTCTCTCTCTCTCTCTCTCTCTCTCTCTCTCTCTCTCTCTCTCTCTCTCTCTCTCTCTCTCTCTCTCTCTCTCTCTCTCTCTCTCTCTCTCTCTCTCTCTCTCTCTCTCTCTCTCTCTCTCTCTCTCTCTCTCTCTCTCTCTCTCTCTCTCTCTCTCTCTCTCTCTCTCTCTCTCTCTCTCTCTCTCTCTCTCTCTCTCTCTCTCTCTCTCTCTCTCTCAAATTCAAATTCAAGCTGCTTTATTGGCATGAAAAACATTGTGTCAATATTGCCAAAGCAACAATGTATACAATATACATTGTAATAAAATTAGAAACAATAACATATAATAATATAAAATGGTAGTAAATAATAATACAAAATTAAATACAAAATAATAACAATAAAATGGTAAGTCAGTAGTAAAAATGTAATAAATTGAAAAATCTAAATATGGAAAATTAAGCTTATAACTAACTTATAACTAAATAATGGTAATCTACATCTGTACTACAACTACCATCATCATCACTACTACTGCCATCACCATCATCATTAAACTGCTATCATTACCATTACCACCCATACCACTACTATACGGAATGATAAACAACAATAATAATAGTAGTAACAATAATATTAATAACAATAACAGCTATAATTAGTAAGTTCCTGTTTACTATGCAGATGTTACTATTCAGTGTCCCTCAGGCTATGGCAGGCAAATACATATTTGGCTGCAAGAGGAGCCATTGCTCCTTCGCCCATGAGTATTTTTAGTTTTTCCTCTGGATTTAATGAGTTAAAATTTGGAATAAATGTAGTCATTTCTGTGAATAATGAATCTCTTGGTGAGGAATATTTATCACAGTAAAGGAGGAAGTGCATCTCTGTTTCTACCTCCCTGTCGTGCAGTGACCACATACACGCTCCTCCTTGGGTAGCCATGTCTTTTTATGTCTGCCGGTTTCTATTGCCAATCGGTGGTCACTCAGCCTGTACTTGGTAAGGATCTGTCTCTGCTTCAGATCTCTGACAGAGTAGAGATAATCAGCCAATTCATATTCTCTGTTTAGGGTCAGATAGCAATTTAGTCGGCTTTGGGATTTTGTTTCGTTTTCCAATGTTGTAAATATGAGTCTTTTGATTGGTTCATGATTTTGTTTATTGGAATTCTTTCTTTGAAGCAGTGCGGTGTCAGCTTGGTTGGTTAGGTCCAACACCAGCTGACTGAGAGGGCTCAAGCTTTCTGGGCTCAGCTCTTGGGTTTGAAGTGCTTTAAATTGCAGACTAGAATTTGGACTTGAATTTAGATGTTGCCAAAATTTTAATGATCTTTTTCTGTATTTTCATTAATACTGGAAAGCGGCCCAGTCTGCCCTACATGCATTAGTTGGTGTATTTCTCTGGACTTGTAGAATTGTCCGACAGAATTCTGCATGTAGGGCTTCAATTGGATGTTTGTCCCACCTTTTAAAGTCCAGTTTATTGAGTGGCCCCCAAACCTCACTTCCGTAAAGAGCTATTGGTAGAATTACACTGTCAAATATTTTGGTCCAAATTGAATTGGGATGTTGATTTTGAATAATTTCATTTTTATTGCATATAATGCTCTATGGCTTTTTCTTTGAGTGCATTCACTGCCATATTAAAGTTTCCCGATGCAGATATGGTCAGACCAAGGTATGTGTAATTTATAGTGTGTTCAATTATGGTGTTGTTCAGGGTGAATTTATTTTTGTGGTTTTGACATCTGGGCTTTTTTTGGAAAATCATGATTTTTGTTTTTGAAATTTACTGCCAGGGCCCAATTATGGCAATATTGCTCTAGAATGTTAAGGTTCTGTTGAAGACCTTCTTTGGTTGGTGATAGAAGTACCAAGTCATCAGCATATAGCAGGTATTTTACCTCTGTGTCGAATAGTGTGAGTCCTGGGGCTGGAGAATGGTCCAACATGTCTGCTAATTCATTGATATAAATGTTGAAAAGATTTGGACTCAAACTGCAGCCTTGTCTCACACCTCGACTTTGTGAAAAGAATTCTGTTCTTTGGTTTTTGATTTTTATTGCACACTTGTTTTCTGTGTACATACATTTTATTAAGTCATACACCTTACCACCAAGCCCAGTTTGAAGAATTTTGTAGAATAGCCCTTCGTGCCAGATAGAATCAAATGCTTTTAAAGTCAATAAAGCAAGCAAAGATTTTGCCCTTTTTTTTGGTGGACGTGTTTATTAATTAGTGTGTGTAAGGTGTATATATGGTCAGTAGTGCGATGGTTAGGGAGAAAGCCAATTTGACATTTACTTATTAAATTTTTTTCTTGGAGAAAGGTTTGAATTCTTGAATTCAAAATGCTGCAGAAAACCTTTCCCAAGTTGCTGTTTACGCAAATTCCTGTAATTATTGGGGTCTGATTTGTCTCCACTTTTGTGGATAGGGAGATGAGCCCCTGGTTCCAGACATCAGGAAGCAGCCAGAAGTTAAAACCATGTTGAACAATTTAAGCACAGCATTTTGCAACTCAGGTGTGCTGTTTTTCAGCATTTCATTTCTGATGTTATCTAGACCACAAGCCTTCTTTGATTTTATAGATTTGAGCTTTTCATTTAGTTCTTGTTGGCTTATTGGGTAATCTAATGGATTTTGGTTGTTTTTAATGACTGATTCAAGGATGTTCAATTTTTCTTGAATTTCTAATTGATTCTGTTGTAAGTCTTTTGTGAAATGTTTTTGTATAGATTATCAAAATAAGTTTTCCAAATCCCTTCATCTTGTATGGCTAATTCTTGTGGCTTTGTTGTGCTTAAATTATTCCACATGTCCCAGAACTGATTTTGGTCAATTGCATTTTCAATTTCACAAGTGTCTTGTTGGTATAATTTAATTTCTTATGCTTCAATGTATGTTTATACTGTTTCAGAGTTTCAAAGTATTCACAGCGTAGATCTGGGTTGTTTTTCTGCTTATGTTTCTCATTTGACATTTGTCTTAGGTGTTTTCTAATTGTTTTACATTCGTTATCAAACCATTCTTCAGAAACATTTTGTTTTTGTTTCTGATGTTGCATTTCTTTGGTTTTCTCAAATTTGCTTTCGATGCTGCTTTTTGAAATATGCAATTGATGTTTTGAGTAGCCAAATTGACACCTTCTTTATTGTTTTGGTATTGTGCGTTATTGAAGAATTGTATAGAATTCATCATTTCCTTTGAATTCAATGTTTCAATGAATCTCTCTTTACTGTTTGGAGCCCATCTGTAATGATTGGTCTATGTTGTAGAGTTTTTTGGGCTGTTTTTTAAATTAATATTGCCGGTTAATTTCTTGAGAAACACGTCTCTCTCTCTCTCTCTCTCTCTCTCTGAGCCTCCCCTCTCTCTCTCTCTCCTCAAGCCTCTCCCCGCTCTCTCTCAAGCCTCTCCCGCCCTCGCTCTCTCGCTCTCTCTCGCTCTCTCTCTCTCGAGCCTCCCCTCGCTCTCTCTCTCTCAAGCCTCTCCTCTCTCAAGCCTCTCCCCGCTCTCTCTCTCTCAAGCCTCCTCGCTCTCTCTCAAGCATCTCCCCGCTCTCTCTCTCTCTCTCGAGCCTCTCCCCCTCGCTCTCTCTCTCTCTCTCTCTCTCTCAAGCCTCCCGCTCTCTCTCTCAAGCCTCTCTCTCTCAAGCCTCTCTCTCTCAAGCCCCGCTCTCTCTCAAGCCTCCCTCTCTCTCTCAAGCCTCTCTCTCTCTCAAGCCTCTCTCTCTCTCAAGCCTCTCTCTCTCTCAAGCCTCCCCCTCGCTCTCTCTCAAGCATCTCCCCGCTCTCTCTCTCTCGAGCCTCTCCCCGCTCTCTCTCTCTCTCTCTCTCTCTCTCTCTCTCTGCCTCTCTCTCTCTCTCTCTCTCTCTCTCTCTCTCTCTCTCTCTCTCTCTCTCTCTCTCTCTCTCTGAGGCCTCTCTCTCTCTCTCTCTCTCTCTCTCTCTCTCTCTCTCTCTCTCTCTCTCTCTCTCTCTCTCTCTCTCTCTCTCTCTCTCTCTCTCTCTCTCTCTCTCTCTCTCTCTCTCTCTCTCTCTCTCTCTCTCTCTCTCTCTCTCTCTCTCTCTCTCTCTCTCTCTCTCTCTCTCTCTCTCTCTCTCTCTCTCTCTCTCTCTCTCTCTCTCTCTCAAGCCTCCCCTCTCTCTCCTAAGCCTCCCCCTCTCTCTCTCTCTCAAGCCTCTCTCGCTCTCTCTAAGCCTCCCCGCTCTCTCTCTAAGCCTCCCCGCCTCTCCTCTCTCTCTCTCTCTCTCGAGCCTCTCCCTCGCTCTCGCTCTCTCTCTCTCTCTCTCCCACGCCTCTCTCTCAAGCCTCCCCGCTTCTCTCTCAAGCCTCCCCGCTCTCTCTCTCTCCCCCTCGCTTCTCTCTCTCACGCCTCTCCCCTCTCTCTCAAGCCTCCCCTCGCTTCTCTCTCAAGCCCCCTCTCTCTCTCAAGCCTCCCTCTCTCTCTCTCTCAAGCCTCTCCCTCTCTCTCAAGCCTCTCCCCTCTCTCTCTCTCTCTCTCTCTAGCCTCTCCCTCTCTCAAGCCACTCCTCTGCTCTCCCCTCTCTCAAGCCTCTTCCCCCTCAAGCCTCTTCCCTCTGCCTCTTCCCCTCAAGCCTCTTCCCCTCAAGCCTCTTCCCTCTCTCTCTCTCTCTCTCAAGCCTCTCCCCTCTCTCTCTCAAGCCTCCCCTCTCTCTCTCAAGCCTCTCCCTCTCTCTCTCTCAAGCCTCTCCCCCTCTCTCTCTCTAGCCTCTCCCCTCTCTCAAGCCACTCCTCTCCCCTCTCTCCCTCAAGCCTCTCCCCCTCTCTCAAGCCACTCCTCTGCCCCCTCTCTCAAGCCACTCCTCTGCTCCCCCTCTCTCAAGCCTCTTCCCCTCAAGCCTCTTCCCCCTCAAGCCTCTTCCCCTCAAGCCTCTTCCCCTCAAGCCTCTTCCCCTCAAGCCTCTTCCCCTCAAGCCTCTCCCCCTCTCTCTCTCAAGCCTCCCTCACTCCTCCCCTCATCATTACTGAAGCAGAAGGAGAGAGAGAGAGACAGAGACTGTGCATCCCCACAGAAGTCTGTTCAATTACACCTGCTGCTGGGTCCCTGCTAGGACAACTAATGGAACGCAGCTTGACTCCTGTCAGCCTTGCCGCTAGCCCGGGAGAAAGCTTCATTTAGCCCATCAACCGCCAAGCCAAGTCCCAGCGCCGACCAGGCCCACCTCAGCCGCATGCTCCCCATTCCCTTCCTTCCTCACCCGTTCAATGACATGTTGCATTGCACTTCCACCCTGCCTGATCGGTTCATGAAAATATTATTTTTCTAATCTAAATGTTTCTAGATATGGTAGAAAATGCACCACAAGCATTTCGCTACACCCGCAATAGCATTTGCTAAATATGTGTATGTGACCAATAAAATGTTATTTGATGAAAATATAGCACAGCTTTTAACAACGCTTTGTTTATTCAGTGCTCAATAAGACTCAACATGTACCCATATGAAATAAATAGATACAGATAAATGGGGATCACTAATAAAATACAAATACCCACACACTGATGAAGGCTCCCAATGTTTTTTTGTGCAACGTTTTGACCCAGCAGGAGCACTCATCAGTGGACAGGGATCTATTCTCCATTTCATCAGGGATCTAGTCTATTTTAGGTTTACTTTGTGTACCCAGCACCTGCAACTTCCTGGATGTGCATACACTATGTTGGACAATAACGTATTCATGTCATCACAGCCCAAAGAAAATTGACACACTTTACTTTGACCTTGAAAAGTGCTGATAATGATGATCTAGGCTAAGCTATCCTTGGATCAAGGCTAAGATACGGTGTAGTCCAGTGCTGTTAATTGGGAAACTGCAATGGTGTAAGGGATACAACAGTGTTGTGATTGGGACACCAAATTCTGTAGCTTACCTAGCGTGGGGGGTCCTAGGTAGAGTGGGGGGCATCACTGGTTCTGGGGTGGCTTTGAGAATGCTCTGGGACACCACAGGAGAGGTGGCCATATCCCTCCTGGACTTGTTATGACAGGGCTCTGCATATGGAGGACAACAACATGAAGGAGCCCTAATGAAGGAGACTATCAAGCAGGGATGGGTAACTGGCAGCCCATGGATACAGAGCTGTCACACACAAACGCACACAACCTACCAGGGGAGCGTATGGAGTTTTGCAGGGGGATGTGTACAGTAGTGTCTTTGTATGGAGGCACTTCTTGTTCTGCTGCTTCTCCCAAGTCCTCTGCATCGTCACACCCTCTCATCTCACTGTAGAGACACACACAGTCAAGCTTTGTAAGCTAAAGGTTGGATTATTAGACACAAAATTGCCAGTTATTCAGAGAGCAAGAGACGGAGAGGAAAGAGTGTGTGTGTGTGTGTGTGAGAGAGAGAGAGTGTGAGGTGGTTCCAAGGCTTTACCTGAGTAGTGCACGGCTGCTGGGTAAAGGATCAGTCCCATTTCTGGACATGGAATGGCTGAGTTCGTCTAAAGTGGCTTGCTGGAACCTGCAAGAGACACAACATTAAGTACAGGCCCCAAATATTGACCAGACTTCAATACTGCACCGTTTGACTTGCCAGCAATTGACCAAAAACAAACCCACTTTCTGAAGTGGCAAGTACAGCACGGGAATGCCACCGTCTGTCTCGACATACTGGGGAGGTTTTGGAAATATCAGTCAATTTATCTAGGCAACATAATTGATTTAAAAAAAATAAACCTGATGGATTCCCGAAGCTGTTCGTTCGTTATGTTGATTTAAACATATGCGCGCCACACACACACACACCCTATAGATAATCTGTTGGGCAGAGAGAGTGCGCAACTGTCAAACTTCTGGTTGTCGGTGGAGCGAAGAACGACAGCGGTAGGGGTAGGAAAGCAGTAAGATATGTTCCAAATTATGATATCTACCAGTAAATACTAAGAATAGGTATGCAAACCAGGTATTTAAAAAGTTAAGTCTTGGTGGAATATTTAAAATGCGCAAGTCAATCATCATTGAATAGCTTACCTTGAAAAGCGGACATTTCCTCTAGGCTCTTTGGTCCTTGAAAAGTCATTGACGTTATGCTAGCCGGACAGACTCCATGGACAGACTCCATTAGTGTGTTTGTGTCGGGAGCATGTCTATATAGTCAGGCAATGCCCACGTTATTCTGACATTTTAGAATGTAAAAATAATGTGAATGTCAATGCATAATGCCATTTGGTAGGCCTTTAAAAATACTAATTATTTAAGTGTGTGGGTAGGGTTTCTATAGATATTACAACAATGAAATACATTGTAGGTCCTTAATAATTACAATTAAATGATTGAAAAAGTCCTTGAACTTTACTTGCCAATGAACCCTGTATAGGCTTCTTGCTCAGCCCTCAAATGAAACATAACAATCACCTGCTATTGAAATGATGCATGCATCATTCGATTCCTGTCAGATCTTTTGCAAGTATGTATATGTTTATATATTTTTCCCCCATTCCGGCCAGTACCTTTGAGTTGGCACTGGCCCGGTGTGCCACTGGCAAATTTACCTGAAAGTCGATCCCTGCTGTGTGCGGTACGTGCAGGGCCCATATCAATGATCTACAGTGCATTCGGGAAAGTATTCAGAACCCTTGACCTTTTTCCACTTTGTTACATTACAGCCTTATTCTACAATGGATTTAATAGTTCCCCCCCCACCCCTCCTCACCAATCTACACACAATACCCCATAATGAAAGCAAATACCGGTTTAGACATTTTAGCAAATTTATAAAAAATAAAATGACATTTACATAAGCACCAATGGAAACAGGACGCACCCAAGCTCAATTTCGAGTCTCGTAGCAAAAGGGTCTGAAAACTTATGTAAATAAGGTATCTTTTCATTTGCAAACATTTCTAAAAACCTGTTTTTGTTTAATCCATTTTAGAATAAAGGTTGTAATTTAACAAAATGTGGAAAAAGTCAAGGGGTCTGAATGCACTGTACACACACACACCAGATGACTAATAGGTAGTGCTAATGTTACTGTCCTCACCACAACAAAAAAAATTACATGTAATTTTGTGCTTGAAACATTTTATTGAAATAATGCAGAATTCCATTCCACTAGGGGGTGCCAATATGGCCAACCGGTGGCTTCAAAGCTTCTCAATGGCCAATACATAGAATCAGCAATCCAGGATTTAAATAAATCACTGGCCTATGTCTACAATTTTGTGTAGCTGTTAGCGATGCTAATGATGTCCTTACTGTTTACGGGTAGATAGAAAGGCAATTAAAAAGTTAAATACAAAGTAGCCTATGACCAACTGTCAGAATCATGAAGTGCACTGCAGAAACACAGCTAGCCAAACAACTGTCTGGTGCATTCCTGAATTAATGGGTAATTAATTAATAAAAACAAAACTACATCTCAGATTTTCAAAAAAACTTTCCCCTGATGTGGTTTAAGCATTGTTGTGAACATGGAACATCCAATTTTGTTGTTTTTCCTATTTAAAAAAAAAAAAAACATGTTTTTGAGAGCTGTTGCAAGATAATATAATGTTAATTTCTCTACCACAAGCCACCTGCAGCGTCATTTTAGAAAATTTGGCAGGCAGTCCAACTGGCCTCACAACCACAAATCATGTGTATGGCGTCGTGTGGGTGAGCAGTATGCAGATGTCGTTGTGAACAAAGTGCCCCATGGGGGCGGTGAGGTTATGGTATGTAGAAGCATAAGCTACGGACAACCAACACCATTGCATTTTATCGATGGCAATTTGCACAGACATACCGTGACGAGATCCTGAGGCCCATCGTAGTGCCATTCATCCACCACCATCACCTCATGTTTCAGCATGATAATGCACGGCCCCATGTCGCAAAGGTCTGTACACAATTCCTGGAAGCTGAAAATGTCCCAGTTCCTCCAAGGCCTGAATTCTCACCAGACATGTTACCCATTGAGCATTGTTTGGGATGCTCTGGATCGATGTGTACGACAGAGTGTTCCAGTTCCCGCCAATATCCAACAATTTCACACAGCCATTAAAGAGGAGTGGGACAACATTCCACAATCAACAGCCTGATCAACCGTATGCGAAGGAGATGTATCGCACTGCATGGGGCAAATGGTGGTCACACCAGATACTGACTGGTTTTCTGACCCACGCCCCCTACTTTTCTTTTTTTTGGGGGGGGGGGGGGGGGGGGGCATCTGAGAACAGACACATATCTGTATTCCCAGTCATGTGAAATCCATTGATTAGGGCCTAATGAATATATTTCAATTGACTCATTTCCAAATACGAACTGTAACTGGGTAAAACCTTTGAAATTGTTGCATGTGGAGTTAATATTTTTGTTCAGTATAAAATGTAATTCAATTTAATACCTGCTGTAGTCGAGGCGTGTGTGTCGGAGATGCTGGTTCTGTCTGATCAGACGCTCCTCCTGCTGGGCCAGCCGCGCCTGCAGCCGCTCTCTCTCCACCTCCAGCTGCAGCTTCTGCAGGAGCAGTTGGTGCCTCCTCTCTTCCCAGTCCTCCGGGCCCAGGAGGGGTGCTGTGAGGGCCCCCTCTGCCCCTACTCCCTCCCCCGATGGGTCTTCTCCGGGTAGCAACCCTCCAGGTCCTAGTAGACCGCTGCTATCTTTGAGTGGTTCACCAGGGCCGTTGTGGAGCAGCGGGCTGGTGTTGCCCAATCGAGGGGCATCTGTGGCCCCCCTATGGGGGAACCTCCCGTTGACCAGACTTTCCTGTCTGCTGCAGTGGGACGCTAGGCGAAGCTTGCTATGGGCCTCTTCTCGGCAGCCCCGTGGTTTCATTGGTCCCTGGGATTGGTCGCTGGAGGAATAGGGAGGGGGAGTGGCTGAGTGAAGGTCGTCCAAGAGAGAGGCAGGACTCAGGGACGGGTCTCTTCCTCCCGCTCCTCTTCCTCCGCCACTTTGCTCTCTTCCTCCTCCGTTTGTCCCTGTTCCTCCAAGAGTGGGCAGGTCTAGGTAGAAGCCGTCCAAGGCTGAGGCCCTCTCTCCCCTGCTAGGCTTGGTGGAGGCTCCATCACTGCTGGGGGCCTGTGGACAAGAGAGCCACCCAGTAAAATATACCTTTCTATTTGTATCTATTGTCAATATATTATTCAATGTTACCATTTCATCTTATGCACCTGGATTTCAGCCTGTATTAACTGCTCCAGTATGTAGGCATCAATAAAATCTGAAACTTTTCATGTATTCATCTCCAATCTCCACAAGTGTTTAAGAGTAAGGGGTCGATTTGGGATTAGTAACCTCTCTGATATCATCACTCCTTCTTTTACCCGTTTTAACTTTTCTGTGGGAGAGCAATGGTTAAGCCAAGATAGACTCGAAACCGATACAACGCAGAAGTAAGAGGTATGGAATCTTTCACTTCAATTTGGGCAAGAGATTCTGAAAAAAAAGTGCTGAGCACAGGGAAACCAAGGTCACTGAAGCAAAAAAGATAAACCCTTACAGTAAAGAACATAAAAGGAGTGCCCACCTTCAGCAAGACAAGAGAGCGACTGACTAATCCAGTGTGCGGTCACAGAGCACTCAAACACCCATTACTCAGCCCCACTGTAGGCCACGGAGGATGACGAAGTTGTCTAAATGAAAACCTTGATAAATGGTTTGTGCTACTGTATGCGGTCATAGTGGACTTTTCCTTAGCTGTTGTGACATTTGATGTGCTGTCTAGGTCTTAGGACTGGTCCTTCGAAAGGAAAATGTGTGAGTGTATGTGCATCTCTCCTAGTTGGGGGTATTGTGTTTGATGGTGAACAGCGCTGTTGTTTGGAGATGGCTCACTGGGGAAGATGACGGGCACACAACACAAATATGCTCTTTCACACACATTCACACTATCGCCATCTCTCAAACGCGCATCTGCATCACAATCTTGTATTACGCATGTTGCAGGCATTCACAGAGTGAGTACCTTGCTGTGGGAGTTATAGTGGGAGCTGCGGGCGTGGCTGAGCTGGGCAATGGACTGGTTGAGTTTCTCCTGCTGCTGAGAAAGGTACTGCTGGTAGAGACCAAGCAGCTCCTGGCACTCCCGATACTGCTGCTGTAGGCCTGGGCCACAGGGGGCTGGGGTTAAGGGTCATATTAGTCTCCATTTTTCTTCCTTTCTTGTGATACATTTTGCAGACATGTCACATGACATAAGCCCAAAAGAACATCCCACCCACCACCCCATCATTAAGCCAGCAAAGTGAAAGAGAACAGTGAGTTTTAACTCAAATGTTGAAAAAGAGAAACTGAAAAGAAAGAGCATGATAAAAATGTTGTTGGGCGGGTAGAGCTTTCCAGATTTCTCCATCTGGGTCGAGCCAGGCTGAGCAAGAGCTGGGCCGTGATGCCAGATCTGGGTGCCAGGCTGAATGCCAGACAAGAGAGAGCTCATCTGGAGCAGAACCACTGCTGAGCATGAGGGGCCTGCTAATGACAGCACCGCTTGTAGACACAACCGGGCTGTGAGTGAGGTAGATACATACTTCCATTGCAACCCCTACATTAGTAACAAAGCATCAGATCACATGACTTTTCAAATTCGTTACGTTACAGCCTTATTCCACAATTGATTAAATCGTTATCTTCCCTCATTAATCCACACACAATACCCTATAATGGCAAAGCAAAAACAGGTTGAGACATTTTTGTAAAGTTATATCACATTGACATAAGTATTCAGAACCTTTACTCAGTACTTTGTTGAAGCACCTTTGGCAGCGATTACAGCCTCGAGGCTTCATGAGAATGACGCTACAAGCTTGACACCTGTATTTGGGGAGGTTCTCCAATTCTTCTGCGGATGCTCTCAATCTGTCAGGTTGGATGGGGAGCGTTGCTGCACAGCTATTTTCAGGTCTCTCCAGAAATGTTCAATCGGGTTCAAGTCCGGGCTCTGGCTGGTCCATTCAAGCACATTCAGAGACTTGTCCCGAAGCCACTCCTGCGTTGTCTTGGCTGTGTGCTGAGGGTCGTTGTCCTGTTGGAAGGTGAACCTTTACTTTGCTCAGTTCATCTTTCCCTCGATCCTGACTAGTGTCACAGTCCCTGCCACGGAAAAACATCCCCACAGCATGATGCTGCCACCACCATGCTTCACCGTAGGGATGGTGCCAGGTTTCCTCCAGACAATGACGCTTGGCATTCAGGCCAAAGAGTTCAATCTTGGTTTCATCAGACCAGAGAATCTTGTTTCTCATTGTCAGAGTCCTTTAGGTGCCTTTTGGCAAACTCCAAGGGGGCTGTCATGTGACCTTTACTGAGGAGTGGCCTGATTGGTGGAATGCTGCAGAGATGGTTGTCCTTCTGGAATTTTCTCCCATCTCCACAGAGGAACTCTGGGTCACCTCTCTGACCAAGGCCCTTATCCCCCGATTGCTCAGTTTGGCCGGGCGGCCAGCTCTAGGAATAGTCTTGGTGGTACCAAACTTCTTCCATTTTAGAATGATGGAAGCCACTGTGTTCTTGGGGACCTTCAATGCTGCAGACATTTATTGGTACCATTCCCCAGATCTGTACCCCGACACAATCCTGTCTTGGAGCTCAACGGACAATTCCTTCGACCTCATGGCTTGGTTTTTGCTGACATGCACTGTCAACTGTGGGACCTTATAGACAGGTGTGTACCTTTCTAAATCATGTCCAATCAATTGAATTTACCACAGGTGGACTCCAATGAAGTTGTAGAAACATCAAGGATGATCAATGGAAACAGGATGCACCGGAGCTCAATTTCAAGTCTCTTAGCAAAGGGTCTGAATACTTATGTTAATAAAAGGTATTTCTATTTTGATATAAATGTGCAAACATTTCAGAAAACCTGTTATCGCTTTGTCATTATGTGGTATTGTGTGTAGATTGATGAGGATTTGTATTTTATTTTTTAATCTATTTTAGAATAAGGCTGTAACGTAACAAAATGTGGAAAAAGTCAAGGGGTCTGAATACTTTCCGAATGCACTGTAGGTAGACCCACAGAGAATTTGCATTGCACCAACAATAACACATTACCACCTCTAGTCACCAACAATCACCCCTCAAGATGGGTACACACAGTACCGAACACACTCCTACCAACCAATACCCATAAACCTCCCTGCTGCAGGCCATATCCTTTTATGGATGGGCAATAGCCCCAGGCTGATGACTTTCTCAACACATCACCTTTAAAACGTCCCCGATTTGGGAGCAAATTAAAAGTTTTCAAAGTGAAGCCATAATGAAGTAACAGTCAGTGGAAGGATACGCTAGGAGAAAACACTTTGGTGTCAGATGAGTTCAACCAAGCCTGGGAAATGAAACGGAGCACGGGAAGAGAAAGGCTTCTTTCATAAACACTACCGACCGCAAGGCGCTACAGAGGGTAGTGCGTACGGGCCAGTATATCACTCGGGTCAAGCTTCCTGCCATCCAGGACCTCTATACCAGGCGGTGTCAGAGGAAGGCCCTAAAAATTGCCATAGACTCCAGCCACACTATTCAGACTGTTCGCTCTGCTCAGGCACGGCTAACAGGTACCCCCACACATTGACTGGGTACAGGTACCACCTGTATATAGCCTCGTTCTTGTTATTTTATTGTTGCTCTTTTATTTTTTACTTTAGTTTATTTAGTAAATATTTTTCTTGACTCTTATTTTTCTTAAAACTGCATTGTTGGTTAAGGGGTTGTAAATAAGCATTTCAGATCTACACCTGTTGTATTCGACGCATGTGACAAATATAATTTGATGATGACTGCATTAAGGTTATGACAAAATTCGACAGAATCGACCACCCATTTCAAGAGCAATTTCCATGTCAATGGATTATGGGGATAGTTCACCAAATAAAATAAAAATCCACATTGGTTTCCTTAACCTGCCAGCAGTCTATGGAAAAGGTATGATAGCAATCAATGTTTTGGTTTAGTTTCCCTGGCACTGTTTCCAAATGTTTTCTTTATGTCCAAATCATTTGAAAGTTTTACCGTGAAGCTCAAGTCACATATAGATGATTTGAACATGAAGCGCGAAAAATGCTAATATCGGTCCCATGACTTGAATGGGATTCGTGCCATGAATTATAAAACGTTAGCATTTGGAAACTAAACCAAAGCATGGATTGCGGTCATACCTTGACCATAGACTGCTAAGGAAACTGGGTAAGGAAACCAAAGTGTAATTTTGTAATTTGGGTGAACTATCCCTTTAATGTTGGTAGTATAATATCCTCTGGGTTGTCATCAGGTTCCTTTTATTCAATACATGTGACCATGTCAGAGTAACCCACACAAATCTGGTATTGCAAGCATCATGCTCCAACCAAGTCATCACAACCACCTAACCTGGCTAGAGTGTGGGCGCGTAAACACACTTACGTTAAAAAGGTTGATGGGTCAAAGCAGCATTGACGCTCAACGCCTGGTAATCTAGGGGCGACTGAAGCGCAATTGATAAGGATCTCTTCACACACCGAAAACAGGAAAACCGCTTCTCTGAGTCTTGGCCATTAGCCAATCAGAACGCCGGCCCTCTTCAATCAACGCTTCAATTTCTACGCTCCTTATTCCAAAAATATACAAAATCAAGAGTTTGCAATCGAGGCTTCAGACAGTGCCTGTCAAAATGATTCACTCGCCCTGTCAGGCCGTGCCCAAATGAAATAATGAAATCCACCTCAAGGTGGAACAAATTTGCGCAGGAAAGGAATATTTTAAAACCTGCCTTATGAGCTCTGTGCCAAATCGAATGGATGTGTGAATGAGTGTGTATGCAGTCTCTCTCTTTCAGTGTGAGTGTGTGTGTAGGGCCTGGTGATGAAGAATTGATGGAAGGGGACAGTTAGCATAACTTCAGGTTCCTGGAGAGGACAAATCAATTTACAACCAAGCAAACAAATAAATAAATAGCTGCATCAAACGCTATAGCTCAAAGTTGACTTTGTCTCTTGATGGTATGAAAGGTCTAACATAAATACAACGAGAACCAAGTCAACTCAAAGTTTAGCCCTTTATCCATTTCCTAAGGGAGGAGGTTAGAGCCACTTAATATTTCAACCACAGCAGTGGTATAATAGTCGCTGACTAACTTGTAAGGTTGATTTCAACAAAATTATGTGATATGTGAAGCACAGACTCAGAAATGACATTTCGCTTTTAACCTCCCCAAAACAACATGCCAAGGGGAAACAACCAAAGACAACATTACTCAAATCGTAGATTTCATTCAGCACTTGAGCTTCAAAATGGTCCTGACAGACAACATTTCAACAAGAACACTTTTCTCTCATCTCAGGTCTTTAGACAGAGATATACATCCTCCCCTTGATAACCTGGCTCTTGGTAGATAAGACTGAAGGTGAGGCAGAGGGTGTAATGGAATTAGACTTTACAAGTCTCCCGTTTGCCTTTGGTGTCTCCTTAACCTTAAAAGATCAGTCCGGAACCCTACCTCTCAGAAGTCTCTTTACGACTGTGTGTGCGCTTTAAAGACTGGTTATCCCATCGAGGTGCTGTAATCAAAGAGTTTTTCCAGCTCAAATTCCTTTTTAATGGAGTTTGGAAGTTTAGTATAAATGCCAGGTCTCGCAGCCAAAGTGCCTTTAATGGAGTTGTGCTTTCCTAATTTCCCAGCTCCGCTGCCAATTGTGCAATTTACCAGCCAACGATTACTCTTCATATTTCGCTGTGTTTCCCCCCCTAAATTGACGGCTCTCCCCACGTCGGTTTGACCTGAGCGGAATCGTTAAGGAGGACGACAGGAGGGGTGGGATGCAAAAGTGGAGGAAACAGAGTAATTACAGGAAAGTTGCCAGGTCATGCCAAGAGACTGAGCCTGACAGTGTTAGCTTGTTTAGAATGAACTGGTGGCGCTGCATCTGAAAGCCTTTGACAGGTCAGAAAAAGGTAAGATATGACAAAATTCAGTGCATAAAGAAGAACAAGATTACCAAAACATGAGACAAGAGCAAATGCCACAGTCCCACAAGGTAAAACGTCATAGACGGCAACGGTTTCAAACAACGTAATCCACAGTGATCTCAGACAGAGAGCAAATGTCATATTAAATGTCAAGATGTGGCCAAGAAGCAAAATCGTGAAAAAGCAGGGGGGAATGAAGGTACGTGTGAATGTTATAATGGAGTATGGAGTATCTGTCAGACCAGAGGTCAGCAGTGGTGATATCAAGCCTTAGGCAATGCTGCCCCCTGCTGCCAGAATATAGGAAGAGCCTTAAAATCTTCAGTGGCAGAGTAGGGCTGCAGTGTCTGCAAGTACTCATGGCTGTCAACTAAATCATTGACTGATACAGGTCTGGGAAAGCAAGAAAACACCTACAGGCACGGCAGGCCTCAAGGACTGGGGTTGAGGATACTTCAGACAGACAATGACACCACAGGGCTGACAATGTCATTAGGAGCCGCCCTTGGTATGTGTGTGTGTTTATCCGTGTGCGTGTGCATCCATGGAGAAAAGGATACTCTCTCTCTCCTGTACAATGAGCTGGTTCTGCTGCTCAAGCTGTAGAATTTTGCGCTCAAAGGTCTCCTGTTCGTCCCTCAGCCTCTGTACCGACTCCTCCTTCTCTTCACTCACTCTGGGTAAGAAGAGACGGAGGGTCAGGGATTACAGTACTGTAAATTAACTTCATTCTTGAGAAAATCCACACACCTAAAAATCATAAATACCTGCCAAATACACACACTTTTATGTTGGATGAGCAGTTACCTGGCCAGCTCCTGGATGAGGTTGGCGATGCGCCGCTTATCCTGGGGACAGAGGTCCTTCAGAGAGGTCCTGCTCTTAGCCTGGGTCACCTCAGAGAGTGCCTGAGCAAAATACATACACTACATGGCCAAAAGTACATGGACACCCATTCAAATTAGTGGATTTGCCTATTTCAGTCACACCTGTTGCTGACAGGTGTATAAAATGGATCAGACAGCCACACAATCTCCATAGACATACATTGGCAGTAGAATGGCCCATACGGAAGAGCTCAGTGACGCGAAGTGTCGGCAGGAGTGGTGTAAAGCTTGCCGAGATTGGACTCTGGAGCAGTGGAAACATTCTCTGGAGTGATGAATAACGCTTCACCATCTGGCAGTCCGACGGACAAATCTTGGTTTGGAGGATGCTAGGAGAATGCTACCTTCTAAAATGCATAGTGTGAACTGTAAAGTTTGGTGGAGGAGGAATAATGGTCTGGGGCTGTTTTTTCATGGTTCGGGCTAGGCCCCTTAGTTCCAGGGAAGGAAAATCTTAACGCTATAGCATACAATGACATTCTAGACTAGTGTTTCCCAACCCTGGTCCTCGGAGTACCCCCAACAGTACAGATTTTTTATTGTAACCTTGGACAAGCACACCTGATTCAACTTGTCAAATAATCATCAAGCCCTCAATGAGTTGAATGAGGTGTGTTTGTCAAGCGCTACACGAAACTGTACTGTGAAAGGTACTCGAGGACCAGCGTTGGGAAACACTGTTCAAGACAATTCTGTGCTTTCAACTTTGTGGCAACAGTTTGGGAAGGCCTTTTCCTGTTTCAGCAGGACAATGCCCCTGTGCACAAAGCGAGGTCCATACAGAAATGGTTTGTAGAGATCGGTGTGGAAGAACTTGACTGGCCTGCACAGAGCCCTGACCTCAAACCCATCAAACACCTTTAGGATGAATTGGAATGCGTTCTGTGAGCCAGGCCTAATCGCCTAACATCAGTGCCCGACCTCACTAATGCGCTTTTGTGGCTGAATGGAAGCAAGTCCCTGCAGAAATGTTCCAACATCTAGTGGAAAGCATTCGCAGAAGAGTGGAAGCTGTTATAGCAGCAAAGGGGACCAACTCCATATAATTGGCCATGATTTTGGATTGTGATGTTTGACGAGCAGGTGTCCACATATTTTTGATCATGTAGTGTAGGTTATTTAATGAATCACAAAAAAGAAAGCCTTCAATCAGAACAAAAGGGAGACATTTTTTTGGCAAGCATTGCACAACAGTACAGTATATTGACATTGTGTGTTACTAGCCTGTTGTGTCAGCCTGTTTCGGCTATTTTTTTTATCTTACCTGGTTTGGACAAATTAGTTAGCACTGATGAATCAGGATTGTGATCAGCATCAGAACAACATTGCAAATCTGAGAAGAGGGTGGGCTTGGGAGTAGGCCTAAGTAAATTTCAATGACGTATAATTGACTGGGGTCAATCAGAAATAGCTCTACCACGGCTAAGGTCTGTTCTTAAACACAACGCAACGCGGAGTGCCTGGACAGTCCTTAGCCGTGGTATACTGGCCATATATACAAACCCCTGAGGTGCCTTATTGCTATTATAAACTGTTTACCAATGCAATTAGAGCAGTAAAAATATGTGTTTTGAAATACCAAGGCTGTCAGCCAATCAGCATTCATGGCTCGAACTACCCAGTTTATAATAGCTAATAACTAGTTGGTGTTGATGGAGTGGTTCTTCTTGGCAGACCTACCTGTGGAGTGGTGAGGAGATGCTGCTGGGTGACTGGGTTAGGGGGTGGGACTGTAGGTGCAGGGGTGGCCTGGAGCTGCCCTCTACCCATCGAGGAAAGGGAAAGACGCTGGCCTTGCTTCTTATTGCCCCGGCTCAGAGGAGCCTCTCCTCGGATCTCACTGCTATACTTGGCCCTCATCTTTCTCTCACTGCTGCTGGTGCCTGATATTGACTTAAAGGCTGTCCGCAAGTGTCCCTCTCTGCTTACTCCTGAGAGAACGAGACATGGTGATAAATAAAGTAGCGTTAGCAGCCAGCAATAGGAAAAGTGGTCAGAACAATCTCACATATGGCTTTGAAAAGTCTAATAATGTCCTCACCCGGAATGAACACCATAGGTTGGTCTTCATCTGATGCTTTGTGAATTTAATTAAGAAAATATATTTGATGGTCTCTAACAAGACCCTCACTTCAATAAAAAGCACCATGTTGAAGTTGGCTAAGGCAAGCTACTGAACTGTGTTCATCAAGTGCCTGGCATGTGTTGATAACTTTATAGCCAGCTAGCTGGCAAGGCTTGCTTTGAACAAGTTAGGTTAACGGCTAGCTAACTTCCCATGAGAATCCGGATAACGTTAACTACTTACAAAAATGTAAGTTAGCATGCTAACATGGTACTTAACATCCCCGGCCTTAACGAACAAACTAACTAGCTATGATAGTTTTCCAGCAAGGTGAGAACCCCCTAGATAGCTAGTTAACGTCAGCTAACAAGGCTCCACAACTAGTTAGCAAGCTAATTCCATCTAGTTAGCGATGTGTATGCATAACAGCTAGCTAACGTTAGCTTCATGCCAAGTCCACAGACACACAACACCCGGCTTGTTATTAAAAACGTATCCTACCGTCATCGAAAACATACTGACAATTTCGACTTCAAAACGTTTTCTTATACGGTGGGCTATCTTTTATGGACACCAAGTAAAAGGATACTGTCATTACCCCCAAATCCTGAGTTGTTCTTTCCTTCCTTTGCTGCCGCCATATTGAATCAACCGCCACTCCCAGGATGCCAAGCGTTGCCAGGTTGCGTAGAAACTGCCACTTGTTATTAGGATGAAAGACACACTTGTTAGGGGAAAGGAGGGAGATGGACTGATGCTGCGTTCAAAACAACTGGATACTTGAAAATCTCCGACTTCCGACTCAAGTGCGTTCCAAACAACTGGGATCTCTGGGGAAAATACTGCTCCGACTAGGGAAAATCTATTTGAACGGTCATCCAACTCGGAATTCCAACTATTTCTAGAGCTCCGACTTTCCGGCCTGAAGATCACTGACGTTTTGAACGCGGCATTAACATCAACAGTACCACATCCTTGTGATATCGTGTCAAAAGCGCAACGTGACTGCAAACAGAGATATGTAGATGAGACTAGATGCTCATGTCTGCGCCCTAACTATAGGAGTCGTTTCCCAAAGGCAAGGCGTGAAGGTAGGCGACAAGTTTAAGTTAAAAAAAAAACCATAGAAATGGAATGGGCTTATTTTGGACAGTTTTTGGTTAGAGTGAAACTTCATGCTTTGCCACTTCACCGAGGTAAAGACAGTTTCAGGTTGGATATTGGACGGATATTCGCCTGTAGTTTTCCTTACCTCCACCAACAGCAGTTAGGGACCGTCAACATAGTGACAAATCAACATTTTCAAATGAAATAGCTATCTAACCATTACTCCTAAAACTTTAAAAACTGGTTCTAGCTAACCAATGGCATCTTTTGCAGCAGTTAGGAAGTGGCAACCGAGGTAAAGACAGTTTCAAGTTGGATATTCAACAGATATTCACGCTTTCAAACCTCAATAGCTTTCAAACCACTTGAGCCACAGACTCCAAATAAGTGTCATTATGTTGGAAATATTGCGCACAACATTGCACAGGTCTTATTTTCACGATTTGGACATTAATTCGCTTTCCAAAGCTAATAAACATGTGCAAATGTGAGCAGCATTTTGTATTCTTAGTTGAATTAGTTAGGGAGCATAAACAAATTACATTTTTTTTTTACATTTGAATTTCAATAGCTCATTGGTCATGTGACCTACTTGACTCAAACAAGATTCAGAATGTCCACTGACTACCCTTCTATGTTGCACACCCTTTAGTTTGTCCATTTTCATCTCACAAGATTTTACATGAATATTTTAAATTGTAAAATTTCAATAGCTCCTTGGTCGTGTGACCTAATGACTTCAAACAAGGTTCAGTATGTCCACTGACATGGAATTCTGGTCAGTTATAGGCAAACACGCCAAATTTGTATGCTGTTTTCCTTATCACTATAATCTAGTAGTAATTTAGTAGTAGAGGTCATTTCCTTTATGCCCCATTCTACACTGAACTATTTACAGGACAATAATAAAGGTAGAATATAGGATCCAACCCTATCACAGAGTGAACAAATGTAGAGCGTTATTAAGTGACAGTTTCATCAGTACGTGCTTAAAGAAAGTCATATCACAAAGATCACAGATGACAGTGCCCACCAAATCTATGACAATAGAGAATGAAAGTGTGTTTGTCAAAATAATATCTGAAAATGTCAGTTATTGAACATGGGGTGCAAAGGAGCAAAAAAATTCTAAATATAAATAAAATAAATAACAATATGGGGATGAGGTAGTTGGATGGGCTATTTACAGATGGGCTATGTACAGGTGCAATGATCTGTAAGCTGCTCTAATAGCTGATGCTTAAAGATGGTTAGGGAGATATGAGTCTCCAGCTTCAGTGATTTTTGCAATTTGTTCCAGTCATTGGCAGCAGAGAACTGGAAGGAATGGCGGCCAAAGGAGGAATTGGCTTTGGGGGTGACCAGTGAAATATATCTGCTGGAACGCGTGCTACGGGTGGGTGCCGCTATGGTGACCAGTGAGCTGAGATAAGGCGGGGCTTTACCTAGCAGGGACTTGTAGATGACCTGGCGCCAGTGTGTTTGGCAACGAATATGAAGCGAGGGCCAGCCAATGAGAGCATACAGGTCGCAGTGGTGGGTAGTATATGGGGCTTTGGTGATGAAACGGATGGCACTATGATAGTTCGCATCCAATTTGCTGAGTAGAGTGTTGGAGGCTATTTTGTAAATGACATCGCCGAAGTCAAGGATCAGCAGGATAGTTAGTATTACGAGGGTATGTTTGGCAGCATGAGTGAAGAAGGCTGTGTTGCGAAATAGGAAGCCGATTCTAGATTTAATTTTGTATTGGAGATGCTTAATATGAGTCTGGAAGGAGAGTTTACAGTCTAGCCAGACACCTAGGTATTTGTAGTTGTCCACATATTCTAAGTCAGAACAGTCCAGAGTACTGATGCTAGGCGGGCAGGCAGGTGAGAGCAGCGATCGGTTGAAGAGCATGCATTTAGTTTTACTTGCATTTAAGAGCAGTTGGAGGCCACGGAAGGAGAGTTGTATGGCATTGAAGCTCGTCTGGAGGTTAGTTAACACAGTGTCCAAAGAAGGGCCAGAAGTATACTGAATGGTGTCGTCTGCGTATAGGTAGATCAGAGAATCACCAGCCGCAGGAGCGACATCATTGATGTATACAGAGAAAAGAGTCAGCCCGAGAATTGAACCCTGTGGCACCCCCTTAGAGACTGCCAGAGGTCCGGACAACAGGCCCTCCGATTTGACACACTCAACTCTATCTGAGAAGTAGTTGGTGAAGCAGGCGAGTCATTCATTTGAGAAACCAAGGCTGTTGAGTCTGCTGATCAGAATGCGGAGATTGACAGAGTCGAAAGCCTTGGCCAGGTCGATGAATACGGCTGCACAGTATTGTCTTTTGTCGATGGCGATTATGATATCATTTCAAATCAAATCAAATTTGTATTTGTCACATACACATGGTTAGCAGATGTTAATGCGAGTGTAGCGAAATGCTTGTGCTTCTAGTTCCGACCATGCAGTAGTATCTAACAAGTAATCTAACAAATTCACAACAACTACCTTATACACACAAAAGTAAAGGAATGAATACGAGTATGTACATATAAATATATGGATGAGCGATTGCTGACCGGCATAGGCAAGATGCAGTAGATGGTATGGAGTACAGTATATATATATATATATATATATATATATATATATATATATGAGATGAGTAATGTAGGATATGTAAACATTATATAAATGGCATTGTTTAAAGTGGCTAGTGATACATTATTTCATCCAATTATAATTATTAAAGTGGCTAGAGATGTGGGTCGATGGCCGAACGGCATAGGCAAGATAGATGGTTTAGAGTACAGTGTATACATTTGATATGAGTATGTCGGATACGTAAACATTATATACAAAATTGTTTAAAGTGGCTAGTGATACATTGTTACATCCAATTCCTATGTTTAAAGTGGCTAGAGATTTAAGTCAGTATGTTGGCAGCAGCCACTCAATGTTAGTGATGGCTGTTTAACAGTCTGATGGCCTTGAGGTAGAAGCTGTTTTTCAGTCTCTCGGTCCCAGCTTTGATGCACCTGTACTGACCTCGCCTTCTGGATGATAGCGGGGTGAACAGGCAGTGGCTCGGGTGGTTGTTGTCCTTGATGATCTTTTTGGCCTTCCTGTGACATCGGGTGGTGTAGGTGTCCTGAAGGTCAGGTAGTTTACCCGGTGATGCGTTGTGCAGTCCTCACTACCCTCTGGAGAGCCTTACGGTTGTGGGCGGAGCAGTTGCCGCACTCAGGCGGTGATACAGCCCGACAGGATGCTCTCGATTGTGCATCTGTAGAAGTTTGTGAGTGATTTTGGTGACAAGCCGAATTTCTTCAGCCTCCTGAGGTTGAAGACGCGCTGTTGCGCCTTCTTCACCACGCTGTCTGTGTGGGTGGACCAATTCAGTTTGTCTGTGATGTGTACGCCAAGGAACTTAAAACTTTCCACCTTCTCCACTACTGTCCACTCGATGTGGATAGGGGGGTGCTCCCTCTCCTGTTTCCTGAAGTCCACGATCATCTCCTTTGTTTTGTTGACATTGAGTGAGAGGTTATTTTATGTATGCTTGTTAGGCTCTACACTGGTGGTTATTTTCCTGACACCACACTCCGAGGGCCCTCACCTCCTCCCTGTAGGCCGTTAGGGCCTTGAGCGTGGTAGAGGTGCACCTATGACCAGCTCTGAAACCAGATTGCAAAGCGGAGAAGGTACAGTAGGATTCGAAATGGTCGGTGATCTGTTTGTTAACTTGGCTTTCGAAGACCTTAGAAAGGCAGGGTAGGATAGATATATATATCTGTAACAGTTTGGGTCTAGAGTGTCTCCCCTTTTGAAGAGGGGGATGACCGTGGCAGCTTTCCAATCTTTGCGGATCTCAGACGATACGAAAGAGAGGTGGAACAGGCTAGTAATAGGGGTTGCAACAATTGCGGTGGATAATTTGAGAAAAAGACGGTCCAGATTTTGCAGCTCTTTCAGAACATCAGGTATCTGGATTTGGGTTTAAGGAGGAATGGGGGAGGCTTGGGCAAGTTGCTGTGGGGGGTGCAGAGCTGTTGACCGGGGTAGGGGTAGCCAGGTGGAAAGGAAGGCCAGTCGTAGAAAAATGCTTCTTGAAATTCTCGATAATCGTAGATTTATCGGTGGTAACAGTGTTTCCTAGCATCAGTGCAGTGGGCAGCTGGGAGGAAGTTCTCTTATTCTCCATGGACTTTACAGTGTCCCAGAACCTTTTGGAGTTTGTGCTAACGGATGCAAATTTCTGTTTGAAAATGATAGCCTTTGCTTTCCTAACTGCCTGTGTATGTTGGTTCCTAACTTCCCTGAAAAGTTGCATATCGCAGGGGCTATTCGATGCTAATACAGTACGCCTCAGGATGTTTTTGAGCTGGTCAAGGGCAGTCAGGTCTGGAGTGAACCAAGGGCTATATCTGTTCCTGGTTCTACATTTTTTGAATGGTGCATGCTTATTTATGATGCTGAGGAAAGCACTTTTAAAGAATAACCAGGCATCCTCTACTGACGGAATGAGGTCATTATCTTTCCAGGATACCCGGGCCAGGTCGATTTAGAAAGGCCTGCTCGCTGAAGTGTTTTAGGAAGCGTTTGACTGTGATGAGGGGTGGTCGTTTGACCGCGGACCCATTAGGACGCAGGCAATAAGGCAGTGATCGCTGAGATCCTGGTTGAAGACAGCAGAGGTGTATTTAGAGGGCAGGTTGGTCAGGATGATATCTATGAGGGTGCCTGAGTTTACGGATTTGGGGTTGTACCTGGTAGGTTCCATGATAATTTGGGTGAGATCGAGGGTATTTAGCTTCGATTGTTGGACGGCCGGGGTGTTAAGCATATCCCAGTTTAGGTCACCTAACAGTACAAACTCTGAAGATAAATGGGGGGCAATGAATTCACATATGGTGTCCAGGGCGCAGCTGGGGGCTGAGGGGGGGTCTATAACAAGCGGCAACAGTGAGATACTTATTTCTGGAAAGGTGGATTTTTAAAAGTAGAAGCTCAAACTGTTTGGGCACAGACCTGGGTAGCATGACAGAACTCTGCAGGCTGTCTCTGCATTAGATTGCAACTCCACCCCCTTTGGCAGTTCTATCTTGGCGGAAAATGTATACACATACAGTGAGGGAAAAAAGTATTTGATCCCCTGCTGATTTTATACATTTGCCCACTGACAAAGAAATGATCAGTCTATAATCTTAATGGTAGGTTTAGTTGAACAGTGAGAGACAGAATAAAAAAAAAAAAAACGTAAACGCATGTGAAAAATGTTATAAATTGATTTGCATTTTAATGAGGGAAATAAGTATTTGACCCCTCTGCAAAACATGACTTAGTACTTGGTGGCAAAACCCTTGTTGGCAATCACAGAGGTCAGACGTTTCTTGTAGTTGGCCACCAGGTTTGCACACATCTCAGGAGGGATTTTGTTCCACTCCTCTTTGCAGATCTTCTCCAAGTCATTAAGGTTTCGAGGCTGACGTTTGGCAACTCGAACCTTCAGCTCCCTCCACAGATTTTCTATGGGATTAAGGTCTGGAGACTGGCTAGGCCACTCCAGGACCTTAATGTGCTTCTTCTTGAGCCACTCCTTTGTTGCCTTGGCCGTGTGTTTTGGGTCATTGTCATGCTGGAATACCCATCCACGACTCCATTTTCAATGCCCTGGCTGAGGGAAGGAGGTTCTCACCCAAGATTTGACGGTACATGGCCCCGTCCATCGTCCCTTTGATGCAGTGAAGTTGTCCTGTCCCCTTAGCAGAAAAACACCCCAAAGCATAATGTTTCCACCTCCATGTTTGACGGTGGGGATGGTGTTCTTGGGGTCATAGGCAGCATTCCTCCTCCTTAAAAAACGGCGAGTTGAGTTGATGCCAAAGAGCTCCATTTTGGTCTCATCTGACCACAACACTTTCACCCAGTTGTCCTCTGAATCATTCAGATGTTCATTGGCAAACTTCAGACGGGCATGTATATGTGCTTTCTTGATCTGGGGGACCTTGCGGGCGCTGCAGGATTTCAGTCCTTCACGGCGTAGTGTGTTACCTATTGTTTTCTTGGTGGCTATGGTCCCAGCTGCCTTGAGAGATCATTGACAAGATCCTCCCATGTAGTTCTGGGCTGATTCCTCACCGTTCTCATGAACATTGCAACTCCACGAGGTGAGATCTTGCATGGAGTCCCAGGCAGAGGGAGATTGACAGTTATTTTGTGCTTCTTCCATTTGCGAATAATCTCACCAACTGTTGTCACCTTCTCACCAAGCTGCTTGGCGATGGTCTTGTAGCCCATTCCAGCCTTGTGTAGGTCTACAATCTTGTCCCTGACATCCTTGGAGAGCTCTTTGGTCTTGGCCATGGTGGAGAGTTTGGAATCTGATTGATTGATTGCTTCTGTGGACAGATGTCTTTTATACAGGTAACAAGCTGAGATTAGGAGCACTCCCTTTAAGAGTGTGCTCCTAATCTCAGCTCGTGACCTCTATAAAAGACACCTGGGAGCCAGAAATCTTTCTGAGAGGGGGTCAAATACTTATTTCCCTCATTAAAATGCAAATCAATTTATAACATTTTTCATGTGCGTTTTTCTGGATTTTGTTGTTGTTATTCTGTCTCTCACTCTTCAAATAAACCTACCATTAAAATTATAGACTGATCATTTCTTTGTCAGTGGGCAAACGTACAAAATCAGCAGGGGATCAAATACTTTTTTCCCTCACTCTATATAGAGGTATTTTTCAGCTATGATTTTACCACTCTGAATCCAGAATGTTGAGGTTACTCATGGACAGTAGTTAGTATATATATATTTTTTTTTTGCATTGACGCATTGTGTCTTCTAACTGTCCAAGAATAGGATCCAAAGTGTTAGGAAATATTTGTTCCCATGAATACAAAAGGAGATGGCTCTCCTCATACCTCTGGCACTTTAGTCAGACTGCCAGACTTTGCACCACAGAGCCAATCAGGAGAAAATACATACAGGTCAAGGGTGCCAATTGAAAGTCAAGGGGTGTGAAAATTGACAAACTAAAGGGTGTGCAACATAGAAGGGTAGTCAGTGGACATTCTGAATCTTGTTTGAGTCAAGTAGGTCACATGACCAATGAGCTATTGAAATTCAAATGTAAAAAAAGTTTGTAATTTGTTTATGCTCCCTAACTAATTCAACTAGGAATACAAAATGCTGCTCACATTTGCACATGTTTATTAGCTTTGGAAAGCGAAAATAAGACCTGTGCAATGTTGTGCGCAATTTTTCCAACATAATGACACTTTTTTGGAGTCTGTGCCTCAAGTGGTTTGAAAGCTATTGAGGTTTGAAAGCACGAATATCCAACTTGAAACTGTCTTTACCTCGGTTGCCACTTCCTCACTGCTGCAAAAGATACAGGTTAGAATGTCTGACTGAAGTATGGGACAAATCAATGTTGTTTGTAAATTAGTGGTGTTTGAATTAGTAGATAAAATGTGGGATATGATTGTTTGGTTGTGGGACAAAGGGTCAAAATGCTGGACTGTCCCGCACAATCCAGGACATGTGGTCACCCTACTGACGTCATGATTTGACCTCCGTTATTTCCAAGTTCCCAGTTGTCTTGAAAGCACCATGAGTAGCTACTTGGGGCAGGCACCTGAGCAATGGAGCAGCTGCATGCCCACTTTCAAAATAGGGTGCAAACATATATTTTTGCACCCCCACTTTTTTTTTGCTGTATCACAGCCTGGTACGGAAACTGCACCGCCCGCAACCGCAAGGCTATCCAAGCTGGGACTGAAAGACTGATAAACAGCTTCTACTGTATATCCAGGCCATCAGACTGCCATTAAACAGTTTAACCTCTAAACGTCTCAGCGGGGGGGGGGTGTCTATGGGTTATCTTCAGACAAGTCTCGTGACACTTGTGGGGGTTTGTAGAGCAAAACGGAGAGCACGTCTTCTTCTTAAGAGTCTCCCCTTTCTAGAGTGGTCATAATAGTTTGTAAGCCAAACTGTTCGGACGCTACAGATGCAGATGCGGACGGCCAACATGCGGAGGTGGTGGATTGAGAAGCAACCCATGCAAAAAACCTGATATCTCTATCTTAAACTGATGGATTTTTATGGGGATTTGATTATTTGTTACTTAGATTGATGCACGGGTATGTCAATAAACAGTCATCACTAGCCAGCCTCTGCCCAGTATCCGGCCCTGAACCTTAGTCATGGTTACTAGCCGGCTACCACAGGTACTCTACCCACCCGGTACTCTACTCTACCCATATGTACATAGAGACATTGCACACAAGTCACTTTAATAATGTTTACATACTGTTTTACCCACTTTATATGTATATACTGTATTCTAGTCATGGCTCATCCTATATAATTACTGATGTACACACCTTTTCTATTCATATAATGTCCATATTGTCTTTACACACTATTATATACACTGAGTGTACAAAACATTGTCATGCTTTTTCCATGACACAACCTAAGCAGGTAAATCCAGGTGAAGCTATGATCCCTTATTGATGTCAATTGTTAAATCCACTTCAATCATTTTAGATAAAGGGGGAGGTTAAAGATTTTTAAGCCTTGAGACAATTGAGACATGGATTGTGTATGTGCGTTCAGAGGGTGAATCCAGAGGCTCACACATCGCACAGCTTCCACATCTTCCACACTGCCAGCTCATAATCTCTGCTCAATCAGATTACGCTTATTGCTATTTGTTACTACTCAGATCCGGTTTCCCTGCTCTGCCTGTTTCCCTGCCTGATGCTGTTTTCCTCTCCGCTGCAGTTCTTCCCGCTCTGACTCTGGTCCCTGTCTCCTGTCCCACGTCTCATCATCCTGCTGCTCTGTCCTGGATTCCCCTCTCCACCACTCCCTTGGATTCCTCCCCAGACCTGCTTACCCAATCTCAACCCCCCCTCGCTCCAGCCTCAGCCTCCGCACCTGGTCTCCAGCAACCCGCCCGAGCTTCCCCTGACCTGCACTCCATCTTCCCCGTGTTCCAATAAATACCTTGGTTACTTCATCCCCGTCTTCTTGCCTGAGTCTGCTCTGGGGTTCAACCGTTTCGCTCCGCCTAACAAATCTAGAGTATTAATCCACCGTCTTCAATCAGTTGAACTGACAAGGTCGCTCAACAGGAACTCATAGGCTATTAAGAATAGAGTATTTAATCATATTTAGTTAGAAATGGTTTTGGTTACTTTGGGTTGTAGCACCAGAGAATGTAAAGCTGTTAACAATTTGTCTCCATGGTTATTTCAAAGCAGCAAAACATTCTAGACATGTTTTCTTTGTATTGTACAGTTGTCGGAAGTTTGCATACACTTTTTCAACCACTCCACAAATGTATTGATAAGAAACTAGTTTTGGCAAGTTGGTTAGGACATCTACTTTGTGCATGACACGTCATTTTTCCAACAATTGTTTAGACAGATTATTTTACTTATAATTCACTGTATCACAATTCCAGTGGGTCAGAAGTTTACATACACTAAGTTGACTGTGCCTTTAAACAGCTTGGAAAAGCTTCTGAAGCTTCTGATAGGCTAATTTACATCATTTGAGTCAATTGGAGGTGTACCTGTGGATGTATTTCAAGGCCTACCTTCAAACTCAGTGCCTCTTTGCTTGACATCATGGGAAAATCTAAAGAAATCAGCCAAGACCTCAGAAGAAAAATTGTAGACCTCCACATGTCTGGTTCATCCTTGGGAGCAATTTCCAAACGCCTGAAGGTACCATGTTCATCTGTACAAACAATAGTATGCAAGTATAAACACCATGGGACCACGCAGCCGTCATACCACTCAGGAAGGAGAACCGTTCTGTCTCCTAGAGATGAACATACTTTGGTTCGAAAAGTGCAAATCAATCCTATAACAACAGCAAAGGACCTTGTGAAGATGCTGGAGGAAACAGGTACAAAAGTATCTATATCCACAGTAAAACGAGTCCTATATCGACATAACCATTTCACCTTGGACCTGAGCAAAGTCAGTCTCCAGCTTATTTTTAGTGTTGATGAGGCTTGTATTCTAAACAAGTTATGATAATGTGCTTATGTTAAAATTAATACTGGGGAATCAAATTTTTTTATTGGGAATTTGGTGGACTTTACCTGGGAGTGCAGCAGTCCCACACGCTCACTGGCATCAACCAGCTCCTGCTCTGCCACTTTGCGGCCTCTCTCTGTCTGCTCCAGTGCAGCCCTCAGTTCTTCAATCTCAGCCATCATCAGGTTATTCCTACGCCATGATAAACTAAAGTGTACCTTGAACGCTCCCTGACAGTTCCTCGGCTGTTTCTGGCTTGCAGCAGCCTGGCAGTTGGCATGGCTCAGCTGAATCTCCATCTCATTGAGGTCTCCCTCCATCTTCTTGACTCTCATGGCATCATTCCTGCTCCTGATCTCAGAGTCCAGAGTGCTCTGCATGGAGTCCATCATCCTCTGGCTGTTCCTCTTGATTTGCTCTGTCTCCTCATCCTTCTCTGCCAGCTTCCTGTCAACTTCACTTATTAACCTGGGTTAGCTCTAGCTGAGCACAGAGAATCTTGGACTCCTTGTGTTCCAGTGAAGCCTGTAAGGAATTTGTTGATTCATTGCTGAAGTAGCATGCCATATCAAAGACTACAAAGTCTGTTATTATAATAATAATGTAACAAGGAATGTCATGTGCATTGCAGTATATCAAAGTACTTTTTATAGCATTAGCTCTGCTTAGGTATACCCATTCATTTGTTGGGAGCATGTACTGTATATAGTGTCAACTTAATTTTTTATTTTTACACAGTTTACAATTCCATTTAGTCAGCACCTCTACCAACTTCGGTGTGCATCAGCTCATGCTTTTTACTGGACTGTTACCTCTGCTTCCTCCAAGGCAGTCTGGATTTCTTACTTCTCAGCCTCCACTGTCTTCTTTCCCTTTTCAAGCTCATGAAATCTTCCCAGTCTCACCAATTTGTTCTCTCCTGTGTTGGGAGACATTGAAATATCAATGAAGGCACAAGGTAAACCAAAACAAGAGTGCCAGGCTATAGCACCACTGTGTTTCTTAACTTGCTGTAAGTTGATGGTTTACAATGTAATTGCGCTGAATGGAAATTACATACGCTGTAGGTTCTTATTCTCCCTCTGCATTGTTTCCAGTTGGTCCAAATATTCTTCATAGGAGTTCTTCAACTTGAACAGCTCAGTGCTGAGAGAGCGAGCCTTTTTCACAGAACCTTCTAGCTCTACCTGGCCCTCCTCGAACTTCTGCTTCCACTCTGCCAGAGCCTGGGAGCGTCAAACAAGTTAATGAATAAATTAGCGACTGAATAGATGTATTTCATTCATATTTTCTTGCTATCTTTTCATTCATGTTATCTTGTCAAAGTTAATTTTCTTCTTGTCAAGCTGGGCAGCCAAAGCGTTAGCTCTCTCTACATCAATCATGTGATCCTCCACTTCACCCAGCAGTCTCTGCTTCTCCACAGAAGCACTAGGTGTTTGTTGACTCAACGCATTCCTATGCATCTTGCAGATGCTGGGCATGCTTTTTCCTGAGATATAAAAAAGGTTGGTTATACTGTTACACATTTGTTGAATCATTATCGAAAAAAAGTATAAGGACAATTAACCTTGTTGTATTTCACAAAGGTTGTATTGAAAAATAGATAACCTTGTTTTTGGTGTCATGTTTCTCCTCCACTTTGGCCAAGGTGAGCTCTAAGTCAACAATGTCTTTCTTCAGCTCAGAGCACTCGTCCTCCAGTTTCCTTTTCTTGGCAGTCATCTCAGCATTGATCTCCTCCTCATCCTCCAGCGTCTCAGTTGTCTCTTTGAGTTTGGCTTCAAGCTGGATCTTACTTTTAATGAGTTCCTCACACCTTTCCTCTGCATCATTTTGGCTCTCACCTTCCGAAATTGAAAGAAAGATCCACCAGTATCTTATTCAATTGAATCAGCATTCAATTTAATGTGAGAAGATAGATCATGCAAGTAACAAAAACATTCCTATAATGGGGGCATACAGTATTTGATTACTTTAAAACTTTATCTCCCTACTTACAGATGCTACTTGTAAAGCCAGGTCATTATTTTCTTTCAGTAGAGCAACCATCTTCTCTTCAAGCTCTTTCTTCTTGGACAATGCCTTTGTCAGATCCTCTTTTGTTTTTTCAAAGGTCTCCTTCATTTGGGCCATCTCATTCTCAGTTTCATAACTCTTTGGAAGAAGCTTGATCTTGAAGTCCATGGCCAGGTTTTGACGTTCATGAAAGATCGAATGTTTCATTGGATGGCGAAAGTCTTTTGTTAGAAACACAAATAATATCAGGGTTACATTATTCATCTTTTGAACTTCTGTGCATGTAGATTTTAATTAGGTTTCAATTAAATATTATTCATGAATGAGTTGGTGTGTTCTGTCAAATTTCAACTATATTTACAGGGACTGTACCTCCTCTGCACAGGGCCTGAGTCATGGTCACCAGAGAAGCCAGTTTCTCATCTCGCATTTCCTCCAGTGTACCCAACAGACCAGCGTTGAAGAGCACTTGAAATTAAATAAGTGAAATGATTACTGGTACTTGCTTAGTAGCCGCAATGATAATAAAATTGTACATTGGAAGCAGCAATTTCTCAGCAAGGAAGAAGCCACTGCTCCAAAACCGGCATAAAAAAGCCAGACTACGGTTTGCAACTGCACATGGGGACAAAGATCATACTTTTTGGAGAAATGTCCTCTGGTCTGATGAAACAAAAATAGAACTGTTTGGCCATAATGACCATCGTTATGTTTGGAGGAAAAAGGGGGAGACTTGCAAGTCGAAGAACACCATCCCAACCGTGAAGCACGGGGGTGGCAGCATCATGTTGTGGGGGTGCATTGCTGCCGGAGGGACTGGTACACTTCACAAAGTAGATGGCATCATGAGGAAGGACAATCATGTGGATATAGTGAAGCAACATCTCAAGACATAAGTCAGGAAGTTAAAGCTTGGTCGCAAATGGGTCTTCCAAATGGACAATGGACCATTGGACAACCCCAAGCATACTTCCAAAGTTGTGGCAAAATGGCTTAAGGACAACAAAGTCAAAGTATTGGAGTAGCCAAAATTGTGGGAAGCTTGTGGAAGGCTACCTGAAATGTTTGACCCAAGTTAAACAATTTAAAGGCAATGCTACCAAATACTAATTGAGTGTATGTAAACTTCTGACCCACTGGGAATGTGATAAAATAAATAAAAGCTGAAATAAATAATTCTCTATTATTCTGACATTTCACATTCTTAAAATAAAGTGGTGATCCTAACTGGCCTAAGAGGGAATTTTTACTAGGATAAAATGTAAGGAATTGTGAAAAACTGAGTTTAAATGTATTTGGCTAAGGTGTATGTAAACTTCCGACTTCAACTGTATCTTACAAGAAACTAACATGTTTTACGACTTCTCTTAACCAGTACAATAAAGGAGCCTTATTTTTCCATATTCTTTATAAACATTTATTAAAATACTTGACAATGAGCCCAGACCTTTTAAGGCCCCTGCACAGACATTTTTGTACTCTTCAACCATCGTAAATAAATATTTTGGAAGCTATAGAAATGCATTTGTTGATGTCTACATTAATTTTTGCCAAACACAATGTATACTTAAAAATATATATTGTGTGAAGTGAACAAAAATTTGACACACCTACTCACTCATTCAAGGGTTTTTCTTTATTTTTACTGTTTTCTACATTGTAGAAAAGTAGTGAAGACATCAACACTGAATTAACATATATGGAATCATGTAGTAACCAAAAAAGTATTAAACAAATCAAAATATATGTTATATTTGAGATTCTTCAAAGAAGCCACCCTTTGCCTTGATGACAGCTTTGCACGCCCTTGGCGTTCTCTCAACCAGTTCCATGATATAGTCACCTGAAATGCATTTCAATTAACAAGTGTGCCTTGTTAAAAGTTAATTTGTGGAATTTCTTACCTTCTTAATGTGTTTGACTCAATCAGTTGTGTTGTGACAAGGTAGGGGTGGTATACAGAAGATAGCCCTATTTGGTAAAAGACCAAGTCCATATTATGGCAAGAACAGCTCAAATAAGAAAAGAGAAACGACAGTCCATTACTTTAAGATATGAAGGTCAGTCAATCCGGTAGTGTAGTTGCAAAAACCATCAAGAGCTATGATGAAACTGGCTCTCATGAGGACCACCACAGGAAAAGAAAACCCAGAGTTACCTCTGCTGCATAGGATAAGTTCATTAGAGTTAACTGCACTTCAGATTGCAGAACAAATAAATGCTTCATGGAGTTCAAGTAACAGACACATCACAACAGCAACTGTTCAGTGGAGACTGCGTGAATCAGGCATTCATCATCAAATTGCTGCAAAGAAACCACAACTAAAGGACACAAATAATAATAAGAGACCTGCTTGGGCCAAGAAACACAAGCAAATGGACATTAGACTGGTGGAAATCTGTCCTTTGGTCTGATGAGTCAAAATTTGAGATTTCTGGTTCCAACCTCTGTGTCTTTGTGAGGAGCAGAGTAGGTGAACAGATGATCTACGCATGTGTGGTTCCCACCGTGAAGCATGGAGGAGGGGGTGTGATGCTGTGCGGGTGCTTTGTTGGCGACACTGTCAGTGATTTATTTAGAATTGAAGGCACACTTAATCACCATGGCTACCACAGCATTACGGCATTCCATCTGGTTTGCGCTTAGTGGGACAATCATTTGTTTTTTAACAGGACAATGACCCAAAACACACCCCCAGGCTGTGTAAGGGCTATTTGACCAAGAAGGAGAGTGATGGAGTGTTGCATTAGATGACCTGATTTCCACAATCACCCGATCTCAACCCAATTGAGATGGTTTCGGATGAGTTGGACCCCAGAGTGAAAGACAAACAGCCAACAAGTGCTCAGCATATGTGGGAACTCCTTCAAGACTGGTGGAAAAGCATTCCTCATGAAGCCGGTTGAGAGAATGTCTTGATGACAGCTTTGCACACTCTTGGCAAAGGGGTAGCTACTTTGAAGAATATAAAATATCAAATATATTTAGATTTGTTTAACACTAAATAAATAAATAAAAACTTGAAGGACTAGGACTGTACATTGGTGTTGATGAACTCATCTGTATCATCAGTACTCTTGACAGTGATTTCACCATGACTGAGCATGGGATAGTCATAAGGGTTGGTAGTGAACAAACAGTGGTTCTTCCTTTAAAAGTTACGAGCTCTTGCCGTTACCGTTAGTGGTAGATGGTGGCATTCTGTCATTGCACCACACTATCACAAGGGGGAGTTAGAACGCTGATCTATCGGTAGTCTAATCTGTCGCAATTAATGGAGGCGTTTTCAGTCTGAGAATCTATCTGCTCTGGCACTAGAGTTCTGCATCAGGCAACAACAAAAAAACTGTCGGTGGTCCTGGAGTTAAGAGAGAACTTGGGTAAATACAATGGTGAAATTTCACTTGACATGTGGACTGGTGTATTTTCGAAAAATAGGCACTGTAGGCTTTTGGTTTCTCTCTCTCTAAAAACTGGGGGAAGTAAGGAACTTGTCTGTCAGCCCTGCAAAAATTGGTTAAAGAAAATTGGGATAAATAAAAATATATACCAGTTTCATTTAAGGACCAAAAAAAATTGACAGCTGTGCCACAGATTGCAAAATAGTCGGGAAGAGATTTTAGATGTACCGATTCCATGGCACATGGTTTATGAATTGGCACACAATTTTCTGTTTATTATAACCTACTGCAGGCCTAATACCTATGGGTTTAACCTTCTGAATGAATGATTATATTGAAGATAGAAGCTGCCTCTTAATAAGTTCCGGGAGCCGATCTGTTATCCAACAATTATTATTACTGAATGACAGAGCATGGGGACTGGTCTTGATAAATAAATCTGATTTTTATTTGGAAATGTTAAGATTGAAGAGCAAAACACTTGCAGTCACTTAGTATTTTAGGCCTACAGTACTCTCGACCAGTCCCGTTGTACAGCGACATATTTTCCTAACTGAAACCTTTAATTAAATTGCTTTAGCCGTGATTGTAAAACTAATCAGCTGATGCATTGGTCTAGAGCCAGGTGGTATTGGCGGAGAGTCACGTCATTGGCGGAGAGTCAGGCAGCATTGGCAGAGAGACAGGTGGAGAATGACACGTTGAAGAGGGCGAGGAACGAGATGGAGTCACAATCCATGCCAGGCACACCTGTGAGCTCTGGAACTCCACCTCCTGTTTGTCGACTCTGCAAACAGTGTCCTTGATGAAAATACATGTCTATTTGTAGAAAAAAAATCACCTTGATTAACTCTTTAGTCATATCACAGTAAAAAATATTCAAAGGGGAAAAAGGAACTTGTCTGTCGGCCATGCATTAAAGACCAAGATTGGTGAAAGAAAATTGTGATAAATAAATGTCTTCATCAGGGTATAAACACAAACACTGCGGGGTGACTCATTTATATAGTGTCAAAAGACACACACACACAGGTGTCTGTAATCATGGCCAAGTGTGGCCTAATATCATTGGTTAATTCTCAAATATTAAAATGGCATACAAAGAACATACACAAAACACAAATGGAGAGCATACGATCATAGATTCAATTTAGGCTACATAAGCTGTAACCTCCCCTCTCAGGACTGGGAGGGTTTAACTCCGGAGGTTGCAGAAAATCATTCACTGGGCAGAGTTTCAGTGGGGCAAACTTAGGTTTCTTTATTTCTCAAAAGGAAGGGAAAGGGACAAGGGAGGAAACTGTAACTCAGGTCACTCTTCTTTCTGCCGGCTGCTCGTTGTGGCGTCCGTCTACTTCTGGAAGGGAGGCAGAAGAGGTGTAGGATTAGGCAAGGTGGGTTATTCTACTCATGTCCTCCACTAGGCCTCTATCTCCAAGAGGGTGGTTGGGTTCTGACTGGTCCAAAGCCTGGGCTGGGATACCTCCAACATTCCGTGTCTGCTCTCTTCTCCTGCCTCTCCTCCCCCTCACTGTGGCTTCTTTGTCCTCTTTAATGTGGCTACTAATTGGGCCCAACAGCCTGCAGCCGAGGCTCCCTGTCAGAGGGGAAATTGTGCACACCTGGGTTAAGGCTGTCCTTGGTCCTGAACATCTCTGTTCAGCCCAGACCTTGTGTCGACCTCTGATGGTGCTTTCCATGGTGCTGCAGGTGACTGTGCAGTGTGGTGAGGGACTGTGTTTCCTTCTGGCCACCACAAAGCCTACAAACAATTACAATGGCAAAGTCACAATAATCACAAGAATGGCTTCAAATCAAAGTCTACGTTGAGACCAAAGGAAGCAAGGGTCTTTAAATTAAAGATCCAGGCAGCCTCTCGTTTTAACAATAAATTATCGAGGTCACCCCCCCTCTCCTAGGGAGGGTGACATCTTCAATGCCAATATAATGCAGAGACGAAATCAAGTGGTTTGCTTCCAAAAAGTGGGCCGCAACTGTGTAAGTTGAGTTTTTGCACCTAATGGTGCTACGATGCTCTGAAATACGTACTTTTAATTCACGCTTTGTTTTACCCACATCATTTTTACCACAAGGACAAGTTATAAGATAAATAACTGCCTTAGTGGAGCACGTAATAACACCTTTGATTGGGATCTGTTTCCCCTGTTTGGGGGTGTTTGAAGGATCTACATTTTTAAGTGCCATTGCATTGAGCACAGCCATTACACTTGTAATTTCCATCCAATAGGGGCGCAAATAGACGTTGTTCAGGAATATCTTGGGGTGGTAAATCATAGTTTACCAATTGGTCACTGAGATTTCTGCCACGCGCGAATACGACCAAGGGAAGGTCCAAAAACACATTACCGAGACTATCATCGGATTTTAGAATGTGCCAATGGTTGTGAACGATTCCCTTAATTTGTTCAGAGCACTTTGAATAGCGGGTAGTTAGAACGCAAGAATGCTTCTTTTTCCAAGACTGACCTTGAAAAAGGTCATGTCTCGTTTTGTTTTGAATTTTCTCAATGGCAATATTAATCTGATCATTTTTGTACACCCTCTCCTTGAATTGTCTTTGCGTCTCAGCCTTATTTCTGTCAAAATCGTATTGCTTTTTGCAAAAAAGGTTTTTGCATCTGAGCTCCTAGAGTGTGTGGCTATCCTTTATTTTCAAGTTTTCCACTCCGCTAGCCAGCACCTCGCCTAAATAGGTGTGTGTTTCTTTTTCCTCTAAATAAATATATGTACCAGTTTCATTTAAGGATACATTTTTTTACAGCTGTGCCATATAGATTGCAAAATAGTTGGGAAGAGATTTTTGATGTACCGATTCCATGGCACATGGTTTATGAATTGACATGCAATTTTCTGTTCCTCCTGAAAGCCCTAATATTAAAAACAGTCAAATCTCTCCATCGCCCACACACAATAAACATTTGGATAATAAAGCATTTTAAGGCTGACATTGGTTGATTTTAATACTTCTGACAGCCAAAATTCTAACTCCAATCAATCCCATATACTTTGTTCTTACAAAAAAAGGTTTTCAATTCTCCAGTACAGCCAATATAAAAACAGTCAAATGCTTCTCAAAGATGCCCTCTGGTGGTCAAACTAGCAACAATGTCTGACACTTAAATAACGTGCCATGGAATTCTGCTGCAGTCCGCAAGCTGTGCTGCAGTATGACGCAACCTTTAAAGGAAGAACCACTGTAACTGCCTCTGGAATATGAACACATGTTTAACAGTTACATTATTCCAGGATACAGTATTTTGTTTAGCCCTGTTGGCCCTATGCATTCAATGTCATATTTCGGTATTTGTCTCACCCAGCAATTGTGGCTGGTGTCCAGTCATAGGATCATAGAAGATGTGGTAGCTTCTCTCAGCAAACAGCTGGAATGTCACTCTAGACTTCTCCAGCAGATCTGTAGCATATGTGTTTGTATGAGCAGGAGTATTTTACATGTGTCAATCACAACTGGATAAAGATACACTGACCAAAATGCACTTACGTGTTTCAATATCAGCAGAGGCCAACTTTCCACTTGTTCCAAAATGGATTCTGATGAACTTACCCTAAAAAGTGAATTAGATATCCATCAGTATATTACCCCCAAAAACCTATCATTTCATCACAGGCCTTCCATCCTCAGAGGGATGGGACCAGGGTCGTAGGCATTTATCCTGTGCCTATTTTCACTACTTTTTGCTCTCAGGCTACATAGACATGTATCTTATGCATATAAACAGTACTGCCAATGGGGCTCTCACTAGCCCCGCCAAATCCTCTCTTTGTGATTTAGGATCCTTGTCACTACTTTTATTTTCGCTACAAATTCATTTAAATTACTTACTGAAATTCATTGGGTTGTCCTGTTCAGATTCGTGAATGTGCTGTTTCCCCCTTAGGCAGTCTCCAGTGAAGGTCTAGTCAGGGTGGGTCCTAGTCGTCTTTAGTAGGGCAGGAATTTCCCTCACTCTCCCACGGAGAGTGCCACCGGTGTCTCCTTCGCAGACCCTTACCGATGCCTTCCTCAGACAGAATCACACATCCTTAGTTGTGATGCCAGATTGTCATGGAAATGACCACTAAGGACCACAAAGTCAAGCTTAAGTAAATGTATGTTTAGTCACTCCAGCGGAGAGATTACAGACAAACAACACTTAATGTGAAGTTTAGTCAGAATCTCTGACGAGGTATTTCCCCCTCAGCATATTTATACTAACGCTACGGGTTACAGAAAGATAGCCAAGTGAATCCTTTCTCAACAAAGCATTTGCTCCCAGAGACCGGCTGCAGAGGAGGAGAACACCTGGCAACCACAGTCTGGGCGTTCAGACAATATTTCCACTCCCGATGAGCCAACCTTGTGAGAGCAAACCTCAGACACCCTGTCTGTCTACAACAGGCACATTTCTAGTATGCAACAGGTAAAACATGCATGATAAGTGTCAATCAAATTCCACTACAAAGTTCCTATACAAATACCTAACATCACTGATTGAGCTGTTGGCTCTTCCAAGGCTATATGAGAATGATTCACATATTATGAGAACTCACCTTGACTGGTTCCCTATCAGCCCTTGGAGGAGTTCTGCAAGGCGTCTTATATAGAGAGATACATGTCCAGTCAGGAATGGCTTGCTCTATTTGGACTGTTTGGTTATGTATTTTTACCACTGATCTGGTATCTTTTGTCTGTCATTAACACATCGATAGTTAACATGCCACTGATATTTCTATGGTTTCACAGAGATCAGTTATATTGTTTTAATACTTATCAATTTAGTAAAGTTATTGTGAGCATTGTTGAACATAAAAAGGATAATCTAATATATGTAACTATGTAAACTATGAAGTTATTACTGACAATAATATTTAAATCTAAAATTAAGAACTCTGTTCTCTAATAGAATGCAGTATTGGAAGTTTGAATGGCAACCTAGTCACATTGGACATTAAGCCTCCCAAAATTGTGGGTTGAATTTCATTATGTATTTATAGAATAGGTAACTTGTGATTGACCATTTCTTAACATTGTGTAAATGTTGTTCTGCGAAGGATATCAGTTACTGAAATTCAGACATTGTTTTGGTCTTATGTTGACACTAGTCTCCCCTAATTCACCTTGACACTGCAGAGAGTCCCAGTTTAGCTGTGGAGAAGCTGTCAAATGTCACCAGCATACTGTTCCTGGATCCTTTGATGTGACAAGTCTTTGATGTGACAAAGGAGTAAAGTTGGGCTTCTGAGAATGATGATAACTCATGACAGTGGAAAATGTCTTATCTCCTTGAAAAGGAAATATATAGGACTGCAGAATTGTTTTATATATACAATATATACAGTGTATATACAGTATATATATTTTTTCCTGGGAAATCTCTACAATTTAAAGTTATAGTTTGTGCAGGCAGTAGTCTTTGTAAGAAATGTATTTAACAAAATAGTGTAGCGTACTCTAGTTTAAAACCTAATGTTCTGTAGCTAGCTTTTCCTTTGTAAAATGTCTATCATTCTAAGAAATGAAATATTATTTAGTTGGGAAACCAAACTTAATTGACCAAAAACAAAAAAAATTGTTATTCACCCGAAAAATTGCTTCTAAATAGCCTCTTATCAATAGGTGTTTTTTCCGGGGGCAAGATTACATAACCTAATAGGAAGTGATGAAGCTTTGACCTAACCTAAGGATCATACCCTTTTTTTCAATTTTCACCTAAAATGACATACCCAAATCTAACTGCCTGTTGCTCAGGCCCTGAAGCAAGGATTTGCATATTCTTGATACCATTTGAAAGGAAACACTTTGAAGTTTGTGGAAATTTGAAATTAATTTAGAAGAATATAACACATTAGATCTGGTTAAAGATAATACAAACAAAGAAACATGCATATGTTTTTTTGTTGTTGATCCGTCATCTTTGAAGTGCAAGAGAAAGGCCATACTTTCAGATAGGAGTCTAGGTGTAATTTATAGTTTGGTCACCAGATGGCAGCAGTGTGTGTGAAAAGTTTTAAACTGATCCAGTGAAGAATTGCATTACTGCACAATAGTTTGTATGAAGTCTTCCAGGAGTATGACCAAATGTGCCGAATTGGTCAATTGATACATTTTTAAGTACATAACTACTGAGAACATACAAAAATGCTATGGTAATAAAAAAATTATAGTTTACACACTCCCAGGAATGTCATACATGATGGATCATTAGCTTATACGCTAACTTTCACACATCTAGATGGCTGGGCGGGGTGGGTGTGGTCAGAGACAGCAGTGGGGTCAAACTGTAGAAGGTATCAAACCAGTAGCCGTGATAAAAGTTTTTTGTTGTTGTGCACTCTCCTCAAACAATAGCATGGTATTTTTTCACTGTAATAGCTACTGTTAATTGGACACTGCAGTTAGATTAACAAGAATTTTAGTTTTCTGCCCATATAAGACCATATCTATGTCCCGGAAAGTTGGCTGTTTTATACAACGTCATTCTAGTCACATTAGCTTACGTTAGCAACAACCGTCCCGGTTTAAGGACACCCATCCCGTAGAGGTTAACCTTTCTCCCAGCAAGTATTTAAGTTGTCAACAAATGATCATATGGGCAGTCTGAGGGATGGGACTGTTCTTCACATTGTTACATTTGAAATGCCAAACTGCAGGCATTGACAAAGTGTCACACCCTGATCTGTTTCACCTGTCTTTGTGCTTGTCTCCACCCCACTCCAGGTGTCACCCATCTTCCCATTATCCCAAGTGTATTTATACCTGTGTCTGTTGCCAGTTCGTCTTGTCTCTTCAAGCCTACCACTGTTTTTCACGTACTCCTGTTTTTTCTCTAGTCCCTGTTTTCTAGTTCTCACGGTTTTTACCATTCTGACTGCCCTGACCCTGAGCCTGCCTGCCGTTCTGTACATTGTGACACTGCCCTGGATTACTGACCTCTGCCTGCCCTGAGCCTGAGCTTGCCATTCTGTACCTTTTGAACTCTGCTCTGGATTACTGACCTCTGCCTGCCCTTGACCTGTCATTTGCCTGCCCCCTGTTTTTGTAATAAACTTTTCTTACTTCGAACTGTCTGCATCTGGGTTTTCTCCTGAGCCGTGATAGAAAGTTGTATTCTTACTTGGGTTAAAGATAAATATAGAAGCTTTGTATTTTTCTTGGGAAGCTTTCATCTTCATTGAAAGAGTTGTGGATAACTTTTTTATTTTACCTTTATTTAACTAGGCAAGTCAATTAATAACAAATTCTTATTTTCAAGGATGGCCTAGAAACAATAGGTTAACTGCCTTGTTCAGGGGCAGAACAACAGATTTTTACCTTGTCAGCTCGGCGATTCGATCTTACAATGTTTCGGTTATTAGTTTGGTGCTGGGTAGAAACCTTTTGGTTCCAGGTAGAACCCTTTTTGGTCCCATGTAGAACCCTTTCCACAGAGGGTTCTACATGGAACCCAAAAGGGTTCTGCCTGGTACCAAAAAGGGTAATCCTATGGGGACAGCCAGACAACCCTTTTGGAAACCTTTTTTGTAAGACTGTAGGCAGTGTGCCAGACTGAATGAAAGGCTGTAGGCTACTACACTGTACGTTTGAGTGACACTTTCTGAGGTAACTGTAAAAAAAACTCAGATAATGCATAACATGCAGCTGATTTATGCATCTGTAAGTGAATCAATCACTCCACAGATTTGGCCTTGTGTTCTCCATCTGTATAATACTAATGTTTCCTGGTAGTAAACCAGCATTAAAAGATTTACAGTACCTTCAGAATGTTTCTACAAACCCTTGACTTTTTCCACATTTTGTTCTTCACAAAGTGGGATTAAAATGGATTTAATTGTAATAATTTTTCAACGATCTACACAAAATACTCTGTAATATCAAAGCGGAAGATTTTTTTTAATTTGTAAAACATTTATGAAAAATAAAACACTAATATATCTTGATTAGATAAGTAGTCTATACATGTTAGAATCCCCTTTGGCAGCAATTACAGCTGTGAGTCTTTCTGGGTATGTCTCTAAGAGATTTCCACACCTAAATTGTGCAATATTTGCCCATTATTCTTTTAGGAATTCTTCAAGCTCTGTCAAATTGGTTGTTGAACATTGCTTGACAACCATTTTCAGGTCTTGCCATAGATTTTCAAGCAGATGTGTGTGAGGTGTATATTTTTGTTTCAAAGTAGATTTGTTTAAGACTACCAAGAAACACTCTGTGTGACAATGATTTAGCCCGCTGCAGTAAAAGGTTAAGTCAAAACTGTAACTTGGCCACTCAGGAACATTTACTCTCTTCTTGGTAAGCACCTCCAGTGTAGATTTGGCCTCGTGTTTTAGGTTTTGACTTACAGTGTTTTAGGTTATTGTCCTGCTGAAAGGTGAATTTATCTCCCAGTGTCTGGTGGAAAGCAGACGGAACCAGGTTTTCCTCTATGATTTCGCCTGTGCTTAGCTCCATTCTGTTTCTTTTTTATCCTGAAAAACTCCCCAGTCCTTAACAATTACAAGCATACCCATAACATGATGCATGCACCACTATGCTTGAAAATATGTTGAGTGTTACTCAGTAATGCGTTGTATTGAATTTGCCTCAAACATAACACTTTGTATTCAGGACAAATGTTTATTGCTTTACCACATTTTTGCAGTATTACTTTAGTACATTGTTGCAAACAGGATGCATGTTTTGGAATAGTTTTATTCTGTACAGGCTTCCTTCTTGTCACACAATTAGGTTCGTATTGTGAAGTAACTAAAATGTTGTTGATCCATCCTCAGTTTTCACCTATCACAGCCATTAAACTCTGTAACTGTTTTAACGTCCCCATTGGCCTCATGCTGAAATCCCTGAGCGGTTTCCTACCAATAGGTGCCCTTCTTTGCGAGGCATTGGAAAATGTCCCTGGTCTTTGTAGTTGAAATTCACTGCTCGACTGAGGGACCCTACAGATAATTGTATGTGTGGGGTATAGAGTTGAGGTAGTCATTCAACAATCATGTTAAACACTATTATTGCACACAGAATGAGTCCATTCAACTTATCATGTGACTTGTTAAACAAATTTTCCTCATTAACTTAATAAAGGGGTTGAATACTTATTGACTCAAGACTTTTCAGCTTTACATTTTTATTGTTTTGTAAGCATTTCGAAAAATCATCATTCCACTTTGACATTAAGGGGTATTGTGTGTAGGCAAGTGACAAACAATCTCAATTTAATACATTTTCAATTCAGACTGTAACACAACTAAACGTGGAAAAAGTCTAAGGGGTCTGAATACTTTCTGAAGGCACTGTAGGTAGTTAATGACCCCCCTTTGTTCTACTTTGTCCTGATACATGAACTGGATACAAGGCTGACCTTTCCTCAAGTGTTTGTTCCCTATTTGAAGTAAGGATTGGATCAGATGATGTGGTTTCCTTGTGGAAAAGTGATATTAAACAGGCAAAGACTGAGCGATGGCGTCAAGATGAACACTTCTGAGGAGTTTGCACAGTATAAAATAGGTAATAAAATGTGATAATTGATCTCGTATCCTCACGTGTGTTCTTATTAGTATGGAATACAAACATAGCTGCCTGCTCAGCAATGCTCTCACAGCCTAGCTATTTGTCACCAAGTGTTTTAAGCCTTATTTTGCTACGACCTTTTGTATAAAACTGTCTAGCTCACTCTCTTCAGTGGTTATTTAGCCCCTCCTTGGCAACGGTACTGTAAGTCAACATTTTTGCAAACACGTGTTAATTTTTATGTTGTACCTCTTTCATTTTTATATTTTGTGTCAAGTAGATATATATTAAAACTATCAGTTTAAGTTTTGCAGGTAGCCTACACTCTTTTGCAATACTGGTTAGTGGTAAGTAAATTGATTTATTTGTTGGGCCAATTCCTCCCAGTTAATTAATTAAATTACAAATTAGAAAAACAGTGCATGTCCTTGATCGCTGAGTACAGTATGACTAACATTTGGTAAAATGCTTTGCATGATTAATTGGTAAAACCCCTTATCAAACTATTGTTTTAACATGGTCAAGTAATTGACATGACACTCTTATTAGAACAATAGGATGTAGTTGGCAAAGTTAGTTCCTTTCAGAAACACTTTTGTGTTGCAGTATCTGCACTTGGCCTTATATAGGCATGCATACTGTATAACATTAAGAATGTGGTGTGGTAGATGAGACTGTAGTGCAAGTTGTGCTATGAAGAGGATCTATCAGTCTTTCTTCTGCCCTTTCTTCAGCCCACTGCTTACAGCAGTGAAGATGGGTGAAATACTAAAATAAATCTAATTAGATTGTTAACAGCAATCTGGTTGTCGTATATTGGTTGACATAATTGACTAGCAGAACCATAAATCAGCTGGATTTTTGGACTTTGATTTCACTCTTATTTGGATCTAGTACTCCTGTGTGAACATTATCATAATATCCCCATCCCAGTTTTAATTTGCATTTTCACAACTTCTAAATACATGAACATGGATCTTACATGCAGTTTTCACTATCAGATAGGTGCAACAGCCCCTTCAATGAACCTCATGTGAGCATATTGTCCTGAATGATATGTTGTGCCAATAAAAACAGGGGGCAGTAAAATACATCTGAATTATCTTATGAGGTTTTAGAGAAGAAATGACCCCCCACCCCACCACCTCCCCAGACAAACAGATAGATGTATGATACTTTGACCAAATATTCATGGGAAAACAAAGGAATACCAGTTTTGTCAAAGGACTGGTATGGACCCCATATTGGCATAGCTCAGCTATACGCTGAAAGGGACACCAGGTGGTCTGTTGTTCACATGCTGTTATACTTTATATGAAAAGATGAATTCTGAATTTATGCATGTGGAGCTAAATTACAAGAAGTCAAAACAATAATAGCTACAGTTTTATTCATTAAATGTCAGTACATCAGCAGGAAATGTGATAATGCACTGACTAATGTAACTGTGTGATGCTGTTTAGGAGAAACACGACATCATCAGGCATGTATTAGTGGTTCAATCAGTGATATCCGAGGAAGAAGGTGTTTGTATGACACAATTCATTTCAATTATAAATTATGAAATCAATTGACAAAGTATGGATATGGTTTGCAGATTTATTTTTGATTCATGAGAACATTTTACCAAAAATCATATTGTATGACCTGTTGATAATGGGTCTCATCTGGACTTCGTCCCTCACTCTTCAGCCACATTCCCCTGGAAAAAAAATGTGAAAAGAATAAATAAAGATCTTGCTTATAACTTTACCATAATGGGATTTTTTTTTTGCTTTTATATTAACCATTTGCTGCACTGCAATGTATTACAGCAAATGGTTGAAGTCGGAAGTTTACATACACTTAGGTTGGAATATTTAAACTCGTTTTTCAACCACTCCACAAATGTATTGATAAGAAACTATAGTTTTGGCAAGTCGGTTAGGACATCTACTTTGTGCATGACACAAGTAATTTTTCCAACAATTGTTTAGACAGATTATTTCACTTATAATTCACTGTATCACAATTCCAGTGGGTCAGAAGTTTACATACACTAAGTTGACTGTGCTTTTAAACAGTTTGGAAAATTCCAGAAAATTATGTCATGGCTTTAGAATCATTTCAGTCAATTGGAGGTGAACCTGTGGATGTATTTCAAGGCCTACCTTCAAACTCAGTGCCTCTTTGCTTGACATCATGGGAAAATCAAAATAAATCAGCCAAGACCTAAAAAAAAAGAATTGTAGACCTCCACATGTCTGGTTCATCCTTGGGAGCAATTTCCAAACGCCTGAAGGTACCCCCGTTCATCTGTACAAACAATAGTATGCAAGTAGAAACATCATGGGACCACGCAAACCGTTCAGGAAGGAGACACATTCTGTCTCTTTGAGATGAACGTCCTTTGGTGTGAAAAGTGCAAATCAATCCCAGAACAACAGCAAAGGACCTTGTGAAGATGCTGGAGGAAACCGGTACAAAAGTATCTATATCCACAGTAAAACGAGTCCTATATCGACATAACCTGAAAGGCCACTCATCAAGGAAGAAGCCACTGCTCCAAAACCGCCATAAAAAAAATCCTGACTACGGTTTGCAACTGCACAAGGAGACAAAGATCATACTTTTTGGAGAAATGTCCTCTGATCTGATGCAAGCCAAAAAACACCATCCCAACCGGGAAGCACAGGGGTGGCAGCATCATGTTGTGAGGGTGCTTTGCTGTAGGGGGTGCTTTGCTGCACTTCACAAAATAGATGGCATCATGAGGAAGGAAAATCATGTGGATATATTGAAGCAACATCTCAAGACATCAGTCAGGAAGTTAAAGCTTGGTCGCAAATGGGTCTTCCAAATGGACAATGACCCCAAGCATACTTCCAAAGTTGTGGCAAAATTGCTTAAGGATAACAAAGTCAAGGTATTGGAGGGGCTATCACAAAGACCTGACCTCAATTCCATAGAAAATTTGTGGGCAGAACTGAAAAAGCGTGTGCAAGCAAGGAGGCCTACAAACCTGACTCAGTTACACCAGCTCTGTCAGGAGGAATAGGCCAAAATTCAACCAACTTATTGTGGGAAGCTTGTGGAAGGCTACCCGAAACGTTTGACCCAAGTTAAACAATTTAAAGGCAATGCTACCAAATACTAATTGAGTGTATGTAAACTTCTGACCCACTGGGAATGTGATGAAAGAAATAAAAGCTGAAGTAAATCATTCTCTCTACTATTATTCTGACATTTCACATTCTTAAAATAAAGTGGTGATCCTAACTGACCTAAGACAGGGAATTTTTACTAGGATAAAATGTCAGGAATTGTGAAAAACTGAGTTTAAATGTATTTGGCTAAGGTGCATGTAAACTTCCGACTTCAACTGTATATCTTCTTCTTGAAGTTTACTACGGGACTGGCACAATGTAATAAAGATTTAGCATTAAATGCTTGTTTTGTGTGATTCGATTTTTTCATCACATTTTTTTTTAAATGTCATTTAATGTGATCCTACCTTGCTACCAATTTCACGGCTCTTGGCTCTCAACTTGTTGATCTGGGACTCAGAGATGTCGGCATGCTCCTGAGCTTCCTCCAGCTCATGTTGCACCTTCCTGTACCTGGACAGGTGAATATTGGACTGCTCCTCCTGTAGGATTGCAAATACAAAGTTCAACAATGATGCTGCATGTTTGGCAAAACATGCAAAGTTCAAACTTCTTATGAATTGTTTACGTTATCATCATCAAAATCTTATATATAAAGAAGTAAGGATCATACCAAAAGGACTACAGAAACCGACTACAAGGTAAAAGGTCTCAGTAAACTTGATTCTTGGACTTTATTCAGGTTTCATATAATTTGGGTTGTGTTACATATCTTTTTTTTTACTGCAAGCTGCACCTTTAGATATGATTTTATATGTACAAAATATATTTCCATCTTTTCCAATAACCATCATTATTTACTAGGCCTATTTATAATATAATAATATATGCCATTGAGCAGATGCTTTAATCCAAAGCAATTAACAGTCAATCTATGAATCAAGTTTGTTATTAGGTAATAGACCATGGTGCTTGCAACACAAACGGTTGTGGGTTTGAATCTGCTGGGTCCACATTTTATGTATGGGTGACCCCAGCAGGTTCAAACCCACGACCCTTCGCGTTGCGAGCGACATGGTCTACCGACTGAGCCACACAGGATCACTACTTTACTTTATCTACAGTCTGCTTCACTTAGTAACAACTTCCTCTGTTACATTATTATTACCTAATAACAAACTTTGTTTATTAAAGATTCCTTGAAACAAGTACGTATAAGTACCTAACAAATAGTTAGTTATTCATTTGTTTGAATATTTTTAAATAAGTAGCAAAATTCAGTTTTTTATTATGTCACCATTACTTAAAAAAATCTGTCATTGAGTATCACACTCACAGCATCCTCAGCCGCTCTCTTGTAGGCCTTCATTTTTAACTGAAGCTTGTCCACCAGATCCTGCAGCCTGCTCACATTTTTATTGTCCTCTTCAGTCTGCAGTTTACAAGAGATTGACATTTCCTGTCAAATGGTCCACTGCAGTATACATTATCTTGTTTTTTATGATCAAGATTCATGGTTGTACCTGGTAGATAAGCTCCTTGACTCTCCTCTCATATTTACGAACACCTTTAATAGCTTCAGCTCCACGTTTCTGTTCAGCATCAACTTCCCCCTCCAGTTCACGGACCTTACATATAGGAGTATAATTTTTTATCAGTTAAGGTTTCATATATAATGTAGCTTGCTCTACATCTGTATATGCTGTAATGTATAGTACATACCCTATTCTCCAGTTTCTGGAGTTTTTTCTTTCCGCCCTTCATGGCCAGGTTCTCAGCCTCATCCAGGCGGTGCTGCAGGTCCTTGACTGTGACCTCCAGGTTCTTCTTCATCCTCTCCAGGTGAGAGCTGGTGTCCTGCTCTTTCTTCAGCTCCTCTGCCATCATGGCAGCCTGGAGTGTTGTGTACATTGATTATATGAACACTTCTGCAGTACTTGTAAAGGGTAAAGTATGTCATATTTTCTTATTGTGTATGTAAATGAAATGTCCAAACTATTTTTGCTTTCATTCTAAGATATTGGCATTATTACTCTAATGGATCTGAACAAAATAGATACAGAAACAGAATATAAAACTCACATCAGTAATAGCCTTCTTGGCCTTCTCCTCTGCGTTTCTTGCCTCCTGGACAGTGTCTTCCATTTCACCTTGGACCTGAGTAAGGTCAACCTCCAGCTTCTTCTTGGTGTTGATAAGGCTGGTATTCTGAATGAATGGAGGGTATTTAATCACATGCCAAAACTGGATTGTACCTCTCCCGATTTGTAACTGAGAGAAAGTTAATATTTTATATGTACCTGAGAGTGCAGCAGTCCAACACGCTCACTGGCATCAACCAGCTCCTGCTCGGCCACTTTGCGGCCTCTATCTGTCTGCTCCAGGGCAGCCCTCAATTCTTCAATCTCAGCCATCATCAGGTTATTCCTGCGCTCCACCATGGCTACTTGTTCCTTCATGTCATCTGCGATGCGGATGGCGCCGTCAAGTTGCAGTTGTGCATCCTGAGGTTTAGAGAAAAATGTATTCTATCATCATCTAAAGAGAAAGAACAATTCATTTGGGACTCCATACAAAAATAAAGTATATATACACCTTGAGTGCTCCCTGGACGTTCCTCAGCTGTTTCTGGGCTTCAGCAGCCTGGCGGTTGGCATGGCTCAGCTGAATCTCCATCTCATTGAGGTCTCCCTCCATCTTCTTCTTGACTCTCATGGCATCATTCCTGCTCCTGATCTCAGAGTCCAGAGTGCTCTGCATGGAGTCCATCATCCTCTGGCTGTTCCTCTTGATCTGCTCTATCTCCTCATCCTTCTCTGCCAGCTTCCTGTCAACTTCCCCTTTGATCTGGTTGAGCTCCAGCTGTACACGAAGAATCTTGGATTCCTCATGTTCCAGTGTGCCCTAAATAATAGAATTGAACAATGACCAAAGTAATGTAGGGATCGAGGTATGACATGTATATCATCATGATCACTTTGGTGACATAAAAACTCATGTGGTGTATACCTCTGCTTCCTCTAGTGCAGCCTGGATTTCTGCCTTCTCATTCTCCACTGTCTTCTTTGCCTTATCCAGCTCATGGATGCTCTTTCCAGACTCACCGACCAGTTCAGTCAGGTCAGAGATCTCATCTATTGAAATGAAAAGCGGAGAGAAATTAACAACACTGTAGATTTGTATCCACACAGCATAAACGGTGCAATGCCATTTTTTGATGTCGTTATTTTTATTTCCCCATACGTTGCAGGTTCTTGTTCTCTCTCTTCAGTGTCTCCAGGTGATCCAAAGCTTCTTCATAGGAGTTCTTCATCTTGAACAGCTCAGTGCTTAGAGAGCGAGCCTCTTTCAGAGACCCCTCTAGCTCTGCCTGGCCCTCCTCGTACTTCTGCTTCCACTCGGTCAGAACCTGGGAGCACAGTTAAGTAAATTAATACACAAGATTAAATGCATAGATTGTAATGTATTTCATTCAAATCCTTGTCAAAACATTACCTTGTCAAAGTTCCTCTGCTTCTTGTCAAGCTGGGCAGCTGATGCATTAGCTCTCTCCACATCAATCATGAGATCCTCCACTTCACCCAGCAGTCTCTGCTTGGTCTTCTCCCAGAGAAGCACACTTGGCGTTTGTTGCTTCAACAGCCTCCTGTGCCTCTTGCAGACGCTGGGTAAGCTTTTTCCTGTCAAAAGAAAAAAACTCTGATTTTAGCCATTGTAGGTACTTTGGTGAGTATGAAGAGTGGTAGAATGTATTTTAATTACTTGGCATCCTCAAGCTCCTAGTGCGCTGAATGGCATCAGTTTCATATCTGGATCTCCACTGAGCCACCTCACTGTTTGCCTTGGACAATGCCCGCTGCAGTTCAGCCTTGGCCTCCTGCTCCTCCTCATACTGCTCCCGAAGCAGATCACAGTCATGGCGGGCTGACTGCAGACCATGGGCTAGGGCATTTTTGGCCTAATAGTCAACAGTATGGCGGGAAAAGTCAAATTAAGCACTTAAGCCAAATATAACATTTATATGAATCACAAAGATGCAGTATAGTAGAAGATGGCATTGAACCTTCACTTCCTCTTCAATCTGCCTTTTGAGTTCCTCAATCTGCTGTGTGAAAGCCTGCTTGGCCCTGGTCAACTGGGAAACAAGAGATTCTTTCTCTTCCATCTGACGACCAAGTTCACCTGATTGAGACAGAGACAGAGAAAGTTGGAAGTTAGCTTTTTTGGTATTATGGAAAACAAACAGAAATACAAACTTTTCATTTTAAACTCACCATTCTCAGTCAGAAGCCTTGCTCTCTGAACATTTATGTCATTAAGTTGGCGGACATGCTCATCATTCTTTGTCTTCAATTCACTCAGTTGATCTTCAAGGCTTCGGGCACATTTTCTCTAGATTACCCTATCAGCAATGTTCAACAGGTTATAGAGCAATTTTTCATGCTTTTTGATAAGTGTATTTATATATTTTTTATTATATATATATATATATATATTCTGGCAACCACATCATCTCCCACCTTTGCCTTGGCGATAGATTCCATGTTGCTGGAGAGGTCATCAATCTCCATTTTGTATTCACTCTTCTCCTTCTCCAGCTTCTGCTTGACACGCTGGAGGTTGTCTATTTGTTCTCCCAGTTCTGCCACAGTGTCGGCCTGCTTCCTACGGAGAGCAGCAGCGGTGGCCTCATGCTGCAGGGTGGACTCTTCAAGATCACGACGCAGCTTCTGGAACTCAGCCTCACGCTTCTTGCTCATCTCAATCTGGACAGATGTTGCACCTCCAGCTTCTTCAAGCCTTTCACTGATCTCCTCAAGTTCCCTGGAGAGATCAGACCTCTGCTTCTCAACCTTGGCCCGAGCAGCACGTTCAGCCTCAATCTCCTCTTCCAGCTCTTCAATACGGGCCTGAATATATAATGGTTTTAAATGTTTATTTACTTAAAACATGCAATTCGGAAGATAGTGAATCTATCTCATGAATCTTATTCAGTGTGGTATATTGAACCGACAGTTCACCTGGAGTTCTTTGATTTTCTTCTGAAGCTGAGCACCCAATGCCTGCTCATCTTCAATTTTGCTGAGAAGTTGGCTTGTCTCAAAGTCCTTCCTGTTTGAAATTAAATGTATATATTAAAAGATATATCAGGCGATCAGTTCTGAGAGAATGGTTCAACAACTGTTCGATTTTAAATGTACTTCTTGATCTTCTCATCAGACTGCTGCTTGTCATTCTCCAGGTCCATCAAGGACTCCAGGGCCAGTTTCAGATCTCCTTCAAGCTTCCTCTTGGCTCTCTCAAGGTCCATGCGGACCTTCTTTTCTTGCTCAAGGGAACCCTCCAACTAGACCACACAAGAACAGTTTCACAATTTATAGATTTTTTGTATTTACTTTGATGGTAATATTAAGCTGTTTTAAGGTTGTCGCATCTCTTACATCATCAACTTGCTGTTCAAGCTTGGTCTTGGCTTTGGTCAGATTGTTGACTTTGTCTTCCTCAGCCTGGAGATCATCAAGGACTTGCTGATGCGCCTCTTGGAGGGCTTTCTTCTCCTTTGTCAACTTGATAAGGCTCTCGTCTTGAGAAGACATCTCCTCTGTCAGGTTTTTAACCTAAATTGAATTATTTAATATCAAATCATCAATGCTTTGTCTTTTACATTTAAAATTAATACAAAACTTCATGACTTATAATAAATGGTAAACCTTATTTTCAGTGGCATGTTTCTCCTTTTCCACTTTGGCCAAGGTGAGCTCCAAGTCATCAATGTCTTTCTTCAGCTCAGAGCACTCGTCCTCCAGTTTCCTTTTCTTGGCAGTCAGTTCAGCATTGAACTCCTCCTCATCCTCCAGCCTCTCAGTTGTCTCTTTGAGTTTGGCTTCCATCTGGATCTTACTCTTGATGAGTCCCTCACATCTTTCCTCAACGTCACAGAGAGTATTCTCTTCCTACAACAGATACAACATAAATGAAGCAACACTGGAAATCAAAGGCAGATAAAATGACGTGAACAAGAATTGTATTAAACAAGCAATTTATTAACTTACCGATGCTATCTGTAGCTGCAAGTCATTATTTTCCTGCAACAGAGAAACTATTTTCTCCTCAAGCCCTTTTATCTTGGCCAATGCCTTGGCCAGATCCTCATTCATTTTCTCAAAGTTTTCCTTCATTGCAGCCATCTCTTTTTCAGTTTCTGCTGATTTTAAAAGAGGCTTGATCTTGAAGTATAGCTTCATCCATGGCCAGTGTTTCACATTCATAAATGAGCGGATGTTGTATTGGATGGAGTAAATTGCTTCTCTGTAAATAATAATCATAAAATACATTTTTGGGGGGGGATTCTCTTCACTGGCTCAATATAACATGTACTCTTTAAAATAGTGTAGCTACCGTCTCGCCATCATCTTGACAAACTCTTTCCTCATGACGTAACCTCTGCATAGAGCCTGAGTCATGGTCACCAGAGTAACCAGTTTCTCATCTCGCATCTCCTCCAGAGTACCCAACAGACCAGCTTTGAAGAACACCTATAGGAATATGGATCTTAATTATATTTATAGAAAATATAGAACTACTATTTTTTTGGATTGAGCTCAATGTTGTTGTTTTTTTGTGGGAAAAGTGATGGTGCTGTCTATTGCTCTACCTTGGTGTGCCCAAACTTGTACTGACTCTTGTCCACATCTATTGATCCCAGGAGCCTCTCTGAAGCCTTCTTGTTGTCAATAAATTGTCCATCAGGGATGACACTTGCATTCAATACTTTGTATCTGAAATTATGATTAAGGGAGATATAAAAAAAAATATTGTGATCATGCCTATGATGTGATCATGCCTATGAAAGAAGTACTTGAAAATCTTGTTGGCATTTTCCCTTACTGAACATGAATTACCTCTGCTTGAAGTCACCATATTGGATTCTGCTGGGGAAGCCCTTTCTGCAGATTCTGATGCCTTCCAGTACACCATTACACCTCAGCTGGTGGATGACCAGGAAGTTCTCCATCAGACCTAACGACAAGAAAGTAGCATGTTCTACGACTTTCCTCAAGTTAACCAGTACAATAAAGGAGCCTTATTTTCTCAGATTCTTTATAAACAATTATTCAAATAATTGACAATGAGCCCAGACCTGGTGTCTTTGATTCATTGGGAATCAAACAGCGCACAAAGTGAGGATGGGTACTCCTCAAGTTGGTCATCAGCTTGCCCAAATTCTCCTGTGGGATTGGAAAATGTGTGAGTTGTGAGATTCTATAATAAACAAAGTTGTGTTTGACACTTTTACATTTCAAGCCACATTCTGTAAGATGTCCAGTCATTTCAATTAATGAAATATAGCTATGGATTGTAAAGAACATGAATTATGAACAGCTTAAAGAGATGTTATACAGTACACCTGTATTACCTTATCATAACCAAAAAACGAAATACTAATTATAATTACCTATTAGCCCCCACAATTTACATTTTACAAAGTAATGCACCGTAGTACATCATCGTAATAAAGGATAATATACATTTAGATACCCTGAAGAGAGCAGACACAGTCTGGAAGGAACCACCCTTCTTCTTCTTGCCTCCTCCTCCTTTTGCCGCATCTGTTTACGAATGTGTAAGGCCAGTTAAATTCTTATTCCAATTAGATTTGTACATGATGTCACTGCCTGAACACTAATATTGACTCACAAATGTACATTATATACAGTGGGTCATTAAATAATACTGTATTTTGTGTGTCTATATATATATATATATATATACATATAATCATAAATAAATCCAGTATACTGAGATTTCCAGTAATACCAATGCTATCAATTTAACTCAAATGCCCACTTCAACCGCAATTCTTTTATAATCATAAACGATATAACAAGGGAAGGGGTAGATATAGTCTCATCTTGTAATATGACCAATTCTAGATACTATGGGACGTACCGTCTGCTTGTGAAGCTGCTGCTCCTACATACAGCATAGCCAACAGTTTGACGGAGGACTTCTGGTACAGCTGCACAACGGAGTCGTTCAGGGGGTCCTTGTTCTTGTCCAGCCAGCCTGTGACATTGTAGTCCACAGTACCGGCATAGTGCACCAGGGCAAAGTGGGCCTCAGCCTTGCCTTTCCCAGGTTTAGGCTTCTCAAACGCTTTGGTTTTACCGATATGCTGGTCATACAGCTTGCTCTTGAAGGTAGTGTCTGAAGCCTTGGGGAACATGCACTCTTCTTCAAGGATGGAGAAGATGCCCATTGGCTATGGGTGACAAGATGTGAAATATTAAACTGAGAAGCAGACATGCCTGTTATTGTATTGTCTGCTTTCTTAAGACTTCACCAACCTTCTCAATAAGCTCAATGCAGGCAGCCAAGTCCATACCAAAGTCAATGAACGCCCATTCAATTCCCTCTTTCTTGTACTCTTCTTGCTCCAGTACAAACATGTGGTGGTTGAAGAACTGTTGCAGTTTCTCATTGGTGAAGTTGATGCAAAGTTGCTCCAAGCTGTTGTACTAATGTTTAAATACAGAAACGTTGAAAGTCAAGAGTTATCCAACATGACTGCTAGTTCTTATTTTGATCAGCAGATATTGTACAGACATAATGTCTACTCTTGGTTAAATTGTTTTCAAGCAGCAGGATAAGCTGAACAGCAACGTGCTGAATTTACAGTATATAAATACTCACATCAAATATCTCAAATCCAGCGATGTCCAGCACACCAATGAAGAATTGTCTGGCCTGCTTTGTGTCTAACATCTCATTGATACGGACGACCATCCACAAGAACATTTTCTCATAGACAGATTTACAGAGGGCCATAGTTGAATTGTTCACCTTTAGAAAGAAACATGTTTTTTTTTTATCCTGCATAAAATTCACATTCATTTTTCTTTTTGCAAATCTCCCTTGTGTACAATAATTGAAAATAGTCTAAAAGATTCTACCTGTGGTACAGTCTGCCCCTTGGTCACCATCTCATTCCCGACCTTCACTCTGGGGTAGCACAGAGCTTTGAGCAAGTCAGCGGAGTTCAGGCCCATGAGGTAGGAGATTTTATCAGCCTCTGGTTAGGAGAGAAAATGTTATGCTCTTTAAACATTCTTTTTTTTTGATACATTGCTTAAACCTGTAAATTAGGCTATATAGATTAGGCTGGAAGAACCTAGAAAATTAACCATGACCATTTCAAAGGCTTCCAACAGTTGAGTACAGTTGATAAGGTAGGTTAGTTGTCCATTGAATGTTATGATTAAGAACCGTTCTATTCTGATATTTACCCTCAGTGCCATCAGGCTCAGCCTGCTCCTCACGCTGCTTCTGCTTGAACTTCAATGCCCCATGATGCATCACAGAACCAGTCAGCTTGTAGATGCCAATCTTCTCCTCAGCAGTGAAGCCTAAAATGTCAATGGCCGTCTATGGAGATTTTAAGCAATGTTGATTAATGTTTTCAGTAACACAATGATACAGATTGTTAAAATGTTCTCTGGAAAAGTTTAATGGAATCTTGATGGAATGCAATGTAACTGACTGTCATGCTTTATTAAAATATAAGCTACGATATCAGTTTTCGAAGGCGTACAGTCATTACACAAGTTGCTTTTTAATTACTTTTTAGACATGTTCATGTTTTTTAGAGAAACATTGGCTTCCAATATTCTGTTATATCATACAATGATATTTTTCCTACATTTGTATATTTTTTTTAACTTACATCTGTGGCGATGAACTCCTCTGTATCATCAATACTCTTGACAGCGATTTCACCATGACTGATTATGGGATAGTCATAGGGATTGGTGGTGATCAGAAGTGCCTCTGGAATACAATAACGAATACAATAATTAGAAAAAAACATTTAGCACAGTTACTATTACTAATGTATTTACTGTTGGCCTTATGCATTCCATGTCATATTTCTGTATTTGTCTCACCCAGCAATTGTGGCTGGTGTCCAGTCATGAGCTGATAGAAGATGTGGTAGCTTCTCTCAGCAGACAGCTGGAATGTCACTCTAGACTTCTCCAGCAGATCTGTAGAATATGTGTTTGTATGAGCAGGAGTCTTTTACATGTGTCAATCACAACTGGATAAAGATACACTGATCATGAAGCACTTACATGTTTCAATATCAGCAGAGGCCAACTTTCCAGTTGTTCCAAAATGGATTCTGATGAACTTACCCTAAAGGTTAATTAGATATCCATCAGTATAGAACCCTTCAAAACCAAGAAAGCTCACAAATACAAAAATGCATTTTTATACTTACAAAGCGTGAGGAGTTGTCATTTCTCACGGTCTTGGCATTACCATAAGCCTCCAGTAGGGGATTGGCTGCAATGATTTGATCCTCTAGCGACCCCTAGAGATGTCATCACATTTAGTCATGTTTTGATGATGCCTACATACTGGATCTTTCATGCATACAACCCCTTAATACTAGATATGTTAGGCTACAGTATGGTTTCTGACCTTTATTTTCCCAGAAGCAGCAGCTGCTGTTTGTTCCTTCTTCCCTCCAGCCACTGCGATTGTCGCAAAGTACTGGATGACGCGTTTGGTGTTCACAGTCTTTCCTGCACCGGATTCTCCACTGGGGGTAGACAGAGATTAGTTTTACTCTTATCAGTCTTCTTTTCAATAATCTCACTTTTTTTTTACTAAACCGCAATATTTCTTACTGAACATCCATCAGTGAGCAAGTTGATTGTGTTTTTTAACCATAATATTACCCTCATTTACTCATTGATTTGGACTTACGTGATCAGAATTGACTGGTTCTCATGGTCTGAAATGGAAAGGCATGTGTGAATAAGTTACAAACGTATTGTGCAATTCTGTACATTAAGTCATTTTAGTAGCATTGGTATTTGTGTACCAGTGAGCATGAACTGATAGGCATTATCAGAGATGGAGAAGATGTGGGGTGGGGCTTCAATTCTCTTTTTGCCTCTGTAAGCATTCACAACTACAGAGTCATACACTGGGAGCCACTTGTAGGGGTTCACAGTGACGCAGAACAGCCCAGAGTAGGTCTGTAATAGAGGGGAATAACGTTTGTTAACATTTCAACTCTCCATTGATTCATGTATTGACCGCTAGATTATCTTTCATTTAAACTCACGTAGATCATCCATGCTGCGTAACGCTCTTTGAGGTTATACAACACTGTGGCCTCATTGAGGTGGGTCATCATGGCCATGTCCTCAATTTTATCATACTTTGGAGGGTTCATGGGATGGATATCATCCTCCTTCACAGTGAGAACCTGTGTCAGGAATAACATTTTGTAAATGACTGGTTACTCAAACAATTAGATGATGGTTTTAATTAACTCATATCACCGTTTTGAGCTTAGAAAACAACAACACCGCATTAGAATATGTCAATAAAATATTTTTCACTGCCATATTTTCCGTCCTACAGAATTCTCACTGTTGTAGACATCTACTTACTTTGTTACACAGTGTTTTGACAGTGGCTTTTCCACCCTCTTTACTCTGGAGAACCCCTTTGAGGTACATCTCTTTGGGCTCAACCACAAAGAAAGCTGTTTTGGCATCAAAGGGAGCGGCCTGGGATGCAATCCTTTCTCTTTCAGGCTTTCGGAGGTAAATGGCTGCCGGGCCAAATGCCGCCATCTCTGCGTCCGTGCTCATGATTACTCTCTACCGAGAAAATACAGAGTTATTTTATCTACAATGACAAATACCAATGCTAATCATTATCTTCCACAAACAAGAATCTGAATGATTTTTAGATCTTGGTGATAATGTCCCATGTTCTTACTTACACAAAATTTATCTGAAAACCTTTACTATATGTAATGAATTCTTTATACAATTTTATCAACAAGATCTAGTTAAGCATCTTCCTTTAACTTATCTTGGTAAAGGCTATATTTTGTATTAAACAATTGAAGTGCTCCCCAGTCAGTGTTTCTCCATACTAACATTGTACATGCCAGATACAGTTAACAAAATGTACCTCTTTTTTGCCCAAGTTCGTAGGATGTTGCTGGGACCAAGTTGGTAAGATGTTGATACTTGAAAAGAAAGAGTTTTGTCAGTTTTCAATACAGTTATTATATATGTATTTAAAGCACCTGTCTTTCCCCACTAGCACTGACTTTGCTGATAAATACTTTGTTGAGGGAAAATGTACCTGATATGATTGTGATGTGTTGTTGTCTCTAAATGTAAGTCACTCTGCAAAAGAGCGTCTGCTAAATGACAAAAATGTCAAATGTAAACATGCACAATTGAAACTAGTACAAAATGAGTCATCTGTGATTGCAGGAGTTTGTTCCATAAGTAAACCAGACAAGAATGTATCTCTAAAGGAACAAATAAGCATCTCTCTGGCCACTAGTAAATCTTTGTGAGAGCTGTGGCACTTACTCACCTTTGCTGGGTGGCCTTCAGTCAGTCCAAGGGTGGTCATAGATGGCTTCTTTTATAGAGAGATTTGTGTTCACTGAGCAGAAGCAGCCCTCCCTTTTGGGACATGTACTTTTTCTTTATTTGGTCATGTACGTCTGCCCCTTCTCACTTCAGCATCCTTACTTGTCGTGTAACTTTTTATAAGGGAACTAATAGTGTTACCAGCTAATTATATTCCTAAATCATTTTTGGTTCAAATTGTAAGCTTGTTTTCTAATGATGCACGTAATGATGAATGGGATTTGCTAAGAGGGTGTTTGAAGGTCTTACACATGTCAAAACTTGTCAAATTGGTGCAGACTGTCGTTTTTCTGACCCTCATCTTTAGTGGTATGACAGTGTTGAATTGTAATAATGTTCAAATGTCTGCTAAACATCACAATGGATAGGATAAGGATAGATACCAAAAGGTCTGTCATCTCAGCTGTGGTTGTTTTGTCTCTCACCGACGTAAGAAGGGTGCCACAAGTTAAGTGCTGTAACAGCCGGAGGTTTGTTCATTTAAATGTAATAGTTGACGGTATTTGAAAAGATGGGATTGTGCATATTTGATAACAAAATAAGAAGCTTGATTGTTTTTCCGGTTTATTGTGTATAAAGTACCTTGAATCAAATACGTGTCTCCAATAAGTAGTAGTGTTCACTGGGTATAAATGGAATACCCGAAGGATCATCACAAACTGACCTTTATGGAAGACATTGTTCCAAAGGTCTCCTGAGATCATCTGATGCCAATTATGCTCTCATACGATACGCTATTTCCAAATGGGGACAGTGTCTTAAGTATTCTTTAGTGGTCCCATGTGTGATAAAGTTGCAATACAAATGTGATACACAATATCTTTGGCTTCCACTTAGGTTCTTATTAGGACTTAAAATAAATATAGCCTCTTGCTCATTCATGCAGACACTATTGAGATTGTTGACAGTTTAACTGTAGAGAACCCTAATGTAGGCTCACACTGTTTAATTATTTTTTACTTTTATTTCTTATTCATATATTGTTTTAGGTATTTTTTTATAAAAAATTTAAACTACATTGTTGGTTTGGGCTTGTAAGTAAGCATTTCACTGTAAGGTCTTCTACACCTGTTGTATTCGACGCATGTGACAAATAAAATGTGATATGATTTGATTTGACACGCTCAGATTGCTCTGTATCCACTTCAGGGTCAGAAAAATATACATATTTTTATAGATATTGTCATACAAACAATTCACCTTTTGTAAAATTTGAATATAAACTGAGTATACCAAACATTAGGAACACCTACTACCATACCCCGTTCAAAGGCACTTAAATATTTGTCTTGCCCATTCACCCTCTGAATGGAAAACATACACAATCCATGTCTAAATTATTTCAAGGCTTAGAAATACTTATTTCACCTGTCTCCTCCCCTTCATCTACACTGATTGAAGTGGATTTAATAAGTAACATCAGTAAGGGATCATAGCTTTCACCTGGATTCACCTGGTCAGTCAATGTCATGGAAAGAGCAGGTGTTCCTAATATTTTGTATACTCAGTGTATGATTCATTTATTTACCTTGACACTTGGAAGGAGGCAATTATTTAAATGATTGTTTTGGATTGGTTTATTTATGTTCATAGCGGTGTGCAGACGAACCTGTATTTGTGATTATAGAACACATTTCTATTATATATTTCATTTGAACGGTATTTGCACTATAAACACAAGAATCAAAGTGCATGACTTTTTAATAGGCCGAGTTTACATACTGCTAATACATAACAATGATTATGATAAAAATGTAACGTCTTAATTATTTAATAATAAAACATATTCATTATTTATTAGCTTATTAATATAGGCCTAACATGAATCAAATACGTTATGTATTATTAACATAATATAGTACTAGCATTTTCTACTACAAACACATAACTGACCAGAATAAGAAGGAAAGGTATTAGCTAACACTGTGTTAACAGTGTGTCCATTGTTATATTGACTATATGACAAAGCTATTCAAACATGCCAGAGGTCATATGGCGGCTAAAGCCAGCAGCTGATATTTCTTACATTATGAAATCTGTCAGCTCAAAGCAGCCTTAGCCCACAGCTGCAGTCGCCAGTGTGTGTGTGTGTGCGCGTGTGGGGGAGTTGTGGCAGTGAGAGAGAAACACGGTACAGACTCCGAGGTTGGGTAGTTTATGCTATTTGCTTCTCTTTCTGCAGGTAAATGCCGACATGTGGGGAGAAGGGTTTTTGGTGCTAGAGACATTGAGACCTGGTGAGTAAATGAATCAACCAGAACCATATTGGTCAGAATTGTAGATATCAAGCCAAATAAAATAAAACGATTCTCATGAGCGAACATAGGGCGTTGTAAATTCAGAGTGGGGTTTACAAATTGACTTGAATAGTTCATACAGCAATATAAGCCTTAGACACTTCTGTGGATTTAGATCAAGGACTGTTAGCAGGTCAAATACCTATTTTGAGCAAGTGGTGAACCATGATTTCTTTGCACATTAGCTACTTTGTAATCATTTCATATGTAGCCAATAGGGAATCATATGGACTCATGGCGGGCTAAATTTGTCTTCTGAGTAATATTAGGTGTGGCATTATGATTAAGACGTATTAATGTGCAGAAGATTTCAGAGATCCTTGTGAGCCCCAAGGAGTGCTATTTTTATTTAGCAATTTAAAAGACTTCATATGCAATAGTAATACCAGCTTATAGTGTTTCATGATGTGAGATGTTTAAAATATAATAGTTAAGGTGTTGCTTTGGTCATTCAAGACACCTCTCTTTTTATAATGTTATATTGTTCAAGTCAACAATATAGTATAACAACAATATGCTGACAAAGGCATATGTCACAGCTGTCACGTGTTTGCATGCAATCTAGACGAAGAATTTAGTCATGTGATTTGGATTGTTTTTGTGTTCTAAGCGGCCGCCCACTGGAGGTGAATGCAGTCCGGAGGCGTGGTGGAACCTAGGTTTTTCTAGGGCATGTAGGGCTTTGTTTGGTGAGTACATGGCTAATGGAGGTTATTTAAGATTAAATTGAAGTCTTAACAAAATGGACGCCGGCCTCCCAGGCTGCACCAGTTCCTGTGCCACTTTGTTTTCTTTGTTTTGGTTTGTATGATGATATTTACTATATGTAAAACAAAGCAATTGAATGGAAATTCAAAACTGGAATGTGTTTGAAATGGAAAATTATGCCTTAAAATAAATGTTAGAAACGCTCCCGTCTGCCTCTGCTTCACTCTGCCTGCTCAACCCAGACCTAGAACCTGTCACCTTCCACCTTGTGATACAGTGCCTTCGGAAAGTATTCAGATGCCTTGACTTTTTCCACATTTTGTTACGTTACAGCCTTATTCTAAAATGGATTAAATAAATAAATACAAATCCTCAGCAATCTACACATAATACCTCATAATGACAAAGTGACAAATGACAAAAATAATAAGCAGAAATACCTTATTTACATAAGTATTCAGATCCTTTGCTATGAAACTCGAAATTGACCTCAGGTGCATTCTGTTTCCATTTATCATCCTTGAGATGTTTCTACAACTTGATTGGAGTCCACCTGTGGTAAATTCAGTTGATTGGACATGATATGGAAAAGCACACACCAGTCTATATAAGGTCCCACATTTGACAGTGCATGTCAGAGCAAAGACCAAGCCATGAGGTCGAAGGAATTGTCCGTAGAGCTCTGAGACAGGATTGTGTCAATGCACAGATCTGGGGAAGGGTACCAAAACATTTATGCAGCATTGAAGGTCCCCAAGAACACAGTGGCCTCCATCACTCTTAAATGGAAGAAGTTTGGAACCACCAAGGCTCTTCCTAGAGCTGGCTGCCCGGCCTATCTGAGCAATCAGGGGGAGAAGGGCCTTGGTCAGGGGAGGTGACCAGGAACCAGATGGTCACTCTGAAAGAGCTCTAGAGTTCCTCTGTGGGAGAAACTTCTAGAAGGACAACCATCTCTGCAGCACTCCACCAATCAGGCCTTTATGGTAGAGTGGCCAGACGGAAGCCACTCCTCAGTAAAAGGCACATGACAGCCTGCTTGGAGTTTGCCAAAAGGCACCTAAAGACTCTCAGACCATGAGAAACAAGTCTGATGGTCTGATGAAACCAATATTGAACACTTTGGCCTGAATGCCAAGTGCCACGTCTGGAGGAAACCTGTCACCATCCCTACAGTGAAGCATGGTGGTGGCAGCATCATGCAGTGGGGATGTTTTTCAGTGGCAGTGACTGGGAGACTAGTCAGGTTCGAGGGAAAGATGAACAGAGAAAAGTACAGAGAGATCATTGATGAAAGCCTGCTCCAGAGCACTGAGGACCTCAGACTGGGGCAAAGGTTCACCTTCCAACAGGACAATAAACCGAAGCACACAGCCAAGACAATGCAGGAGTGGCTTCGGGACAAGTCTCTGAATGTTCTTGAGTGGCCCAGCTAGAGCCCAGATCGAACATCTCTGGAGAGACCTGAAAATAGCTGTGCAGCGATGCTCCACATCCAACCTGACAGAGCTTGAGAGGATCTGCAGAGAAGAATGGGAGAAACTCCCCAAATACAGGTGTTCCAAGCTTGTATCTTCATACACAAGACTTGAGGCTGTAATCGCTGCCAACGGTGCTTCAACAAAGTACTGAGTAATGGGTCTGAATACTGTGATATTTCAGTTTATCTGTAACAAAATGTTTTTTATTATGAAAAGCTATTTTTGCTTTGTAATTGTGGGGTATTGTGTGTAGACTGATGAGGGGAAAAAACTGCTTAACTCCAGTCCATTTATTTGAAAAATAGAACAATTGATGGGAATTTAAGCTAAGATGTATAATGCTGTTGCACTTGAGCTTTTTCCAAAATCGGATAATGTGTAAAAAAGTATTGTGCCCTCATCCCACTTTAGCATAAAGTCGCAATAAAAAAGGTTTCACTTTATGTTCTTATTAGGAGAAGTCAAGCATCTTGCTCTTTCATGTTCCCCCACGGTTGGGATTGCCTAATAAATTGAGCCTCACTGTAACGTAAGTGTGAGGTACCTTTCACCATCCAGCTGTAGAACACCCTAGGCTCAACCTCAGTGATGGCTGCACATTTGGGGTTGGGAAGTATGTGAATTGTTGTTTCTCCTGGTGATTTTGTTTTTTGAACAGTAACTATATATTCGAGGAGCTGTTTAAAGCAGTTTAACATGCTACGAAAAACACCAATGCTAAAGGAGCAGTTCTTTCACTGAACTTTATTTTTGTAATAGAATCACAGCAAAATATTAACTGTCAGCCATTTTAGTATTTTTTTACTTTAATAGCTCTGCTCCAACTTGACAGCGAACGTAAACAGCTGATCTTCCCTGCAATGTGAAGTACATATTTGTTGGTCCAAAGGAGCGAGAGAGAGAGAGAGGGGGGAGAGAGACTGAGAGAGGGGCGCAGAGAGAGAGCGAGCGAGAGATTATATATATTTAAGGCCTATGTGCATCTGGAGCTGATAAAGTAGTAAAAGAAAGACACAGACTACCACAGGTGCTAAAATGAGGAATATATTTGGGGTGTGGAAGACTGTCAGCATCAGGTGACGGTGAGTAGCATAATACCCACAGTCAAATAGACATGCCTGTTATCATCATGTCTAAATACAGCATGAAGACAATTGTCCAGACAGTATACATTCAAGCTTGCAGTATGAGCTCTGGTGAGTATAGAGTATACCCAATGATGAACAGACTGTAGTCACTTCTCATTTATATGCATGATACATGGTTGCATTAATGGGATCACACAAATTTCAACTTTCTATTGTCCAAGAGTAAACTATGAGCTACTAATACATTAATCCATTGTATTGGTTATAAGTCTTACAGTAACTGTAAATTCACTCATGAAAGAATCCATTGAGATTGAAAGTTACAATTGGAATGATAGATTATTTATTTTTGAAAGTGGATGTTGTGATGTCATGTTGTGATCCTTGTCAAGAATAAACACACATTTTGATTAATGTGTTATTGTTGTTTATTGTTAATACAGTCCGCTCTTCTGTTCCAGGATCCTGGGTGCCAGTCTGTTTTAACTAATATGTTGTATTGTTTGACAGGACAGTGATGAGTGCATTGTTTACTGCAGAAAAGGACAAGCCAGCTGCACAGTACATGTGCCAATAGTGAGTTTGGAAACTTCTAGCGTCTTTCACTGGTCTTAGCATGCAAGTATTTCAATATGATGCCAACGATGGATCATATTCAAGTCTTTCTCCACTAGAATCACAGGGTTTCATGTGATATGTTTGTATCACAGTCAATAAAAGTGTAACACTTCTTACAGACTATTCATATATACAGATAAATTAGCTATTTAGAGGCGAGGCGGTGTGACACATCTTGATCTGTTTTTTAATGGAAATGTTGCTGTTTGCCTGAGTAATCACTGGTTGCAAAGAATTCCAAGTTGACTTCAAGAAAAGATCCAAGATGATCCTGCATATATGTTTAAAAATGTTTACGTTTATCTCAACATAATAATGTTCACAACAGCTGATCTAATCCATCTTTGAGAATTCCACAGAGAACAATCTATTATCTTAGCTACATGTGAAGACAAGGAGTGGCGTCTGTGTTGCATGTCAAGTGTCAGGATCCCCTATCTATCTACCATATAAACCCTGTGTGTCATTTAATCCCTATGTGTGAGAGTACAGCCTTAGATCTGTCATGTGGTCTCCAGAGTAGCCTATACAGTAAATAGCCTGTTTGGATCCAATGGTGTGGGACAGAGGATTCTAAAAGAGGAAAGGGGGAGGTGAGGTGGAATCCAAAAACAGATTGTTTAAAACAATGAGCCACATCAAAGGCGCTACGCAGTTAAATCAAGTCCGTTTTTCCTGTGTTTTATATCCTTTTTGTACATTAGCTGATTAAACTAACACTAAAAGTGTGATTATCGTCGTAATTCCACAATAGTTGCTGGCTGGAAATACAATCTATACAGGACCTTGTTTTCAGCAGGTTCTACATTAGTGGACTTTTTGTTTTAGATCCGGGGATTATCTGATAACCAGCTGATACAGTGTGTAAAATAACGGAGAAACAACCATGATGACCAGAACATTTCAGAACCAGAAACAATCGCACCATTTCAGATTCACCTTCAGAGTGTTTAACAGGCACATGTACAGGGTTGCAGGGTTGCAGGTGTGATTGCAGGGTACAGTGAAAATCTTAGGCTTCGAGCTCCAACATGCAGGACTGGTGAAATAAAATAATGAAAATGGTAATAAAAACAATATAAATATAGCACTATATACATAATAACAACTGTGGCAGTGAGGAATGAATAAATGCCGATTGGGGTGGAGGCAGTGTAAAGACTGTTGGGGGGGTGGGGGGGAATGACCATAAGGGGAGCAGCAGCATGATCATTGAGAGAAATAAAAACAAGAAAGTAATACTAGACATACTATCAGCTTCTACAGTGATGAATGTCGTTGTGGTGGGGGTGTGGGGTGGAATACACATAGAGGGAGTAGAGCGGGGGCAGCAGGAGAAAGAATGTCCATAGGGGAGTAGAAGGGGGCAGCAGGAGAAAGAATGTCCATAGGGGGAGTAGAAGGGGGAGCAGCAGGAGAAAGAATGTCCATAGGGGGAGTAGAAGGTAAGGTAAGTGAGTTGAGGTTTGGAGGGGGAGCAGGTAGCTGACTAGTGGTGGCTATTCAGCAGCCTGATGGTCTGAGGGTAGAAACTATTCGCCAGTCCTGTACTTCCCGCGTCTGAGTGATTGAAGCAGGGAGAACAGGGCATGGCTTGGGTGGCTGGTGTCCCTGATTATCTTCTTGGCCTTCCTGTGACACCTGATGTTCTAGGTGTCCTGTAGGGAGGCAGTGTGCACCCAATGGTGCGTTCGGCTGCACGTATCACCCTCTGATGAGCGGCGGTGAAGTTGCCGAAACCAGGCTGTGATGCAGCCCAACAGTATGCTTCGATAGCGCTCCTGTAGAACACTGTGAGGGCCCTCAGGGACAGGCCAACTTTCTTCAGCATCCTGAGGTTGAAGAGTCACTGTCGTGCCTTCTTCACTACGGTGTCCGTGTGGTTAGACCATTTCAGCTTCTCTGAGATGTGTACGCCAAGGAATTTTAAGTTATTAACCATCTCCACAGTGGCCCTGTTGATGAGGATGGTGGCGTGGCCAGCCTGGTTGCTCCTGAAGTCCACAATCAGCTCCTTTGTTTTGCTAACGTTGAAGGAGAGGTTGTTGACCTGGCACCACACCGTCAGAGTGCCTACCTCCTCCCTGTAGGCTGTCTCGTTGTTGTTGGTGATCAGGCCTACTACTGTCATGTCGTCAGTGAACTTGTTGGAACTGTGTGAGGCCATGCAGTCATGGGTATACAGAGAATACAGGAGGGGACTGAGGACGCAACCTTGTGGGGGCCCCGTATTGAAGATCAGTGTCAAGGAGGCAATGTTGCCTACCTTCACCACCTGGGGGGCGGCCCGTCAGGAAGTCCAGGACCCAGTTGCATACGGAGGAGTTCATACCCAGGGCTGTGAGCTTTATAATGAGCTTATAGGGCACTATGGTATTGAAGGCCAAGCTGTTGTCGATGAACAGCATCCTCACATATGCATTCCTCTTGTCCAGGTGGGTGAGGGCAGTGTGCAGCGCAAAGGAGATTGTGCCGTCCATGGATCTGTCAGGGCGGTAGGCGAATTGGAGAGAGTTGAGTGTGTTGGGGAGGGAGGAGGTGATGTGGTCTTTGACTAGCCTCTTGAAGCACTTCATGATGACGGAAGTGAGTGCTACTGGTCAGTATTCATTCAGTTCAGTTACTTTCCCTTTCTTGGGCACAGGGATGATAGCGGACATCTTGAAGCAGGTGGGTATAGAGGCCTGAGCTAGGGGAGCGATTGAAAATGTCAGAGAACACAACAGTCAGCTGGTCTGCACATGCTCTAAGGGCATGGCTAGAGATGCCATCTGGGCTGGCAGGCTTGCAAGGGTTAACACGTTTGACTGACTTCCATACGTCCTCAGTGGAGACTGTGAGTGTGTAGCCCACGTTGTCATCTGGGGCTCTCCTCGGCAGCTCAGGGTCATTGTGCTCGAATCTTGAGAAAAAGGTGTTTAGCTCGTCTGGTGACCGTGATGTGGCTGGCTTTCTTTTTGTAAATCCGTGATCGTTAGGAGCCCCTGCCACATACGCCTTGTGTCAGAGCCGCTGAATTGATCCTCCACTGTGTCTCTATACTTGTGTTCCTCCATCTTGATCAATCTGCATAAGTCATATTTGAACTGTTTAACAAAACTATTGTCCCCGGTCACCTTGCCCTGTTTATAAGCAGCATCTCTCTCTTTCAATTTCCTACATTTCACATAGACAACAGGGAATGGCAGACAGGAATTGTCACCTAACATTACGATGGTGGTCATGTAAGGGGTTGGGAATTCATATAGCAAGGACAGTACAGGATAGATGCTTACAGTACACCAGTGATGGATGAAGCTGACATTTTCTGGAATTTAGCACCTAGAAATACCTAGGTACTTGTCATCAAACACACAAAGCAGCCGACAATGGCATCTTAGATTACAGTTCAGCTCTGCACTTGAGAATGATCTTCCTCTGAAAAGTCTCTCCACAAATAACTTATAAGAGCTGGAATCCGTACTTGATGAAACTGCCACGTTCGTTTGCTGTATTACAAGAACAAAGAAATTACTTCAAGCAACGAACACCGTTTTTATCCCTCGGACATCATTGCACGTGCGATATAACAGCATGGTATGTACTGCAAGGATTTTGCTACTCCCCTCTGTTTCATCAACAAAACAAAAACAATAACAAATGCGCTGCGATGACAAGTGGCGCTTTTTCACCTAATGCAAATTTCAGCTTTAAGATAATCAAATCAAAATCAAATCACATTTTATTTGTCACATACACATGGTTAGCAGATGTTAATGCGAGTGTAGCGAAATGCTTGTGCTTCTAGTTCCGACCATGCAGTAGTATCTAACAAGTTATCTAACAAATTCACAACAACTACCTTATACACACATACACATAAATGTTTTCATCCTTTACCTAGTTGTTCCTTGTGGAAATACAGTGGGGCAAAAAGGTATTTAGTCAGCCACCAATTGTGCAAGTTCTCTCACTTAAAAAGATGAGAGAGGCCTGTAATTTTCATCATAGGTACACTTCAACTATGACAGACAAAAGGAGGAAAAAAAATCCAGAAAATCACATTGTAGGATTTTTAATGAATTTATTTGCAAATTATGGTGGAAAATAAGTATTTGGTCACATACAAACAAGCAAGATTTCTGGCTCTCACAGACCTGTAACTTCTTCTTTAAGAGGCTCCTCTGTCCTCCACTCGTTACCTGTATTAATGGCACCTGTTTGAACTTGTTATCAGTATAAAAGACACCTGTCCACAACCTCAAACAGTCACACTCCAAACTCCACTATGGCCAAGACCAAAGAGCTGTCAAAGGACACCAGAAACAAAATTGTAGACCTGCACCAGGTTGGGAAGACTGAATCTGCAATAGGTAAGCAGCTTGGTTAATTATTAGGAAATGGAATTATTAGGAAATGGAAGACATACAAGACCACTGATAATCTTCCTCGATCTGGGGCTCCACGCAAGATCTCAACCCGTGGGGTCAAAATGATCACAAGAACGGTGAGCATAAATCCCAGAACCACACGGGGGGACCTAGTGAATGACCTGCAGAGAGCTGGGACCAAAGTAACAAAGCCTACCATCAGTAACACACTACGCCGCCAGGGACTCAAATCCTGCAGTGCCAGACGTGTCCCCCTGCTTAAGCCAGTACATGTTCAGGCCCGTCTGAAGTTTGCTAGAGAGCATTTGGATGATCCAGATGAGGATTGGGAGAATGTCATATGGTCAGATGAAACCAAAATAGAACTTTTTGGTAAAAACTCAACTCGTCGTGTTTGGAGGACAAAGAATGCTGAGTTGCATCCAAAGAACACCATACCTACTGTGAAGCATGGGGTGGAAACATCATGCTTTGGGGCTGTTTTTCTGCAAAGGGACCAGGACGACTGATCCGTGTAAAGGAAAGAATGAATGGGGCCATGTATCGTGAGATTTTGAGTGAAAACCTCCTTCCATCAGCAAGGGCATTGAAGATGAAACGTGGCTGGGTCTTTCAGCATGACAATGATCCCAAACACACCGCCCGGGCAACGAAGGAGTGGCTTCGTAAGAAGCATTTCAAGGTCCTGGAGTGGCCTAGCCAGTCTCAAGATCTCAACCCCATAGAAAATCTTTGGAGGGAGTTGAAAGTCCGTGTTGCCCAGCGACAGCCCCAAAACATCACTGCTCTAGAGGAGATCTGCATGGAGGAATGGGCCAAAATACCAGCAACAGTGTGTGAAAACCTTGTGAAGACTTACAGAAAACATTTGACCTCTGTCATTGCCAACAAAGGGTATATAACAAAGTATTGAGATAAACTTTTGTTATTGACCAAATACTTATTTTCCACCATAATTTGCAAATAAATAAATAAAAAATCTGATTTTCTGGATTTCTTTTTCTCATTTCGTCTGTCATAGTTGAAGTGTACCTATGATGAAAATTACAGGCCTCTCTCATCTTTTTAAGTTGGAGAACTTGCACAATTGGTGGCTGACTAAATACTTTTTTGCCCCACTGTATCAGGTGCACACATTAACCTGGTCTGGGGTTCAAGAAGATCTATTTGAAATGCTAAATTGTTCTTGAAGAAATATAATGAACTACTTGATGAAGTACATGACCTGCTGGTGTGGAAATCAATATATTTTTCTTGAACGAGTTCCCATTTTTATGAATTTCTGAATGGCTGTAGTGTTACAGCGGAGCAGACTAGAGACTGAAGCTCAAGGAGGTAGGTAGATCTGGAGCACCATGCCGTGGTTGATTTGTGAAGTTTTCCGTGGACTCAGTCATACAAATCAATTTCAAACTTCTTTCAAGGGGCAATCTGCAGTTCAAACAATAACAAAGCGGACACCCCACCACCTTTTTGTGTAAACAGTTAAGGCTGTGTTTACACAGGCAGCCCAATTCTAATCGTTTTCCAACCATGTCAACACTTTTGGCCAATCAGTTCAACCCATTTGCTAAGGATTAACCATGTTTTGAAGCTATGCAGTGTTTGTTTACAATTACATTGTTAGACAGTTGACCTAAGCTCATGAGACATTAATAAGTTGAATTCTTCAAGAATTCATTTAAAAGTAAAAAAATGTATGTAGCAAAGTGCAACATTAATAAGCAAGTATCTGGATGGAAAGCAACTATGTACAGTAAATTAGCCATAAAATGACACAACTTCAACCATCCACTAACATGGAAACCATTCAAAATCAAGGGGATATCACCAGCTCCTCGAAATGTTCATGCGGACTGGCCTGTCGGCAAGACTCACCGTGCGCTCGAGACAGTCAGGGAATGGGATCGACTCCTTTTGCCATTTGAATTGGGGCTCTTCATCTGCCTCAACATCATATAGCTGTAAGGAAGCAGTTGCACAATAAAAGTATTGTTACAGTGGAGGAGACTAGACAGATATCTTGACCTGGTAGGAGGTAGGTAGAGTTGGAGCATCCTGCACAGGTTGATTTGTTTGTAAGTATCTATAAATGAAGTCATCCCTGGACTCAGTTATGTATATTTCAAACTTGCAAATTGTGCATTATAATAAGTAGGTATAATAAGCTCCTTCAAAGCAATAAGACATTCATTAACAAAACCCTAAATAATTTAACAAAATGCTATTGTTGTTACTTACTTGACACTGCGGTCTGCTGCCCTGTGCACAGTTGCTGCTGCTTGGCAAACAAGGAAGCTCAAGTGATTGAATTTGACAGCAGCACGTCAATGTCCCTGAAAACACAATAAGCCTTCTAAACATGTGAAACATTTGGCAGAACACAGACATGAAATATGTCCTAATAAAAAATGAGTGTTTCAAAGGAGATATCAACTATCACATTTTTATTGAATACAGGAGACCATTATATCCTGTGGGTAACCACTTGAGAATTTCTTAACCCTCCTATCCACTGTTCAGATCAGATCACCTTTCCAATGGAAAAAAAATGTATCCTTCTGGCAGCCTTCTCTTGGTTTTAAATCGTGCCATATTAGATCCCTTGGCGACTGCATGGCACATTCTTGGCAAAACTGTGGGGGTAAGGTCACCCTGTTACTTTCTTAAATCTTCAGATTGAGATCTCATTTTAGCTTAATGTTCTGAGCTGTGTGTTCTTAGCATAATAATGGTACTCCACGGTGTTTACAGCACGGGGAAAAATAAAACCCATTCTAATAGGTTACATTTATTGTAATATCTATTGTCAAGACACAGGATACATTTTCAACAGTACAATATTAGTGTCTACTACAACCCACTGGGTATAGACGTCAATTCAACATCTATTCCATGTTGGTTCAACGTAATTTCATTGAAATGACGTAGAAACAACGTTGATTCAACCCGTGTGTGCCCAATGGAAAAACAACTGGCCCCGTCTCAAAGTAACGCTCTTTGGTAGAAGATTTAACACCTACAAAAATAAAACAAACACGCAATGTGACTTTACTTGCAAAGGGAAAACCTTTAAATCTCGAGGGAGCAGAAACGCAACGAGATTAAACACTCAATGACTTAAGATGGGTTCATATTGGGAGGTTGTCTCATCCTCCTTCATGTGATGAGCTGGTATGACCACAGCTGTTGGCCCTGTTGTGTGGAACAATAATCTCTTGGAACCTTCCACCCTACTTTACTTCAAGCTCATTGGCATTACCCATTTTATTTCTTTATAACAATTTAGGAATTGCATGGCTACTGCAACAGTATACCAATGACATTTCAAGATGTCACGGCTAAATGAGGGTATTCTGTTGTGCCAGTGAACATTAAAAAAAAAGATTAAGTACCATAGATTGACCTAACCTTGAATCAAGTATTTTCTGTGCACTGCTTGAAACAAAGCTTGAGTGTTAAAAATGCTTGACAAAAACCTCTCACACCTCTTTTGAGATTTTGTAGAGATTTCATCATAGGTTGAGTCAATGTTTTTACTGCACACCACAAAAAAAAGAGAACTCATCTTGTAAAACATATAAAATAAGATCTATATATTTACTGTATATGTTACAATATTTAATGTCAAAATCAATTAAATAAATCATTCAAAACAATGACAGCCACTGATGCCCATGATTATATGTGAGATAAATCAGGAAATATTTCATGATGCAGTCACACGTCAACTAGCAGTCTAGAGGTTACTGCCAAACAAAGCCAAAATACATGACCAATGAGATCAAGAAGTAATCTCCTGAGAGCACTCGTCCTTCTATATAAGAAGCGACACCACTCCTATCAGGACAGACAGGGACCCAGCTAAGGTAAGTCATGCTCCAGCACAGATGCTACCTCAGTTTATTCTTGCTTTGCTCATTGATAACAAGCACATTTAAATGATCAAACGTTCTGATTATTTCTTTGACTAAAATCTTAATCACTATATCTTAATTATTAGAGTCACTCTATATTGCATTATCTGATTTAATATTATACATTTTAAAATGTAGAGGCAGCTGTAAAATACTAAATAAATGTGTTGTCTTTTTAGGTATTCTGTTCAAAGGCTGCCAGAGACCTACCTGCACGGTTGGTGTCCAACAAGGTAAAAACACTTTACTCTGCAAACATTACATGTAGTTGTTCTATTTTTGTGTTATCACATATACAGTACTAAGACTGTTAATTATTAGTTACTAATTTGGCTAAAGTCCTGTCATTACAATTTAGTATTTGTTTTGTGTACCTTCTGTTACCTTCAGTTTGTGTATCTGCAGTTCAAATCAAATCAAATCTCAAATCAAATCACATTTTGTTGGTCACATACACATGGTTAGCAGATGTTATTGCAGGTGTAGCGGAATGCTTGTGCTTCTAGTTCCGACAGTGCAGCAATATCTAACAAGTAATATCTAACAATTTCACAACATATACCCAATATACACAAATCTAAGTAAGGCATTGAATTAAGAATATATAAATATAAATATATGAACGAGCAATGTCAGAGCGACATAGACTAAGATACAGTAGAATAGTTTAGAATGCAGTAAATACATATGAGATGAGTAATGCAAGATATGTAAACATTATTAAAGTGACATTATTAAAGTGACTAGTGTTCCATTTATTAAAGTGGCCAATGATTTCAAGTCTGTGTATATAGGCAGCAGCCTCTCTGTGCTATTGATTATGGCTATTTAACAGTCTGATGGCCTTGACCTTTTGATAGTTACCATAGTAGTCATGAAGTGACAACATACCATAAGGTTAACTTAGTGTATAGTGTTGTATGCTGTCAATGTGTCCAACCACCTCTTAAGTACCGTTCAATGATTCCCTTTAGTCCGAGTGAAGTCAATACTTTACAGTGGGGTTATCTTCTCTTTTTAAGACGTTAATAATGATAAAGATTCCAACTCTTAAAGGCTTCATCTGTAACATATTGTTCAATGATCATTTCAACTAATGCACCCACCACAGTAGGCTGCTGAAGGGAGGACGGGTCCTAATGATGACCGGAACGGAGTGAATGGAATGGCACCAAACACATGGAAACAAGGTTTTTGATGTATTTGATACCATTCCACAATTCCTCTCCAGTCATTACCACAAGCCCATCCTCCCCAATTAAGGTGCCACCAACCTTTGTTACTCAGTGATTCTCTGTGAATGACCTATAACGTATGCCGCATGAGCTTAGTACAACTGACTTACCTTATCATAAGTCGAAACCTAAAGTCGTATTTCTGAATTGTTTATATTTTGTTGGTATCTGAGTCTTTGTTAACAACAATGCATTACATTCTAACAGTAAAGAGCCACCATGGGGGACTCAGAGATGCAGTGCTTTGGCGCGGCGGCCATTTACCTCCGCAAGCCGGAAAGGGAGAGGATTGCGGCCCAGGCCGCTCCCTTTGATGCCAAATCAGCTTTCTTTGTGGTTGAGCCCAAAGAGATGTACCTCAAAGGGGTTCTCCAGAGTAGAGAGGGTGGCAAAGCCACTGTCAAAACGCTATGTGGGCAAGTAAGTGATATAATGTATCTCTATCTCAGCACTCTAATAAAAATGTATTAGTACATACAAGGTAAGTAACATTTTAGATCAATATTTAATCTCTTGTATGTGTATTTGTTTTGGCACAGACCATCACTGTAAAAGAGGATGATATCCACCCCATGAACCCTCCAAAGTATGATAAAATTGAGGACATGGCCATGATGACCCACCTCAATGAGGCCACAGTGTTGTATAACCTCAAAGAGCGTTACGCAGCATGGATGATCTACGTGAGTTTAAATGAAAGACAATCTAGCGGTCAATACATGAATCAATGGAGAGTTGAAATGTTAACAAATGTTATTCCCCTCTATTACAGACCTACTCTGGGCTGTTCTGCGTCACTGTAAACCCCTACAAGTGGCTCCCAGTGTACGACCAGTCGGTTGTGAATGCTTACAGAGGCAAAAAGAGAATTGAGGCCCCACCCCACATCTTCTCTATCTCTGATAATGCCTATCAGCACATGCTCACTGGTATTCTCACTTATTGGTGCAATTTAAATTAACTGAAAAAGAGAAGGCCTCTTTACTGTCTCATCAACATAGGCTAATCTTTGATATTTTTCCCTCTTGCAGATCGTGAAAACCAGTCAATCCTCATTACGTAAGCACCTGTGTCTGTGTAGCCTAATGAACGTATCAACTTCATTAAGTCTTTGGATCCCACAGTCTTTTGACAGACGTTAACATTACAATACCATTTATGTTACGTAGTCTGTCCACAAGAGATTAGTAAGAGGAATAATGTCTAACAAGTGAGTAAAGTGTTAATTTTGAGTGTTTCCTCCCCGCAGCGGAGAATCCGGTGCAGGAAAAACTGTGAACACCAAACGTGTCATCCAGTACTTTGCGACAATCGCAGTGGCTGGAGGCAAGAAGGAACAAGCAGCAGCTGCTGCTTCTGGGAAAATAAAGGTGAGACACATTATTGTATATACTGTACAAATACAATATGTTGAGATTAAAGTATGTTGATTTTAGGCAGAGGCATCATGCCGTTGTTATAATTTTTGTGTGGGTACTGATGACCAAATTTGCTATCTTTAAATGAATTCTTCAGATAATAAATAATATTGTTTAGGCCTACAGGCGGCAATTTTTTTTCAGTACAAATGCATAAAACTGAAAGTAGTTCCTTATTAATTAAAAAATATATTTGAAGGGTATTTTTACACTTTATTTGGACAGTTATGAAACGAAAGAGGGATACAGGCAAGTGGGAGATGTAGTGGGAAGGGTGGACGCAGGGATTAAACCCCCTGGCTCCAGTGGGGAGCTTTGTACACTTGATACGGCTCTCCACAATGCCCATCAGTTTAAATGGCCATGGTCCAATCCCAGATGGATCACGAAACCCTACGCATTTTGACAGGAGCAATCCAAATGGTAATAGCATAATTTTGCTCTCTAATAGGCCAGGTGAAAGTGTCACCATGTCGCTTATAGCATCTCAGATCTACACAATTGCATTGTAGTGTCTAGGGCACAGGAGGTTGGTGGCACCTTAATTGGGGAGGACGGGCTTGTGGTAAGGGCTGGAGCAGAATGAGTAGAATGGTATCAAATACATCAAACACGTGGTTTCCATGTGTTTGATGCAATTCCATTTGCTCTGTTCCGTCGATTATTATGAGCTGTCCTTCCCTCAGCAGCCTCCAGTGGTCTAAGGGTACATTTCAGATTGGGCCTATGACACCCCAGTTAAGGAAGTAGTAGATTTGAAGAGTTTATTTACAAAACTTCACAGAATCAGTCAGGTAACATTTGTGTTTTTTCATCAGAAATTATTGCTAATGGGTACCTTCATAAAAGATTACTTTTTTCAGATTTAATATTCATAGATTTTAGATGTGTATAAAAATTAGTTTTTTTGGAATGTTCGTATCCTGTATACTTGATTGTGATATGTGGTTGGTTTACCTAATTACAGTATCTTAAGATGAATGCACTTACTGTAAGCTGCTCTGGATAAGAGAATCTGCCAAATGACTAAAATACCAAATGTAAATGTTTTACATACAGATCTCATATTACATTTTTTAAATATTTTTTGACTGTGTAAAACCTAGCAGTACTAATTATTTATCTAAGAGTAAGGCGGATTTAGAGCATTTAGCAAAAAAACATATTTGTCTCTCTGAAATGAAACCATCAAGTGATAGATTTTTATTTATTATTTTATTGTATTTTACCCCCCTTTTTCTCCCCAATTTCGTGAAATCCAATTGCGACCCAAATACGATCTTGTCTCATCGCCGAGGCAAAGGTCGAGTCATGCGTCCTCCGAAACATGACACGCCAAACCGCGCTTCTTAACACTCTGCTGCTTAACCCGGAAGCCAGCTGTACCAATGTGTCGGAGGAAACACCATTCAACTGACGACCGAAGTCATCCTACAGGCGCCACAAGGAGTTGCTAGAGAGCGATGAGCCAAGTAAAGCCCCCCTGGCCAAACCCTCCCCGAACATGGACGGCGCTGGGCCAATTGTGGGCTGCCCTATGGGACTCCCGGTCACGGCCGTTTGTGACACAGTCTGGGATCAAAGTGACGCCATGGCATGGGGTTTTTCAATGACAGACATGACCGCTGCGCCACTCTGGAGGCCCAAGTGATAGATTATAAACAAATACATGTCTGTCATTGAACAACCCCATTCCATGATTAGATAGTGAAAAAACACACCAATCTTAAACAATTAAACAATAAAAGCGAATTTACCAATGTTTCTGAAAATGTATATATTGTATAGCATTTTGGAATTAAACTCTTCATTTATAAAGTTTGCTATATCATGTCATCTCTAGGGGTCGCTGGAGGATCAAATCATTGCAGCTAACCCTTTGCTGGAGGCTTATGGAAATGCCAAGACCGTGAGGAATGACAACTCCTCCCGTTTTGTAAGTAATGTTAAAATGCAGCTTCACATTACTTGCTGCCTGTTAAAATCATGAAGATATACTTACAATGTCTCAACTGTACAGGGTAAATTCATCAGAATCCATTTTGGAACTACCGGAAAGCTGGCTTCAGCCGATATTGAAACTTGTAAGTATCTTCTTTTTTTTCATACTTTTTATTTACATCTAAAAATTGTATGTTATACAACACACTCTTAACCATGCTATACTTGAACTATAGATCTGCTGGAGAAGTCTAGAGTGACATTCCAGCTGTCTGCTGAGAGAAGCTACCACATCTTCTATCAGCTCATGACTGGACACCAGCCACAATTGCTGGGTGAGACAAATACAGAAATATGACATGGAATGCATAAGGCCAACAGGGCTACATAAATGCCTGTTAAACTCTGAGAAGTTGTTCTGGACCCTGTACTGGGTCTGGTGAGTTTGGGGGTTACCCCCAAGTAGGGTATACCCTGATGGTCATTGCAAAGCAATACATTTCCTTCTCCATCCACATTACCTTGTATGCATCCTCCACATGCACCATTGACAGTGGTGTAAAGTACTTAAGTAAAAATACTTTAAAGTACTAATTAAGTAGTTTTTGGGGGTATCTGTACTTTACAATTTATATTTTTGACAACTTTTACTTTTACTTCACTACATTCTTAAAGAAAATGATGTACTTTTTACTCCATACATTTTCCTGACACCCAAAAGTACTCGTTACATTTTTTATGCTTAGCAGGACAGGAAAATTGTGCAATTCACGCACTAATCAAGAGAACATCCCTGGTAATCTCTATTGCCGCTGATCTGGCGGATTAACGGACTCACAAAACAGAAATTCTTTGCTTGTAAATTATGTCTGAGTGTTGGAGTGTGCCCCTGGCTATCCATAAAGTAAAAAGATTTGCTTAATATAAGGAATTTGAGATGATTTATGCTTTTACTTTTACTTTTGTTACTTAAGTATATTTTAGCAATTACATTTACTTTTGATACTTAAGTATATTTAAAACCAAATACTTTTAGACTTTTACTCAGGTAGTATTTTACTGGGTGACTTTCAATTTTACAAATGTCATTTTCAATTAAGGTATCTTTACTTTTACTCAAGTATGACAATTGGGTACTTTTTCCACCACTGACCATTGATCTAGTTCACTCATTTATAATAGGAAAAGTGATCGGGAAAATACGTTGCAAGTTTCCTCACCTGTCTGTGTCTTTTAAGTATCACTTGAAAGGCCTGATTTCTAGGGTCATTGTAAGATGTCAGGCTTGAGAAAATCTGTTCAGCCATTTTGGCACTGTGACTCACTACCTAAACCAGACAGTGGCCAAGATACGTCATGTGATTTCTTGCTGCCATCTAGGGGACGAACTGGGAATCAGACAGGGGGTATATTTACACACTGGACAGGAAGAGACTTCATCTTTCTCCTCATAAATGATGTATATCAATCCTCTAAGACCAAAAAGGATTCCTGTGAGACGAAAGATTACTTTGCCCTGCGTTTTTAAAATGTCTGTGTTCCTATGGAAATTTGAGCATGTTTCGAGTGACAACATTAGATAAAAGATCAGACTTTTTTAATACAAATAAAATATCCAATATACATATATATCCTTTTGGAACTGTAATTGGTGACATATTTTATGTCAAACATAGACTTTCAAATATTTTATTCCCCAACATTTGACAAAAAAGATCTTGGGCTCTGTAATAGTCACATTGTTTCTGACCTTTATCAGAATCCCACTGTTCTTAAGACTTACAGTTTTGTAACCAAAATGTATTGTATGCGGGTAGTATACAATATTATGTGTAATTTAGTAAATTACACCAGAGAGTATCAGAGTTGAACAGGTTAATGATGTCACTGCTAAACATGTATTCATATTCCAGATGCTCTTCTGATCACCACCAACCCCTACGACTATCCCATGCTCAGTCAGGGTGAAATCACTGTCAAGAGTATCTGTGATGTGGACGAGTTCATTGCCACTGACGTAAGTCAAATTGACATATGTTATTTCATGCCATAATTGTTTGTTCTTAGCATGATGAATCATATTTTGACAATATTTTGATTGATGTTGCACAGAATTGTGTCTTTCTTTCTGGAAGTGTACTTGAAAGAAGTGATGTGTAGTGTTCTTCCAGGATAGGAGGGAAATCAACTTGCTTTTCAAGGAAGTCAATTTTGTGTAATCATAGCCCACCTCTACTTTAAATCACAGGAGGCCATTGACATTTTGGGCTTCACTGCTGATGAAAAGCTGGGCATCTTCAAGCTGACTGGTTCTGTGATGCATCATGGGGCAATGAAGTTCAAGCAGAAGCAGCGTGAGGAGCAGGCTGAGCCTGATGGCACTGAAGGTAAATTGAAAAATTATGAAGACACTGCAACCAGGAATCTCTGGCGTTGTCAAACTGGTGTACATTACATGCATGAAATCAAATAAAGCAGTACATATTTACTCAACATGATGATTGAAATATCTGTTCTTTGTAAAAAGTATGATCTTTGTAAAAAAAGAGTACCATTTTACCTTCCATCTTAGTGGCTGATAAAATCTCCTACCTCATGGGCCTGAACTCCGCTGACTTGCTCAAAGCTCTGTGCTACCCCAGAGTGAAGGTCGGGAATGAAATGGTGACCAAGGGGCAGACTGTACCACAGGTTGGCAACTCGGTTATGGCCCTCTGTAAATCAGTCTATGAGAAAATGTTCTTGTGGATGGTCGTCCGTATCAATGAGATGTTAGACACAAAGCAGGCCAGACAATTCTTCATTGGTGTGCTGGACATCGCTGGATTTGAGATCTTTGATGTGAGTGGTAAACAATTACTTTTCCTTCCACTTTACACTAACTACCTGACAATGCACTACCCTAAACATTTTATTTTCTTCAGTACAACAGCTTGGAGCAGCTTTGCATCAACTTCACCAATGAGAAACTGCAACAGTTCTTCAACCACCACATGTTTGTACTGGAGCAAGAAGAGTACAAGAAAGAGGGAATTGAATGGGCGTTCATTGACTTTGGTATGGATTTGGCTGCCTGCATTGAGCTTATTGAGAAGGTACGCATAATAACAATTTCTTAAATCAATATTTTACTGTAAAAAGCCTGGTCTCTATTAAAATGATTCTGTTCTCAACAGCCAATGGGCATCTTCTCCATCCTTGAAGAGGAGTGCATGTTCCCCAAGGCTTCAGACACTACCTTCAAGACCAAGCTGAATGAACAGCATCTTGGCAAAACTGCCGCCTTCCAAAAGCCAAAACCTACCAAAGGAAAAGAGGCAGGGAAGGAGGCCCACTTTGCCCTTGTGCACTATGCTGGCATTGTAGAATACAGTATTACAGGCTGGCTGGACAAGAACAAGGACCCACTGAACGACTCTGTTGTGCAACTCTACCAGAAGTCTACAGTCAAACTGTTGGCTTATCTCTATGTAACTCCAGCAGCTGATGGTAGTGTTTACTGTTCACACAGATGTAAACATTTTTTTTACATAAAGCCTAGTTATGGCTTTAGTGCATTCCGTAAATACTAACACATTTTGCATCCCTGTAATGCTGGAATTTATCTTTTGAATATACAAATAGAGGCTGCAAGCAAGAAGGGTGGAGCCAAGAAGAAGGGTGGCTCCTTCCAGACAGTGTCTGCTCTGTTCAGGGTATGTGTTAATCAAAAATGGAGAGGATATTCCTTTATAATGGGAGAGGGGAAATATTATAATTTTATTCATATCATAATATGTTTAAGGTGTGCGTGGATCTGAAATAGCTTTTGTTCAAAATGTTTGAGATTCAACAATTGAGTTTGGAGTTTGTAAGGGAAATGTTTGTTGTTGATTTAAGTATGTTAAAACTTTCAGGAAAACTTGGGCAAGCTGATGACCAACTTGAGGAGCACTCATCCTCACTTTGTGCGATGTTTGATTCCCAATGAATCAAAGACACCAGGTAAGTGCTAAAAAGCTGTAAATTGTTTTGTTTTTTTGTGAAGAAGAAACTTGTTTTACGTTTTATGAAAATGAATGAGTAAAACATTACATTTGTCTACAAGGTCTGATGGAAAACTTCCTGGTCATCCACCAGCTGAGGTGTAATGGTGTGCTGGAAGGTATCAGAATCTGCAGAAAGGGCTTCCCCAGCAGAATCCAATATGGTGACTTCAAGCAGAGGTAAATGCACAGTGCCCTTGAAAAGTCAGCCATCGTCAGTGGTTGCAGATATTGTGACATCCATCACAGCTGTGTAGATACTGCGTGGTATTGATTGAAGAAGTTGAACTATCTTTTCTTTCAGATACAAAGTATTGAATGCCAAAGTCATCCCTGAGGGACAGTTCATGGACAACAAGAAGGCTTCAGAGAAGCTCTTGGGGTCCATTGATGTGGACCACACTCAGTACAAGTTTGGGCACACCAAGGTAAAACATCTTTCCTTTTACTAATCTCTTGTGGACAGACTACGTAACATAAATGGTATTGTAATGTTAACGTCTGTCAAAAGACTGTGGGATCCAACGACTAACGAGCAACGGTAGTTCCGGTACTTTAGTTTTCCATCACTGGTTATTTGGACGTGTCAGGATTGGGTGAAGGTGGTGCTTAAAGTGGGGGCAGAGATTTGAAGCAATAATTTGAAGCAATGATTTCAAGTGGAAGTTTCCTTAATAGGGCTTTGGCTGAGAATTTCCATTCAGGAGGTGGAGTCTGTTGCTCTCATTAGTATCTTTTCTCGTATACATCTTCCCCCGCCACCTCATTGAGCAGGTGGCGCAGTTACACAATATTTTAGTTTTGGGTTTCCGATATTACTCCTTTAAAGGTGTTAAAATGCTCTTTGAACCTCTGAGTTTAGAATATTTTTCTAATAAACACTAAATTGCAGGTGTTCTTCAAAGCTGGTCTGTTGGGTACTCTGGAGGAGATGCGAGATGAGAAACTGGCTTCTCTGGTGACCATGACTCAGGCCCTGTGCAGAGGTTTCCTCATGAGGAGGGAGTATATGAAGATGATCGAGAGGAGGTAAAGGCTTTGCTGGAAAGAAATGTATATCCATCCTCATTGGTTTACACAGTTGTTGCATTTATAATTGACATGTTTAAACTATTGTCTTATTTGTTTGGATTTTGACAGAGAATCTACTTTCGCCATCCAATACAACATCCGCTCATTCATGAACGTCAAAACCTGGCCATGGATGAAGCTGTACTTCAAGATCAAGCCTCTTCTAAAGAGTGCTGAAACGGAGAAGGAGATGGCCCAAATGAAGGAGAGTTTTGAAAAAACTAGGGAGGATCTGACAAAGGCATTGTCCAAGAAGAAAGAGCTTGAAGAGAAGATGGTTGCTATACTGAATGAAAGAAATGCCCTGGCGTTACAAGTAGCATCTGTAAGTAGCATCTGTAACTGAAGGAGTGGATTAGTAAAATGTGCATCAATCCTTGTTTATATTTGAGAGTATAATTGTGAAACAATTAATATAATATCATATAATCATAACTCTAGGAAGGTGAGAGCCTCAATGATGCAGAGGAAAGGTGTGAGGGACTCATTAAGAGTAAGATCCAGCTTGAAGCCAAACTCAAAGAGACAACTGAGAGGCTCGAGGATGAGGAGGAGATCAATGCTGAGGTGACTGCCAAGAAAAGGAAACTGGAGGACGAGTGCTCTGAGCTAAAGAAAGACATTGATGACTTGGAGCTCACCTTGGCCAAAGTAGAGAAGGAGAAACATGCCACCGAAAACAAGGTTATCTATTTTTCAATACAACCTTTGTGCATCTCTATAAATACAGGCAACCATGTTAATGAAACATTACATGATTCTACTTAGGTTAAAAACCTAGTAGAGGAGATGGCCTCCCAAGATGAAACCATTGCCAAGTTGACCAAAGAGAAGAAAGCCCTCCAAGAGGTGCATCAGCAGACCCTTGATGATCTGCAGGCAGAGGAAGACAAAGTCAACACTCTGACCAAAGCCAAGACCAAGCTTGAACAGCAATTGGATGATGTGAGCAAAAAACAAACTGAATTGAGGGAGTAAAAAGATGTTATAACTAGTAGTACATTATCCGTATACAAATTTAGGTGGAACCACAGTACAATAATGCCTGCTCTCTGTTGCAACAGCTGGAAGGATCTCTGGAGCAAGAGAAGAAAGTCCGCATGGACCTTGAGAGAGCCAAAAGGAAGCTTGAAGGAGATCTGAAACTGTCCCAGGAATCCGTAATGGATCTGGAAAATGACAGGCAGCAGTCAGAGGAGAAGATTAAGAAGTAAGTTGCTTGCCAATAATAAAGCAAGCTAGTATATTTTACCGAAAGTACTTCAACTTCATCTCCATTCCCCTGTTCTTGTGTTCAACTGTACATAGGAAGGACTTTGAGTTAAACCAGTTTCTTAACAAGGTTGAGGATGAACAGACACTTGGTCTTCAGCTCCAGAAGAAGATCAAGGAGCTCCAGGTTAATTCAAGATGTAGCACTTAACTAAAGTGATTTTAAATCTATACGAATAAATCTTTTCAAGTTGGCTTTGCAAGGGCTGAATATATATGACCATGTATTTCAGGCTCGGGTTGAGGAGCTGGAGGAGGAGATTGAGGCTGAACGTGCTGCTCGGGCCAAGGTTGAGAAGCAGAGGTCTGATCTCTCCAGGGAACTTGAGGAGATCAGTGAGAGGCTTGAAGAGGCTGGTGGTGCAACATCTGTCCAGATTGAGATGAGCAAGAAGCGTGAGGCTGAGTTCCAGAAGCTGCGTCGTGATCTTGAAGAGTCCACCCTGCAGCATGAGGCCACCGCTGCTGCTCTCCGTAGGAAGCAGGCCGACACTGTGGCAGAACTGGGAGAGCAAATAGACAACCTCCAGCGTGTCAAGCAGAAGCTGGAGAAGGAGAAGAGTGAATTCAAAATGGAGATTGATGACCTCTCAAGCAACCTGGAGTCTGTTTCCAAATCAAAGGTAAAAACAACAGATTTATATTGAAGTCAAAAAACAAGTCATGATCAAATAACTCTAAAACTGTACTTGTTTCAGGGGAAACTATGAGAAAATGTGCCGCTCTCTTGAGGATCAAATGAGTGAGCTCAAATCCAAGAACGATGAACATGTGCGCCAATTGAATGACATAGGTGTGCTAAGGGCAAGACTGCTGACAGAGAATGGTTAGTGTGCAAAAAAACACTACATACCCAAACAAACATCATCAATATATCTGCTAGAAACATATTTCCTACATTGTATCTTCAATCAGGTGAATACGGGCGTCAGCTGGAGGAAAAAGAAGCACTGGTTTCCCAGTTGACCAGGGGCAAGCAAGCTTTCACACAGCAGGTTGAGGAACTCAAGAGGCACATTGAGGAAGAAGTGAAAGTAGGATAAATCACTTAATAGATTTGCAAAGAAATACATAAAATGTTTACAAATCATTTTTGAACAAATTCTAAAGAAAGGTTTCTTTCTCTACAAATCAACTGAAAGTCCAAGAATGCCTTGGCCCATTCTGTTCAATCAGCCCGCCATGACTGTGACCTGCTCAGGGAGCAGTTTGAGGAGGAGCAGGAGGCCAAGGCTGAGCTGCAGCGTGGAATGTCCAAAGCCAACGGCGAGGTGGCTCAGTGGAGAACCAAATATGAGACTGATGCCATTCAGCGCACTGAGGAGCTTGAGGATGCCAAGTAATTAAAGACATTGAACATGTTCATAATGACCAAAATACCTAAAATGGCAAAAATCAGAGAAAAAACATGTTTCTATTCCTTTACAGGAAAAAGCTTGCACAGCGTCTGCAAGACGCACAAGAGACAATTGAGGCAACAAACTCCAAGTGTGCTTCACTGGAGAAGACCAAGCAGAGACTGCTGGGTGAAGTGGAGGATCTCATGATTGATGTGGAGAGAGCTAATGCTTCAGCTGCCCAACTTGACAAGAAGCAGAGGAACTTTGACAAGGTACCATGAAAGACAAGATGGCAAGGAAAAATGAATGAAATCCACTTATTCAGTCACTAATTTATTAATGAACTTGTTGATGACACTTCCAGGTTCTGGCAGAGTGGAAGCAGAAGTATGAGGAGGGCCAGGCAGAGCTGGAGGTGTCTCTGAAAGAGGCCCGCTCTCTCAGCACCGAGCTGTTCAAGATGAAGAACTCCTATGAAGAATGTTTGGACCACCTGGAGACACTTAAGAGGGAGAACAAGAACCTGCAACGTATGTTCCTAACATTTTGAAACAAACTTAAAGTAACTGTCCAGTGAACATCTTAATTTGAAAAGTTCATATTCTGTTAACTCAAGCCCAAATAATGTTGTTGACTTGTCCTATACTCACATTTGTGGCCAAAGTATAAATTGGAGAAAAAACACTTCAAAAGCCCCACCTCAAACTTGTATCTCAAAGAGACCGTTACAAAAATGCTTGGTATTTTCTCATAAAGGAAGAAGAAGGATAAGCTGGCCAATCAGCGGTCTACTCACATTAATATTTTTAATGACCGGTATACGCCCACACCATTCTGTTATTGGGGTATGCCCACATCATTCTAACACAGAAAAGCTGTCATTTAACATACTTAATTTAAAAAATGATTTCACTCATATTGTAATGAATTATATGTTATATTTCATAGAAATCTGGAAACACTAGACAGTTACTTTAATGTCTACATGAAATAAAACAATAGAGGCAGTTTAACATTTTCTTTAAATATTCCTATTAGAGTAAATACCCTTTAAACAATCTAATTGACCATCTTGTGTGATAACCACTATTTCCATGTTTCTCAAAGAGGAAATCGCTGACCTGACTGAACATATTGGTGAGTCTGGAAAGACCATCCATGAGCTGGAGAAGGGAAAGAAGACAGTGGAGATTGAGAAGTCAGAATTTCAGACTGCCCTGGAGGAAGCAGAGGTAAAAGAGAATACAGATAAAATGCCAATTTTTAAAAGGGGAAGGGGAAGTAGGTACAATATATGATATTGTCTATTACTCATCTATAACTTAATTGATACATTTTAAGGCTACACTGGAGCATGAGGAATCCAAGATTCTCCATGTTCAGCTAGAGCTAACCCAGGTTAAAAGTGAAGTTGACAGGAAGCTGGCAGAGAAAGATGAGGAGATAGAGCAGATCAAGAGGAACAGCCAGAGGATGATGGACTCCATGCAGAGCACTCTGGACTCTGAGATCAGGAGCAGGAATGATGCCCTGAGAATCAAAAAGAAGATGGAGGGAGACCTCAATGAGATGGAGATTCAGCTGAGCCATGCCAACCGCCAGGCTGCTGAAGCCCAGAAACAGCTGAGGAACGTCCAGGGAGCACTCAAGGTATGGATTTTAAACATCTACTTGACTCAGGAAGGCTGTGAAACAAATATGTTATCATTGAGTTTTCTTCCTTTGACCTCAGGATGCCCAACTGCATCTTGATGATGCTGTCCGCGCCTCAGATGATATGAAGGAGCAAGTAGCCATGGTGGAGCGTAGGAATAACTTGATGCTGGCTGAGATTGAAGAACTGAGGGCTGCCCTGGAGCAGACAGAGAGAGGGCGCAAAGTGGCCGAGCAGGAGCTGGTTGATGCCAGTGAGCGTGTTGGACTGCTGCATTCTCAGAATACCAGCCTTATAAACACCAAGAAGAAGCTGGAGGTTGACCTTACTCAGGTCCAAGGTGAAATGGAAGACACTGTCCAGGAAGCAAGAAACGCAGAGGAGAAGGCCAAGAAGGCTATTACTGATGTGAGTGCTTATAGCATATAATATAAATCTAAACTCTTACAGCAAAATGTACTTGCCGATTTTTAACACCCCCTATCCTTTTCTACATGAAATGCCATGGTGGCAGGCTGCCATGATGGCAGAGGAGCTGAAGAAGGAGCAGGACACCAGCTCTCACCTGGAGAGGATGAAGAAAAACCTGGAGGTCACAGTCAAGGACCTGACGCACCGTCTGGATGAGGCTGAGAACCTGGCCATGAAGGGCGGAAAGAAACAACTCCAGAAACTGGAGTCTAGGGTAAACTCTAACTACATCATCTTAATGAAAACTAGCACACTGACTACTAATGGCTCCACCAATGACAAAGGAAATACACTGAAATAACTTGGTTATAATCAAATTATTGCATTCAAGGTCCGTGAACTGGAGGGTGAAGTTGATGCTGAACAGAGATTCAGCTGATGCTATTAAAGGTGTTCGTAAATATGAGAGGAGAGTCAAGGAGCTCAGTTACCAGGTACTTTTAACATCTGATGAGAAGAACTATGTAAAGAGTAATCTTGACCCCTAAGCCATAATCGTCCTTTAATTTATATAGACTGAGGAGGATAAGAAGAACGCAAACAGGCTCCAGGATCTGGTGGACAAGCTGCAGCTGAAAGTGAAAGCCTACAAGAGACAGTCTGAGGAGGCTGTAAGTAAATTGAATTCTTATTATCATAGAAATACCATAAAACTGCATAATTTCAATTATGCATTCTAGATTTACTTTGGTAACATTTACTTCACTTTACCTATGGCCTGCAGATATAACGCTCCATAACTTAATTTATAAGCAGGGTTGAGCCTTTATAATGTCTTATAATAAGGCTTACAGTATATATGTTACATTTGACCAGTTGGTTTGTCTTACAGGAGGAGCAGTCCAACACTCACCTGTCCAGGTATAGGAAGGTGCAGCATGAGCTGGAGGAAGCTCAGGAGCGTGCCGACATCGCTGAGTCCCAGGTCAACAAGATGAGAGCCAAGAGCCGTGAAATTGGCGGCATGGTATGATCAACCCTTTATTAATAGGTCATTTTGTTGCCAATCAACAAATATGGCTGAGATTAGAAATGAGATTAATGTGATTAATTACTAATTATTGTTCCCTAAATGTTTCTTTTAGTCCAAGGATACAATGGAGTGATCAGCTCTGGAGGAATGGAGGAAACAAGACATTCACAAGCAACCATACAATATGAATTTCTTGTGAAATGTCTACATACTGTAACTAGCAGGCCTACCTTATGTGTGAACAATGGCACATTTGGTGTGAACACTGCAGGCAGCAGTCAATAAATAGCTTGTTATCATCACTCCTGTGTGTTTTGTTCTCAGTTACAAGTCATACAGTGCATTCGGAAAGTATTCAGACCCCTTGACGTTTTCCACATTTTGTTATGTTACAGCCATATTCTAAAATCAATTAAATAAAGCATTTTCCTCATCAATCTACACACAATACCCCATAATGACAAAGTGAAAACAGGTTTTTAGAAATATTTGCAAATGTATTAAAAATAGAAAACATAAATACCTTATTTACATTAATATTCAGACCATTTGCTATGAGACTCGAAATTGAGCTCAGGTGCATCCTTTCTCCATTGATCATCCTTGAGATGTTTCTACAACTTGATTGGAATTCACCTGTGGTAAATTCAATTGGTTGGACATGATTTGGAAAGGCACAAACCTGTCTATATAAGGTACTACAGTTGACAATGCATGTCAGAGCAAAAACCAAGCCATGAGGTTGAAGGAATTGTCCGTAGAGCTCTGAGACAGGATTGTGTCGAGGCACAGATCTGGGGAAGGGTACCAAAACATGTCTGCAGCATTGAAGGTCCACAAGAACACAGTGGCCTCCATCTTTCTTAAATGGAAGAAGTTTAGAACCACCAAGACTCTTCCTAGATCTGGCCGCCCGGCCAAACTGAGATATCGGGGGGAGAAGGGCCTTGGTCAGGGAGGTGACCAAGAACCCGATGGTCACTGACAGAGCTCCAGAGTTCCCCTGTGGAGATGGGAACACATTAATGGTTAACAATTAATATTTAACTAATAGTAAGACATTTCTGTCCTACTAGTGTCTGTGTTTTTATGGTCTCCACTCTAGTTCCCCTGCAGCTAATCTGGGCATATGGTCACTAGAGATGGCTTGAGCTGACAAATGAGTTAAAGACTGCATTACATAGACAAGAATATGTTTTACTAGAGATAGCTTAAGAGTAGAACAATCCCTCATTGTCTCAAAATCATCCTTGCAACTGGGAAACTAAGCCAGGGTGTGGTTAAGACAACAACCCCATGCAGATAACGACAGGATGAACCCAGAGTGGCTTATGATGCTCCTTGGTCTGCATGGGAAGGGGTTGAACCAACCATGACTAAGCATTGTTAGTGTCAGCTATATATAGTACTCTGCATTTGTGTAAAGGTTAGGTTACTCGGCCCAACACTCGAGGGTGTGGGGTCGACCAGCCTCATTATTGCAATAATTAATCGACATTGAATAAAGATGATTGTTTGAAGAAATGACAAAGTCTCTCTTACTTGATTAGAATATTCCACGACAAAGGACAACCATCTCTGCAGCACTCCACCAATCAGGCCTTTATGGTAGAGTGACCAGACGGTAGCCACTCCTCAGTAAAAGGCACATGACAGACCGCTTTGTTTGCCAAAAGGCACCTAATGGACTCTCAGACCATGAGAAACAAGATTCTCTGGTCTGATGAAACCTAGATTGAACTCTTTGGCCTGAATGCCAAGCGTCACGTCTGGGTGAAACCTGGCAGCATGGTGGTGGCAGCATCAGGCTGTGGGGATGTTTTCAGTGGCAGGGACTGGGAGACTAGTCTGGATCGAGGCAAAGATGAACAGAGCAAAGTAAAGAGAGATCCTTGATGAAAACCTGCTCCAGAGCACTCAGGACCTCAGTCTGAGGTGAAGTTTCACAATCCAAAAAGACAATGACCCTAAGCACACAGCCAAGACAACACAGAAGTGTCCTTGAGTGGCCCAGCCAGAGCCCGGAATCAAATCAAAATATATTTGGGATGTGAGATTCTTCAAAGTAGCCATCCTTTGCCTTCATGACAGCGTTGCACACTCTTGGCATTCTCCCAACTAGCTTCATGAGGTATTCACCTGGAATGTATTTCAATTAACAGGTGTGCCTTGTTAAAGGTACATTTGTGGAATTTCTTTCCTTCTTATTGTGTTTCAGCCAATCAGTTCTGGTGTGACAAGGTAGGGGTGGTATACAGAAGATAGCCCTATTTGGTAAAAGACCAAGTCCATATTATGGCAAGAACGTCTCAAGTAAGCAAAGAGAAACAACAGTACATCATTACTCTCTGCATGTGTGGTTCCCACCATGAAAGATAGAGGAGGAGGTGTGGGGGTGCTTTGCTGGTGACACTGTCAGTGATTTATTTAGAATTCAAGGCACACTTAACTTCTTAGGGAGCAGCTCCCGAGGTGACGGTTTTGGAGAGTCTGGCGTGCCCAAAGTAAAATGCCTCCAACTCAGGCCCAGAAAATAGGAAACATAATTAGTACTATTGGATAGGAAACACTCTGAAGTTTCTAAGAGTGTTCAAATATTGTCTGTGAGTATAACAGAACGGATATAGCAGGCAAAATCCCGAGGAATTTCTGTCCTGGAAAAAGTGTATTTGACACATTGCCTCATTTTGAACCCCTCCCTATTGAAAATGACCACATATGGGAGTAAGATTTCAGTACCTATTGCTTCAACTGGATGTCAACAGTCTCTAGACAGTGTTTGATGATGTTTAGTTGCTCTGGATGGTAATAGAAGAAGAATTTAGAAGTAGTCATCGGATGTAAACAGAAGAGGATGCGCGTTCACGGGCTTGCGCGCGCTGTGGTTTTTTCCTTTCCTATCGCCCAGTTTACAAAATATACATAAAAGTGTTCCTAAGGATACATTATCAATGATGTTTGATTGTTCTTGGATAAGTGTATAGGTTGAACGAGTTCTCTTCACGGTTCAATGGGTGAGTGGACGCTGTATTTTATGAACATAATGGCGCCAACCAAACTGAGATTTATGGATATAATAAATGACTTTTTCTAACAAAAGAACCGTTGGACACTTGGGAAGCCCTCAGCAGAAGTTCTTCAAAAGTTAAGGTATGTGTTTTGTGTGAACCGGGATGGTTTATGAATTTATGCTAATGGTAAAATATTGGAGGTGCTACCCTCAAACAATCAAATGTAGTGCTTTCGCCGTAAAGCCTTTTTTTTAAATCAGACAACGCTATGATATTGCCAAGAAGCAGAGCTTTTGATGACTATGCAACACTTGTATATTGATGAATGTTTAATAATTCAACTTTTGGATTTTGAATTTGGCGCCTTGCAACTCACCGGGTAGTGTCGGGAGCGCCCCACCACTCCCTAAGTAGTTAACCAGCTTGGCTACCACAGCATTCTGCAGCGATACAGTGCGCCATCTCATCTGGTTTGTGCTTAGTGGGACTTTGTTTGTGCTTAGTGGGACTTTGGGATCATTTGTTTTTCAACAGGACAATGAACCAACACACCTCCAGGCTGTGGAAGGGCTATTTGACCAAGAAGGAGAGTGATGGAGTGCTGCTTCAGATGACCTGTCCTCCACAATCACCCGACCTCAACCCAATTGAGATGGTTTGGGATGAGTTGGACTGCAGAGTGAAGGAAAAGCAGCCAACTGTCGGAAAAGCATTCCAGGTGAATCTGGTTGAGAGAATGCCAAGAGTGTGCAAAGCTGTCATCAAGGCAAAGGGTGGCTACTTTTAAGAATCTAAAATAAAAAATATATTTTGAGTTGTTTAACACTTTTTTTGGTTACTACATGATTCCATATGTGTTATTTCATAGTTGTGATTTCTTCACTATTATTCTACAATGTAGAAAATAGTAAAACAAAGAAACCCTTGAATGAGTGGGTGTGTCCAAACTTTTCACTGGTACTGTATATGCATGTGTATATGTATAAATTATTTTAAATATGAACACATTTGAATGAATACGTTTCTATTGTCAATTGTGTTAAATTATAGCCATGGTATAAAAGGGATATTCAACTCCGGGCTCGATGCATTCTCTGGAAAATAGTACCACTCCGCTAGCGCGGTGTGGAACACACCGTTCATTATTTTCTATTGATTAATTATCCGTTACATACTGTATCTTTTGAATGAGTTAACCACATTGCAATGTTTTGAAATGCGGGCTTTTATTTTTAAGGTTTTTGCATGACCATAGATAGGTGACATTATCGTTAGTGCTGCTAGCAAAATAGTAGTGTACAGTAGTTGTCAGGGGAATGGCGTGTTGTCCGTCTCAAAACAAACGCCACAAAGATATTTATGGCAGAAATGATAGGTCGGACGCATTTTTTTTTTCTTCAATATTAGTAGATGATCACTGCACCAAAAACATTCGAATGGGTGAATCGCACACCTTTTGATATTGCTATTTTCCCTCTATTTTTGGAGGTACGCAGCACTGACTGCTGAAACCGCAACGTAAACAACAGATGATGCAGTCCTGTAAGTGTGATGTGTGTAGCTAGCTAACGGTACTGTGAATTCAACCAAAGTACCACCAAGCTTCACATGTTTCGTCACTTATTGATTTATTTTACAGAAAATAATAACATTAACTAGCTAGTTGACAGGTACTGTAGCGGAGAATGTGGGTTGTATGACTATGCAATGATGATTATTGAGTCTGGACGGTATGGATTGTGCACTCATGCGGTAACTTGTATGACTTAACGTAGCCTACCAGAGAGAACTGACTGCATTATTTAACACGTCAATTTGCGTCTTTCTCGGTACCTGGGTCAAAAAGGTACTCAGAACAACAAACCAGTGATAAGCTTATGGTCCCTCATCATATCAGGTCAAAGATGATTGAACCACAGGACTGCGACGACAGTGATGAACATGATGAAGCCGTTCCATTACCAACCCTACCCCCTATGCCACGAGAGCGGGTCCCTTTGCAGAAGAGCAACGTGTGCTCCCGCTCTTACTTCATGGTGGTGATGGTCTTTTTCCATGTTTACATCATCAATGTCATTGCGCTACTCCTCTACGTGCACTACAACAACAGCCCTGGAGAGGTACTGGTCACCCCGAACAGGGACAAGGCAAGCGGTGGAAGCAATCATCACAAGCCCCCCGAGTTCAATCAGCAACAGTCAGATTCTGGCTTTCAGCAGGACATGTACCTTCCACGCCTAGAGGGCATACGGGTGAGTTAACTCCTAGATCACACCAGCAAGGTTTTGCATTTTGGTACACCAGAAGTATGTTCATGTACAGTTGAAGTCGTAAGTTTACATACACTTAGGTTGGTGTCATTAAAACTCGTTTTTCAACCACTCCACACATTTCTTGTTCACAAACTATAGTTTTGGCAAGTTGGTTAGGACATCTAAGTTGGTTAGGACATCAATTTTTCCAACAATTGTTTACAGACAGATTATTTTACTTATAATTCACTGTATCACAATTCCAGTGGGTCAGAAGTTTACATACACTCAGTTGACTGTGCCTTTAAACAGCTTGGAACATTCCAGAAAATTATGTCATGGCTTTGGAAGCTTCTGATAGGCTAATTGACATAATTTGAGTCAATTGGAGGTGTACCTGTGGATGTATTTCAAGACCTACCTTCAAACTCAGTGCTTCTTTGCTTGACATCATGGGAAAATCAAAAGAAATCAGCCAAGAAAGACCTCAGGAAAAAAAATTGTAGATCTCAAGTCTGGTTCATCCTTGGGAGCAATTTCCACGTTCAGCAAGGTACCACGTTCATCTGTACAAACAATAGTACGCAAGGATAAACCCCAGTGGACCATGCAGCCGTCATACCAGTCAGGACGGAGATGCGTTCTGTCTCCTAGAGATGAACGTACCTTGGTGCAAAAAGTGCAAATCAATCCCAGAACAACAGCAAAGGATCTGGTGAAGATGCTGGAGGAAACGGGTACAAAAATATCTATATCCACAGTAAAACGAGTCCTATATCGACATAACCTGAACCGCCATAAAAAAGCCAGACAACGGTTTGCAACTGCACAAAAATCGTACTTTTAGGAGAAATGTCCTGGAGGAAAAAGGGGGAGGCTTGTAAGCCGAAAAACACCATCCCAACCGTGAAGCACGGGGGTGGCAGCATCATGTTGTGGGGGTGCTTTGCTGCAAGAGGGACTGGTGCACTTCACAAAATAGATGGCATCATGAGGAGGGAAAATTATGTGGATATATTGAAGCAACATCTCAAGACATCAGTCAGGAAGTTAAAGCTTGGTCGCAAATGGGTTTTCCAAATGGACAATGACCAACAAGCATACTTCCAAAGTTGTGGCGAAATGGCTTAAGGACAAGAAAGTCAAGGTATTGGAGGGGCCATCACAAAGCCCTGACCTCAATCCCATAGAAAAGTTGTGGGCAGAACAGAAAAAGCGTGTGTGAGCAAGGAGGCCTACAAACCTGACTATGTTACACCAGTTCTGTCAGGAGGAATGGACCAAAATTCACCCAACTTATTGTGGGAAGCTTGTGGAAGGCTACCTGGAACGTTTGACCCAAGTTGAACAATTTAAAGGCAATGCTACCAAATACTAATTGAGTGTATGTAAACTTCTGACCCACTGGGAATGAGATGAAAGAAATAAAAGCTGAACTAAATCATTCTCTCTACTATTATTCTGACATTTCACATTCTTAAAATAAAGTGGTAATCCTAACTGACCTAACACAGCGAATTTTTACGAGGATTAATTGTCAGGAATTGTGAAAAACTGAGTTTAAATGTATTTGGCTATGGTGTATGTAAACTTCCGACTTCAACTGTACATTTGCCTTGCAGAATTTCATTGCAGAGGCAGCTGAGGTGCATTCTGTGTGGTGCGTACATTGGATTTATTGAACGTATGCGTCAAACTGTATAAGTAGACGACTTGACAGAAATGGGAGCAGAAGGTGAATGTTGAACTTTTGTTTTACACATATCCAGATGATGGTGTGTAATATTTTATGAAATGACGCTATCGGTGTGATCAAGGTGTAAGGATGCCTGTGTAGTTCTGTCTCTGTTTATCCCAGAGCTTAACCTTACAGACAGTAGTAGTCTATACGGTTCAGCTGGTGGTTAGTATCTGTTGTGCTATTCTTCTATATGAATGGTTTGTTCCCGTGCCATCTTGAGGGTGTGAAGCTATAGTGAGTTCTTTTTTCACAGGTGGGCCATGTCCAGAAGTTGTCACTGGTGCCAGGCAATGTGCATGAGATGCGGACCCTGAGTCTGAAGCCCCTGCTGTTTGGTGAGAGCTCTCTCTACGAAACATCTGCTCTGCATTGCACCCCTTTGTACCATGTTAGTGGCTGATGCTGTCATTGCTCTCCAAGGTTCTGTGTGTGTGTGTTCATACGTGCGTCTGTGTTTGTGTAAGTGTGTGCGTGCACTCATACGTGTTTGGGGGTGTGCATGCGTTCAAATGGGTGTTTACAGTGTGTCTCTCTCTCCAGAGATCCCAGGGTTCCTGTCTGAAGAGGAGTGTCGTGTGGTGGTGCAGCTGGCCCAGCTGAAGGGCCTGATGGAGAGCCAGGTGATGGTGCCTGAGGGACAGGAGGAGCTGACTGAGCAGCTCAACCTCAGCCCTGAGGAGATCTTCAACCTGCTAGACCTCAACCAGGACGGACAGCTACAACTCCAGGAGGTGTGTGGGTGGGCAAGCGAGGATGTGTGTCTGTGAGCAGCGTGAACTAAGTAAGTAGTCTTCCACAAGTGCGAGCCGGAACGGCTCATAAGAGCAGGAGCCTATATCCTGTCTCTGTAGCGTGAGGTTGTTTGATGTTGTACACCCCCTGGACAGGATGCTAGTCTATCGTAGGGCCTCAACCCCAATCTATCTCCTTAACACTAGAACCACTAAAGCAGTAATTTTGACTGCTCATGAATAAAAATATATATTACTCTGTCATTTTTAAAGTCATTCCCCCTTCATCCTTGACTTTTCCTAAATAAGTCTATATAACACACTGCCGTTGTTAAAATCTTAAAATCACAAACGGAACTGGAGTTATAACCAGTTTTAGGAGGGCATGTCATTTTTTATTTATTTTTCCCCCGTTGCCTCCTTCTCCTGACAGTATATCCTGCTCCGCTCCTTCTCCTGACAGTATATCCTGCTCCGCTCGTTCTCCTGACAGTATATCCTGCTCTGCTCGTTCTCCTGACAGTATATCCTGCTTCGCTCCTTCTCCTGACAGTATATCCTGCTCCGCTCCTTCTCCTGACAGTATATCCTGCTCCGCTCCTTCTCCTGACAGTATATCCTGCTCCGCTCCTTCTCCTGACAGTATATCCTGCTCCGCTCCTTCTCCTGACAGTATATCCTGCTCCGCTCCTTCTCCTGACAGTATATCCTGCTCCGCTCTTCCTCCTGACAGTATATCCTGCTCCGCTCCTTCTCCTGACAGTATATCCTGCTCCGCTCCTTCTCCTGACAGTATATCCTGCTCCGCTCCTTCTCCTGACAGTATATCCTGCTCCGCTCCTTCTCCTGACAGTATATCCTGCTCCGCTCCTCCTCCTGACAGTATATCCTGCTCCGCTCCTCCTCCTGACAGTATATCCTGCTCCGCTCCTCCTCCTGACAGTATATCCTGCTCCGCTCCTCCTCCTGACAGTATATCCTGCTCCGCTCTTTCTCCCGACAGTGGAAGGTGCCGTGCCGTTGATAATCACCTCGATAATTGCCTCGGAACTGATCCTAAACTATACCGAAACGAATTTCACACAAACAGCAACAGATGAAATAGATGAAGTAAAGTATGATGGGGGAGTTGATGAGTGAGGGGAAGCGAACAATGCATAATTATGTAATCACCAATTGTGAATGAAGCACAGGGCAGGCCATTCTATTGTATTGGTATATTCCAATTAGAGGTCGATCGATTATGATTTTTCAACGCCGATACCGATTATTATCTCTTTTTTGTCCTTTTTTTTTTTTATATATATTTGTAATAATGACAATTACAACAGTACTGAATGAACAATGAATCCTTCTATTTTAACTTAATATAATACATAAATAAAATCTATTTAGAATCAAATAAATAATGAAACGTTCAATTTGGTTTAAATAATGCAAAAACACAGTGTTGGAGAAGAAAGTAAAAAAGCTCATGTTTAAGTTCCTTGCTCAGAACATGAGAACATATGAAAACTGGTGGTTCAATATTGCTCAGTCCTCCAAATCCAAGCAGTTTGATCAGTCTACACTGGCCTACTTGGAGTACACAGTGAGAGCAATGCGTAATTTACAATGGCAAGAAGACTAGTACTTTCTTTGGCGAAACCATGTCACGGGATCGGTTCAGTGTTACCTCTGTTTTTTATGACAAAGAAACAAGAACGCGACACCTGGAAAACAGACATTCGCCATGGTATCCAACGTTTGGGAACTAGTTTGTACAGAACCGCATTACATATTACAAAACAGGAGAAGACATCGCTGTTGATTAACAATTGTCCGCACAACTCCCGGGGAGGAGACAGTGCCCGTTGGCCAGATGCATTAGAACCAGAACCCAAGACACCTGTGTTGCCTGCAAGCAACGTGTTTGTGCTAAGTGTGTCAAGCAAGTGAAAGTGGCGAAGATTTGTGTTGACTGTTAGGAAAAGCGATAACAGCTAAATGAAATCCAACTGATGCCATTGCGTGAAGACGCACACCATGTGAGCAAGAGCTAACAATAATTGACAGATTTTTTTACTGCTGTCATATCCACACTTCTATTCATTATAATGCCATTCTTGCTGTTGTGCTGATTTTCACTATTTATCACGCACACTTGACGCTTATAATGATGTTTAGGCTACTGATGTTTTCATCATTGGACCGCGCCCCTTGCTGATCGCGCTTCCTGGTGGTTGTTTTTTTTTTAAAATTTGTCTTATAGAAAGAAGCTTTTACCGTGTATCAACACATGCTTTCTCTTTCGTTGTTGTAACAAAGGCACTCCACAAATAAAATTGAACACTCAAGTGTTTTTGTTCTTACATTAAACAGCTTACAGTAACATAAACGAATGAAAAGGCTATTGTGTTATAAAAAAAGTATTATAATGTTACCTTATTTTTGCGATAGCGTATATGACCTGTATTAATTATACTGTACGAGTGCTGGAGTCAGAATGACTGCTCATTAGCTTGAAGGGGGGTCCCTCGAGGCCCAGCGGTTCTCGTGTTAATGCTGAGTGCTAAGCAGAGACTCATCGGGTCCCATTTTTTAACAGTCTTTGGTGTGACTCGGCCAGGGAATGAACACCTGAACCGTCCAATCTCAGGGCGGACACTCTAACCACAAGGCCACTGAGTGGAGTGAACACATATCATTACTTATAGTGTGGTGGTACTGGGGCAGCAAATGTATCAATTTATTTTGTTCCTTTATAATGGATCAATAAACATGCATTGTATTATCTTCTATATATGTGTGTGTAGTGTGAGATGTATGCATGTTCCTGGGCCTTCTACAGATATTGACACGTTCACGAGTGAGGGATGGGATCTGGCTGACACCAGAGAATCTGAAAGAGATCTATGCTGGACTGAAGGCTGACCCTGACGGTAACGGTAAGAGACTGTCATTCTCAACCTCTTTGTGATAGTTAGGCCCCTCTGTCTCTATGCATACAGAGCTAATCTTTTCAGGCTGCTCATATTGGATATCTGCGTCTGTATGTGACCCACTTCGTGCCTGTAAGTGACTCTTATCTTTGTGTCTGTGTTAGGCTTGCTGAGCCTGGAGGAGTTCAGGCGTCTGGGCAGTGATGCGTTCCAGCGGTTCTTGCAGCAGCTCGGGGTGAAGAGCAGCCAGCTGGTCAGGAACAGCAGACACACCTGGCTGTACCAGGGACAGGGGGCACACCAGGTTCTCCGAGACCTCAAGAAGAGGTGGGGAGAGCATCATTGTCAACTGTTGCCCTGGCCTCTTCACTGGCCCCTCTCTTCACTGGCCCCTCTCTCTACTTACCCCTCTCTCAATACATACACACAAAATATCTAGGTCAAATAGGGGAGAAGCGTTGTGCTGTGAGGTGTTGCTTTATCTGATAAAAGCAGTGGCATAGAGGAATCCTTTCTCCAAATGTATGTTCAAACACGTTAATAAGCGGTTGGAGTAAACACCATGGCCAAAGTTATCAGAATCAAATGTTAAGGATTTTTGTCCCTCTTCCTCCCCCTCCCTTTGTCCTCCATAGGGTGGCCCGTCTGACCCGGCTGCCCTCTGCGTTGGTGGACCTGAGTGAGCCCCTACAGGTGGTACGTTATGAGCAGGGGGGTCACTACCACGCCCACCACGACAGCGGCCCGGTCTACCCTGAGACCGCCTGCACACACACGCGCCTCGCTGCCAACACCTCCACACCCTTCGAGACCTCCTGCAGGTGAGAGAGAGCTGTGTTGAGTCAGCCAACGCCTTGGCCTTGTTTAGATAATGCTGTATAGGGGAGAGTCTGGTTAGATACTCTTCAGATTAAGCTGGTTAGATTGAGTGATAATGTAGTGTAACGTCTGTGTACTTTAGGTGGATGTGATAGACTGTGGTGGGTGGCTTTGTGTAACTTAGCACATATCAATATATCAGGTAGTTTGTGACTAATTCTTACATTTCCATGGTGTGGTTGGTCTGTGCGGATGTGTGTTCCAATATGTGTCTGTATTAAATGTGTGTGTTGCACACCCAGGTACATCACAGTTCTCTTCTACCTGAACTCTGTTGAGGGGGCCGGGGAGACCGCGTTCCCTGTGGCAGACAACAGGACCTATGAGGAAGTGGTGCGTTATGGTCTGTCTGTGTGTGTTCTTGTGTGTTTATATTAGGGCTGGGATTGCCAGGGACCTCACAATACGATATTATCACGATACTTAGGTGCCGATACGATATGTATTGCAATTCTATTTGGATTGCGATTCGATACTTTGATTTTATTGCGATTCAACGTTCCAAACGTATTGCTAACCATATGTCTGCTGCAGAGGGATGAGAGAGCATGAGAAAACACGTTTTGATCAGTCATGGAAATAAAAGTGCTGAAAATAAATTGGCTCCCTATGTTAAAAAGAAGATGGAGGACAAGCTATGAGGGAAAGATCCTGGAGTTTTGGTGCAGGTATAGCCAACTAGCGCAAAAATAATATTGCGATATTGTCAAAACAATACGATATATCGTTAACAAAATGTATATGTAATTGTATCGATTTCCCCATCACCACCCCATCATTAAACATTTGCATGTTTGTCGGTGTATAGGTATGTGTATCGATATGTTTTTTTAACGGTATTAATGAGTGATTGTGTTTGTGTTTTCAGTCTCTGATCCAGAACAATGTGGATCTAATGGACACAAGGAAGAACTGTGATAGGAGCAACCTGAGGGTAAAGCCTACTAAAGGGACAGTCGTGTTCTGGTACAACTACCTTTCTGACGGACAAGGTACAAACTGTGCACAGTACTCCCTCACACATAGCACGGCCCTTCTATACTGAACAAAAATATAAACGCAACATGTAAAGTGTTGGTCCTATGTTTCATGAGCTGAAATAAAAGACGCCAGAAATGTTCCATATGCACAAAAAGATTATTTCTGTCAGATTTTGTTCACAAATTTGTTTAGAAAAATGTTAGTGAGCATTTGTCATTTTCCAAGATAATCCATCCACCTGACAGGTGTGTATTATCAAGAAGCTGATTAGACAGCATGATCATTACACAGGTGCACCTTGTGCTGGGGACAATAAAAGGCCTCTCTAAAATCTGCAGTTTTGTCACGCAGCACAATGCCACAGATGTCTGTCTCAAGTTTTGAGGGAGTGTGCAATTGGCATGCTGACTGCAGGAATGTCCACCAGAGCTGTTGCCAGATAATATAATGTTAATTTCCCTACCAAAAGCCACCTCCAATGTCGTTTTAGAGATTTTACCAGTACATCCAACCGGGCTCACAAGCGCAGACCACGTGTAACCATGCCTGGCCAGGACCTCCACATCCGGCTTCTTTGCCTGCGGGATTGTCTGACACCAGGCACCCGGATAGCTGATAAAACTGAAGAGTATTTCTGTCTGTAATAAACTCATTCTGGATGAGCCCCTGCCCAGTCATGTGAAATCCATAGATTATGGCTTAATGAATTTATTTAAATTGACTGATTTTCTTATGACTGTAACTCAGTAAAATCATTTAAATTGTTGCATTCATATTTTAGTTCAGTATATAAACACACTAATACAGCATAATTACTGCCCCTCAGACAGGCTACTCAACTTATTGTACACACATAGCAATTGACCCCATTTCATTCATTCACTGCTATCCAGGTCCTTATTTAAAAACTGAAGTCTGTGTAGTTTTGATGAAGGTTAGTCCCACTGTTGTAGAAACGCATTGAAAGAGATTCCGCCTACTAGTCTACATGGTAGATGCTGTTATCAGAGCTGCTGTTGAATACACATACTGTACTAACTGCTCTCTGTTACACACAGGCTGGGTGGGGGAGCAGGATGAGTACTCTCTGCACGGCGGCTGTGTGGTCACCCGCGGCACTAAGTGGGTGGCCAATAACTGGATCAACATCGACCCAGACTACCAGCGCCAGGCTCGCTACCAGCAGCTGGTGTCACAGCAGGGGGAAGAGGACGAGGGGGAGCAGTCTCAGTCTCAGCCCAGCCCTGAACAACTGCAAACTGCTGACTCCCATCAGGAACTGTAGCTGTACTGCTGTAGCCTAGAAACCAAAAACCATGACCTCCCCTTAGGTCCACTACACTAGTTCCAATCTCAGAAGAGTTATGGGTGGTCCAGACATTGTAGTTAGTGGGCCTAGACCTCCCCCACCTCTCTTCAGCCTAAAGCTACCACAAAGATACCCCACTACCCACCTCCCCAACCTAACTTGACTATGCCCTGCTGTGAACAACCTCCCATGACGACACCTCTGCTGCCAGTACATAGAGATATTTGATATTCAGGGACTGTGGTCACTTCGGATTTATGCAACTGAGAAGGGGTCTAATGTTGTTATTCAGATGTCCTTGTTTGTTCACTGTTAGTTGTGTTTCCTCAGCTGAATTTATGCATACTTCCTAACTTTGTTTACGTTATATACTTATGCACAATTTTACCTTCTGTGTGTCACAAAACATTAGTGTTCGATTTTTTTTGTGTGAGACTGAAGCTTGATACACACATTGCGGGGGACCGTGCTACTACTTGCATGTACGTACCTTCGTATGAGCTGTTAGGTTCGACTTCGTACAGGTTTTTACTGTGTCATGATAAAGATGGCCATAGATGACTTTATAGACTGTCAGCTGTGATCCTGTTATTTTTTTTTAGCTTGACGATGTCTGTCATCACCCAAAGACCCCCATCCATGTGATGAAACTGTTATTTAAGTGTTACACAAATATACTTCATTTATTTATTAGTTTATTTATTCTACATTCTTTATGTGTATATACAGTACCAGTCAAAAGTTTGGACACACCTACTCATTCAAGGGTTTTTCTTTATTTTACTAATTTCTACGTTGTAGAATAGTAGTGAAGCCAATCAAAACTATGAAATAGTTTCTCCTCTGAAAAGTTGTTGATGTGTCTGATACTTGAACTCTGTGAAGCATTTATTTGGGCTGCAATTTCTGAGGCTGGTAACTCTAATGAACTTATCCTCTGCAGCAGAGGTAACGCTGAGTCTTCCTTTCCTATGGTGGTCCTCATGAGAGCCAGTTTCATCATAGCATTGATGTTTTTTTTTACTGCACTTAAAGAAACTTTCAAAGTTCTTGAAACTGTTCCGGGTTGACCGACCTTCATGTCTTAAAGTAATGATTGATTGTTGTTTCTCTTTTCTTCTTTGAGCTGTTCTTGCCATAATATGGACTTGGTCTTTTACCAAATAGGGTTATCTTCTGTATACCACCCCTACCTTGCATAAATGCATTCCATTCCACTACCTCATGAAGCTGGTTGAGAGAATGCCAAGAGTGTGCATACCTGTCATCAAGGAAAAGGGTGGCTACATTGAAGAATTTAAAATATATTTTGATTTGTTTAACACTTTGTTGGTTACTACATGATTCCATATGTGTTATTTCATAGTTTTGATGTCTTCACTATTATTTTACAATTTAGAAATTAGTAAAATAAAGAAAAACCCTTGAATGAGTAGGTGTCCAAACTTTTGACTGGTACTGTTTATTTATTTTTGTGTCACTTGCATCCATTACTTCTCATCCTACTACAGGTATTGCATTTCTATTTATTTGAAGTATTATTTATTCCATATTTTTCACTTTCCACATTGTGTTGTTCACCTTGTTTGGTGTTTGTTTCAAAATGCACTGAATCACTTTCCTCTGCGCCAAATAAAGTTTACTTTAGATTTTGAATTATAGTGTAATTTCTATCATTTCAGTGGAGTCACAGAGGAGCGAGTGAGGCCCGTTGCCAAAGCTGTTTGTGGCAGACCCATAAAAACGTTTTATTTAAAAAGGTTTTATTGAAATTTCATAAAATGTAAAGTATATAAATTAATACTTTCCAACTATTTAAAAATCCAAAATATATTAAATGACAAAGATGTAAAACATTATCCTAAATATAACCCATAAACTAAGTGAATACCATTGGTGTATAATATGAGGTTTTCAGCATATAATATCCTTACATTTTTTCCACTTTTACTCTGTGTTTTGGAGCCAAACTTGGCGGCTGTGAAAAAAAGTCAAAAATTGGAAGAGTTGCAGAGTTAATTGGAAATTATGTCATTGTTGATTAATGCTTTTTTGCATGAATTAGGCTGTTTTCTCTTGAATCATATGGTCTATCCACTAGAAACCTGTGGACAATATGAACACAAAGATTACATTTTTTACATTTTACATTTTTGTATACATTTTTGGTTATGTAATTATAAATTACCAAATTTACCAAACATTTTGCAACCCTGTTGGGGTTTACCTTTAATGTTTTTGTAGACATTTATTTAATCATTAAGCATTTTATTGAAATGTTGATACATTGTAAGGTTTCATACACTGAACTTGCTGCAAGAAAAATACATGTGTGTGTATATATATATATATATATATATATATATATATATATATATATATATATACACACACACACAGTATATACCTGTATACTATATTCCCAATTGAAAGTCACTTTTCAAAAGGATAGGGGCCCGCCCCATAAAATAAAATATACAGAGACGTCAGACTTCAGTAAGGGTCCTCAGAGTTTGGTGCTGCACTGCATCTCCTACAATGACATATTTACAGACATGGTTCATTTGTTCAAAGCAATATATAGTCTTCCATATTGTATCTTCTATTGAACTGTAGATGTGCACGTCTCTCACCAGCGAATACTCATAGATGGGCGTTGATGTTCCCTGGTGGCCAAGGCAGTGCAGCACAGCATCATGGACAGTAGCAAACAGACGTCCTTTAGTGATGGACTCAGAGAAGAACCCTCCCAGCTCTAACTGCTCTACCACCAACACTGGATAGAGCAAGAGTTATTTACACATCCTATTCAAAGTAATGTGCTGCTCATGTATTAGCTAAAGATAGTGGGGTTACTTACTCTGACACCCAGCCATGTAGACAGTAACATCAATCTCACCAAAGTCGTGGAATATCTGTCAAAATGGGACAGGAGGATAAGCACTTCTGTAGTTTTCCGCTTTTAACATCCTAAACTCATCACAACCTACCAAACCATTGTCATCCTAATATTTTTCTCCCCTATACCTTTCATTGAGGGCACCTACATTCCTGATTTTCTTCTCTCAATACAAGGCCATCTCTCCTATGTCATCATTTCCATGCCGTCATCATCACCCACTCACATTTCTCATGGTCTTGATGGCCACGGTGTCGATGAAGTTAGCCGTGGAGAGGTCTAGGATGATGGAGTGGATGTCCCAGGTCCACTTGCCCAGCGATCCTAGGGAGACCTTATCCAGTTCCCGGCTCAGGGTATCCTCACTACTGGACCCAAGAGTGGTGGTGTCCCCGTCTTGCAGTTCCGACACTGCCCCCAGGGTGGCACAGTCTGGGTCTTTACCACCCTTCAGGTACTCCCAGCTGCAGTGGTCATCGGGCGTGCGGGGCGTTGTTGGCATGACGAACACAGTGCCGTTCTCGCGGCCGCACCAACCTCGTTGGTCGTCTCCCAGTGACTCCTCCCTGTCTCCATCTCCGCCTCCCGGTTCCTTCCATTGCCCCGCCGCCTCCTCTACAGAGAAAACCCCTGTCTTCTGCTCTGCCGCTCTCAGAGCATGCTTCTGCACAGTCCACACACAGACAACACGTTAGTTTACAACACATTTGTAAAACCCGCCTTATAAAGACATAGAGAAGGAGCAGCACCATGCCTGTCTGTCATCTAAATAATGCATAGATTAGTTGAGATATGATGTAGAATTATACTGTACAAGTTTATGTATGTCCAGAAGGATTCATGAGTAGTTTGGAATTTGATATTCAAATGTACAGTTGAAGTCGTAAGTTTACATACACTTAGGTTGGTGTCATTAAAACTCGTTTTTCAACCACTCCACACATTTCTTGTTCACAAACTATAGTTTTGGCAAGTTGGTTAGGACATCTACTTTGTGCATGACACAAGTAATTTTTCCAACAATTGTTTACAGACAGATTATTTCACTTATAATTCATTGTATCACAATTCCAGTGGGTCAGAAGTTTACATACACTAAGTTGACTGTGCCTTTAAACAGCTTGGAAAATTACAGAAAATGATGTCATGACTTTAGAACCTTCTGATAGGCTAATTGACATCATTTGAGTCAATAGGAGGTGTACCTGTGGATGTATTTCAAGGCCTACCTTCAAACTCAGTGCCTCTTTGCTTGATATCATGGGAAAAATGAAAATAAATCAGACAAGTCTGGTTCATCCTTGGGATCAATTTCCAAACGCCTGAAGGTACCACGTTCATCTGTACAAACAATAGTACGCAAGTATAAACACCATGGGACCACGCAGCCATCATACCGCTCAGGAATGAGACGCGTTCTGTCTCCTAGAGATGAACGTACTTTGGTGCGAAAGTGCAAATCAATCCCAGAACAACAGCAAAGGACCTTGTTAAGATGCTGGAGAAAACAGATACAAAAGTATCTATAGCCACAGTAAAACGAGTCCTATATAGACATAACCTGAAAGGCCGCTCAGCAAGGAAGAAGCCACTGCTCCAAAACCACCATAAAAAAGCCAGACTACAGTTTGCAACTGCACATGGGGACAAAGATCGTACTTTTTGGAGAAATGTCCTCTGGTCTGATGAAACAAAAATAGAGCTGTTTGGCCATAATGACCATTGTTATGTTTGGAGGGAAAAGGGGGAGGCTTGCAATCCGAAGAATACCATCGCAACCGTGAAGCACGGGGTGGCAGCATCATGTTGTGGGGTGCTTTGCTGTAGGAGGGACTGGTGCACTTCACAAAATAGATGGCATCATGAGGAAGGAATATTATGTGGATATATTGAAGCAACATCTCAAGACATCAGTCAGGAAGTTAAAGCTTGGTCGCAAATGGGTCTTCCAAATGGACAATGACCCCAAGCATACTTCCAAAGTTGTGGTGAAATGGCTTAAGGACAAGAAACTCAAGGTATTGGAGTGGCCATCTCAAAGCCCTGACCTCAACCCTATAGAAGATTTGTGGGCAGAACCGAAAAAGTGTGTGCGAGCAAGGAGGCCTACAAACCTGACTATGTTACATCAGCTCTGTCAGGAGGAATGGGCCAAAATTCACCCAACATATTGTGGGAAGCTTGTGGAAGGCTACCTGAAACATTTGACCTAAGTTAACCAATTTAAAGACAATGCTACCAAATACTAATTGAGTGTATGTAAACTTCTGACCCATTGGGAATTTGATGAAAGAAATACAAGCTGAAATAAATCATTCTCTCTACTATTATTCTGACATTTCACATTCTTAAAATAAAGTGGTGATCCTAACTGACCTAAGACAGGGAATTTTTACTAGGATTAAATGTCAGGAATTGTGAAAAACTGAGTTTAAATGTATTTATCTAATGTGTATGTAAACTTCCGACTTCAACTGTATATGAATGGCGGTTCAACAGTGTCTCACCTGTCTCTTGGCCTCCCTCCTAGCTCTCCTCTCTGCTCTCTTGTCTCTGCGTCTCTGCTTGGCCTCCTGTCTTCTCTTGTAGATGATCATCTTGCTGATATCAAGCCCACTCTAAGACACAGACACTCCATCTGTTATCGTCACATCCAACACATGCTCCAAATATAGGCCTGCACTCACGAAACACAAGGCCTGCGTCTCAAATGGCACCCTATTCCCTATACACTGCGTATACAAAACATGAAGAACCCCTGCTCTTTCCATGACTTAGACTGACCAGGTGAATCCAGGTGAAGGCTATGGTCCGTTATTGATGGCACTTGTTAAATCCACTTCAATCAGTGTAGATGAAAGGGAGGAGACAGGTTAAAGAAGGATTTTTAAGCCTTGAGACAATTGAGACATGCCCCCTCATATTCTGAAATTGCATTTTTGTCCCCCCCAGTTTTATCATTGGAATGTGTTACTAAACGTGGCAACAGTGTGCTTTAGGAGCATGCAGACTCCTCTGAGAGGTCAGGTAGGCTGTTTGGAGTGTTTATCCGAAAATATATATATTACGCACCCCCCCTTTTAAAAACCAAAGTTGCGCCCCTGGAGACTGGATTTAAAAAAAGTATAATAATTATGTCCCCCCCACTTCTAAAACAAAAGTTGTGCCCCTGGAGACATGGATTGTGTACGTGTGCCATTCAGAGGGTGAATTGGCAAGACAAAAAAATTTAAGTGCCTTTTATTGGGGAACGCTTTCGACACCCTGTAGAGCATGAGGTGCAAATCAGTGTCACTGTCAGAGTTGTATGGAAAAGGGCACCTTTTCTTTTAGAGCCTCCAGGTAGAGGTCAGCGTTGGCGAAGTACACGGTGGCAGAGGAGTGGAAGATAGTGATGCCAGGGACCTCTCTCACCTGCCACACTCACGAACAAACAAACGACAAGGTTATGGTTACGCACTGACTGGCCACCCCTACCTCTCTTCCTGCTGCCTCCCAAGGTCTGCTGTCTCACCCATAGAAATAGAATGATTCTATTCTCTGGTCTCTCACCTCTCTGTGGGTCTCCATGTCCAAGTAGAGCTCTGTCCCTGGAACGTGTCCCAGAACTGAGTACTTCGGGCTGAAAGAGAATCAAATGTTGGTTTTTGGCTTCCACTTTTTTAATCAATCACTGACTTTGGCCTGAAAAACCTGTTTAAAAGTGCCAAGAATGAATTGCCACCTGGCACCTGTTGATGCTGAGCTTTTTGAGTTGTTTGTAGAACACACAGCCACATGAAAACTGTGCAGTGTTGAAGAAGTGGAAGAGCAGTCTTACAGCTGAGTCCTGAAGATAACAGTGAGCACAGCGAAGGTGATGGAGGCACCAAGGCCCATGTCCAGGTTGAACAGCAGTGTGGATACCCAGGTCACCAGCCACACCACCTGGGAACAGGGTCATTCTTATGTACTACTTATGAATGGGTTATGTATGGGTTATGAACATGTGATGACGCCCTTATGTAGATACCCTGCAAACAAAGTGTTACTGTGTTTTTCAATTATATTCAACTATATCGACCATTCACAACCAGAGAAGACATGTGTAATGTGTATCAGGAAGTTCATTTCTCCTCTCACCAGATCAACTTTGCTACTCCTCCACAGAGTGATGATGTCATAGTACTGCTTGAACATGCCCTTCAGGTTCACAAAGACGATGGCTGCAAGCACTGCCTGAAACACACAAACGTAAGTGGCTACAACCAGTATAGAACGCACACGCACTTGCTTGCGAAACCTCATACTTCACCCGCAAAAACACTTGAATAGACTAACTCCTATAAACGCCATAGAAAGAATACATACAAACAGCATTCTGTCTCCTATCACACTCTCCCACACACACATACAGTATATAGCTGAAGTAGAGCCGTACCTTTGGCAGCTCCTGGAACAGAGGCCCGAGCTTCAGCACAGTCACCAACACTATCACAGCAGAGGCCATTCCAGCCATCTGGAGTAAAGACATTGGATATCACGCAATCAATGCATCTTTCATCGGTCCCAAAACATAGATTCATGCGGCTTTTACATGACCTTCGCATTAATAGAGCAAACACTCCTGTACTATTCAGAATGGTGCACAGTAGGAGTTCCGCAGTGTTCCTCTCACCTGTGTCTTGCCTCCAGTACTCTCCTGGATGAGACTCCGGGACATGGAGGAGCAGACAGCGTAGCACTGGAAGAATCCCACCGCGGCATTACTGAGACCCAGCGCCACCAGCTCCTACAGTAGGGAAAGGGATGGAGAGGAGAAAGACAGATGAAAAGGGGATAGGAGAGGATGGACGAGGTGAGTGTGTGTATAGTGAGTGTAACAGACAGAGGTTTGTATTGCAGAGCCGGTTCCGTTACGGTGGCCTATGAGGCGCGACAAGATCAAATGTATTCATGGGAAGATGGTACATCTTGTGTAGATTGTGAGGGATTCAGTTGTTTTGATGGTGTTGGAACAATGTATATATTTTTTATTTAACCTTTATTTAACCAGGTAGGCAAGTTGAGAACAAGTTCTCATTTACAACTGCGACCTGGCCAAGATAAAGCAAAGCAGTTCGACACATACAACAACACAGAGTTACACATTGGAGTAAACATATAGTCAATAATACAGTAGAAAAAAAAAGAATCTATATACAATGTGTGCAAATGAGGTAAGATAAGGAACATAAGGCAATAAATAGGCCATGGTGGCAAAGTAATTACAGTATAGCAATTTAACACTGGAATGGTAGATGTGCAGTAGATGAATGTGCAAAGTAAAAATACTGGGGTGCAAAAGAGCAAGATAAATAAATGACTACGGTAGGGGATGAGGTAGTTGGTTGGGCTATGTACAGGTGCAGTGATCTGTGAGCTGCTCTGACAGCTGGTGCTTAAAACTAGTGAGGGAGATAAGTGTCTCCAGTTTCAATGATTTTTGTAGTTCGTTCCAGTCATTGGCAGCAGAGAACTGGAAGGAAAGTCTGCCAAAAGAGGAATTGGCTTTGGGGGTGACCAGTGAGATATACCTGTTGGAGCGAGTGCTACGGGTGGGTGCTGCTATGGTTACCAGCGAGCTGAGATAAGGCGGGGCTTTACCTAGCAGGGACTTGTAGATCACCTGGAGCCAGTAGGTCTGGCGACGAGTATGTAGCGAGGGCCAGCCGACTAGAGCATACAGGTCACAGTGGTGGGTGGTATAAGGGGCTTTGGTGACAAAGCGGATGGCACTGTGATAGACTGCATCCAGTTTGCTGAGTAGAGTATTGGAAGCTGTTTTGTAGATGACATCGCCGAAGTCAAGGATCGGTAGGATAGTCAGTTTTACTAGTGCAAGTTTGGCAGCATGAGCGAAGGAGGCTTTGTTGTGAAATAGAAAGCTGATTATAGATTTAAGTTTGGATTGGAGATGTTTAATGTGAGTCTGGAAGGAGAGTTTACAGTCTAGCCAGACACCTAGGTATTTGTAGTTGTCCACGTATTCTAGGTCAGAGCCGTCCAGGGTAGTGATGCTAGTTGGGCGGATGGGTGCAGGCAGCAAACGGTTGAAAAGCATGCATTTGGTTTTACTAGCGTTTAAGAGCAGTTGGAGGCCACGGAAGGAGTGTTGTATGGCATTGAAGCTCGTTTGGAGGTTAGTTAACACAGTGTCCAAAGAAGGGCCAGAAGTATACAGAATGGTGTCGTCTGCATAGAGGTGGATCAGAGAATCACCAGCAGCAAGAGCGACATCATTGATGTATACAGAGAAGAGAGTCGGCCCAAGAATTGAACCCTGTGGCACCCCCATAGAGACTGCCAGAGGCCCGGACAACAGGCCCTCCGATTTAACACACTGAACTCTGTCGGCAAAGTAGTTGGTGAACCAGGCGAGGCAATCATTAGAGAAACCAAGGCTGTTGAGTCTGCCGATAAGGATGTGGTGATTGACAGAGTCGAAAGCCTTGGCCAGGTCAATGAATACGGCTGCACAGTAATGTCTCTTATCGATGGCGGTTATGATATCTTTTAGTACCTTGAGCGTGGCTGAGGTGCACCCGTGACCAGCTCGGAAACCGGATTGCACAGCGGAGAAGGTACGGTGGGATTCGAGGGGGTCAATGATCTGTTTATTAACTAGGCTTTCAAAGACTTTAGAGAGGCAGGGCAGGATGGATATAGGTCTATAGCAATTTGGGTCTAGGGTGTCACCCCCTTTGAAGAGAGGGATGACCGCGGCAGCTTTCCAATCTTTTGGGATCTCGGACGACACCAAAGAGAGGTTGAGCAGACTAGTAATAGGAGTTGCAACAATGGCAGCAGATATTTTTAAAAAGAGAGGGTCCAGATTATCTAGTCCAGCTGATTTGTACGGGTCCAGATTTTGCAGCTCTTTCAGAACATCTGCTATCTGGATTTGGTTGAAGGAGAAGCTGGGAAGGCTTGGACAAGTAGCTGCGGGGGGGGCGGAGCTGTTGGCTGGGGTTGGGGTAGCCAGGAGGAAAGCATGGCCAGCCGTAGAGAAATGCTTGTTGAAATTTTAGCTTATCATGGATTTATCAGTGGTGACAGCTGGGAGGAGGTGCTATTGTTCTCCATGGACTTGACAGTATCCCAGAACTTTTTGGAGTTAGAGCTACAGGATGCAAATTTCTGTTTGAAAAAGCTAGCCTTTGCTTTCCTGACTGATTGCGTGTATTGGTTCCTGACTTCCCTAAACAGTTGCATATCACGGCGACTATTCGATGCAATAGCAGTCCGCCACAGGATGTTCTTGTGCTGGTCAAGGGCAGTCAGGTCTGGAGTGAACCAAGGGCTGTATCTGTTCTTAGTTCTACATCTTTTGAAAGGGGCATGCTTATTTAAGATGGTGAGGAAGCTGCTTTTAAAGAACGACCAGGCATCCTCGACTGACGGAATGAGGTCAATATCCTGCCAGGATACCCGGGCCAGGTCGATTAGAAAGGCCTGCTCGCAGAAGTGTTTTAGGGAGCATTTGATAGTGATAAGGGGTGGTTGTTTGACCGAGGGCCCATAGCGAATGCAGGCAATGAGGCAGTGGCCACTGAGATCCTGATAAGAGGGACTGTCTCACCTGGTTGCTGTCCACCTTGTAGCCATGTTTTAGTGCAAACGTCTTCCCAAGAGAGATGGAGATGGCGTAGCCCACAATAGCCAAGGCAAACGCATCCCCCATCACCTCTTCAAACAGGCTAGCATCAGGTAACCTGGGGGCAGCCAGGCTGAATAAAGCAGAGGATATTTAGGTCAGGGTAGTACCAGAGGTGTCAACCATGAACCAGCAGGGGTCGGTAATAAGAATTAACAACATACCAGCAAGAGAAGCGGTCAACAAGAAGATTTCAAGATAAAGTCACGAGGATTACAACTTGACAGACAAACAAGGTTTTAATGATTATTACATGTTTCTCTGTCTCTCACACCCACACAAACGCATTATATCACCTCCCACACACACACATTTGAGTAAAAATACTCACCCGCTGGGAATTTCCCCCACTACTGTGATTGTGTAGTTGCCGTTTAGGTGGGTGTAGGACGATATCACCGTTGCTGCCACAATCTTTATCAAAATAGAAACATATTCTTTTAAATTCAACTTAGTCACAATCTTTATCAAAATAGAAACACATTCTTGTCAATTCAACTTAATCACAATCTTTATCAAATTAGAAACACATTCTTTCCAATTCAACTTAATCACAATCCTTATCAAAATAGAAACACATTCTTTTCAATTCAACTTAGTCACAATCTTCTCAATACAACTGGACAAATAATGTGAACGTTGCAAGGAAAACATCACGTCAATCATTTAGTGAACATACTGTAGGTTAGGTGAATCAGAAGCCAGAAGTGTGCCTAATCATTAGTTATGAATTCCCTGTTTCTGCTGTGTATGACACTAATACAGTACATTGAAATGGTCACATATAGTTGACTCAGCTCTTGTGTTTCAGACTAGGGCCATTTTTCTACATTTCTGTTTTTCTATGCAGGAGCCAAAATGTGTCAACACAAACTAGACTAGACAGAAGAAAGAAATCTCTGACATACCCAAAACAAATAAAACCAATGTCAAATATTTGAAGTTCAAATGTATCTTTGACCAACCAAGATAGAAAAAGAAAGATCAAGACATTTTTGTAGAGAAACATAAGGAAGAGACTGACAGAGCGACAGGGGATGTAGATCAACAAGACGGTGAGACAGCGGCCAGAGTATCACAGTAACTGACCGTGATGAGCTCCACTGGGATGGGCACGGGCAGTTTGGCGCTGATGGCAGAGTTGATTTCCTTGGCTGCGATGAGAAACACCATGGATACACCACTGACCACCAGTGTGGGTAGATGGGTCTGAGGTAGCTTGGAGCACACCTCCACCAGGGTCTGTGAACAAGAGTTACACCAATATTATATGAGTTCAGGGTTTTGTGCTGGGGTTGAGTTAAAGTGTCAGTTGAGTTATAGTGTCAGTTGAGTTATAGTGTCAGTTGAGTTAAAGTGTCAGTTGAGTTAAAGTGTCAGTTGAGTTATAGTGTCAGTTGAGTTAAAGTGTCAGTTGAGTTATAGTGTCAGTTGAGTTATAGTGTCAGTTGAGTTATAGTGTCAGTTGAGTTAGTGTCAGTTGAGTTAAAGTGTCAGTTGTGTTAAATTGCCAGTTGAGTTAAAGTGTCAGTTGAGTTAAAGTGTCAGTTGAGTTAAAGTGTCAGTTGAGTTATAGTGTCAGTTGAGTTATAGTGTCAGTTGAGTTAAAGTGTCAGTTGAGTTCGTGTCAGTTAAGTTAAAGTGTCAGTTGAGTTAAAGTGTCAGTTGAGTTAAAGTGTCAGTTGAGTTAGTGTCAGTTAAGTTAAAGTGTCAGTTGAGTTATAGTGTCAGTTGAGTTATAGTGTCAGTTGAGTTAAAGTGTCAGTTGAGTTAGTGTCAGTTAAGTTAAAGTGTCAGTTGAGTTATAGTGTCAGTTGAGTTAGTGTCAGTTGAGTTAAAGTGTCAGTTGAGTGATAGTGTCAGTTGAGTTAAAGTGTCAGTTGAGTTATAGTGTCAGTTGAGTTAAAGTGTCAGTTGAGTTATAGTGTCAGTTGAGTTATAGTGTCAGTTGAGTTATAGTGTCAGTTGAGTTATAGTGTCAGTTGAGTTATAGTGTCAGTTGAGTTAGTGTCAGTTAAGTTAAAGTGTCAGTTGAGTTAAAGTGTCAGTTGAGTTAAAGTGTCAGTTGAGTTATAGTGTCAGTTGAGTTATAGTGTCAGTTGAGTTAAAGTGTCAGTTGAGTTATAGTGTCAGTTGAGTTAGTGTCAGTTGAGTTAAAGTGTCAGTTGTGTTAAAGTGTCAGTTGAGTTAAAGTGTCGGTTGAGTTAAAGTATCAGTTGAGTTATAGTGTCAGTTGAGTTAAAGTGTCAGTTGAGTTATAGTGTCAGTTGAGTTATAGTGTCAGTTGAGTTAGTGTCAGTTGAGTTAAAGTGTCAGTTGAGTTAAAGTGTCGGTTGAGTTAATGTGTCGGTTGAGTTAAAGTGTCAGTTGAGTTATAGTGTCAGTTGAGTTAAAGTGTCAGTTGAGTTATAGTGTCAGTTGAGTTATAGTGTCAGTTGAGTTAGTGTCAGTTGAGTTAAAGTGTCAGTTGAGTTATAGTGTCAGTCGAGTTAGTGTCAGTTGAGTTAAAGTGTCAGTTGTGTTAAATTGTCAGTTGAGTTAAAGTGTCAGTTGAGTTAGTGTCAGTTGAATTAAAGTGTCAGTTGAGTTAATGTGTCAGTTGAGTTAAAGTGTCAGTTGAGTTAAAGTGTCAGTTGAGTTATAGTGTCAGTTGAGTTATAGTGTCAGTTGAGTTAAAGTGTCAGTTGAGTTCGTGTCAGTTAAGTTAAAGTGTCAGTTGAGTTAAAGTGTCAGTTGAGTTAAAGTGTCAGTTGAGTTAAAGTGTCAGTTAAGTTAAAGTGTCAGCTGAGTTAAAGAGTCAGTTGAGTTAAAGTGTCAGTTGAGTTATAGTGTCAGTTGAGTTATAGTGTCAGTTGAGTTAAAGTGTCAGTTGAGTTAGTGTCAGTTAAGTTAAAGTGTCAGTTGAGTTATAGTGTCAGTTGAGTTATAGAGTCAGTTGAGTTATAGTGTCAGTTGAGTTAGTGTCAGTTGAGTTAAAGTGTCAGTTGAGTGATAGTGTCAGTTGAGTTAAAGTGTCAGTTGAGTTACAGTGTCAGTTGAATTATAGTGTCAGTTGAGTTAGTGTCAGTTGAGTTAGTGTCAGTTGAGTTAAAGTGTCAGTTGTGTTAAATTGTCAGTTGAGTTAAAGTGTCAGTTGAGTTAAAGTGTCAGTTGAGTTAAAGTGTCAGTTGAGTTATAGTGTCAGTTGAGTTAAAGTGTCAGTTGAGTTAAAGTGTCAGTTGAGTTATAGTGTCAGTTGAGTTATAGTGTCAGTTGAGTTATAGTGTCAGTTGAGTTATAGTGTCAGTTAAGTTAAAGTGTCAGTTGAGTTAAAGTGTCAGTTGAGTTAAAGTGTCAGTTAAGTTATAGTGTCAGCTGAGTTAAAGAGTCAGTTGAGTTAAAGTGTCAGTTGAGTTAAAGTGTCAGTTGAGTTATAGTGTCAGTTGAGTTATAGTGTCAGTTGAGTTAAAGTGTCAGTTGAGTTAGTGTCAGTTGAGTTAAAGTGTCAGTTGAGTTAAAGTGTCCGTTGAGTTAAAGTGTCAGTTGAGTTATAGTGTCAGTTGAGTTATAGTGTCACACACACACACATGGTACTCACATATACCAGTGACAGGGGCCCACTGAAGCGTGTGGTGGACAGCCCAAAAAGCTGTGCGATCACAGCAACCACAGCGTGAGCAGCAGCTGCTGTTGTATAGGCTCGCACCAGTGGCTCTGACAGGTAGGTACCGACAAATCCAAACTTCACCAGTCCCAGCACCACCTACAAGTGGAAGCACAACATATTCCTACTGTCAGTCATAGCAAGGATAAATGAGCTACGAATGCCTGATTTGTGCTATGTGTCATAGCTCTTGAAATGTATTGACTGGATTGAAGTGTAGTGTAGATATTGTATTGTCTTGTGTTGTGTTGTATTGGATTGCATTGGATTAAAGCGTAGTCTAGCATATTGTATTGTCTTGTGTTATGTTGTATTGTATAGTTTTTTTCCAGTAACAGCTAACTGTTCCTATTCTTTTGATGACCTGGATGAGTCCTCCTAGGACGGTGGTAGCAGCAGCGACCTGCACCCTGTAAGAGTCCCTGGCAGTGATGTTCACCTCAGTCAGGTTAGTCCCATTCAGCATGACCAGGAAGTTCCTGTCTGGAGCCAACCTCTCTGTCACACTTCCAACCATGATACTGAGCACCGCAAACGTACCTGCACACAACACAACGACATATGTGTATGTACATTTGAATGCACAAAAACAATTGGACTGACTGGGAGTGTTGTTAATCCTATTCCTTATCAATCACTGGTAATACGGTCACCGTAGCAGCCCTTGTGTTAACCCTATTCCTTATCAACCACTGGTAATACGGTCACTGTAACAGCCCTAGTGATAACCCTATTCCTTATCAACCAATCACATACTACATATTTCTGTCCACTTACCTATGGAAATATGTCTGGACGTCCCAAAGAAGAAGTAGACCAATGCAGGGTAGAGGGATGTGTATAGCCCAAACACCGGGGGCAAGGAGGCCAGCAATGCATATGCCATACCTGCAGAGTATTAAGAAATCTAGTTTTAACAGCCTCACTAGCCAATAAATCATTCAACTATTATTTTCCACTGGGTCTGTACATGTTCTGTACATGAAGTGTAGGTTGTTCACATTACGATCATTGAAATGCATGTTAATATTGAGGATAATAGTGTTTTTTTTGATAAACCCATGGGGTTGTGGTCTTACTGTACCTTGTGGCAAGTGCATGATGCCCACACTGATACCAGAGATGAGGTCCGGCATGCCATAGTCCCAGATAGAGTAACGGGGCAGCCAGTAGAGTACAGGCAAACAGCCCACCACACTACGCTTCAGCCTGGGTACAGTACATCTGGTAAAGGGGGGCAGGGGGGCAGGGGGGTGACAGACAGAAGAGGGATAGGGTCAGGGTTGAGGCTAGGGCTAGGGTTAAACCGGGACGTGGACATTAAATTAGGGTTGGGGTTATGGTTAAGGTTGAACCGGGGGGGTAGTGGAGCGTGTTGAGAGCTTCAAGTTCCTCGGTGGCCATATCACTAAGGACCTATCATGGTCCAAACACACCAACACAGTTGTGAAAAGGGCACGGAAATGCCTCTTCCCCCCTCAGGAGGCTGAAATGATTTGGCATGTTATATAGCTGCACCACTGCACCATAGCTGCACCATTGAGAGCATCTTGATCGGCTGCGTCACCGCTTGGTATGGCAACTGCTTGGCATCTGACCATAAAGCGCTACAGAGGGTAGTGCGTACGGCCCTGTACATCACTGGGGCCGAGCTCCCTGCCTCTATACCAGGCGATGTCAGAGGAAGGCCCTAAAAATTGTCAAAGGCTCCAGCCACCCAAGTCATAGACTGTTCTCTCTGCTACCACACGGCAAGCGGTGCCGGAGCATCAAGTCTGGGACCAAAAGCCTCCTGAACAGCTTCTACCCCCAAGCCATAAGACTGATGAACAGTTCATCAAATGACCACCCTGACTACTTGCATTGACTCATTTTTTATTTTCACTGACTCTCTTGCACCGGCTCTATGTACACTCACTACCCACACACTCACACATACTACACTGACACTCCAACACACACATACACACTTTCACACACGCTGATGCTACTCTGTTTATTATCTATCCTGATTGCCTAGTCACTTTTACCCCTACATACATGTACATATTACCCCATCTGCCTCGTACCGCTGCACATTGACTCTGTACAGGTACTACTTGTATATAGTCTCGTTATTGTTATTTTGTTCTGTTACTATTTCCTTTATTTTTTGCAAATGTTTCTTACTTTTTAACTGCATTGTTGGGAAAGGGCTCGTAAGTAAGCATTTCACAATAAAGTCTACACTTGTTGTGTTCGGCGCATGTGACAAATAATATTTTATTCCGAACCTAGAGTTAGGTTCACGTGGGTCCAGCCACGTCCAGTAGGCTGATGCTTAAATCCTGTCATAAAATACTTACCCCACTATTTGCAATAAATCTGAAACTCACACCCCATCTGTGCCTTACCTGAAGGAATCTTTTAGCTGCTTGGTCAGGGAAGGGTGAGTGTCAGAGTAGTCCATTCTCTGAGCCAGCTCCTCCAGTCTCTGCTCATCCAGCACATCCCTCTCCACTCTGTACCCCCTAGCCTTCCGTCCCGTACCCATACCACCTCGTCCAATATGTCCTTCCTTAACTATATATAAGAACCAGGTTGGGCTATTTCGTCCTCCCTGTGTAAGTCGCTTGAAGTGCCTGTCAGTCCCCCTTTTGGACAATATGACAGGTGAAAGGGAAGTTTTTTTCCAAACACCGAATAAAACAGGTTTACTAAAAATTTTATTTTTCACCCAAAGCACATTACCATTGACTGAGGTTCTGTCATTATCAGAGATAAGGGTACTTTCACCACTCCCACTACATATTTCAATCATCCTTTATATGTGTGTGTCTGGGGGGGTCAGGAGTTGATCGTGTGTAGGGCATAGCCTATAATGGCTAACTAGGAGGCATTTTTCCACCTCATATTTGGTCATTCAAGGTCATCAAGAGCCCCATTTCAGGATGTCCGGATTGCACTCTGGTCATAGGAAGGAGGTGTTACCACCAGATTCCTTACACTGCAAAAGTGATGCTAATGAACCATGACAACACCAGGTAGCCTGTAGCTGATGACATACTAGTCCTGTCATCCATTACAGCCAGATCTGGTACAGTGGAAAGACCGACAAACACAGGATATGGAAAAAGCAACATCAGGGAAATTATTATTGACTTAAGGTGGAAGACAACATACTGTACATACAGAGCCTTCAGAAAGTATTCACAGCCTTTGACTTTTTCCACATTTTTTTGTTAGACTGAAGTTAAAATGTATTAAATTGAGATTGTGTCACTGATATACACACACAATACCCCATAATGTCAAATGGGAATTGTCTTTTTAGAAATGTTTACAAATTAATAAAAAAATGAAAAGCTGAAATGTCTCAAGTCAATAAGTATTCAAACATTTTGCTATGGCAAAACTAAATAAGCTCAGGAGTAAAAATGTGCTTTACAAGTCAAATAAGTTGTTTGGACTTAATGTGTGCAATAACAGTGTTTAATACCCATTCTCTGTACCCCACACATACAATTATCTGTAAGGTCCCTTAATCTAGCAGTGAATTTTAAGTACAAAGACCAGAGGTTTTCCAATGGTTCGCAAAGGGCACCTATTGGTAGACAAATATTTAAAAAGCAGACGTTGAATATCCCTTTGAGCATGGTGCAGTTATTAATTACACTTTGGAGGGTGTGTCAATACAGTGAGGGAAAAAAGGATTTGATCCCCTGCTGATTTTGTACGTTTGCCCACTGACAAAGAAATGATCAGTCTATAATTTTAATGGTAGGTTTATTTGAACAGTGACCGACAGAATAACAACAAAAAAATCCAGAAAAACGCATGTGAAAAATGTTATAAATTGATTTGCATTTTAATGAGGGAAATAAGTATTTGACCCCTCTGCAAAACATGACTTAGTACTTGGTGGCAAAACCCTTGTTGGCAATCATAGAGGTCAGACATTTCTTGTAGTTGGCCACCAGGTTTGCACACATCTCAGGAGGGATTTTGTCCCACTCCTCTTTGCAAATCTTCTCCAAGTCATTAAGGTTTCGAGGCTGACGTTTGGCAACTCGAACCTTCAGCTCCCTCCACAGATTTTCTATGGGATTAAGGTCTGGAGACTGGCTAGGCCACTCCAGGACCTTAATGTGCTTCTTCTTGAGCCACTCCTTTGTTGCCTTGGCCGTGTGTTTTGGGTCATTGTCATGCTGGAATACCCATCCACGGCCCATCAATGCCCTGGCTGAGGGAAGGAGGTTCTCACCCAAGATTTGACGGTACATAGCCCCGTCCATCGTCCCTTTGATGCGATGAAGTTGTCCTGTCCCCTTAGCAGAAAAACACCCCCAAAGCATAATGTTTCCACCTCCATGTTTGATGGTGGGGATGGTGTTCTTGGGGTCATAGGCAGCATTCCTCCTCCTTAAAAAGTTGAAAGAGTTGAGTTGATGCCAAAGAGCTCCATTTTGGTCTCATCTGACCACAACACTTTCACCCAGTTGTCCTCTGAATCATTCAGATGTTCATTGGCAAACTTCAGACAGGCATGTATATGTGCTTTCTTGATCAGGGGGACCTTGCGGGCGCTGCAGGATTTCAGTCCTTCACGGCGTAGTGTGTTACCAATTGTTTTCTTGGTGACTATGGTTCCAGCTGCCTTGAGATAATTGACAAGATCGTCCCGTGTAGTTCTGGGCTGATTCCTCATTTTCTCATGATTATTGCAACTCCACGAGGTGAGATCTTGCATGGATCCCCAGGCCGAGGGAGATTGACAGTTCTTTTGTGCTTCTTCCATTTGCGAATAATCGCACCAACTGTTGTCACCTTCTCACCAAGCTGCTTGGCGATGGTCTTGTAGCCCATTCCAGCCTTGTGTAGGTCTACAATCTTGTCCCTGACATCCTTGGAGAGCTCTTTGGTCTTGGCCATGATGGAGAGTTTGGAATCTGATTGATTGATTGCTTCTGTGGACAGGTGTCTTTTATACAGGTAACAAGCTGAGATTAGGAGCACTCCCTTTGAGAGTGTATAAAAGACACCTGGGAGCCAGAAATCTTTCTGATTGAGAGGGGGTCAAATACTTATTTCCCTCATTAAAATGCAAATCAATTTATAACATTTTTCACATGCGTTTTTCTGGATTTTTTTGTTGTTATTCTGTCTCTCACTGTTCAAATAAACCTACCATTAAAATTATAGACTGATAATTTCTTTGTCAGTGGGCAAACGTACAAAATCAGCAGGGGATCAAATACTTTTTTCCCTCACTGTACACCCAGTCACTACCAAGATACAGGCAACCTGTCATGCTGGTGTAAAGGATTTGGAGACAGGCGCAGGAATACATAATCTGGGTTTTTAATACACCCAAAATAAACATGTATACAAAACACTGGGATGTACTCAAACAAAGAGCGAGGGTAAACCTCGTAGAACAACACGAGACCCGTAATACACAGGCTGAGACCCGTAATACACAGGCTGAGACACGGTACTCACACGACCAACGGACATGCGAACAATAATCGACAGCCCAATTGGGAAACAAAGGGCTTATTTATACAAACACAATCAGTGAGGAATTGGAAACAGGTGTGCGTAATGACACAGTTCAGTGCAGCCTAGAAGGTCGGTGACGTCGACCTCTGAAACTGGTGAACAGAATGAGCAGCAGTACCGGGGGGATCTGTGACACAACCTTCCTAACAGTTGCTGGAGAGGAAGGAAACCGCTCAGGGATTTCACCATGAGGCCACTGGTGATGTTAATGACTGTGATAGGAAATAACTGAGGTTGGATCAACAACATTGTAGTTACTCCACAATACTAACCAAAATGACAGAGTGAAAAGAAGTAAGCCTGTACAGAATAAAACATATTCAAAAAAATGCATCCTATTTGCAATTAGGCACTAAAGTAAAACTGCAAAAAATTAACACATATGGCAAAGAAATTAACTTGATGTTCTGAATACCAAGTGTTATGTTTGGGGCAAATCCAATACAGCACATCACTGAGTGCCACTCTTCGTATTTTCAAGCATGGGGGTGGCTGCATCATGTTATAGAGCTATGCAACTGCAAAATCCTAGAGCAAAACTTGGTTCAGTCTGCTTTCCACCAGACACTGGGAGACAAATTCACCTTTCAGCAGGACAATTACCTAAAACACAAGGCCAAATATACACTGAGATGCTTACCAAGACGACATTGAATGTTCCTGAGTGCCCTAGTTACAGTTTTTACTTAAATCGTCTTGAAAATCTATGGTAAGACTTGAAAATGGTCATCTAGCAATGATCAACAACCAACTTGACAGAGCTTGAAGAATTTTTTTAAGAAGAATAATGGGCAAATATTTTACAATCCAGGTGTGCAAAGCTCTTAGAGACACCCAGCAAGACTCACAGCTGTAATCACTGCCAAAGGTGATTCTAACGTATTGAATTATGGGGTTGAAAGTTAGAATTTTTCTTTCACTTTGACATTACAGAGTATTTTGTGTAGATCGTTGACAAAACAATTACAAATAAACCCATTTTAATCCTACTTTGTAACACAACAAAATGTGGAAAAAGTTAAGGCGTGTGAATAATTTCTGAAGGCACCCCAAAAGTGACAAATGTTTTGTTGTTCTGTACTCCAGCACTTTTGAAATGACACACTGACTATAAGGTTACAGTGCAGACTGTCAGCTTTAATTTGAGGGTATTTTCATCCACATCAGGTGAACCATTTAGAAATTACAGCACTTTTTGTACATAGTCCTCACATTTTAGGGGACCAAAAGTATTGGGACAAATTCACTTACATGTGTAATAAAGTCGTCCAAAGTTTTGTATATGGTCCCATATTCCTAGCGGGCAAAGACTACATCTCTACAAACTTGTTGGATGCTTTTGTAGTTTGTTTTGCTTGACTTATTCCACATTTTGTTGTGTTACATCCTGAATTCAAAATGGATTAAATATATTTTTTAAATCTCACCCATCTACACACAATACCTGATAATGACAAAGTTAAAACATGTTTTTAGAAATGTTTGCAAATGTATTGAAAATGAAATACAGAAATATCTCATTTACATAAGTATTCACACCCCCGAGTCGATACTTTATATAAGCACCTTTGGCAGCGATTACAGATGTGAGTCTTTATGAGTAAGTCTCTCTCTGTGTTTTCATAATTTTTTGTCAATTCGCAAGTGTTTCAATCTCACTGGAGAAATCATCCGAGCGAGGGAAACAGCGCCTCCCTGTCTCAGTATGTGTAGCCATTGTATCTGATGCTTTCTGGAGTATGAAATTTTGCGGCCGTAGCATTTGATTGATTGATACCAGTAGGCATTTGGCCTCTCTTGATAAAAAAAAATATATAATTAGAAAATCAACGTTGAGATGAGCTCAACTGTGGGTTGTCCTGGTGCAGCAAAACGCCCCCCAAGGGAGGCCAGTTTGGATTTGGCATCACTCCAATCAAATAACATCCTAAGCAAAACACCATTTTAGTTTCTGGTCTGCTTGTGTTGATATCCTGCAGTAGTTAGCTTGCTAAATCGGCCCTTTCCTATGCCATGGATGGAGATGGGGATTTGGACTTGCGGTTTTGACTTAATTCTCTTCACAGGCCAATAATTATGACGCCGATTCTGATCTAAGCATAAATTAATATGTTGTGCCACTGGTCAAAGACGATTGAAGTTCAATATGTAGCCTAGATGTAGCCTAGCCCCTTTAGGCTCAAGATAACTAGCTAGCTAATTTAGCTGGTTCATTGTTGCCCATGCAAGGAAGTTAGGCTAGCAAGGTAGCCTATGACAACAAAAACTAAAAGCATACTGTATGACAGAGCCATAGACCGTTTGTCAAGATTCTCAGTGTAGCATGTAGGTAGAGTCAGGCCAACGGAGAGTATACAATAATATTTACTCGTAAAACAAATTGGTAGTAAAAGTTACATGCTCACAAACATGAAAGACATCTAACAATAAACAAACACGCACAAAACCATGAGGGAAACAGAGGGTTTAAATAAGGAACAAATAATGAAGTGATTGGAAACCAGGTGTGTATAATGAAGACAAAAATGAAAAGTAGATCGGCGGCAGCTAGAAAACCGGTGACGTTGACCGCCGAAAGCCGCCCGAACAAGGAGAGGGACCAACTTCGGCTGAAGTCGTGACACCGTTTTGCCAACATGAAAGAGAGGAGGATGGCATTGGCTTTCAACTAGTCTACAAGTAGGATGAGTCCAAATGTTTTTTTATTTGTTCACACACGCTCGCACAGAAATCAGTACCACGGACAGCCACATGATATTTAGCAACATTGATGGGACTAAATTGTTTTTTGCATCTTTTAAGTTTGTTGTCAGTGTATTAAACTAAGCGTGCATAGCCTTGTTAATTTGATTATGTTTAAATGTTTTAGTTGAAATGGTGCTGAAATAGCGGAGGCAGCAGCCTTTTGCTGACTTGCGGTAACTCTGTTGTTCTAAATCAGTAGTTGTTTAGTAAACTGTCCAAAACATTCACTTGCTTGACCATGTTGCAGGTCATATAACTGTTTGTTACGTACAATGTCTGCTTTGTGGACTTCACTGGACAGATGTTGTTCTCCGGTTCTGTGATGGAACAAACCTACAGTGCATTCGGAAAGTATTCAGACCCCTTGACTTTTTCCACATTTTGTTATGTTACAGCCATATTCTAAAATTGATCAAAGATTAATAAAATCAATCTACACACAATATCCCATAATGACAAAGTGAAAACAGGTTTTTAGAAATGTATTAAAAATGTATTAAAAATAAAAAACAGAAATATCTTATATACATAAGTATTCAGACTCTTTGCTATGAGACTCAAAATTAAGCTCAGGTGCATCCTGTTTCCATCGATCATCCTTGAGATGTTTCTACAACTTGATTAGAGTCCACCTGTGGTAAATTCAATTTATTGGACATGATTTGGAAAGGCACACACCTGTCTATATAGGTCCCACAGTTGACAATGCATGTCAGAGCAAAAACCAAGCCACGAGGTCGAAGGAATTGTCCGTAGAGCTCTGAGATAGGATTGTGTCGAGGCACAGATCTGGGGAAGGGTTCCAAAATATTTCTGCAGCATTGAAGGGCCTTCAAGAACACTGTGGCCTCCACCATTCTTACATGGAAGAAGTTTGGAACCACCAAGACTCTCCCTAGAGCTGGCCGCCCGGCCAAACTGAGCAATTGGGGGAAAAGGGCCTTGGTCAGGGATGTGACCAAGAACCCAATGGTCAGTCTGACAGAGCTCCAGAGTTCCTCTGTGAAGATGGGAGAACCTTCCAGAAGGACAACCATCTCTGCAACACTCCACCAATCAGGCCTTTATGGTAGAGTGGCCAGACGGAAGCCACTCCTCGGTAAAAGGCACATGACATCCAAATTGGAGTTTGCTAAAAGGCACCTAAAGGACTCTCAGACCATGAGAAACAAGATGATCTGGTTTGATGAAACCAAGATTGAACTCTTTGGCCTGAATGCCAAGCGTCACGTCTGGAGGAAACCTGGCACCATCTCTATGGGGAAGCATGTTGGTGGCAGCATCATGCTGTGGGGATGTTTTTCAGCGGCAGGGACTGGGAGACAGAATCGAGGGAAAGATGAACGGAGAGATACTTGATGAAAACCTGCTCCAGAGTGCTTAAGACCTCAGACTGACGCGAAGGTTCACCTTTCTACAGGACAACGATCCTAAGCACACAGCCAAGACAATGCAGGAGTGGCTTCGGGACAAGTCTCTGAATGTCCTTGAGTGGTCCAGCCAGATCCTGGGCTTGAACCCGATTGAACATCTCTGGAGAGGACTGAAAATAGCTTTGCAGCGATGCTCCCCATCCAACCTGACAGCGCTTGAGAGGATCTGCAGAGAATAATGTGAGAAACTCCACAAATACAGGTGTGCCAAGCTTGTAGCGTCATACTGAAGAAGACACACGGCTGTAATCGCTACCAAAGGTGCTTCAACAAAGTACTGAGTAAAGGGTCTGAATGCTTATTTAAATGTGATATTTCTGGTTTTGCATTATGGGTAATGTATGTAGATTGATGAGGGATTTTTTTTTTGTCCATTTTAGAATAAGGTTGTAACGTAACAAAATGTGGAAAAAGTGAAGGGGTCTGAATACTTTCCGAATGCACTGAATGTGTAGTTGATTTTTTCCCGTCACTGTGTGACATCAATCTACACACAATACCCCATAATGACAAAGTGAAAACATGTTTTTTGTTGTCACGGCCTTATTGTATAGCAGGATGCCATATGAACGAATGGGCTGTAGAGCAAACAACACAATTATCACAACAGGTTGTAATATGGATATTTTACTGGCTTGGCTTCCTCAGTGATTTTACCCACGCTCCGCTGCTGATCTTTGTAGTGACTGGGTGTTTTGATACACCATCCAAAGTGTAATTAATAACTTGCTCAAAAGGATATTCAATGGCTGCTTTTTTTTTTTTAATTTAACCTTCTACCAATATTTGCGAGGCATTGGAAAACCACCCTGGTCTTTGTGGTTGAATCTGTTTGAAATTCACTGCTTGACTAAGGGACCTTACAGATAATTTATGTGTGGTGTACAAAGATGAGGTAGTCATGAAAAAAATAATGTTTAACACTGTTATTGCACACGGAGTGAGTCCATGCAACTTATTACGTGACTTGCTGAGCACATTTTTACTCCTGAACTCATTTAAGCTTGCCATACAAAGGGGTTGAATACTTATTGACTCAAGACATTTCAGCTTTTCTTTTTAATTAATTAGTAAAAATGTCAAAAAACGTAATTCCGCTTTGACATTATGGGGTATTGTGTGTAGGCCAGTGACATTAAAAAAAAAAATGTAATACATTTTAAATTCAAGTTGTGACACAACAACATTTGTAAAAAGTCAAGGAGTCTGAATACTTTCTGAAGGCACTGTACATACAGTACATATATCAGTGGTCATAAGGGTAGTGGTCATAAGGGTCATTAATTGCTCTGTTCAGGATGTTTACACTATAGACATCCTACTCAATTACTAATTCTATGGTTTACACCACCTCAGGTTAATACTTTAACATCAATCTTTTTGATTGGTATGAACAAAGTATCAGCTGCATCATTGTTTATTATTGTGATTATTATGAATATTGTGATTATTATCATTTAAAATGACTGTAGAGTGATGTCATGAAATTCGAATCCAAGCCACAAGCTGGTTCCATGTGCCATTCCACAGATACATAAGCCTACACGTGATCAAGACACCCCCAAAATATAGCAATAGAAAATAATAGCAATTATACTTGTGAAATTCGACATGAGCATTGCTCAACATTACACAACATTATCATGTGTGAGTCTCCTGACATTATTCCTGGTTAAACCAAAATGTCCCCCTCGCCCCTACATGCATGCCGTTCCATTGGCCATATCACAGTCTATTTTAAGGTTTGTTGCTCAGCTCAGAGGGCCAGGGCATTCAGGCAGGCAGCGAGGGAGGGGGAGGGAGGGTAAACAGTACTGTGTTTCAGAGGGGATAGCTAGGCCGCCTGTCTATCTCTGACCCTAATTCCAGATTCATTTAGCCACATTAGCAACAAGTCCTGCAGCCTGGCTGGCTGAGGAACATGACGGTCTACTGGAATTGGACGATTCCCACTGACTGGTAGGACAGGATGAAATAGGCTTGGCTACTGTGTGATTAAAGGGCAAAAGAGTAATGGGGCGAAAGAGTTTAGTAACACAATGCATGGTGGGAGATGATATTGATGATATATCCCTGTTTAACTTGGATTCCTGTTTTCACTGCGGCAGGCGGGGCATGGCCATGCTTTTGTTGCTGTACTGTTATATTGTTGTCCAAGTGTCAATGTGGGTAATGGGAATTCCAGTAAGAATGGCTCTTCATACTTACAGATTTATGTTGACAATGTCAGAACTGCAAGTTGAAGATAGTGACTGGCCGTTTAACTCTCAAATCTTTACAGAATGACTTACATTACAACAAAACTCTACTCTGCATAAACGTAAACAATCTACTGGGCTTTATCAGATCAACATTGAACTTGTGTTTCTTTCTTTCTTTCTCTCCTTTTCAGATAAAGAACCTCCTTGTTTACACTGCCACCTAAGGATATTTATTTATATTTTATGTATTTCTATTCCGTTTTTATTTGTATTCATTTTTTCTGAGTTGTTACTACTCCTGAATAGACATTCGATCCAAATGGATCTGAAAGCTAAACACAGTCTGGGTCTTCTGGACCAGCTGAGGAAGATGAGGGAGACAGAGAAGCTGACAGATGTGGTGCTAGTGGCTGAGGGCATCAGCTTCCCCTGCCACCGCGTGGTCCTCTCAGCCTTCAGCCCTTACTTCCGGGTTATGTTCACCTGCGGCCTGCGGGAGTGTAGTACTAAGGAAGTGTTTCTGCGTGACACCCCAGCCGATAGCCTGGGTCTATTGTTAAACTACATGTATTGTTCGGCGCTCCCGCTCAACAACGCCAATGTACAGGGGGTCTCGGTCGCTGCCTTCCTCCTGCAGATGGACGAGGTGTTCAACCGCTGCCAGAGCCACATGAAGGAGAACATGGACGCCTCCAACTGCCTCGGGGTGTACTACTTTTCTCGCGATCTGGGAGCCGAGGAACTGGCCGACCATGCCCAGAGATACCTGCGGGCGCACTTCGTTCACGTGTGTATGAGCGAGGAGATTCTGGAACTAGAGGCCCACCAACTGGGGGCACTGCTGAGCTCCGACGACCTTAACGTGTCGCGGGAGGAGACCATCCTGGACGTGGTGCTGCGCTGGGTCAGGCAGGACACTCTGGGGGATGGGGTGGATGACAGGCGGAGTAGACACCTGGTTGAGCTCCTGAGGAAGGTGCGTCTCGCCTTGGTGGCCCCTGACTACCTCAGGGAGGCTATGAAGAGGAATATGTCTCTGTTGGCGGATGCAGAGTGTCTGGAGATGATGGGGGAGGCACTGGAGGCCACAGGGATGCACCCTGCCTCCTCACCCCGTAAACTGAAGCTCCGCTATGGGATGGAGACCACGGATCTGCTGCTCTGCATCGGCAACGAGGGTGGAGGGATCCGATCACAGTATGGAAATTATTCTGAACGCAGCTTCTGCTACGCTCCCTCCACGGGCCGCACCCACTACATCACGTCCCCACGCTATGGAGACGTTCTGGGATTCGTGTGTGCGGGGGTCGTCACCGAAGGCAACGTGATTGTGGTGGCCGGGGAGGCAGGGGTGAGGAAAATGGCCAGGCAGACGGAGAGGAATGTGGAGATATTCAGGTAGGAATCTGGAAGAATGGTATAATGAGCTGTGTGTGAATGAGATCATCAACAATAATAGACCTATTGGTCCCTGATGAGAGTGACAGTCAATGGCATACTGTTTATGTGCTGTGGCCAGGTTGAGTGTGTGGCCAGGTGAAGTGTGTGGCCAGGTAGAGTGTGTGGCCAGGTAGAGCGTGTGGCCAGGTAGAGTGCGTGGCCAAGTGGCGTTCGTGGCCAGGTGGAGTGTGTGGCCAGGTGGGGTGTGTGGCCAGGTGGAGTGTGTGGCCAGGTGGAGTGTGTGGCCAGGTGAGGTGTGTGGCCAAGTGGAGTGTGTGGTGGAGTCTCACTAAAATAGGATGAATCTGCCCCTGACTTTGGTTTTGTTGTCCTCCTCAGGCACAGGGTGGAGGCCCAGGGAACCTGGGAGCACCTGAGCTCAGCAGAGTACCGAGACTCGTACGCTCTGGGGGCGCTGGGTGATACTATTTACCTGTTGGGAGGCCAGATGAAGCTGAAGAACCAGTACCTCATCACCAACTCTGTGGAGCGCTGGTCCCTGCAGGGTGGGCCCTGGCATAGCGCCGCCCCGCTACCCATTCCGCTGGCCTATCACAGCGTGGTCCGACTGAAGGACCGCCTCTACGTGCTCGGGGGTCGAACTCCACAGGTAATGGACTAAAGAGAAGGGGTTTGATGTACAGTACCAGTCAAACGTTTGCACACACCTTCTCATTCAAGGGTTTTTCATAATTGTTACTATTTTCTGCATTGTAGAATAATTGTGAGGACATCTATGAAATAACACATATGGAATCATGTAGTAACCAAAAAAGTGTTAAACAAATAAAATATATTTGAGACTTTAGATTGTTCAAAGTAGCCACCCTTTGCCTTGATGACAGCTTCATGAGGTAGTCATCTGAAATGCTTTTCCAAAAGTCTTGTAGGAGTTCCCACATATGCTGAGCACTTGTTGTCTGCTTTTCCTTCACTCTGCGGTCCAAGTCATCCCAAACCATCTCAATTCGGTTGTGGTTCGGGTGATTATAGAGGCCAAGTCATCTGATGCAGCACTCCATCACTCTCCTTCTTTGTCAAATAGCCCTTACACAGCCTGGAGGTGTGTTTTGTGTCATTGTCCTGTTGAAAAACAGGACAATGACACTAAGCCCACTAAGCGCAAACCAGATGGGATGGTGTATTGCTGCAGAATGCTGTGGTAGCCATGCTGGTTCAATTCATAAATAAATCACCTACAGTGTCACCAGCAAAGCACCCCCACACCATCAAACTTCCTCCTCCATGCTTCACAGTGGGAACCACACATTTGGACATCGTCTGTTCACCTACTCGTCTCACAAATACACGGCAGTTGGAACCAGAAATCTCAAATTTGGACTCATCACACCAAAGGACAGATTTCCACCAGTCTAAAGTCCATTGCTCGTGTTTGTGGTGGTTAATTTCTGTATTATCAAATGAGGAGAGACAAACTTATCACACAAGTCAGAGTTATACTTAAACGGAATCTTTATTAGTGAGAGCTTTGCAATAGCGATAGCTGGTCGACGAATCACCCTCTCTGATGATTCGTTGAGAGCCCCGAGACAAAAGTACGAAGGTCTTTTATAGCCAAGATACACCCCTTTCAACCTACATGACGAACAACAGATATATAGAATGGGTCACAAGGTTAAGATTTGTAAGAAAGATCCCTATAATACATAGCAGACAGTGTCTGCTGTGTCAACAGTTTTCATTGTATAGAGACCAGTGTCTGTCCCTCCGACTCCAAACTGGAACCATCTCTCCCTGGTTCGGTATAGAACAGAAACATTAACTCAGGCTCTGGAATGCTCTTTAGGTTTTATCACCCAAAAGACATCGTAAATCTCCTGTCAGTGTTATCTCCCAGAGGCCCATCCTCAGTAGAACACACACACAATAGTTAAGAATACTCTCTTCTGTTGAATAAAACAACCACTTGATATAATAAATGTATTATAACATAATCTTTACATTTTGCCACCATATGTTTCTTGGCCCAAGCAAGTGTCTTGTTCTTATTGGTGTCCTTCTTAGTGATGGTTTCTTTGCAGCAATTCGGCCATGAAGGCCTGATTCACGCCAGTCTCTTCTGAACAGTTGATGTTGAGATGTGTTTGTTACTTGAACTCTGTGAGGTGCAATCTCAGGTGCAGTTGCTTTCCGATTTCTGAGGCTGGGAAACTTTAATGAACTTATCCTCTGCAGCAGAGTTAACTATAGGTCTTCCTTTCCTGTGGCGGGCCTCTTGAGAGCCAGTTTCATCATGGCGCTTGATGATTTTTGCGGCTGCCCTTGAAGAAACGTTCAAAGTTCTAGAAATGTTCCGTACAGACTGACCTTCATGTCTTTAAGTAATGAGGGACTGTCGTTTCTCTTTTGCTTATTTGAGCTGTTCTTGCCATAATATAGACTTGGTATTTTACCAAATAGGGCTATATTCTGTATACCACCCCTACCTTGTCACAACACAACTAATTTAAATGTAACACAATGCATGGTGGGAGATGTTATTTTATTGGCTCAAACGCATTAAGAAGGAAAGAAATTCCACAAATGTATTTTTAACAAGGCACACCTGTTAATTGTGATGCATTCCAGGTGACTACCTCATGAAGCTGGTTGAGAGAATGCCAAGAGTGTGCATACCTGTCATCAAGGAAAAGGGTGGCTACATAGAAGAATTTAAAATATATTTTGATTTGTTTAACACTTTGTTGGTTACTACATGATTCCATATGTGTTATTTCATAGTTTTGATGTCTTCACTATTATTTTATTGGCTCAAACACATTAAGAAGGAAAGAAATTCCACAAATGTACTTTTAACAAGGCACACCTGTTAATTGTAATGCATTCCAGGTGACTACCTCATGAAGCTGGTTGAGATAATGCCAAGAGTGTGCAAAGCTGTCATCAAGGCAAACGGTTCCTACTTAGAAGAATTTAAAATATATTTTATATACACATTTTTTGGTTACTACATGATACCATATGTCATTTAATAGTTTTGATGTCTTCACTATTATTCTACAATGTAGAAAATAGTAAAAATAAAGAAAAACCCTTTAATGAGTAGGTGCGTCCAAGCTTTTGACTGGTACTGTAGATGAATAGCCTGTGAATGTTAGATGTGTGTGTGTGTGTGTGTGTGTGTGTGTGTGTGTGTGTGTGTGTGTGTGTGTGTGTGTGTGTGTGTGTGTGTGTGTGTGTGTGTGTGTGTGTGTGTGTCGTGCAGGAAGGCCAAAGGGGGATTTCACATTTGTTTAATTCAATCTCACAACACCTATGTATTTTTGGATTCCCTCACTCTCACTCATGTACACACTGTGCTTGAGGCTGCAAAGCTTTGACAGCAGAGAGACACACTATCTGTGTCAGTGTGCTACTCTGAGCCCGCTCTCTATCCCCTCTTCCTTCTCTAAACTCTGCACCTGTCCTGTCACTTCCCCTGGCAGTCCTGGCGAATGGACGACGAGCCAGACCGCTTGAGCAACCGTCTGCTGGAGTACAACCCTGAGACAAACAAGTGGACAGAGCTTGGTCCCATGAAGTACTCCAAGTATCGCTGTGGTGCTGTGGCGCTCAATGGAGAAATCTACGTGATGGGTGAGATTAAGTACATAAATATCACAATTGGCCATTTGTTCTTATTAGTTTCCTGATGGTCATGACAATGGTGGTCAGTTTATATCAGGAACCAGTGATTATTCCTCATAATTTGATCTTTAGTATCTGTTTTTTCCTAGAGCAGTGTTTCAAATCCTGGCCCTGAGGACCCAAAAGGTTGCAACAATTTGAATTTTTGCTTTAGCACTACTGTACACACATGATTTAAATCATCAAAGCTTGATGATGAGTTGAGCAGCTGTGTAGTGCTAGGGAAAAAACTAAAATGTTCACACTTTTGTGTCCCCAGGACCAGGATTAAGTAACACTGTCCTAGTGAAACCCCCAACCTTCACAAAACCCGATTTCAAGAGTTATTTTTAAAGTAGCACTTTACAACACAAAGTAATAAATGTTCCAGTACCAACCCAGTTGTGTTCTAACAGGAGGTATCGGCTGTGAGGGGGTTGATCATGGGCAGTCCCGTCGTTGCCTTGATGCTGTGGAAGTCTACAACCCTGATGGAAACTTCTGGAGGGATGGGCCTACTATGCCCTCTCCACAGCTATCCCTACGCAGCAATGCCTCCAACGCCGCGGTGGTGGGGGGCAAGCTTTATGTCTGTGGATACTACAAGGGGGCGGGTAACTAAACCACAGATGATCATTATATTGACCAGATACTCAAGTGGCCGCTCTAACAGCGCCCCCAATGTTTTCAAAAATGGAAGGCAGTTGGGAGGAGGCAAAATCAGGTGGGACCATTCTAGCCAATGAGAGGGCAGGTGGGACCATTCTAGCCAATGAGAGGGCAGACGCGTGTGAACAACAGGCACAACTCCGATATAAAATGTTTTTTCTCGAAGTTGCTGGAATGTCACGTCTTACTTATGTCAGTACACTCGTAACACCCTAAGCATTATGAAACTTCTATTCGATCAAATAAGCCACATGTAGCAAATAAGCCATTCATTTTTTGCATTCCAAATTGGACACTCTCATTGACCTCCATACAAAAACTCCTCGCTTGGTGAGCGAAAAAAATAAGGATAAAAAACGCCACCTGCTGGAGAAGACAGATTTTGGGCCCAGTTATCCCTCTTGCTTGCCTCTTCCTCTCTGACTAAACCTACTTTCCTTTCCACTGTTCACAAAACTGTGACATCATGTGGCACAGGTTTGAGTAAAAGATGACCTGTCCCTTTAAGGAGTAAACAAGTTGACTGTGTAGATGAATGCTGTTCCTTTGATTGCCACACCACTCTTTAAAATGCCACTATTCTACGCCATGTGGTAGCACAGTTGCCACAAGTTTTTCAGAAGAAAAATTATATTGTCAGTAAAGTGATTCCAATAGTGACAACAATTATATTCCTGGCCTATCCTAATCCCTGTCTCCCTCAGATCGTCATGAAGACATAATCAAGGACATCCTGGAACTAGACCCGTGGGAGAACCGCTGGACCGTTGTGGCCCGCCGCGTTCTGATGCATGATGCCTACGACGTCTGCTTGGTGGCAAGCCTCAATCCACGGGAGCTCATATCTCCCCCGGCAGACCTAGTAACTCAGTGACATTCACCTGCCCTATGGTCTAATGATCCCTTCTTAGCTAAGAGTAGCTTGGGCTATAATTATGTATTCTGAAAGCTGATAATATTGAGCAACAATACCTTTTTTTTTGCTGCTGTGGGCCAGGAGTCAAATGCAGTAATGCAGTAGTGCTGGCTGATCCTGGTGGTGCTTGTTGACAGACATTGCGCAGTTGGTGTTTAAAAGCCCTGACCTGAGTGGGGCACTGCACAAAATAACACTCTGCCCTTGTCTTGAACTGTATATGACCTACCGAGTTGCACATTTAAAAGTAAACATTGTATCTGAATATCACCTTAGTGGGTTTTGTGACACTGAAATATAGCTTGTAAATATAATTGTTTTGCGATTTAGTTTTTTATGTTGCTGTAAAATGCCTCTGCCTCATCTTTAGAATACTGGAAAGAAAACCAGACAGGTCCTTCACAATCAAGTTATTTATATCAATTTTCCATTTTGCTTTTGCTCTTTATATCGTTGTTCCAAGATTATATTTTTGTCACGCAAATAAGGCTTCCATTAAATTGAGTCTTTGCTCAGGCGTAAATGTGTTTGTGGAGCTAGTTTACAATACTAGAATTGCAAAAAGAGGTGATGAGGGTTCTACACGTGGCACTGGCACGTGTTGGCCTAGTTATGTGTTGCCCTTCTCCTGTATGCTGACAGAAGAAATGTCCCTTAATTAAACGCTGTAAAAACCTCCAAAACCGCCAATTATACCGTCATGTAGAAAGTTGTATTGGTAATATATGCCTGTCACCCTCGTGGTTGACTTTAACACCATCAGACTTTTACTTGTCTGGTCTGACAATTACTTTCCTCTTTTCATCCTGTTTTCTTTTATGGGCATGATTTCTGTACATGTTATCCCACAATTTGCCCCAAAATGTACTCAGAAACAGTAGCTCATTCATTTGTAGTTTAATCTTAATGGGAAAGTCTGATGTAACATTTACAGTGTAAAAGGCTTTGAAAACACTAAAACACAAACATAGGGAATCGATGAAAAAGTACATTTTTGATGGTGAATTTTGTTGTCAAAACCAAGTACATTGAGGTCAACCAAACACAACAACTTCAAACAACTCCCTCCTCAATACCTCCCTACACTGACATCCTGATTCCCCTTCAGACATCAGTCAGAATCACAGTTCATGTCAAACAGCTGCCATAAGCCTCTGTTTCTCTCTGAGACCGCCTGGGGCTCAGGTGGCGATGGTGTCTTTTCCCAGGCGGGCCTGGCGTTGTTCCCTGTGGACCCACACACAGAGCTGTTACTATCCTGGGACCACAAGCTGAAAGGGTTGCGGTAGCCTCCAGTGGCATCGTTAGACTTCTTCTCTTTGTCCTGCTGTCGTTTCTGCGCTTCTGGTATGAGTGTGTCCATTTCCATCCTGTTGGGATCATGCTGCTCCTTGCCAGTCGATCCAGCTCCCTGCTTCCTTTGGGTTTTGAGGGGCTGTCGGTTCTCATCCCCACCCCTGCCCACTAATCGACCGTTACTCCTGGTCTGTGGTGGCATTAGTGCCCTCCTCCTGCTTCTGAAGGGCTGTTTCCTCTGTCCCTGCCCTCTCTGGGTGAACCTACGTCCAGCCATGGTGCTCCTGCCCCTGGGGCTCTCTGAGGGGACCGCTGCAGGCTCACTGTGGTCAGCCTGGCTGCTCTGCTCCGGGTCACAGTGGGGGTTCATGATGGTACGGGTGCTCCTAATGGTCACGTCCTGTAGAAGCGCGTAGGCCCTGCTGGGGTCCTGAAAACCCTGCATGGGGTACTGTAGAGCTGGAGCACCCCCCGATGTGCTGGGGTCTTGTTGGCCCTGCATAGGATAGTGTAGGGCTGCGGCACCTCTTCCTGGTCCATGAGTCACAGCGGTAGAGCATGTGCGGTATGGGTACACCCCCTGCCAGGAAGTCTTAGCCGGCTCATCCAGCACCATCTGGCTACACCGCTCCAGCTGATCCTCCTCCACCTCCCCCATCATCACAGGAGGAGGGTACAGAACTCTGGGGGCTGCGGCCTGGCCCTGGTCACATGTCTCTGAGGGTCCTCCTCTGGTTCCTCTATCTGCAGGGTGCAGCCGTCCTGCTGCCTCTCCTCCCGTCTCCCCTACACCACATGATGCCACTGCTTTATGAGGCGCTGTGATCGCTGTCGCACCGCAGAGACGTACACCTTCAAAGTACCTCTTCTCCTCACTCACCAGGCAGAACCTCTCTACCAGTCCCGGGGATGTCTGGACCGTGCTGTCTGTCAACCTGACAGGTGTGGGGAGGGGTTCGGACCCGTGCTGGGAAACCAAGGTGCCTAGAAGGGACAGGGCTTCTCCTAGCATGCTTTGATCTCGGCTCTGCTCATGTCTCAGGACCTCCAGATTCTGCTGCAAGCCCTGCAAGTGGGAGCTGAGTGCTGTAGTCGCCACACCCGTCTAGGACAGAATAGAAGACAATAATATATGACTAATAGCAAAGACATTAAAATCAAATGTAGATATGTAACATTAAATTATCAACATTAAGTATGTCAAATAGTATTCTCAGCACCCAGAATCAAATATTTTGTGTGCCGGCCAACTAATGTTTCGTTTGTCACGAGACACTAGTCATATGTTGATATCACACTCTCACCCCACACACACTCATTAAGTATAAATTCAACATCAGGACGAAGGCTTGACATTACAGAGTTATAAATGCCACTTTTCCTCACCTTGGCAACTCTGTCCTCCATCTCTTTCAGCATCTGATTCTGTGAGCTCACTTTATTCAGCAAGGCCTCAAACTGCTGTGCAAAGCCATCCTGTAGACTGGCTATGTTTTGCTGCACTGTAAAAGATGTTAAAAGGTAACCCCAATGAATACACAATCCATTCCATAGCAATCAAGACCTATGTAAAAAGATAGCCACGATCTACAGTGCACACTGCTCATTATAGCCAAAGAGACCGGCTCATTCATCATCATTTCAAAATCGAGGTATTAGATAAAATATTTTTATAATAAAATATATGCATGAGATCATAATTTCACTACTGAACTATAGCACCAGCTACTGGTCCCAGAGATGATTTCCTGTATAAACATGTTAATAATGAGCAATGCACAATAGATTATAATAAAAGTTGAGAGAAATTGTTCAAAGCAACCCACATGTCTTTGCAAAATCTGCAAAATCTTTGTTGCCTGTTGTAGTGCTCTCATCAATGTGATTTACAGAGAGCTTAATCTGAAACATAGCATAAGGGTTTATCATTACTATGAAAATTAGTGCCAGACCAGCAGTACCATTTTGCAAAAATGTATTATTCTGGATTGTTCACTTACATTTTCAAGTTTTTCACGAAATTGTAGAAATCCAGAGGTGAGAATGTCACTGATAAAACAGACAGGACAATAATTAAACTACAAAATACCATATTGTTTGTATCTTTCATAAAAAAAATCCCTGCAGAAACAAGTAACACTCATGAGGCATAGCTACCTCTCACACTTTTCTTTTGCCTTTTTCTTATCCTCTTCAAACCTGTCCAGTATGCCAATTGCTTTGCCACTTGTAAAGCTTGGCACCTTCACTTTGTCCTTTACATCTCCGAACAGGAATGGTTTGGAATGGTAATTGCTTAAAAGCTTTGGCTCACTTGCCTGAAACACAATGACTGGTTCATCATAAAACAAAGAAAAGCTCTGACTTTTGAGTTTGTTCTGGAGTTCATCTGATAAAGTGAATTGCTAAATGTTGTATTATAAATTAATGGGACACTACATATTGTGAGCTCAGGACAGTGGCACAAAGGTGGACATGATGAGAAAATTAGATGGTTTACCAAGTTGAAGAAAATATGGGCTAATAGACCTACCTCCTGTGACTGTGAGCTACCGGATATTCTGTTTGAAAAGCCCATGTCCTGTGACATGCCCTGAGAGTTTTCAGGCCAAAACTGGGATCCAAACAGGAATTGTGAGTCTGTCAAACTGGAGTAGTCACTGGTAGCCCCATTCCTGCTGTTGATCTTGGGCACACTACATGTTATAAACACACACACACAATTCATTTTAAGGGCTACACAAACATTTAGGCTAACTCGCTAAATTTCAATAATAATATATATTTTTTGAGAGCTGCATTAATTGTCTGCTGCAGTGCACTTTAGCTAACAGTTATTTATTAAATTGTGTGTGGGGGCCTTCTTGGCTATGGGGGTTATCTTATTGGCTAAAATGAGGTATGCTTACATGGATCCAGTTGGGATGCTTAAAATCTCTTTGATATTCCATACGTTGGGATTCATTGCTATTTCTGTTTGAGTAAAGATAAAAAATATATATATATTTTAACGTTATAAACCAATTACAAATGACAAAAAAATTCAACGCAAACCAGCCAGCAAATGTATTAGCCAGCCAGCTAACGTTAGTTGGCTGGTAATGTTAGCTAGCTAACATATGTTAGATATGTTCGCCTGCTCACGTTACTATTTATGGACTTTATGTCCTGGCTAGTTACTAGCTAATGTTACCTAGCTTGTTCTGCTTTTTCCAACAACGTTAGCTACTCACCACTGTAGTCATGTAGTAGCCAACTATGTAGTTGGCTAACAACGCAATTATATGCTAGTTCCCCAAAAATATGGCTAATGGGAAAGTTGTTCTAGTTAGCTAGCTAGCTCCTTTTCGGTAAACAACAACACACGACCACAGCTGGTTGTTTGATATGAATAACGGTGTTGTTGCAGAGCTTGGCCACAGTGGACAAACGTTTCATCGCGTGCAGGTGGGATCAAAGGAGAGGCACGTGGCGATTTACCTCCCGCCTTCCCAAATGTTCCCTCTCAATCGTGCCTCATAAGGGTTCCGCAAAGAGCTTTCCTCCACTGTAAGGTCGACTCTTCAGTAATGTCAGGGGACGTGACCTGCTTTTTTAATGTCTATGGACGTGACCGGATCGTGTGTAATGTATTTTATTTTCACAGAGCTTTGAAGGGGCAGGTGCAACAAACAAAAAGGCAGACGCCCTGCCCCCACAGAAAATCGACTTTCATAATTCATCATTCAAAATTAATAACATACCAACTGCATCTGTAGCCCAAAGTTCAACCTTTTATATGCGTATTTATTTTATATCCATATGACTCTTAGGCCTAAAGACAACGAGAGATGATTGACATCGGGTAAAGTGGCTGGCTATGAGCCAGTGACAATAAGAACACTACGAGGGAATTTTGTCATAAATATGTTAGCTATGCTGTTGAAACAAACTCGTTTTTAATTGGCAACCACATGCAAGTCAGATGAGTGTTCTCTATTGAAGGATTCAGGAGAAACGCATGTGCCCGCCAGGTATTGGAGGTGGAAGAGGCAGTGGCGATTTTAGCATTGAAATGCTGGTGGGGCAAACTCAAAAATGTTTATAGACGCATGCCAGCAAAGCCACAACACAAAAAAATACACGAATTGCACTGTAACGGTGACAAACGGTGCCCACAAACTGTTAGGGTCTACATAAAGCTGTCCCAACAGCACAGTTCCATCAGCACCTTACCACTGCTACAGCTGGCTATCAGCGGAGCCTTGTCTGGCAGCGAAACAGTTAATTCAGACGAATTTATTGCCATTTAAAAAACATAGCTGATTTGGCTGACTAACACATGTGGTTTTGTTAATGAGCGAGCTAGGACTGACGTAGTCAGTATAACTTTTTTTCCCGCACTTCTTTTGAAATGCGTTTTAGGACATGCAAGAATTAGCTTTTAGAAGACATGATGAGATGGAAAGTTCCGCCGACAAGAGCAACTACAAGGAACTTGCAGAGGTAATTGCACGTGACGATGCTTTACTTGCTGAACATATCGAACTTTCGAATGTCTTTTCTGGGACGTCGAAAACAATTCCGAATGATTTGATAGCTTCCGTCGTATCATCCATTAAAAGATTAAAGACAGTTTGACGCAGCGCATTTTTTTCGCGTGCGCTCAAGTAACTTAGGCTTTCCACTTTCCTCCAGTATTTATTTAGCAAAGATGACAACACATAATGACTCCGGACAGACACAAGCAAAACCTAATGATATAAATGTTGCACCATAACGTTACTAATTCGTTAACCTTGACCAGATGGAAAGGGCACATAGGCTGTATGCAGCTGCTCTTATTAGTAGCCTACAATTGATCAGACTGAAAGATTGTCTCGTTTTCATCCCATACAGCATGTCAGAATTCTAATGTTAAGGTGTATTGAACATAATGATTAACTGGAATTAATGAATCAACATAATGGTGATGATGGATGTGAGTAAATGTTTTATAAGACCTACAGTTGCATAGGCCTGCATGATGCAAACATGCATAAAGCAAGCTCAGCCCTGTGAGTTCTATTGTTTATCAATTGTTGTCTATGTGTCTGGGAATAGGAAATCCCCCCCTCATAATCTAGTCTAAATATCATTTATATAAACAAATATAAGGTAGCTGCGGGTTGACATGGGTTTATCCCCCCCCCCCAGGACCAGGAGTTTTTCTTAATTAGTTTAAAAAAATCATGTGACCTGATTAGGAAAAACTGGTCCTATCATAGCCCATATGAAACCTTTTTACAACTGACTAATCACCGTCACACCTTATAGGGTTCACAGTTTTCCTAGTTAGGTTAACATAAAAGGAAAAACTCCAGGGCCCAGGGGGGTAAAAATTGCCTCACTGCTCTTGGACCTATGGTGGCACCAGTCTACTTGCAGTTGTCAGTTATCGTCAGGTATGTGGATGATCAGGGATTTATTCAGGAACGTTTCTTGGGATACTTTGATGTGTCAAGTGGGCGGGATGCGCAGTCTGTGTTTGACTTCATGAATTTTGAGATGTCTGAGTTTAAGTTCATAGAGAAACTCGTCCAAACCTACGGTGGCGCAGCTGTAATGGTATGTATTTGCTATTTGTATTTACAGCTAAATCCCCTCCTGTTCCCTGATTTAAGAGGTGATGACTACTCTACTCCACTACCTTTGTCAACTTTCTCCTGACATGAACTGAAGCCATGTCTCATGTGCCCACTCATCCACTGGCACATTAAATGGTTCCTCTCCAAGCACTGTAAGTACCCCTATACATTTTCTCTTATTCCTGTATGTAGAGTCAATCACATACACAATCACATTATTACACATCAATGATTTTACTCCTTGTCTGGACTAACTCATTCTTAGCTCTTTTGACTAACTGTTGCGTTGTGTTATTGTTTTTTGTCTTCCCAGTCAAATCCTGTCCTGCACTGGTTAAGCCTCTGAACACCTTAACTCATGCCTCATACCCTCATTCAATCACTGCTGTGATCCCTTTCCAACATGGTGTAAGTAGCCTTCTCATTCCCATTCCCCATTATATGGTACTATAAATGTCTTTATTAAATGCCTCTGGTTAAAATAATTAGTCTTTGACGATATTTGCAACAGATTTTGTCGTCTCTGTGTGTTATGCGCCTATACCGTGGGTCTCCCATCCTCCTAAATGTTTCAAGTCACCAGCCTCCACTGGACCACACACCAACTCCACTGAATAGCAGGCTAGTGATTGCTTTGCAAAGCTTGCAGTTAGCCATTCATTCCTTCCAAACCACTCATTTTTGAATTTGCGATTTACAACTTAATAATGTTTATGGACGATGTGCACTGATACGTTTTATCTATAATTTATTTTCATGTGACAGGGATTGAACAGGATTTGCCAGTAGATTGTCGACTTGATTCATGATAATGATGACTGCTTGTCAAGCTTGCTAGCTAAGATTTTGAAAGTATGATGTTGACATGATCAGTCCAATCAAAACTACGGTAGATATAACGTGATTTGACGTCATTTTATCTGTGGCCAATGACCTTGAGCCTTCTTGGATGGGCACTTCTAATGTAACTCTATGGCAGCACCCAAGGGGTTTGAATTGTTTAGCTCTCCCTGTAGATTTGGCGGGGACGCAGTGTCCCCATGAGTGACAGAACACTGAGCCAATCACGGCGCAACTAGAGAACATTACCAACCCCTATGCTCCGTATTTACTGCTGGTTGCCCCATCACCACAGAAAGCACTGAGCTAGACTGAAACACCTGCATTTTGGAGCTGCCTTACTCAAGAAAGCAAAAAATAGACCATGTATGCGACTATTAACGGAATTATATATTTTTTTGTACATTGTTAGCAAACTGATATGTGACACGTATTAATGCCAAAATAACATGTAAAACATAAAAATATTTACTGTAAACACTACCGGTCAAAAGTTTTAGTACACCTACATTCAAGGATTTTTCTTTATTTTTACTATTTTCTATATTGTAGAATAATAGTGAAGACATGGAATCATGTAGTAACCAAAAAAGTGTTAAACAAATCAAAATATATTTGAGATTCTTCAAATAGCCACCCCTTGCCTTGATGACAGTTTTTTACACTCTTGGCATTATCTCAACCAGTATCACCTGAAATGCTTTTCCAACAGTTCCCACATATGCTGAGCACTTGTTGGCTGCTTTTTCTTCACTCTGCGGTCCGACTCATCCCAAACCATCTCAATTTGGTTGAGGTCGGGGGATTGTAGAGGCCAGGTCATCTGATGCAGCACTCCATCACTCTCCTTCTTCGTAAAATAGCCCTTACACAGCCTGGAGGTGTGTTGGGTCATTGTCCTGTTGAAAAATAAATGATAGTCCCACTAAGCCCAAACCAGATGGGATGGCGTATCGCTGCAGATTGCTGTGGTAGCCAGGCTGGTTAAGTGTGCCTTGAATTCTAAATAAATCACAGACAGTGTCACCAGCAAGGGACCCCCACACCATAACACCTCCTCCTTCACGCTTTACGATGGGAAATACACATGCCTGGATCATCCGTTCACCCACACCGCCTCTCACAAAGACACGGCGGTTGGAACCAAACATTTCCAATTTGGACTCATTAGACCAAAGGACACATTTCCACCGGTCTAATGTCCATTGTTCAGGTTACTTGGCCCAAGCAAGTGTCTTCTTCTTATTGGTGTCCTTTAGTAGTGGTTTCTTTGCAGCAATTCAACCATGAAGGCCTGATTCACACAGTCTTTTCTGAACAGTTGATGTTGAGATGTGTCTGTTACTTGAATTCTGTGAAGCATTTATTTGGGCTGCAATTTCGGAGGGTGGTAACTCTAATTGACTTTTTCTCTCCAGCAGAGGTAACTCTGGGTCTTCTATTCCCGTGGCGGTCCTCATGGGAGCCAGTTTCTTCAAAGTTTTAGAAATTTTCCGGATTGACTGACCTTCATGTCTTAAAGTAATACTGGACTGTCGTTTCTCTCTGCTTCTTTGAGCCGTTCTTGCCATAATATGGACTTGGTCTTAGCCCTATTTGGTAAATCCTCTGTATACCACCCCTACCTTGTCATTACACAACTGATTGGCTCAAACGTATTAAGAAGGAAAGAAATTCCACAAATGAACTTTTAACAAGGCACACCTGTTAATTCAAATGCATTCCAGGTGACTACCTTGTGAAGCTGGTTAAGATAATGCCAAGAGTGTGCAATGCTGTCATCAAGGCAAAGGGTGACTACTTTGAAGAATCTAAAATCTAAAATATCTTTTGATTTGTTTAACACTTTTGTGGTTACTTCATGATTCCATATGTGTTATTTCATAGTTACATGTCTTCACTATTATTCTACAATGTAGAAAATAGTAAAAAATAAAGAAAAACCCTTGAATGAGTAGGTGTTCTAAAACTTTTCAGTGTGTGTGTGTGTGTGTGTGTGTGTGTGTGTGTGTGTATGTATGTATATATATATATGTTTATTATAATTTTCTTAGCTAAACAGGTGGGTCTCAAAACAGATGAGTCTCTGCCCCTCCGCCACAGGGCAGAGGTATGGTTTCTCTACCAATATTCTGTATTCTGACCTTGACTTAATTCTCTCATAATTCCACCACCTTTTTTAGTTTCCAAAAATACACCATTCTCTATGCACTGTAATTTATAAATTGATAAGAGCTAGTTAAAATTAGTAATAATTTTGGAGAAGGGGATTGTAAATACAATAGCCATTGTTGTAGATTAACCATAAACAATTAATGAACATGCACCTGTGGAACGGTCATTAAGACACTAACAGCTTACAGATGGTAGGCAATTAAGGTCACAGTTATGAAAGCTTAGGACAGTAAAGAGGCCTTTCTACTGACTGAAAAACACCAAAAGAAAGATGCCCAGGGTCCCTGCTCATCTGCGTGAATGTGCTATAGGCATGCTGCAAGGAGGCATGAGGACTGCAGATGTGGCCAGGGCAATAAATTGCAATGTCCGTACTGTGAGACGCTTAAGACAGCACTACAGGGAGACAGGACGGACAGCTGATCGTCCTCGCAGAAGCAGGCCACGTGTAACAACACCTGCACAAGATCTGTACATCCGAACATCACACCTGCGGGACAGGTACAGGATGGCAACAACAACTGCCCGAGTTACACCAGGAACGCATAATCTCTCCATCAGTGCTCAGACTGTCCGCAATAGGCTAAGAGAGGCTGTACTGAGGGCTTGTGGGCCTATTGTAAGGCAGGTCCTCACCAGTCATCACCGGCAACAACGTAACAACATCGCCTATGGGCACAAACCCACCGTCGCTGGACCAGACAGGACTGGCAAAAAGTGCTCTTCACTGACGAGTCGCGGTTTTGTCTCACGTGTGCTGATGGTCGGATTCGCGTTTATCGTCGAAGGAATGAGCGTTACACCGAGGCCTGTACTCTGGAGCGGGATTGATTTGGAGGTGGAGGGTCCGTCATGGTCTGGGGCGGTGTGTCACAGCATCATCGCTGAGCTTGTCATTGCAGGCAATCTCAACGCTGTGCGTTACATCCTCCTCCCTCATGTGGTACCCTTCAGGCTCATCCTGACATGACACTCCAGCATGACGATGCCACCAGCCATACTGTTCGTTCTGTGCGTGATTTCCTGTAAGACAGGAATGTCAGTGTTCTGCCATGGCCAGCGAAGAGCCCGGATCTTAATCCCATTGAGCACGTCTGGGACCTGTTGGATCGGAGGGTGAGGTCTAGGGCCATTCCCCCCAGAAATGTCTGGGAACTTGCAGGTGCCTTGGTGGAAGAGTGGGGAACTGGCAAATCTGGTGCATTCCATGAGGAGGAGATGCACTGCAGTACTTAATGCAGCTTAATACAACAAAAAATAATATGAACTAGGCCTTTATTACTCCTGTATTGGTGTAGAAAATACTCCTCAGCACATTCACCCCTGAGCATATCAACATGACAGGCTTTGTGTCATAGAAACAGGCAGCACCCCTAAATCAATTGCCACCTTTAAGATATAAAATATAATTTCAACAATATCCTCCTGAAATGTATTTATAGAATTATTTCAATGATAAATTCATCACATTACTTTTTGAAGTCTTCATCTATGAACTCAATATAATATCCCAGTGATCACATATCTTGGTATTACAATTAGCAAAGATCAGAAAGAAAGGGCCAATTCAAATTTCTCTCCTGTTGTAGAGAAAATTGGAATGAGATTTAACTCCTGCTTAAGTCTTTGTTTTTCCAGAACTGGTTTGACAACAGCATTATCTGGGTTAAACAATTATTGAATAACGATAGACAACTATATCATTATCCAGAACTGGAATTTCTTGATTTTAGGGGCAATGCCATTTGGCCTTCAAGAGGTTCCCAATCTTATCAGGGCACCAAGGCCATCTGCTAGGGTACCAAGGCTATTAACCAAAATAGCCAATTAAATTGATTTGAAAAACTGAAAACAGCTATTCTGTTAAGAAAAACATGTTTTTAAATGTACATAAATAATTAGCTTACAGTACATATCAAAGGGTAGGTGATAGCCTATGCGTATTGGTTACAGTCTGTCATCATGTCCAGACCAATTGTGACGGGAGGGAGGTGCCAGAAAATGTACCCAAACTTTAATGAGACTTTTAATTACATATATACACTGAGTGTACAAAACATTAGGAACATCTTCATAATATTGAGATGCACCCCCTTTTGCCTTCAGAAAAGCCTCAATTCGTTTGGGCTGGTGTCGAACGTGTTTCACAGGGATGCCAGCCCATGTTGACTCCAATGCTTCCCACAGTTGTGTCAAGTTGGCTGGATGTCCTTTGGGTAGTGGACCATTCTTGATACTTTTATTTATACATTTTTTTATTTAGCCTTTATTTATTTAACTAGGCAAGTCAATTAAGAAAAAGTCTTATTTCAAATGGGAAACTGTTGATCGTGAAAAACCCAGCAGTGTTGCACCTACTACCATGCCCCGTTCAATGGCACTTCAATATTTTGTCTTGCCTTTTCACCCTCTGAATGGTACACATACACAATCGATGTCTCAATTGTCTCAAGGCTTAAAAATCCTTCTTTAACCTGTCTCCTCCCCTTCACCTACATTTACTGAAGTGGATTCAACAAGTGACATCAATAACGGATCATAGCTTCACTGGGACAAGTGAACTGGAACTAAGTTTTGTTGTTGTCTAGCAAATATTGTATATCTAACAAGGTGAAAGAAGTATCATGTAAACTAATTTACAGTCTATCCTATAAAGACCTTTGTATACAGAATCATAATTGCTATAGATGACAAATGTGTGTTTTGTGGTTGTGACACAGGGACTCTGATAAAAGAAATTGTTAGAATACTTTATTTTAAGGGAAACTACTGTTAATGTTTATTTGGAAGACTCTAGTATTATGTTTTATTTTGACCCCACTGATATAGACCCTGATTCAATTTTAATTGTTAATTTTATTATTTTTCTTGGAAGATTCTTTATTCATAAGATGAACTGGGCGGAGAACAAACCCCTCTTTAAATTATTTAAGATACAACTGAAACATTATTTTTCAATTATCAGTAAATGTAGAAACAAAAAAAGGAGTATGTACCATACAAATGTAAATTTACCTAAAAACTGAAATACCCCTGTCTACATTAAGTTTATGTACTCTTGTCTGTATATTTCTGTTTTTACATTTTGTGTTATTGTTCAATTAAATCAAGTATTTAAAAAAGCATTGGAGTTTAACCCCCCCAAAATATAAAAATAATAATTCTTATCTACAGGACAGGCATTTCCACCTCTTTCCCACAGTGAAGTATAAAAAGCTGTGACCTTATGCATTTTAATTGTGTGGCCTTTTAACTTGCAGTGATGAAACTTGTAGTGATTAGACTTAAGCCAAATGGATAGGCTACTGCAGCCTGGAGCATGTGATGATGATGCAAAGCATTGCGCAATGACACTCGCACCAAATTTAACCATTGTGCACTCTCAAATGTTTACATTTTATGCCCAGAAAAAACAAATGTATATATGACTATTTTGGTCATGTTAAATATTAGCCACTATCAGTATCGACTGTCAGTAATAATCACACATATTTAACTGCCAATTTGTCATTGTTTTGTTTACCTTCATTTGCTTCCTCTGTAAACGCTGTCATGTCCGTGTGGTTGTTGCTGACGATCCATAGCAATAGTTGATAATACTTAATGTAAAAAAAATAAATGAACATGTAGGATAATTAAATCATTACGCAGCACAGACCAAGCCGTAACAGTTTGAACCTGAGGCATGGCGCAATACTTGCCTGTGTCATCACACAGTTTCATGGTCAGTGCGGGCAATAGGCCAGGGTATACTATTCTCCCTATTATAATTCTATGTACACTAATCTTCCAACATTTTTTTGTGTGTGTGTGTGCATAAAGGCTCTGCAAACCCTATTTTTCCATTAAATGGTTCATAAAAAAGTCTCTAAACATAGTGTATTATTTTTTTTAAAGTATCATCAATCTACACACAATACCCCATAATGACAAAACAAAACAGGTTTTTAGAATTGTTTTCAAATTTAAAAAAAATGTAAAACAGAAATACCTTATTTACGTATTCAGACCATTAACTGACTTGCATAGTTAAATAAAGGTAAAATAAATACATTTGCTATGAGACTCGAAATTGAGCTCAGGTGCTTCCTGTTTCTATTGATCGTCCTTGAGATGTTTCTACAACTTGATTGGAGTCCAGCTGTGGTAAATTCAATTGATTGGACATGTTTTTGAAAGGAATTGTCCGTAGAGCTCCGAGACAGGATTGTGTAGAGGCACAGATCTGTGGACAGGTACCAACAAATTTTTGCAGCATTGAAGGTACCCAAGACTACAGTGGCTTCCATCATTCTTAAATGGAAGAAGTTTGGAACCACCAAGACTCTTCCTAGAGCTGGCCACAAGGCCAAACTGAGCAACTGAGGGAGAAGGGCCTTGGTCAGGGAGGTGACCAGGAACCCGCTGGTCACTCTGACAGAGTTCCAGAGTTCCTCTGTGGAGATGGGAGAACCTCCCAGAAGGACAACAATCTCTGCAGCACTCCACCAATCAGGCCTTTATGGTAGAATGGCCAGACGGAAGCCACTCTTCAGTAAAAGGCAAATGACAGCCCCCTTGGAGTTTGCCAAAAGGCACCTAAAGGACTCAGACCATGAGAAACAAGATTCTTTGGTCTGATAAAACCAAGATTGAACTCTTTGGCCTGAAAGCCAAACGTCACGTCTGTAAGGAAACCTGGCACCATCCCTACGGTGAAGCATGGTGGTGGCAGCATCATGCTGTGGGGATGTTCTTCAGCAGAAGGGACGGGGAGACTAGTCAGAATCGGGGGAAAGATGAACGGAGCAAAGTACAGAGAGATACTTGATGAAAACTTACTCCAGAGCGCTCTGGAGCTCAGACTGGGGCGAAGGTTCACCCTCCAACAGGACAACAACCCTAAGCACACAGCCAAGACAATGCAGGAGTGGCTTCGGGACAAGTCTCTGAATGTCCTTGAGTGGCCCAGCCATAGCCCAGATCGAACATCTCTGGAGAGACCTGGAAATAGCTGTGCAGTGACGCTCCCCATCCAACCTGACAGAGCTTGAGTGGATCTGCTGAGAAGAATTGGAGAAACTCCCCAAATACAGGTGTGCCAAGCTTGTAATGTCATACCCAAGAAGACTCGAGGCTGTAATTGCTGCCAAAGGTGCTTCAACAAAGTACTGAGTAAATGGTCTGAATACTTCAGTTTTGTATTTTTTATAAATTTGCAACCATTTCTAAAAAACAGTTTTTGCTTTGTCATTATGGGGTATTGTGTGTAGATTGATGAAAATAAGAAAAAACTTTCAGAAAGCACTGTACATATGGTGAAATATCAGTGTTAAAAAAATTTAAAACACATTTTGCATTGTCACATACACCAGACATGTGCAGTGAAATGTGTTGTTTTACAGGGTCAGCCATAGTCATACAGCACCCCTGGAGAAAATGAGGGTTAAATGCCTTGCTTAATGGCACGTCAACAGACGTTGTTGGTCAGGTATTTTAACCAGCTACCTTTTGGTTACTGGCCCAACACTAACCGCTAGGCTACCTGCCCTACGAAATGAAATACGCATAGGTTCTGAAACTGAGATAAATATGTACATGTTTTGTTTGCTTTCAGAATGGAGAACAATGAAAGATAGCATTCTCCATCTAATGTTTAAAGTAACAAATCTGAGTGGTTGAAAAACGAGTTTTAATGACTCCAACCCCCTGAGTCAATACATGTTAGAATCAGTCACCTTTGTCAGCGATTACCGCTGAGAGTCTTTCTGGGTAAATCTCCAAGAGATTTCCACACCTGGATTGTGCAACATTTGCTCGTTTTTCTTTTCAAAATTCTTCAAACTCTGTCTAATTGGTTGTTGATCATTGCTAGTGTCACGCCTGCTCCCGCTCTCCCTCGAGCACCACACTACCTTTCATTACGCACACCTGTCACCATCGTTGCGTACACCTGCGCCTCATTGAACCCACCTGAACTCCATCATTATTTGATTGCCTCCCCATTATCTGCCTGTTTCCTCTGTTTCATCCCTGTGTCCGCATTGATGTTGTTCCTTTGTCCCCTGTCCAGACGCTGTTCCTGTCCTGTTTCATGTCCGTAGTTTATTAAATGTTCTTCCTGTACCTGCTTCCTGTCTCCAGCATCGATCCTCGCAGAATGCTGACACCACAATTGGAAGCATCAGGGAAGCCTGGGGTTTTGTTGGTGATGTTGGCTTCGGGTGCCGTTGTCGATGGAACCGAGGGTACCTCAGCTAGCTCGTCGGGCTCATACACCCTAGCTGGCTTGAGAGGTTTTGCTTGCCCCACCCGGCTTGTCCAGAGCCCATGCCTCGGCCGGCCCATCAGGCTCGCCCAGATGGGACGCCGAGTGGCGACCCTAGAGGTGGGGGGACGGGGGTACTGTCACGCCTGCTCCCGCTCTCCCTCTCTGTTGCGCTAGGGCGCCAGACTGCCAGTCAATTCGCACACCTGTCACCTTCATTACACGCACCTGTGCCTCATTGAACCCACCTGAACTCCATCATTATTTGATTGCCTCCCCATTATCTGTCTGTTTCCTCTGTTTCATCCCTGTGTCAGCATTGATGTTGTTCCTTTGTCCCCTGTCCAGATGCTGTTCCTGTCCTGTTTCATGTCTGTAGTTTATTAAATGTTCTCCCTGTACCTGCTTCCTGTCTTCAGCGTCAATCCTCACAGCTAGACAACCATTTTCCCGGTCTTGCCATACATTTTCAAGCAGATTTAAGTCAAAACTGTACAGTAATTCGGCCACTCCGGTACATTCACTGGTAAGCAACTCCTGTGTAGATTTGGCCTTGTGTTTTAAGGTATTATCCTGCTGAAAGGTGAATTAATCTCCCAGTGTCTGGTGGAAAGCCTTCTGAACCAGGTTTTCCTCTAGGATTTTGCCTGTGCTTAGCTACATTACGTTTATTTTTTTCCTGAAAAATTCCCCAGTCCATAATGATTACAAGCATACACATAACATGATGCAGCCACCATTATGCTTGAAAATATGGAGAGTGGTACTCAGTAATGTGTTGTATTGGATTCAAGACAAAAAGTGAATTGCTTTGCCACATTTTTTGCAGTATTACTTTAGTGTCTTGTTTCAAACAGGATTCATCTTTTGGAATATTTTTATTATGTAAAGGCTTCCTTCTTTTCACTCTGTCATTTAGGTTAGTATTGTGGAGTAACTACAATGTTGCTGATCCGTCCTTAGTTTTCTCCTATTAGAGCCATTAAACTCTGTAACTGTTTTAAAGTCACCATTGGCCTCATGGCGGTTTACTCCTTCTCTGGCAACTGAGTTAGGAAGGACGCCTGTATCTTTGTAGTGACTGGGTGTATTGATACACGATCCAAAGTATAATTAATAACTTCACCATTCTCAAAGAAATATTCGATGAGTGCTTTTTCTTTCTCCCATCTACCAATAGGTGCCCTTCTTTACGAAGCATTGGAAAACCTCACTGGTCTTTGTGGTTGAATCTGTGTTTGAAGTCCATGCAACTTATTATAAGACTTTTTAAGCACATTTGTACTCCTGAATGTATTAAGGCTTGCGATAACAAAGGGGTTGAATATTAATTACTCAAGACATTTCAGCTTTTAATTTTTTATTAATTTCTAAACATTTCTAAAAACATAATTCCACTTTGACATTTTGGGGATATTGTATGTAGGCCAATGACAACAAATCAAATGTTTATACATTTTAAATTCAGGCTGTAACACAGAAAAAAGTGGAAAAAGTCAAGCGGTGTAAATCTTTTCTGAAGGCACTGTATGGTAAGTCTGAATTCCAAATGCTGAGAAGTGCTTAAATGAAAATTGTATTAAAAAAAAGGCATACGTTTCTGAAATCTGAATTGGCCCCTTGGGGTGGGAGGGTTGGTGAATTTTAGGAGATTCAAGTGTTTATGAAATTAGCGTGTTGGATGTGCAATTTGTTACATTTAAAATTAATAAAAAATTAAAAGAGGATCAAAATAAAATGGAAAAGTAATTTATAAAATAAAATCCACCAAGCTGTGGGGGCACTTTTTATAGGACGGCAAAAGGTCAGTTGCTTGGTAGCTGGTTGAGCCCTATCTGTGCACGTGCCTGCCCAGATATATGCTGAATTAAAATGACCAAATACATATTCTTCCGTTTGAATGTGACACTTTCCCAGTGGCTTCCATGGGCATTTCCACACCAAATTCAGAAATGAATTTCTGCAGCAGTTCAGAATTGCAGCCAGACCACCACCTGAAAATCTGTTGAATAGAGTCAAGGTTGACATAATCACATAATTGACACAATAGACAATAGCCTAATGTAAACCTTGTAGACCTGAGGAAAACATGGTATTCCTCCATGCTCCATCCCTCTCATTTTACTTTGCTTAATATTCACATGCTGTACAATCCCATGCTCATGAGTTAGCCTGTGTCTATGGCATATGCTGTCTGTCTGTCTGTCTCTATCTTTCTTTTTTTCTTTGTCCAATAAACCCCTAAGAAACATAGTTTCTCAAAACATGACAACAGGGAGTTGTTTCAGGGCAGTGCAGTGTACTTTGAATGTGAAAGTGATTTTATTTGTTTTTGAATAGGCCTATTTAACATGGATAACAAGTTATTATAATTTTTTTTCAGAAATTGAAATATCCTTTAATTGTTTTCCTAAAATCCACTAAAGGTTGTGCACAACATGTGTAACAACCACCACAGAAAATTCCCAAAACGGGAATTCTCATTAGGTTTCCAGGTAAGGTAATAACTAACACAATGTACCAGTAATGTTTAGAATATACTGACACAACAAAATGAGCAATGTCCTGGGAACGTTCTTATAAACACCAACATTATAAACATTGTATAATCATCAGCACAACTAGACAGTTTTTGTGTTATGAGAGCATTTGCCTTTTTGCACCCCTTTACCGTCTGACTGTTTGAAGAGCCCCCACTTGCAAGAGAACCGTGGCTCAAACATTTGGGTAAATGATTTGGAAGTATCAGTGACTGCCCTCATAATAAAGTCATGACTCATTAGACTTTATTATTTCTGTTGTTATAATGTTTACTGATTCAGGTACACTTGAACAATCTGTCATAAGGGTTAATAGCAAACACTTTCATATCTCTAGCAGTGTTATGTAGCCATTGAAGAAGGTTCAAATAAGTGAACAATTATAATAGTCGTGTTTTTATTTGTGAAGATTTCTATAAGACTGCATTTGGATATCTTAGGGGTTATTGATTATGCATACGAAAAAATATTTGTTGAAGACACAACGACGACATGGTCATCCATCTATTGTATCCTAGCAACTGACTGGACCAGCTGATGTTTGTAGTTGAAAATCAGTTCAGTTAAAAATATTTGGTTCAGTTCTCTTAGCAACAGTTATCCCTCTACAAAACCACAAAACAGGAAATTCAAACACTGAAATAAAAGTCCTCAATAGATAGCTCTTCGAGGCCAAGTGTGACATAATTAGTTAATAAGTCAAAAGTGTGCTGATTTAATAATCATACCTTGTATGCTTTTTATTATGAATCATTTAAGTACTCTCTGTTCAAGAATGTATATGACATTCCTAATGTGAAGCAATGAAACGTAGTTTCTCATTTTATTAGCTGTAGAAATGTTCATTCATCAAAAGACTCATTCATCTAAAAGTCTATTTTGCACTACTTTTTTTGCAAGTCTAATTTGTAATGTATTTATGACATACAAGTGATGTATAATGTATTTTTGCATTTATAGCACAAATGGCTAAGTTTGCTAGTTTGTGGCCAATGATCAGCTACTTTTATTTTGAAAGATGAAAAGCCAGAAGTTAGTATTATTTGTAGCTAAATGCTGCTAATTGTACAACAGCTGTCATCTGTCGAGCGAAAACTTGTGTTGTGATTAGCAACGGTAGGTTGGTTTTGCTTTATTGATGACGTTCAATATAACAAATAACTGTTTTTCTATGTGCTAGCTAACATGCTGATTATAGATAAGCTAGCTACGTTAGTGTTAGTGTCTTATTTGAATGGAAATCGAGTAAAAACTAGCTAACTTCTGTCGTCGAGCTAGAAGTGCGCATAACGACGTGATTGCTGACAGCCAGTCTAGCTTGCTATGATGTTAACGTTAGCTAACTAGATTTGAAAAACTGATTCAAAACGGCAAGTGTGCTTTTTTTATTGGCTCTGATTCAGTCTGTTAATCTTAGCATGGCTGGCTAGCTAGCTATCTAACGTTAGCTGGTTATACAGCATGTGTCATGACCAATGACTGTAGGGCATGACATAGCTAACGTTATTTAATTTATTTATTTAACCTTTATTTAACTAGGCAAGTCAGTTAAGAAACAATTCTCATTTACAGTGACGGCCTACCAAAAGGCAAACGTTAGCACCTGCACAGTCAGTATATCTCACCAGACTGGATGTTCCAGTCCGACTCTACCTGCTGTAGTTACTGTAGTAAAATACGGTATAAAAAAAACAGCTGTAAGAACCTGTTTACGTCCAGAACAATCAATCGTTGCCAGATTACTAGCTAACGTCGTTAGCCATCTCAGTCATTATCTGAGCTGTAATTTTTCAGATCTCTCAGAATACGCAGCTAACGTTATAGCTACAGATTTTATACTCTACTTTTTTTGTTGTTACTATAGTCTGGGAGTCAGTCTACCTTTCTCTGTTTTTCTAGGACTGTTCTGAATATGGCTGTGTCATACTTCATGGTCCTTTCAGCCGCTTTGTTCCTGATCAGTCGTGAAACTCCAGTAACTAAGGTAGAGTAACACAGTAACGTTACAGGTCATTCGTAAAGTGTTCAGACCCCTTCACTTTTCCACATTTTGTTACGTTACAGCCTTTTCTAAAATGGATAAAACAAACAAAACAAATACCTCATCAATTTACACACAATACCCCATTATGACATAGCAAAAACAGGTTTCTATACATTTTTGCAAATGTATAGAAACAAAACTGAAATATCACATTTACATAAGTATTCAGACCCTTTACTCAGTACTTCGTTGAAGCACCTTTGGCAGAGATTACAGCCTCAAGTCTTCTTGGGTATGACGCTACAAATCTAATTTTATTTTATTTGTCACGTCGCCGAATACAACAGGTGTATACCTTGCTGTGAATTGCTTACTTACAAGCACAGCTATTTTCAGGTCTCTCCAGAGATATTCGATCCGATTCAAGTCTGGGCTCTGGCTGGGCCACTCAAGGACATTCAGAGACTTGTCCCAAAGCCACTCCTGGATTGTCTTGGCTGTGTGCTTAAGGTGGTTAAGGTTTAGTGTGTTTGTTTTTTTGTAGGCCCTACATCAGAATCCCTTTGACTGCTGTGGAGAGCCACAGAGGCTGAACAGCTCGTGCTCAAATAGCACTCAATGCGAGCCAGGTACTGACCACCATGTCATCCTATAGTGCAGTTCTGTTAAATGTTATTCATTAACTTTATAATTGCAACAGTGATTTCCTCATACAGTAGTAGTAGCCCCTTATGGATTAGACGCATGTTCTAGGATTAGAAAATAGACATGGGCCTTTGTTCAAATGTTGGAAGAACAATCATCAAATCTATTTACTCAGGATGCTACCTGCGTGTCATAGAGAACAACACAGCTGTGTGTATGCACTGTGACTCGACTATTGCAGATCTTGAGAACTTCACCGCTTGCAACTACAGTAAGTGGATGACTACTGGACATGAAAGCTAGGTACTATTGAAATAGAACTCTGGCCACTGAAGAGAGTTGGGGGGGTGGTGTTTTCCACAGGTGTCCTCTTGTTCATTTCCCCCCTTTATCTCTTTTCCTTAAACAGCATACATCACAGACAGGACCAATCGTACAACTGTAACTACAGTCCTTCCCACAATTGGTAAGAAATGGTGGCAGTTATTCTTTACATACATTTTGGTTAATTCACAGGTAACTGCCAAAATAAAGGAAACACCAACATAGTGTCTTAATAGGGCATTCTACAAGTGTGTCTATTGGAGGGATGCGACACCATTCTTCCACAAGAAATTATCGATGGTGGTAGAAAACACTGTCTCAAGCGCTGCTCCAGAATCTCCCAGAAGTGTTCAATTGGGTTGAGATCTGGTGACTGACACACACAAACACCCTTTAAACCCCCTATGCTCTTTTGAGATCCCTCTTTCAAAGTCACTGAGGTCTTTTCTTCTAGTCATGCCAGAATAATGGTCTACTGAGCATTTTTATGCATGACCCCTAAGCATGATGGGATGTTAATTGCTTAATTAACTCAGGAACCACACCTGTGCGGAAGCACCTACTTTCTATATACTTTGTAGCCAACTCTTCTATTGTTGTCATGCCATACAATTTGGATATAGCACATACAGCAGGCGTTGACATTAAGGGTTGTCCTGATGCCTGAGGCAAGTGACCTGAGCCGTCGCGCAAGTTGAGCCTGCTCTGAGTTTGCCCCTTTGGGCAGGTGATTATGTTTTTTAAAGTGAAGACAGCCTAACTGCAAAGAATTCCTGTAGCCTAAAATTGATCTTTCTCGTTCCTCCCCATTGTTTAAGTGAAAGACAGACAATTAATGGCAGTCGGTCAAGTTGAGCCTGTTCTGAAATGTTTTTTTATTGATAACAAACCAGAATACAAAGAATTCGAGAACTGATCATTCTGATCCCTCCCCTATGTGTATGTGAAAGGCAGGCAACATATGGCACTTCTGTATGTAAATGGCTAATTAAACATTTCAGACAAGTGATCATAGTCTTCAGGCAACCAAAAAATACTCCTGACTTGACCGATGGGCAAGTTGATCCCTAATACAGTATGGGGCTAGACTAGATGAGCTGTATGTTTAGTGAGAACACTAGGTGTGATAAGGTTTAACAATTGTCTGTCTGTCTGTGAACAGGTGGTCCGGGTGTGGCAGCCTCTCTTCTGTTCGGAACTCTGTTGATCAGCCTGTTCCTGATTCTCTCTGTTGCCTCCTTTTTCTACCTTAAACGCTCCAACCGTCTCCCAGGTATCTTCTACCGGCGGAATAAGGGTAAGTCGTTACAATAATGGGTTGAATTTGAATAACTGTAAACTTGACAATCATTCTATGGTGTGCTCGAAATATGGAAAATGTAACTAATATGTCTGGTGTACTTTCACAGCCTACATATTCCAACCAAATGAGACGGTAAGTCATTTTCAAACATTTCAACCGATTTATTGTGAAAAATGTACATTTGTAACAATGGAGTAAATGAATCACCACATCGAATAAACAATACATTAGAATGATTTTATATGAAGTACTGAAAATGAATATCAAGAAATATGACTTGTGAGTTTTCATCTCTCTTCAAGGCTGTCATGATACCATCGGCGACCTCTTCAGGTAAGAACATTTCACTAAAACACTTCACAGCCTTCGATAGGGTTTTTGGTCATTGTTTCACTGAGAAAAATGTCTGGCAATTGCGTAATATCATTGTTTTCAAATGTTTTGCATGATCTCACTCCTTTATCCTGGCACGATCTTAGTCAGAGTTTGAACTACCTGCTGTGTGTGGGAAATGTCAACATTGGGGTCAAACCTCCTTGTGTAATCTGTAGTTAGGAAACCCAGATATGTGAGGAGGGAGCGGCCCTCAGCAAACTCAACGTCCAGCGCTGCCACCATCCCCACCACCACCACTACCACAGTCTACAATGTGTAGGAAGGATGAGGTCCAATGGAGGAGGCCTGAGCCAGCTTGCTAGCAGGTGCCAAATGACAGGGACAGGCTCTGGCCAGAGCACTTACAGTAAATTGGTGAGCATGTGTAAGCCTGTCCCTCCTCTGTAGTGTTGCCTAAGAAGACAGTTTACTTATTTCAAAAGCAGGCGGGGTCAGCTTTTTGACTGCAATACCTGCAGTATAGCCTTGTTACCGGAATTCTGTTTTGTAATGTAAATAGACCTTTGGTTATTTATTTTTAATCCATGTTTTTTCTATTTAGATTTTATTCTATTGTGGTCTAAAATTGGGCCAATTGTTTGTTTTACTTTAACTCTGTAGAGAATGGGATGAGGTGGACAGTGATAGCTTCAGTGATAGCCCTTAATTTGAGGTTTATAATTTCCAAGACGATTTCAATATTCTTATTGTTCTCATTTAGTGAACCTTCTCATAGAAGTTTTAAATTGCATACTTTTTTTTTTTCTCTATGTGGTTTATGCACTGAACCAAACTGAATGTATTTTAATTTATTTAATACATGCACAAATACAAACACTACAAAATGAGAACATAATGTAAAAATGCTTAAAGCTCTCTAAGAGCTCTTCTCGCATTCCATGAAAGGTGTGGATCTTCCAGAACAACACACACCAAGAACATTAACATGTGATCCACTGGCTGTGAAATCTCTTAATATGTCTTCTTTAATTCATCCCAAAAACATGGAAAGATGGATCCTCAGAAAATGCTATTTCTGTGTCAAGTAGGAAAATGGTAATCTAAGAGTTGGATGAAAAATGCTTCTCAGTAAAAATCTTTATAATATTCACCCCAACACAGGTAATAGGACCTGAAAAAGGGTGCTAGCTAATATGAAATATGCTTTATCTGGCCATAATGTGGGAAATTCATGCTGACACCTTGCCTAATCTTATCAGAACCACTGCACATAAGCTATTACTTGAATTCCTTTATTTCAAGCATAAATTGTGACATTTGTTGGCTAAGAGTAGCAACTGTTGTCACTGTTGCCAAAATATGTTGTGATGCTTGTCTTGCCAAAAGAATGTGCACTAAACTGAAGTCGTTAGTGTGCCATTGATGTGACGTGTGCTCAACGATTTCTCCAGGAAACGGGTGGTGATCATTTTAAAGACAGGTGCATATGTTGTCTTTTTGTTTATTACTGGGTGTTTGAGTGATCTCCTGTGGCTTTTTAGCAACACCTTGTATTAAATCAAGGGTGAGTATTTGTTTTTTTTTCTTGCTGGAGGAACGGTACAACGGGTTTTGCTTGCTAAACTTCAAGGGTGATTGAGTGATGATATGGTGAATTTAGGGACAAGTTAGTTTTAAGTTACATTTTTAGTTATTTATGCTGGAAGAACTGTGGTAAGAAGACGTTTGAGGATTAGTGTGACTGGTAATTCCAGTTTGTGTGTTCAGTAGGCATGAGTCTGAAGTGATGGTATTTCCAACAACAGGAACAACTGATTGTAAAATCATTTTAATCCCAAATAGAGTATTTATCCTTTTTACATTAGCTGTTGTACAGCCATTTGTAAAATTGTACACATGTACATAGTTTTTATACAAAGTGTATTGTTTTTGTAATGTGGTATTTTGTACTTATTGATTCTAGTTTTACATTTATGAAGTATTTTCTGATTCTGAAGAGTATGTATGATTTACAAAAATAAAGCACCTTTCTCATAATCCTTTGTGTGATTAATTTAATATTTACATTACTGTTGGTAAATAGTAGAATTTTACAATAGGATGTGTTGTAAATTGGAATAAAGTGATTGCCATAGCATACTCTTTTTCCCTATAACCTCTGTGAAGGCTGAGTACCTGGAAAGAGAAGAGTATTATATTTGCAGCTGCAGTGTGTTTTTTAATAGGAAAAGCAGGACTGCTGCTAGTATCCAAATGCAAGCTGCAGTAGGGGGTGTTGCATGACCTCCCCAAATCCACTGTCACATTGGTAGTGACCAGTTTATGAGCTCTGGATTTACAGTATAACTATGTTAAGATGATAGTTGGAGCACCTTCCCTGAGGATAAATTCTAATCACTCAACAATATGTTCTCTGTTAATCCTGAATAATTAATTCGGAGTAAAGTTAGACTAATCCTTTTGGAACACAAATAATGAGACGCAGCTGTGTGAAGTGTACTACTTGCAGGATGAGGAAATTGTAGTTGAAAATAGTTCTCTGGCTGCTTGGAAAATAATCACCATGAAAATTCAGATAAGCTTTATTGTGGCAATAAGTCAGTTAGTTGCTGAATGTAGCTCTGCCTTGGTTGCATTGAACTGTGTCACTACCCAAGTCACAACACCTTTTATGACGCAGTGACTTATATAGATTTTTTTGACCTATTTCTCAGTGTTTATGGATAGGTATTGGATATGAAGAGCAATAAAACCAGTTTAAATACATGGTTGTATAAATTGTGTTTTGATCTTCTGACTTTGACTGGTGGAGTAGTAAGACATTGTCTGTTTTGGTTCACATCCCTGGGTATACTGATGTATTAAAATACAGTATCAATCAACATTTTGGACACCAACTCATTCACATAATAGTGAAGACATCAAAACTATTTTTTTATTTTTTATTTCACCTTTATTTAACCAGGTAGGCTAGTTGAGAACAAGTTCTCATTTACAACTGTGACATAAAGCAAATCAGTTCGACACATACAACAACACAGAGTTACACATGGAATAACAAACAGAGGCAATAATACAGTAGAAAAAGTCTATACAGTGTGTGCAAATGAGGTAAGATAAGGGAGGTAAGGCCATAGTGGCGAGGTAATTACGATATAGCAATTAAACACTGGAGTGATAGATGTGCAGAAGATGAATGTGCAAGTAGAGATACTGGGGTGCAAAGAAGCCAAATAAATACAGCATGGGGATGAGGTAGTAGGATGGGCTATTTACAGATGGGCTATTTACAGATGGGCTATGTACAGGTGCAATGATCTGTAAGCTGCTCTGACAACTGGTGCTTGAAGTTAGTGAGGGAGATATGAGTCTCCAGCTTCAGTGATTTTTTTTTGTGATTTTGAAATAATATGAAATAACACATATGGAATCATGTAGTAACCAAAAAGTGTTAAACAAATCAAAATATATTTTATATTTTAGATTCTTCAAAGTAGCCACCCTTTGCCTTGATGACAGCTTTGCACACTCTTGGCATGCTCTCAACCAGCTTCATGAGGTAGTCACCTGGAATGCATTTCAATTAACCGGTGTGCCTTGTTAAAAGTTAATTTGTGGAATTTCTTTCCGTCTTAATGAGTTTAATCAGTTGTGTTGTGACAAGGTAGGGGGGGTATACAGAAGATGGGGGTGCTTTGCTGGTGACACTGTCAGGGATTTATTTAGAATTCAAGGCACACTTAATCAGCATGGCTACCACAACCTTCTGCAGCGATATGCCATCTCATCTGGTTTGCGCTTAGTGGGACTATAATTTGTTTTTCAACAGGACAATGACCCACCACAGGCTGTGTAAGTGCTATTCTACCAAGAATGAGAGTGATGGAGTACTGCTTCAAATGCCTCCACAATCACCCGACCTCAACCCAATTGAGATGGTTTGGGTTGAGTTGGACCGCAGAGTGAAGGAAAAACAGACAACAAGTGCTCAGCATATGTGGAAACTCCTTTAAGATTGTTGGAAAAGCATTCCAGGTGAAGCTGGTTGAGAGAATGCCAAGAGTGTGCAAAGCTGTCATCAAGGCAAAGGGTATCTACTTAGAAGAAGCTCAAATATAAAATCTGTGATTTGTTTAACACTTGTTTGGTTAGTACATGATTCCATATGTGTTATTGCATAGTTTTGATGTCTTCACTATTACTCTACAATGTAGAAAATAGTAAAAAATAAAGAAAAACCCTGCAATGAGTGGGTGTGTCCAAACGTTTGACTGGTACTGTATGTCCCTCAAATATACAGCCCAATGGTCAAATTCAAGCCAATTTATGTTTTTGTATCATGAATGGGTGATACTCCATTAGGCCCTATGTTTCCATTCACACCCATACTACAGTATGTCATACCAGGAAGAGGTCTTTATTTTTACAGTAAGACTCACTCCCTACTAAAGCTTTATCAAACAAACTTTATCAAATATTTTGTCACTGTTATATGGCAAGATGTTTGTGTGTGTGTGTTTGTGTGTTTGTGTGTGTGAGAAGGAGTGATTAAGTGTTTTCCATTCCCTCCCACCTCCTTCCTGTTCTCCAGACAAGCCTGTGAACACTACAGGTGTAGGTGAGACGCCACTGTTAGTTCGTAGACAGCAGAGCAAGGAAAGCAGAGCGAGGGAGTGACTGAGTTATTAACTGAAGGATCACAAAGACAAGAGAAAGGTCATTGCTGTTGATCCTCCATCAGTTGGCCAAATACTGCCCCCTGGACAAAAAAGCACCTCCTCTGGAAATACAACAGACATTGAATCAAAATTACTACTAATACCACTCCCTGCAGGTAAGGACTATACTACTGTTTTGAAATGAATGGTAATGATAACACATTTCGATCCTCATCTATTTGTTTGTTGTTGTGAGATGTCATTGGCAACAAGTCATAAAGGAAGCTTTCTCCTAATATATGTTAATGCATGTTAACATATTAAACTAAAGCTGCTACCAAACTAAAACATCTCTATACTGTAGATTGATACCTGACAGTCACTGGTAAAACTGATGGAAATAATCTTTAAAATGTTAGAGCTTCCCATGCTGCTCCATATATAGAAGGAAGGGACAGTCAGGAAGTAGAATGTAAAGTTAATGATTAATCTGCTGGACATAAAATGACGCCTGTCACCTTCCCTCTGGGCTGTTAACAAAGACCTCACCTGTTGGCTACACTCAAGGACCTAGCCAGATCAATAAGGAAATGGGGATTTGGGATTTCTGTAACACTTTCCTTTGTTTCCATTTCCCGTGATGTTTCCTTTACATTGTCAACACAACACATAATGTCTATCCAAAAGGGTTAAGACAGACTATAGCAAGGACAGACAGAATACACAAGACAATGTAAATGTGTAATGTAGTATAACGTAAATGTTTAAAATTACAACCAAACAGACAGTAATGTTTAAGGGTTGGTTGGCATAGTTGTATCAATGAAAAGCCTCCATTGAAAACATGTTCAGTAAAAGATGAGAAGCAGGACATGAAGAAAGTGAACAAACAGTCTAATCTATAATGTGTATTTCAATGCACTATCTACTATTTGAAGAGAGACGTTTTCTTTGATATTGTACTGCCCTAAAGGAATCAATGTGCCAAAACCTTTAGTCAAATTGACACAGGCTAATCAGACCTAAGACTATCCCTTCTTTATCTTCATGGTGTGCAAACAAAACATGACACCAACTTAAACGTTTTCAAACAGTCACTGTCATCTTGGGCATCTATTTCTGTAGGTGCGTATCAGAAAACCAGAGGGAGAGTAAACCATGGAGGTCACCAAGGTCTGGCACACCCAGGCCCTGGACCCAGTGCCCGAGGAGGATGAGCAGGAGTCGGACCCTTCCTCCGGCGGGGACAAGCCAGAGTGCTCCATCTGTTTCAACACCTATGACAATGTCTTCAAGACGCCCAAGCTGCTGGACTGCACCCACACCTTCTGCCTGGAGTGTGTCACCCGGGTCATGGCTGTGTCTGTGGAACAGGACGGGGGCCAGATCCCCTGCCCCCTCTGCAGGCACCCCACCTCCATCCCCGCCAGCGGTCCCCCTGCCCTCCTCACAAGCCTGGAGGTTCTGGGCAGGCTCCCCACCCACCTGCAGCAGGAGGAGAGGGTGTGGATGGAGGGGAAGAAGCTGTGTTACTCCAGCCTCGGCAGCCCTGACCCCCTCCACCCTGGCGGCTTCTCCACCTGTATCTGTATCGACATTGGGAGGATCCAGGAGGATTCTGTGTCCAGACAGACTGAGTCTGAACAAGGGAGACGCGTCTGGGGCAGACAATGCTTCTGTAGCTTCTTCTCAGACTGGAAGCGGCTGGTGTTGTTCGTGGTGCTGCTGGTCATGCTGGTGTGTGTCATCATGTGGCCACTGCAGTGTGTCTTTAGTACAGGATCGTTTCGTTGTTTGAAAAGCAAGGCTGCATCCACTGTGGGGCAGACCCCTACTCCCTCTACAGCTTCCACCATCAATCAGCTGTCATGGTGAGAAAAGGAGGGGAGACCCAATGTGCAGCAAAGGGCCTGGGGGCACCTTATTATTGCAGGTGACTCTGATTGGCACAGCAGGACTGTGAAGGATGAGACTGAAAGACAAGCTACACTGAGCTCCAAAAGTATTGGGACAGTGACACATTTTTTGTTGTTTCGGCTCTGTACTCCAGCACTTTGGATTTGAAATGACACAATGAGGTTACAGTACAGTCTGTCAGCTTTAATTTGAGGGTATTTTTATCCATATCGGGTGAACCGTTTCGAAATCACAGCACTTTTTGTACATACAGTGCCTTCGGAAAGTATTCAGACCCCTTGACCTTCTCCACATTTTGTTACGTTACAGCCTTATTCTAAAAATTTATTAAATGTTTTTTTTCCTCATCAATCTACAAACAATATCCCATAATGACATCCAGGCTGTATCACAACCGGCCGTGATCGGGAGTCCCATAGGGCAGTGCACAATTGGCCCAGCGTCGTCCGGGTTTGGCCAGTGTAGGCCGTCATTGTAAATAAGAATTTGTTCTTAACTGACTTGCCTAGTTAAATAAAGGTTAAATTAAATCAAAACAAATGACAAAGCAAAAACAGGTTTTTAGAAATGTTTGCTAATTTTTAGGTCTCTCCAGAGATGTTCGATCGGGTTCAAGTCCAGGCTCTGGCTGGGCCACCTAAGGACATTCAGAGACTTGTCCCGAAGCCATTCGTGCGTTGTCTTGGCTGTGGGTCGTTGTCCTTTTGGAAGGTGCATCTTTGCTCCAGTCTGAGGTCCTGAGCATTCTGGAGCAGGTTTTCATCAACAACAAAAAATGAGTCACTGTCCCATTACTTTTGGAGCTCACTGTATGTCATCAACCCTGAAAGTCCCAGAATGGGGTGAAAATGGCAGCTATATTGGTCAGGGAGAAATCCAAACAAGTCTAATTGGAATGAATGCCAGTAGAGGCATAATCCTGATTTTACTTATGCAGGAAATTAAAAGTAAGGCATGTGATATATCAGAAATTGTGTAATATAATTTTGTCAACCTAAAATATTGTCATATAATTATAAATACAGTTTATATGGTTTTTATACACATTTTCTGTAAAAATGTTGGAATATTGGCAGTTAATTTAAAACATTTATGGAATCATTCTTCTAGAACTGTCTGGCTAGCTAGCTAACAAATATACAGTGCAGATACATTTTTAAAATTCATAGGTTCTTTGAGGATACAGTGTATTATACGATAGATTTTTTTATTTGTGAGATATTTCTTGATAAAATCATGTACCAAATTAGTTTTGTTTTTAGCAAATCATACTGTCTTTTTTAGGATACCTAGGGCTCTATTAAATCTGTAACGCTAAATAAATAGTAAAAAAATAAATAATAATGTTACAGATTCCGCAATAGAAATTTAAAGGTAATTTCCAATTGATCCGACATATGCAGTTTTCCATGAATGCAGTCTCTGCTAAAGCGGGAACATTGCCTTTAAATTTCAATCACGCTGTAAAGCTGAACTTCTGTGATGCGTTTTAAATAGAGCCCCTAGTGTTTGGTTTGTGGGTTCTTCGGGAAAAGACAGTGGCATCTTGCTATTTTCATGGCCTTGAGTGGTGATCATCACATGAGGTGTTACTCTCGTCTCACATTCACACTTACACATTTTAATACTTTCAATAAGCTGACATACAGCTATTTTATTGTACTGTACCTCCTTATATAAAGACCTGTACACCTCTATTTCTGCTCTCTTGTCTATGCAATCAACTTGTTGTGTCTGTCTGTGCACACATGTTCATCACATGTTCATCTATTTAAGCAACTTTCTTAAGAGCGCTATGTTATCAAATGGTCTGTTTGTTCAGTGTATCACCTCATGCTACCAGATATCTATGTAATAATGGTTCATTCATGAAGACATAACTCTCAATACAGATGTACCATATCAACTTGTCTACACACGCACTGATCCTCTCTTTATCACTGCCTCTGTTTATATATAATATGCTCACCGTTGTTATTGTGTAAGGTAATAGGTAATTATACAATTGATCCTATCCTACCTCTTCCACTTCAGAGGGCTTCTATTTAAGGCACTGAAATGTTACACCTCTGGGAGGGAGAGAAAGAATGGGGAGGGCATCCGGACCCGAGCAGAGCCCTACATGTGACCAGGAGACAGACACACCGCTACAGGTCTATTTATAATGTGGTGAATGGCTAGGCCCTACTCTGACTCTGCTACACCACAGACAAGGACAGGGGGACGCAGGAGGACAAACACACAGCATGTCACTGCTGCAGGAAAAGCTGAACCTGGAGACTTTATACTCGTCCCACAGGTAGGAGACCATTCTTGCTGAACAGACACTAAACATATCAGCATGGAATACCTACACCACACATACTGTAGCCTACAATACAGTTCCCATCCTTACTGAATGCTAGTGGTGTGGGCCTACTTATGAACCTGTGTTGTGCTTATGACAAAAGTTACCACTAGCCTACAAGGCCTCACAGTGCACTTTGCACATTTCATTATAAAAAGCTGTCTATCAAACCAGAAGAAAGCCTCAACAGCATATGTTGAATGGTATCTGAACTTGTTTACTTTGAAGAGTTGGACGGGTTAAAGCTCTTTACATTAAATGGATTTTAATGCATATTAATCTTTTATCTTTATGTATGTGAAAACAAAAGATATGTTAACTTGAATATATTTATTTTGGACCACTTTAGGATTAATATGGGTATGGGCTGTATGTCAAAGTTTATGCAGAGTGATGAGGTGAGTTACAGTATGTCTAACATAGATTGCACATGCTAATATAATTTTAACCTTGAGATGTTTCCAGTATGCATAGTATGTTGTGATATTGTAGGTGGAAGGTTACAGTAGTGTGGTTGCCCAACTCTGATCACATGACCATATTTCCAGGAGCAGGGCCACGAAGTATTTTTGGGGGTCTGTTATGGAACTGCAACTGCCATGTTTCTGTGACGCATTTCAGCCCATAACATTTTTACATGAACTGATCTACCGTGTGTAGATTTCAACAAGGTACTGCTTGAACTAGAGTCAGCTTTCATATAGCAAGAGAGGAGGGCAGTGAGGTCATCACAACAACACCCCAAGACAAATCAAACATTAGTTCTAAGTCTGAAATGGCACGAGGGCACCGTTTACAATCATCATTTTCAAAATATTCTGTATGGCATTGTGCTTGATTTATGGAACAAAATAAAACATTTAAAAAATAACACTTTTTGCAGACACTGCAGAAAAAAACAATTAAAAAAGTAATATTTTATCTATCGTTTCCTTAAAAGTATTCAGCTATATCTTCAGATAAATATCTGCAATTATAATTAGTAAAAGATGCATTAACAATATGTGTCATACTGTAACAGCATATGCCTTAGGTTACTTTCAATTTGTTTTGCACACTTCTCCCCCCAAGTAAGAATACAGTGCATTCGTTAAGTATTCAGACCCTCATCACTTTTTCCACATTTTGTTACGTTACAGCCTTATGCAAAATGGATTAAATCGTTTTTTTCCCTCATCAATCTACACACAATAACCCATAATCACAAAGCAAAAACAGGTTACATAAGTATTCAGACCCCTTACTCAGTACTTTGTTGAAGCACCTTTGGCAGCAATTACAGCCTCGAGTCTTCTTGGGTATGACACTACAAGCTTGGCACACCTGTATTTGGGGAGTTTCTCCCATTCTTCTCAGCAGATCCACTCAAGCTCTGTCAGGTTGGATGGGGAGCGTCGCTGCACAGACATTTTCAGGTCTCTCCAGAGATGTTTGATCGGGTTCAAGTCCGGACTCTGGCTGGGCCACTCAAAGACATTCAGAGACTTGTCCCGAAGCCACTCCTGCGTTGTCTTGGCTGTGTGCTTAGGGTTGTTGTCCTGTTGGAAGGTGAACCTTCGCCCCAGTCTGAGGTCCTGAGCGCTCTGGAGCAGGTTTTCATCAAGGATCTCTCTGTACTTTGCCCAGTTCATCTTGACTAGTCTGCCAGTCCCTGCAGCTGAAAAACATCCCCACAGCATGATGCTGCCACCACCATGCTACACCATAGGGATGGTGCCAGGTTTCCTCCAGACGAGACGCTTGGCATTCAGGCCAAAGAGTTCAATATTGGTTTCATCAGACCAGAGAATCTTGTTTCTCATGGTCTGAGATTCCTTTAGGTGCCTTTTGGCAAATTTCAAGCAGGCTGTCATGTGCCTTTTACTGAGGAGTGGCTTCCGTCTGATTAGTGGAGTGCGGCAGAGGTTCTTCTGGAAAGTTCTCCTATCTCCACAGAGGAACTTGATCTCTGTCAGAGCGACCATCGGGTTCTTGGTCACCTCCCTGACCAAGGCCCTTCTCTCCCAATTTATCAGTTGGCCAGACGGCCAGCTCTAGGAAGAGTCTTGGTGGTTCCAAACGTCTTCCATTTAAGAATAATGGAAGCCACTGTGTTCTTGGGGACCTTCAATGCTGCAGACATTTTTTGGTACCCTTCCCTAGATCTGTGCCTCGACACAATCCTGTCTCGGAACTCTACGGACAATTCCATGGCTTGGTTTTTGCTTTGACATCACATGCACTGTCAACTGTGGGACCTTATATAGACAGGTGTGTGCCTTTCCAAATCATATCCAATCAATTAAATTTACCACAGTTGGACTCCAATGAAGTTGAAGAAACATCTCAAGGATGATCAATGGAAACAGGATGCACGTGAGCTCAATTTCGAGTCTCATAGCAAAGGGTCTGAATACTTATGTAAATAAGGTATTTGTTTTTTATTTTTAATAAGTTTGCAAGCATTTCTAAAAACCTGTTTCCACTTTGCCATTATGGGGTATTGTGTGTAGACTGTAACGTAACAAAATGTGGAAAAGGTCAAGAGGTCTGAATACTTTCGAAATGCCCTGTATGTAAAGGATTCTATGACCTTTCAACTTTGACATTTTAACTGACACCCTTAAATGTTGTGTTGTTTCAGATGCAGGAGCCTGTGAAGGTTGCCATGGACGACTTAGACCACAGTGTGCACATAGCGGAGTGTGACTGGGACAGCTTCTATACGGAGAGTGAGGAATGCTCCCTACCACAGCCTGAGCTCGCAGGCTCAGACGACTTGGGCCTTAGTGATGAGGAACCAGAGGATTCTGTGTGTCCAGTGTGTCCGGCCTTAGGCAATGTCCAAGATGACCCCCGGCAGCAGAATGCAGCTCAAAACACTGCCATCCCATCTCAGCCCAGTGTTAAGGAAGAGGCTACCCTCAGAGAAGATTTCATCTGTACAGACCTGCCTGTAAAGATTTGTAAGAGTGGCTCTGAAGAAATACAACTAAATGATCCATTGAGCTTAACTGAGGAAGAGGGTGGTGCTCTCTTGGACAGGGTCTTTGACAACTCCCCGCATGCACAGAAAGAATCAGATTCTGGCTACTATGGAGAAAACAGAGAATCTGGCTACTTTGAAGAAAACAGCCTCACCACAGAGTTTGTAAAAGAAACACCAGAAGAGACTGCTGATCAGAACACCGAAAAGACCTCTAGGAACCAGGATGTAACAAAAACTCTGGGTTCAGTTCCAGAATCTTCTAGCAACACATGCATAACTAACAGTGACCCCTCTGGAGCCTGTGATGTCTCAGATATCAAAGGATTCGACGGAGAGCTGCCAAGCAAAGGTGGCAATGGTACATTACATGACATCTTAACACCCCTCTCCCTACAGCCTGTGCCACTGCCACCCCAAGACCTGTATCCAGGCCAAAATATCAGCCAGGAGCAGCTGTTGTGCCACACAAAAACAGCTATATTATGCGAGAGAGACGCCAGAGTGGCGCCAAGGGAAGAAAAAGAGCGCTGGTTTGTGACCGTGAACGAAAGTCCAGCGCCTCACAGAGTGCATGCTGCCACCGCTGTGAAAAAAAAAAGAAGAAAAAAAAAAACTAGTAGGAATTCAGTCCCATGGGGCCACCACACCTCAGAGGGGCCAGACCCTCCCCCTGAGAGTGAGTCAGAGATAGATATAGACGGAATGGAGGAACCTAACAGACAGGAGACCATGAATGAGTTTAGTACACAATCATGCAATAAGTCAAAACCACTGCCAAACACACACACGCTGCCAAATAATTATCATAGAGAAGTCTATATAGAGTTTCCCAAAATAAATGTAAGCTATTCAGAGTCACCCCCTCTCTTTTCAGAGTTAAGCTCTTCATCATCATTCAGTGAAGAAGTGAATGTTTCTACAGAGTTGCCCCTTCAGAGGGATGACTCTACCGAGGCGCTCGACCCAGAGTCATCTCTAGAAGAAAACAAACAGGAAAATTACAGCTCAGCCGTTGGCTTAAAAAGGTCAGTAGACCATCCATTATCCAAACTACAACATCTATTATTTGCACTTCACCGCTCTGAGTCTGTGTACTCAAATGATGAAGGGGAATTATTTTACACCACCAGCACCAGCTATGATTCTGAAGAGGAGTATGTCTCAGCCACAGAAATGGAGGATACTAACACACCTTCCAGTGAGATAGATTCCACTCTCTCCGCCTCTCTTCCCCTACAAATTGATACTGCTCATTCACAGCCACTAATTCAGGAAGACTGTCTAAATTGCCCCTTGCTGTCACAAAGTGAAGGTTGTGAAAACACAGCTGACCAGGCTTACATTGAGTCAGTCAGAACATGTCCCTCCACTGGTCACAGTAACAGTAACCCTACAATGTCAGAGGTGCCGGCTGATTCAAACCACAGCCCTGACTCCCACATGACTAATGAGACACCAGCACACAGAGTTGGTGAGCCACTTACAGTCTGGGAACATTTACCACAGACAAACACTTCAAAAGATCAACCTCCTCTTCCCGAAGTAACAGTGACACCAACAGAAACCCCTGAAACATCGTATAATGCATCAGACCCCACTCGCCCAGTGTATGCCATTTCTGTTTTTTGGGATGAAATGGAAAAATTGACGATTAAAGACATCTTGCACCTCAGGGTATGCAGAAGCCCATCTCCCCCGAAAGAGATCCTCCATCCTCAGGAATCTGACAGTGCACGTGTTGATGTCACAGTCACAGACGTAGACATGCTGAACAGTTCCCTGACTGATATTGCGGAATACTATTCACAAGACAGCTCTCTAATGGACACTTCCGATACTGCAGACTCAGACTATTTCACACACAACGATGACTCCCCCAAGCCAGACCGCTCGAGTTGCGAGTTCTCTACCTTCTCCGATTTTGACGAAGAGTACATGCCATTTTTCGACACTAGCTCAATCCCCAGCCCTGAGCTTGGGAACTTCGAACGGAGAAGATCAGAGTCTCCCTGCTCAGGAGCCATCTCACAGGAGGAAGAAACAGACTCCAGTACTGGCATGGCCACTCCTGTTGACTGTGAGGAGCTTGCAGCACTATCCTCCTCCTCTGAAGACAGCATCCCCAATGAAGACAGCATCTCCAACACCAGCCTCCTCCCAGAAGCTACATGCCTGAAAAGGATCAAGAAGAGCAGAAGCATGCTCAACATTGTGCAAGCTCGGGGGGTAGCTCATGTAGAGCTGCAGCTTAATCACATGCACAATGCCCAAGCTCTGGAAGTAGCTCAAGTAGAGATGCAGCTTAAAGACATGCATAATGCCCAAGCTCTGGAGGAGGCTCAAGTAGAGATGCAGCTGAAAGACATGCACAATTGCCAAGCTCTGGAGGTAGCTCAAGTAGAGACACAGCTGAAAGACATGCACAATGCCCAAGCTCTGGATATCGAGAAGCAACTGAAAGACATGTGCAATGTACAAGCAGCTGCGGAGGTCCACATGCAGCTGAAAGACGTGCACAATGTACAAGGTCTGGATATAGAGATGAGGCCAAAAGACATGCGCAATGTCCAAGCTCTGGAGGTCGAGATGGTGCTAAAGGACATGCTTGAGGAAGCCGAAAATAGTTTATTTCTCAACAGCTGTCAGGACTTGAACTTTGAGGAGAATCCTGTTCTTGCAGTGATTGATAGAATCAGCCGAACGCCCTCCCCAATTCTACCCAATACAGACATACTGGACGAGTGCTACAGAATTACCTTACCAGAACTATACGAGTACCTGTTCACAGAGGATGTCCTCTCTGTCTACGAGTCCCTTATGTCTACGTCAGTGGCTGAGAGCTGTTATGACTACTCTCTCTCTAAGTACGGAGCTGGAGCATTCCCTCCCCTGGTCCAGCAGTCCCTGCATTGTGAAGGAGAACCAGTCCCCATCTTCTCCTGCTCCCGCTCGGCTGCACGAGACCTCAGGTCCCCCGAACTGGAAGATTTTCTGTTCCCACAACAAGACACATATCTCGAATCCGAGGAGGACGACTGCTCCCCTATCCGAGTGGTGACTCGCTCCGACATTCAGGCCAAAGAGGCTGTGTCCTTCTCCTCGTCCTCTTCTGCAGCCCCAGATAGTTACCCACCAAACACCCACTTCTACAGCCAGAGAGGCTGGACAGGGAACTGGAAGAGCCTGCTCTCCCTGAGGAGGATCCGCTTCCCAGGAAAAGGCAACACTAGTAGTAGCTGGTGCTGGAGGTCTGGTGCCTGGATGTCTCCAGCTGTGGGTCAGGCTCAGAGGGCTCTGCCCCGTCCCATTACACCGAGCAGCCAAGCTGATACAATTGTCAATGAGGCAACCAGGATCTCCCCTCCTCCTCCTGAGGTCATTCAACTCGGACACCAGATCTTCAGACAGCTTTCAGAGAAGCAGAGACGATTCAAAAGCCTACTGACAACCGTCTCAGTGTCAAGTAAGTATTATCCAGTGACGTGAGATGGTTGATCCTTTACCTATACAGACACACATTGTGTACATACATATTCTTGTACTTTTACACATACAGGTAACTGCCAAAATAATGTTAACACGAGTAATTGAAGGACACAAAATATATTGAAAGCAAGGGGCTTCCACACAGGTGCGGTTATGAGTTAATTAAGCAATTAACATCCCATCATGCTTAGGGTCATGTATAAAAATCCTGGACAGGCCATTATTTTGCCTACCGTGGCTATGCCCCCATAGGATAACAATGCCCCCATTTATTAGGCACGAGTGGTCACTGAATGGTTTGATGAGCATGAAAACGATGTAAACCACATGCCATGGCCTTCTCAGTCACCAGATTTAAACCAAATTGAACACTTCTGGGAGATTCTGGAGCGGTGCCCGAGACCTCGTTTTCTACCACCATCAACAAAACAACAAATTTCCAACAAATTGTGTCACATCCCTCCAATAGAGTCCCAGACACTTGTAGGATCTATGCCATCTATGCTGTTCTGGTTCGTGGCGGCCCAACGTCCTATTGGTGTTTCTTCTATTTTGGCAGTTACATGTACATTATACATAAAGGTATATATTTTATGTATTAAGGTCATGTATTTTCATTGATCCATCCCAGTTACATGTGCTTTCCCTCCTGTAGAGAAAGATGGCATCCTCTTCTCACTGAAGCAGTCTGACATGTGTCTGGTCTGTATTGCCTTTGCCTCCTGGGTACTGAGGTCAGCAGATCCAATGGCTGCAGATACATGGAAAGCAGGTAAATCCATAGAACTGCTTACTATTGCTAAAAAGCACTGTCATCAAGCATCATTGTTTTTTATTCTAGACATTTCTTAGGTATTAAAACAGAATATAAATAAGTAAATTACTCATGTCTAATTGTAGCGAGGATGCTAGTCTGTTTCTGCACTTGCCAACTCCTTGTGGAATTGCCATGCCAAACATTGGCGGGACAATGAGTTACCAAGGTAGCACAAACAGAGCTTGGACCGGACTGGTATAATTGCGAGACAGGTTTCAAATTATGTAAACAACTCTCTCTGAACAATTGTTCAGCTCTGCTGGCAAATGTGAGTGCCATATCTGCCATCCAGTACCTTCGGCGCTACGTGGTGAAGAGAAGGGAAGCTGGAGATCTGAATGATTCAACTGCAGATGAGACATGATATTTAGCTATTGCTTCTAGAGAACCCTTTCCAGACATTTTCACTTGGGTCCATAGGAGTGTCAAAAGAGTTTCATACAACGTAGAAACACTAACAACCATCTACAGTTGAAGTCGGAAGTTTACATACACCTTAGCCAAATACTTTTTCACAATTCCTGACATTTAATCCTAGTAAAAATTCCCTGTCTTAGGTCAGTTAGAATCACCACTTTATTTTAAGAATGTGCAATATCAGAATAATAGTAGAGATAATTATTTATTTCAGCTTGTATTTCTTTCATCACATTCCCAGTTGGTCAGAAGTTTACATACACTCAATTAGTATTTGGTAGCATTGCCTTTAAATTGCTTAACTTGGGTCAAACGTTTCGGGTGGCCTTCCACAAGCTTCCCACAATAAGTTGGGTGAATTTTGGGCCATTCCTGCTGACAGAGCTGGTGTAACTGAGTCAGGTTTGTAAGGCCTCCTTGCTCGCACATGCTTTTTCAGTTCTGCCCACAAATTTTCTATAGGACTGAGGTCAGGGTGCTGGCCACTCCAATACCTTGACTTTGTTGTCCTTAAGCCATTTTGCCACAACTTTGGAAGTATGCTTGGGGTCATTGTCCATTTGGAAGACCCATTTGCGACCAAGCTTAAACTTCCTGACTTATGTCTTGAGATGATGCTTCAATATATCCACATAATTATCTTCCTCATGATGCCATCTATTTTGTGAAGTGCACCAGTCCCTCCTGCAGCAAAGCACCCCCACAACATGATGCTGCCACCTCCGTGCTTCACGGTTGGGATGGTGTTCTTTGGCTTGCAAGCATCCCCCCTTTTTCCTCCAAACATAACGATGGTCATTATGGCAAAACAGTTCTATTTTTGTTTCTTCAGACCAGAAGACATTTATCCAAAAAGTACGATCTTTGTCCCTATGTGCAGTTGCAAAACGTAGTCTGTTTTTTTATGGCGGGTTTTGGCGCAATGGCTTCTTCCTTGCTGAGCGGCCTTTCAGGTTATGTCAATATAGGACTTGTTTTACTGTGGATATAGATACTTTTGTACCTGTTTCCTCCAGCATCTTCACAAGGTCCTTTGTTCTGGGATTGATTTGCACTTTTCGCACCAAAGTACGTTCATCTCTAGGAGACAGAACGCGTCCCCTTCCTGAGCGGTATGACGGCTGCGTGATCCCATGGTGTTTATACTTGCATACTATTGTTTGTACAGATGAACGTGGTACCTTCAGGCGTTTGGAGGTCTACAATTTTTCTTCTGAGGTCTTGGCTGATTTCTTTAGATTTTCCCATGATGTCAAGCAAAGAGGCACTGAGTTTGAAGGTAGGCCTTGAAATACATCCACAGGTACACCTCCTATTGACTCAAATGATATCAATTAGCCTATCAGAAACTTCTAAAGCCATGACATCATTTTCTGGAATTTTCCAAGCTGTTTAAAGGCACAGTCAAGTAAACTTCAGACCCACTGGAATTGTGGTACAGTGAATTATAAGTGAAAATCTGTCTGTAAACAAAAAAGACTTGTGTCATGCACAAAGTAGATGTCCTAACCGACTTGCCAAAACTATAGTTTGTTAACAAGAAATTTGTGGAGTGGTTGAAAAATTATTTTTAATAACTCCAACCTAACTGTATGTTATCTTCCAACTTCAAATGTATTCTCAATCACAGTAGTAATTGCCATAGCATTACATCGTTTTTACTTGCAGGACAGTAGAAGTTAATAGGCATTCTAATCCACATAGGGGCAGTTTTCCAGACACAGATTAAATCTAGTCCGGGACAAAAAAGCAAGCTCAATGGAGAATCTCCATCGAAAGTGCTTTTTATTCTGGTACTAGGCTTAATCTGTGTCTAGGACACCGGCAACTCATGTTTTACTCAACAGGAAGCTTGAGCTAGTAAATTATATTAGATTTTGACAGTGAGACATTATCTAAATTAGGATGTTCAGTATGCAAATATTTCTCAGATAGCATTAAACACACCTAAATAGCTGGGATAAAAAAATTCTGGGTGAATGGAGGTTGATGTGGACCATAGAGACTACTAGAGACTGTGCAGTATGTCAATGTAACTTTACAGTAACATGGTAAACATGACTATGTGGTGCCTTCATGTAATAAAACAGAGTATTTGGGTCTTGTAAAAAGCATTTGTTGTGATTAAGTCAGTCAGCATGGTCAGTTCTTACATTTTATCAAGAGAATTTGAAAGCTAACCAGAGTGCCTATTTTTGATAAATGTGCAAAGCAAAATTAACACAATTTGTATATAGAAAGTCTATGTGGAGAAAATGGATTTATCAGAGTTAAGTGTAAATCAAAGATGTCAGTCAGCCTGGTAGGTTTGTGTTAATGTTCAGAGAGGCTACAGCCTACAGTATATGTCTTTGCTTTGTCATGCATGCAAACTGGAGAAACGTGTTAAATATTCTGTGCTTGCAAAAAGGGAGATGTGCAACATTTCATGTGAATGTACATGGTCAACGTATGTATAGTGTATTGTAAATGTCATGACAGAATGTCCTTCCAAAGCGTTACGTTGAGGAAAGAGAAAGAATTGAAGGAAGAGTTTAAAGTATGTCTAAATGAAAGAATTGATACAATTTGATAATGCGTGGTTGGTTGCTGTGTAATAAATTATATAAATGATGGTCAGTCCAAACAAATCATTCAGCTGTTGCAAATTACCATCTAAGATACCAATTACATTTCCACCAAGGGCTGTACAACATATTATATCACATTGTGCACCTATTAAAGTAACTGAATGTACTTCAGCATGATTCTGCATGATTATAAAATATTAACATGGTCTACCAAGGCTCCGATTTGTTTTCTCAGCAGTGGAAAGAAAGGCCAAATGGTGTCTGCAATATTTGAGAAATTTGAAATGAATATCAAAAGCAACACTATCACTTTTTACTTTAGAAAAGTTTCACGAACCTCTATAATAATATGGGGCTGTGTGTGTGTAAGTGGATGGAATAACTTCAAGAAGCTATTTGTCATTGTTTAGCAATTAAATGTACCACTATGCATCTCTTCCTCCCAGTCTCCACATCATTTATATATAATTGCACAAGTCTGGATGTAGGGTCTACATTACCATACCCTCAGTTAGTGTGTTGGGATTTGAAATGGCCAAAGAGAGTACAGTGATCCTACTGAAACAGCACAGATTCAACGAGGAAGGGTGAGGATTGCCCCCTATTGGCCAAATGCTGTTACCAGAACAATTCCCCCAAAAGGTCCATCCTAAGCAACCATACATACAGAAGATATACTTTGAACAAATGTTATCATGTTATTGCAGAATTATTTATTCAAATAAATATGCAATACATACATTTTGTTTTTCCATATTATTATTATTTCACATAAATATTAAAACAGGATTTGTCCATGGTATGGATGCCAAGGTTGTAATGCTTTTTCTGTTTCGTCTAACCAACACAATATTACTATCCGGATCCACTGTTCTAAACACCGTTTTCTGTCAGGGGTGACAATAGTGATACTCCAATTTATAATTTTCTGTGCTAACCCACTTTACTTTATGACGCTATATATACTGTGTGTATAGCTAAATAATTTAACTTTATTGTGCCAGCTTGCAAGTCAAGAATTCACACCTCATATTAATAATAATCATAGTTATTAATATAGAATATTGAACATATATTATTTACAATCTCAAAAATGTACTGTGTGTGTCAGAGCTTAGGTTAAATTGTGAAAACTTATCTTGAAATATATAAAACTTTAGGGTTTAGACAAATATTTAGCAGATATAGAATAAAATTAATCTACTATGCTTTTTAGTTGCCTAAACATAAATGAACAACGCTACTCTAAGTTCTGATGAAAATCAAAAGGGAAACAGTCATGCAAGGTTATTACAGTCAAACTTCCAAACATCTAATATTAAATGTCATTCTGTACAAGGAGATCATTCAGAATGTTTAGAAATTAAAATGATAGTTCACCCCCCCAAATCAAAGTTTGTCAGATGTTTTCCTAACTCCAAAAAGGTGAGCCATATTCCACACTCGCTATATATTGCATCAGGAGAACTTTAGAAACGACTAAATCCATATTAAGTGGTAGACAACAACTGGCATGGAATAGAGACTACGCATATCTTCTATTTTTATAACCAGACCATTATTGAAATATGAAAAAGTCTCACAAACTTGGATGATTTGGAGGTAAACTATCCCTTTAAATGCTGAGCAAGAAACAAGCATACAGATCCAAAGATTGTTAATTCTCAATTACATTTAGACTTATAGAAAAGGATACACTAAGATTAGTTGTCGCATAATGTATGTCAAAAGTACACAGCATTGCTATCTCTATGTATTTTCATGGTGACTCACACCGTCAGGTGTCTCACGATGGCTTGTCACCTTCTTTCTTCAGACGGCTGTGGAGGAAAACAACAATAATACAATATTAATGTCAGTGCAACAGCTCATCAATAAACCAAGATCCTACATTCGTAGGACTTCTCAATAAATGCATAAATGAAAGCGCTGTGGTTCAGGTAAACGGTTGTTGTTGGTTGTTTTTTGAGGTGGTAATCACCTCACCTGTAGTAATCCTCCTGCCCGGGCAGAGGCCCCCCGTGTTGTAGGTGGTGGTGTCCATGCAGCCACTGCTGCTCCATGGCCAGCCTCTGCAGCTCCGCAGACTGGGCGTGCATGGCCTGGAGCTGGTGGGCTGCAGACATCTGTGGGATGGGGCCCTGAAGCTCACGGGGGTACCCTGCTCCTGCAACAGCGGCATAGGCTGTTTGGATGTTGATCAAGGGACACAAAACCTCAGAGTGAGTCTCAGTCAACTCACAATAACACAGAAATATAGACTAAATACAGTGAACTGAATGTGTGCGTTCCCATATACAGTGAGGGAAAAAAGTATTTGATCCCCTGCTGATTTTGTACGTTTGGCCACTGACAAAGAAATGATCAGTCTATAATTTTAATGGTAGGTTTATTTGAACATTGAGAGACAGAATAACAACCAAAAAATCCAGAAAAACACATGTGTTATAAATGGAATTGCATTTTAATGAGGGAAATAAGTATTTGACCCCCTCTCAATCAGAAAGATTTTTGGCTCCCAGGTGTCTTTTATACAGGCAATGAGCTGAGATTAGGAGCACACTCTTAAAGGGAGTGCTCCTAATCTCAGTTTGTTACCTGTATAAAAGACACCTGTCCACAGAAGCAATCAATCAATCAGATTCCAAACTCTCCACCATGGCCAAGACCAAAGAGCTCTCCAAGGATGTCAGGGACAAGATTGTAGACCTACACAAGGCTGGAATGGGCTACAAGACCATCGCCAAGCAGCTTGGTGAGAAGGTGACAACAGTTGGTGCGATTATTCGCGAATGGAAGAAACACAAAAGAACTGTCAATCTCCCTCGGCCTGGGGCTCCATGCAAGATCTCACCTCGTGGAGTTGCAATGATCATGAGAACGGTGAGGAATCAGCCCAGAACTACACGGGAGGATCTTGTCATTGATCTCAAGGCAGCTGGGACCATAGTCACCAAGAAAACAATTGGTAACACACTACGCCATGAAGGACTGAAATCCTGCTGTGCCCGCAAGGTCCCCCTGCTCAAGAAAGCACATATACATGCCCGTCTGAAGTTTGCCAATGAACATCTGAATGATTCAGAGGACATCTGGGTGAAAGTGTTGTGGTCAGATGAGACCAAAATGGAGCTCTTTGGCATCAACTCAACTCGCCGTGTTTGGAGGAGGAGGAATGCTGCCTATGACCCCAAGGAAACCATCCCCACCGTCAAACATGGAGGTGGAAACATTATGCTTTGGGGTGTTTTTCTGCTAAGGGGACAGGACAACTTCACCGCAACAAAGGGACGATGGACGGGGCCATGTACCGTCAAATCTTGGGTGAGAACCTCCTTCCCTCAGCCAGGGCACTGAAAATGGGTCGGTGATGGGTATTCCAGCATGACAATGACCCAAAACACACGTTCAAGGCAACAAAGGAGTGGCTCAAGAAGAAGCACATTAAGGTCCTGGAGTGGCCTAGCCAGTCTCCAGACCTTAATCCCATAGAAAATCTGTGGAGGGAGCTGAAGGTTCGAGTTGCCAAACGTCAGCCTCGAAACCTTAATGACTTGGAGAAGATCTGCAAAGAAGAGTGGGACAAAATCCCTCCTGAGATGTGTGCTAACCTGGTGGCCAACTACAAGAAACGTCTGACCTCTGTGATTGCCAACAAGGGTTTTGCCACCAAGTACTAAGTCATGTTTTGCAGAGGGGTCAAATACTTATTTCCCTCATTAAAATGCAATTCCATTTATAGCCAAGCTGCTTGGCGATGGTCTTGTAGCCCATTCCAGCCTTGTGTAGGTCTACAATCTTGTCCCTGACATCGTTGGAGAGCTCTTTGGTCTTGGCCATGGTGGAGAGTTTGGAATCTGATTGATTGATTGCTTCTGTGGACAGGTGTCTTTTATACAGGTAACAAGCTGAGATTAGGGCACTCCTTTAAGAGTGTGCTCCTAATCTCAGCTAGTCCTGTATAAAAGACACCTGGGAGCCAGAAATCTTTCTGATTGAGAGGGGGTCAAATACGTATTTCCCTCATTAAAATGCAATTCCATTTATAAACATTTTCACGTGTTTTTCTGGATTTTTTTGTTGTTATTCTGTCTCTCACTGTTCAAATAAACCTACCATTAAAATTATAGACTGATCATTTCTTTGTCAGTGGGCAAACGTACAAAATCAGCAGGGGATCAAATACTTTTTTCCCTCACTGTAAAAACAGTGAAGGTTGAGGTTCCTCACCAAACAGTGGGTGTCGCAGCATGTCATGGTCGTGGGGCAGGTCGTTGAGCAGAGGGTTGGGGATGGGGCCGCCGGGGAAGGGGAAGCGGGCCAGGCGGGGCCCAGGAGCCAGGGGATCCAGAGGGTGGGGGCCATTACCTGGGTGACAGTAACACACATCATCTAATGAAGCAGGAGAACAAACAGTATATCAATTAACACATGTCACACACACATCAGTTAACATAGGGCAGAGGGGGTGAGCAATACACGATACCAACTGACAGCTACACTGGTAGGCAGACACGGTAATAGTGAGGAGAAGCATCCTCTCTCAACAATAAATAAGACTACCAAACAACATTAAATAAGAATGAATATTTAAATGAAGATAACTACCTTCACTCACCACAGATGTGGAACAACTATTACCACTTAATTCTGTGCTTTTTTTAAATCGTATTTTATTGTTTTAGATGACAGAAGTAAAACAATAATTGATTTGTGAATATGCAGCACACGTATGTACACACATATCCTGAAGATGAAACAAAAACAAGAAGGAAAAAAAAAAAAAAAAACATCCAAGAGTCCTTACCCTCACCTTGGTTGAGTGGGTCCTGCTGGTGCAGGTGCAGGTGTGAGTGGATGTGGGAGTGCTGGTGGTGATGCGGCGTCACATTCAGCATCTGGAGCCTGGCGGCCGGGTCATTCGCTACAGACGCCATCCTCTCTGCGTGGAGCCTCTCGGCAGTCAGCCGCTCAGCGTAGCTCAGCTCGGACGCATCTGGGGCCCGGCCAGGGCCAGCGCCTGCCTCTCCCTCTCCAGGTGGTTCTGCATGGCCGGATGGAAGTGGCCAAAGGGGTGGTGGGGCGGCCCAGCGATGTGCGGCAGGGCCAGGGCTCCATGTCGGGCAAAGTGCTCCATGGGGTTGGCTGATGGATGCATGGTCTCCATCTCTGGGGGCTTGACCTCGAAGCCGGGCTTCATCCTCTCGCGGAGCTCCCTCTCTCGGAGGTTGCGGAGCTCCCTCTCTCGCATGCTGGGGTCGGCGGCGTACAGGCCGGGCATGTGGTAGGCCAGCAGGGGGTCCCCGGGGGACAGGGACACGAAGAAGGGGTGGTTGCGGTTGGTGGGGGACATGACGTGGGGTCGGGCGTACTCACTAAGGGTGCGCAGGGCCGGGGTGTCGGGTCCGATGTAAGGGGGGACGGCCGCCACGCTGGTGGGGGGCTGCTCGAAGGAGGAACGCATGTGGACCTGGCCGATCATCTGGACATCACTCATACGGCTGTCGTGGGACGAGCTGGACGCTCTCTGGAAGAGGAAGAGGGAACATTTAGGTGGTTAAAATTTGCAAGGAAACAATGTATAGAGCCCTACTGGCATCATTAACTGATTACGTTGTTGTACTATGTAATAATATCATTGCTGAGATAAAAGATGGTAAGACATGTCAGTTTCAGAAAGGAAACGATAGGCTCTGCTCCTTCATGTAGCTCAGTGCCAGAGCAGTGAGCACAATACGCTCCATCAAATCCCTTGGAAGAAGAAACACAGAAATCAGACAGGCGGAGGCCGGGGGTCAGAAAACAGCAAGCATAGCGAGTAACAGCAGCACGGCAGCAAGAGACACCAGGGCATGCGTGCACCTGACATCGAGGAAGCATACATAGAACTGGTTGATTAAATAGACCGCATGTAAATAAGAGCGAATCCAATTGGTGCAATATCCGCCGATGCCACCACACTCGGGTTTCCCTTCTGAATGGGCAACGCTTTATTTATGTCAAAGAAAACAAAAAAGGAATAGAGGGAAGACCACAGCATATTACTCACAGCATTCTTCTCTTCCTGCCTCTCTCGTTCCCTCTCCCGCTCTCTCTCCCTGTCCTTCTCCCTCTCCCTCTCTCGGGCGTTGTGTTCAGCCTCTCTCTTGGATCTCTCCACAGCCTCCTCTCTCTTCTTGGCCAGTTTGGATGAGGCCAGAGGGGTGAAGAACAGGTCTGTTCTGGAACACGAGTTGTAGCCACGGTCCAGGTGTTTGATAAACCTGAAATGAAAAACAATGGACGCGTATCAAAACAGCATATTTAGAAATCACAAACTCAGATGAACAACATCTGTTATACATCGAGAAACACAACACCACATGAAGGTCAACAATATGGCCACAATTAACTCTGTAAAGGAGACCTATTCTATAGGACCGTCATGAGCGATGTCATGCAGTAAGTACCGTGCTGATTGGCTGGCGTGGCTGGCGATGTTGACAACCGAAGGTTCTGGCGAGGGACTTCTGGGTGGAGGGGGTGGGCTCTCAGGCTCACACTCATCCAATGGCTCTTCTTTAATCTGGACATGTGACCCTCCCATGCCAATGGGGTTTCCGGGCGAGGGGCGCAGGGGCATTGAGGAGAAGGAAGGCTGGAGACCAGGGACTGGACCCATGGTAGAGGGAGCAGAGGCAGAAGGGACAGGGTGCAAGCCCGAGGGGCCAGAGGAGGGCAGGGTGGAGTGGGAGTGACTGCCTCTGCCAGGGAGGTTCTGCAGCTGAGTGAGCACGGGAGGCTGGGGTGGGAGTCCCTGCTGCATAGACAGGGACTGGGGCATGAGCTGGAGGGGGGGTGGAGGGGCACCGGGAGGGTGCTGGTTGGGCAGGGAGTTGAGGGGCTTCAGTGCTGGCGGTGGGGGCAGGTTGGACGGCATCTGGGGGAAAGGGGGAGCAGAGGAGAGGTGTGGTGGCTGCTGCTTGTGTGATGGTGGGATGGGTGTGGTTGGGGGTGGTTTGATTTGGGGCCCAGATGTAAGGGGGATCGCCTGGGAGAAGGGAGGTTCCCTGGGTATGTGAGGAGGGGGTCGCTGGGGCCGGGGGCCCTGGGTGGGAGCACCATGGAGGGGGCAGGGTGGGAGGAAGAGAGCCAGGTGGAGGAAGAGGACCTTGGAACACAGGAGATGGATGAAAGGCCTGTCCCAGTGGTGGAGGGAGGGATGATGGGCCAGAGATGGGGTGAGAGGAGGGGGAAGGGGGTTGGCTGTGTGGTGGGCCTGACTCATAGCCAACTGACTGACCAGCCTGAGCAGGCTGGGGGGGATCTGGGGAGGGGGGTGCCTGGGCCTGTACCTGGCCAGGCTCTGCAGAGGGAGAGGTGCCCGGAGGGGGCAGGAATGTGGTCGAGACTGCAGCCTTCGGTGGAGGAACAGTCGCTGCGGTCTGTGTTTCAGCCAGGGCAGCAGCAGCAGGGGCACTGACGGTCTCTACTGCCGCCTGGTGGGCACCCTGGGGCTGCTGGGCAGAGGAGTCGGAGTCGCTCTCGTTGCCGTTGCCCTGGTGAGGGCTGGGGATGCTGGGGGAGGAGGAGCGGTTGTCCTGGTCGATGTCTTTGGTGTCGCTGCTGCCGTCATCCTGGGCACTGCGGCTGTCTGAGCAGCACTCCTCCTCCACCCCCCCCTCTGCCTCAGCCTCTCCATCGCCCTCTGACCGGCACTCCACTTGTTCACCCTGAGAGGAATGACACACGGTTAGAATTGTCGATGAAGGGAGTTCTCATCATGTTACACGAAAAGAGGCACTGGATAGTTCCAGGCACACCCAACAATGTAGCTCAGTGCAGGAAGAGAAGACATTAACTGAAGAATAACGAGGAAACAAAAGCGTTTCTGAGAGCTGGTTTTTGCTTCTCACTGATCTTGAACCTGTTCGCTGTCATCGCCTCGCTACCGTCTTAGTCTCTGTCTCACCTGCTGTGTTTTCGTCCTTTTACTAGCTGTTCTCTCAGGCTCCTCTGGGTCCTGGGCTGCACTCTCCCTGGAACGTTTAGTACTCTTTGGTAGGGGCACCTCTTCCTTCATCTTCTGTTGGATGGAAGGAATAGAATTCGCTTATTCAATTCAGTTCTACGATGTACGTACAACACAGTCAAAAGTCTTTGGACGGAGAGGAAGCTCTGGTCTGAATAGCAGATATACAACTAGACATTTGTTAAGATATGAAGCGTACTTTCAATTCACAAATGCGCCATTACAGTGCATTCAAATCTATATCCCTGACTTTTAAAAAAGAACATGTACCTTGCCAGGCTTCTTTGTGGAGTCAGTCTTGTCTGAGCAGGAGCTTCTGGATGTGTTGGAGGTGGAGCTAGCTCCACTGGGTGCAGGAGACGGATGGCTACTGGACTGCTGGTCTTCACTGGTAGGAGAGCCGGTCCGCCTCTTGTGGCCACTTCTTAGTGAAGACAACTGGAGAGAGATACTCCAAGTTGTAAGTATTAAAAGAAAGAATAATTATTACAACAATAGATAGAGAAAGATCCTGACGGTACTGACTGAGAAAAATGAGTGAGGGTGGCAGGGGAGGTATCCACTAGATGGGGCTAAGATGGTAGGTTCTCAGCCTTACCGGTGCTCTGCTACGTCGCGTCCTCATGCCGTGCTTCCCGTTGCCCTCCTCTTCCTCTTTGACAGGTTTGAACATGAAGGGAGGGTCAGCAGGCTTGGGGCCGGGCGGCAGGCGGCCATGCTTGTTGTAGAAGGTCCGACAGGTGGTACACAAGAGGATGTTATCTCTGCCTCCGTGCTGCCAGTCCTTAGAGGCTGAAATTAAGGCCCAGTGCAGTCAAAAAAGGTATTTTCCTGTGTGTGTGTGTGTGTGTGTGCGATATATATATATAAATATATATATTACATGAAATTGTGGAAATTATGATAATGCCCTTTTAGTATCCATTTTTGCCTGTTTTGGTGGGATGGAGTTTTGGCCTGCCTGGTGATACGATTTCATACTGAGATCAAAACAGCTGCATTGGACCTTTAAAAAATGTAATTTAATTTAAATCAACGGTATTGATCCCGAAAGGAGAAATTGGATTTGGCAGCTACATAGTACACAGACATACAGTGCATCAGAACCCATTGACCTGAGCACTGGTGGCTGGTGGAGCAAGTATGATACATGACATCAATGCAAGCTAATAGAATCAATGGGGGAATAACATTGTTGAGAAATAGAGAGTTCAGCTGTACTCACTGGTAGTAGCACAGTGTCCACAGGTGCCCTGCTCGCTGTCTTCACTGTCCAGATCGTCCTCACTGGCCGAACTCACGTCCACTGCAGGAGAGAGAAGAGATCAGATTAAAGACTATACCCAGTCCTATTCATTCCGATCTTATTGTGTTATCTAGTTACTGGACTAGAACATAGACTAACGGCCTGCCATAAAATCAGCTAAATCTTAGGGGCACTCACTGGATTGGGACCGGGAGGTGGTATTGACAGTGGCAAGGGCGGCGCGAGTCTTGGCCTTGCGTGAGGATGGCTGTCTACGGTGCTGACGGTAGGGCCGGGTGCCTGCAGCCTCGGGCGTCTTTTTCCAGTGGTAGTAGAATGTGATCAACTCACCCTGCCAACAACACAACGTGTGATTTTTAGGAGGGGCACAGATTGCAGATTCCAATGAACGATACTGACTGCATTGCAAACAGTTAGGTCTGTTGACTGTGTGTATAGTTATGTCCAGTTATATCTGTCCGTTATGTCTAGACAGACATGAGAGGCAGTATGATAGTAAAATATATTACACCAGGTGTTTTCATTTACCGTTTTCTTGTTGGGCAGCAGCTCTTTGCGAATCCTGAAGAAATGTTTACCGTACTGTCTCAAACCTTTGATAAACCGCTTCTGTTGATTGTTAAAAGATTGTCGTGTAGGCAAAACAAAGTCAACATAGTTCCCAAACATTTGCCTTGTGCAACATACCATGCAGAGTAAACGTGTTTCGTAATGTTGCACTGCTGTCCATGTTACACAATAGCCATAATTCATATTGAACACGCATAGCATTGTTGCTTGGAGTTACCCGATGCAACCACAGAGCAGCCCTAACAGCACATAGGGCCATATTCTGTCTTGAAATGTAAGCGCTTAACTCAACTATCTGCGCTGACGTCAAGGAATGATTTATGCAAAAGCCTGAGCTGCAACGCTCATCGACTCTAAATCGGGTCCATAGTGCCTCAAGTTAAACATTGTCTTTGCACCTGAAGTAAGCATGGTGCAAGCTGCCTTACCACATCATCTTCTGACCAACATTTCTCAATAAGTTTGGGCACAGGTTTCTTCACTAGGCGCTGCAGAGCCTTAGCCGCATCGTAGCGGCTGGCGTGTAACTGTAGAGGGAGACAGAGGAACACGGAGCTACTGAGAAGGGTTCCAGATCTTATTCGTAACAATATATTGTTCACACAATTGTACACTGGATATTAAAAAAAATAAAAATAAAATCTACCATTTTTTTCTGAAAAACAACAATTTACATTTAAAAAGAAAAAGGAGAAAAAATGAATTAAAACAGGTTCAAATTAAATGATCTTATTGTTCCATTTCATATTCCCATTTAGATGCAGCAAAGTTATCCTGCTGACCATGTTTAAAGCGTTGAGTGTGGTATCGTCACGAGAGGCCGCCAAACAACCATCCTCTGTGGATCCTCCATCACACATCCCTGCAAACGCTGCCATGCTCCTTCAATCAGGACGAGGCAGGGAATATAAATAAATTAGGAGGGCTGTGCAGTCAGTCAGGATGACAAGCATGAAAAGCATTGTACACTACAGACCCCTACAGAAGTGTTTTTAAATGACATTATCTTTAACAATAATGACCTGACAAGCTAGCTCGAAGAACTCTGATAGGACAAGTCATTAGACTAAATGACAACTAAAAACCAGCAGCAGTCACACTTTCTTGATATTCTCACCAATCTGAAACAATGATGTTCTTTCTGCACACAACTTAATGACCATAGTAATGCACATCCCTCTCAACACCAGTGTTATGCTACTTGACAGACACCAAGGTTTTGAATGCATCCCATCAGTCTTTAAATCTGACAGGAATCGTATGCACCATTCATCACACAAGAGATACAGTATGAGTGTAGCCTGGTCCCAGACCCGTTTGTGCTGTATAGCCAACAACAACAAGAGTTGGATATACAGCACAAACAGATCTAGGACCAGGCTAATTTGAGTGCTGCTGAGTTGACACTAACCTGGCAGCTCTGAGGTACATAAGGAGGTCACAATCATTGACCCCTGGCATCCACACCAACTCTTCATTCTCTGTCTGGGTCTGCACACCAAACACAGGGCGTGGTTGCAGCTCAGGGAGCTTGGCCTGCATACACACAAATAATACAGACAGGTACCAAGTTAGTCTCACCGTCAGACAGTTTGTTACAATGATATGACTTTTGCGCCATGTAATTCACAAATACAGGCACATAGATGACAGGTTATGACTGTGAGATAGTTTATGATGACACACTGTATGAATCAAGTAGCTCACAGATTTTGCAACAGAGACTGTCAAAGACATACCGGTACTGCTAAGGTCTCGTATGGGCAATACAGACTAGACAGAGTGACATCCTTCCTACAGGTGGTTGTTGGACTATTACCTGATGACTTGATCCCACTCTGATCTCCCCCTGCGTGCTGTTCAGGCTCCTGGAAATAAGGGATAATTCAGTTATAACACAAGTTACATATAGCATTACATTGTTATATTATTATGTTATTGTAGATTTCATTACATTACCTAGCCTCTATTGTATAACATTTGCAACTGATAATACGAACAGAAAGGAACCAAGATAAATATATTTGGGACAATGCAATGCAAGAAACACAAGTATTTTTTATTTTTTGCATCAAGTCAACTTGACACAATTTCATAAATTGTATTATTAATCAAGTAAACAGTGTAAGGCTGGTAGGTAGCCCAGCGGCTAAGGAGTTGGAGCATTAGCTGAAAGGTTGCCGGTTTGAATCCCGGGCCGGGCACTGGAAATAAAGGGCAGATTTGATCTGGCAACTGGAGAGCTGCTGGGTTCAGAGTTTAACAACAATCCCCTTTGGTTGGGCTGATATAGGGCCCTTAACCCCACAGCACGCTCTTCATCCAGGGGTGCTACACTGCAGCTTGACCCGGTGCTATTCTCAACTGTGTGCAATCAAATTTCTGTTTTTTTGCTGTAACATATGGATTGGATTTTAATGTTTATAGCTATACAATTCATGTTCTGTTCTAAAACAGAAAGAGAACTAGGTCTACTGCTAGATATCTCCCTTTTTATGACATACTAATGCATGTGTTGTTTATATGCAACAGTGATTATGCATATTTAACACAAATCACAAGGCAAATAGGCTATATGAGTAGTGGCAATATTTTAATCCCTAATCTAAATAATCAGAATATTACCGTTTTAAATTGCATTTCAATTGGACAGTGATTTCCTATAATCCCGCCCATCCATCAGTAAGAGCCAATCAGAGTGCGGCTATTACGTTCCCGCCTCCAAACATTACATAAACGAGACTCGTCTTGAGGCCCTTGCAACATAATCACACATTGACATCTTTTTACAAATTGTCAACAAGCATTTATTGCTTTCGAGCGTATAACGCATATTTTAGATTTAAAATAAATCAACCTCATGTCGTCGACGCGTCTTTTTACGTGGCACGACAAGTCTCGCAAAATGGAGTATTGATATAACCTAGCTACATACTCTTTTCCAAATGTGTAGCTAGCTAGCCATCTTTACAGGGAGCCGAAAATCGACAGAAACCACAGCAAATCTGTCAGTTGATATGACACTAAAGTCCACAATTCACTAACGTTAGCTAATGATATATTTTCTACGGTAGCTAGCTAGCTTTACATATATTAGGCTAACAACTCCATCGCGACAATTGCAAAGCCCAAGTGTCATAAAAATAGCAATGTAAACATTACAATACAAGATGTTCGCGTCCAAAAATATATACATTTAACGAGGCAACTCGAATACCTTCTCGGACTGAACAAGTCGTCCATGTCGGAGGCTTGTGTCGTTTTTATGTTGACACTGCCAGCGTAGTGGTCGATACAAACTATGCAATTCCTCTATTTCATAGCTACTACTCAAAATGGAGGCTACGAGGAGTCGATTTTTTTCCTACCACTAAGCTGTGCAATGACCTCAGCCCCCACACGCAGCCTTCAAAGTTCCTTTCTCTGTAGACATAACTGAGCATGTGCCGCGGTCCCTAATAGGATCAGCCACTTGATGTCCACAGAGCCGTGCCCCTTTCGAGCAGCGACGCAAAAAAAAAAAAATACAGATCATCAAACGTATAAAATATCATTCAGAATTCCAGGAAGATTGTAGAAAGCGAGAATTACCGATTAGGTTAAATGATAAACCTGCCCATAAGAAAAACCAATTAGCTATAACTAAATTCAAGATTAACATTCACCCATCACAACGTTATTATAAAATGTTTGACAATCAAACATTTACACATCCTGCTGAGATTAGATGACCAAAGAATTGCAAATGGCTCAGTTTCAAAAAAGGGGTTTATTCACTGCATCTACAGCTTTTGCAATTTCACAATCCATTACATTGATTACTCATGAATAGAAATTATTTTGCGCTATATTGAAATACATTTCAGTGGAAGACATTAAGTGCAACTCACAGGTAACTCGTTAATCTAGTGCAGCGGAATGTAGGTAGACTAGGGAATGTATGTAACTTTGAATGAGTCTTTCTAGCTACCTCATGTGCATGTAACCCTTTCAGATTTTGGTTTTCAGTAAGCTTCTTTAGCATTTGTAAGTAATCATTAGAATGCTTGCTAAACCGTTGTGTGTGCCTGTGTATATGCCCATGAGTATGTTCCCATTGCACGTTGTTAAGCCAGGGGGTTCCTGAAGTTCTTGCCAGCAAAGACAGCCTTGTCTCCTAATTCCTCTTCAATTCTGAGAATTAACAGAGGGGATAAAGTTTAGCACTACAAAGCAATATTCAATAATACAATTATGATGCCATATGTGAAAACCATGCTCAACAAGAAATCCTCTGTCGCAGAACAAAAATTACAAGCATCACAACATTTATTAGGATGTAAAGGACATGAACCCTCACCTGAGAATCTGGTTGTACTTTGCCAGACGCTCAGAGCGGCAAGGAGCCCCAGTCTTAATCTGGAGATAGAGGCAACATTACTTAAACGCAATAATGAAGACAGTCATATTACTGTATAATACAAATTGGTATTCAACTGTCATATACAGTTGAATACCAACAGTATTTCCTTTGGGAAGCCCCTTACCTGTCCAGTGCATAGGCCCACCACCAGATCAGCAATGAAGGTGTCCTCTGTCTCCCCAGAGCGATGGCTGACCATCACTCCCCAGCCACTGGACTGAGCCATCTTGCACCTGGACAGTGAGAAGAGGAGTCATTAGGTAGACGTTTCCACAGTTGGAAAATTACATAATGTGAGACTCACGTTAGACTTGCAACTGTCAGGCTGTTTGACTTGCCTCGCCTCATATGAGACACATCTCAGTTTGTTGACAGTTTCATGAATAGATAATGATTGTAATGCATATTTATAGTATAATTACATCAACTCAAATCTCAGAAAAGAAAAGAGGCTGTAGTTCCTCTTGTAGAAGTCATTATGGAGTAAAGGGAGGTTGAAACTTACGCGGCGAGAGACTCGGTCACAGAGCCGATCTGATTGACCTTCAGCAGCAGGCAGTTGCAGGCCTTGTCCTCCACGGCCTTGGTGATGCGTTTGGGGTTGGTCACTGTGAGGTCATCACCCACCACTTGGATCTCCGTGCTGCCGGTGAAGTTGGACCACGCCTCCCAGTCATCCTGGTCAAAGGGGTCCTCAATGGACACCACTGTCAAAGAGGGGACATTGATCAAATACAGAGAGGAAAGTCATGGTCCTGTACCTTGCAGAGTAGACAACCATAGAAAAGGACAATTGATAATTTTATGTGCGTAACTTTAATTTCAATTGCCAACTCAGAGCAGTCCTACAATAGGTATTTGAACCATAGTCAATACAGTGCCCATCTCCATTATAGCATACAATGATTCAATTAAAATGCATATAAAGCTGATCCAGCCAGAGACAACATTACATACATTTAAAACAATTACCAAGGAATGACTAATAGGTCAACAAGAGAGGACAAGCCACACACCTGGGTAATCCTTGCAGAAGCTCTTGTAGAGGTCAGCCAGCTCATCAGGAGTGATGTAACGCTCTGGGTCATCAGGGGACTTGAAGTCTAAGTCGTATTTCCCATCCCTGTAGAACTCAGAGGCTGCCACATCCATGCCGATCACCACCTCTTCTGTGTATCCTGCTTTGCTGATGGCCTCTTTGATCAGCTCCAGAGCTTTGGAAAATTAAGCAGAGATGTACATTTGTTCAAATATGGTTCATTAGATATTGGCAGAACCTTGTGATCATGTGGGTACTTCACAGGGGTGGATGAGGTGAGTTTTTCCCTTAATGTAAAGAGCTGAATCCAATCAAGTATCACAATATAGTTTTGTGGGCCTAAAATAAAACCCTCTGATCCAGTCGCTCTCGTACCTTCCTTGTTCTCCAGGATGTTGGGAGCGAAGCCCCCCTCGTCTCCTACATTGGTGGCGTCCTGGCCGTACTTCTTCTTTATGACGTTCTTCAGGTTGTGGTAGACCTCGGCCCCGATACGCATGGCCTCCTTGAAGGTGCTGGCACCCACCGGCAGGATCATGAATTCCTGCATGGCCAGCTTGTTGCCCGCGTGAGATCCACCGTTGATCACGTTGAAGGCCTGGGAAATCAGAAATCCACAATTTATAAAAAAGCTGTAAGACAAGCAGTGGTGGTAAAAGTAAAGATATTTTCTTTTAAGGTGACTCAAGTAAAAGTAGAATTGTATTTACAGATAGCCAGGAGCATAGTTCAACACTCAGACATCATTTACAAACGAAGCATGTGTTTAGAGAGTCTGCCAGATCAGAGGCAGTAGGGATGACCAGAGATGTTTTCTTGATAATTGCATGAATTAGAACATTTCTGTCCTGCTAAGCATTACTTTTGGGTGTCAGGGAAAATGTAAGGAGTAAAAAGGACATTATTTTCTTTGGGAATTGGAGTAAAGGTTGTCAAAAATATTAAGTAAAGTACAGATTTTCATTTTAATTAGGCAAGTCAGTTAAGAACAAATTCTTATTTACAATGACAGCCTACCGGGGAACAGTGCCTTGTTCAGGGGCAGAGGGACAGATACCACCCCAAAATTACTTAAGTAAAAATACTTAAAAGTACTACTTAAGTACTTTACACCACTGAAGACAAGGCGGCATGTGTGAGCGCACTTTGATATTAAATAAGAGTCAAATATGCCCTGTGCTCACCGGTACGGGCAGTATGACCTCTGGGTTCCCAGCGAGGTCAGCGATGTGACGGTACAGGGGGACGCCTTTCTCAGCTGCACCAGCCTTACACACCGCAAGGGAAATACCCAGGATGGCATTGGCACCAAACTTGGCTGATGTGTCAAAAATATGAACAATAAGTGAAACAGATAAGATACACTTTCATATGGGGCAAATATTTAGTCATTCAGCAGAGTGGCTTACAGTCAGTGCATTCAACTAAACTATGTAAAACATCGTAAGACAGTCTTCTGATGCCTTCTAATCTGAAACAACTTACACTTGTTCTCAGTGCCATCCATGTCAAGCATGATCTGATCGATTTTCTCCTGCTCAACCACAGACACCTCCTGAGACGAAGAAAGAAAATTTGTGTTTCGCACATTGCACACTGAGGAACTAGGCCTGCATTAACTAGGAGTATGTGGAAGTGGAGTGAACACTAGACCTGCTTATCTTTACCAGGGTGGGAAACATCAAGACAGCATTCCATGTCATTGCAGGAATAACATCAACTTTTTAAAAGTATTGAGTTCCTACCTGCCCAACGAGTGCAGGTGCAAGTGTCGAGTTAATGTGGTCCACTGCTTGTGAAACACCTGAAAGGGCAAGGAAACATTACTGACTAAGAAACATTGAGACCGATGTTTGTTTCCAAATTCCCCCAAGTCAAGCAACATCAACAATCCAGTGTGCTTTTTCAGACGCAAACAAATGGTCCTCAAAAAACAGCCAGAGCACTAATAATCCAATACGTTTTTTAGCTTCCTTATCAAGTGTTGACTTCATGCACAAGGATGAGTACAGTAGTTAAGAGACAACAGATCAGTCTGCTTCATTTCCAAAGTCATCAAGAACATGCATCACACACCAATACAGAAAAGTTGCCTTGGATAAACAATGAAACTAATTTGTAAAATAAATCATGCATAAGTGATCACTACTCCGTAGTTCTCCAGTATGTTGATACATATGAAAGTTGATCACTCAAAAGGTTACATGCTGAACTTGAACACTGGGATAACTTTAAAAAAGTAGTTGGAGACTGAAAACGCAATGGGTATTCATCATTAATTTATAAGTCCAAAAAATGCATATAGCAACTAAGGATTCTAGCTTTAAAATACAGATTTTTTCTCTCAGCCCCATGACAAAATGTGTACAATTGCCAGAAACTAGCTTTAAAACTGTCCTATGTTCTCTTAGCTAAATGGCAAAATGTGTAGAAGCGTGGGAAACACTGGTCTTTGTCTAGCAAATCTTCAATGTGTATAAACCCTGTATGACTGACAGAGGGCTCTGTTTTGCTACGCTTCCTCCATTGTAAAAAGCTACAAAAATGTCTACATTCATTTTTGCCAAGTAAATTCTATGACAGACAGCTTAAGGCAGTGATATTCAAAGTCATGGTCAAAACTGCCCCCACAGCCTCCAAATGAAGAGTACAGATTTTACAATTATGGGACCATATACAAATGTTTTTGAGAAAGAGCATTTTCAATTAAATGTATTGGCTTCTTTTCTTTGTGATAAGATATTAAAATGTAATTCATTTTAGGTTACTTGTTTAAAAAAAAAATCTAAATGTATCAATTTTAAGATCGTGACATATTTAGGATTGGGTCGTGAAAAAATAAAAAAAATTCAAAGGGGTCCCCGGCTGAAAAACTTTGAATACCACTGCAGGCTTAACGTATACTTATATAAATTATATGTGAATGAAAAAAAAAAAATCCTAAAGTCCCACCTACAACAAACACGTGTCATTGAAACATTTTATTGAAATACTGTAGAAATCCACTCATTCTCCTTCTGAGGAGGACCAATATGGCAGCCTGTGGCTCATTGGCCAATTCATAGCATCAATAATCCAGGGTTTACACACATAACTGGATCAAACTCACCAATTTAACAGACCTTTTTAGACCTGACAGAGAGGAAGAGTATAAAAAGGAAAGACTGTAAAGATTGCAGATGGCAAGTTTATAGAGACCTCCCTGGAAGAGACTGCCATCATAATCATACAGTATAATGAAGTTACACTATATTAACCCCAGATACACACCTTTCCCAAGGTAGCGTGACTTGTCGTTGTCTCGGAGCTCCAGGGCTTCATAAATACCAGTGGAGGCGCCACTGGGTACAGCTGCTCTGAACAGACCTGGGAGATGGAGAACAGTGACAGAGACATAAAATACCGATTCATGAAAAGTAGGGCAATCACCTATAGGAGGAACTCTTGAACTCACTGTCAAGTTTGTATAAAGAAAAAAAATTAAAGTAGGGAGGGTGAATGAACAGGCTGCTGCACAGTCACTATGGGAATTCTTTCTAGAGCGCCTGGTTAAATTGTGCATAAGAGCATTTTTAAACTCTAAAATGCATAATCTAGTGATTTTTACTAGAAGGACTTAGAGCTGCAGTCATTTTCAAATTGGGACAGATTTCAGGACAGTCTCTTTGTAAAAATTGTCACTGGCCTCACAACAATACACAGATTAGAAAGTCAAACTATCACTTAAACAGCCAACCCTTGTCAGTGTTGATATCCTATGTCAGGTCGTGATTCGTTTACATTAGATAAAGCAACGGATTCGTTTCATCCCCGTTTCGGCAGCCTCCCAGAATCTCCACCCAAAATAAAAAAATTTGGACCACAGTCTTAAGCAAATTCTCTTGTAACCAGTGATATAACAATTAGTGTGGCCTTTGAATAATGTTAGTGTAAAACAGTGTATACAACCAAAACGTTTGCCGCAACGATTGCAATGTGATATCAATGAGTGATTAACAAAATAGTGTTACGTTAACCACTTAGCGACCCATGTGAAAAAATATATATATAATAATTGCAACAATCCAAAAGTTGCCCTCTAACCAGTTATGCATAGATTATTCCCAGATTCCTGTAGTTTATCAGTAGGGTTAGTTTCTGCAGCGCATACAACCACATTTTATGTTTTTAATATACACTACATAACCAAAAGTACATGGAGACACCTGCATCTCATTCCAAAATCATGGGCATTAATATGGAGTTGGTCCCCTCTTTGCTGCCAAAACAGCCTCCACTCTTCTGGGAAGGCTTTCCACTAGATGTTGAAACATTGCTGCGGGTACTTGCTTCCATTCAGCCACAAGAGCACTAAGGAGGTCGGGCACAGATGTTGGGCGATTAGGACTGGCTCACAGGCAGCATTACAATTCATCCTAAAGGTGCTTGATGGGGTTGAGGTCAGAGCTCTGTGCAGGCCAGTCAAGTTCTTCCACACTGATCTCGACAAACCATTTCTGTACAGACCTTGCATTCTGCATGGGGGCAATGTCATGCTGAAACAGGAAAGGGCCTTTCCCAAACTGTTGTCACAAAGTTGAAAGCACAGAATAGTCTAGAATGTCATTGATTTCCCTTCACTGGAACTTGGTAGTGAGTGTCGCTTCAGCACTCAGTGGTCCCGATCTGTGAGCTTGTACGGCCTACCACTTCGTGGCTGAGCCACTGTTGCTCCTAGACATTTCCACTTCACAATAACAGCACTTACAGTTGACCGGGGCAGCTCTAGCAGGGCATAAATTTGACAAACTGACTTGTTGGAAAGATAGCATCCTAAGACAGTGCCATGTTGAAGGTCACTGAGCTCTTCAGTAAGGCCATTCTACTGCCAATGTTTGTCTATGGAGATTGCATGGCTATGTGCTCGATTTTATACACCTGTCAGCAACAGGTGTGGCTGAATTAGCCGAATCCACTCATTTGAAGGGGTGTCCAGATACTTTTGTATATAGTGTATCAAACTGTTTCTGCATATTGTTTTGGACACTTCAGAAACTGCGTTTTGACACCAAGCAATTTATCAAAAGTTCTTGTCAATAGGAAACAGCGACAATCATTTTCAACTTATGTTTAAGGAATAAACATTTTACTTTTAACATTAATTTCCAATAGTATTCTAATTAAAAAAGACAAAACTGCTGAATGAGTCCAAAAACATGCTGTGATTTAGTTATTTTGATGACATACCAGTCGTGAAGATGGGTTTGTCCTGTCCAATAAAAAGGTAACAAAAGGCCCTAACCTGGTTTTAATATCATGAAGTAAATGCTTTTACTTGCGAGTTCTTTGTAAGCTAGTGTTTACCTGGGTAAGCTAGGCTTAGGCTATTTTCAGATTTTATATGCCATTTAGCAGACACTTATCCAAAGAGACTTAAAATGTATGCACGCATTGAATGTTTTACTTATGGGTAGTTCTGGGAATCAAACACACTATACTGGCATTGCAAGAGCCATGCTCTTCCAACTGAGCTACAGAGGACCACTTAACATTATGTTAGGCCAATAGCAATGTTTACCTTTGTCAGTGTAGAGGTCCACCTCCACAGTGGGGTTGCCACGGGAATCAAAGATCTCCCGGGCATGAATCTTCAGGATGGACATGGTGCTCAACCTTTGGAAGAGAAAAGTAATAAAACATTTTTTTAAGACTACCAGATAGGACTAAGAACTAGTATCATGGTGAGTCTATAAACATGATACCTCAAATGTCCATTGTGAAAACTCTACTGAGCCTAAAAACATGAATCAGCATGTTTCTTTCAGTTTATCGGTAATTTGAGGTATTGAAGTTTCAGATACCACCTGACCTTAGGACAAGGCAATGAACATGAACACTGCCCCAAATGGCCTTTCCATATCAGAGGGCAATTTTTTACTTCTGAATACAAATAACCCATCAAGTCCAGTACAACCTGTCAGTGGTGGTAAAAAACTTTAACTTAAGAGTCCTTCACCCCCAAAGTGTCCTTCCTGGCAGTTTTAAAGCTTAGTCGTGCTAGCAGTAAGTTGGCTGCCTAATTCGATTTGCTACTGTCCATCTGATAAATCACATGACACTGGACTGCAGCATTGGTAAGGTATCTTTAGGTCAAGGCTAGAAGAAATACTGCATTTCAGACGACGTCGTCTTGAAAGTCAAACCAATAACTTATCATTCTGAACGTTGCAAGCCATCTATTCTTGGCGTTGTGGATGACATTGTGTACGTTTTTTCTTAGAATGATACCTACAAGGATATCCTATTGACATGATCCCCTATAAATCCTCCCAATGAACGTCTCTTGAACTTGAAGTGAAAAAAAGTATCGTACGTGGGTTGAGAAAGCACGTTATGAATGAAAAGGGAACTCACACAGTTCTGGCAACGTCACTGCGATGAAGAGTATCATCACATTACAGGAAAATGTACTACACAGTTAGCTACATCATTTGAAACACAGTTACTGGACTAAATATTGCGTAACCAAATGAGCTCGGAATCTACCTAAAGTTACTCAAAAGTAAATGTGCGAAGGCGCGGATTGCACTGGTTCAAGTGTTTGAAAACAGAGGATGACTCAAAGTGATAGTGGATGGGCTGGCTAGCGGAAACGAATAACCTTATTTTATACCTCAATGGGAACAGCTCAAAGCGGTGTCTTCAAACCAGTTTGAATATTGACAAAACACTCTAAGTTTTCTACCAAAACAGATGAATGTGGGTAGTCACTTACCTTCGTAATTAATATAGAGGTCAAGGTGACAGGAAGAGCAGTCTTTCTAGAGATGCCGGCGAAGTTCTGAGAGGCGTGGCAAAGAGATTTCCGCTTGCTCCTTTTTCTTAGGATCGTCACTAGTTACCACAGCCACAAAGTCCTAAACCCCGCCCATTTCTACAATTTCGCTTCGTAAAATGTTATTTTAAAGATAACCTTAACCCTTAACTGCACTGCTAACAGTATGACTAACCTTAACCTTAAATGAAGACCAAATAGCACATTTTAGTGATATATAGGGGCTGTAAACCTTTTCCGTGTTTTGCTCTTCTTCTCTGGAATAATCAACAAGAAAGCTCCACACCGCCCCTATGGTTTAGGAGTAGAGTCTACAGTTTAAAATTTCTAGTTTTATTAAAGTCGTATGTATGGGATAAGCATGGTATACATCGTTCAACGAAATACTTACTTGAAGGTTCCTTCACGACAATGCAACAACAATAAGAAATAATAAAATATAAGAGTATGAACATAAAGTAAATGGCTATTTTTTTGGTTTTTTTACCTTTATTTAACTAGGCAAGTCAATTAAGAACAAATTCTTATTTTCAATGACAGCCTAGGACAGTGGGTTAACTGCCTTGTTCAGGGGCAGAACAGATTTTTAACAATATTTTTATATATATATGGAATGGCATCAAACACATGGAAACTATGTGTTTAATGTATTGATACCATTCCTATTAATTCCGCTCCAGCCATTATCACAAGCTCTTCCTCCCCGATTAAGGTGCCACCAACCTCCTGTGTTACATGTGTATTGGGGAAAGGGGGGATGGGGGGCAGTGTATAAATTGAGTAGTATAATAAGAGTCTGGTAGCAGCAGTTGTGATGTGTGTGTAGCATGAATGTGTGTGGGGGTGCATGAGTGAGTGCATGTGTGCTATGGTGCAGAGAATCAGAGCAGGTGGTCAGTCCAGTTCAAGTGTTCAGCAGTCTAATGGCTTGTAGATAGAAACTGTCTCTGAGCCTGTTGGTATCAGACGTCATGCTCCGATACCGTCTGCCCGACTGTAAGGGAGTGAACAGCTTGTGGCTGGGGTGTGGGTTCCTTGATGATGCTGCGTGCCTTCCTCAGGCACTTTTTCGAGTAGATGTCTTGGATGGGTGGGAGCATGGTCCCAGTGATGTACTGGGCCATCTTCACCAACCAATTGACGGCCTTGCGGTCTTGGACAAAGCATTTCACGTACCAGGCTGTGATTCAACCGGTCAGGACGCTCTCGATGGTTAGCCATTGTATTTGGAGAGGACCCGGGGCAGCATGCCAAATTTCTTCAGCTGCCTTAGGAAGTAGAGATGCTGTTGCGCCCTCTGTAAAAGTGTAGTGGTGTTGTGGGTCCATGAAAAGTCCTCTGTGATGTGGACGCCGAGGACTCTCTACTGCAGTCCTGTTGATGTGGATTGGGGCATATTCCATCCTCTGCTTCCTGAAATCAACAATCAACTCCTTTTGTTTTGCTGACGTTGAGGGAGAGGTTGTTGTCATGACACCACAATGCCAGTTCACTTACCTCCTCCCTATAGGCTGACTCGTCATTGTTGATTTTCAGGCCTACAACCGTGGCGTCGACAGCAAACTTGATGATGAAGTTGGTGTCGTGCAAAGCCACACAGCCATGGGTGAATAGGGAGAAAAGCTGAGGGCTGAGGACATAACCCTGGGTGGCCCCTGTGTTAAAGCCAATTTATGCTTGATCTGAAATGTGGTCGGAGGCTTGGTATGGAGGGTGTGACGCAATTGCTGAGCCTCTGGAGGATGCGGAGCGCTCCGTATAGCTCCGCATTGACATGATTGGTTGATGGTAGGTGGGGGTGGTAGGTCCTGTATAAATACAAACTCACTTCCTTGACAACTTCCTTCACAACAGCTCTGTTCTGCTCCGCTAAGCGCAAGAAGTACGAAAGCCCTGTTCAGCCACTTCAGACTCCGTATTGACTATGCAGAGCCTTTTAATAGTCAGTGTGGAGGAGGTGTTGTTGCCAATCCTCATAGCCTGTGGACTGCCTATCAGAAAGTCCAGGATCCAGTTGCAGAGGGTGGTTCTCAGACCCAGGGCACTGAGCTTGGTGTCGAGCTTGGAGGGAACAATAGTGTTGAATGCTGAACTGTAGTCAATGAACCGCGTTCTCATATAGATGTTCCTCGTCTCCAGATGAGTTACGGCTGTGTGAATAGCGATGGAAATGGCATGTCATGGATGAGTGTGCCTTTGAGTGTGCCTTTGATGCACTGAGAGTAAATCATAAATCATAGACTAGTAAATAAATACTGTATTTGGACTGACATAACGGTCATCTTCAGGATATATTGTTATTTAACCTATACCCCAGTTTACTTTAAGCTTTTGCCTACATGAAGTTGAGCACAAAGTCAAAGATGGCCACCTGGACAACTAGGGCTACATCTGTTCATCTCTTTCTTCCCCTAACCCCTGCCTCTCTTACTCAGTACATCTTCCTGAAACCCACCTCTCCCCTTTTCTTTTTTGTTGTTGTCAATATGTCAGCCTTTGTGCTTTTACTCACATACCTTCTATCTTCTTCTCTCCATTCTCAAGACAATCCTAAACAGTAAAATGACAATTATAGGCAAACTATGTTGAAATAAATAGATGCAATATTGAATGAAAATGCCGCAAAGAAATACTATTCCCCACCCAACTCCAGAAGCCTAATGAGATTACTCTGTTTTTCTTCCCCAATGTAATTAGGAATTAGAATACTAGGATCTCTGTGTGTAACCCTTGGTGATATGTAGGCCTACTGTAACTTGCTCAAAAGACTGGACCTGTATACTGTACGTGGGAATACATCTTTGCTTTTTCACGCAGTCTCCCTGGCTGTGCCCCAATATCTCTCAGCTGGCAGGCACAGCATACTGTGTACACTATACTGTAATCTGTGACTTTTATGAGCTATACAGCACAGGAAGTCTTATATGGTCTTGGCAGTCAACATGGCTTTCTACTACTTCCACTTCCACAATATTTGGTTAAATCATATCAGATAACAAAGACAAAATGTGTTGTTGGTCAAATGTAAAATTCACTGGCATGTTTTTTCTTCGTCTTTATGAGAATGATGAAACCACATCAGGGATAAAGGTACAGTACCTTCAGGGCAGTGTGTTTGTGTGGCTTGGTACCCATGGTTACACTGTCGTAACAGGACTCCCTGAGCTGAACTCACCATCCCCACAGGGTCTCTCTCTCTCTCTCTCTCTCTCTCTCTCTCTCTCTCTCTCTCTCTCTCTCTCTCTGTCTGTCTGTCTGTCTGTCTGTCTGTCTACCAACCACTAGCTGTATCATTCCCACAACCCCCATTCCACCTGTAGCTGGGACATGATATCTGTCTCTGGGTGATCTTCTTTATGTATTATGTATAAAGGCAGGGAGGTACCTGAGTATCTGAGTGAGGTCATGGGATTGACAATGTTTGACAATTTGTTTGTGGTTTAACCACTGTATAATCAATGCAAGGCAGATGTCTTGAGTTGGAAGTGGAATCAGCCAGTTAATTGTCTTGTTTGGTTGCTGCTTTGCTTCCCAGATTCACCTGGTCCCATGGGGCTCTGGGGGTAGTCATTTGAATCCCCTGCACTGCCCCACCTGGTGCGCAAACATCCTGCTGAGCCCAATTACCTGGGAGTGCAAGTCAGAGCACAGCCTTGTTGCTTGGGTGCATGTGTTCTCTGATGATTACCCCATGCCCAAAGATGAACTCACAGTCACACCAAATGGAAGATCTCAAAGCCTTTGTCTGCTATTATACAGTGGAGTAGAGTTAAATATTAGAGCTAATGAAATTTTTAAATGTAGAGTTTATTGTTTGAATAATTTATCAAAAACATTTGACCTCTCTAATATTAGATACTAGTTATTAGTGGCTGGTTCTGTATTGCTTATTCGTGGTTTTATGTGAGGTAAGATTAGTTGTGTGTCATACAACCTGATCAATGACACATAAACAAAATAAACCATTAAAATGTATGAAATCTAAAAACACAAATGAAAAAGGAATTGTTGAGGACATACACTCCGCTCTGTATTTATTTGGAAGTTAAGCAAAAAAAAATTTGCGCCCTATCCTCCAGCATTTTGGATTTGAGATAAGATGTTTCATATGAGGCGAAGCACAGAATGTCACCTTTTATTTTAGGGTATATTCAAACATACAGGATCTGTTTTACTGTTTAGAAATGAAAGCACTTTATGCATCTAGTCTTTATGCATCTCTTATTTTTTTCATAATTATTTGCACAAATTCACAAAGATCATACCCCCCCAAAAATGCTACACTCCCCTGTTATTGGTCATGATGAGAGGTTAGCATATCTTGGGGGTATGATCTTTGTGCCTCTAATTTTCTCACTCATCATTATTCCCGATCCACATATGACTATCTGTTATCATGGTAGCATCCACATTAACCCAATTATTCCCAAATTTGTATGCCTTTAGTGACACTAAAATGTAATCCATATTTTTTTTTTAATATGACGTTTTACAGTCAAAGTCAGTGATTTAAACATACACTACATGACTAAAAGTATGTGGACATCTGCTTGTCGAACATCTCAGTCCAAAATCATGGGCATTAATATGGAGTTGGTCCCCCCTTTAATGCTATAACAACCTCCAATCTTCTGGGAAGGCTTTCCTCTAGATGTTGGAACATTCCTGCAGGGACTTGCTTCCATTCAGCCACAAGAGCTGAGGTCGGGCACTGATGTTGGGCGATTAGGCCTGGCTCGCCGTTGGTTTTTCAATTCATCCCAAAGGTGTTCAATGGGGTTGAACTGACTTGTTGGAAAGTTGACTTCCTATGACGGTGCCACGTTGAAAGTCACTGAGCTCTTCAGTAAGGCCATTCTACTGCCAATGTTTGTCTATGGAGATTGCATGGCTGTGTGCTCAATTTTATACACATGTCAGCAACGGGTGTGGCTGAAAAAGCTGAATACGCTGATTTGAAGGAGTGTCCACATACCTTTGTATATATATTGTATGTAAAGGCTAATGGATAATGGTAACATTTTGATCAAGTATATCTATAACCAACTCACCTTCAATTTACTGAAAAAATAAATAATCTTCTATGATTAAATATATATATAATAAGTTAGAGCCTCTGTATTTTCCCATTGGTCATAAATGTAACCTCTGAGATATTTTCATATAGGACAAGCATCATGGATTCAATGTATTGAAAATGAAGTAGCTAGACCCTTTAAACATAATATTTACAAATAAAACATATTACAAAAGAAATCAACCAAGTATTTGTTTTTCAAGCTGCAAAATTGTCCGTAAAAGTAGGTTATTGGAGATGTATGTGTCACGTGTGCTCCCTCACCGGCCTCTAGGTCACCAGGCTGCTCGTTATGGCGCACACCTGTCACCATTTCTACGCGCACCTGCGCGTTGTCAGACTCACCTGGACTCCATCACTTCCCTGATTACTTTCCCTATATATGTCACTCCCTTTGGTTCCTTCCCCAGGTGCCATTGTTTCTGTTGGTTTCATGTCTGTGTGCTGTTAGTAGTTCTTGTTTTGGATTATGTTGAGTTTATTAAAACACTCACTGCCTCCCTGAACTTGCTTCCTGACTCTCAGTGCATATCATTACAGTATGCTTGTTCTTGTGACAATTTAGAGAAAACATATAAAACTTCTCTGAATCATACTACACAACATAATAATGCATAATACATGGCTTTGTTGATAAGTACAACTTTAATCTCTAGAGCCTGTGAAGTAAAAAAAAAATGTATCTCTCTATTGTGACCGATGGGATTAAACGGGTTGTAGAAGTGTTCATAAACAGATTCTATTCTTATTAACAATAAGTGACTCCAAACTACACAATACATTATGTACCATTCATTTCTATTGGGCACAACATACTCTGAAACGTAACCAAAACAAACAGCAAATGTATCCAACAAGTTTGTAGAGTCACAAGCTGTAATCATTGCTTGCTATGAATATGGGACCAAATACTAAACTTTTGACTACTTTAATACACATATAAGTGAATTTGTCAAAATACTTATGGCACCTTCCAATGGGGGGACAAGATATATAAAGTGCTTTCATTTCTAAATGGTGAAACAAATAAATGGTTATGTTCTGTACTGTCAACTTATATGAAACAATTGCTCTCAAATCCAAAATTCTGGAGAATAGAGCAAATTAAACGTTTTAGCTTCACTGTCCAAATAAATAAGTAGGGGAGTGTATAGTTGTATTAAGCTGTATAAACTTCCAGTCAGTGTTACAGGTTTGTAAAGCTGGTCTGGTGGTCTATGACTCCATGGCCTTTTGTCAGTTTTACCTGCAGGGACCCAAACAGTGCGCAGGCTTATTTTATTTCAGTTTAGTACTAGTCCAGCACACCTGAGTTTAACAAATCAACTAATCATCAAGCCCTTGAGCCATTGAGTGAGGTACTGAATGTTAGTAGTTAGTACTGACCAAGAATGTACTTTTACCTCAAGGTTTTACTATTACTTATACCTTTTACTGTGTTACACTCCAATAGGAGTTCAATTATGATGTTGTTCTGTATACCCATGCACTTTGTTAATTCATTTGAATCTTCAACGCGAACTCAGGTCATAGGGGAAAGGCGTGTTTGAGACGAGGAAGAGAAGCCATGCCGGATAAGGCGTGCTTCTCGACTGTAAAGCTGATGTCATACATGCACGAACACACATACCCCAGTGGACTCTCAGTAGGTTGGCCGGACCAATCACAGTAAAGGAGACACACCTGCTTGGTGCTTGGTGCAAGGTGATTGGTTACATCATGGAGAGACACTGAGGTAGGGCTGGTAGGTGTACATGTAAACCAAGCCCTTTACAAACTCAGACTCTTTGCATTAAGAGCTTAACCAGGTAACATCACTACCACTTCGGGCCCCTTGTCGATGGACTTCACCGAAACCTCTACCTCTGATGTCTTCCTTCTACATCAACTGATCAACTAATCTCCTGAATCTCGGAGGCCTCTGCCTTTTGAATCTGACCCAGAATGGAAGAAATCATTCATCGTTCAACAAGAGGAGGAAAGAGGGAAGAGGAAGAAAATCCTCTCTAGCAACAAGACCCGGCAACACAATGGTATCTCTTGTTATGTCTTCTGGCTCTCTGGCTGCTCCAAGGAAGGATAGAGTAACTTGTAATTATAAAACCAACGTTTTTAAACAGTCCTATCTTTATACTTTTTTCTTAATTGTTGTCAGATTTTTTACTTTAACTTTTATGCAAGGGACTTTTTGAAAATAATCATATCACTTCCACAGAATAATATTATTTTAAGGACCGTATTTGTATTCTTTCCTGTTTTACTTATCTGCAATAAGATTTTTCTTACTGGAAAATAAGTCAAGGTTGAAGAGTGTTTGACTGTGATGGCATCAGATTAGAGACACCTGTCATTTCACTGAGGAAAGCCTCTCTTCCTAGCTTGTGCTCTAAACAGAGGAGAATGGAAAACCTCTATTCTTTGACTAGACAAACCAGTTATGGCACATATGTCTAAAGACTCTCAACAGAAAGAGTTGTGTCAACAGTTTCTCAATACTAATCATGATGGCCTCAAGGATGAATTTACTTGATGTTGTGGTTCATATGCTGTAAAGAGACAGTTTCTCTATTCAATGATTTTTCTTTATTTTACTCAGACAATAGTTTGGCTCCAGATTTAAAGGGGAAAAGGCGGAGAGTGAAGGAGCCTCTTCTTTTCAGTACAGTAGATGTAACTGGCATGCTTGTCTTCTCTCAGAATAACTTCAAAAGGCTCTGGTCAGGCTTGTTCTTACTTGTTTTTTACTGGTATGATTAGAGAAGAGACTAAATAAGAGCTTTCCCCCTTCTCATTCAACTACTGTAAGTCAATAGATTTAGAGTAGTACAGAAAGTTGTGTAGTTATTGGCCTAAACTAAAGTAAGTATTTGCTCCTCAATCTGAATATCTGGATTGATCATTGTTGGTTTATAAAGAACAGTTGCAGTATTGCCTTTGTTGTGTTATTACATTGCTTGCATAGACCAGTAGTTAAATACTAGCAACAATGTGCAGTATATGAGGGTTGGGAATGTGTTGTAGAAGATGCAACAGGAAAATGCATTAAAACCGTTTGTTTCAGCCAGTAGTCGATGCTACTGTATACACAACTAACACCTGTCATCTACAGGTAATGATAATGTCATTTTCTCAAGATATAATTGCATATGGCTTTTTATGATTTCCTCCTTCGAGAATAAGATACCTCATGTGGCATTGTGCATTGCCTCATATACACTACATGTGGTAAAAGTGTATAAAGATATAATGTTGTTCACAGGTGAGAGGTCAAGTAGTGCATAGCTTGGTTTTGTGTGGTTAAGACCATGCAGCCATTTTGTCAGAATGACTAAGCACCCGGTTGGGTCCTTTGTTTCATTTCTGTTTGTTCACGCATGCAAAACACTCAGGGTAGGTGGTGACCATGCAGATGCTGATTTACCAGTATGGCTTTGAAGCAAAATCGATTTTTGCATATTGCGTAAAGTCATATCAATATTTATATCAGTTGAAATGTATCAATATACTGTTCAAACAATTTAGAGGTTTATTAAATGATTCAAGAACAAAGTTATTAATTGTTAAAACGTCATGTAAACCCTATAGTAAGGTTTTACTCAGAAGTATTGAAAACAAGTTTCATCCAAGGAGAATATCATATCACATCTTCCGTAGCCCCGAGGATAGATTAGGGACAAGACTAGGGATAAGGATCAGATTATTATCTGATAGAGTCCAAATATGTCAATTGTTTGTATATCAAATTGCTTCCTTATTTAACTGTGCTTTCAGCCTCCTAAAATATTCGTTCTCTATTTTCTTTCCCTCTCTCCTTTTCTCCCTTTGAGGGCCTCTAGTGCTGGTCTGTCTACTGAAATGGTGCCTGGCTGAAGACTGGGAGGGAGCAGGGCATGTCTGTGGTGGGGTTTACCTTTCATGGGGCCTTGAATGACCCGAGAGAGACTGGATGTGGCTCTCTCTTGGGCTCCAAGGGGAAATTTGAGATATGTCCCCCTCTACTTTCTCCCTTTACAAATCCTCCCTTTTTTTATTACTCTTTTTCTTTACTGCTCAATTCACAACGGTAAGATTACAGGTGTTTCTGTTTGATTTCCGTCTCAGTCCCCCCTCCTCCTCCTACCTACTCCCTCTCCCAGAGTATTGTCCTACATTTTTACCTGCTCCTGCTGCCATACAACCTTTCCTGCTCTCACAACCCACTAATCCCATGACATTTGCATCAAGTCATGTTTGCTTGCTTGTTTCAGAGCAAAACCTTTTCTTTATGCTTGTTCTGACAGCAATGGAATCTATGTATTTTGAACATTAATTATTTTTTTCACCTTTATTTAACTAGGCAAGTCAGCAAAGAACACATTCTTATTTACAATGACAGCCTGCCAGGGAATAGTGGGTTAACTGCCTTGTTCAGGGGCAGATTTTTACCTTGTCCGCTCGGGGGATTTGATCCAGCAACCTTTCGGTTACTGACTCAACGCTCTAACCACTAGGCTACCTGCCGCCCCAAAATAAATAAATCAAACAATATTTTACTTGTAGACTGTCAAACATCTACTACTGAAAGTAATGTTACTTCACATGAAAGGGCTAATGTAATGGGACAATATGTATATGGTAAAATAACACAACTAATGTAATGGGACAATATGTATATGGTAAAATAACACAACTAATGTAATGGGACAATATGTATATGGTAAAATAACACAACTAATGTAATGGGACAATATGTATATGGTAAAATAACACAATACCAATTTTTTTAATGCTATAATAGTGTATTTACCAGTGCAGGAACAGTGTGATTTGTGCACAGTGCATACAGGTTGTACATATAGGTATTTAGGCTTGCCATAACAACGTGGTTGAATACTTATCGACTCAAGACATTTCAGCTTTTAATTCCACTTTGACATTATACAGTATTGTGTTTAGATCAGTGACACCAAATCTCAATTTAATCCATTTCAAATTCAGGCTACAACAACACAAGAAAATGTGTAAAAAGTTTGAATACTTTCTGAAGGCACTGTAGATGTTATGTAATGTATAATGTTTGCCATGAAATGTCAATGAGGGTTGGAATATAGTTAACTGTATTATGATTCAACAGTCATAATCTAGTATGACTAGGATTGCAAAGGGAGGGTATATTACTGGAAACTTTCACATCCCAGTAAACTACAAGAATTTTGGTATATTTCAAGGATTTTATGTAATCTATTGCAAGACATCTAGTGGCCCTTTTGGGAACTTCAGATGTCTGTAATAACCTCTGACCCTCTGTGTGGCTTTATCACATGTAAAATATATGAAATAATTCAACAAGAGATTTAAAAAAAGCATTAAATGACAAAGCTGTAAAACATTATCCTAAATATAAACCATCAACTTAGTGAATACCATTGGTGTTTAATATGAGGGTTTCAGCATGAAATATCCTTTCTATTTTTTTACACACTTTTATTTATTTGATTTGATTTATTTTATTATTAATTAGGCTATTTTCTCTTTAACCATATGGCCTATTTACTAGAAACTCACGGACAGTGTGGACACAGATATAAAAAAATGAATACTACATACGAATACATTTTTTTTAAAGTTATTCAAGTATAAATTACCAAAGTTACGATAGATTGCCATAGATTTTCTGTTCATTACCAAAATTCCTGAAGATTCCAGTAACTTAAGTAAATTACCGGTGGCTTTGCAACCCTAACTATTACATAGTCTGATAAATCTAGACATGACAGTAATCTGATTTCTGAAGTCAGTCCAGTTTTTCTGATATTCCTGTCACTGTGGTACTCTAGAATACTAAATTATCGACATCATACAGTAGCGGTCAAGGAACTTTTGTAAAACCACAGCCTCTTAAATGATAGTTTAGGTTCTTGGATCATAAAAAGGAACGGTTTTGATGTGTTTGGATAATTATTAACAGTGACTTAGTCTACTGATGTGGTTGCACAATTATAGAATAAAACCATCAAAAAAATCTGACAGGGTAGGTAAACACAGCAGTCAGTAAGTGCTTTTCTGGACCAGTAGCCTCCCACTTTTGACAATGTCCGCATCTGTTTTGCTCTTGTAAATGAAATATTGATATTTGGATGGCCATCTCCATCTTACGAGGCAGTTTTGGATGTCATAACTCTCTCTAATACTGCCTGGTAATGATGATGATGACCCTCTGCAAGCATCATAGAGGAAACACATAACACACAAACACAATCCCGTTTAGCACTGTATTTTCTTAGTCCTCGAGCCAGTGGGTAGTAATATCTTATGAGTTGCTGGTAGCTTTGAGTAGTATTCTAAGGGTTGTGTAGACTTAGATATGCTCTGAGTTGGATATAGATAGATATAGTTATGAGCTTTTGATATTCGCTTTCTCTGGCTTCCAGGACACATCTTACCTGACAGTGCTCGGCTGTACACAGATGTTCTAACACTGTCTGGTAATGATGTTCCCTGAATGCCCTTCAAACAACCACATCAATAATCCCAACAACCAATAGGGGTGCAACGGCACTGTAGCATACCTGAAGCAGGAAGCATTTGTTGTTTGTAAATAGTTTTTGGTACATTTTATAGTCAATGCTATACGTTTAATAGTGAGACCCTTCTACGGCATTATCATAGTTCAGCTGTAGACTCCGAATCAGGTGATCTCCAGTTTACAGTACAGCACATGAAAATATGGATGCTGTAGTAGGGTAGTTATTTTTAAAGGACTGCATATTTAAATAATAAGATGATGGAACAACTGTCTGGAAGAAGCAACCAGAACAGGTGGCACACTAGACAGTGAAGGCTGACAGAGATAGTCCCATAGGAAAAGAGATTGACACTGTCTGTGGTGAGCACCTTCTGCCTAACCCCCCTTTTGTGATAGGTAGTTCCTCCCTGCCTCCTGCCCTTTGTGTAGATTTTCCACCCCACCCAGTAGTTAAAGAATACCAGTGAAATTACTGTTGCAGTAGGAGCCACTTCCTCTGCCCCTCCCCCAGTCAGAGCTGAGCCTGGGCTTTTGTTGGCTCGTGATTGGTCCAGCGCTACTGTACCTGCGTGGCATATTGTGCAGCTGACACCTGAGATCTGTGTGAGAAAAATAAACACAACGACCTCTATTGCTCTCTCTCTCTCTCTCTCTCTCTCTCTCTCTCTCTCTCTTGCTCTCTCTCTCTCGCTCTCGCTCTCTCTCTATTCTCTTACATAACTCTCAACCTATTTATAACTCTCAACCTATTGGCCTGTTTTAACTATTCAACACACTATTCTCAAGGAAAAGTGAAGAGAAACCAGGAACTAGGTGGCTCCCACCTGGTACTCTACCCTGCACCTTAGAGACGGCTGCCCTATGTACATAGAGTCATTGAACACTGGTCACTTTAATAATGTTTACATACTGTTTTACCCACTTTATATGTATATACTGTATTTTAGTCATGGATCATCCTATATAACTACTGTTGTACAAATCTTTTCTATTCATATACTGTCTAACACACTACATTATATGCATATGCAGTACCAGTCAAAAGTTTAGACACACCTACTCATTCAATGGTTTTTCTTTATATTTACTAATTTCTACATTGTAAAGTAATAATGAAGACATCCAAACTACGAAATAACACATATGGAATCATCTAGTAACCAAAAAAGTGTTAAACAAATCAAAATCTATATTATATTTGAGATTCTTCAAAGTAGCCACTCATTGCCTTGATCACAGCTTTGCACACTCTTGGCATACTCTCAACCAGCTTCATGACGTAGTCACCTGGAATGCATTTCAATTAACCGGTGTGCCTTGTTAAAAGTTAATTTGTGGAATTTATTTCCTTCTTAATGCGTTTGAGACAATGTTGTGTTGTGACAAGGTAGGGGTGGTATATAGAAGATAGCCCTATTTGGTGAAAAACCAAGTCCATTTTGTGGCAAGAACAGCTCACATAAGCAAAGAGACACGGCAGTCCATCGTTACTTTAAGACCTTAAGGTCTGTCCATGCGGGAAAATTTCAAGAACTTTGAAAGTTTCTTCAAGCGCAGTCACAAAAACCATCAAGCGCAATGATGAAACTGGCTCCCATGAGGACCGCCACAGGAAAGGAAGACCCAGAGTTACCTCTGCTGCAGAGGATGAGTTCATTAGAGTTACCAACCTCAGATTGCAGCCCAAATAAATGCTTCACATAGTTCAAGTAACAGACACATCTCAACATCAACTGTTCAGAGGAGACTGCATGAATCAGGCCTTCATGGTGGAATTGCTGCAAAGAAACCACTACTAAAGGACACCAATAATAATAAGAGACTTGCTTGGGCCAAGAAACACAAGCAATGGACATTAGACTGGTGGAAATCTGTCTTTTGGTCTGATTTTTGTTTCCAACCGCAGTGTCTTTGTGAGACGCAGAGTAGGTGAACGGATGATCCCTGCATGTGTGGTTCCCACCGTGAAGCATGGAGGAGGAGGTGTAGGGGGTGCTTTGCTGGTGACACTGTCAGTGATTTATTTAGAATTCAAGGCACACAGCATGGCTGTTGGAAAATCATTCCTCATGAAGCTGGTTGAGAGAATGCCAAGAGTGTGCAAAGCTTTCATGAACGCAAAGGGTGGCTACTTTGAATAATATAAAATATATTTTGATTTGTTTGACACTTTTTTGGTGACCACATTATTCCATGTGTGTTATTTCCTAGTTTTGATGTCTTCACTATTATTCTACAATGTAGAAAATATATTAAAAATAAAGAAAAACCTTTGAATGAGTAGGTGTGTCCAAACTTTGACTGGTACTGTATATATTTATATTCCAGTCTTTGACATAGAAACTTCTGATATTTCTTAAATTAATGTTTATATTGTTTAGTTTTTTTGCAATCTTCTGCATCTTACAATCATTTCTGCAAATCTGTGTATGCAACCAATAAACTTTGATTTGAAAATGTATGCACGGATGACTGTAAGTCGCTTTGGATAAAAGAGTCTGCTCAATGGCATATATTATTATATTATAATTTTAATTTCAAACTGTCTGTTCTCAAACAATAGGTTGACTGTACAAGTCAATGGACAACAGAGATAAAAGCACAATGTGATTGAGGTGTTTCAAAGGTGATGTTTGTCAAGGGCTGTACTTCTGAGTTCTGGTTTAACAACACGCAGATATTGAATCATCCCTTTGCATACTCATTCTGAACTCTCTGAAATTGTAGGCCAATTACATAATTTATTTGCATGTCCTTTCAAAGTTCAAATTATTGAAAGATTGTGTCATATTGCTTTTTGACATATTTTGCTCCACTGATAAACTATTACCTCTGATCGATTTTTAAATGTTTCACCTCTGGTATCTTGATGATGTATTTCCATAAACTATTCCAATTCTCCAACTTATTTCTGTCTTCTGTCTTTACAGCTTGTCTGTCATCAAGCTGCTGTAGCAACAAAGACCCTGGCTACTTTCCTCTGATGCTCCTACCTAAACCTTGTAATTGTCGTCTTACCAGACAAGTTTAGATCTAGCTACTCTGTCTAATACTGTCTGGTAATGCCGTCCATTACAAGGTGTCTCATCGCTCTTTCTCTGTCAGTCTCTTGGACAATCTGTACAAATTAACTGGTATCGGGTCACGTGATGATTTCTCCAATTACTGGCTTAGAATGTTTAATTGCAGGTCCATTTTTGGGGGGGATTATGTATTTGTATGTAAAATGTCTTGAACAGATATTTGTCTAACAGTATTTTGTTGATTATGTTAATAAAGGTCATCAACGTTCTTTTCTGCTTTTCATTATCATATGAACCATTATAAACAGCATCAAATCAAATCAAATCAAATCAAATCAAATTTTATTTGTCACATACACATGGTTAGCAGATGTTAATGCGAGTGTAGCGAAATGCTTGTGCTTCTAGTTCCGACCATGCAGTAGTATCTAACAAGTAATCTAACAAATTCACAACAACTACCTTATACACACAAGAGTAAAGGAATGAATACGAGTATGTACATATAAATATATGGATGAGCGATGGCTGACCGGCATAGGCAAGATGCAGTAGATGGTATGGAGTACAGTATATACACATATATATGAGATGAGTAATGTAGGATATGTAAACATTATATAAATGGCATTGTTTAAAGTGGCTAGTGATACATTATTTCATCCAATTATAATTATTAAAGTGGCTAGAGATTTGGGTCGATGACCGAACGGCATAGGCAAGATACAGTAGATGGTTTAGAGTACAGTGTATACATTTGATATGAGTATGTCGGATACGTAAACATTATATACAAAATTGTTTAAAGTGGCTAGTGATACATTTGTTACATCCAATTCCTATGTATAAAGTGGCTAGAGATTTAAGTCAGTATGTTGGCAGCAGCCACTCAATGTTAGTGATGGCTGTTTAACAGTCTGATGGCCTTGAGGTAGAAGCTGTTTTTCAGTCTCTCGGTCCCAGCTTTGATGCACCTGTACTGACCTCGCCTTCTGGATGATAGCGGGGTGAACAGGCAGTGGCTCGGGTGGTTGTTGTCCTTGATGATCTTTTTGGCCTTTCTGTGACATCGGGTGGTGTAGGTGTCCTGGAGGGCAGGTAGTTTAACCCCGGTGATGCGTTGTGCAGTCCTCACTACCCTCTGGAGAGCCTTACGGTTGTGGGCGGAGCAGTTGCCGTACCAGGCGGTGATACAGCCCGACAGGATGCTCTCGATTGTGCATCTGTAAAAGTTTGTGAGTGATTTTGGTGACAAGCCAAATTTCTTCAGCCTCCTGAGGTTGAAGAGGCGCTGTTGCGCCTTCTTTACCACGCTGTCTGTGTGGGTGGACCAATTCAGTTTGTCCGTGATGTGTACGCCGAGGAACTTAAAACTTTCCACCTTCTCCACTACTGTCCCCTCGATGTGGATAGGGTGCTCCCTCTCCTGTTTCCTGAAGTCCACGATCATCTCCTTTGTTTTGTTGACATTGAGTGAGAGGTTATTTTCCTGACACCACACTCCGAGGGCCCTCACCTCCTCTCTGTAGGCCGTCTCGTCGTTGTTGGTAATCAAGCCTACCACTGTAGTGTCGTCAGCAAACTTGATGATTGAGTTGGATGCGTGCTTGGCCACGCAGTCATGGGTAAACAGGGAGTACAGGAGAGGGCAAGCGCATGAGCAAGCGCCCACGCATTCACACCCACCCACCCACAAACACACGCACACACTGAGCGTGGTTCATGTGTGTGTGAGCAACTCACACACACACATATTATTAAGCAATAATGCCCGAGGGGGTGTGGTATATGGCCAATATACAATGGCTAAGGGCTGTTCTTAGGCATGACTCTCTGTTCTTATGCACAACGCAACGCGGAGTGCCTGGACACAGCCCTTAGCCGTGGTATATTGGCCATATATCACAAACCACAAACCATATATCACAAACCACAAACCATTGCTATTATAAACTGGTTACCAACGTAATTAGAGCAGTAAAAATAAACGCTTTGTTATACCCTGTGGTATGCGGTCTGATATACCACGGCTGTCAGCCAATCAGCATTCAGGGCTCTAACCACCCAGTTTATAATTGCTGATGAAGCATGATTACACCAACTAGAACAGACTGATGCTGCCACACATGAAGCATAGATGGAAGTCTCAATTTGTATATATTTTTTTTATCTACCTCCTAAAAAATGCTTATATCTACAGTAGTTGTACTATACTTTGTGTGCACTAGATGGCGGTAAAGGTCCATTCTGAACTCAGGCACTGAAAAACATGCATTTCCTGCACAGTGCATATACGGGGATTACTTCCGGTTTCTACCACAGTAGCCGTTAGACAGTTTTCATTGCTAATCGCACAACATTCGCTACTTTGCAGATTTAGTATATTTATTCATACAGTTTCTCTACATTTGTTAAGTCATCATGTCGGGAATACCACCAGATACATGGCAGCCACCCACAGTGAGCCTGGAGACAACGTAAGTTCTCATAGCTTGCTAGCCTACGTTAGCTAGCTAAACTTAGCGATTCATTCACTCAAAAACATTTAGCTAACGTTAGCTAACTCGTTAGGAGTTACGCAAATGGTTGCTGTTCAATCATGTTTTTCGAATACCAAATGCTGTCCATTGGTTCATTTAATATCCGATGTAAAAGGAATGCTCCATCTTAGCAACATTTCATGCCCTCTTGTTTTCCAGAATGGGTACAATTGCAGTGGAACTATACTGGAGACATGCTCCCAAAACCTGCAAAAACTTTTCTGAGTTGGCCAGGAGAGGTTACTACAACAACACCAAGTTTCATCGTATCATCAAGGACTTCATGGTGCAGGGAGGAGACCCCACAGGAACAGGTGAGACAGACAGACACACACACACTAACATAGATGAGGCCTGGAGAAATTCTTCAGAATGCCACATGTTCCACTACCAGGCTTTTGTCTTCCTGAGCATGAATCAGCTGTGCACTTTGTTTTTCTGTTCTGAGATACATTCACAATGTTCCAGGGAGACAGAAAAGAAGACTCACAAACTCAAATGACTAAATCTGTTGATGTCAACATCAGATTCTTACTCCCTGTAATGTGCGTTCCTTATAGGTCGTGGTGGTGCCTCCATATTTGGCAAAGAGTTTGAAGATGAACTTCATCCTGACCTGAAATTCACAGGTAACTATACAGTCTCACAGTAATTAAATGGAGAAAACATAGTACCAAAATGCTGTATTTTTATGGTGCTTTCTACTGCTCTCTTATGGTGCTCTCTCCCTAGGTGCAGGGATCCTAGCGATGGCCAATGCAGGACCAGATACAAACGGAAGCCAGTTCTTCCTGACCCTGGGGCCTACTCAGTGGTTGGATGGGAAGCACAGTATCTTTGGGAGGGTATGCCAAGGTATGGCAGTGGTCAACCGCGTCGGCATGGTGGAAACAAACGCACAAGACCGACCTGCCGATGACATAAAAATCCTCAGGACGACTGTACCCAACTGAGATGCATTCATACAATGCTACATTTTTATTTGTACAGTCATTTTGTCATGATTTTTTTGTAATAAAAATGCCTTTCATTAATTTTGGTATTCTCAAATCAATAATGTAACCATTGTCATAATCACTTAAATTGTTGTGGGTGACCAGTAGTGGTGCACGGTTAAAATAAAATCACCCCCCATTCATTTATTTTTATACCATATTACAACCTATATGTTGTGATAATTGCATTTGTTTGCTCTATAATCTGTTAGTTCATATGCCTTGCAACCGTATAGGCCTAAGGCTGAGACAATAAGATGCAGTGGCAGAATAAATTCAACCACACCTATGTTTCATCATAAAACCGGAGAGCAACCTCTGTTCGGTGAAGACAACAAAGCATATTGCATGTAACAAACAGTTACATGACCTACAGCATGGTCAAGCAAGTGAATGCTTCCAACATTTCCGGACTACTAAACAACTTGATTTAGAACCACAGTGTTACCGCAAGTCGCAAAGAAAACAGGAGCTGCCTCCACTATTCCAGCAACCATTTCAACATCATCAAATCACCTATGCTTAGTCTACAACTAAAAGATACCAAAAACAATTTAGTGCAATCCAAGTAAGCTAAATATGATGCGTATGTGTTTGTGCAAGTAGAAAAAACATACGGACTCATCCTATTTGTAGAGAAATGCCAATACCATCTTCCTCTCGTGTTGATGAAACAGTCTATGACCGTTGTACAGTACACGCTTTTATTTTTGGTTTTCCTAGGCTACCTGGCTAAAATGCTTTCTCACTAGCCTAACTTTCATTGGAAACAATGCGCCAGGCCAGCTAGTTAACATTAGCCTACTACATCTAGCTACATATCAAGCTTCCATCCTCTCAAGCCAGGGGCGCAATGTATGAATCGAGTCCAAATCCCTATCTCCATCCAAATACGTTTTGCTCTCGATGTGATTTTACTGAATCCAAATCCAAACTGGCTTCCCTTGACACTTTTTTTGTGATGCGCCTGGACCATTCACAGCTGAGTTCCCTCAGGTTAGCTCAACGGTTGATTGGCTATTATTTTATACTTTTTTTTATCAAGGGAGGCCAAATGCTCGCTAGCTTCCCTTGCATACAATGCTACGAGCGGCAACAATGTCATATTCCTTTTGACCAGACAGCATCAGATAGATGGCCTACACATACAGATATAGAGGGGTGCTGTTTCGCTCCCTCAGATGCTTTCTCTGGTGAGATACAGTACATTCAGCCTCTTGCAAACTGAAAGAAAATTATGAAGCACAGAGAGATGAAAGATATATTATTTTATTTTTCAGAATGTTTTTATTGGTCCATTTTTGGGGGAATCCTGGCTTTTCTTGGCACCCATGAATACACGCCACTGTGGGTGACATGGTCGGAATGACAAACTTGAAATAAAGCTGCGAGCAGCAATGAACAGGGTTCACGGTATGACTGAAAGGACACAAGATCAGTTGGATAACAAAGTAAGAACTCTATCATGTAGGACCTATATTCATTTATGTGCAATCATGAGTCTAAATACAAAATGGAGTGAATATGAAGTACAGTGGGGGAAAAAAGTATTTAGTCAGCCACCAATTGTGCAAGTTCTCTCACTTAAAAAGACGAGAGAGGCCTGTAATTTTCATCATAGGTACACTTCAACTATGACAGACGAAATGAGGAAAAAAAATCCAGAAAATCACATTGTAGGATTTTTTATGAATTTATTTGCAAATTATGGTGGAAAATAAGTATTTGGTCAATAACAAAAGTTTATCTCAATACTTTGTTATATACCCTTTGTTGGCAATGACAGAGGTCAAACGTTTTCTGTAAGCCTTCACAAGGTTTTCACACACTGTTGCTGGTATTTTGGCCCATTCCTCCATGCAGATCTCCTCTAGAGCAGTGATGTTTTGGGGCTGTCGCTGGGCAACACGGACTTTCAAAGATTTTCTATGGGGTTGAGATCTGGAGACTGGCTAGGCCACTCCAGGACCTTGAAATGCTTCTTACGAAGCCACTCCTTCATTGCCCGGGCGGTGTGTTTGGGATCATTGTCATGCTGAAAGACCCAGCCACGTTTCATCTTCAATGCCCTTGCTGATGGAAGGAGGTTTTCACTCAAAATCTCACGATACATGGCCCCATTCATTCTTTCCTTTACACGGATCAGTCGTCCTGGTCCCTTTGCAGAAAAAACAGCCCCAAAGCATGATGTTTCCACCCCCATGCTTCACAGTAGGTATGGTGTTCTTTGGATGCAACTCAGCATTCTTTGTCCTCCAAACACGACGAGTTGAGTTTTTACCAAAAAGTTCTATTTTGGTTTCATCTGACATTCTCCCAATCCTCATCTGGATCATCCAAATGCTCTCTAGCAAACTTTAGACGGGCCTGAACATGTACTGGCTTAAGCAGGGGGACACGTCTGGCACTGCAGGATTTGGAGTCCCTGGCGGCGTAGTGTGTTACTGATGGTAGGCTTTGTTACTTTGGTCCCAGCTCTCTGCAGGTCATTCACTAGGTCCCCGTGTGGTTCTGGGATTTTTGCTCACCGTTCTTGTGATCATTTTGACCCCACGGGTGAGATCTTGCGTGGAGCCCCAGATCGAGGAAGATTATCAGTGGTCTTGTATGTCTTCCATTTCCTAATAATTGCTCCCACAGTTGATTTCTTCAAACCAAGCTGCTTACCTATTGCAGATTCAGTCTTCCCAACCTGGTGCAGGTCTACAATTTTGTTTCTGGTGTCCTTTGACAGCTCTTTGGTCTTGGCCATAGTGGAGTTTGGAGTGTGACTGTTTGAGGTTGTGGACAGGTGTCTTTTATACTGATAACAAGTTCAAACAGGTGCCATTAATACAGGTAATGAGTGGAGGACAGAGGAGCCTCTTAAAGAAGAAGTTACAGGTCTGTGAGAGCCAGAAATCTTGCTTGTTTGTATGTGACCAAATACTTATTTTCCATCATAATTTGCAAATAAATTCATAAAAAATCCTACAATGTGATTTTCTGGATTTTTTTCCTCATTTTGTCTGTCATAGTTGAAGTGTACCTATGATGAAAATTACAGGCCTCTCTCATCTTTTTAAGTGAGAGAACTTGCACAATTGGTGGCTGACTAAATACTTTTTTTCCCCACTGTATGGTTCATGTGGAGTAGGTGATTGCAGACTATTTAGCATGAATAGTTTCCTTATTTTTTTAGATATAAAAAACGAAATAACAAATTCAGTGTGGTTAATCTTGGGGACGTCCATGATAGTGATGACAAGTTTCAAGTTGAAAAGCTACTGTGGAGTTGATTTACAGTGGTTTTAATGGACACGTAAAATCTGATTTTAGATCTGTCTATACAGTGGCTTGCGAAAGTATTCACCCCCTTGGCATTTTTCCTATTTTGTTGCCTTACAACCTTTGAAGATGCAAAATATTTTTTATTGTGAAACAAACAAGAAGACAAGAAAACAGAAAACTTGAGCGTGCATAACTATTCACCCCTCCAAAGTCAATACTTCATTAGAGCCACCTTTTGCAGCAATTACAGCTGCAAGTCTCTTGGGGTATGTCTCTATAAGCTTGGTACATCTAGCCATTGGGATTTTTGCCCATTCTTCAAGGCAAAACTGCTCCAGCTCCTTCAAGTTGGATGGGTTCCGCTGGTGTACAGCAATCTTTAAGTCATACCACAGATTCTCAATTGGATTGAGGTCTGGGCTTTGACTAGGCCATTCCAAGATATTTAAATGTTTCCTCTTAAACCACTCAAGTGTTGCTTTAGCAGTATGCTTAGGGTCATTGTCCTGCTGGAAGGTGAACCTCCGTCCCAGTCTGAAATCTCTGGAAGACTGAAACAGGTTTCCCTCAAGAATTTCCCTGTTTTTAGCGCCATCCATCATTCTTTCAATTCTGACCAGTTTCCCAGTCCCTGACGATGGAAAACCATCCCCTCAGCACGATGCTGCCACCACTATGCTTCACTGTGGGGATGGTATTCTCGGGGTGATGAGAAGTGTTGGGTTTGTGCCAGACATAGCGTTTTCCTTGATGGCCAAAAAGCTCAATTTTAGTCTCATCTGACCAGAGTACCTTCTTCCATATGTTTGGGGCTTTTTTTCTGGACACTCTTCCGTAAAGCCCAGCTCTGTGGAGTGTACGGCTTAAAGTGGTCCTATGGACAGATACTCCAATCTCCGCTGTGGAGCTTTGCAGCTCCTTCAGGGTTATCTTTGGTCTCTTTGTTGCCTCTGATTAATGCCCTCCTTGCCTGGTCCGTGAGTTTTGGTGGGTGGCCCTCTCTTGGCAGGTTTGTTGTGGTGCCATATTCTTTCCATTTTTTAATAATGGATTTAATGGTGCTCTGAGTGATGTTCAAAGTTTCGGATATTTTTTTATAACCCAACCCTGATCTGTA